>CP136897.1:72015000-73285000 GCA_034359265.1 Canna indica
ATTATGAAGAAATTAAAGTTTGAGATGAATTTGTTACAAGTGCATCTATACTGGCGTGGAAATCTGATTAAATTTTTTAAAAATGATTTTTTTTACCAATATTAAAAAAATAAATTTTTGATGATGATACGAAATTCCACGTCAGTATATAATAGATATATTAACAACCAGCTAACAGAAGTATAAATTTAATACAAAATTTAAAGTTAGAGTATGCAATTATTTCAAATAAAAATAAAAAATAGATTTGTTAATAAGTTTATTGTTTGGGATATATTAATTAATTTTTTCTAGGGAAAATGTATAAAAATATCCATAACGTTTTCTCACAGGTACTAAAATGCCCATAAAGTTTTTTTGGATCAAAAATACTCCTTACGATATGGAATTGGGTACAAAAATGCCCCTATAGGTAAATGACGTTAGTTGAGGGATAACAGAGCTGACGTGGCTCATGACCGGTACGGATGACGTGGATATGAGGCGCGCATGCAAGCCAAGACATTTTCTCACAGGTACTAAAATACCCCTAACGTTTTCTCATGGGTACTAAAATGTCCATAATATTTTCTCACGGGTACTAAAATACCCCTAACGTTAGTTTTGGAGCTAAAATACCCATGAGGTTATTGAAATTTGTACAAAAATGACACTAAGTTAACTTTTGTTATGTGAGATTTAATGGAGATGTCGTGGATATATGCTGATAAAGATATTGACTTTACACGTGGCGCACATGCAGAGAGCAACTTGTCATACAAGCGACACGTTATAAGAAATCCAAATTGAAATCGAAACCAAAATCGAAAACCGAAAATTTAAAAAATAAAAATCGAAATTGAAACCACCGGATCGGTTAATCGAAAAATTTGATTCGATTTCGGATTGGTTTTTCAATTAATCGAATTTTTGATTTTTTTGCTCACCCCTACATTGCATCTTACGTGTCGCTTGCGTCGCAAGTTGCTCTATGCATTTTTGTAAAGTCAACATCTCTATCAGCATCCATGACATCTCCGTTAAGTCTCACATAACGGAAGTTAGCTCGGTGTCATTTTTGTACCATTTTCTATAACATCAATGATATTTTAGTTCTAAAACAAACGTTAGGAACATTTTAGTACTCGTGAGAAAATGTCAGGGGTATTTTAGTACCCGTGAGAAAACGTCAGGGACATTTTATTACCTAGGAGAAAATGTCTTGGCATGCATGCGCGCCACGTGTCCATGTCATCCGTCCCAATCATCAGTCACGTCAGCTCTGTTATCCCTCCATTAACGTCGTTTACCTATATGTGTATTTTTGTACCAAATTCTATAATATCAAAGGTATTTTTGATTCAAAAAAAATATTATGGGCATTTTAGTATCTATGATAAAATGTTACGTCGTACATTTTTCATTTTTTCTAATAATAATGTGATTTGATTAAGTGAATAAAAAAATCATTTTCATATTAAAGTATTAATTATATAGTTCATGTCACATTCAACAAATAAATATCGTTTTAATATTTGGCCACGTTAAAGTTTTAATTAAAAAATAAATATTTGTATTCAAATATTTATTATTTTATTCATGTCGGCTGATAATTGCTTAATTTATTACAAGAGTTGACTTTTGAAAGAGACAAATTGTGTTATAAAAGACTCTTTTTTTTTTGCTATAACAGAAAATTTTGAATTTGAATAAAGAAATATCAGATCAAAAACGTGTTCATCGAGTATTGACATTTGAAAGGAAAAACTAATTGATTTGTGCACGCATTTATTATTATTATTATTTTAATAAAAATAAAAAATTACTTATTATTATTATTATTTTAATAAAGATAAAAAATTATAATAGATGATCATATATATTAAGAATCGAATCTTAATTTTTTAAATAACATACAATATATTGCACTATTTACTTAATCGCCTAAAAAAATATCTTTAATTAATGAATATATATTATCGTGTATGGAAATTAGAAAGTGATCTTTTTGGCTCTTTGTATTCTTTAGCAACTACTGGTACTCTAATAAGTGAACAAAATCTTATATGATCTCTCTTTTTGTTTAAAGTAGGGTCATTTAATCAGTTGAATTATTGAATTACTGTTAATTTGATAGTGACTTTGGTTAGGGATGACAATATTATTCATTTAGGTGGATATCCGCTGATATTTACTCATTTATGATGGGTATAGGGGGTAGTTCTCTACCCACGATGATTCCGCAGATAATTTTTCTTACCCGTTTATTATATGAGGTGGGTACGGATATTATAGTACCCATACCCGCGGGTATCCGTTATTCACGAAAATTAGTAAATTACAATATTATCCTTGGTACATATACTAAAAAAATCCTAACCTAATTCAATACTTATATACTTTATGTTTTGAAAACTTATGATAACGTTGTTATCAAAATATTGTGTATTTATCAAAATAAAATTGTTATACTTAAAGTTGTTATTAAAATATTTGAAAAGTTAAAGTGTTATTAACATATTATAATTTATATATTTTTAAAGTATCATGAGTATCCACCAATACCTGTGGATATCCATCCCCCGCAGAATTAAATGAGTATTCATTTTTGATACCCGCGGAGAATAAACGAATAGCGGGTATCCGTTTATTTCGCGGGGCAGGTAATGGATAAGCACCCCTGTATTCGTCCCGCCCCGTTGACATCCCTAACTTTGATATCGGAGACTTAAAAACTAAAAGTTATGTTGCGCAAGCAAGAAAAATTCAAAATTATTTAAATAATTTAGATTCTCTTTAGTTACACCTCGTCAAAATAAATACCCTCCCTTATCCTTCACTGGTACCACTTTGCCTAGACATCGTTCTTGGCCCTCAGAACTTTTTAACGAGGCTTTTATCAATTTAAAATCTAACTTTAAAGTTATTATTGGTACTGGAGCATCCATCTCCTTTTTAAATGACTCTTGATTGTTTGTGTTAGAAAATTTAAGATAATTTCTTATGGGATTTACAAAATTCGAACTCGGAGAGAAAAATAGAAAACCAAATTCGATAATAATAATGTAGAAAAAATAAAAGGCAAAGGGTTTAACGTGGTTTGAACTCGGCGGGGTGCCGATCCTACTTCAACAGGGAGAAAAAGAAATTACTTTATTAAATTCAGAAAAGAACTTTTATAATAAGTGTGCAATAATCTAAATCTCCTTCAGAATACAACAAACTATTTTAGATTAATTAAAGCTGAAACAAGTACGTGAAAGTGAAATGACGACACTAGAGGGGGATGAATAGTGTGTTTACTAAGTCAATTAGCCTAAATTCTAATTTAATCATTTGCTTAGACTGGTTTAGGCAATTTGCAATTCAATAATTATATGCGGAAGCGATAAATAGTAAAGTAATAAATTCACACAACAAATCAATGCAAACACGTAATTTATAGTGGTTCGGCCCTAATGCCTACTCCACTACCTAAACACCCCGCTTAGGATTTCCAAACTAAATTTACTAGATTATATCGTGTTTCCTTTACAACGAGGACTTTTCACCGGAAAGTCTTTGCTCTCCAATCGAATGCACTTTCACACCCGGAAGTTTCATGCCTTCCTACCGAGAGCACTTTCCCACCTCAACCTAAGGGACAACTAGAACTAATCCTAGTAAGCTAATGTTTACACAAGTGGCTTTACACCTTCACAATAAGGTAACCACTTCCAAATTCAAGACGTAACAACCCTAGGTCTGTCACACGCAAATTCAATTAAAACGCGTTCAAATAACAATAAAGATTATAATGAAAAGAGCTAATAATAAAACAAGAATAACTACTCTTTTCAATCCTTGTAGCCTTCAACTCGTCAAGATGTAGAGCTTGATCAAAACCCGAGTTGAGCCCAGCTTGTGCGCTTGAAGAAGATGTCCGCGGAAGGAAACAGAGCGCACTTAAATCAATCGTTGGAAGGCCTTAATCTTCTTTTAAAGTGCTCAAAAATATCTGTAGGAGTCAATGAAGAAGATTAAAAGAGATATTTGAGGGTGTATTTATACCATACTGAAGAAACGATAGCTCAACGGATAGTTTTCTATCCATTTCAGGCTGCCGATCGATTGGTCGATCGACTGACCAATCGACCGGTCATTCGACCGCTGCATTCTTCCATGTGAGAGATCGATAGACGGGTCGATCGCCCAGACACGAATCCATCGATCCCGCCTTCGGTCGACCGACGCGATCTCGCGTCTCGGCTATCCGTAGGTCGATCGATCGATTGGTCAACCAACAGGCTTACTGCCTAATTTCTACCTCTGTCGGTCGACCGAAGTAGCCACTGCCTATTTTAGGCAGTGTTCGGTCGATCGATCGGTCGACCGACAAAGCTACTACCTCTTTCTTACCTTGTTCGGTCGATCGCTCGGTCGATCAAATTTAGGCTGAAACTTATTTTTTAGCCTATTTTCTTCCGCGCTTTGTTTCCGGGTTCCGACTTTCAATGAGCATCATCTTGGAGAGCTTTTCATGTGATCTTTGGACTCATCCAAGTCGACTTTGGTGCACACGTTGATCTTCGAGAATTTTGCGACGAACCAGAGCGCGACGATTAATGTTCTTACGATTTCTGATTTCTTTCGATATTTTCGATCGAGGACATCGAATGCTAATTGATATGAAATCTGAAAGATATTCTCAATGAAATCATTAGTCTCATGTTTGTTATCATCAAAACCGAGATTAAGACTATGGTTGAAAATCTATAGCCAACAATCTTCCCCTTTTTGATGATAACAAACATCCTTAAGAAAATATATATATTAAAGCATATAGGATATCAACTAAAGGATTTCTCCCCCTATCAACATGCATATCTATATAATTAAACTCCCCCTATCTATATGCATGGATTTCTTATATTTTCCTCCCATTTACCTATAGTTTTCTCCTATATTTTCTTATACTTTTCTCTCATTTTTACTTATACTCTTCTCCCCCTTTTGACATCAATCAAAAAGGGCAAGAAAGGTCATTCTAGTCAAAGGGATGAAACACAAATATTTTTTCATGAAGTTGAGACTCTAAGGAGTATTTTTCATGAAACATGAAAATCTCAACCAAATGGATGGAAAACACATATTTAATGAGAAACAAAATCATACATGATACGTTCAAAAACTAAATAGTTGAATTCAAAATTAAATCATGCATGTTCTCAAAATGAATATTATTTCTTTTTCATGATATGTTTAGATTTCATTCAAACTTTCAAAATATCAAGATATGGTCATTAAATCATGTATATCAAGTTTGAAGTGAAACTAATGTCATTTAATCAAATATGAGCTTAGCATAGTTTTCATTTGAAATAAGCATGAAAATTATGAAAATGCTAAGTATCAAATTTTGTTATCTACTCATGTTTTCTCATATTTAGGCATCTAGACATCAAACATGAGATAATGTAAGTCTATGAATCAAGTTTGGGCTTAAGATGAAATTTTTAATTCACTTTGTTGACTTAGGTCAACCTATACCTCAAGTTTTCAAAAGTCAAAATTTTAAATCTATACAAAATCATATTTTCGATGAAAAACTTTGGTACTAATTTTTTGGATGAAAATTTTAATACCAAATATTGAATGGTCATTTGAAATGCATGAACAAGGTTTAAACTCAAAAGAATTCTCAAATACCATTTTTCATCCTATATTGATTTTAATAAACAAAATGATATTTCTAGTTATATATCATTCAAAATATCAAAATCATTTCTAGAAATGATTTTACTCTAGAAATTATGTTAATGATATTAGAAATAGAATCTAAATTGTATACATGAGTTTTCATTTAGAGTTTTTGAAGAAATATCAAAGTATCGGAAAAATTGATATTTCAAATTAGTGATGCTTTGTGTTTTCGAAATTCAACTTCAAAAATTCACTTTAAATCAGATTCTTGATGAAACTTTTTAAAATTTTTACTGATAAAACTAGATTTTTCAGTGAATATGCAGTTTCAAGAATCATTTAAAAAGATTTTTCTATATTTTCCTAGAAATAATTGAAACTGAAATAACCACTTCTTAGAAAAAAGTTATTATCAATTTGAAAACTTTTATGTGTGTTGCTGCAACATTGGCATGGGTATCTTGAGAAGATGGTGGGCTAGACTCCCAAACCCATGATTATAAAATCATGATTTATTTTGGTTGAGTCCGGTTCAACATGGTTTAATCAAATTTGCAAATCGGTTCAAGCATATTTTGATCAAATCAATTTCAATTTGGATCCGATCAAACTCGTTGGATTCGGTTCGAATCCAATTTGAATCAATCTCCAATCGTTTGATATCCCTATTGTACAAAAGCCTACCTATTGTACTGATGGTTCGATCATGGAGTGCTTGATGAAAGAGAAGCTGCATTGCTCGAGGAAGAGTAGTGCAAGAGAAGAAGTGATGCGGATGATATCTTTAGCTGTCTTTTGGGATGCAATTTCTCAAAGTGCTTCATTTGACAGGCTTAGGTACAAAACTACATTTGCCTTTTTGCTTCTTATATTATTTCTCCTCCTCGGTCCCCTTCTGATACCAAACTGTTAGGGAATTTGGGATAATTTCCTGCAGGATCTACAAAACCAAAACCCTGCGAGAAAAATGAAAAACCAAATTCGATAATAATAATGCAGAAAAAATAAAAGACAAGGGGGTTAACGTGGTTCGAACTCGGCAGGGTGCCGATCCCACTTCCACAAGGAGAAGAGGAGATTGCTTTATTAAATCAAGAAAAGAATTTTTACAATAAGAGTGCAATAATCTAAATCCCATTCAGAATACAGTAAAGTATTTTAGATTAATTAAACCTAAAATTGGTACGGAGTAGAGGCATTATCTCAGCAAGATCTACCTTGAAACTAAACTCCTGTTGCTATATGTCAGAAATTGAGAATGGACACTCCTTAGGAAAGGGTCGTAGAAGCACTCTTAATTTTTTTTTGGATCTCTGAAACTCTCATATGGGGGGATTTTCTCTTGGTGTAGGATCTTCTTAGAACTACATATTAAACTCCTATTTGTAATAGAGGGAGGAGAGCCGATTCATGCCTGCTTTAGTGGAGAAAAAATCTTCAAGAAATTTGCTGCTCCGTCTGATTTAATCGGATGGCTGAAATATTTCTTTTGACCAAAGAAACTTGCAAAATGCTTGGTAGCTTCACGTGATGCCTCCACATTTTTCTCCTTTTGACTAGTCAAAAGTAATATTTGATTTCCATAGCATCAATTTGAAAACTTCTGAAGTTATCATCGATTTGAAAATTTTTACGTGTGCTGCTGCAACATTGGTATGTGTATCTTGAGAGGATGGTGGGCTAGGCTCCCAGACCCATTATTATAAAATCATAATTTATTTTGATCGAGTCTGGTTCAACATGGTTCAATCAAATTGACAAATCGATTCAAACATATTTTGATCAAATCAACTCCGATTTAGATCCGATCGAACTCGTTGGATTCGGTTCGAATCTAATTTGAGTCAATTTCTAACCGTTTGATATCCCTATTGTACAAAAGCCTACCTATTGTACTGATGGTTCGATCATGGAGTGCCTGATGAAAGAGAAGCTGCATTGCTCGGGGGAGAGTAGTGCAAGAGAAGAAGTGACGCGGATGATAGCAGCAGCGTGGGAGGAGCTGAACAAGGAGAGCTTTTCGTGGAACTCATCCTTTTCTCCAGATTTTGTCAAAGCGTGTGTTAATACGGCGAGGATGGTGAGGGTGATGTATAGCTACAGTGACGAGCATCAGCTGCCCGTGCTTGATCAGTATATTAGCATGTTACTTTTTGAAAAATTTTAACTTATTATATATAATGAGGTAGTCATCGTATGGAATAATTAATTGAGTTTCATGCATGTAAATGAATATTAATTAATTTCTATAGAGAAAGCCCCTGTATATATTATATATATGGCCAATGAGAGAACGTCGACAGATATTTTTCTTTCTATGAATTAAATAGATTAATAATTAAAATAAAATGTGGTCGAGATTCATCGATCGATGACAAAGACAGATATTATTTGATGTTGTATCATCACGTCTTTTTCATGCATGTCCAACTACATGTTTTTCATGCGTGACTGTAAACGTTTACCTAAGGCCCCCACGAAATATTAATTTCTATAGAGAAATTAAGTTCCTACAAATATATATATATATATAGCCAATTAGAGAACGTTGGCAGAAATTTCTCTTTCTATGAATTAAATAGATTAATAATTAAAATAAAATGTGGTCGAGATTCATTGATCGATGACAAACGCATATACTATTTGAAGCTGTATCACCATGTATTTTTCATGCATGACCAACTTTGAACCCGTTTTTCATGCATGACGGTAAACGTTTACCTAACGCCCCAACGGCCGTAGCTCTTGTTATAACACCGACAACGGATGACAACAACCGCTATGACCGTTGATACCTATACAAATATGTGCAATGGTTCAGCAACAACCGTCGAATGCCGTCTCTAGCTAATAGGTAGATGATGCCAAGACGACGCGCAAATAAAACATTTATCATCAACGACTTAGCAACAATCGGTGCGACTGTTGTTGATAAATATTTTTATCTGCATTCGCGCTTGTCCCTCTTCTTTCTTCCACTCTCACCTATGTATTCTACCTCTCTCATCTATATCTTTGTTAGATCCGTTGTGACCTCGCCATCAAAGATCACCCCCTCTCTGTGCCGTGTGTCTCTCTCATCTCCCTCTTGCTATGACTGTCTCACTGCTGTCACCGCCTGAGATCTTCATCTCCCTCGCCGCCGCGTACCTATAACTCACTTAAATGAATATAGTATAAACAATTAATTGTACATAATTAAATTAATTATTTAAATAAATAATTAACTAAATAATTGACGGTATAAAAATTGTATTAACTCATAAATTTATAATATAATATATAAATTAATATGTTATAGGTGTGAATTTGCAAGGATATATATGGATTTCATTATGATCCGGTGGTTGCAATAAAAGGAATTCAAAAAGATTATTTTTGTGATTAATCGAGTTCTGTGTACGTACGCATTTGTTGTTAGTTAATTAATTTATCTTGGCATATATATAATTGCTGCTAATTAATTATTAATAAATTCATTGATTTGAAGTTTTTTGTATGTTTTTGATGATTGATTTCACGTGTGTACGTTGTTGTCGATAACTTCGATGATTTAAAAAATTGATGGGTAGAGGAAGAAGATATCTTCGATGATTTAAGAAATGGAGAAAAAGAAAAGAAGAAGAAGAAGAAAGAAAGTAGAAGGAAGAAAAAGATGAAAAAGGAAAAAAATGAGAAATTAAGAAAAACATAATTCTTGCATGGAGTTAATTATGATATATATATATATATATAGAAAGACGTTTCCTGATGTTGTTAGTTGTTACTTTATTGTTGCATGTTCTTAAATATTATATATTTATCCCTTTATTATTATGCATTTATCTCTTTAATTATTATTGATGATTATCTTATGTCGGGATAGCTTATAATTAAGCGTAATTTATGCCTGATGCTTATCTTATTCTGATGTAAACCTATATAAATTTTCTCATATTGAGATTAGAGCTGAGCAAAATCAGATCCAACCCGAAAAAACTTTAGTGTGTACTCAACGCAACAACTTCTCCACCATCCACATGACATCTCCACACCGCGTGTCCACATGGCCTACTCCAGCAGCCTTGCACACGTGTTTCCCAAACACATGTTTCCCAGACGCTGTAGCAGCTTCTCCCCGTCGTCTACGCCCTACAGTATCTCCTTGTTTCCACGAGGCAATTACTGTATTGTGTCTCCTCAATTTCCATAATTCCCACTATTTATGTGCCCATTGATTCGTATCACCGCATAAATGCCTAATGCCTTGGTTTTCGTGCCACACAGTGCCTCTCTCTACTTCGGGCTCCGTGTAGTGCTGCACCTCAATTTCCATGCAAATTTCCCAATCTTTTCTGCACGTTTTTCGTGGTAGAACTTCAACAATTCTGCCTTATAGGTTTCTCGTTTCAATTTGGTTTTACTATTATTGCTCCTACATATCTACAATGTTGAACACTAAGGAAAACTTATTACCACGACAAGAATATATCGAGAATTTACACTTTATATTCAGATATTTTTAATCTAAAAATGGACGAAGATGGTTCTGTGCAGGAATATTACGCTACTCTCCAAGCTAAGGCAAATCAATTATCTTTATACTACTCTCCAAGTAAAGATAAGGTTTGCATTGCTAATGGTTCTGTGAATTAAGGAACCATAAGTAATGAGAACCTTATTTTTACCTGAGCACAGAAGATAAGACACAAAGAAATATGATTACCCGATCATGTGATTAGGTGCTCCTAAGTCTATGACCCAAGAAGAGACATGAATATGCCTAACGTATAATGCATTAAGTGAACAATAAGGTATACTTGACTAAGCAAAGTTAGAATGCATGGTAAGTGATTAGGTGCTCCTAAGTATATTGACCAGAGGGTCTGACAGTTGGTGCAGAATTTCCAATTGAATAAGAGTCAAGTTTTGTCATAAGTTGTGGTTAGACTGATCCATGGGTAACCGCAATGGGAGCGTACGTCCCATCTCCTTTTCATGAAGATTTGGTCGCCATCGATGCATTTAAGGTTATCAAGCAAGGCGTGTTCGTGAGCTACCGAGGAAGGGGAGGAGGAGCCGGCGACCTCTTCCTCTTCTTGATGAGGAGGTGGTGGTGGTGGTGGCGGTGGTGGCGGCGGCAGGGGGAGGAGGAGATTTAGAGGGGGAGGAGAAGGTGGTGGTGGGAGGAGGAGGAGGAGGAGATCTATAGGAGTAGGTGGTGGTGGTGGCGGCGGCGATGTCTAGTGCAATGGGATAGGTAGAAGAAGAAGTGATGGTCGTCCCGAATGAGATGAAGGGTGGAGAATGCTGCCACGTGGCACTAGGGAGGGGGGTTCTGCGCACGTAGAAGTTTTATCGTTAAGTTACTAACAGACATGCTAACAAAGGAGGGTTATTTGAACAAAAAGTGTAGTCGCGGGGGGTTTTGTGCACACTTGGTAGTTTAGATAGTCTTTGCGCATATCGACTATAGTCGAGGGGGATTCCATGTAATTTACCCTAATATATAAGACAAATATGCCGTTTTGGCGTGGAAAGAAAAAGTGTTGGAAAAAAATTATTTTTCATTCCATGCATGCTTTCCACATCACATGTTTAATGAGGCTAGCGATGGAAAATTAATAGAGGGATAAAATTGATACAAATCTAATAGTATATGATACAATTTGTTGAAATGAAGTTTTGGATAAATTTAAAAAAATGTGTAAAGTTAAGGATATATTTAGGTAATTACCTCTTATATTATTATTTATTAAATATTTTACATTGTGATTATATTTATTTATTGTCTAAAAAAAAATTGATTTTAATTTGACTTTTTAGTTTTGTGTTCAATTTGATTTGTTGTCAATTCTAAAGTTTAAGATAGATTAGGAAGAAATTAAAGTTTGGGATAAATTTGTTACGAGTGCATCTCTACTGGCCTGGAAATCTGATTAAATTTAAAAAAATTGATTTTTTACCTATATTAAAAAAATAATTTTTTAATGCTGATATAAAATTCCACGCAAGTATATAATGGATATATTAACAACCAGATAACATAAATATAAATTTAATACAAAATTTAAAGTTAGAGTGTGCAATTGTTTCAAACAAAATTTAAAAAAAAATGTTAATAAATTTATAGTTTGGAACATATTAATTAATTTTTTCTAGGAAAAAGTACAAAAATGTCCATAATATTTTCTCACATGTACTAAAAATGCCCCTAAGGTATTTTTGGAATCAAAAATACCTCTTACGTTATGGAATTGGGTACAAAAATACCCCTATAGGTAAACGACGTTAGTTGAGGGATAACAGAGCTGACGTGGCTCATGACTGGTACTAATGACGTGGACATGTGGTGTGCATGCATGCCAAGACGTTTTCTCACATGTACTAAAATGTCCTTGACATTTTCTCATGGGTACTAAAATGCCCTTAATATTTTCTCACGGGTACTAAAATGACCCTAACGTTTTCTCACGGGTACTAAAATGCCTCTAACGTTTGTTTTGGAGCTAAAATACTCCTGAGGTTATTGAAAATTATACAAAAATGACACCAATCTAACTTTTGTTAGGTGGGACTTAATAGAGATGTCGTGAATGCTGACAAAGATTTTGATTTTACACGTGGCGCACATGCAGAGAGCAACTTGCTATGCAAGCGACATAGCATGTTACTTTTTGAAAAAATTTAATTTATTATATAGGGTAATTGTCCGAATATATCCTGAACTTTGAATTTCATCTCAAATGTATTCTGAACTTTCACTTCACCAAATTGTACCTGAACTATTAAATTTGTATCAATTGTATCCCTCCGTTAAAATTCTATCACCTACTCCGTTAACAGTATGACGTAGCTTGCACACATGGATTAAAATATAATTTTTTATATTTTAATACTTTTTTCGTCACCACCCCCACCCCACATGAAAAACTTACGAACCTAGCTTGTCGGAAAAATTGCCAAACCTCGACAGAGAAACTATCGGACCTTGTCGGAGAAACTGCCGGACCGCGCCGGAGAAACCGCCGAACCTTGTCGGAGAAAGCGTCGAATCGCACCGGAGAAACTATCGGACCTCGTTCATAAACAATTCCAATAGAAAAGGATTCTCCAGCGAGGTCCGATGATTTCTCCGATGAGGTGGTGACGGAGAAAGTGTTAATATATAAAAAAATTATTTTTTGATCTACGTGTGCAAGCCACGTCACATTATTAACAGAATATGTGACAAAATTTTAACAAAGTGATACGATTGATACAAATTTAATAATTCATGATATAATTTGGTGAAGTGAAAGTTCAAAAAAAGTCCAAAATTCATTTTATATATATATATATATATATATACATATTATGGAATAATTAATTAAGTTTCATGCTTGTAAATGAATATTAATTTCTATAGAGAAAGTCCCTACAAATGTGTGTGTATATATATATATATAATTTTTCTTTCTATGAATTATTAATCTATAAAATGAAATGTGGTCGAGATTCATCGATCGATGACAAACGCATATATTATTTAATGTTGTATGACCATGTTTTTCCGTGCATGACCAACTTTGAACATGTTTTTCATGCATGCGGTAAACGTTAATTTACCTAGGGCCCCGCTGGCCATCGCTCCTATTGTAACACTAGCAACGGTTGAAAGGTGGCCGCTACGACTGACGCTACCTATACAAATATATATGTGCAGTGGTTCAACGATAGCTAATAGGTAGATGATGCCTACACAACGCGCAAATAAAACATTTATCATCGACGACTTAGCAACGATCGGTGCGACTATTGTTGATAAATGTTTTTATTTGCATTCGCGTTTGTCCATCTTCTTTCTTCCACTCTTGCCTCTATCTTCTACCTCTCTCATCTCTTTGTTAATTAGATTCGCCATCGACCTCGTCATCAGAGATCTTCCCCCTCTCTACCGCCTCACCCCGGAGGTCACCCCCTCTCTCTATCATGCGCCTCTCTCTTCTCCCTCTTGACTGTCTCACTACCGTCGCCGCCTGAGATCTTCGTCTCCCTCGACGTCGCATTCCTATAACTCACTTAAATGAATATGGTATAACTATAAACGGTTAATTGTACTATATTTTAAAAACCACTACTTGAATACATAATTAAATTAATTATTTTAATAAATAATTAAATAATTGACTGTATAAAAATTGTATTAACTCATAAATTTATGATATAGTATATAAATTAATATGTTATAGGTATGAATTTGCAAGGATATATATGGATTTCATTATGATCCGGTCGTTGCAATAAAAGGAATTCAAAAAGATATATTGTTTTGTGATTAATCAAGTTCTGTGTACGTACGCAATTGTTGTTAGCTAATTAATTTATCTTGGCATATATATAATTGCTGCTAATTAATTATTAATAAATTCAATGAGTTGAAGTTTTTTGGATGTTTTTGATGATTGATTTCTGTTGTTGTCGATAACTTCGATGATTTGAAAAATTGATAGCTAGGTAGAGGAAGAAGGGAAAAAGTGGAGAAGAAAAAGGAACCATGAAGAAGAGGAAAAATGGAGAAAAAGGAAAGAAGAAGAAGAAAGAAAGTAGAAGGAAGAAAAGGATGAAAAAGAAAGCAAGGAGAAAGAAGGAAGATGAAGAAAAACTGGAGAAGAAAGAAAGATGGAAAAAAGAAAGATCGAGAAAAAAAATGGAGAAGAAAGAATAAAGAAAAAAATTGAAGAAGAAAAACAAAACAGTAGGATCAAGTCATCTTGCGATCAAAGTCAATTATGATATGCTTTAGGCCGGCAACAGCCACAATTAAAGGTCAAGTCAAAAAGATTAAGAGTAAGATCAGTAGTCATCTTGCAATCAGACTCAATTATGACATGCTTCGTGCATGCATCAGCCATAAAGGTCAAGCCTACTTAGTTCCTCCAAGCCTTTTAAAAATAAACATAAATGATTCTCCACCCACAAGGAAAAGCAAGCACACTAGAAATAAGAAATATAAGAAAACCTAAACCACGCCTACTTAGTTCCTCCAAGCCTTTTCAAACTAATACTAGTCAACCACAGCAGAGAGCAAATTAAATGAAAGAAAATTCAAGAACCTTCAAACTAGTTACTCAGAGACAATAAGAACAATAAGTATATATACTTCCATTTTCAATCGCAAGTATTGAACTCGTCCTGCTAATTAAATTATGTGCAGGTTCTATACTCGATTTATTATGCAAGAGTGGATGAGTGGTGGTTAATGCAAGCCGTCCATGGCTTACTGCTAAAAATAAATCAATTACAAAGTGATATTGATCTGGATCCATATAAAAGAGTGATACAGAATCATAAGGACTGCTCAGCTGGGATGGCATTTATGTTGGATCCTGTAACGTAACCTAAGTTTTGTGCACCATGGAATACGGAAGGATCCAAATGATTGGATTGGCAATTGCCATTCACAGAAATGTATATGGAATGTGGCAATTGCGGGTCTCCATCTTCAAGTACTTCACGAGGGGAGGTATATGCAGTATGCTATAATTTGGAATGCTGTTTCCAGGGATATCCACCATCAAATGCTTGGTCCAGCACATCCTCGATGCGTTTCACAAGTAATATCTGTCAAAATTTGTAGAAAGAATCATAAGTTACGGCCACTTCTCTAAGTGCTAAGAATCAACTTTTATTGAGCATAAGAACCGACATTAGTCGATCAAAATTTCTAAAAAGAAGAATCACAGAATGGTCTCAACATGCTGCAGTGTTGCTGTCGTGTATGGATATATACCTAATTGCAGGAATCCGTGTATTTCATTGCTTTAGGAGAAAATAAGTAAAAGCATCATGATTCTCATACAGACTATGGCTTTCAGTAGAGATAAAATAAGAACTACAGCCAAGTGCAAGTCCCACAAAATATTAACAATCTATGAAGATCTTTAATTATTATATTTCCAAGAAAATGAAGAGTCGCAATAGTCAGTAGTGTCAATTGTCACTATAAATAAAATATGGTGCATTGACTGGTAGTATATTATTTGTAAACAGTAAACTAATGAAGCAATCAAGTAACTGAAACGAGATAAAAAAGATTGTGAAATTCCCAAAAATTTCACTGGCCTCATGCCTCTTATATTTCATCTCCAGGAGTGTCTGCCCTAAAAAAAATCATTTTTTGATTCTTCTAGAAAGGTGAGATGGTTAAATTCGGAAAAAGAAAAAAAAGTAAAAATTGACAAGATTGGCCAGTTCAAACACATTATGACTAACTCCCCCACCCGGTCTAGTATTTGGACCAGCTGGATCCCAGTCTAGATTTTAGTATTGATCCCCAAATTCGAGTTGTAATTCCTTGAATATCAAGAATAGCAGTTGCTTATCTTAATTATGGGCTTATATCTTACAGATGTGGTTTAATTTTGATCATTCCTACATCAAACTTAATCCTATATTCTCTCATATGCGGTACCGACCTGGTATGCCTTGCTAATTTTTCAACTGTTGGAAAATTTTGTATCAGTTCTCAACGGCTATTTAACTGTTGCGACTGATTTTAAGGGGTTTGGGGGTTTATATAAAGCTTCCAAACCCCTTATTTGACTCCTCGCACTACTCTCAATCTCTCATTCTCTTTTGGGATTGGCTTTAAGGGGTTTGAGGGGCTAATATATGCTGCCTACCTTCTTTGATGGACTCCATTCTTCAACCTTCTAGGATATTTATATCTTGTCATTGTAATCTACGAATATTTTTCAACCAATGAATCATTTTAAACTATAAATTTGGATTTTGAAGAACTAAAATGAGATGTTTCTATACTTTATTAGTGTATTATGGATGTTTTGTACTCAATTTAATCATGTAAACTATAAATTAGAAGTTGTAAAGAAAAGGAATTGTAGGGTTAGTCATTATGTACCGACCGGGCTATACCATGTGAGTACAGTATGGCACGTACCGGACAGGACCGTACCAGATTTTAAGCCGTGCATATGTGTGGGCATGCATGAGAAAAACTATAGTGCGGATAGCAAAATATGCATGATACAATGCAATGAATTAAGAACAAGACTATGACTATTTTAGGTTTCTAAAAGTAATTAACACCTTCATATAATCATTCCAAATAAAGAAAGCTACTCAAACTTTAAAATATGAGGAATGTCAATCCTAGCCCATGAATAGGGCTGTTCATTGGGTCGGGTCGACCCAATAAACCCAAGAACCCGACCCGAACTATTCAGGTTGGGTCAGGTCAGGTACAATCCGACCAAACCCGACCATAATTGGGTCGGGTCTCAAGTTTCAAATTTTGAAACCCGATGACCCGAGACATGATGACCCGATTATTTATATTTTTAATTATTTTTAAAGTATTATATTAATAATAATTATTTTTTAGTTATTTTTAAAAACCCATTTTTACATAACCGGGTAAACCCGACACGACATAAACAGCCCTATCCATGAAGCATGTAAATCACTATTCTTAAGGCACTTGTTTCCACATCATTTATTTCATTCCTTTGCAAAGTGAGCAGAAGTTCCACTAGTTTGCTGCTACATTATCAATCTTATTCAAGATTTAGCTTCCATCATATAAAATACCTTTCACTATGCAGCTACAAACATTTGCCTTGTGATTTTGACAATGTTGCCATGAAATTCCTCAAAAAAAATTCACATAGTTTATTACAATGAAATTTCCCATGGTCTACCTACACAGCTACACTACCAAAAAATTTCCTGAAAAGGTCGAACTATATAATTCACATATGAATCTTTTCTGACATAAAGAGTATAAAAAAAATTGCATATACAGCTTCAAGATTCGGACAACAATCCGTATATATGTCCAAAAAGAATGTGTTATCAGAGAGGACGTAAAAAAAAAACCATTTGAATGAATGTCTTACCTCCATGCCAGAAAGAACTGCTGATGGAACTTCAGCCAAGTCCTTCAAATTTCGTTCAGGTAGTATAACTCGTTTGATACCACATCGATGTGCTGCTAATACCTTAATTCAAATAAAACGCAATATATAATTAAGCAACATAGTTCATCCTAAAAAAACAATTTAACATTTCATTTAACAACTATGAAAATTTGAATGTAAAATTAAGCAACATAGTTCATCCTAAACATAACAATTTAACATTCCATTTACCAACTAGGAAAGTTTGGGAAAAGGAGCTTTTAGATTTATTTTACCAAAGGGAATACCATACTAGATATAAAGAGAGAAGAGAGGCATATAGCTTAAAAGAACCTACCTTATCCTTGACACCGCCAACAGGCAATACAAGGCCTCTAAGAGTCATCTCCCCAGTCATTGCAGTATCTGCTCTTACTTTTCTTTGACTGAACAGCGACACTAATGATGTCACTAAAGTTACTCCTGCTGATGGACCATCCTTTGGCACAGCACCGGCAGGAAAATGTATATGAATATCTTGATTCTCAAGTAAATTTGTGTCACCAGCAGTTGACAGCTTTAGATCTGCTGCTCTTGCCCTCACCTGTTATGTAGTAGAAACAAGCCATAGTCAAAAATATGATTTCTTAAATGCCTATTATAATATTTTGGGACTAAGATGGGCAGAGATATCAGGAGGACAGACATAAAAACTTAGCAGTCATGAAATTATGGTCTGTCAACTTTCATTCTTCAAAAATGCCCAACAAGGCATAGCACAAATGTACTAAGTATAAGTCTTTTTTCTCTTTCTTGGCAAATAGGAATAATGGTGTTTAAATTGCATTAATAAATAAGGATAAAGTGAAAGGAAAATTCAAACATAAATAGTTCCACCATAGCAGTTAGTCAATCAAAATACTGATATTTTGTCATCTGATGTACAAAAAACTAAAGGTGATGACTATAATTATGAAAAGTAGTCTGATTTACTTGTTTGAAAAACGAACAAACTTTTCCAGTCTAAGTTCAAACAGGAAATCAAGATATGGTAAGCACAGGACCTTACTCCATACTGCACAATGATATAGCTTTGGCACCATATTACCTCCTATTTATTCTCAACTTGACTAAACTAACAAGAAGTTATCTCCTATCATCCTATGTATTCTTAACTTGACTAAATTAACTAGGATAATAATTCTCTAATTGACAAATAACTCTTTCAATAACTCATAGATAGGGATAACTGGATAAGGATTCTACACACTCCTATAACATAACTCAATCAGACTGTCATACCTATGGGAAATACCCATAATACCCATAACAGAAACCTACTGAAACTCAAATCCTAAGGTCTCAAAATTCACCTCTAAGGATCTAACATGGGAAACATAGGGAACATTTACCTCGTGAATTTAATAATTGATATCCGTTTGCATAACTGATACTTAAGGATAATCTACCGGTTATTTGAGTATCTAAATAAGTAAAATGATGAAAACAAGTAATCACAGTGAAGTCGTGCTTGGATATATATGATTAGTTCACTTGATTCGATCAAAATAAACAGAGAACTAAAGAGGACAAATAAGAAAGCAAGTTTAAGACATCCAAATCTTCCAATTTGCAGTGCAGGTGAGAATGTAGGAAGCAAATATTGCAAACGATAACTAGGGAAAAAGAACAAAGCACATGAGAAGTTGCATAAAGAACAAAGCAGATGACAATACCCATGTAAGAGCTATTTGTGCTGATTCTTTGATAACATCACCAAGTTGTCCTGTAAGATGCAAATCACCCTTTCCCACCATTGCTGTCGCTTCAACAAATTGAACTTCCCCACCAAAGGATGTCCAGACAAGACCAACAGATACTCCTGGAGTAGCTACTCGATCAGCAGTTTCATTGTCATCAAATCTGGGAGGCTGCAATTTCCATGGTGGACATATCTTAGTGAACTTTTTTGTTACATGTTAAGATTGATTAGTATTATATTACCAAAAAATTTCCTTGAACTTAAGGTATAAATGACTACCCCAAGCACTTTTTCCAGCATGGACTCATCTACAACCAGCGCTGCGGCACTTGTGAAAGCAGCTGATATCTCCTGTCCATTGACACTCATAGGAATTACTTCCATTTCAACTTCAGCACCATCAGCAAGTCTTGTATCGAGCAAGGAAGCTGTCATTGGACGTATATCTTGGCTGATTTGCATGTTGCAATCTTGCTCAGCGACTTTGACGGCAGCTGCACGAGCCAAAGCAGCTAAGTTCCTTTCCAAGTTGCGGACACCAGCTTCTCTAGTATATCTCTGAATTATTAGCTTCACCATTCCCTACCCAGCCATAGAAAACATCTAAGTTACTGAATGGAAATTGTTATACATCAACGAAGAAACAACTTAATTATCAATATAGATAGCAACTCAATGCATGCAGGTCATGCCTACCCATGAACATCACTAACGATTGATAGATCATGATCAGAAAAATATATGAAAGAGCAAAAGGATCAAAATCACCACCAGTAATATTGAGATATTCACATCTAGAAAATATATAAAGTGGGAAAAATAATAATAACAATCAACAAAGCTAAATATGATCAAAAAACATAGCAATGAGGAATAGTTGCATGAACATGAAAACCACTGATTAGAACCTACTAAGGTATCTAGAGCTGTAGGAAAAAATGAAAATATATGATCTGTCCATGTATCACAACCACTAACATTGACATTCTCACATCTAGAAATATGTAGTGGGAAAAAAACTAAAAACCATGAAAAAAAGCTAAATAGGACCAAAAAACATATAGCAATAACAAATAGTTGCAGTAACATGAAAACTGTTTATTAGAACTTAGGTATCCGGAGCTGTAGGAAAAAAATGAAAACATATCACGTGTTCATGTAACATCCAACTACTACATTAAGGAATACAAACAGCCACCTAAAAGTTTCAGCATGCTAAAACTAAGGAGCCATTTGATCCTCTAAGTTTAGTATAACCGTGGTTACTTTTAAATCTCATGTATACATCTATACATGTCAACAGTATCTCAATGACTTCCATGGCCATCTTTAGCTTGAACGAAATAAATGTGTACCTCAGGAATTTGGAGAATGTCAGAGCTTAATCCATGCTGGTCTAAGACTCGAGGTATAAGATGCTTCATGGCTATGTTTAGCTTTTCTTCAGGTGTATAGCCAGGAAGCTCAATGACTTCCATTCGATCTAAAAGTGCTGGAGGAATAGGTTGAACTCTATTTGCAGTTGCAACAAAAATGACCTTTGAAAGGTCAAAGGGGACATTCAAATAACTAAAATTAAGTCAAGGAATTTATTGGGAGCACGAATAACTATTAATATATGATATAAAATTATTTCCTCCAAAAGCACTTTTGCAACTTTCTATTATTGAAGAATATGGTGGTATTTTATGCAAAATAAAGCAAAAACAAAGATAATCTAGTAATAAGGAAAATGGCCACCATGCATAGACACAGACGGGAACAACTGTCATGATGTGAATGTTCTAAGAAGATATTAATTGGAAGAAATACCTTATAAAACAACAAAAAATAAATTCCATGTTTTGGAATAGCAAGGTTTAAAATCTCATACCAGTGAATGATCCATGGTTTAAACAATCGGCCGAAACGGTACGGTAAGCCCGGTATTTACCGGTTTTTGGGGATTCCGGTATTTGAAAATACCGGGTATATATGGTAATACCGGGCGGTATATGTATCATACCGCCCGGTATGACGCGATATCGGGTTTTTTTTTTTAAGAGTTAGATATAACTCTAATAATACATAATTGATGAATAAATGCTTAAAATTAATATTCAAATGTCAAATACATGAATACAATGTTTAAAAGTTATTTGGTACTGTATTAGGATTTTTCACATATATAAGATAATGCAGTATAGGGCGACACAATCCCACAACCCAAAGGGTCTAAAAAATTAGCGGGACCGCCGAAGACTCTGCGTAGCGCAACATAAGACGTAGTGCAACATCAACTAAGATGATGAATAACATGTGTCGCCCTATATTAATTCTAATGTAATTCTCTTGTATCTGTGAAAAATCCTAATACAATACCAAATGGCTTTTGAACATTGTATTCATGTATTTGACATTTGAATATTAATTTTAAGCATTTATTCATCAATTATGTATTATTTGAGTTATATCTAACTCTTTAAAATAAATAAAATAAAATAAAAAAACCTGTATGGTGTTTTCCGTGCCGGACCGTACCGAGTGTCGGTACAGTACGGTACGGTACCGGTTTCGGCCAGGTACCGAAATCGGTACCGAAACCGAGATTTTAATCGATACCTGAATGTACTAGTACCATACCAACACATAGTACGATCTGGTACAAATAAGCCCTTACTAACTTGTATCCGAATTTTCTAGTTTTTTTTTAAATGTAAACACCAAAACATAATTTTAAGCTATAAACACACACATAATCCACTAATAGACGATGAAAAAACACACAAAAACTTCTCAACAATGGTCCAATACCGTAAAAAGATATTTTAAACCATGGAATGATCGGTACCTGTATGTACTAGTACCATACCAACACATAGTACAATCTGGTACAAATAAGCCCTTACTAACTTGTATCCGAATTTTCTAGTTTTTTTTTAAATGTAAACACCAAAACATAATTTTAAGCTATAAACACACACATAATCCACTAATAGACGATGAAAAAACACACATAAACTTCTCAACAATGGTCCAATACTGTAAAAAGATATTTTAATCTTCAAGTTACAATGTAAATATAAGATTTGAAAGAGCATGTGTGAGTAAGGGGGGTAAATGAGAGGTTTGGGAGGCTATATTTGTAGCCTCCAAAACTACAAAAACTGGCCCCAACGACTGAAAGAGACATTTGAGGCGGGTACAAATCATGCCCAACGGCTGAAAAACTAGTCGTTGAGCATGTACCACCCGGTACAAGCTTTGTACTAGGTAGTACGAACCCAATATGCTCAGTATAGGGCTTCTACCGGGTTATGCATCTTGTGACAATACCGGGGTGTACAGGTACCGGTTTGACTGTACTGGGGTGTACAGGTACCGGTTTTTTCAAAAATCGGTAAATACCAACCACACTGTCTAACACGGTACAATATTTAAAACTATGCTGAAAAGTACTTGCAACTTTCATGTTCACCTCTTGATTATTTCGGAGCTTACTGGATATTACAATTTGTAATGGAATTCCTTCTTGACTATTTCAATTACAAAATGGAACCAGGAATTCTAATTCCTATTACAAATAGAAAATGAGAAATGAGGGAAGTTGATAAATACAAAAGACAAAAAATACCAACAATGAAAACAAAGCTGAAGAATAAAGCTGTTTAAAAAGTAATAATAAACCAAAGAAATGAGCAATTCGAAGCACTAAGTAGTTAAGCTTACTACATCAGTAAAAGTCAATCCATGCATATAGAAATTTTAATTTAGTATAAACAAAATAGATAACATCCTAGAAGTTCATAATTTAGGATACTGATCATTGAAAGCCTTATTCTGCTCAGGATCCAGAACTTCCAACAGTGCTGATGCTGGATCCCCCCGGACATCAGAACCTGTCTTGTCAATCTCATCAAGAAGCATTACCGGATTGCTAACAGCCACTCTCTGCAGTGGTAAGAGACAAATTTATATTGTGTCAACTGTCAAGTGTCAACTAAAACAACTTCCACGAGGATTATGAAATGAAAAATATAAAAAAAACTCCAAGATAAGTAAAATGAGTTTAGTCATAAATCTCAGTTTCTCAGTAAAGTCTAACCATCATGTTCTGACTATAAGGCTTGGCAAAACGCTGATTTGAATACATGGTAGGAATTGGCAACATGGTACGTATCAACAAGAAAAGTAGTACAGTTACAGTATACTAACAATATTCTCCTAATTTGGCTATTAATCCATAGTGGGCATGTCAAACAAATTGCCTCCCTACTCCCTAATATTCATACTAAGTTGGGAAGTTCAAGTCTTATCATCCACCTTGCAATTTTTGGTCAATCTTTATAGATAGAACCAATGATAGGATTCAACTGAAACCAATTGAAGTGTTAAAAGATAGCTTAAAATCAAAATGCAGTAGAGCAAACCTTCAAGCCATCAATAAGACGCCCTGGCATGCTTCCAATGTAAGTCCTTCGATGGCCTCTGATGTCAGCCTCATCCTTGACACCACCTAGAGATATCCGTACAAACTTTCTGTTTAGAGCAGTTGCAATTGATGATGCCAATGATGTCTTTCCAACTCCAGGTGGTCCCACAAAACAAAGTACAGGCCCTCGAGCATCTGGTTTAAGCTGAAATTAATTCCATTTGCATCAGGTGTTTTTCTTGTTAGATGCAACATTAACAAGACTACAGCATAAGTGAAGCCACAAAATATAGGCATTAACCTTTCGGACTGCTAGATATTCGATTATCCGTTGCTTAACTTTGACTAACCCATAATGATCATCATCAAGGCTCTCTTTTGCAGCTTTCAGATCAAGTTCAGGTTCTTCACTAACATTTTGCCAAGGAAGATCAGAAAGAAGTTCCAAGTATCCACGCGAACTGCTATATCCAGGCTGCTGAGGCTGCATCTTTCTTAGACGTCTATAAGAGATATCTCAAGGTTAGGTCCTCCACAATATCAAACTTCATAGCATGTTACTACTATCTTAATAGAAATTATCCAGTATCCGGATGAAGATGTTCAATTGGACATAGTGTAGATGTAAAGCACTGTAGATTGTGTTTGCTTTGTTCTTCCTTCTGGAAGTGTAATTTCAGGATTAAATGCAGTAGCTTAGCATTGGAGTATATGGCAAACAGGAGAACTAAAAATCAAAATCTTTTTGGAGCTCCAATTATTAGGCATACTTCTAATCCACTAAGAAAGGAAGGAAATATATGGACAGAAAAAAAAAGGAAATACCAAAAGATGCGCGACAGACTGATAACTATGTGGTAAGAAATAACATGCTTAATTTTTTTCCTGGTCGTACAAGACAGATTACAAATGAAAATTGGTGCTTTTTCCCTCAATTTTAGTCATAATTCAGTCTATTTTCTGGACAGAAAAAGTAGTGGGCACAAGAAAAAAATTGGTGCTTTCAGCTTTCTCGACAATAATAACGAGGAAAAGGTACACTTGTACCATTACTTTTCAACTTGTATTATATAGATATATTTTAACCTTTCCTTCTTCTAGTCTTCAATTATCTTGTTCAATAAAACTTGATTGAACAATTTCAGAAATGTTCAGAAGTAAGATTTTTTAACACAAATATCTAGGTTTTGATAATAAATGTACATGGAAAACAAAATTGACCATGAGATATGTATAAGAAGAAAATATTTAAGAATAGGACTGAAAACAAATAGCACATTCTAGTATATATAGTTTATGTACTCTTTTGAAAGGACAGGACTCAGTCCAAGTTCATGATTCCCTCTAAGAAACAAAATTATTCATCCATGGAAATGGTTCTTAAATTTATTAATGATATAGCTCATATAAAATGCTTCCTTACTCAATTATCCCGATAGAGAAAGATATTTAGAAACTGAATACATCCACTAGAAGATTTTAAGAACCCGTGGCCAAAGTATGGAACAGAATAAATGGATCGTTCTTCTCAGAAGTAGTATTTTCTTAAGCACTCAGCAGATTTGTACCAATATGTTGGATGAAAATATTAGTTTAATAATACCTGTTATATAGATGTTTGGTACTTGGTGATTCAAAAACTGGATATTATAAGATCACATGCTTACATGGATGAGAGGTGTGCCAGAAAAGATCTATTCAACAAAAAAGATGCAGTCTTTATTATGTTATACTAAGTTCTAATTATCTAAGAAATTCCACCTGAGTTCTCTTTGAGCATGCTTCCATATATTAGGAGGCATTCCTGCACTCTGCATCTTTCTTTCCAAGGCAGCCAAATCATCCTCGTCGTCATCATTATCCCCAAGCTCTTCCTTTATAGCCCTCATCTAGAGAAGCCACAAGTGTGAGAGAAAGAAAACAATGAACCGGATTTGTAAAAGCTATGAACATTGAGTAACAAACCTGCTGTCGAAGAAGAAATTCTTTCTGTGATTTCGATAACTGACCCTCAACCTTTTGAGTAATCTTTTCAGCCACGCGAATTGACTGTTGAGGAAACATGCAAATCTTAAGTTCGTAGTATCCACTTCTCCAGACATAAATGGCATTACATATACATAGCACTGTTTTTCATGGAATTACATTATGGTGCAGAAAATAGTGATAAATAAAACCAAAGAACACCAAACTTGACCTGCAAGTGTCTGTCCACTAGTTCAGTTGCCTTTGAGAGTCTAACTTTTAAATCAACCGAATCCAGCATCGATAACTGCTCCTCAAAGCTTATCTCAAAGCTAGCGACAAATATGTCTGCCAACCTGTGCACTGGAACTGTCTCAAGCAGAACCTTTGTTCTACCAGCAGTTTTCTGCTTCTGAAAGATGTATAAAAACTGTGAGCAACATTTTTTAATGAATTTAAACCAAGCAGCCTAGTACAAACACAAAGCACATAATGCAATCGTAAATACTTCAATAAAATCGTTTTAAAAAAATTGCATAGCATGATAATGAAAGTTATCCTTCCAATAAAACCCTTAGATTTCAAGGGTTAATGTTATCTTATAAGAAACTAAATGATAAGAGACAGAAGTATGTTCTATATTCAGTGGAAAGTTTTAAGCTTAAATTGCTGATGCAATAGAGAAATCATATGATAGTAGAGACACATTCTTCAGGATCAAACCATTTTACCTGCTCAAGAACAGCAATTAGTTCCATGGCAGCAGCTTTAAATTGGCGTGATAACAAAATGAGATCTTGATCTTGTTCAGCTTGCTCCAGCTCTAAGTACCCCGCCAAAAAAGAAAAACATTAATATTCTTAATATTTCACAAACATCAAACCTTCCCACAAGCATCTTATGAAAATTGCAGTTACCATTACAAGTTTTCCAGGAAAAAATGTAAAATAGCATGATGCAACTGGTGAAAAGAAGTCAAGCTCTTAAGTTCATTTTTAGCATGAGTATGTAGAGTACAGGAAACAACCTACAGATAGGGTCTTAGAAAGCAAACTCTTGAAGAGGAGACCACAAAAATTGAAAATCAAATCAGAATCTCATGATAATCTTTAGTTACTCTTAACAAATTAATTTCTTATTGCACTATAGTGAGTCTGCAAGTCTTCTTTTAACATAAACCACTGAAGCCTTCAGCATATTTGATGCTAAGATATAGGTTTCTTCTTCGATGTAACTAGTTGCTTAACTAATCCTCTCACTAAGATACAGTCCAAGCCTGCTTTATTTGGAAATGCAGTATGAAAACCTGAATCAAAGTTTTACGGCGAGATAGCATATACAAGAGCCTCTTTTTCCTCTATGCTATATATTCCCCCGCGCAAAGCATTTGCAGAACTATAAGAAAAAGTAGCTGTGGCTTAAATGATCTATGCAAATATATTCACCCTGTAGTCACTTGTCTGACCAATGAAATTGTCAATAGGAACAAAGCAACAACTATTAAGGTCCCGACTAACGACCCACAAAGGTGGAATGGCTGTACAGTTGGAACCTGTGGCTTCTATAACCTATTGGAAACAATATACTACATATATACGATAAAGAAAACCCTAAAAACTAGAAGTACTATAAATATATATGGTAAACAAAACTCTATATGGCATATAATTTTGCAACTCCATACCAATTAGCTCATACAGCCTTCATCTACAACCAATAAATTCCTCAATTTGTAGAACAAAAGATCAATCTAGTCAGCAAAGTGATCTTAAAGAAAGTGCTATGACGACCATAGAAAATTGATAATAATAAATGTAGTAGGCAACTAAATGATTGGCACCTTACCGGCTTTTGTCAAATCAAGACGGTTGATACGTGCAACATAATATGTCCCTCTTGCACTGAGTTCTTGAACACTAAATCTGCATAACCCTTCAAGAACAACAATGTATGTGACCCTCCCACTTGGTTTTTCCACTCCTCGTGATAGATGCAAGGCTCTAGCAGCAACACCCCTAGAAACCAAATTATGGTGAGATCTTACAGCTGAAATAGAAAATCCAATCTGTATTTCATGGCAGGAACTCAATGCAAAGAGAACAAGACCAGAAGGAATAGTTCGTTTGCCATCAGTACAAATGCCAAAGACCTAAATATAAATCCTTGGTAAATAAATTTCACAAACCTACCTAGCTGCAACTACAAAGTACGATTCAGCTAACTATAACACACTCTTAAATACTTCAATGAAGATACTAATTTCTGTCAACTATTAGCTTAAGAAGGCATCATACAACAAGAAGATAACCAGCTAGAAACCTAAATTTTTAAATACTCTACTGCAATAGATCAAAATATATGAGCAAGTTAAAGGAATCCATTGAAATGGATGTTATTATACCCACCTGTTGTGCCAATGTATAAGTTCCTGAGAGTTCCTTGCATCCTGCTTCTGAGAATCTCCCACTACACCTCCTGATCCTTTCTCTCCTGAATCACTCCCCATACCTTCAGATTGTCAAACATAAGATTAAAGTTTTTTTTTACTTTTGCATCCTCACACTGTCCCCAAAATGGCAAATATACAAAACCAAAATCACCTGGAGCTATCATCGAACCAACTGCTGCAGCCTCAGTGTCCCTAACCGGAAGCACTCCAATCAAACCCTTCTCTTCCTTCTGCCAGAGTTCTTGTTCCACCAGTTTCACACTGCAACAAAACATATTAGCACAAAAATCCCGGATCATCAAAACATTATCGCCAAAAAATCCAAGCTCCATCCACATCAAACCGACAAGTAAAGCATTCCTACATATTAATAGTCAACCAAGCACACAAATTATAACAAATTCCCCATCTTTATCGATGTTGATAGCAAGAATTCCAGCTGACGCGCCATTTTAACCTAATCATCTACTTCTCCTACTTAAAAAAGTCCCCTTTGATAAAATTGAATCACCAATCAATCGAATTACAGGGAATCAGGTTTCCTGGCAATAAAAAAACACAGAAAATAACCAAATCAATCTTTCTAACGACGATCACCTGCTCGGGGAAGTGCAGCGAATCCGGATGATGGCTCCGGGCAAGAGGACCTTGTTCCTGAAGGGCAGGATCGCCAAGCGACTTGGTAGCTCCACAGGTTCCGCCATCTTCCCCAACTTCGCAGGGGGAGAACACGAATTGAAGATATAGCTTCGGGGTTTGGAGAAGAAAGGAGATGACAGAGAAGAATAGACGAGGTCAGTCGTGTTTTATGCGTGTGGGTATAAATAGGAAACGGCGTTTGTCAGTGGGCCCCACTCCAACCGTTGGGCCCGCCTCGGTGCGCGTCACCAGCCGTCGGATGGGCAGATAAGGTTGCGATGCCGCGGGGACAGCCGCCGCCTTGTCTACCTCGTGACGGGACGAGCTGCCGGCCCCCACCGAATACGTGTCGGTCTGGCGGACGTCCCACGTAGCCCGTACGTACTTCGCGCGTCTTGCCGTTTCGCATTGGTTCAATCCCGCCTCGCTGTTTCCACTCGAGCATCCGCATCCCGTCTCAGCGAAGTCCGTTCACCTCGAGACAGGGAACATTTATTTGATCATTCCCGGTTCGCCACGCACAGTAAAAAGCAAGTAGAATACCAGAAAGAACAGCGGTGGGGCCCAAGCCCATCAGTGAGGAACCCACGTTTCCTGTCGGAGTAGAGGCAGGCGATAATAGATAAGTCGACGTGTTCCAAGCTCACACGTTTCCTGGGGGGAGATGCCGATAGTATTTTATACTAATAATAATTATTGACCGCAGAGTGGACTCGAGCGCGACTCGGATTTAATCACCGCAAAATTTGATGGCGGTAAGTTATTGGTTCGACGATCGACATCTGATCCACATCGAACGGCGATGCTGGCAGGAGGAAAATGTTAGGCCACCTGTCTATATTATGTACGTAAACAATGTTCTAGCAGCTGTGGCGGATAATAATAAATAAAGAAAATGCAAAATTATATTCCATGCAATGCACGGGGATTATTTATAAAAACGATGGATCAAATTTAATTTGATGTTATATTAAATACTCAAGCATTAAATACACAAGCAAGTTGCAGTGTTTTATAGGACACTGTCTTTGAAGAAAACAAATTGTATAAATTAATATCATAAAATATCATTATATCGTGTTACAAACAACTTCTTTTTTATTAAGAAGAAGAAGAAGGAATCTAATATTTAATTGCCACTATAACATAATTTATAATTTCATCTAATAGATTGGAGTGGGATTATAATTAAATTTCACACCTAAGAGGTCAGATTTCAATTATGACCCGATAGAGACAGAGACTAGTGGATTATGGATACCAAACATAGGAAGATATTTCAATTAGGATCCGAGACAGATACAGAGGCAAGTGGATAGTGGATACCAAACATAGGAAGATATGTGGCATTAATTTATACAAATTCCCCCTTCATTTATTTTCTTCATGATATCAAACATAGTTTTTGAATTATTTTAGATGAACTAATATCAATTGGAGTGTTATTATAGGATCAATTATTCGGATACCAAACTATACCAAAAAACACAGAGGAAAAAATAATTTTTAATTATTTAGTTATCAATTACTATATTTAAAAAGTAATTTATAATATAGTCATTATACAAACATAAAAAATAGACACGTTATAAAGCATACAAATAGACATGAAGTTAGATGCATAAAACATTATAATTATGGATCAAATCACGATCTATTGACACATACATTGATGTTCCATAGCTAACTTATTACATGTTATTTTATTAGAATGCACCATATACATATATATATATATATATATATATATATATATATATATATATATATATATATATATATATATATACCCATATACTTGATAAATTGAAGTGTCATTCTTTCTATTTATGATTAATTGCACATACTTTTCGTTATCATTTTAAAAAAAACTTTTTTTCTTATACTAAAACTTATATATATATATATAATATACTCATATACTTGATAAATTGAAGTGTCATTCTTTCTATTTATGATTAATTGCACGTACTTTTCGTTATCATTTAAAAAAAAAACTTTTTTTTTTATACTAAAACTTTCAAATATATTTTTATTGATATCGAATTAAAGGAACACTTATACATAATTTTTTTCACGTGAGTTGACAAATGGCAATGATATTTTCATTATTAAACATATTTTTATTAAAAAATAGTTCTAGAGGTATCAAATAGATTTTTGTACAATTTAATATTCTTTTTGAAAGATAATGAAGCAAATTGCCCAAGGTTCGTTTGATTCGCATAATTTTAAAGTACAATGCTCGACTATAATTATTTGTCATGTGTTCATTTTGCGAAAATATATCATAAACATGATAAGAATAATATCTCCGGATAGCACATCAGGTTCATTTTCTTATTACTTTAATTTAGAGTAACAAAGAGTTGGTTACTTTATTTGGTGCAGGATCGAAAATGACAACAACAGTCTTGTGCATATTTTCAATCCATATTTTTCACCCTAAGGTCTTGTTTTGATGAGATGCAGCATGATTTAGTAATGCTTAGTATAGTATGGTACTGTAATTATGAGGTGTTTGGTACATTATCACTTAAGACTACTAAAAATCTAGATAGGGCTGAAAACCGAATCGAATCGCTCGGGCTCGATTCGGATTCGGCTCGGAATCGAACGAGCGGGACTCGGATTTGAAATAGATCTGAGCCGAATCTGATCCCGGGTTAGGGTTCGATCAAGTTAACAAGCCGGATATGATTTGAAAGTTACTCGACTCGTTTTCTCCTCAAACTACTCGACTCCTCCCGAGCTGTTCGCGAAGGCGTCGCCGCTCGAAATCGCTCGAGCAGTTCGACTTTAATTCTCTATAAATAGAGACCATTTGGCCTCTAGTTCTTAGCATTGAGCCATTGAGCATTTGAGCATTACAATTTATGAGTCTGTCAACTGTCTTCTCTCTTACTTTGACTCTGTAGTCTCTGTGATACTGTGAGTCTTAGCAATTAGCATTGAGCATTTGATTCGGTACTGTCATAGCAATTAGCATTGAGCAATTAGCAATCTGTCATTTTAAAATTTCTCTCTTACTGTGAGTCTGTGAAGTGTCAAAGACTCAAAGTGTGAACTGCTCGTGTGTGTTAGTGTGTAACAGTGTAAGCCATTTAGGGTTTAGTATATCTGCGGCTCTACTTCAGTACTTCTTCATGTCTACCTCTGCAATTGAAAATGGTAAACAGTTTAATACGTTCTTTTATATATTTGATTTGTTTCATTCAATTTATTATATATTGTAACCATAATGTAATGTTTTAAGTCTGTGATTAATCAGTTGTGTTGCTTGGGGATGATACAAACACAACCCCAGGACCACAATCTGAAGCAGGGGAAAATTATGTCATTGTCAATTCAAGCCAAGAGGCTCCTGACGAAGGACAACGTAATAGTACGGATACAACAGAAACTACTATGAATGGTGATACTGATCCCCCTGAAAAGAAAAAAAAGAAAGACTTCTAAGGTTTGGAATGAATTTACAGTGGTATCATTGAAGGATGGTATAAAAAAAAACCAATGCAACTATTGTCGTGCTCGTCTAGCTTATCAAAACACGGGCTCAACAACACATCTAAATAGGCATATGCTCACATGTGGAGTTAGGTTGGCTTCTATTTTCGGAAAAACTCAACAGGTATTGGCACTCCCTACTATGGAACCTGATGGTAAAATAGGTAACTTGACATCATTTAGATACGATAAGGAAAAAGTTAAAAATATACTTGCAAAAATGATTATTGTCCATGAGTATCTTTTTAGGATGGTTGAGCATGCTTTTTTTCAACTTCTCATGAAAACTTTGAATCCTAAATTTGAAAGCATGTCAAGAGTGACTGTTAGGGCAGATTGCATGAAGATATATGCTTTAGAGAAGAAAAAAATCAAAGCTTTGCTTGGTAGTGTTGATAGGATAAGTCTTACTTCTGACTTGTGGACTTCTAACCAAACTATTGGTTATATGTGCTTGACTGCATATTTTTTAGACAATGATTGGAACCTTCAAAAAAGAGTTTTGAATTTTATAAGCATGCCACCCCCTCATACTGGTCTCATGATCAGTGATAGTATTTTTTCTTGTCTAAATGATTGGGGCATTGAAAATAAAATTTCAACAATCACTCTTGACAATGCTTCTTCAAATGATTCAGCTGTTAAACATTTAAAAGATAGTTTCACTTTGAAGAAAAATCTATTTTTTGGTGGAAAAATATTTCATGTAAGGTGTTGTGCTCACATCCTCAACATCATGGTTCAAGATGGATTGATTGTAATTCATGACATTATTTCTAAAGTTCGTGAAAGTGTTAAATATATAAAGGGGTCACCTGCTAGGCTTCATAAGTTTAATGAAATTGCGAGGCAATTACAACTGTCATCTACCAAAAGACTTGTATTAGATGTTTCTACTCGATGGAACTCGACTTATGTCATGCTTGAGTCAGCTTTAGAGTTTAAAGATGTATTTCCGAGATACCATGAAAAAGATCCTAACTACAAGTCAGTTCCTTCATACGAGGATTGGGAAAAAGCTTCCAAAATTATAGAATTTTTGGAGGTTTTTAATGAAGCCACTAATGTATTCTCTAGCTATGAATACCCGACTGCAAATCTTTTTTTACCTGAAGTTTGGAAAATAAAGCAACTATTGGAGTTAACTATAGTTGATGATTGTGAGTACATGAAGGCCATGGCTTTCAAAATGAAAGATAAATTTGATAAGTACTGGGGTGAATGTAACTTGTTAATGATAATTGCATCAATATTAGATCCTCGATACAAGATGCAATTAGTCATTTTCTGCTTTTCGAAAATATATTTGAATGAGTTTGAAGCAAAAATGAAAATTGATGTTGTGAAAGATGCAATTTATGATCTTTACAACTATTATGTTGAGATGCATAAGTCACAACAACCTTCTCAAACCAACATGGACAGTGGACCCAGTGGTTCTTCAAATAACACTTCATTGCTTGAAAAAAATAAAACAAAGAGCAGGAGTGAATTTGATATGTGGGCTCAAAGTGTAGAATCTATTACACCTTCTAAATCTGATCTTGATGCATATCTTGAGGAAGGTAGATATATTTGTACTAATGGAGAAAGTTTTGATGCTTTGCAATGGTGGAAAACAAACACTTTGAAGTTTAAAATTTTGTCAAAAATGGCAAAAAATGTACTCTCAATTCTTGTGACCACAGTGGCTTCAGAGTCCACATTCAGTGCTAGGGGTCGAGTTTTGGATCAGTATAGAAGTTCTCTAAAGCCAGAAACTGTCCAAGCTTTGATATGCACCGCAGATTGACTGAAAAATGATTACAAAATTATCAACTATACGGTAAATTTAGACTATTTAGTTAATAATGTTTTATGTTGTTTCTATTTTTATCTCTTAATTACTATGACTAATGCTACTGCCTTCTGATATTGATAGGGTGAAGAAGAAAATCTGGAGACTTGAGTGTTGTTTTGAAGACTTCTTTTATGCTACTTATAAAATATCTTTTGTTTTGAAGACTTTAGTTATGGAGACTATTGATGTTTATTATGTAGTTTTAAACTTATATTTAGTTTAGTTTAGTTTACTATTTAGTTACTGCTATTTTTATTACTGATGAACTGCATGAGTAACATGCTGTTTTGTTTGAGTTCATCATTCATCAACACATCTTTAGTTTTATGCTGGTTGTTGCATTGATGAACTGCCTGTTTTGTTTGAGTTCATCATTCATAAACACATCTTTAGTTTTCTACTAGCTGCTGCATTGATGAACTGCATGAGTAACATGTCATTTTGTTTGAGTTCATCATTCATCAACAAGACTTGTATGAATGTTCACTATTCAGGTAAATTGATGAACTTGTTTAATTTTTACTGAGTTCAATATGTTTAATTTTTTCTGCTAAACTGATGAATTGATGCTTGTTGCTGCTCAGACTACTGCTGTATGAGTAAATGATATTTGGTTTATGAACTTATTTTTTGCTACTGATGGACTGAACTCGGACTACTGATGGACTGAACTCTAAAGGTATTGATACTTGGTTTATGAACTTACTTTCTGCTGTAGTGATGAATCATGAACTTGTTGTTTATGAGCTTACTGTATGATGAACTTATTTCCTGCTACAGTGATGAATTGCATGAGTAAACTGCTTAATACTTGATTTGTAACTTGCAAGTCTTGTGTTGCAACTTGCAAGTTCTATTGTCAAGAGTCTCAAAACTGAAGGTAAACTCTTCTTAACTAGTTTCATATTAGAAATTTCTTCCCTTTGCTTCCATGTTGGTAATAAGGTGAAGTTATATAGGACTTGCAAGTTCTCAGCACCAGTAGATCTTTATTCAATCATTATGAGTTATATAGGACTTGCTATATTCTAGGCTTTAATCTATAAGTTGCAATATTTATAATGGTTTTCTATCCTCCCAACAAAGGATGCCTTATATATTCTGATAAATATTTTTGATAGTAAACTATTGTATTGTTTCAGGAGAATGAACCGCTTGTTTTAGGAGCTGATACAAGAGTGAATTGCTTGATACAAGAGTGAACTGATCAATTGAGTAAACTGAAACTGCAGCAGTTCAAATTGAATTCATCAAACTGCAGTTTCAGTTATTGAATCAGGAATGAACCACAGTGTATGATTCATGTAATCCATTCAATGTAACCACTTGTTTCAAGAATCCATTCAGTTAAACTAAAACTACAGAATGAACCACTTGTTGAGTGACAACTGATCATTATAATGATGTATTTGTATTTTAATATGGTGTTGATTAGTGACAGTAATGTATTTAGTTCAGTTCTAGACTTCTAGTTTAGTTAATTAGTTTAATATGGTATTGTGTATCTCAGTATCTGAAGTTTAAAGTATTTTACAAGTTCTGTAACTTATGATCTTCTGTTAATCAATTAATCAGTTTAATATATTTAATATGGTGTTGTGCATCTTGGTTTTGTAAGTTCTATTAAGTGTTAATTGCAAGTGTTGATCTTAAACTGTTATATTTAAGTTAACTGTAAGTCTGATGAACTTGATCTTAACACTTGCAGTTTATCAAACAAGATAATTATACTCGGATTCGTTTCAATCGGACAGTTCGATTGATAACCGAGTCGAGTAGATTCGAACTCGAGTGCTCGAATATTCGAATCGAGCCGAATATAACTAGCAGGTCTAGGTAATGCTTCGAATTCGAATCTGCACTATCTAGAATCGAGTCGAACATGAGCAGACCAGTACTTGCTTGTGTTCGGCTCGTTTTCAGCCCTAGATCTAGATTACGATCCAGATAGATTATCATTTTTAAAATTATTGATAATATTACGTTATCATGTTTGGTATGTACCGATAATCTCGCTAGTAATCCACATTACCTTGTTTGGTATAAAAAAAGATTACTGAGAAACTTATATCTTTAATTAAAAAAATAAAAAATAAAAAATAAACTAAAAAAGAATAGAAATTTTTTTTAGAAATTATCACTTTACTATGAGATGAGGCGAATAAAATGAGACGATGATTTTTTCTATGTTAATAGAGGGTTTTTTTTGTCAAAAATAAAATAATAATATTACTACCTTACTGTAATCCACACAGTTATCCCTTCCATTGGTAATATGAATTACCACTTGAGTGGTAATATAGATTACCATGAGTATCCATATTGCCAATAATCGGTTTCAACCTATTGCGATAATCTGATGGGGTCCAGATAATTTTAACTAAGATTATCAATAATTCATTTAGATTATCTTGTTATCTTATTTGGAAAATGGTATTGTATGGTACGGTTAAATGGCAGCATGAATAGAGGGGAACAAAATCTTGGCTAAGTCGATCAAGAACAATAAGTAAAAGTTTAATCTTATATGAATAAATAATGTGCATAAGAGGAATTGTAAATTTTAATTGAGAGTATTTTAGAAATAAAACTTTATTAAACTTTGAAAAGTCATTAAATTCATAGTTTAAAAATTTGACCAAAATCTAAAATTTTCAAATCATGATATTACCACAACATATATAAACCATTACCAACATTTGGAAGTCTTCCCAAACAAGAGAATATTGAATAATATCATATCATGTAAAATTATATATTACCATGAAACAAACAAAAGGTAAAAGTATCTTGGCGGAATAAATCTCATCTCAACTGCTCCAGATCTCAAAGCATGCTTGACTTCTATAATCAATTATATGTAATATTTTTCTAAGAATTAATGCCCGATTTTCCCAAAATGAGTACATTTATATTTAAACATAGTATATTTGGATCAAAAAATATATATTTTGATAGAAAATGAGTATATCTATATATTTCTGAAGAAAATATATTTAGACTAAAAATAAAATATTTGATAGAAACTAAGTATATATTAATTTATGGTTACAGAAAGTATAATTTAAGTATATTTTGACTCAACGAGAGTATAACTGAGCATATATATTTGTGTTCAGGAAAAATATATTTTGATTAAAAGATATTATATTTGGACTTAAAATAAATAGAGTATATTTTAATAGAAATTGTGTATATATTTATATTTAGATAGAGTATATTTGAATTAAAAGATAATATATTTGGATAGAAATGATAATTTATATTTGTAGAGATTGTATTTGGATAAAATAATTAATCTTTAATTAAATAAAATATTACGATCATGTATATTTACTATGCAATCAGGTATATATGAGGCGGTGTAGCCGATCGTGTCTTCGACGACAGTGAGCCCTCCAAGTATTATTACGCCAACTAAATGTTTTTATTAATTCATTGTATTGATAATTAATTATTCCTCGCAACCGAATTAAAATTTATTATTTTAAAACTCAGAATTAGTGGGTTAATTAAGTATAGCACGTATTTATGACTAATTAATATTCATCCTTTATTACGACAGGAAAAACACGGTAAAATTAATGTAATATAAAAACTGACATCATATTTAATTGAAAAAACGAGTGATGAGAAATTAAGTATATATATCTTTTTATATATAAATAAATGTCCGATTATAGTTTATGTAATCAGCTCATATTATTTTTGCCTACATGGCGATGGTTAATTGCCTATTAATGCAGGGATTAGTACACTATTAAAGTATTAATTAATAATGGTATTAATTAATGACGAAAATAATACTAAACGGGCCGGGCTAAATTATGGGCAGGCAGCTCGGCCCGGTTCAATCAAACCAGTTAATGTTAGTTACATGGAATATTGTTATTAATTTCAATTAAATATTATTTCACGATGTGAAGAAAATTATGTCGCAATCGTGTTTCTTTATATACACGTGACAGCGTACACATAATTAGGAGAGTTTAATTACAGCGAAATTAATCATAAATAACGACTAATTATGTGCGAGGATCCAGTAGGCAGCTAGTTATGCAAAAACAAAAAGTAGGCAGTTAATTTGAGGAATACTTTTAAAAAAATTGAGGAATACTAATTATATTATTATATGCGTGTTGAGCATTTAAAATTTTACATATTTAATTTATTTAAATTAATTATATTTTATATGATAATTATGTCAAGTAATAAATATATATAATTTAAATTAATTGTGTAAAGGTAAGTAAAATTCATTATATCCAACCTTTTCCAGCGAGGATATAATATAATAAAAAAAAATATGATTATTATATGGCGAATATCTAATTATTTTCCCTTTCCTTTTATTTTTAATTATTTTTCCTTTTTGACACTCTTTATCTTTTTTCCTTAAAAGGAATAATAGTAATAAATCTATGGATTCACATGAAACCGCCACATTTTTGGCCATCACTATTTAAGCGCCCCGATCCACCGATTCCATCTCTCTCTCTCTCTCTCTCTCTCTCTCTCTCTCTCTCTCTCTTCCGCGATGGTGATTCAAGCGGCGCAGTCGGAGAAGAGGAACTGGGAATTGATGGCGAACGGATTGGAGCAGGCTAGCGTCGATTGTGTCGTGAATCGGAGCAGTGATTTGATAGGTAATTGGGTCGAAGTTTTGTGCGTTGGTTCTTCGATCCGTTGTAGTGATCATGAGTGAGGTTGTGATTTCAGCGGGGGCGAATCGACGTAAGCGGGGAAGGAATGAGACGGAGTCTCTGGCGGCGACTATCGAAGCAGAAGCAGCGGCGGGACAGGCGCCGACGGCCGCGGCGGCTGCTGCGAGTAACTTGATGTTTTGGCAAGCGCTCTCGGCGGGACAAGCGTCGGCCTCTCCTTCACCAATGCTTGGGAATCCCGTTGCTCAGCCGTCTTCCTCGTCGACGTCACGATTAAACCTCGGCGAAGTTGAAGCGTATCTTCGTGCCCATGTTCGATCTCTCTCTCTCTCTCTCTCTCTCTCTCTAACGGAGGGTAAAGGAAGAGTCTTTTGTGATATTTAAATTTTTGCAGGATGAGGAACTACGGAGGAAGTTGTCGGAGAAGTGGCAGAGTCACAGCCGCGCTTTGCTCTGCGCGGCGGAGGCGGTGGCGAATCGAAGAGTTCAGGAGAAGGAAGCGTTGGCGGAGCAGGCAATGCGGCAGTGCGCGGAGCTCAAGCATCAACTCACCTACTGGAGGGCCATGTCCATGGCGGCGGAGCACAAGATCGCCTCCCTCCGCGCGCAGCTGGAGCAAACGGTGGCGCTCGCCGCTGCGGAGAGAACGGGCGAGAGCCCCGGCCACTGCCGGGCGGCCGAGGACGCCGAGTCCACGTCCCACCTCGACTACCGTTCGGCGCTGTCTCCAGGGTCGTGCATGGTATGCACGCGGGAGAACGCCGCCGTGATGGCGGTCGTCCCCTGCGGCCACCTCTGCCTCTGCGAGGACTGTAGCGTTTCAGGCGACGCCATGATCTGCCCGTGCTGCGGCCATCCCTGTGACGGAACCTTTCGTGTAGTTTTCTGACTTGTGCTGCATGCTATTATCATCATCACCAAGCCGAGGTGGAAAAAAACAATACATAATTATTTTTATTAAGTTAATTGATATGTTTTCCATATATCATTTCATTTGTATTACTTTGTATCTTTTTTATACCTGATTAATTACACTTTCTTTTAATTCGTATTTTTTGATGGACTTTAATTTGAATGATAAAAACATTGGAATTTTACTATTCTTCTTATTCAAAGTGTCTGTTTTAACGCTTTAAGATTGTGTTTGATCCATTGCTTTGTAATATTATAATGATAAGCTATATTCCTATCTTATTATCACATTCAATTTATCGATAATATAATATTATTACTTAGTAATATTATAATAATAATCTATAATATATTATTATTACTTAGTAATATTATAATAATAATCTATATTATTATCTTATTATCACATTCAATTTATCAATAATATAATATTATTCCGTGAAACATAGATGTCAATCTAATTTTATATATTTTGACTCTACAAAAATTACTAAAAATCTTTGTCAAAATTTGATAATGTTTTGCGTGAAACATAGATGTCAATCTAATTTTATATATTTTGACTCTACAAAAATTACTAAAAATCTTTGTCAATATTTGATAATATTTTGCAAGAAATTTTATGAACGATTGCACATGAGTTTAGAAGGGATGACCATGAGTAATGGATGGATGAATACGAATCGCTAATAGGAATTCATTTCATTCATTCATTGTCCATATTTACTAATTTTCTAGTATGTTCACTCCTTCATATGTTGTGCATCGCTCATAGAAATTGCACTCATAAGTAATTAGCCAAACATAATTTTTTCACGAAGATTGATAATAAATCATATGAAATACAATGCTCTCAGTCCAATTGTCATTATCAATTACAGGAATGATTACCAAATTTTTAGTAACACGGACCAGTATACATCTTCACAGACAAAACACATGCCATTCTGCAACTAATTTTGGATCCATAATATATACTATAAAACAATATAAAATCAGAAAAAATGGTCGTAGTTTAAACGAAGAAATTATAGAATACAAATTATATATGTATGTATATATATCCAGTGCTACAATAAACTGGATCACAAATGCTTGTGGGAGGGAATGTTGAGTGAAAAGAATTAACTCCACATAAGAATCAGAGAAGTTTCCGGTTGGCTGGAGGAGCAAGTCCAGGAATATCCTGAATGTCTTTGTTGTTTGGATGCACAATCTGGAAAGTAATAGAAATCCATGGAAGATAATTAATCATATAATTCAATCATGAATGCCCTTTTGCAGACAGAGAAAATACTGTTCATTATGGATCCTAATCATCACAAAATTGGATATGATAACAATTCACATACTACATCTGTTGCCAAAGGCCATAACTGCGAACAAAAATCAAACAACTACTCAATCTGAGAAGAGGAAAACAAGCTAGGTTGCATAATCCCATAAGAAGAAGATATTTACAACTGCAAAAATTAGCTCTGCATGTTGTGATATGAACTTATGTATTAATTATTACCCCATCTAACTTGCCGCTGAAGTTCATGTTTAATTCTGAATACAGGGCAGCAAATATCTACTAGGTATACAATATCCAGGTTGATCAAACAAACAAGCACACAGTACAATATAAAATGAAGAAAATTACTAAATACTGGTTGATTGGGTCAGTCTTGTTCTGATTTATGATATCAGAATTCAGAAGTATAAAAATATGGTGCTGTTGTGAGTTGTAAAGACTAACTTTTTCTCTGTTAACGTATCAATTAGCAAAATTGTTATTAAAAGATCAGTTGTGAGAAGTTACGAAAAAGAACTGCAAATTTTCCCTCATTTATATGCCCAGTCTATTATTGAGGTTTGAAAGATCAGTAAGATGTTATGCACAGATTTAAAAAACTAGCTTGAATCAATCACGAGTTGAAAAATTGGCTTGATCAACAGCCTAAATTGAGCAAACGAGAAAACACTCCATCATTTGGAACTACAAAATTAAGCAGTTCATAACACTCGAGAAAAAGAATAATTTTCATATGGATCTAGTTTGACTTGTGGAAGCCCAAAATTGAATTTAATTGGATTTTTAGGCCAACAGAATAGAAAAAGACAGCTTTAACTGTGTGCAATGGGAGAAACCTTCATGGAAGAAAGATAGAAAAGATACTTAGAAGAAGACAATGAAATAAATGGCCAACCTTGACTATTACGATTGCTACAACTCCAATCACTATCAGGAAGAGCATTGCCATTATACAACGATCAGTTGCAATCTGACATTTGTAGAGGAAATGGCTAACACATGTCAGAAACGAAATAATATTTGTTAATTGGACAACCATGGTGATTAAGTTGTTAAAAAACACCTGTCTGCCTAGCTCCTTCACCAGCTTGGATGCTTTCTTGATTGAGAAATGGATTGAATCTAGTTCATTGACAATTCTACTCATTTGCTCAGTCTGCCAAGTTTAGAAAATATTAAAATTGTAGAATTGAACTTCACAAGAACGACTAATCTGTTCAAATGCTATAGTGAAAGTGGACAGACCTGTGCCTTCAAAGCAGCTGAAGTTTCTGCTCCAACATTAATAGTCTCTTCAACAACCTACAGATCAAAATATCACAATAACTTAACTCAATATTAGTTAAGCTAGTGAAAGACAAATTGACATCACAGGACGAGGACATTTTATTTAGAGGCTTGATACCCCCTTAGCAAGAATTGAGGAATGCAAATGGTGAACTTTCTGTTGTTATGGAGGATAGCAGGCTACTAAAGGGCATATGTGAACAATGAAATTCTTTAAATAGACCAGATAGTTAAAGTTAGTGTATCTTTCACCAGAAAGTTAATAACTTGGAATTACATGCCTAAAGAGGCAATAACAAATTTCTGGACAAGATATTTGATAACATCATCTCCATGCAAAAGATAACTTGGTCCACTGATTTCTTTTTAGCACAATTTTATTTTGTTCTTAAACATTGATTTTCATGTTGCCTCTCAATTCAATCTTATGATGTATTTTCAAAAGGCAGATATAAGCAATGGTTTTCCTTGTGAAAATTATTGTCACACCAAACGACAATACATGCTATACTAAAGATGGATGCAGACCAACTTGATTTATAACAGTTCAAAAAATACAAGCATGCAACGGAAGAGACACAGCTATAAGAATGTTAATATAATAGCATTAATGTATACTTCAAAGTTAAGACTAAGCCAAATTTATGCAACTCAAACAAGTGATACTAAAGAAGAGACAGAGGACAAAACAATCAAGGAATAGAAACTGGCCAACTATGACAATCATTGCACAATTATTTGCAAGTCAGAGGAGGAAAGCCCAACCTTCTTTGACCGCTCAATAGCTTCATCTGTTTCATCCATCATATGATGTCCAGCATCCATCAATTGCTGGTTGGTCATAGCTGAAAGACATTAACAGAAGATAATAAAAGAAATTAGGTTTTTATAATCTTCCTCCCATAAAATTTCAGATATTTAGTTTTAATAATTCAGAAATAATGCAAAATGATATTTTGACACATAAGATTGTACAAATTCCCCACAGAGTATATAACCTTCAAGTTTCATAAATTGTGCAGTGAATTTGTCAAAGTTTTCCCAAATTATTAAACATAGTTACAAGTAGCAGACCTTCAAGCTCATTTATAACCTTTTCTCGGTTTTTAGTGTAGGACTGTTATGACATCTACAAAGTATGTTTATATATATATATATATATATATATATATATAAAATACTGTTATACATATCATTAAAGAGATTTTTAATATGTTCAAAATGATAAAACTTCTTCCAAAACACGGGTCAAAACAAATGGAGAAAAGGGGAAGCTCAGATGCATAATAAGGAAGAGAAATTACAAAAATCTTGGTGGAAAGGTTGAAATTGTTTAAGGTAATAAAAAAGGGGAACTGAAATGAAAACTTGGCATTTTACCATATAGGTGGCTTTTTAACTGAAACATGTGTTTTCCATGAATTAATGAAATTGTGTATAAAACCAAAAAAAAGTTGAGAAAATTGTAGCTTCATTACGTGCATAAAAAATGTTCTCGTGGTTCTTTCATGGACTGGAGCATCATGATTAGCACAGCTAACAAGCTAGTTGGCAAAGGAAAAAACTTGGTTTCACTTCATATTACAAAGGAAGAATCAGCACATAGCAATCAATGGCAACCTGCGCAAGAAACTTGATTTGGTATAACTTCATAATGTAGAAATAGCATTGTACTTAGAACAAAGTGGAAGAATTTGTGTAAGCATATTTAACCACCTAAAAAGATACCATGCCAATAAGTGTTTGGTGATTGTGCCTAACAATAGACACCATTAATCTCCTTACCATATAAAATTTGCATGCTTAATCTCACACTTCCAGTCAACAACAAATGCAATTAGACCATCAAATAATACTTACATGATGCCATTAAAACATTTCCTTCAGAAAACACATCTTCACCACCAGGACCATCAAAGAGATCAATTCGCTTATTTTCACTTGCATGCCTGAAAATCCATGAATAGAACATTTACAAAAATTCTGCATTAAATTTAATGGAAAATTTCATCCATGGAAGGATTTAAAAAAACTGTAGCTTGATTTCAGGGGAGAAAAGACAACAAGAGAATGAATATATTAAAGGTTGGGATGGAGATCGAAATTTGATAGCATACAAAAGAAAACGCATTGAGAATAAAGGAATATAAATAAAACTATTAGCAAATAAGCTTTGTTTATGCAACATAACATGGAGAACATATTGTCTAGAGAGGGGTTGGCATTGTACCTAGATAAGAGTCGGTCAGTTTTTGAGAGAAAGTTATATTTTCATGAACCAAATATGAAAAATGGGCAAAATACAAATCAAATCTGACACTACTGTTGCTGTTCTGATTTCTCATGTGTTTTACAAACTTTCTTCAAGTGTAAACAAAAAAGAGAAGAAGAATATTTGGTTTTGCCTCTCATTATTCATTTTAAGCTTATTCAGTTTTCTCCAAAGACACAAAACTTGAGAGTAAGAAAAGAAAGAACCAATCACCAAACCGTAGAGTCCTTGTACAATTTCCTCTCTCTCTTCTTCTTCCCTTCTGCTCCACCAAAACCTCGGTCACTGGGACTTTTTTAGATAAATTTCAATGGTTCAACCCAACCCAATTTCATTTGGCATTTGAGATCATCTAACTCTTAAAAATATGTCACAACAACTACTTGACACAATTCCAACATCTAAATTATACACCAACAAACATATGAACATGCCAACCTGGATCAGGTTACGAGCTGATTTATCCTGAAGAAGTTGGATGCAACAGATTATAGAATCATAGATAACTAAAGTAAGTAGGAGGGAACAAGAAAGGAAGCCAGATTAGAGTAGAGAGAAATGTCATTACTTGAACAACTCCTTTTAGAAAGTTGCATCTTGATATCTATAGTTTCAGCCCCAATACTAACTAGTTGACTTTGTTGAACTAGGCTGACGTATAATTAGAATTTAGAAAACTCTGATATGGAAGCCACGTACTTTGAACTTTCAGTTCAAACTTTTCTATGGATAACCTCCTAAAACCTACCCAAAATCTTCCATCCAAAAGACTCTAAGGTCTTAATGACAAGCTGGACTGTTATTAGATAACTGGTATGAGTAATATAATTTTGAAAGGTAATACAAGTTCCCCAAAGCTAGAAAAGGCCAAACTTTAGTTGGTAGGATTCAGCCTAAAATAGAAGAACATGAATCAATCTAAAACAAGACAAAACTAATTAACTAATTAAAATCATATCATAATAGTATTACTACCTTGGTGCTAATCACACAAATTAAAAAAAATGAACTTTTTTGTCCAAAGGAATAAAGGATTCACTTTTGCTACACTGTATAATCAAAAGAGTGCAAGTTACACAAACCACTCTTCTTGGAAGAGGCCAGGGGAACATAGAAAACAGTGATTATGCAATTGAAGAAACAATGTAGTTACTAAATTAAAATACCTTTCCTTCCACTAACAAGGGAAGAAACAACAAAGTGCTCTACTATTACTAAAACAAATAATTATGTCTGTTATTGCGTGTTCATCTTTAACAGAATTCTGAAGGGAAAAAAATTCCATGAGGAACAACAAGTCTCAACGGCATGCTCTATTCCTCTCTTAAAGGAGTTATATTTACTTCAAGTAATTGTGAAAAAAATGCAGAGTGTTCATTATGTCTAACTGTTTAAATGACTGAAGATTGATGATAACAATTTACTTCATCATGCTTCTGAATCAGCAATGTAAGGTAAATACAAAGCTTACTCAGGTTTGATTAAAATTGAAAACAAAAGAAAGTAAACAACATCAAGAGATAAAACTCACTGCTTCTTCATAGCAACATATGAGTTCAGTTCTTTAATCTGCAAAAAAAAGCTATTCAATAGTTTGTCAATTTGTAATAAAAAACTGTCATGCAATTCTCCAATTTAGAGTAGAATTTCAGTAGGCAAAACACACCATTGCTTGTTTTTTCTCGTGTAGTATCCTTTTTGTATCAGGTGAATGTCTACTTTCCTCTTCTTTCATGGCTCTCTCAAACTCTTTGATAAGCCTAGTAAGATGTCATGATGTAGAATTTCAGTCAGAAATAAGTGTGATTATTAGGAAAGAAAATGAGAAAAACTTGGATTCTTTTGGCATAAGACATAACATCCATATCACATAAGACCTAAGAAATTCAACCAATTGATCATTAATATAATCTAAAGAAAAATAAAATCAAATAATTACAATTCATGTAGTTTTTTTGTTTTTCGATGTGAAAAACAAAGCTGAACATCATATAACATATAGTTCACTTGATTCTACATTCATTTAGATATGAAAAGGTGAATGCGGAAAACTAGTTAGTTCCTGAATCCAGATGCTAGACACGCACTAAGGGGGCGTTTGGTACATTACCACTTAAGATTACTAGGGATCTAGATTACCATCTAGATAGATTACCATTTTAAAAATTACCGATAATGTTACATTATCATGTTTGGTATGTACCGGTAATCTTGTCAGTAATCCACATTAACTTGTTTGGTATAAAAAAAGATTACTGGAAAACTTATATCTTTAACTAAAATACCCTCAAATAAAAAATAAAAAATAAACTAAAACAGAATAAAATAAAATAAAAACATAAAAACATAAAAAATAGAAAATAGAAAATAGGGATTACCAATTTATTATGAGATGAGGCGAGGATTTTTTTTATGTCATAGAGGATATTTTAGTTGGGGTATTTTTGTCAAAAAAAAAAACATTACCACCTTACTAGTAATCCACATAGCCACCCCCTTTCTTGGTAATGTGGATTACCACTTGAGTGGTAATGTAGATTACCATGGGTATCCAGATTACTAGTAATCTATTTCAACCAAACGCGGTAATCTGGTGGGGCCTAGGTAATTTTAATTAAGATTACCAGTAATTCATTTAGATTACCTCATACCAAATGCCCCCTAAGGATGGAGGAGGATATCCACATTCATACACTCTTTCTCTCTCTACATTCATTTAGATAAGGATGGAGCAGCATAATCCGGATTGTTACATTGCCAAGCAAAAAATGCATGAAAATGCTTCTGGTACATTGAGCTATCACAATGCATTTTATTTTCCTGTCAGTTTCCACATTTTCATTTTGCAAGCACTTTGTTCATCATACCTGTGATATATACCAAATGCATTTTTTTGATGCACTGATCTATCATTTCTCATCTGAAGAAGTTTTCAGGACATTTAAGATAATACAGAAAGAGTATGAACCATACGAAACTAGAAAAATAAAATAAAATCTTCTATACAGATAGAATATATCCTAAGATTTACCTCTTGCATTCCCTCATTTTGTCAGTTAGTTCTTCTAACTGCCTGCCCTGTCTATTTGGATCTTTGATCTTCTGCAGCTTCTGAAATCCATTTCTGTTTACATTTTTAGAGGGAACTGATTAGTAGTATCAACATAGCTCTCTTTCATTATTGTATCAATATGAATTCAAGGTAATATGTAAGATTATTCATTTTTTGCAAATAAGGTAGGATACTCGTGATTTCTTTTTCTTTGCACTGAAGCAAATATTCAACGAACATTGAGGAATTTACGCAAAGGACATTCTTACCAACTTCAGTAATAGCATATTCAATGTATTTGATATGAATTGAAGGAGTGGCATAATATTTCTGAAAAAAAAAACGAAAATCCTTTGTTTGATTGTTTCCATCTTTATTTTCTAAATATTCTTTGAGACTCAATGGATGAAAGATGGGGGGAGGTCGGTCAGTGCACGTACTTTTGCCCCAAAATATATCTTTTATGCAAAGTAAAACAACCAGAGATGAAAAGTCCATTCCTATTGACAAATAGAAACTATGATGCATGAAAATAAGTTGTTGTTTTTTGCTTACGATAGTGCCCGGAAGATATCGTTGATCTGGCCCTCAATGAGAGCCAGCTCCTCACTAACATCAGGCAAATCCATCTCGTTAAATCCTCTCAGACGAGATTCACCTGCAACAGTCAGGATCGCACCTCGCTTCCCAGAACCTATCAATGAACCTTCCAAATCCAACAAAAGATGCCAACAAACCGTTGCACCAAGAAGGCAACTTTCAACTCTCCTGACGCAACCGGATCCCCGGGCGTCGTATTACGACCCAAAGCCTAGCGTGGGATCGACCGCACCGGAGATCCAGGCGCCGGGACGACGTCCGACCTCCCGTGTGATCGGCGAGTCAGGAAACCGGAGAAACTCACCGTCGCCCCGCGATGCGGGCCAGAGAGGGAGGAGGAGAGTGGCGAACGGATTTAGGGGGTATTGGGGTGGATGGTTTGGCCACGCTCGAGAGCTTTTTTGACCTTTTTTTGTGCGAACAGGAACAGCTGGTGAAAAGCTGATCGAGCTTTTCATGGATTAAAAATGTTGCTTTTTTATGGATTTGTTTATTTTAGCATTTGATTTGTTCGTGTTTAGTAAATAAATAATTCTTTTTTTTTGAGATTTGGATCATCAATCATGGAGACGAGGACGAGATCAGGACATCGGGTTCCCGTAGCGTCGCATGTAGGGCCGACAACGACCTTCCTCAAATGGGACAAAACGGTAGACACGTGGGGTTGACGAGACACGTGCGTCAATGCAAAATATCTGCTGCCACGTCACTGAGATATTTACCTTTCAAATAAATTAATTTTTGACGTACTGAAATTAATCATATAAAGAATTATGATTATTAATAAGGGTTAATTGCGTTATGTACATCGAATTTTAAGTTTTTTCTCAATTATATTTTAATTTTTTATTTATATCAAAAATATAATTAAACTTTAATTTTATTTCAATAATATCTCGTTGTTAATTCAATATTTACTCAATGACATTGTTGATCCACAATCAAGTCAACAACTTAAAGTATAATAAAAATAATAATTAACACATCAATTACCCACCTACTTAATATACATGTGGTCTTATCCACGTCAATATTTATCTTAGGTGGACGTGATGGAAAGATAATGGCGGATATAAACATGGACTGCATGTATATCAGTATATTAGGTGGGGTGAGTTGCTCACGTATAAACATGGCTGATATAAACAATTGAAAATGATTTAATCGTGTTTAATCGTGCGGTTAACTAGTTAATCGAATCAAAAATTTTGACTTCAGATAGTGAATTCACGATTCGGTTTCGATTTCGACTAATGAATTCGAAAAACCGATTAAATTTAATTTGTTCAGTTTTGATTCTAGGTTCGCGGATAATAGATAACTGAATTCGATTATAAGATGAAAAAAATGAAAAAAATAGAAATGCGTATGTATTATTTTTATTTATTTGTTAACTAATTTTTAATTTAGTAACTGATTATTCGGTTATTAAACGGTTTATCACATATATATCTAAATTGAACTAGTCGATTCGGATAATCGACGGATAACCAATAAAGAATCATTTTCGATTTCGAATATTAATTTTCGAAATTGAACAATTTTGGTTAGCGAATTACTGAACGGTTTTGATTACAAATTCTTAAATGATTTCAATTTTGTTTTTCATAAGAAAAGTGGTTAATGAAACGGTTGACCTCCCTAGTTACAAGGGTTACAATTAATGGTTATAATGTTATGAGTGATGGAAATTGAATAAGAATCTAATAAAAGATAATAAATAGGGCAATTCATGAAGAGGTCATGGGCATAGAATGCCTATTAGGATGCCCTTTTAATTTGGTTTCGGTTATAAGCAAAATTAGTTTCGATTATCAGTCTTCCAAGACAAAATAATAATCAAAATCGAATTGATTTTGAGCCTTTTTTTAAATATATTAAACAAAATCGAAGCCAAATCACAAAATTAGTATCCATAAATAAATTTTGCGATTCGAGTAGTCAGTTAACCACGATTAAGTGATTTTCCATGATGAAACATGAATCCCTCTAACAAGACATATCATACTTTTTACAACCAATATGATAATCCATATTACCATGTCTAAAATGCTTGATAATCTAGATAAAATACTTATACCAAATACCTCTACCTTTGTGTGCGAAAAAAAAACCAATTCAATAATATCCTAACGAGGATCCAACTCTATTGCATCACTAGAATCCATATGGTACATTAGAACTAGGTTAATTTTCTTATTTTGACTATTTTTTCATTGAGTTTTATTTCTCGTCGGTTCAAATAGATAAAATGTAAGTGTCAATATCTTAATTTTCAAAAATGGTCATATTGTTATAAATTTTATCAAATATAATATCACATTTTATTGATAAAAAATCAATTATCATTCACATAAGTTGTGGATCTCTTAACTCAAGCATGTAACAAAAGGAAACAAAGGGTTTGTAGCATGCTATAATAAGGGGTTAATAACATGCTATAATCTATATGTAAATCCACTAATTAACTTGGACATGCATAATTGCACATAATACAATTAACAATATGCCATAAAATTGATGCGAAATTAAAATAGGAATTTCCCAAAACCATATTTTGGGGGAGAAAAATTTTTAGATCTAAATTTTGAGGGTTAAAATTCTTTAAAATGAAACCTGGTGCTTTGAATACCTATTTTACCCCCGGGCCAAAGTTATTGGCTGAAGGGTTTCTCTTAAGCTTCAATCTCCATTTTGATGATAACAAACATATATTTGATCTATGTGTGAAAATTTGAGTTTAGATTGAGATTGCGATAAGCATGCAAACTTCGTTCGGAGAAACAAAAGAAAAGATCGTCAAGAATCAATAGAAAAAGAACGTCAAAGAAAGGCTCAGGTATAGACTAAGTAGATATCTTATAATATACCACTAGGACGATCTTATCCCAATTAAGCCTAATTGTAAAGTTATCCAAGTTAAAAATTGGTAACTAAACCTATAAAAAAGTATGTAACAAATCTAAAGAAATAATCAACCTCAGCCTGAGTTCGGTCGACCGAACAAGGCAGAAAAGTTGGCAGTAGCCTTTTCGGTCGACCGAAGATGGTGAAAAAATGGCAGAGGGCTACGTCGGTCGACCGGTCGATCGACCGACCAATGCCAAAAATTGGCAGAAGGTGCTTCGGTCGACCGATCGATCGACCGGATTATGGATTGCTGAAGTCGCAACTCATTCGGTCGACCCGTCGGTCGACCGAACAATGCGATTAATTCACAGAGAGCCAGCGGTCGTTGGGCGGTCGATCGGTCGATCGATCGACGATCGACCGGCAAGTGATCGAACGGCGAAAACGACTAGTTTTTCGCCTGTTGAACAACCGTTCGGTTGAGGGGTTATAAATATCCCTCACCAAACTCATTTAATACTTCTTAGAAACTTAATTGAGCATTAAAAGGAGAGATTTGAGCCTTCTTAAGTTTGATTTGTCGCGCCCTGTTCTTCCGTCAACATTCTTCTTCAAGCGCCCATTCTTTCCTCAACTCTGCTGCGATTCAAGTTCATCTACTGGTAAGTTGGAGTCTTGAAGGCTTGGGAAAAGAGCATTGGTTCTTCTTTCAATTCTTAGTTCTTTTTAATTGTATTTGAAGAGTTGTTTTAAACTTATTTTCACCTGTAATAGCTTGCTAGGTGTGCTAGAGAAACACTTAGGGGTAGGCTTTGTAGATTTGTGTTTTGCCTAGGTGAATAAGTTTGAGGAATTCTCAAAGAGGTGAGAATTGTGTCATCAGTTGTATTCAAAGGGAAACACAAATACTATAAAGTAGTTGGTTAGAAATCCTTGGTGATGAGTCAAGGTAGTGGAGTAGGCGATTGGCCGAACCACTATATTTCATCATGTTAGCATTGCCTTGATTGTTTACTTATTGTTGTGCTTGATATTTGATAACAAACATCATTAAGTTATATTTGCATTTGATAGAAGCTAAAATTAAGCAAAAAAGGAAATTGATTAAATAGAAAAAAGACACACACTATTTAACCCTCCTTCTAGTGTGGGATTTCATCCAACAATTGGTATCAGAGCTAGGTCGTAAGATAAGATTTAACCATCTTTCCTACAAATTAAGATGTCGAGTGAAATCCAACTAGCTCAAGGGTCTTCTACTCATACTCCACAACTATTCGATGGAAATAACTATGTCTACTGGAAGATTCGTATGAATGACTTCCTACAATCTCTAGGCATAGATGTATGGAGGATGATTCAAGTAGAGTATAAGCAACCCACTAAGGACATGGATGAGTAGGACCAAGAAGAGATTAAACTCTTTAATGTTAATGCAAAGGTCGTCAATGCATTATATCGTGGTCTATCAATTAATGAGTTCAATAAGATTTTTACTTATAAGTCCGCATATGAACTATGGAAGGTCCTAGAGACTACACATGAAGGGACTTCACAAGTAAAAAAATCTAAGATAAACTTACTCCTGCATGATTATAAAATATTTAAAATATCATCGCATGAATCCATTGATGCCATGTATGCTAGATTTCAAAATATTACAAATGGATTAGCTAACCTTGGCAGAGAGATAAGGGAAGAGGAGAAGGTAAGGAAGTTCCTTCGTTCCCTTCCAAAAGCTTGGGAGCCCAAGGTCATAGCAATCATGGAAGCGAAAGACATGAGCACCTTGAAGATCATCGAGTTCATTGGGTCTCTCATGGCACATGAGACCCATGTGAAGCAATACAAGGAGGAAGATGCCCCCAAAGGCAAGACCATTACCTTAAAAGCATCGCACCGTGTAGAAGAATCATCATCATCCGAGGAAGAGACGGATGACTTTGAGGAAAACGACGATGTTGGCAAGGAGATTTATGAGCTTCATGAGAGGAGGCATGAGAAAGGGAAGAGGAAGCTACACATGCTACCATTGCAACAAGGCCGGGCATCTAAGGAATGATTAATTGTCCACTTCTCAAGATGGCTTCCATCTCTAACCCTCACAAAAAGGACAAATACAACAAGAAGAAGAAGACAGTAATAGCTTGGTGGGATGAAAGCGAGACTTCATCGAGTGAAGATGACTCAAAGAGTGAAAAGGCAATTCTTTGCTTGATGACAAATGATGATGAGGTAAGATTTACTTTCAGTGAGCTTTCTTTTACTCAAGAAGAGCTAGAAAATAAATTTGATCAAATGTGTGATGAATTTAATGTTATTAGAAGAAAATTCAAAGAGCTTAAAAATGACAATAAATCTTTAGAGCTAGAAAATGATAGCTTATTACTTTCATGCAATGCTTTAAGGAAAGAAGTAGATACCCTTAAGGAAGAAAAACATGCCCTAGAGAAGGCTAAGAAGGACTTAGAAAGTGACAACAAAAAATTAGAAGATGAAAATAAGTATTTAAGTGATCAAGTAGAGCATTTGAATGATAGCATGCTAACATTAAAAAATGAACTTTGCATGCTTAATGAAAAGATGATAACCCTACAAAATGTCATGCCTAAGGTTGTCCATAAAAAAAAATCATCACACTTCCATGTTCACATACACAATAGAAGAAAATTTAATGAAAATTATTTTTCTTGTGACATATTTGGTCATATGGCTAAGGATTGTGCTTTGAGGAGGAACCCACATGCTAGATTTACTTGGGTTCCTAAAATGACTAACACTCGAAGATCCAAAAAAATTTGGATACCTAAAATAGTTTCTTCTTCTTTTGTAGATGGAGAAGCATCATCAAGTAAGTAGAAGCACTTGGATATTGGATAGTGGTTGCTCAAAGCACATGATGAGTGATATCAACTTATTTGTAACCCTATCAAACAAAGATGGTGGACATGTAACATTTGGAGACAATGCCAAAGGTAAGATTATTGGCATTGGTGATATAGGAATTCTTCCTTACCCATGCATTAAGAATATTTTATTAGTTGATGAGTTAAAACATAATTTGATTAGCATATCACAATTGTGTGACAATGGATATGTAATTATTTTTGAAGCATCTAAATGTATCATTAGGAGTGCACCTTCTAATGACATCATGTTTAATGGAAATAAGCAAGGAAATGTCTACATATTAGATTTAAATGTCTTACATAATCCCCATGTTAGATGCTTAGTTGTCATGAAAAATAATTCTTGGTTGTGGCATAGATGGCTAGGACATGCTAGCATGAGCCTCATCCAAGAAATATCTAAGAAAGAATTAGTTAAAGAATTGCCCAAGATAAAATTTGAAAAAGACAAACTTTGTTATGCATGTCAACTAGGTGAACAAGTTAAATTCTCATTTCATAGCATTAATCAAGTTAGTACATCTAGAATTCTTGAGCTTGTGCACATGGATCTTTTTGGTCCATGTGATGTAGCTAGTCTAGATGGAAAACTATATTGTTATATATTAGTTGATAATTTTTCTAGATTTACATGGATTTTCTTTTTAGCTAAGAAAAATAAAACTTTTGAGTTTTTCAAAAAGTTTACTAAGAAAATTACAAATGAGAAAGATGTTTCAATTTTAAAAATTAGAAGTGATAACGGAGGAGACTTTAATTATTTTTTTTTATAATTTTGTGATGATTTAGATATTGAACATACATTTTTTTCCTCTAGGATCCCTCAATAAAATAGGATGGTTGAGAGGAAGAATAGAACCTTACAAGAGATGGCTAGGATCATGCTATGTGAAAATAATTTGCCTAAGTATTTTTGGGCCGAAGCCATAAATACCTCTTATTATGAGCTTAATCGTGTTTTATTAAGATCTAAAATTAAGAAAACACATTTTGAGCTTTGGAATGGTAAAATCCCAAACGTGGGATATTTTCATATTTTTGGATGCAAATGTTCATCTTAAACACTAAGAAACATTTAGGAAAATTTGATTCTAAATCCGATGAATGAATTTTCCTAAGTTACTCCATAAATATATCATGTACTTTGATATTTGTCTCATTTGTGGCATGTACTTTTATTTATTTCAATTGAATCATATACTTCTACATTTGTTTCAACTGAATTTTATCGTTTAATTTTTGTCAATAGCTCCATTGAGTCGATGACGTGGCCTCGCTGATGTATAATAAAAAGTATTTTTTTAATATAAAAATATTATAAAATCAAAACTTAAGTTAAATGGTCGCACCTCTCTCCCCCCCCCTCTCACTCTCTCCATGATCCCGGTTGGCCTCCAGCCCGTCTACGTCGACAAGTCCCGCCGACGGTACCTCGTCAGCTCCGACCTCGTCGACGACTCACTCTTCCGGGCCCTTCATGCTGTAGATGACCTCGTCGATCGTGTGCGGCATCTCCGGCGATGAGCGGCAGTGGCGGATTTAGTATGGGGGCAGTGGGGGCAGTGGCCCCCACTGGAATTAATCGTTGAATGTTTTTTTTTTTTTCCTTTTCCACCCTCCCAGTCTCCCTCCTCTCTCATAAATCGCTGAATGCTTCGACGCTTCGTCTTCTTCGTCTTCCGCCGGCCCCGACGCGGCGACGCCTCACGCCTCCAACCGTCCGCAACACTCTCCAATAAAAGCAACACTCTGCAATCTCCTCAAACGCTCACCGGCAGTCACCGCAGTACCGCACCTTCTCAGAATCTCAGTTCTCGCTCTCAGTCTCTCACCCGTCGTTCTATCAACCCTCGCCGTCGCGGCGTCGCCAAACTGTTGCGGTCTTGCGGACTTGCGGTGCCGGACTGCCACTGCGGACTGCCGGTGGCCTGGACGGCTGGACTTCTCAGTTCTTCCTCTCGTGGTCTCGGCGACTCGGCGTCTCGCACTCTCGCCGGCTCGCCCGGTCGCCCCTGCGGCCCTGCGGCCCTGCCCCCATACTAAATCCGCCGGCGCCACTGCTCTCGCGGTCTCGCCCCTGGTCTTCCGAAATCCGAAGCCTTGTTGACTTGTTGTGTTGCTGCGGCCAGTGGCAAAGCCGCATACTGCATACAGCATCGAGCATTCGAGCCATCGAGCCATCGACGACATCAGGACATCAGGTAATCTGTAATCAATTTTGTCTGTTTCAAAACTGCATTTAGTAATGATTTCAAATTTCATTTAGCTTTAATTCATTTAACATTAATTTGTAAGTAATCTGTTTCACTGTTTGGATCAATATTACTTGCTTTATTGCTTAGTTGATTTTGTTTCATGTTAGGTTAAGTTGCTTTATTTTTATTTTATTCATTATTAATTTTTTTAGCTTTATTAATTATCTCAGTATTAAGTTTTTATTTTCATGAATGATTGTTTGATTACATATATTGAAAAGGAAGTATTCGATCAGACTGATAATAAAAAAATTATGCAACAATTTCAAAACATGAAGACACGTCGTCCTCGACTATCAAAATTGTCTTCAACTTAAAATTTTGTATTGATTTGCCCCCACTAATAAATTTTTCTGGATCCGCCACTGATGAGCGGAAACGGGTAAGCATCGGGCAGGAGATGCTCATCAACCCGTGCCTGCTATTCATGGATGAGCCGACCTCCGGCCTCGACTCCACCATCGGCGGAAGGTTCCGAGATGCCATGGATTACTTTGCCTGCATTGGCCATGCGCCCACCGTCGCCATGATTCTCGGCCGATATCAACATCTCCCGGTCCTTCATGAGGCTCGTGAAGTCTGAGTACAAAACTCTAATCCACTTCACCTGTATCCAAGCCCGTGCACTTTGATCGTCATTAATATATATCTTTTCTGCAACACTTAAAAAGTATTTGACAACGCAGCGTAGCCCACATTAATAGACAGAAACAGAATAAAAGATTAATTAATATAATATAAGTAGTGATTCCTCTGTGATCATCCCATATTAATTATAAAGACTTGACTCATCATCCCACATTATAAAGACTTGTGCTTCTCTCTCTCTACACATGGAGGATCTGATGCTCCAGAGTCCAGCCAAGTTGCAAGTTGCAACCTTGCAATGCACTGCATCATATCATTATCGCAATCTCAATATATATTATAAAGATATTTGTCGGTTTAATTAATGATATTGCGGCTTTATATATTGTTATTAATTAAAAAGCTTTAAATTTGAATCTTATCTCATTTTCATGTGCTCAGGGACTAGTATATATAGGTAAAAAGTTGCAGTACGTGTGATTGATTCGGTCTTGGTAGGAGCATGGAAGGAGCTGAACCAGGCTCGTCTGAATCGTAAGGAAGATTGCAAAGTGTTGTTGTTCTTCGTGTCATTGTCCAAATCTATCATATCCTTTTCCATGGCCAGCCTTGCTTTTCGCTTTGCAATCATGTTCTCCAGCCGTCGGTTGCGTTCGAGTTCGGATTTTCGAGCTCCATGAGAATTCTTTAGTCATGTGCAGTCCATTTCACTGCAGCTTTACTTGCATCATCTTTCTCCTCCTGCGTCTCATCATCATCATCCGGTCGACGTGGGTCAAGCTCATCAAGAACAGATGCAACACTTGCTACTGGAGAATCTGAAGAACCACCACATGAGCAAGAATCATAGCGATCTTCCACTTGAGTTTTATCAGCATCTGCATCAAGCACCACGACATTCTTTTCTCCGTCGATGATCTTGCTGCTATAGTTGTTGTTGTTGACGGCGACCGCTTAATAAGTGTTCCCGATCTTGAGCACACCGTCGTCGCTGTTGATCTTGTTGCTGTTTTCTTCGGTGTCGAAGGCGAGCTTCTGGTTACTATACGTGGTGGTGGTGGTCATCTTCCAGGTGCTGTCGTGCTGGGGTTGAATCCGGCGGCTGAGGCGTCGATCGGGTTGCGACACTCAGCGTCGGGCTTATTGGCGACGAAGGAGTCGCTCCATATGCTGTCTCCGAGGGAGAGGTTGGAGAAGGTGGAGGTGTGCAGCCGGAGCTGCAGTAGGTGTGCATACGTCAGAGAGAGAGAGGGTGGAGGTGTGCAGTCGAAGCCGGAGCTGCAGTCGGAGGTGTGCATACGTCGGGGAGAGAGAGAGAGAGAGAGAGAGAGAGAAGGGAGGTGGGCCCTTTAACTTAAGTTTTGATTTTATAATATTTTTATATTTAAAAAAAATACTTTTTATTACACATCAACGAGCCACGTCATCGATTTAACGGGACTACTGACGAAAATTAGTCGATAGAATTCAATTGAAACAAATGTAGAAGTATATGATTCAATTGAAATAAATAAAAGTATATGCCCCAAATGAGAAAAACTCAAAGTACATAATATATTTAAGTAATTTTTCTTAATTCTAAGACATATAGAGTATACAATCGTAGAATCATGATTGTTGAAGAATCTATGCATGTCACGTTTAATAAAACTAATGATTCTTCTAAAAATATGAAGATTGTAAATATAGGTGATGAACTTGAGGACCTCACACTTCATGATAAAGAGGTGGAGGATGAAGATTATGAGGAAATACAACATGAAGAATCATCATCCACAACTCTACCTCAAGTTAAAAATGAGGAAGAAGAAGCTCTACGACATCTCCCCAAAGGATATCGATTGATAAAGGATTATCAAATGGATCAAATCATTGGAGAATCATCAACTGGAGTGGTAACGCGCTCTAAACTCAATGATATTTGTCAATATATAGCATTTATATCTCAAGTAGAGCTTAAGAATATTAAGGAAACAATAGAAGATGAGTTTTGTGTACTAGCTATGCAATAAGAACTCAACTAATTTGCTAGAAATGATGTATGAGACTTAGTATCTAGACCTAGCGAATAAGCTATAATTGAGACTAAATGAGTATTTAGAAATAAGTTAGATGAAGGAGGATTAGTCATTAGAAACAAAGATATGTCAGTGGCACAAGGGTACAATCAATAAGAAAGTGATAGATTATATTGAAACTTATGTTCCTGTAGCTAGATTAGAAGCAATTCAAATGCTTTTGGCATATGCTAGTTTTAAAGATTTTAAACTTTTTCAAATGGATGTTAAAAGTGCATTCTTAAATAGTTTCATCAATAAAAAAGTATATGTTGAACAACCCCCCGGATTTAAAAGTTTTGAGTTTTCAAACTTAAAAAAATATTATATGGTTTAAAATAAGCCCCTAGGGTTTGGTATGAAAGACTTTTAAATTTTTTAATTGAACAAGATTTTAACATTGGAAATGCTTATGTTTCACTTTTTATTAAACATCATAAAAATAATATTTTATTAGTTCAAATTTATGTTGATGACATAATTTTTTGTGCTACTAATGAAACTCTTTGTAAGTTATTTGCTAAGTGTATGCAAGATGAGTCTGAGATGAGCATGATGTGAGAGCTCTCTTTCATGCTTAGTCTTCAAATCAAGCAAACAAATAAAGAGATCTTCATTAATCAAGCCAAGTACACAAAGGAGCTCATCAAAAGATTTGGGATAAATGAAGCCAAGATAGCTTCTACACCAATGAGCACATCTATCAAGCTTGACAAAGATGAAGATGGTGTCAAAGTCGACGAAAATCGATATCGAGGTATGATTGGTAGTCTTCTTTACTTAACCGCAAGTAGACCCGATATCATGTTTAACATTTGTGCATGTGCTAGGTTTCAATCTTGCCCTAGAATGTCTCATTTAAGTGCGGTCAAACGCATATTGAGATATTTAAATGGCACGGTTGACTTAGGATTATGCTATCTATGTCATACATCTTTTCATTTAATTGGTTTTTCGGATGCGAATTTTACCGGATGTAAAGTAGATAGAAAAAACACTAGTGGGTGTTGTCAGTTCTTAGGAGCGAGTCTTATTTCTTGGTTCTCAAAGAAATAAAACTCAGTTGCACTTTCAACTACCGAAGCGGAATACATCGCTGCGGCTAGTTGTTGTGCACAAGTCCTACGGATGAAACAAACTCTTTTAGATTATGGACTTAAGTATTCTTGCATACCTATTCATTGTGACAATACTAGTACAATAAATTTAACAAAGAATCCTATTTTACACTCTATGACTAAGCATATTGATCTAAGGCACGATTTTCTTAGAGATAATGTGACTAAGGGAAATATATCGATAGAATTTATATCCACCGATAAATAACTTACCGATATATTTACAAAACCCTTGGTTGAAGAAAGCTTTACAAACTTAAGGATACAATTAAGGATTTGTGCTTTTCCTAGTGGTTAAGATGTTCTTTTTCAAAACATATATGGTTTCAAAAATTTGCATTCTATAAAGTGTCATCAAACTTATGTATTGCTCTGTAGTGGGGCTTTGCGACTTATTAATGTTTGCCTTCTATAGACTTACATTAATATAAAGGACTATAATGGTATATGATACTTGGTTTTATGGCTTTCTTGGTTTTCATGATGATACTCATTAATTGTACCTTAATTCTTACCCTTTTTGATGGATGTCAAAAGGGAGAGAAAAAGTAAGGTCACACTTATTTTTATTATACATATAGTTAGGGAGAGTTACAAAAATGATATGCACATTGATAGAAGGAGTATGCACATTGATAGGGGGAGCATATGTTGAGTTATATATATTTTTATATTTGTTGAGTTATATATCTTGTATGTCTTAACTCATGTATGCCTTAACTCAAACTCACAAAGAATATGCATATGTTTTCTTAAAATTCCATGTAATATTTGTCATCATCAAAAAGGGGGAGATTGCTGGCTTAAGGGTTTCTCTTAAGCTTCGATCTTCATTTTGATGATAACAAATATATATTTAATCTATGTGTGAAGTTTTGAGTTCAGGTTGAGGTTACGATAAGCATGCAAACTTCGTTCGGAGAAACGAAAGAAAAGATCGTCAAGAATCGATAGAAAAAGAACGTCAAAGAAAGGCTCGGGTATAGACTAAGTAGATATCTTATAATATACCCCTAGGATGATCTTATCCCAAGCTTAATTATAAAGTTATCCAAGTCAGAACTTGGTAACTAAACCTATAAAAAAACATGTAACAAATATGAAGAAAAAATAAGCCTCAGCCTGAGTTCGGTTGACCGAATAAGGCAGAAAAATTAGCAGTAGCCTTTTCGATTGACCGAAGATGGTGAAAAAATGGTAGAGGGCTACGTCGACCGACCGACCAATGCCAAAAATTGGCAGAAGGTGCTTCGATCGATCGGATTGCGGATCGCTGAAGTCGTAACTCATTCGGTCGACCGAACAGTGCGATTAATTCACAGAGAGCCAGCGTTCGCTGGGCGGTCGATCGATTGATCAACCGACGATCGACTGGCAAGCGATCGAACGGTGGAAACGACTAATTTTTCGCCCGTTGAACAGCCGTTCGGCTGAGGGGTTATAAATACCCCTCACCTAACTCCTTTAATACTTATTAGAAACTTAATTGAGCATTAAAAGGAGATATTTGAGCCTTCTTAAATTTGATTTGACGCACCCTGTTCTTTCGTCAATATTTTTCTTTAAGCGCACATTCTTCCTCAACTCTGCTTCAATTCAAGTTCATCTACTGGCAAGTTTGAGTAGGGGTGGCAAAACGGGCCGGCCCGCAGTTAACGGGCCGTGCCGGCCCAGCCCGGCCCGCTAACTCAGTGGGCCAAAAATTCCCAGCCCGGCCCGGCCCGCGATCCCTCTTATTAACTAAAAAATTATAAAAAAAACAATTTAAAATATTTAAGAGACTAAATAAGCATAAAATATGACATTTCACATGAAAAACTCCATAGATTAACTTCACATTCAATTTTAAAGCACTAAACAAGTCCTAATCTAGACTTAATTATATATATATATATATATATATATATATATATATATATATATATATATATATGTTTAGCGGGCCAGACGGGCCGGCCCGGCCCGATAAGAGCCGCCCCGCGTCGGCCCGCAATGTTATCGGGCCGAATTTTTCGGCCCGGCCCGTAGTTATCGTGCCGTGCCTATTTTTGCCGCCCCTAAGTTTGAGGCTTGAAGACTTGGGAAAAGAGCATTGATTCTTCTTTCAATTCTTAGCTCTTTTTCATTGTATTTGAAGAGTTATTTTAAAATTATTTTCACCTGTAATAGCTTATTAGGTGTGCTAGAGAAACACTTAGGGGTAGGCTTTCTAGATTTGCGTTTTGCCTAGGTGAATAGGTTTGAGAAATTCTAAAAGAGATGAGAATTATGTCATCAATTGTATTCAAAGGGAAACACAAGTACTATAAAGTAGTTGGTTAGAAATTCTTGGTGATGAGCCAATGTAGTGGAGTAGGCGATTGACCGAACCACTATATTTCATCATGTTAGCATTGTCTTGATTGTTTACTTATCGTTGTGCTTGATATTTGATAACAAACATCATTAAGTTATATTTGCATTTAATAGAAGTTGAAATTAAGCAAAAAAGGAAATTGATTAAATAGAAAAAAGACACACACTATTCAACCATCCCTTATAGTGTGGGATTTCATCCAACAAAAGTATTTAACAAGTTAGAGACTTTGACCATAAATTTTAAAAAATAATTTAAATTTATAAAATATTTTTTATGATAAAAATAAAATATTAGAATCTAAAAAAATATTTTCAAACTCTCTAACATTAAATACTTTTGCATAAAGTCTATAAAATTAAATTTAAATTAAAAAATATAAAATATTTTGATGTAAATTATTTTTTTAATCATAGTATCTCTTTTGTATTATTAAAAATATTTTTTTATAAATTAAAATATATATTTTTTTAAATTATAAAATTATTATAGACTTTGCACAAAAATCTCATTAATCTAATGGGTTAGAAAATTTTATTTATAATAATTTTATAATTATAAAAAATAAAATTTAATTCATATAAAATATATATATGATAGAAAAGATGTGCTAGATTCTATCCAAATATTTTGAACAAGAAATATTTCATTATTCTTTATTAAAAATTAGTTTTATAGACTTTGGACAAAAGTCTTTAATGAGTTAAAGACTTTTGTTTATAATATTTTTTATAATTATAAAAATATTATTTAATTTATAAAATATATATGTGATATAAAAGATGTCATACAGTCTATCAAAAATATTTTGGACAAAATATATTTTATTATTTTTAATTTAAATTTAATTTAATAGACTTTGGGTAAAATCTCCAATGCATTTGAGGCTTTTGCCCAAAAGTCTATAATAGCTTTATAATTTAAAATAATAATTTTAATTAATGATTTTTTAAAATAATACAAAAGAGATGTTGTGATTAAAAAAATATTTTTTATTAAAATATTTCATATTTTTAATTTAAATTTAGTTTTATAGACTTTGTGCGAAAGTCTCTAGTGTATTAGAGAGTTTGAAAATATATTTTTTAGATTCTAACATCTCATTTTTATTATAAAAATAGGTATTCAAAGCACTAGGTTCCGATTTTAAAATTTTTGACATTCAAAATTCGAATACGAGAATTTCCCTCTACCAAAATCTAGTTTCGGAAAAATTATTAAAAATAAAATTGATATCATAATTAATAAAATGGGAGAATGTACTAATTTGTCAATCACATTTGTAGAAAGAACTTATTTGTCCTATACATTTCAGTTGGCTCAAAAATATCCAAAATATTTCAAAAATCATTCCTATATTGCCCATGACGTTGAAACAACTTCAAGAATCTGTTAACGGAGTTGACGTGTAATGCGACATGTCATTCACTAACACAATCATCTGACACATCATTTGCCAAAGGTATTATTTTGCCCCTCACGTTTATGTGGAGGATTTTTTCCCCTGTATTTTTTTTGAAACACAAATGCCCATATAGTAACGAGAAATGATGCAAAATTTTCATACATTTTGAAATGTTGTACATGTCATATTAATTATGTCGACACGACATCTGACATATCAAATTTTGACTAAAATATCATCCACATCAGCGGGAGACACAATTCCTACTAACTCATCATCTCACCAATATTGCTATCCATCTTTCCTATTGTATCGACCACGTCAACCGGTGCACAAAGGGCATGATGACGTGGTCATAGACCGGTGCGAGAAGGATGATGAAAACATAATTGACGAATGATCATGTCATCGTGCCCTTTGCGCACCGGGAAAAATATGTATCAACATTGGCAAGACAAAGTGGGATGTGGGTCCCACATTGATGTTGAGAAAATTTTAGTCAAAATTCAATATGTTAGATGTGATAGCATCATCGTTAATGGAACATGAACAACATTTTAAAAACGAAGTAATTTTGCATCATTTTTTGTTAGTGTAAAGATATTTTTGCTCAAAAAAAAAATTGAGGGACAAAATAAGATCTTTAGACAAACGTGAGGGATAAAATAATACATTTAACAAATGATATATTAAGTGATTGTATTATTGAATGATACATCAGTTCATTTAACGGAATTTCGATATCATTACAACGTTAGGGGTAATATAGCAAATTTTTTTAAAAAAAAATAGGTAATTTTAAGTCGAAACGTGGAGCATAAATAATTTTTTTCTACTAAATGTGAAGGTAAAATTAATTAGTAATAAAATTGGAACGTCGATGCCAGGTATAAAATTGGATGAAACGTTCAGACTATTTGTATAAAATATAGGAAAATATATCTTTATAATTATTCTGAATAATTTTAGGAAAAACATTTTATAAAATTGTTCTTGAATAGAGTAGACCATAAAATATTTATTTTTAGATATTAAAAAAATATTTTTGGGGAAACCATCTCGCAGTTGGACCGCTGACAGCGTGAAGGTAGCAATCAATCACGACGTAAGTGACGGAGTAAGCCACGTGGAAATGCCTTTTGCGTCACCCACTCCAATCAAACGAAAGAGGTATACAAGCGGGTGCGAGAATGAGTACTAATAACGTAACGCATTTGGAAAGAAAAAAAGACGCTTACATTTAAGAAACTAAAACCAGAGCTAAAAAAGAAGGAGGGAAAAGGGCTCTCTTTTCTTCTCGCCCTCTTTTCTTCGATTCGGTGTAGGAAAGTAAGAGATCGCCGCGAGAAGGCGTCGCGATGAAGGCTGGCAAGCGGCCGATCCACGCGGTGGCAACATGGGTGAAGCGGCAGCCGCCCAAGGTGAAGGCCTTCCTCTCTGTGGTGGCGGGCATGACGGCCCTCGTGTTCCTCCGCTTCATCGTGAACGACCACGACAACCTCTTTGTCGCCGCTGAAGCTGTCCATGCACTCGGCATCTCCGTCCTCATCTACAAGCTCACCAAGGAGAGGACCTGTGCTGGTGCCTCCTCCCCCCCCCCCTCTCTTCCTCGTTCCATTGTCGTTTCCGTTTGTTTTGCTTCGATCTGTTAGTGATGCAAAAAATAGAATTTGGGCCACCAGTTCTGATGAAGCGACGAGCTAGCTGCTCCCAAAAATTTCGAGATGTAAACAAAGGCATGACAAAATGTCTGAAAAATAATAAATTTCACGGTTCCGCAGTAAGTTATGGGTGGAACGTAGATTTGATTGTTCTTCGGAGTTCTGATCCATTTGAGAGTTTGTCGTTAGCTAGATTTATTAGGTTTTATCATGGAAGTTTGGAGGAGAGTGTTTTCTTTGTTGTATATAGCAAATACTTTCTAGGTTGATTATTTTCCAACTGGAAATAACTGAGAGAATACAGTTATTAGAAGTATGATATGTAGCTACTGCATGCAACAAGGTCCATGACTTATGGGCAAAAGTAGTATAAGTCTGTAAAATGTCAAGCAACAGTAGGTGGAACCTTTATATATGCTTTAAGTGTCTAACTATGGTTATCGAGCTATTGGCATTGAACTGATTTCCTTGTCTTGCAGTGATTGTGCTCTTGTACTTCAGTATATATTTCATTTGTAGCATCGAAGATTATTGCCTATAGATCATATTGTTTCCATATAGACTAACAGTAAGGATATTTTTCATTTATGCTTGTCTAGAAACCCAAAACTCTGCCTTTAGACCACAGTTTTCTAAGTGGACTTGTATGTCAGTGCATGTTGTGTAACATTTTAATTGTTTGTAATTCGTGATAATGTAACTATATCTTAAAAGGGCTAATCCAAACTTTATTAAGGATGAGCGCACTTTATCCATTGTTTAACTAAAACATGGGAGTTTTAAGTAAATGCATAACTGCCTAAGGATGTTTTTGTTATCCTACTTTGATATGGCTTGAACTTATCAATGTTCTATCGTAACTTTATATTGATTTGGATTTTATTTAACCGCTCTGTGTATTATTCCATTTCCATCATTTATGAGGGTAAATGTGGACAACAACTTACAAAGAGATGCACAGAAGTTTTTTTTAGGTATAAGATCCTAGATGCTAAAAGTTGAACCAAGTAATCTGATGCTGGAGTTTTTTGTTATTTTGTTTGTTTTCGGCAATATATTAACTTTTTAAGGATTTTATAATACTTACTTATTCGAACTGTCATTTCTTCATTTCCAAGTGAGTTGAGCCTTTTTATTGGATAAGGAAAACATAACTTTCAAACTTCATAATTTTTCAGATGTATCTGCATGTAGTTGTTTTCATCAGCTGTCGGTTTACCCATTTGTAAAAATGTTAGTTACTTTCAATATAAATGCTTAATTCAATGGTTCATCATTTTTCTGGTTGCTCTATCTTTACGTTACTCTGCAAAGATTATGGAATTTTTGCTTTGTTCCTTGAATTGATTTTCTTTCATTTGCTCTAACTTTATGTTATTTACCCCTGATTACAAAATTTTCACTTAGTTCATTGAGTTGATTTTTTTTATTTATTTACAATGTTTCAGGTCTTTCATTGAAGTCGCAGGACTTAACAGCGTTGTTTTTAGCTGCTAGACTGTATTGCAGCTTTGTTATGGAATATGATATACACACCGTTCTAGATACAGCCACTCTTGCAACTACTCTTTGGGTTATTTACATGATTAGATTTAAACTGAAGTCAAGTTACATGGAAGATAAGGACAACTTTGCTATATATTATGTGGTAAGATACTTCATTTGTTTATGGAAACTGGAAAGATTCTAAATAATGAAATCCCCTTTTTAAATATTAGTTTTCAGTTCAAACTTTGAAGTGTTAATTTCGTTCTAAAACTGAGATTATTTGGCATACTTGAATTTGCTCTTCAACTGTTGTGCCATGATATAAAATGATGCATACTAAGGACTTCAATGTTTTTTCATGTCAGTTATGTTCTATAATTTGGCCAAAAGAGTTAATTGTATTTTTTCTTTCTAACATCCTTAGAGCTAAATGCTGAAAAGCATGAGCTAGAGGGCTCTTGTTTTCAGTTGTAAATTATTTATATTCTTGCTAATTCTTTTGACACTACTATGCTTTTAGAGATATTGAGTGTGCCAGTGGTTTTAAATACCTCCATGCTATGATGTATTATAGTTGATGCCTACACATTATGCAGTAGTGGAACTCAGTATTTCCTAATAGCTTTTCCTGACAGTGGTACACCAAGATACTGAAGTGTCACCAACATGGAATATGTGAAGTTTTTGAAGATGCATCTTTCTTTGTTTTCAACTAAGGAAATTATCTGCTTGAAAAATTTCAAATTCAAGTCCTCTCTTGACTGCTCTCAGAAGTCAGAATTTTTTACTGAATGTTTATGGCTTAAAGCATATCTGCTTCTTTTAATATGATTGTAGGTGGTGCCTTGTGCTTTGTTAGCGCTTGCAGTTCATCCTTCAACCTCTCATAACATTTTCAATAGGATTTGCTGGGCCTTTTGTGTTTATTTGGAAGCTGCTTCAGTATTGCCTCAGCTACGTTTGATGCAGAACACAAAGGTACAACTCAAAGTCTGAAAACCTCGCAAACCTATTAAACAAAATTTTCTAATAGTATCTTTGAATATGCTTCTCAGATTGTAGAACCATTCACAGCACATTATGTCTTTGCTCTTGGGGTTGCAAGATTCCTGAGTTGTGCTCACTGGGTCCTTCAGGTTTGATTCACTGTGGAACATGATTACAGTTAATCCAAAATTGCATTATGATCAGTGTCCGTGGGTTTGTGTTACTAACATATTGCATCTTCAACAATAATCTCCTTAAGCATGATCAAGATGAATTTATTTAACTGTTTCACATTGTAGTGTTATAAGAGTATAATAAGAATGAAAAGAAAGTACTCTTAGATTTTTGCCATGCACAAAGTAATTTAATCTTTTTATAAAAAATTGTTTGATATTACTATCATTGCCTTGATAAATTGTTTCTTTTTTATTCGGATGCTTTGAAAGAACAATATTTAAGTAATGAAAGTCTAATCAGTCAACACATTAGTTAACTTGGTCAATGTTTGCTCTTTTATAAAGTTCCTTTTTCAAAATCGTACTTACTCAGATGAGCAGTTGGTTAATTTGAACAACGTAATTCGACTGATCAATCCAGTATCATATCAAAATATGTTAGTCAGTGGAATACTTATAAAATTAAATAACGAGGGGAAGATTTGATGACTGAATAATATGCTATTTCAGTAAGTAGATGCAGGATTTACCATTAAAGACCCCATTTAAAAGGTTTCTAAACAAAATATTTCAGTTGCTTTACTGAACAGTTGGCTTCACCCGTTCAGACAGGGCAGTTGCAAGTTGCAATTATACCAACAATATCTGCAGCTGTATTTCATGTCTAATATCATTCATAGTTGCAGATTTTACATATGCAAATACCCTCACATTTTAAACATAGTTGCACATATATTGTTTTAACTAAAATGATCGCTTGAAATTATTATGTCTGCTCCTTGTGTTGAGAATGACGGTGATGGGTTTTTTTTGCGTGCTCACACACACACATGCTTAAAATACCTACTTTTATGTGCATACTCCTTAAGAAGTTTGTGTGGGAACAATATTTTTGAAGAATTCCCTATTTGTATATATGCTAAATTATACTATTTTGATGATTGTCTATTGTTTTCTTTTTCTGGTTAAATGACCGATTAAATTTAGTTGACAACATTTAAATTATACTTAGTTTTGCTCTTAAGTTTCCTATGTCGAGATTTAGGTTCTCCCGGTATTATAAAATACAAATGTTTATACCCTGGTACTGTTCTTTTAGTTATCTTAGTTTTATTCATAAAAGTGATTTATCTCTTATGAAAACAAATGGTCTATCTACAGGTTGTGGATACCCGAGGACGCTTGTTGACGGCTTTGGGATATGGTTTGTGGCCATCAATGGTCCTCCTTGCTGAGATCGTGCAAACTTTCATCCTTGCAGATTTCTGCTATTATTATGTGAAGAGGTAACCAAATTTCTGTGCAGTAGGATCTTGTATGGGATTTAATCTCAGTCTCTAACTCTGTTTTTGCCTTTTTGGTTTTATCAATTTTCTTGCAGTCTTGTTGGTGGACAACTGGTGCTACGGCTTCCATCTGGAGTAGTGTAGTGTAGTGTAGTGTAGTGTCATCTTGTATACATCTCAAAGTTTGGTTTAACTTAATTTGGATTATTTTTCTTTTGCATACTGCAGTGCCTCTTCTCCCCTGAGAGGCCTGCTCTGTGACATCTCAAGTTATGAAACAGACATTTCCACACCAAGATTAACCCCTCATGTGAACTTTATAGTTGGTAAGCTTACTCTGGTGTGAGCCATTTCGATTTATTTGTTTTACTCCGCACGCCCGGCCCATCTTCTTGTCTAACTCATCCTGTTCTCCAATGCCCTGGCTGTGGACATGCCTTTTTTTCAGCCTTTTATTTCCAACCTTATCAAATATCAGCTTTTTTTTTTTAAAAAAAAAAAATTAATAATTATGTTGTATGTTATTTAGAGATTTAAAATTCGAATTTAGTAATTTTTATTTTTAAAAAAGAACTATAAGCTATTTACCTTAAACAAAGTTTGAGTTTCCAAAGTTAAAAAAAATCAAAATTTGATTCCGAAAATTATATTTGGTATCTGATTTTGTAATTTTTGAAATAAAGTTTTAAGTTTTTATAATTTTCGAAATCTAAGTTTCGTGTTAGGTAATTAGCTGAAGAATTTATTTTTTTTTTGAAAATCACACAATGCGACTAGCTGAAGAAATATCTCTTTTATCTGAAAATCACACAATGCGACGTGGGGCAAGTGCGGAGCAGAATGGAGGTGAAATTAATGGAAATAGAATAAAATTATAATACACTGTGTATGAAAATAGAATGTTTTATGTTGTATATAAATTAAACTTAAACATTTATTGTGTCATCCTTTAAAATATTCTAGAGTATGATATCTTCTTTTATTATTTTAAAAAATATAATTAGACAAAATGCACGTAATTTCATAAAAATTTATCATTTATTAATTTTTTTAGTTTTGATAGGTAAATTCACATATTTTATTTTCGTTATTTCATCTATCAATTCGTTAATGAACTTATTAAATTTGCTAACATGAAAAAAAAAAAAATGCTCATGTGGTTGATAAACTCGTGGCTCCCAAAATTTATATAGTTTTCCAATAGTTAATAATGAGAAATTGCAAGTTTTTTAATCAAAATTTTAAAATTGAGAAATTGCAAGTTTTTTTTATTCAAAATATAAAAATTCTTTCGAAATGTAATGTATCAAAATCTTCCCCGAGCAGTGTGATGTTCTCAAAATATGCAATGTTCGCATACGTGAGTGTTAACTCTTGTAATTTGAATATTATTATTTTTACAGTTTTTCCTATTGTTTGATATTTTTTTTCTTATTTTATGCACATGTTGAATTATGAATTAAGTCTCTCTCTTTTTTTTATAACATTTTCTCGTTTTCTCTATGCTATTCGCACTTCCGTTGTTGTTCCACCTGGGAGTGAGCATCACAACAAATTTTTTTAAAAATAATAACGTTTAATTTTTGACGTCCGAAGAAGCGTCAAAATATTTAAGAACGGATGAGAAAAAGTTTATAAATATCGACGTCTATATTAGATGTCGATATGTAAAAAATGAAATATTTTGACGCCGCCGATAAAATGACGTTTTTTCCGCCGAAAAGGTAGCGCCGAAATATTTTGATGCCGGCTACCTCGAAATCTTTTCCCGGGCGGTCGTCGAAGTATGCATCACGGGTTGAAAATTTCAACCCGTGAGCATACGAATCATACGGTACGCAGCTGAAATTTCTTTTCAACTGCATAACCGTACGAAATTATATATATATATATAATTTTTTTAACTGCCGCTACAATTTTTTCTAATTTTTTAATATTAAATTTCCCCTACAAATTTCGCATTTACTCCGTAAATTTCTTCCTCCCGCCTATTTCTTCTTCTTCCTCCTTCTTCGTCTCGTCGCTGCCACTGCTTCTTCCTCCGATTTCTTCCGTCGTCGAATGAGCAGCCGCTGCTAGCAGGTGATTTCTTTCTTTCTTCTTTCTTTCTTCTTTTCTTCTTCTTCATCTCGACGAATCCGTAGTTAATTTTTTTCTTTCCTCTTCATCTCGACGAAGCAACCGTCTGCTTTAGATTTTTCTCGTCGAACCAGCCCGAGATCCAGCCCGAGATCCGGCTCTTATTCCGTCGAATCAACCCGAGATCCAGTATAAATTTTTCTCAAGTTAGTATAAATTTTATGTTATACTTTAGATTTTATTTACTTGCATATATATCTTTAGATTTAATATCAAATGTTTAGATTTTTTTTTAACTATGATTTAATACTGCATGTTATGCTTTAACTACATATTATGTTTACCTATTTTATACATCTTTAGATTTTATTTTTAACTATGATTTAATACTGCATGTTATGCATTAATTGCATGTTATGTTATGCTTTATATTTTAAATTATGATTTAATACTGCTAATTACGATTATGCTTTAATAGTTATGTTTTAACTGATTTAAATTATGTTTTAACTGTTATGATTATGCTTTAACTGTTATGATTATATTATATTATATTATTACTATTATTATAAATACAGATCTATTCTTATAATCGAATTAATTATTATTATTATTATTTAATTATTATTACTAATTAATAAATACTATATTATTAATGATAATAATATTATTATTATTATAATAACTTAATTAATAATAATAATATTATTAATATTAATACTATATTATTATTATTACTATTACGATATTAATTTTTATTTTTATTTTTATTTATTATTATTACTGTTATTATTATAAATACTATATTATTATTATTATTATTATTATTACTACTATATTATTTATTATTATTATTATAACTGAATTAATAATATTATTAGTAATACTATATTATTATTATTATTATTTAATTATTATCACTAATTAATATTATTATTATTATTATTACTGTTATTATTATTATTATTATTATTATTATTATTATTACTATATTATTATTATTACTGTTATTATTATCACTAATTAATATTATTATTATAAATACTATATTATTATTATTATTATTTTATTTTTATTTTTATTACTGTTATTATTATAAATACTATATTAATATTATTATTATTACTATATTATTTATTATTATTATTATTATTATAACTGAATTAATATTATTGACATTAATACTATATTATTAATAATATTATTATAAATACTATATTATTATTATTATTTAATTATTATTACTAATTAATATTATTATTATAAATACTATATTATTATTATTATTATTCAAACTTATATTAGAGTATAATTAATTAGAATAATTAAATTTAGAATTCATTAATCTTGTCTTGATGGACTAAATTTCTTGCTCCCAACAATGAACTTTTTATTTAAACTTCTCAATTTGATATTTTTATAATTTTCTACCCAGAGCTTAGACCCGTTCGAGAAATATTTATTGATTTTATAAATTTTGTTGATAAAATTTAGTTGTAATATTAAGTTAAATACTTATTTCGATATGGAGGAATGCGTATTCTACTTAATATTTTACTAAATAATATCAATAAAATTTATAATTTTCAAATAATAAATCTCGAATTGTCCCTTATTGGATAGTTTAGTAACACAATTATTAATATCGCAAATTTAATTTCATTTGATCACACATGTCAATGGAATATCGGTTGCATCTCTTTTGTTCTCCGGTACGCTTCAGAAGTTTTGCGTACTTGGAGAACTAAAAAGAGATGCTGCCAAAATTTTCAGTGACTTGTTGTGATTAAATGAGATTATAAGTGCGATACTAATAATGTGTTGCTGAATGGAATAGGACCAACCCACCTATATGACTATACCCTTTATAGTAACATTGAAATTCAATTTTGAAGTCAAAGATGGATAAAACTTGGATGTCAGCACCTCAATCATCTAAAGCCTATGCGAGAGGAATGAAAAATTTTATGCAGTTCGCAATTGACAATGGATTGGATGAAGATGACACAATGAATTGTCCGTGTAAAAAATGCATCAATAGGAAATATCATAAACCAGAAGATGTTGAAAGACACTTAATATGGAATGGAATTTTACCGAGATATACCATTTGGTATTATCATGGTGAACCTTTATATCCGACAACAGAAGCACAACTTGATATATCAAACAGAGCTGAAGCATCCATCAACTACATTATCATAATGATGAAACGCCAATTGATGTCAATGATGAAACACTAAATGTTAATCTTGATGAAGCTCCAAATGCATTCGAACCGTCACAAGAATCTTCCCAACATTCTATGATGGATGATCTTGATGTTCCTCTGTATCCAAATTGTGTAAAATACAGTAAATCATCATTTATCATTCAATTATATCATATAAAGGTTCTTAATGGTTGGTCTGAAAAGTCATTCTCAATGTTGTTAGAATTGTTGAAAGAAGCTTTTTCAGAAGGCAATACACTTTCATCAACGTGTTATCAAGCAAAAAAATATGTGAAAGATTTGGGTTTATTCTATCAAAAGATACATGCTTGTCTAAATGATTGCATTCTATACATGGATGAAACTGCGGAAGCATCAACATGCAACATTTGTGGATTATCTCGATGGACTTCCTCTTCAACTAATGATGAATCAACAAGTCAGTTAGAACGGAAAAAAAAACCCTGCAAAAGTGTTACGATATTTTCCACTTATTCCAAGACTGACTCGTTTATATATGTCATCGAAGACAGCAAGCTCGATGAGATGGCATTCTGAAAGACGCACCAAAGATAGAATCATACGACATCCTGCTGATGCAGAAGCTTGGCAAGCTTTTGACAGAAGATATCCAGACTTCGTTGTTGATTCACGTAATGTTAGATTGGGTCTTGCAAGTGATGGATTTAATTCATTTCGATCAATGAGCACAACTTATAGCACTTGGCCTGTTGTATTGATACCTTATAATATGGAACCATGGGCATGTATGAAGAGATCTTCAATAATGTTATCAATGTTAATTCCAAGCGCTAAGGGACCAGGAAATGACATTGATGTGTACTTACAACCTCTCATTTTTGAATTGAAGCTATTGTGGAACGGAGTAACAGCATTTGATAGTATCTCCGGTGAACAATTTACTCTGCGTGCAGCTTTAATGTGGACCATTAATAATTTTCGAGCATATGCAATGTTATCAGGTTGGAGCACTAAAGGACGATATGCATGTCCCATATGCGGTGATAAGATAGATTCTCGTTGGCTTAATCACGGAAAAAAAATATTGTTATCTAGGCCATCGTAGATGGTTGTCACAAGAACATCCGTTTCGTCAGGACACTGAATTATTTGATGGGACAATAGAAAATGATAATGCACCAGTGTCAGTTGATTCAAAAATTGTTTACGAGCAGATTCAACATATTAAACATGTTTATGGCAAAACTACCAACACAAGTAAAAAGCGCACTCGAAATAATTTGGGTAGTGAGTCAGAAGGCATTAATGCAGACACACAAACTCAGCAAAGTTTTCAGAGGTAAGATTATGGATTGTGGAAAAAAAAAAGTATATTTTTTGAATTACCATATTGGCAGCATAATCCATTGCGCCATAATTTGGATGTTATGCATATTGAGAAAAATATATGTGATAATCTGATTGGTACTATATTGGATATTGACGAAAAAGGGAAAGATAATTTAAATGCACGATTAGATTTGCAAGACATGAATATAAGACATCATTTACATCCAATATTATTACCAAATGGTAGATATGATATACCCTTGGCAATTTATTCAATGTCCACTCTTGAAAAGGATCTCATGCTGACATGTATCAAAAATATGAAAGTGCCCGATGGATATTCATCAAATATTTCTAGATGTGTGAATCTCAAGGATCATAGATTACAAAACTTGAAGAGTCATGATTCACATATACTGCTTCAAGATGTTTTTCCGCATGCATTACGAGGAATTGTGCTTAAAGATGTTCTCCTCATTGTTAAAGAGATTTCTGCATTTTTCAAAAAGTTATGCAGTGCCAATTTAGACCATTGTGCCCTCGACGATTTGCAATCACGTGTGTCTTTGCTCTTATGTAAAATGGAGCAAATTTTTCCACCGAGTTTTTTCACTATTATGGTGCATTTGATGATTCACCTTCCAACAGAGGTGAAACTTGGTGGTCCTGTTCATTACCGTTGGATGTACCCAATTGAAAGGTTTATTTTATTTATATTTATCTCGTGGTCCGCATGATTCACCTTCCAACATGAATTTGTCTCGTGTTCATAGGTTATTTATGAGATATAAATCTCATGTTCGAAATAAAGCACAACTAAAGGGATCCATCGCTGAAGGATATATTGCTGATGAATATCTTACATTTTGTTCTCGATATTTTAATAATATTAAAACGGTGTTCAATGGACCGCAGAGAAATTATGAAGTTGAAAATATTGAAAACTACTTATTTTTTTCTGGTGGTCGATTTATTGACAAAGCTCGCATTAGTACGTTGGATTTAAATGCATATGCACAAATGCACAGATATGTCTTGTTGCATACTCCAATGATTGAACCATACAAAAAGGGTATCAATTGTTATTAAATGTCTCCATATTTTAAGTTATTTTAAGATTATTGATGTAATTTTTATTTTATTGTCTCAGGCAATTTCTTGAAGAACAATGTCATATAAATAATTTATCTGTTGCATCGAATGCTCAACAACAAAGGTGGATCATAGAGAGATTCGCATTGTGGTTACAAGATAAAGTGTTGGAAATGGTACAAAATGATTGTGGTGCTTCACTACTTGTGTTAGCTCGAGGTCCACTATCTGTAATTAAAAAATATGATGGATTGATTATAAATAGTTATAGATTTCATACCAAACAACGAGAAAGATTGCGTGAAACACAAAATAATGGTTTAATGGTTGAGGCTGACAATCGTCAATATTATGGAGTTCTAACAGATGTAATTGAATTGGACTATCGTGGGGTATTCAAGGTAGTTCTTTTTCGTGCTGAATGGGTTGATATAAGGAATTCACGGGGTTTACGAGTGGATGATAATGGATTCACATTAGTTAATCTTTCTCGATTATTTCATACCGGTGCATTTCTAAAAGATGACCCGTATGTGTTTTCATCACAAGCAAAACAAGTATTTTACATGTCAGATCCGAAGAATAATTAATGAGTGATCGCATGTCATAAATGTATATCCTAGAGATTTATATGACATCGGTAAATGACTTATTATTTATCAATATTATTTATATAATTTGTTAATCTTTATGTATTTATCAATATATAATATTATTTTATTATACAAGATGTCAAGATCAAGAATAATAGATTCAGATGCTGAGACCCGCGAGGAGGGTGAGCTTAGTCCCGAGAGTGATCGTCCTGGGTCGTCACAAGGACGAATTCATAGACCTTTCTACATTTGGAGTTAGTTTTTATATCATCATACATGTGAACATTATTTATTTAATCAAATTTATATTAATGTTTTCTGATGTAATTTAAAAACAGACACTACAACACAAATGCAACATGAAGGGTCTCCATATTTTACAGCTTCTTCTGTGTATACACTTAATCCCGACCAATTAATTATGGTCAATTTTTCTGATTGGGGTCAAAGTCATGATGGCGGCCACAGATTATACTCACGTTTTATGGGGTTACTAGTGCGTGATTCTACATTTTTACCATTGACGTCTGACCCTTGGAATCAAATTTCTTCTATATATAAGAATGGATTATGGGAGCAATTATTGGTATGTTATGAATTTATATGAATTTATGTTAGATTGCATTATTTAGTTGTGTGAAACTATATATTAAATATATATTTTGGGGTCAAACTAATATCATTTATAAATGCAAAGATATTTTTTGATCCCTACTGAGACTCAGGGATCGTATTTTTCGCACTACTATGGCAGCCTTCGACAGAAAATTTAAAAATGATAAACTTATATTTAAAAAAATTAAAATTAAAATTGAAGAGTCAAAAGAGGAAAATCTTACACGTCGACCACGAAATGTTAGTAGAGAATCATGGATAAGAATGGTCGACTATTGACATTCTTCGGCTAGTCAAGTAAGAATTTATATTTTAATACTTGCAATATTTGTTTTATAATTATAATTAAATATGACAGGCTGCATCTGAACGGGGTCGAAGTGCAAGAAGTGCAACTCAAGATTGCATACATACTAGCGGTGCGACCCCTTACATTAAAAGACGTGCTGATTTTGTAAGTAGTTTAGTAAATAATTTATAATTTATTTGTTTTTATTTTTAATATTTTTTAAATAATTAATTTTTATTTATATTGTGTGAAGCGGCGTGCACATGATACAGAGCCCAGTGAGCTTGAAGTATATAGAACAACACATCTTCGTAGAAGTGGACAGGGATATGTACGCGAAGAAGCAGCTCAATTTATGGTATATATAACACATCTATGAATGAATTAAATTAATATTTTTTAAATTTATAATCTATTTTTTGAAATGTAGGCCACCGCCGAACGAACACTTAATGAACGACTTGAGACTAATCCAACAACAGAGCGAGTTCAACTCGAGAACCAAGTATATCGAGAAATATCTGGTCCCGAACATCATTCTCGAGTTCGCCTACAAGGGATTGGAGTCACACCAACTCAATTTTATGAACATCATCGACAATCTTTTGTTGCATCTTCCCACGATGCAACATATGACGAGCTTCGACGGCAACAAGAGGCTGCAATGAAAGAAATGCAGCAAAAACATGATGCTGAGATGAGGGAGGTTCAACAAAGACTGAACAGAATGGAGCAGATGTGATTTCAACAGCAATTTAATAATTCATCGTCACAGGGGCTAAATCCAATTATTAATCAAGCTAATATATTTTCCTCGCAAATTGATTATGTATGTATTTATTTAATTTATTTGTAGTTGATATTTTTAGCATTGTAATTAATTAAATATGTTTTTTAACAGGATCGATTGTATGTTTCTGAAAGTCTTCCTCATGAAATACCGCCGGCTAATCTCGGAGAAGGTACAAGTAAAGATCCATTTCTAAACTGTAAGTAATTTATATATTGTCATACTGAATATTTTAATTAATAATATTTAAATTTATATGCTTATAATTGATATAAATGTATAGATAGAGATGTTGATCCGTATAGAGAAGATGACGAGGAAGAACAAGAAGACGAGGAGGAGCAAGAGGAAATGGACGATGAAGATTAAATTATTTAGTTTTATTTGTAAATAAAATTACGAATTATTGTTTTAATCAAATTTTGTATTACTATTCCAATTAAATAAAATTATAAATTTTGATGCTAATTTGATTAATTTTAAATTAATTAGCTAATTAATATATTAATTATTTATTACGAGTAAATTTTATTTTTAAAAAACAAAAAAACGCTATATTGACGCCTTCACTGGCGTCAATAGGCGTCGAAATTTAAATATTGACGCCTCTTTTTTGACTGTAGGAGGCGTCGAAATTTAAATATTGACGCCTGCATAGACGTCAATATTTAAAATTAAGCGGAGGTTTTTTGTCACGCGTTTTCGACGAATTCACTGCCGTCAGAATCCAAATATTTACTTCCTTCGACGTCAAAATTTCTTTATAATTTGCCGTCAGAATTCCAACGATGTGTTGTAGTGCATGGACCGATTTATTGATCCATTAATAATATTTTAGATCGGTTCATTAACTTCGTTTAATTTGTACTTCGATTTTTATTTTTACAATTTGATTAATCAATAATTTTTAATTAATAAATAAAATATTTAATATATAAAAAATATTAAAATTATACAAATTACGAAATTCTTCTCAATTGTTGAAATCACTTCAAAAAATAAAAAAATAGAAGCTAAATATAAATACTCATAAATAAAAAGTCAAAAAAAGAGTAACATGCTCACAAAGAATTGCAAAGATAAAAATGTAAAGTTCAATTTTTTTTATTTAGTAAAAATATGTATTATAATATTTTAGAGACTTATGTATTATAATATTTCTTTATATTTAAAATATAAAATTAATAAAATTTTGAAGAACTAAATATATTTTAATTATACTTTAATGTAGTATTTTTTATAAATTTTAAGGAAAAAATATTTAAAAAATTAGGGGTATAAACATAAAAAATATTATATATATATTATTTAACTGGGTACCAACAGTTAATCAATACTCAAAAATACAAATTGCAACCAAAAATCAAAAAAATCAAAAATTAAAAAATCAAATCAAAATCTTAGGATTGTTAACCGAAAAATTCCATTTGATTTCAAACTAACCGGTTTTTCTCGGTTTATTTTCCTCGCCCCTAGTTTCACCTAGGTCAGAGTGCCAATTTTTCATTAGAATATTATTAAACCCATTTATTGCTATGATGCCAACTTAATTAACTTAATTACCTTTCCTAATATTATCACACGCTTCCATAAAATGCTTCTGCATTCACAGTATCATATTATATATGATCACAATTATTCTTTTCCCTCTATATCCGCAAATATAACAATCTCTCCGGCTTCGCCACGTGGACGAAAACTTCATCAATCAAAATTGCATGGAGTAATTTGTTCCGTAATATATTACGGAACCCAATAATTACCCATTTTAACTAAATATTAATATTAATAGAAAAATTAGATTAGATTAGCCACGGTATTTGTTTGAACGGCAATATGCAACACGTTGCGATGGTCGCCGTTGGCTTGCGCGCAAGCTGCGATCGCAGGCTCGACCTCCCGCTCGACGACGCGGCTGCGGCAGACGGGGCAGAAGGACGACCTCGTCAACAGCCACGTGTCGATGCACTCCCTGTGGAACGCGTGCCCGCACTGCGGCATCGCCCGCATCTCCTCCGCCGGCTCGTACTCCTCCAAGCACACCGGGCAGCACTCCGGCTCCGAGGCAGGATCGGGAGGAGGAGCAGCGGCGCGGTCGCCGAACGCGAAGATGGGAATCCCCCGGAGCTGGGCCACGATGGCCGGATCCCGCTAGGCGGCGGCGTCGTCAGGGCGGCGTCGCCGTCTGTGGAGGCAGAACCTCAGGACGACGCTGAGGACGAGGTAGGCGAGGGTGGCGCAGACGACGGCGCCGAAGGAGATGCTAAGCGTTTTGTTCAGGTAGTGGGAGTCGCATTGCGGCTCCGCCGGCTGAGCGCCCGGCGGGTGGTCGAGGAGGAAGCGGTGGTGGTGGTGGTGGTGGTGAGAGGAATACTTCATGGAAATCAAGAGAGAGAAGAGTCGAGAGAGAGAGAGAGAGAGTTGCGGGCGAAGGGAGGAAGAGTTTGAGGTGATATATATCGGGTGAGGGAAGCGTTGAGATTCGTGCGGCGAGAGGAATAAAAGGTACGCAATTGATTAAGGAAGAGATCAGGAAGCTTTGGGCCATTGATGGCTGCCACCTGTCTCCACGCGGCGCACCGGGGAAGACGTTTGAATTGGTGGAGCCATACGAGCTTATGGTCGGCCCATATCCATTTAGACCCAAATTACTCGCGTCCCGCCACGTGGCATACATTGCCAATTTGGCATGGATTTTTTAATTTCGATATAAGGTTAACTCATTAAAAATGCCATTAATGGATGTGATTTGATGGAGATTATGTAGAAAAAAAAAATCCCTAATATCCCACAAATATTCCACGTTAAAATAGTTGAACATTAACCCCTTGTTTGTTCTGTGATAAAAGTATGATTTAACATGGTTCAATTTCTTATTTGGAAAGAGTTTCAATGAATGATCATGGTTTATAGTATAATCCAATTGTTTGAAAATTATGAATTTTGACCGATTTTTAAAACTATGAATTTAATAATTTCTCGTGATTTAAGAAATTTTATTTCTAAAGCATCATCGATCTAAATTTATAATTTTCTCATATGTCTTTTATTTATCTATATTAAATTAGAATTTTACTTATCGTTGTTTATCGGCTCAACCAAGGTTTCATTCTCCTATATAGTTATTGTCATTTAATCATATCATATCATATCATCTTCCCAAATAGGATAACAATAATTATAGTATTGTACCATACAATACTATATCATATCTTATATTACTCAATCATACCTCATCTAAACAAGGCTTAAGGATGCGATTATTTTATGAACCATAGAAACTTGTAGGTTTTTATTAGGGGTGTTCATTAGGTTGACCAGACCCAATGAACCAGAGAGTCCAAACTAATCTGAATCAATCGGGCCGAGTTGGGTTAGGTAATCGGGTTGGGTAGAGTTTAATTTAATCAAACTTGACCACAATCATGTTATAGATTTCAATACTAACCCGAGACTGACCCGATGACTTGATTTTTTTAATTATTTTTTATAAAATATATATTTAAAAAACTTTAAAAATAAGTCTTGAAGACGAGAGGTACGTCTTCTCGAGGCACCGACCTCGAGAAGATGCTGGCCTACGTGTCTTCTTGAGGCATTGACCTCGAGAAGACGCCAACATGCGTGTCGTCTCGAGGCACCAACCTTGAGAAGACGTCAGCTTGCGTGTCTTCTTGAGGCGTGGTGACGGGTTTTTTTAATTAAAAAAATATATTTATTTTTTAACTAGTAACATGACTACTCGATTTGACCTAATTTCGAATGGATTGGGTTGGGTCGGATTAAAATTTTTTTATGTTTAAATTTGATCGAATTTGATCCGATTGCTTGTTGATCGGATTGAGCTGATTTTTTTTCGAAACCCAACCTGAATTGAAATTATCGTTTCTGGAGAAAAAAATATTTTAATAATAAATCGCATATTACAATTGATTTATAGAGTCTCAAATCAATCAGTCGTACGCCAACTTCATAGCAGATGCTCGCATAAACTAAACATCTTTTAGTTTTGCTGAGCTTTAAGATTCGTGTCAAATAATCTATCCGCCCCTGATCACACCTACCAGCACTGGTCCGTCTCCCACGTCCGTCGAGGCGCTGCAGCGTGGAACGGCGCCCGCCCAGTCGCCACAGCACGCGGAGGCGGCGGCGGCCATCATCACCGGGCGTTTGTACTGGGCGCGCAGAAGGATTAGGATGCTTATAGAATTCAAAATTCAAATACGTTATAATATATGTCGAGTTAAAATAATTTTTAATTCTGATTTTTTTTAAAAAAAATTCTTGTTAAAAGGCTTCCTGTTCCATGAACATCACTTTGTTCTAATAGTTTGGGATTTCAATAAGGCTTGCTAATTTTCATTTGATTTTTACTCTTTGTCAATGACTCAATGGACATTCTTGGTACTTCTTAGTAGAGGTGGTAATGGGCCATGCCTGGGTCGGCCCAAGCCCGGGCCCGAGGTAGGCCCGATCACATTTCGGGTCGTGCTTGGCATGGCCCGACGGTGCAGGGGGCAAGCCTAGCCCGGGCCCGAGCTCGGGTCGGGTCGGGCTCGGGCCGACCCCAAAATTAAATTTTTTAATTTTTTAAATTTTTTAAATTTAAATGTTTAAATTTTTAAAGATTTAAAATTTAATTTTAAAAATTAATGAATACAGATGAGTTTTGAACTTAGACCTCTAGTTTTATTTGAGATAGCTTAACCATTGTACTAAGCTTTATTATAAAAATATATTTTTTTATATGTAACGTTGTAATGTTGTACAAATTAATAAAAAAAATTAAAAATTAAATTATAATTAAAATTTTATTTATCTTTAATACAAAAATATTCATCCAATGATAAAATATATTTTTTTAATATTATAATAGACCGCATCTTAAAAGGTTGCCTACGTACCTTCTATAACTAAACTTATACTCCTCAATGATTAACTATAGAAGGATCAGGTCTACGTATTTCATTTTACATTTTTAATCACCCGTAGTCCCGGTGATTTAACTTGTACTTGAACCAGCAGCACCAGCTTCTCTTGTTTGAGTTTCCTCCTCTTTTGATGATGAAGTGACGTGTCCTCCCTTATCTTGTAATCTATCTTCAGCATCCAATCAGTCTTTTAAGCAAATGCACATTTCAACCGTTTCTGCACTCACTCAACTCATTCTTTCGTCGAGAATTCTATTTTCTGCACTAAAACAAGACTCGGAAGCTACTGTAGACACAAGAGTAGTTAGTATATCACGTGACATGATGAAAACAATAGGATACACATTTTTTTGTTTTTTTCACCATGCTAAAATCTCATTATCATATATTTCTTCAAAATGATTATGATCTAGAAAAAAAAAAGTAATTCATTAAAATTAGTAGATTTAATTTTTTTTATCCTACGACCAAGTTAAAAATTAATACTATTTCAACTATCATCTCTTAATCTAGAAAAAAAAAATGTTGTCTTATTTGTAATTGTATCACCAAATTTTGAAGCGTAAAATACAAACATAGAATTCAATAAATTTGAAATTTTAATTTTTTTCTTCTTCAACATTATCTAGTTCCATATTCTTATAATAATCATCTAACAACATATTTGAACCATTAATTTTTATTCTAGGATCTAAACATATTGCTAAACAAAATAAAATAGGTATTCTGATCAATACGTACTTTTTAAATTTAGATTTCATTAAAGAAATAATTTGTACAAATAAAGGGTGATATCTATATGAAGAAAATACTTCACTAATACGAACTATATGTGAAAGAGTTAAATTACATGTAGGATAATAAACACCGAAAAGTTGTTCGGTAGCTTTATTAAAAAGCTCTAAAATTTGAGTAATATATCCAGTAACTAACCAATCATTATCATTAATTGGATCACCAGTCATATTGTCATTGTAAAACATTGTAAGGATCTCTTGATATCTTGTAGTAGACATAAACATATGATATGGTAAATTCCATAGTAATAATATCACCATTAAATTTTTTAAATGGTTTATTAAAAGATTGACATAATTTTTTAAATTCTTGTATTCTTGCTTTTGAATAACGCATATATCTAATAACATCTCTTATTTTTTCTACATGTATATTTACTAGTTTTAAATCATCTTGTACACATAAATTAAGAACATGACAAACACAACGAACATGAAATAATTCACCATCTAATACTGGCTTAAATAACTATATAACGAATAACAGCATCATTATTACTAGCATTATCAAAATTAATCGAATTTTTTTTATCATTTATATTATAGAAAGATGTTACAAATCTAATAACATAAAAAATGACAACAGAAGTGTGTGGATATTCAAAAACTTTAAAACTAATTATTTTTTTTTGCAAAATAAAATTTTTATCAATCCAATGTGTAGTAACACAAATGTAAGAATTAGTAATACGTTGACTAGACCAAACATCAGATGTTAAAGAAATTTTTGATTTATTATTTTGAAAATTAGTCATTATATTTTCTCTATATATAAAAACTAATTTTAAAGCATCACTTTTCATTATATTTCGAGTAATTTTTTTATATTTTGATTGTGAAGTATTTTGAATCCAACTAGAAAATCTTGGTTGATCAACAAAACTAAAAGGAGATTGATTTTGAACAATTAATTTTGCAAGTTCTCGACGTTGAAAATCATGATCATATGAAAAAATTGTTAAACCAGAAGAAGATAAATTAAAAATTTATTGAGCTTGTGCAACCTTATTGTCATGACCTTTTGCATGACATAATAAATGACCAGTTCCTCCTTTTGTTGAAGCCAAAAGAATTTTTTGACATTTTTTGCACCGGGCTGTTGTTATGGTGCCATCAGGTTCAATAATTTTCTCAAAATTTTCTCATACCATACTTTTTTTTTACCTGATGGACATAAATTAATAGATGGACTTATTTCTATATTTTGATTTTGTTGAGTGGTAGGAGTAGCAGGAGATATTTTCTTCTAACATATTTGTTCCAGCTTGTGGAGTATACCCTGAAAAATCTCCATCCGCCATTACTAAAATTAAAAATATGAAATGTATAAATATTATACTAATCAATGAAACAAATTGAAGAGATTAAAAAAAATTGACAGCAATCTTGAATTCTTGTCTCCTTGATGAACTTAAAATGTTGTTGAGAATGATTGTAAATGAACTTAGATTGTTGAGAGTAAGATAATTGAGAGTTGAGAATGAGTCAATGAGAATTGAGAGTTGAGAGAAAGAGTTGAAGATGAAGATAGAAGAAATGAAGAAGAAAATAGGTATTTATAGGAAAAATTTAATATATATTTTTTAAACGTTATCGGCCGGCCCGAGCCAAGTCTGGCTCGGGCCGACCTACGTCTGGTGCGCGCCAAACCAGGCCTGGCGTGCGCCAGGCCTACCCCATGCTCGCCCAGAGCACGGCCCGCGTGCCCAGGAGGCGAGCCCGGCCCGTCTCCTGGGCACAACCGTGCTGGACCAAACCCGACCCGAAATTCTTTGGGCCGGGCCCGTGCCGCCCATTGGCTGGCCCGGTCCGTTGTAGTTCTTCACAGTTCCTGTTACCTTTTGAACTACAGTTATCATTTTTTCATTTCTTCTATGAATGTTCAAACTCCTAATAGCCTCGAGCATTACATCTCAACTTTTTTTAATGTCTTATATGCATTAATTGAGTTGTTTTCTTACCCATTGTAGTTAACTATTAAATTTCCCACTGCAAGTCTGCACCACACTAAGAAAGAGACAAAAACGATGGCCTTTTAATTATTTGAGCTTGATGAGAATAATTCTATTATTTAGGTTGTTGAAAGCGGAGGGAAGAACATAGAAACTGCTGTGATGACCAAAGAACACGGTCTTCGCCAACTTGATGAAGCTGAGATCGACGCCATTGTTGCTGGGATAGAGACTGAGAAAGCTGCAGCTGAGGCTGCTAAAAAGACCCCTAACTTGGTGTTCTGATCATTTCCCGTTACTTTTATTAAGTCGGATTGCTTTTCTGTTTTTATTTCGCTATATTACAAGCTTTTTTAATTAATTCCAGGATTCTTAATCTATTACAAGACTTGAAACTTGGTGTTCTGATCATTTCCAGTTGCAAGTCTTGTAATATAGAGAATTCTTAATATATTACAGGATCATTTCCGGCCAGTTTCAAGTCTTTTATTAATGCCCAGACCTGAAATTACATAAATTGCTTTTTATTTCGCTACATCAACAAGATTTAGCGAATTCATTACGGACTCTACTCGGCCTAAAAAATTTGCAACAGGATATAAAGACAACTGTCAATGATCTAAAACAAAGGTCCACGTGCCACGCGGACGCGACCGCAAGCAGAAGGACGGCGGAGATGATTCCAACGGTTAGATCACAACCATGATCCGACGGCCCGCGTTAAATTGCCGGTTGCCGCCCAAAGTAGCTTTCTCGGGCCTCGTACGTAGTTGCCTGCCGCAGCGGCTGTCGGCAAATCCATGGGCACAACTCCGCCATTAAACTTCCACCAAGTATCCGTTGCTCGCATGATTGCATCCTCCTCTATTTAAAAGGCCACACTTACACACAATCGATGACACGTACCCCAAACAGTTCTTTCATTACTGGTTTTTCTCTCTTCCATTGTGAATACATAGAAATCTCTCTCGATTCTTATATTTATTTGTTGAATCCGCTGTAAATATAGTTGTAATGGAGAGTGTTCTTGTGGATCGATCTCCATTAGGTCTCTGCAGGAAGTTTTCTGCTACCAATAGACTGCTTATCTCTGCAACGACTGACTTCCTTCCTCGGCCTCAGTCTTCTCTTCCATGTTGTCTTCATGTTCGTCCACCGCCGCTGCTCCCTCTCCCTTCGAGGAATCCTTCGCCTGCGCCATCTACGAGCAAGAGATCCAGAGATCAGCACCAGCAGAACAAGAGGAAGCCGAGAAGCCAATCCGTGACTCCGACCAAGAATCCAAAGGCGAAGAAGGCCATCGCGGTCTCTCCGCTGGAATGCTTGGACTTTGTGGTGGAATCGGTGTATTCGAAGTCGCCGCCGCCGAGCAGTCTTCCGCTGCCGACGTTATCTCTGACGAAGCCCAAGGGCGAAGCGCTGGCTGAGAAGGCCGGTCTGGTAGTGCAGGTCAAAGGAGGTGGTAGTGGTGATGGTGGTGGTATAGATGCTGGTGCAACCGATGGTCTCCGGCGACTTCTCGGTCTGTAGACTACGCCGGTCGAGTTGATGTGTTTGAATTGATGAGATGGTGAGTTATGTTTGACAGAACGAAGAGATTTAAATGCATCTATTCACTATGTCAATCAAATAATTATTTTTATTCCTCGTCTACTAGTATTCTTTATTTCGAGTTCGATGGTGCTGCAAGTCTTCAAGAAAAAATGTATTCGAGATTGTGGATATGAAATTAGAATAAAGTATATATATATGCCGAGTCGCTTAATTGATTTGCTAAGCTATGTTTTTATAGATATTTAAATATTAATTAAGAATAAATTTTTGTATATATTAGTTTTTAACGTAAAGATTTAGAAATAAAATTTTAATTATATTTAATTTTATATCTTTATGGATCGATTGTATTATAGTAATTACTATTACTCATGTTACGATATCCTTACAGTCGAATCATTGATCATAAATAAAGGATAAAAATATCCTTAAATGACTTAGTGGAGCCCCAAGTCGAGTCGTCTCCCAGGCCAATCAAACTAGACCCAAAGAGTCAGTCCAATCCTCTTATCTATTTTTTTTTTTTTTTTGGAAAATCTATACTTTTAATTCCATAGTTTCCTCTAATTTTGATTTTGGTCCCTATAATTTTAAAATTTTGATTTTAGTCCTCACACTTTATTTTCGTTTAGGATTTGGTCCCTGCCGTTAAACAAGATTTAAACGGTGCTGACGTGGATAACATGTGCTGACTGGACAATGCTGACATGGAGCCTGTAGGGATCAACTTTGTAAATTATAGGGACTAAAATAAAATTTTTATAAATTATGATGACTAAAACTAAAATTTTATAAACGATATGGACTAAAACCAAAATTTAAGTAATTATATTTTCTAATAAATATAAAAAATTATATGATATACCTGGCCCGAAAAAATTCGTGCCCTACTTGGCTCGAAAAAAAATTTTCAGGCCGGGTCGGGCACAAAATTTTTCGGGCCGGGTCGGGCATAACTTATTTTGGGCCGGATTGGGCACAAATTTTTTTGGGCCGGATCGGGCACAATTTTTTTTGGGTCGGGTCGGGCACGAATTTTTTTGGGCCGAGTCGAGCATGAATTTTTTCGAGCCGGGTCGGGCACGTATTTTTTTGGGCCAAGTCGGGTACGAACTTTTTTGGGCCGGGTCGGGCACGAATTTTTTCGGACCGGGCCGGGTCGAGTACGAATTTTTTTAGGCCGGGTCGGGCTCGAATTTTTTTGGGCCAGACTGAGCTAGGCTAGGCAATATCATATAATTTTTTATATTCATTAGGAAAAATAATTACTTAAATTTTGATTTTAGTTCCTGTAATTTATAAAATTTTAATTTTAATCCTCATAATTTATAAAAATTTTATTTTAGTCTCTATAATTTATAAAGTTGATCCCTAAATGCTCCACGTCAGCATTGTCCAGTCAGCACTATTTAAATCTTATTTAATGATAGAGACTAAATTTTAAACGGAAGTAAAATGTGAGGATTAAAATTAATATTTTGAAATCATAAGGATCAAAATTAAAATGGGAGGAAATAGTAGGACCAAAAGTATAGTTTTTTTTTTTTTTTTTTTTTTTTTTTTTAATCTATTTCATTCGTCGTTTATTTCAACAACCAAATATTTGCTCCAAATGGTCCAAAATCATAACAAACCACGTTTAGTAGTACACCGACACGAGTGCGCTGAGTTCAATATGGTCACAAGTGACTTAATTGGGCACCGAATCACGTGACCACATTATTAGTGTCTCATCCAATTCACGTGACCAACATCAGCGGCTAGCCGGCTACAGCGAGCATTAACTACAATAACAGTAGATATCAGATTTGATTTCATACGAAGTAAATTCCACGTGGCAGAAAAAAATTAAAAGGAAACCAAATTAAAGTGCAGATGCGTTGATTAGAGAATAATTAAAACAAGAGTTAGTCACTTTGTGCCACATTAATTAATATAAATATAACAGTAGATCCTGAGGGACTAAGATCTTAATATGGGTACTTTGAAGGGGTTAAAAGCTAAAAATAAATGTTCACGTGAGCTGGTGCCTCTGGGGCCTCTCGGCGACCGCTTCGAGCGCACGATTTCCCGGCCCTCCTCTCCAACCTCCTCTTCTCTCTCTCATATTCCTCCGGAAACGACGCCAAGGGAAAAGATGTCCCTTTTACGGATCTTCGCTTGCTAATTTTCTATGCGTTTTGCGGTTGCCGCTCCCCTCCCCTGCTTTGTCTTCCTGTCGTCGTCGATGGCCGAGGTCTTCCATTTGGCTGTGGGACGCGGGCTGCCGATGCGTAGCTGAAGAAGCGGCGGGCAGTCGAGGAAAGAAAGAAGAGAGACCGAGAGAATTTCCAATTTTGTTTCTTTTTTGTGGAGGATAAGCGAGGTGGAGATCGGTTGAGGAGATGAGCGCGTCGAGGTTCATAAAGTGCGTCACGGTCGGGGATGGCGCCGTCGGAAAGACTTGCATGCTTATCTCCTACACAAGCAATTCTTTCCCCACGGTGAGGTCTATGGAATCGGTTCATTTTTCCTTTTTGGTTCTTGTGTTGCTTCCTGGCGCTGCGGGGCGACGGATGGGCGAAGGGCGAGAGATACTTCGCAGTGTATGAAAAATGATTTATTGGCAAGGTTTCCTAAGGAGTGTATACCGCAAAGTTTTATCCTTTCTCGCTCTCGTTCCCTTCTTCTGAGGATTCTCTTCGTCGATATGGTTCCTTTGTTTGTAGTGCGAAAATCGTTGGATTTTTTTCTTCTTCAGATTTTTCGATTGCTGATCAGGAAATGGATTTCATGAATGAGAGGATTTCTGATAAATTGGATCAAAGCGTTACGTGAATTATATGGATTTTCGTCCTCATCGCATGATATGGAGAGGTTTTAACACGTTTCTCTTTTAATGGGGATAATTTCGAGCATTAGCAATCTTTTCTAGGATCTGGAGATGCCCGGAAAGTCCCTAACTGTGCTTGGTTAAAATTTTGCGACTTTTTGTTGGATTTTTAGTTGTATAATAGGCAAATTGTCTACTTGATTTATCCTTGAAAAGTTGTATTTGTATACGTTTGAGTATCAATACTTTGTTATTTTTTGAACTTTTTTCTCATTGTTAATCATTTTTAAGGCTGGTAATATATGGAATTTTCATTTGCGGACATTTATGTTTCTTTATCTTGTGGACAGGATTATGTCCCAACAGTTTTTGACAATTTCAGTGCAAATGTTGTGGTGGATGGTAACACAGTTAACCTAGGTTTGTGGGATACTGCAGGTAAATTAAAAATCCTCCTTTCTCCTCTCTGCTTGTGCTTTTCTTTATGTTTCCTCTTGGTGCCTTGTTTTGTAACATCAAGCTTTGGTTGAACAGGCCAGGAGGACTACAATAGGCTGAGACCTTTGAGTTACCGTGGTGCTGATGTATTTTTGCTTGCTTTTTCTCTCATCAGCAAAGCAAGCTATGAGAATGTTGCCAAGAAGGTGATAGAACTGATTGCCCCTCTGTTAGATTATCTTTATTTACATCATTAAAACCATTTTTTCGTAGAAAGCACAATTTTTTCCCAAATTATTGATTTTTTGTTTTTCTTCATTCTCTTTTAATTCCATCTTTCAGTGGATTCCTGAGCTGAAGCACTACGCACCTGGTGTGCCAATAATTCTTGTTGGATCAAAGCTAGGTAATGTTGATTATCATGGTTTTCTACTTTGATTACTTATTTGCAACTTCGTATCATATCTATTAAATGTGTTTGTATTTCAGTTGATATGTGCATATTAGTTCTGGTGTTGTTGTCTTACTAAATGTAGAATTGACTTGGTGGATTGAAAATCTCCTACACATTGTCATATTCATACAAGATATAAGATCAGTTGCTTTCAATTTAGGTGTTTGTCAATACGTTTCGAGAAGAAGAAGCATTATATTTCGAGGAAATGAAGTTAGCCTGGAACAATCATGGATAGAGGACAAAAGAATATAGAAATAGTTTGACTTCTAAGCAACTCTGGTAAAGACTAATTAGCTACCTGATAGTAACAGTTATGCTCTTTGAAATTGAAAACAAATTAACCATACATGGTTTATGCTTGATTAAGACTTAAATTGACTTAATAGTCGCCCAAACTAAGTTACTCGGCTTACTGTAAGTAAGTTTTTTCTTCATTACATTTTGAACTCTGGATCCATAGTTTTTCACTTTTCATTTTTCCAGTTAGGAGTATGGCCTATCCTTCTTAAATGATTTTTTGTGAAGTTGCTAATATATTATATTGGAAAATCATGCTTGTTAATCCATAGTCTTTTTCATCCATAAAAATCCTTGTATACAAAGAAGTTGAACATTATTATTATTGTATCTTAAGCTGCTTTAATATCTTCAAAGTTCAAAATTATCATGAAATATGCATTGCTCCCTTTTTTGGTTGTGCATGTGAGCAATTGTGTTGAATATAGTGAACTAGGATATATCACTTTTGCATGCTCATGTATAGTAATTAATCATTAATGTGTTGTAACAATCAGATTTTTCTTTGGGAAACTCCTGACACCAACACTTCTTAGATGTCATGCTTTTCAAGCTTACATTTTTCATTCCCTCCATGTACTTGCCAAACATGTTTTTTGAAGTCAGGTAAAGTATTCATGTATTTTGGATACATTGTAGGAATTTTGCTATATAATCGTTGGTAACTATATAAACGTTGGTAAAGCTTGGAGATCGGGTAGATCCATAAAAAAATAGACCAATTTGATATTACCCCTTCAAATTTGGGGATTAAAGTCGCATGTTTTGGTATCCCTAGTGACATGCCACGAACCTGGACAAAGTTAAAACATAGCGCCATATATTGTGGACCTACTTATGCTCATGTCTCATTTAGGTAAGACATACAAATTGCAAATGTGATGTGAGATGTGGTATAATACTTTAGTATCTTGGTCTTCACTCAGCATGTTCATTGAATTGAAAAAAAAAACAACTATTTTCCAATTGGACGAGAATTCCTCTTGAATGTTTCACCAAGTATTTCCTCATCTGTAACTCCGGACCACCGAGCATCTATTGTTTTCAGTTTTTTGGCACTGGAAACTCCAGTTGAGGCATTTTATTATGCTACACTAGTTGCTTGTTCTTCAGTTCAGAAATAAGACGATTGCCACCTTCTGTGTTGCTAATGCTATCACTCTCCTTGCTAAGTTTGAAATTTGTCTCCTAATTAATATGAGCCCTGGTCATCAAAATTGCTATTATGTCATGTCATTTTAATTGCTTCCCATCTTATGGGTTGTAGTTTTTTAATATGACACTGCAATGATTTTATTGCAGATCTGCGGGATGATAAACAGTTCTTTATAGATCACCCAAGTGCTTCTCCCATAAGTACTGCGCAGGTAGATTTGGCAGCATACTACGCCGTTTAATCTTATTCCAGATTTTACTGTGCATCTTTTCCCTATGCATCATCCAGAGTTGCTTATTCATATATGCTAGTAAAACTGGCTCTCATTATGTACCAGGGGGAGGAGCTCAAGAAGCAAATCGCTGCTGCTGCCTACATAGAGTGCAGTGCAAAGACTCAGCAAGTATGTGCTCCTCCTCCAATTCTCTCACTCCATGTTTTAAATTCATTCGCATCTTCTGATGGTTTTCTTCCATGATATAAAATGATACAATGCAGAATATCAAGGGAGTATTTGATTCAGCCATCAAGGTTGTACTTCAGCCACCCAACCAAAAGAAAAAGAAAAGGCAACACAAAGGTTGCTCCATTTTGTGAGAATCAAGCGCGCAAGCCATCAATTCAGGCAATTCTTCTCAAACTAAAGGATTTTGGAATTGATGCTTAATCAACAAATGGATAAGGGCATGTTCTTCCTTGACTTCTGGGCTATCTACAACAACTTGAGCTAGCAAAGATTGTACCTTCTTCAAATGACCTACTCACGATAACGTTTAGGGAATTACTGTTTTCTACTGCACAAACATGATGCTGAATTTTATTGTATTTTATTTAATTACTTAAATGGTTTCCTTGAAGTCGCATAAGTGCATACACAGTGCACATTTGAATTTTTTCTTTTCTTCTTCTTTTTTTCCTGCATAAAACCTCCAGGATGAATTGTGTAACAACTAGAATGCATGTCTTAATTATCAAGTCTTTTGCTCCTCTCCATCAAGAAGACTTATGATTATTAGTGTTTGCTTTCTTCTTGTTTTGATGTCTGATGGTCTACATTGTTAGGAAGCTCAAAATAATGGCTCTTTAACTTTAACTGGCATAGTTTATGACATGCCGGTGTTAGTTTTAATCATGCCTCATGATACCATGAAGGCATAAACTATAATCACCATTCAATTACGGGATTGATTATAACAAATCAATCTAGTTTGTAGTTAGAGTGGGAACCAGAATCATTTGATACGTTGACAAATTTTCTACTCGAAACCGAAATCAAAACTCATAGACTTTTAAAATTACTATCTAAAATTGAATAAGTTAAGTATCAAATATTTGATGGTTAACCGAACAGTACTAATCGATTCGAATAGATGCAGTTATCCATTTAATAAAGGATAATAGGTTATTAAATGATTAATTTGGCACTAATTAAAATAAGATATTTTTTACGAAAGTTGAAATTATAGAAAACTCTTGTGCACGTAGAGGAGTGATAATTAAATAAAAATATCTTAAGTCAAAATGAACTATGAACTAAAATAATAAATTATGCATACCCTAAGTCACATTTTCAATTAAATGATATATATAACTCGTTTTAATTACCAATTATTCATGAAGCGAAAATCAAAATCAATTTTAAGCAATTTTTTAAATATATTAACCAATACTGAAATGAAATCACAAAATTATTATCCATAATCGAATTTGACGCTTTAATTTGTTAGTTAATCGATTTTAGTTATTATCCCTATCCGTAGGTCACGTTTGTTGAAATTATCACCTTTAATCTTTCGTAATATTATCGATTCAGAGGTGGAACAAAGTTGGTGGAACTTCAAAAGTAAAAGTGACAATGGGTTGAATTGGATCATAAATGGTTCAACCCGGCTCGACCTACGCCAAGCATAGGTTCAAACCTAAGGTCTAATCTCAACTTAAATTAAGTTTTCACACATTTTAATAATTCAATTATAAATAAATCAATCAATTTAATTAGTAGTATTCAAGTTCTTAATTACTTTCTTATCTATCAATTATTGTTGTTATTATTATTATTTTATATTTAAAATAAATTTTAATTATCAAAATGCTAAATATTTCTAATTAATGTGTCTAATAATAAAGTGCTCATAATTATTAATGAAATTACAATCATGCAACTTATGTCATTGTGATTGATTAATTTTTTTTTTTTAAGAAGATATAACAACCCTATTTTACTTTATTATTATTATTATTATTATCAATACTTTATTTTAATTTATATATTTAAAACAAATTGAATAATTATTCAAATTCATAATTTTTTTATCCAAAATATTAATTTTACCCCGATTTTGCACATGCTGACCAGGCCAGGCCGTTCGAGGGTAAAACTAATCTTTTCTGGTTAAGAATTATGGACCCCTGACTTTTGCAGATGCTGACCTGGCTGTTAAAGGGTAAAACTGACTTTTTCGAATTAATCATTATGGATAAGGTTTTATGGATTCTAAAATTTTCCGAATGTGTGTTATAAATTCGAGTGATTGCTAAAACAAATTTTACTATATATAGGGTTCGACTCTGAAGAAATCTTGTTGAGGGTCAGAGTCAACAGCAGCTTGACCTAGCTATAAATAGCAGCTTTTTAGATTCTTATCTCAAAAAGACCATCGCCGTCCTTTCTCTTTTGAAAGGAGGGGGAGCTGCTGCTACAGTGCTACGCCTACGTACGCTTTCCAGACTGTCTGCATTTTTTCCCATTTTAATCGCAACAACCATGTAGAGAGATGCTCTCCCAGGACGACGACGACGACCCTAGCTAGCTACCTAGGCTTCATTTCATTGGCTAGCTAGCTAGCCACAAGATTCCGTCCCAACACTATCTCTTCAAACAGCGAATCTTAGATTAACTTCTCCTTCCCATCAATCCAATGGCCAATGGCTCCACCCTCGACATTTTAATTAATTAATATATAGACTCAACTCAATCAATGCATGGTTTCTGTCGACGGTATATATGACATTTATATATATTTATATACTGCAACCCAGTCAAACTCAGAATACAAAATATCTACAACTAAAAAGCTAGCTAACTCTAGATATTTGAAGCCATATCTACGCAAGCACAAGCACTACAAACCCATATCACACGTTCAGAATTATACAGATCACCGGGAGAAGAAGCCAAGCAAGCATCACAGTCACAGTCACAGTTACAGTCACAGACCGGGATATCTACAAATCAAGACTTCAGGTCGATGACTTCCCTTGAGTTAATTTCCCACTCAAAATGGAGCTGTTAAAGTTCTCTGCAGCGTTCGATTGGGAACCACCGGGTTCTGCCCAGACGCCATTTCTTCGAGCAGCTGCATGCCCAGCATTGAATTGGAAGAAATCAGACACGTACTGGAAATTAACTGGCCATGTTAGAAACGTAGATTTTTAGTTGATTAATATATATTACCTCCTGACGCTGTCTCTTTAGCATATTGTTCTCGTTCATCAATCGGTTGACTTCCATCTCCAGCTCGTTTGTGTAAGCCTGTCAATTGTTAATCATGTCGAAGAGAGAGAGAGAGAGAGAGAGAGAGAGGATCAAAGAGGGAGAGAATAAGTGAGAGAGATTACTTGTTTTCTGGCTCTAGATCGAGCAGCGGACTCCCTGTTCTTGATCATCCTCTTGTTCCTCCGGTCAAATCCATTGCGGTTCGTCGGACTCGCGTTCGGCCGCTGCTCCTTCGCCAAACGCATCTTGGGGGAGCCAGAGCCGGCGCCGGCACTGGTGGGGAAGACACAGGCGCCACCAGTTCTAGGGCCGCCGAGCGAAGCAGGAGCAGCTCGACCGGCGCCGCCCGGAGTAGGAGCCGGATTTGCTTCCTCGAAGACCCCGGCGAGGAAGTCCTGGAGATTAATGCTCGTGAGGCCGGCGGCGGTGGCGGTGGCGGTGTGGAGCTGGTGGAAGGAGAAGGCCGGGGTTAATGGTACTTCTTGACGAGGAGTGCCAACGCTTATGTCCTTCCACACCTCTTCCATTAATTTTCTTAATTAGCTAGCTAGAGATCAAGCAAATTAATGCACGAGAAGAAGAAGATGACTTCCTAGAGATATGTAGATCACATATATATAGTATCTGAGCAGAATCTAGTACTTGAAATTAACAAACATGAAAGGCATCAAATTTGCTGTTGAAAACTCGATAAAATTTCTCAATAATTGTCACCAAATTTATACATTTCTAGTGCCATCGGCACACTTGTACTCGATTTGACATTTACTTACTGTATGACGTGGTGGGTGGACCGGGTGGTCGACGATCCTCACGTCACTGAACTCTAATCCTATTGGCTAACCAATCAGACTTCAATTGCACGACAAGAGTTCAGGGCATTGATCATATTTCTCTGCCAAGAACTTGCTCGTACGTATGGATTATTCTGTTGGGGCTATTTATATCTCTAGGTCTCTACTAGCTAAACACTGCAGATCAACAGCAAACTCTACTGCAACCGAGGATATCCATCAACTTTCATCAAGACTGATGATGCAAAGTTAGCAACTAGATGATCACATTCTAGCTAGCTATAGGTTAACTGTAGGTTAACTGGAAATGTTTGCAAAGTAAGAGACATATTACGTTTGCAGTGTGCAGGCAGCGTGTTGATAAAATTGAGAGTTTAATTAAAAAAATTTACTTGTAAAAAATTTACATTTGATAAGTTAGTATAGGGTCACTCTGCCTGGAAAATTTGAGAGGTTAAATTTGCATGATTTATATATCAAAAGTTCTGCCCTCCAAGTTAAAAGAATATTTAATTTTTTAAATAATAAATTAATTCTCTGGATCGATCTGGTCAAGACCAAATATAAGGATCTCAAAGTTTTATTTTTTCCCGATCAAAAATGTTCTTGAAATTAGCATCGGTTTAGATCAGCTTTTGAATATCTCTTTTTTAATCGTCTAAAATTAATTAATAGTGATAATAACTTTTTCTTAACGAAGGATAATTAATTATTTGACTTACATTTATTTTTAAAATATTATTTTATTAATATTGATTTATTTGATGTTGATCCGATTACAAGCATTTTAATTATTAATCATGCTTAAAATGTGAAGGTACGTAATGATTATTTTGACTCGATGGCATGTGACTTCAGTAACCGGATTAAATTATCTATATATGAATCTCGATGATGATTAATTCATTTGAAAGGATGCTGGGAGGGGGAGGGGGGTAAAATTATTATTAAATTCGTTTATGAGTTTCTAAGAACCGTATTCTTCAATCGGGCAATTAGTTAGTAGCCCCGATGAAAAAATTTTACGTCGAAATTATGAGTTTAAGTAATTGCTGAACAATAATTGGCTGCGGACGCACAGTGATCAACATTGAAGACGTACATGAAACTGCAAGCAAATTAATGCGTTTGCTGACAGTACTATATATGGCACATCTGGGGTACAGAGATTTCACGTGAAGTGCCCTTCTTTCCTAATGGTATCTTGGACACGTCAACTTCCATTTCCTCTCTCCCTCGGAAGGAGAAGACTGAATGACTGATGGGAGGTGGGAGCATGCAGGCGACCAAAAATGCACAGGCCTTATTGCCTCAAGCCTCGTTCGTGTTCGGCATGGGAAAGGATTTCCATCGGATGTGACGACTGGAGATCTGTGGTGGCTTTCGATGTGCCAGCTGCTGCATCATCTGCCTTTGCTGATTGCTGGAATCCCTCCTCGTTTCATTAGTTTTGCAGAACGTGGAGCAGGTTGATCGAGGTGACAGCTGGCGTGAGATGATACCGTGTTCTATATATATTTTTTCAGCTGTTCGTGTGCATTCTTATGGATTCATAAATAGTGGTGGTATTCATTCACTAATAGATGTTTGGCAAAAAGTTCCTTAAACACAACGCCGGGGGTACAGTCTCTGATCAGTAAGCTAGTCTCTTCATTTATAGTTCCCTACACAGAGCTTTAAATAGACTTTTTAATTATATATACAACTTTTGTTAAATTAAGTTAAACGTTGATTGAGATTATGATCTAAATTATCTTTAAATGGATTGAACAATTCTTCACCTATTTAAGTTAATTTTTGAAATGAAATTAAATTCAAGGCTGATTTTCTAACAACTTTGCCCCTTATTTTTCATAAGTCGATTTCGATTGTCGTTATCCATGAACCAATAACTAAAATTGAATTAAATTTAATCGATTTTTCATATTATCTAATCGAAACTGATCAAATCGAGCCGCAAATTTACTATCCGAAATCGAATTTACAATTCGATTAACCGCAGTTAACTGGTTCCAATTGTCACCCCTATCCAATACCTTCTCCCCGTGCACCGATCTAAACCTTTGGTCTTCCACGAGGAAGCTTCATTATCCTCCAAAAGCTAAACTTTTTCTAGGGAAACTATTGCATGGTATGGTAGGCTATTGATTGAAGATCCACTATTCACTACTAGAAATTAGGTCTTCAGCAACGGCTATCAGCAACGGCCGCTCAAGCCGTTGCTATTTGTAACGACGTTCTAACGGACACGCGAGTCGTTGCAGATTATTTTAATTATCTGCAACGGCTTCTGACGGAAAGACGAGCCGTTGCTGATATTTTAATTATCAGCAACGGCTTTCTAACGGACAAGTGAGCCATCGTTGATGATAACTTATTAGCAACGGTTTTCTAACGGGCGAGTGAGCCATTGCTGATAAGTTTATATAGGGCACCAGTCGCGCCCGACCCTTCTTCCTCCCGCTGCTGCCGCCACCGCTCCTGCTCTCGCCTCTCGCCGCCGCTGCTGCCGACGCCGACGACGCCTCTTCCTCCTCCCGCTGCTGCCGACTTGTTCAGGTATGCCTCGCTGGCCGGCCGTCTCTTCCCGTTGCGGCCGGCGGGAATTAATTCGATCGAAACCCTATTTCTAGGGTTTCGGTCGGCGGCGGTCGATCGATGGCCGCCGTCGAACCTTGTACAGTGGCCGGACAATGTGTCCGGCCACTGTACGACGGCGCCAGAATTTATAAATGTATATATAATTTTTTTATTGTTTTATAATTGTTTTATAATTGTTTTATAATTGTTAATTAATTATTTAGATTAATTGTTTAATTTGTTAGATTAATTATTAGGGTTTAGATTAATTTCGGACGCGCGCCGGAATCGTCCACTTCGGACGCGCGCCGGTATCGTCCACTTCGGACGCGCGCCAGAATCGTCCACTTCGGAAGAAGATGAAGAAAAGGAAGAAGAGGAAGAAGAAGAAGAATTCGAAGACTATTATTCGGATGATGAAGAATAATTGTAAAGTATATATTTTATTAAATATATCTCTACTATTTATACAATAATCTGATTATATGTCTGTTCGACAGATATGTCTGGTCGTGGTTATCGACGCAGGAGAGCTTCGGAGTCTCTGATCGGTGAGACTCCAGCACTTACTCATGCTGTTGATCCTCCTGTTGCTGATCCTCATGAGGATGATACTGCCGAGGTTAGTACATCCAGACGCAGGCGGCCACACGGGCCGAACAGGTGGCAGCCTCCACCAGCCACAGAGTCACGGAGATTGATTAGCGTGATTGGGGAGCGGTAATATATCATGAATTATGAATCATTACAAATTCATTATATCATAATATCATAATATAATATGATCTAAATTATCTTTATATGGATTGAACAATTCTTCACCTATTCATAAGTTAATTTTTGAAATAAAATTAGATTCAAGGCTGATTTTCTAACAACTTTGCCACTTATTTTTCATAAGTCGATTTTGATTATCGTTATCCATGAACCAATAACTAAAATTGAATTAAATTTAATCGATTTTTCATATTATCTAATCGAAATTGATCAAATCGAGCCACAAATTTACTATCTGAAATCGAATTTACGATTCGATTAATCGATTAACTGCAGTTAACTGATTCTAATTGTCACCCCTATCCAATACTTTCTCCTCGTGCACCGATCTAAACCTTTGGTCTTCCACGAGGAAGATTCATTATCCTCCAAAAGCTAAACTTTTTCTAGGGAAACTATTGCTTGGTAGGGTAGGCTATTGATTGAAGATCCATTATTTCAATTATACACTTTTTATTCCAAAAACTAAGCTTTGTGTAATGGCCATCTTGAAACAATCTCTCATCTTAATTTTCTTTGTGTACACCTGATGTTTCTATCTCGGATTCCTTATTTCAAAAATTGAATATTCCATTACTAAAATTGGGAACTAGTATTCTGGTAGTTGGCTCCGCCTTTTTTCTAAACTAATGCCTTCCAACGCTTCGTGCCACTGTTGTCAATACCTTATGATTATTGTGAAACTTCAAGAATAATTTGCTTCATGGTGTCAGGCAGCCATCTTTGAGCAATTTCTTAGTTAAAATTCTTAATTTTTTGCTACCTATTTTAATATCAAATAGTGTTGAAAGGGATTTAAATGCCACTTTTGCAGCCTCCCTTTGGTACTCTCGGAAAACTATTTGTGATGACCCATGGTCTAATTTTTATGGTGGTACCAGTATTGTAGTGCACAATCATAAATTTGAATGTTTACGTTTGAAATCATTCTTCTTCAGTTCCAACTATGTGCTGTTGTTTTGAATGCTATCTTTTGTTGTTGATAAAAAATTGAGCAATGTAATCGGATTGCAAAAGATTGTGAACTTGATTATTGGTGCTTCTACTCCTTATCATTTAGCCAATCTAGTGAATAACATCAACCAGCTGAACTATCATTGTGCTCATGTCACTTTTACTTGTGTTCTTCGTATTTATAACAGAGTTGCCAATCGAGCAACAATGCAGAGGTACCTTCTCTAGATTTTTAATATCTAGCATTTGGTTCGGCCCCCTAGGTTAACATTTCGCTGATGACTTTGTTGGTCTAAGTTAATAAGTGAATGATGGTTGAATATAAAGCATATCATAAAAAGATATTGTAACTTTTAAATTACATAAGATCACAATCCTTTTATAGTGGGATTCCTTACTATTGCAAATAGGTATCAATTATTTAGTCTGTGTCGAACTTTAAGTCTAAATTTAATCCTCAAATCTTAATCAAGATTGGAATCATGGATTAATTTATATTTAATCATAACTTGATTTAAGATTCATGAATCATGCAACCAACAAAATTTCTCATGATTAACAAATCAATAAAATAACAGATAAAGCATGTAGAGCAAGAAATGATGCATTAGAGATGATAAATAATAAGAGAGAACTGAGAAGATATCAGTTTAGGAGTGGAAACATAAATGAAGAAACATATATTTAAATAAGCAAACCGAGAGAAGATAAATCTTTGAACAGTTGACTTCTTTAAAGAATGATAGGAATCGTATTCCAAGCACTAGAGTAGCACTTTCTCGAACTATATATTAGGTGACTGATGATTTATGCCCTTCAATTATTGCACGGATTCATGTTCCTGATGTACTAAATTTATTAATATTTGGTGACAGGAAAAGTGTGGAAATCATATATACGTTGTTTTTTTTTCTTCCAGAAAATACTATATTAAGATAAATAGACAAAAGTCAAATAAAAAATATCCTACAAATCTAGAAGCCTAACTAGTAGACGACCATATTATAAAATCACCCTTTGATCACGCTCGATTTGCTTCTCAATGAACAGCTTTATTTTCTTCTTTATAACAAAAGGATAGGCTTTTATAATAACCGACCCTCATCAAAACTTGAATGTCTTTAATAATACCATTAACAACCCAACGTGGGTCAATAAAATTACAGACAACATCCACTATCAAAATTTTCGAATCAGATTCCATTCGTCTTGCAACAGTCTATTTACTGCCCATTTCAAAGCCTGCAGCTTTTCACCGACCACCCATCTGTACCTACCAGCAGAAAGATATGCATCGCAGTATACTTGGTGCAGGAGGAGAAATCATATCGACGTTTGACGAGATCATATCATGTTGAATTTATATGTCGATGGGGAAGGAGATGACATGATGTTGGGATGGATGGAACTCAAGACTGTCACTTCCCTCAGCTTAAAGACAGCATTATCTCCCTAAAATTACCAATTATGTGATGACCACCAACCCTATCGAATAGGAATGAATGAATGAATGATGACAACTCCACTTGTAATGCCACACCCACTTGTACTTGGAACGATGAGCCTGCACATGCTCTAATAGCTAAGCTTGGTAGTATTGTCTCTGCAGACAAGAAATGCACTGCCCTGAATACTTGTAAGCAAGTTGATCAGTATTCCTTCATCAAGAAGGTTTTAGCAGCCTGCAGTCTTACTCTATTTGTCATTGTCTAAGATTCGTGTACTACCAAATCTGTGGCAAAATGTAGATTAGAATATCTAAGCAAATGCACAATTTGATAGAGGAGAGATAATCACAGTCACCACATGATTGCAAGCACAGGATGCAATTTATACTTGTATGTTATCGATATAAACAGGAGAGTAGATATTAGTAAAAATAACACCAATAAGTTCAGACAAAAAGTCCAAAACTGATAAATGAACCTAAAATAAGAGTTTCAATTATGTATCAACATTCTGGCAACTTCACCGAGTAGCCATTGATAGAGATTTAGGACAAAGATGATAGTCATTTCCAGACCTAAAAGGCTAACTCTCCGAACTTCATTATTCCTTGAAAAAATGGAGGTTCCAATAAAAAAGGCTGGAGAGAGTTGCGAGCATCCCCATTCCCCAAGAGACCAAGCACACATATCAGCTATCACTTGCCAAAACAAATCATTGTCCACAATGAACCAAACTACAAGACATACAACCAACTATACCTAGCTATTCCATAATTTCATCATGTTTTTCCTCTGAAACTTTATTGGGTTTTCTCCTTTTCATTTTTCACTTTACTTTAGTACAACAATATTTTGAGCTCTGCCACTACTCAGAGCTCACAAGTAATACCATCCCTAACAAAATATCTCCCCAATTCATCCATTGGCTTCATAACTATATGTTCCCATCTAAGTTTTTCAAAGACTTGGATCTACTCAGTTCTTCGTGGCTTGGGGCTTGCTCATTCCCATGACCGCTTGGCCACCATTCTGCATCTGGTCATTGAGATCTTCTGATGCGCTACCAAGTACCAGCTCATTGTTTGTCTGGTCTACCAGACTGCTTGGGCATGAAGCACCTTCAGCCAATCCAACATTTTTCACCCGGACAGCAAGAGAATCAGAGTCAGCATCAGAATCTGATGTAACAAAAGACTGAGGCAGGTAACCAATGCCGTATTGCTTTAGTGATGGAGGAAGAATCCAACTCTTCCAATCATTTCGTCGTCTTATTTTGTCACCCTAAACCAGAGCACATCAAGGAAGGAGCTACATTTCAAAATTCAATTGAAGTACAGGTAAAACAACATAAACAGTGCAGTAGTAGCTTAATAGGTAGAAACATTTACATAATGAAGACTAATCAAAGACACCATACTTGAGAACTGTTTGTAGTTAAACAGATATGCAAACTATTGCAACAATTTCTAATGGTTAATTGGCAAAACAAGTGCAATCAGTACCTGTACTTCCACAACTTCAGAATCTCGGACTGCATCCAATATGTGTGGTATATCCAGTATGTGTGGTATGACTTCCCTTAATTTCTCAATCTGCATAGGAAAGGAAAGGTTCAGATTATGGATACAATAACAATATCCAATTATAACAATCAGAAACAAGTTTCTCCCTGTCAAGCATATTGTTTAAATCCAACATAACATATCAAGTCTACATGAAAACTTTTCCTGAGATATTATCCAAAAAATAGTATACATTTAAACCCATTGTCTTAAACTACATACAAACAACCATAACTGGAGGCTAAAATAAACCAATTGGAGCAACTTGAAACATAAACCAAGAAAAGTAGATCATGTTGTTAAAGTAAAACAAAATCATAGTCCAATATGTAAACAATTACTTCATTCCTCAACTCAGATAAAAATCAGCTACCACAGACTATAGCCTAACCCTAAATGGTTGAATAACTAGGAGAATACGGCTACTATTCATAATATTTTAGCCTCTGGGACCACGGATTGGCTGTGCCTCATGTGCCTTCTTTAACAAATGAAGGAAAAAGATAAAACTATTAGATGGAAAAAAACACATCCAAACAGGGGAAATATGTAAAACATACAGGCCTTGTTTAGTATCCGAATAATCTATCCCAGAATGAATTTATTCTCTGATAATTTGAAAACCATATTTGATACCACATTTGATATCCACTAAAAAATTGAAGGAAGAATTTGGTAGAATTACCATAATATCTTTATATGTTTGGTAACCGTTAGGAGTGTCCCTTCATTTTAATTTCCACTTTTCCTGACAGGACAATAGTACTATTGAATTGCTATCTCATGGAATAAATGAAATCCTACCTCCTAAAGCGGAATTTGTAATCTCACCCTAAATCCTATCAAGTGGGATTATAAATCCTATTATAGTGGCAACCAGACATAGGTTTTCTAGAATCCCATGTAAATCCCATGGGATGGGGAAAAAAATCCCGTACCAAACCAGGCCAGTGTCTCATGGATATGCTTAATGGAATGAGTAAAGTGGCTGAAAACTTTCCTGACTGAAGTTCTTACAATGTATTCACTTGGAGCATGGAATGACTAAAGTGTTCCAGATGTAATCAACCAACTCTCAGAAACAATTAATAGGGATGAGAATTGATGCAAACAAGATAGCTCTTATCTCATATGATGTGATTCCATAACCCAATGCGATGAAACACCGTCATTGGAGCAATGATCACCGAACCATGTGAAATCAAGAAGAGACAACCATTCATGCTAGTGCTGCATAGAGATTTTAGAAAGAGGATGAAGGTACAAATGGAAAAGAAAGGTGAACGAGGCCATTCAGCATCAACCAAAATTAATTCAACTCATAAGGTACTGTAATCTTCTTAAAATATAAGGTAACGTGAAAAATTCCAACTACAAACCCAACACTTTGACTCTACATAACAACAAGAAGCATAATGCTCTAAAAGGGCCAAAACATAATCTAAAATGTGCATGTGTCAAGTTTCTCTCCTCAAGTGTACAGAATTTTTTTAATCTCATCTACCCAGTTTGGAATGCAACAACTTTCCTTTTATACCAAAGATAAGATACTTAAAGTGTTTTTGGCACCCTCAGAAGATCTATTTAAGTTTTAATTTCTAGACCTATTTGTTTCAGAAGTATGGCAGTTGTAAGAGAATATTTGAACAAATTGATCAATACATTTAAATACTTTTTCCCAAAACTTGAGCTATTAGGAAAGGACTCGATCCATACATTTATATTCATGATCAAATTGATCACCTTCAATGAATGTGATAAAAAAATATGATGTTAGAAAACTTGGATGAAAAGTCTAGATATAATCTCCACCATGCTATTTAGCATCCTGTTCGTTCAAGATCAGTATATGACTTGTAATTTAGCTCTAACTTTATATTGGAGCTACATAGATAATACAGGCTTATAACATTTGACAAAAAATTTGCAAGAATTAAATATAAGATACATTCCACTTGAATCATCTGTTAGTGACAGACAAACAACTAAGCAAGGTTTAAAATACCGATACCGGTCATCATCTCGGTGGATGACCGGTATCGGTACGTACCGATACCGTACCGTACCGACACACGGTACGGTACGGTACGAAAATTGCATACCGGTCCCTTTTTTTTTAAAAAAAAAATTGCTGTTAAAAATAACTCCAATAATACATCATTGATCAAGAAATACTTAAAATTAATATTCAAATGTCAATTACATGAATGCAATGTTTAAATAGCCGTTGGGTACTGTTTGATATTGTATTAGGATTTTTCATAGATACAAGAGAATCATTACATTGGAGTTTATATAGTCGTGTATATCCCCAAGATATGTACGAGTACGACGGACTAAGATCAACACCATATATTGGGATGTGTAGTGATTGATTTGCCCTAAGCGTCTTATGTTGCGCTACGCAGGGTTTTTGGCGGTCCCGCTATATAAATTTTTTGGGCCCTTTGGGTTGTGGGCTTGTGTCGGCCTATATAAATTCTAATGTAATGATTCTCTTATATCTATGAAAAACCCTAATACAGTATCAAACAATACCTAACGGCTCTTTTTAAGAGTTGTTGGATCATACCGGGCGGTATCGCCCGGTATGACAGCAAATACCGTCCGGTATTTGCTAAATACCAGAGCATACCGGGCGGTATTTACCGAGATATCGGTATTTTTCAATACCCGGTATGTTGCAACAGTACACAATGTCATACCGGGCAGTATAGCCCGGTATGATAGCAAATACCGCCCGATATTTCATAAATACCGGGCATACCGGGCGGTATTTACCGAGATACCCGGTATTTACCCATACCGGGTATCTCGTATACCGGTTTTTTCAAAAACCGGTATATACCGAGCTTACCGCCCGGTACAGTACGAGATTTAAAACCATGCAACTAACAACAAAATTTAAATCTACTAAATGTTGAACCAAATCTACTTAAAAGAATCGGAATTCAAGTTTGAAAACAGAACTCATATTGCTTAAGAAGGCATTTAACAATATGCTTAAGTGTTCAAAATATGTAGCACCAAGTGCAACAACAATTATTACGTTCTATACAAAATTTAGGAAGGGGTCCAATATACAATGACAAGCAATCGAGCTATTAGGATATGAATTTCAGTGTTTGACAGACCTAGTTTAAACAAACACAACAAAGCGGCAAAGGAAAAATGCAGTAACATCCATATTAACATAAATAAACATAACATGGATGCACCAGGTAGCACTCAAATTAATGATCAAGATGCTCCAAGCATCACAGTATGAAACAGATAAATGGATCTGAAGAATTATTTTTTAAAAAAACAAAGGCATTCTCATGGAAACTAATTTAGATAAAGGAATGCAGGATGGACAATATAATTAATATATTACTCAAAAGGTATAAGAGAGAAATTTTAACTTGATTCATTACCATTGAAGTCAATTTGATGCATTAACATTGCATTACCTTGATTCTCCTGCCAAAGCTTGCTCCATTTTAGAGCTACAAGGTTACAAATAAATAGACTGGGTTCCTAACACTCTAGAAGCAAAGAAAAACTTTATCTAGAAAGAAGGCACAAGAAAAAAATATCAAACAATGAAACAAAACTTTTTAACATGGATAGGACGGAAACTGATTTAAGATACATAACCTGATAGAAGGAAATAACTGATTTAAGATACATAACCTGATAGAAGGAGATTACTGATTTAAGATACATAACCCGATAGAAAGAGATGACTAGGAAGCAAAGATATTCTTGCATTCTCCAAGCCCTCCTTGAGACATATCCAAGAGAAAAGAATCAATGGGATTCTCATGCATGGTGTTAGGAACACAAAGCTTAACACTAGATGGCAATTTAATCAGGCTAAAGTCAAGTTTGTTTAAGTCTTCACTGGTGCACTCAATTGAATGTTGAAAACCTAACCTCTTCTAATCCGGTTGGAAAAACCCAGCCACCCCGAATTTAGGCAAGTTTGCATTAGCCCATAATAATTTAGACTTCTGAATGCTCTGCAATGTCAACAAAATTAAAGAAAAACAAGGAAAGGAGAGACAATTTCAATGACACTGCAGATGGCTGAAGGATTTAGAACCTAGAAGAGTCCAAGAGATGAGTAAAGTATTAAGAGAGAACAACAACAAAAACATGGGTTTTGCTAACTCCAACTATACAAAATAAACTAGGAATATTTTCCTTCTTAAAACCTAATCTTATGTTTATTAATAATCAGGTCTTAAGCTTGAATTGCTATTTCTGACTTCTAAATCCTATGAAGCAAGTTGAGAATATAAGATTATACAACAAGCAAAAATATTCCAGAAGAAAAAGGAGGGTTGCACATCATGGCATCCAACATATATGTATGTCAGTATGAATATGAAAATCACAATAAAAAGCTGACGGTCATGAAATAGATACATCATGTTACAAGACTAAAATAACAAGAGAGGAAAGATTTTCATTGAAGGAAGAAACAATAGGAAACAGATAGCACAAAAAAAATTCCTCTCCAATATGGTAAAATTGTACCAGAACTTGTAGAATACTGGAACTTAGCTAAGTTAAGGAAGTTAGTTAGTAGCCCCAAAAACAAACTTACTCGATTGAAGTTTGCAATCAAGGAGATAGGAACCCATCCCTGGTCATCCATATTCTGCTTCAAGAAAACATCCTTGCACAAATTTTCATTACTGCACAAGCACGACATATATGTGGAATGGAGTACCAAAGAAAACTTTAACTAGCTCAATTCACATGTTTAAGCAACACAAGGTCACCTGAAATAGTATTCTATTTGCTTCACTAGCATAACACGATGATTATCAACCACAGGGGCTATTGCAGGTGGTGCTTGATGAACACCTAAAGGCACATTTCTTAGTTGCTCAAGAGGTGGATGCGGTGGCACATAATAAACAGGAGGAGCATCTGATACAGAGATCACGATGATCAAATCCATGAAAGAGAAAAGGCAAAGAGAAGGTCAGTGATCAACTACAATATCACTTACCGGGGAAACCCATCGGACCTACAAAAGGGCGGACCCGCAGTGGCATGCTGATAAATGGTGCCCGAGCAGGCGGAGGTGGTCGAATGAATGGCCTTGGGTAAGACTGCTGCTGAGGCAGTGGCATAGGTGCGCGCGGATCTCTACTGAAACCATGAGTATTTCGTCCATAACTTCCAAAATCATAATCCTGCCGTTTTCCAAAGCCTCCCTGATGGGAAGCACCACCATTACCATTGCGTCCACTCCTGTTTCCATTATATCCCCCACGGTGATCACCCCTGCCATGGTGCTGTGGTGCAAAGCCACCACCAGAATTGCGCTCCCAGTTGTTTTTGCCCTGAGAGAAACCCCTGGGAGAAGATTCGGAGCCTAAATCCAAGCCAACTGGAGTTGAGTGTTCCAGCATGGATGATTGAACTGTTGCAGGTGCACCATTAACTGGTGAACCATTGCCCCTCTTCAATGAGTTTGGTTTAATATTAGGCTTCTGACGAGCAGGGACAGAAACGTTTTGGCTAAAACCAGGATCCGGGTTGAAAGAATCTGGTTTGGACTGAGAAGTCGCGGTCATAGAACCCTAACGTCACACAAATAAAAACAGCTCAACACGCACGGATACAGTAAAGACAATGTTTTTCTTCCTAACAACAGAAATATAATAAATGGAAACACCATAGGCCTCACCGCGGGTGCCGCGTTCGATCTATCCGCGACAGCTTTGGGGGTTTCCAAAGGCACCGACTTGGGGAGGCCCTTGGCGGACTCGGAGAGCGCGGGCCAGGAGTCGGCCCCCATCACGGTTCCCCCTTCGCTCGTCCCGTTCGTCGGGACGTTCCAAGCCGGCTTCTTTACGGCCACATTGCCACCGCTCCCGCGCTCCACGCCCTCCGGCGGCGGCGGGAAAGACGGGAGGGTGGGGGCTGTAGATGGAGAGGCCGCGCTCTCGGCGGCGGCGGCGGGCGACGAGGAGTCGAAGGCCGGAGACATTATTAAGGTTAGGGTTCCGCCGCCGCTACGGGTAACCGGGATCTCCGTCCAAACAAACAGAGGTATAAAAAGAAGAAGAGAACTTTCAGAGAAGACGAGGAAGAAAGATCAGAGAAAATGCAGACGCATGTTTCCAAAGATTACGACAGATCGGAGAGCAGCGAAGGGGACGATTTCGCTGCTCCTCTTCTCTCCACTGTCAATTGTGTGAGAGTTGAGAATGGAAAATTGCATATATATATATATATATATATATATATATATATATATATATATATATATATATATATATACACTAAAATTATATTAAACAATATATTAATTAAATAATTAATGTACTTATAATTTACGTGTTTTATATAATTAAATAATTAATGTAATTATAATTTACTCATTTTATAGGTCTAGGATTCGATCTCTCATGTGAATATTCCTTACGCTTGTAAGATAATTTTGATAAAATCATAAAAACTTTATTGTTTATCGACAAACAATAATTACTTTATAATATATCTCAAAATCATAATTTTTTATAATATACCCAAATTACCCATCAATAATATTCGTTTACTTAATTTTAAATTTAACATACATATCAAACTAGTAAACATAACAACTTAAAATGCATTGTTCCGACGATTAATAAATTTGGTTATAAAATCCCTAACTACTTTTATATATTTAATACATAAAAAATTTAAAATTTTACATACTAGTAACATTAACAAACATAAACACCTAGAGTATGATGTTAACTGCGGTTACATTGGTGAAAGTCCCTAATTACCGATACAACTGCGATTACCATATCATTTAAGTTGTTAGTTCTATTAATTTCATAAGTGTGTTAAATTTTAAATTATTAGTGCAATAAAATGCATATATATAAGTTGTTAGAGACTTTGGTCAAAATTTCTAATTGTAAATAATAATTATAATTAAGTGAATGAATATATTGAGGGGCAATTTGATTATTTTATAAAAAAGTTATGATTTTGACAAATACCATAATGTATTTATGATTTTGCTAATAAACTATAAAGTTTTTATGATTTTACAAATAAATTATAAAGTTCGTAAGATTTTGCCGAAATTTCCTAATAACTATGTTATAAAATTTATGTTTAAATGTAAAAATATTATTCAGTTTAAATCCTTGCTATTTCAGCAATTTGTCGCAAAGGAAACAAGTTTTTGATTAATTGCACTAACCTTCACTAATTGCACACGCCTTTGTTTATATTATTTTTTTTCAAAATATTTAAGGTCCAGTCCTCTTAAAATTTAAGCAATACACTTGTAGCACAAAGTGGTAGTAATATCCTGTACCACTCGGTTGATTTGGGATTCGAACCTTGATATAATTACTTAAATGCATATTTTCTAGTTTATATGGTATTATTGGTTTGTAATGTTGATTTGTTCATTGTTTTGTTTAATGCTTTATTTTAGAAATGAATTTCACAAAAAAAATCCTCTTAAAATTTGATCAATATCATCCTAAAATATTAAAATATTAAAGTAGAATAGTACATATGGAAGATTATATACATGCACCTTTGCAAATTAAGATAAGAGAGAGAGGGTGGGTCTACATGTTCAGGAAAACCATCTACCACTATAGTTGAAATAAATTCATTAGTGTCATCACTAGTTTTCTTTTTTTTACCATGAAAAGAAATAACTATATTAAAGTGCGACGAGAGCCAACATCGAGTCACAACAAAATGCCCTCCGGCTCTGGAGGACGAATAGCTTGTCGAAGAAAACTATACCATGCTATGATGATCAGGATACTGACTAATGCAAAGAACACTGCAATTTAGAATTAACATGGACTCCACTATTTTTCCACCTGCATATTTCACAACAGAGAAATTATGCAGAATCAAGTGATCTGATTTCCCTCTGCCCCATAATTATTATGAAAAGTGGGTAAAATTCAGAGAACATCTGGTGCCCAATGAGCTATGGTTTCCTTGTCTTCCAGTGCCATGCGATGCTGCAGTTACCAATAGCTATCAAATGATTCCCTTCACCTTTTCTCTTACCTTTCATTCATTACCCTTTACATTTCCAGACTTCCAGTACAGTCAAAGAGGTCATAAAGATTAAAGAGATCCTCCATCCTATTCCTGCTACCATAATTACAGTTTCACTGTCTGCAGGCTTTTGAGATTTATTGCACCCCTCTTTATTTTCTCTCTGTGGTCACAAGTGGATTGTACTGCTTTTGCATCTCCAGGAAATTGACTTAATTATTTCATTTATATCTCGGTGACAAATATACATAAAAGTTGATGGGTATGATCTGCTGAACTGTGCCTTTGCACTGGAGCTGCTGAAGAACTCTTGTCAAACCGGGAGGGATGCCATGTATCAGAATTCAAAAGAGCAAGGTCATGTGATGCACTTAATGAGCTCCCTGCAGCTTCCATCCCCTTGGATTACTGGGTATCACTTCTTCCATTTAATACACTGAAGTTTTCTTTCTCATTCTAGTTTCAATAACTGGTTAACCTGCGGAGGGACTCAGTGATCCAACCAAATTTGAAGAGTAGAGTTAATTTAGAGCAAGAACAAATTGATTTGTCCTGATTCAGGTTCCGGGTTGAACTGTTCTTTCCTAAAGCACATAAAGTGTTCCCTAACGTCTCTCTTTCTGCTTCCTACACGCCATTTGGATGATTCAAGATCTTTTTCCCTAAAATATTGCACCTCAACAATCTTTGCGTGCTCTTCTGATTTATACGCTTTAATTTGCTCAGAGAGCCGAAAGCAAACATGCCCCGGTGCACCGCAAATTCCTACGAGCTCGCCATGGACATGGCCATGGCTGACCCTGGCGCTGCCGCTGCCGCTGCCAATGATTCCCAGTCGTGGCCGGCAGGCACTGCCGGAGCTCAGAACCTGCCGTGGGACCTCCTCATGGCCCCGCAGCAGCTGAACCTGTTCGGTAGAGGAAAGGGCGATGACATCTTCCTCGCCAGCAATCCTCCATTAATGTCGCAGCCGCCGGAGTCCATGGTCGACCGGTACAGTTTCGGCGCGGAGTCGTCGGTGACTCGGGAGTTGGCTGCCGGCCACAGCAAGGAGTCGATGAAGATGGAGGGCGATGGCCGAGTAGACTCGGCCTCGGAAGGCAGCGAAGATGACGATCAGGAACAGGGAGGAACGAGGAGGCCGAGCAAGCATTCGAAGAACCTGCACGCGGAGCGCCGGAGAAGGAAGAAGCTCAACGATCGGCTGTATGCTCTGCGAGCATTGGTTCCGAAGATTACCAAGGTTATGCACTTCAATTTCTTCGATTCCTGATTTCTGATTCTGGTGCATGTTTGTGATGGTTAATCTAATCGCGCAGATGGATAAGGCTTCGATACTCGGAGATGCCATCGAGTACGTGATGGAGTTGCAGAGGCAAGTGAAAGATCTCCAGGACGAGCTCGAGGAGGCCGACGATGGCGGCCATGAGAAGCAGATGGAGAGCAACCAGAATGGCCAAACGGAGGTTCCGGTTCCAATTCTAAATGCGTGGATGAGCAATGGAGTGGATCACGACGATTCCACGAACAACTCGGGGATGATCGCCGGTGACAGCAATAAGCCAGCGATCAAAAGAAGCCGTGACAGAGTAACCAACGGCGACAAGGATCAGCAGATGGAGGTAATTGAAGTTTCCTCACGTGCTTTGAGAAACACCTCGATGCAATTAGTTCATGCGCTGCTTTTGAGAGTGCAGCCGCAGGTGGAAGTGAGGCAATTGGTGGCGAATGAGTTCTTTCTCAAGGTATTATGCGAGCATAAGCCGGGAGGATTCCCGAAGCTAATGGAGGCGATGAGCTCCCTGGGATTGGAAGTGACCAATGCCACTGTCACCACGTTCGGAAGCCTGGTCTTGAACGTTTTCAGAGCTGAGGTATAAATACTATCAATTCACTCCCTAATTTGGATATATAACCGAGTTGTGATGAGTGATTGCAGAGAAGAGATGCCGATGGAGTGGCGAAAGCAGAGGAGCTGAGGGACGCATTGCTCGAGGTGACTCGAGATCCGGTCTGGTGGGCGGAGCTTGACCGAGGGATGGTGAACGGTGCCGGAGAAGACAAGTACCAGAACCAGAAGCAGCAGCAGCTTGAATTGGAGCACCACTTTCAGTACCATCACCATCACCCATAGCTTGGTTTCGGATTCTGCTTGACAATAATACATCTTCCTCTTGCCTGCTCTTTGAGTACTTTTTCTTATTTATTTTTTTCAATCTCTGTTCATTGTTCTGAATAAAAGTGTAAATCAATCTATCCAGCTGATTAGGTGAAGGAAAGATCGGTTAGTGTTTGAAATGCTAACTCTAATGGAAAGGAAATTCTTGGTACTGAATTAATCAGAGTGTGGTGCAGCTTTTTCCAAACGGGATGTGATATGATATCTTTCAGGCCGTATCTCTTCTGACTCCATTCCAAATGAGGAACTGAGGAAGAATCTCTTTCTGACTACTGCATTGCATGTTGAGATTTGTATGCAAATTACAGTGTTAATTAGCTCCTTTGTTAGCAAAAAAAAAAAAAAAATATTACCTCCTTTGATGTTTGATAAACACTCGGTCATTTACAGATAAATTAAATTTTTGCTATCCAACATTTGTATGCAATAATTAATTATAACTGTTTCGAATATCGATTATTTACGGATAACCGAAATCGAAATATATAACTGATTTTGATTATCAGTTATGTACGCACCGGTAATCGAATTTAATTAGTTTTTCATATTCTCTAAATAAAATCAAAATCGAACTGCAAATTTATCATATTGCCGCCCCTATGTCATATTGATCAACTGGCTTAATACTCAAACCTAAAACCGATTCAAATTGGATTAAACCAGAATGAAAATAGTGGAAGTCATTTTGAAAATACCTTGATTAAGAAAGCATTTCAGCTTTGGAGGAACTTCTCCAGAAATATATTCTTCAAATCAGTTTTGACAAATTTGATAATTAATTATGGTTTTATGGTAATTTAAATTTTCACCTCCTTCATTCAACCTTTATTATATTTTTTTGATCTTTACTTTTGAAAACAACAATACTACTCGTCAAATTCTATTAAAATGATGATATAGTGCGAAACAATTTCACTTTTGTACTCATCAAATTTCTCAATTATTTTAATAATAATTTTTTCCACGTCATAGCCAACCATCATAAGTTGTTGGTGCGATTTTTTAAATATATTTTTGGACTAAACAAGTACTTTTGGGCCCGATCGAATTACGCTCAAAAGCACCCCGCACATATGAACCAAACTCAAGATAAGTCAAACGGCTCAACCCGAGGGCTCTAGGCCACCTGCACATACAATGACACACATGTCCTCATTAATTATGAGGGATTCCATAATTACGAGTTTGACATCTTTAGGATCAACCTCGATTTATTCCAAGCAACATCTCTACGAGATTATTAAGGCGGCATCATGGTCAATCATCTCTTATCTTGCACTATATACAGACAAGACACATCTCAAGTACCACGAAATCCAATTTCTATTACCTCCCTCTCGAACGCTTTCTTATTTGAGCGCCGGAGTGTCTTTTGGTGGTGGCTCGCAGGAGTCGCACCTGACCAGGAGACGCACCGAACCATGCCGCTCCGACTTAATGCAAGAATAATATTATATTTAATTAAAAATATAATTTTTTTACATAATTTCGTAATAAGATAATGAAATTCTTCCCTTTGTTATCGTTAAAGCCATAATTGATGGATAAACAGAGGCATCAATCCGCCAAATTAATACCAGGTCCAAACAATAAATTCCACCTAAATTCCACACACCCAATTCAGCATTCCCAATGACAAGCACATCATCATCATCCACTCGTTCCACCACCGCATCACGCGTCCTCCGGCCGCTCCACTGCCCTGCTCCGTCGGCGGCGACGGTGCATCAGCGACGCCGCCCCCGCCGCCACTCGAGCTCGACTGATCCCCCACGCTGACGCCGAGCTTCATCCCGCCCTGGCAATGGCCGGCAACGGCGCATATGAACCAGTAACTCGTCGCCTCGGCGAGGGTCACCCGGTCGTTCCCGGTGCCGTACGTCTTCACGACGCCGGAACTCGAATCACAGAACCTGTACGTCGCCTCTGTGACCTGATACACGTTGTGCTGCACCGGAACATACTTGAACACTGCGTACGCAGTGCGTACATGCACATAAATATCCAAATAAATCTCAATCTCGGGTTAGACAGCAAATACATGTAACACAATGGCGATATATACCTAAAACATCGCCGACTGTGAAGTTGTACTCCTTGGACCAGAGGAGGTAGTTGCTGCCGGTGTTCCATCCGTCGGCGTCGCCCACGGTGTAGTCGGTGGATTTTACGCAGTGCTGAGCTAAGAGAGACAAGAAGAAGACAGCGGCAAAGGTGCGAGTGAGCAGGAAGTGGGATGCCATGGCTTGAAGGGTTGAAGACTTAAAGAATTAATGGAGAGATGTAGATGATGAAGTCTGAGTCTACCAGGAAAGAAACGTACAGGAGCATACTATCACATCTTCAAAGTTGGATGCTTCGTCTTTGTGATGTCAATCGTGTTAGCTGTCGATTGACCTCTAATTAAGAGGGTGTTTAGTACAATATCATTTATCCAGTAAACTAGCTATTATAAATCCTAATCTCTTTAGGATTATCTGAACCCTGTATTAACACGTTTGATTAGGAGTGTCCATGGTTCGGTTCACACCAAACCGAACCGAAAAACAGAATCAAATTTTTTTGTTCGGTTCGGTTTCAATGGTTGCAAGCGTGACCTGAACCGAAGATAAATTTTGGGTTTTGGTTCGGATTCAATTCCCAGAATTCGGGAACCGATCCGAACCGAAAACGGAATAATTAAAAAATAATATATTTTTTAATTTTCAATCCAAGTAATTAAATGTATATTAGGAAATAATTTTTAATTTTTAATTTTTAATCGAATTATTTAAAATTTCGGTTTTCGGGTTGAAAACCGAACTGAACCGAATAATTTCGATTTGGGTTAGATCGGTTTAGGCATAATTCGGTTCGGATTCGGGTTGAAATTTTGGTAAAATTTTTTTTTGATTTGATTAATTTCGATTCGATTCGATTCGGGTTGAACCAAATGGACAATCTTATGTTTGATTGGACTAAATTAATTATCAGCATATCACTTTGCCTTGTTAAGTTATATTCCCACCAAATTAATAAATTAAATAGTCTCCGTGAAAAATATCTAAATAGATTATCAATAAAGTGAATAATCTTATTTTATATTATTTTAACAAAATTATTCTCTCCCTTCTCTCCACAATAATCATCTTCTCCTATTCTTCAACATCATTTCTTCCGCCTCAATTCTCATCTATTCTTCTTATTTTTCTTCAACATCGTCTCCTTTCATATCTGGCTCCCCTTCTCCTTCGCCCTCGTTGTATGCACTTTATTATCTCTCTCGCGACGATGACCTCTCGAGTTATAGTTACTCAATTTTATTTGGAGAATATTTTAGTAAAAGAATATTATTTTTTTGATAATCTTATTATTATACCAAACATAATAATATGAATGACTAGTAAAATTACGTACGCTACCAAATACTATAATGCAATATTATCGATAATTTAAAATGTGATTACTTATATAGGTGATAATATAAATTGCTTGATAATTTATTTGATAATGCACCAAACCCCGCATAATTTCTAAATTATTCCCTCTGCACCCATTACAAAATATAGATGTAAAAATAAGCTCATGAAATGTTATAATCAAATATAGAATTCATAATTTATTGACAATATAATCAGAAGGGTAATCATTAAACTACACGTGGATCGATAACATATTCTAATACTATTTTTAAAAAATATCAGGAAGTTTTACATAGTAATTAATTTAATATTAAATTATTTTTCATATATTTTATTAAAAAAACTCTTATTTATTAAATATTTTATTAATGAGAATATATATAACGTGATTTGGATAAAGTTTGGTCCGCCTGATGCCTCTCGTCCATCTCAAATAGAAGAAAAAAAATACATTTATCTGCTTATTTATTTATTTATCCTTATTCACATAAAGGAAAACGAAATTGTAATTTGGAAAAGTGTGGTCGGCGATGGCTCTTCTTCGTTTTCGTTGCCCTATTGCAGTTCCCCTCTCCTCTTCTCGCTCTTCTACCGCTCATGGCCGGAGGCGATTAAGGTGCTCCGCGGACAATCAGGCTACGCTCTCTCTCGATAGCGCGAAGGCATTCTGCTTCCTCGTCTTCTTCACGGCCTCCATTTTCTTTCTTTCCTGGATGCTCGTCATCAGTCTTTTTTTTTACTCTGACAGTTGCTTTCTTGGATCATCCTGTGTGGCTCGCATTGGAATCGTTCGCATTAGTTTCTTCCCCTTAGTGCTTATTTTAATCATATTCAGCACGTTTAGTTTATGATGATTGTTGTTTTCCCTTGTTGTACCTCTCGGAAATTGATCGTGTTTGTCAAAGTCATGACCTTTTAGGGTTTGAGCTTATAATTCAATTGCTTTAAAATGTTAGAGAATATATTTTCATTTCAGAATTGGATGAGGACGTTTCAGCCGTCTTAATAGATAATTAGTTACCCATTCTATCCTCTCAGTTTGGTTCCAAGTTTGACAGATAAAATCATAAAATGTATTAGTGATTTAGGTAGAAGATAACTACATTTTCAACGAAAGAGGATAGATTCAATTGCTTATATGTTGCATTTTTCAGAAAAGTGAATTGTCATATGGTCATGTGAGCTCTTTGCATCCCTGTCCCTTCGTAATACACTGTGATCTCTTTGGACTTCTCAATGATGCTATTGTTGTTTGTAGTGTTAGTATTATGTCTATGCAAGTACTATGATGTTGGGAGAAAAACCCCAAGTGTTCTACTTAAGCTATAGGTCTTTCTTTTAGTGTTTTTTAGGCCTTCTCTTTAGTTATAGGTTAGTGCATATATTGTTAAGCACAACATCCCTTCTGGTCGTACTATTTGGGTATACTCCAAGTGTGATTATATTTATATTGCTATGAAGATCTCAAAACATCCCTTGAAAGGATACATATCACTGGAATTTGAGAATTTCGAGTGTTGGAAATAAAGGCCATGGTTGTCCAGCAATCTCCCAATTTGAGGACATCAAATGATTAATGGTCTGACCAACAAATAGCATAGTTTTTATTGGTCTTGGAAGATCCTGCAATCATGCCGACCTTTATTGAAGGTGATCTATATACATTATATTGTTAGGATGCATGATTTATGAGCTTAAATTTTGGAATAATTGCGAAGATCTTGCGTTATGGTTTATATAGCATACATAGTTTTAAAAAGCGTGCCTCATGTGCGCCATGGCGCAAGGCGCACCCAGGCTCAAGGCCTATCGCCATTTACCCCTTGAGGCGATCCCATGTCGCCTCAAGGGCTTAGGCGTGCGCCTTATCAGGGGCGCAAGACGCCGCCTGACGCGCCATATATAGGGCATACACTTTTTTCTAAAAAAAGGAAAGTTAGAAACTTAGGGCACCCGACACCCTCCCTCAGCCGTCACCCACAACACTCGACCAACCTTCTTTCTTTTTCCTTCTTCAGTTTCGAAGCTTCTGGCGAGTCTTCTTCTTCCTTTTTAGCTCAGGCCAGTCCTCCTCCATCAGGTTTTAGCTCCGGCCAGCCCTCCTCCATTAGGTTTCAGCACCAGCGGCGGCCAGTTCAACACTTATAGATGAATCTTCTGAAAAAGAAGAAGAAGAAGATGGAAGAGAAGGAAAAACTATCCTTTTTCTAATGATGTTGAACTTGATGAATACATATTTATTTAGTTGTTCTTTAAGAATAAATTTGACTTATTATTTTTATTTAATTGGATGCTGAATTATACTTATTATCTTTATTTCATTAGATGCTAAATTAGGTGACTTTATTTTAGAAATATATATTTTTATGTACAAAAATATATTTTATAAATATATTTTATTTTTGTGCATCGCCTCATTATGGCGTGCGCCATAACCTTGCTCCTTGCGACATCGCTCCAAGATCCCTTTGCGCCTTGGTGCAGCTCTTGCAATTTACACTATGATAGCATACCTCTGAAGCGCCACAAACAATCTAGTGGGAACAATTGCACAACATTCCACTGAGAGGTGATGAAATTGGCTGGAAAGCCCTTCTTACTGCTTTTAGGACTAAGGAGTAATAAAAATAGTGGAATTGCTTAGTTTGCAGTAAGGCATCAGAGTTAGTCTTCAGGATAGTAGCTCTTATGTGCTATCGTCTATCATATACATCTATGAAGATCAACACTGGAACTGCTAGGAAAGTATGGAAACTATGAAGAAGGGATTGCGAAGGAACACCAAACTTAGTTGCATGAAATATGTGATTTCCTCCTTGAGTTAAATGTGGTAAACAATTCTAGTGCACACAAGTCACGAATTATGACTTGCTAGATTCAATAACACAAGAGTTGAGATAAGATGGTCATTTGGTCGTTTCTCAGAAAAAAATACATTTTTCGTCTGACATTTGACTGTTTGAGGTTTAGGTATCCAAAATCTTGTTTATGAATAGGTGGTGTCTTCTTTTATCTGACACTAGATCAATAGTAGAAATCCGCATTGGGCACTGTTTTCATGAGACTAGAATAATTCTAGGGAAAAGTGCACCAAATGAAGATTGTCAGGACGAACTAGGTGTGTAATTCTAGTAATAAGTTATGAAGTTTTACAATAGTGCATTTGTTTAAGTAGTTTTAGTTGCACATGATGATTATTCTACAACCCATTATTGCCCTAATTTCGTAATTTTCTTTCAGATATGAAGTATACATCCACACTGATTTCTTCTAAATTCTGAATGCAGCTTGTATTGGAAGTCAAGGAAAAGCTTGCAAAGGAGCATCCCAATCTTTCAATAGGAAAAAATGGAAGAGACGATGAAGACATGATCCGTTGGTTTTTGAAGGACCGAAAATTTTCTGTTGAAGAGACTACCATGAAATTGTCCAAAGCTATTGTAATCTTCATTGCATTTTAATCTGTTACGAAATCTTGGAATCTGCTCACCGATTTCTCAGATATGCTTGATAGATAGTTCTCAATCATCTCTGTCACAACTCATAAATTACTTCCAAAAGTCTGTTTTTAGTTGGTATATGAAACGATCAGTTTGCTTAGAACAAAATTACAACTTAGAAGTTAGTCAAGCCGACCACCAGGAAAGTTTAAGTTTATATCAAATACAAATCCACTAGAACAAGAAACCAAGGCGGTTATATAAGTGATATTGATTGGAAATGGCTGTGTTAGTAAGTAGCATTTGGCGGAATACTAGGAAGTTTTATAATCATCCATTTTAAGAAGTGGAGCACCAACGTCTAAAATATGTTGCAAATTACAACTTTGTGTTGTAAAAAAGGATTACATATATTCACTTCAATTTTGTTATAACTTAGGATTCTCTCTTATATGCAGAGGCATTTATCACCTAGAAGAAATATGAATTTTTCACATCAACTTGGTCTATGTCCATTGTTCAACATATAGGTCTCCCTACAATGCAGTCTCACATGAATAAAAGTATGAGTTCTATTTTAGCTATTATCATGGTGTTAAATTTAAAATCTTCGAATCTCTCTTTAGACATTGAAGCTACTGTGTTATTTGATGTGTTTAGCTTTTATCCTTCCATTTCAGAAATGGAGAGAAGAGTTTGGTGTGTCAGATTTATGTGAAGATTCTTTAAAGGATATATATGGAACTGGCAAAGCTTATGTGCATGACCTTCTTGATAACAATGGCAGGCCAGTACTAATTGTAGTGGCATCCAAGCATTTCCCATCGGTAGGCGATACTAAATCCCTATCATAAAATTATTGGAATCTTCTATTTTTTCTTAAAGAAAAGCTCTGTTTTCATTTTCATATCATTTTGCTTCACATCATACTTCTGCCAATGTCAGTGTATGTCCATTGTATAATATAATATTCTTTCTATATCAAAGAAAGGAAATACATTTCATGTTTGAACTTGCCAAAGCTATACAGTTAAGCTAGATGTATCAGACCTTGCATGTGTTGGGCCATAATTTAGGGTAATGTTAGGGATGTATTAATTAGGTATACCTTTATATTGGTATTAATGATAGTTTGTTTACAATTGAGTTGAGTTAGTTGCTTGAGTTGTTTGAGTTGTTTGAGTTGTTAGTATACCTTTATATTAGGATTTGATGGGCTTCATATAGCCCCCCAAACTGTAGAAAATCGCGCATAATGACTCAGAGCCATTTGGATTGAGTAAAAAAAAAATGCCCAGCAACCGGAAAACTAGGTAATGGGCATATATGGTCTGGATTGAGTTGCTAGTATTTACAACCAAGTCCCTTTTTTTTCTGGTTATAATAATAATATTCACTTATTCATATAATATTATTGTAATTATTTGTTAAATTTCTTAGATAGAATGCCAATTAGTGCAGTGTTGGAATAATACTTTTATTACTTAAGTGGTTCTCTTCTCTCCACTTCCTCCCATTTTCTGGAGGAAAAAAAATTGCAGGCATGGAATAAAATGGGTTCAGTTCAGTTCTCTTCTTTTCCCTTCTCTCATTTTTTTTATCTAAACATGGGAAAGCTCAATTCCTTTTTCTTCCACTCCTATCCAAAAAGGAATGAGTGCCTTTCTTTTCTTCTCTCCACTTCTATCCAAACAAGGCATTAGGGCTTTGTTTACTTGGAAGATGGAAAATATGAGGGGAAGAATCAAAGAAATAAAAGGAGAAGTGAAAAAAAAGGAGATAGGAAAGAAATTGACTAGTTTATTCAAGAGGAAGAAAAGGAAATGAAGATATTCCGTTGCTTTCCACCCATTTCTGCCCACCTTTTTGGCGGAAATCAATCAAAGGAAAGGGGGCCAAAAATTTCCTTTCTATTTTATCTTCCCTCCCCATCTCCTTGCAATCAGACGATAGAAGAGATTATTTGTAGCAGTCTCTCCATTCTCCTCTTTCTCCTTCCAAGTAAACATGCCTTAAGTTCCCAAGCAACCCCTAATTGGTTAATGACAAAGAATTGGATTCCATTTATCTTCCATATGTAACTCACTCCATTAACTATATGGTGTGAGAATGAGTTAAATAACATAGACATTAGCATATTAATTATTTTAACATGGAAAGGTAATGATTATACTTGTTGTGGTGCATGATCAAGTATGAATAATCAATTGTCACAATGGCACATTTATCTCCTTTTTTATCTTTTCTTGTGCAATCTACTAACCATTTTCATTCAAGTGAAGCATTATCATTACTGCTTGTACTTTGAATTTTGTTTATTGTATGGCAAATCAGATATATACTCTGTGCAGTAACTGTACTATCTTTTCTGTTAAAAGCTTTGTTCCTTGATGAGCATTACTATTGACTACAAGTGCTAATTTGTCCCCAGAAAGAAAACACCATTGTGAACCAGAAACTTTGTGTTTATCTAGTTGAGAAGGCACTAAGCAAACTTCCTCCAGGAACTGAAGAAATACTGGGTATAATTGATCTAAGAGGCTTCGGTGCAGAGAATGGGGATGTTCTATTTTTGAAGTTTTTGGTAATTTCTGCTAGCTACTTGCTCCTCCTTTCCCTAATTTTTCTCTAACAACAAGTATCTTTCATAGGAGACAATTGTGCTGTAAAAGATTCATAGAGAATATTCTGTATGGCATCCTAATTTACGTTCATTTTCTTAGTGGGCCTCAGCTTTGGGCTAATATAATTATAGAAGTTTTAGATGTATTTGACTGCTTTAGTACACTGAGAATCCTAGCCATGAGTATACATGTGCATTGACATTTATCTGCATACATTTCCCTTCTTTCACAGATTGAATCCGTCAACATAAAAATTAATTTCGGGCATCCTCATAACTGGTAATTATTATTGCCAAAACCTATATTCTTTTGCAGTCGTCAACTTATTCCATGAACATACTTTTTCCCTTTTGTGGGTCAGCTACAGAAATGCCTAAAAGTTTGTATCATGCACTGCTTATCACTATTGTTGATTGGTAAATTATCTTCAAATTTCTTTTTCAAACCATATCTGCAACACATTTTTCTTTGATGCACTCAATATAATTTTTTCATCTTATGATCTGGCGATTGTCATTCCAACAGTTTGATGTGTTCTACAACTACTATCCAAGAAGGCTAGGCGAGGTGCTCTTTGTAGATGCCCCTCTTGTGTTTCAGCCCATTTGGAGGCTTGTTAAGCCTATGTTGAAGTCATACGCATCACTGGTGAGCAATAATTCTTTGCATGGTACTCACAGTATGAAACTAGATCTTTTAAAGCTGGTTCATTTCATTGCTAAGATTCCGAATTCCATTAGAGATTGGGGCAGCCCTTCCTGCTCCTTTATTCAAGCATTGCTGTAATACCTTGCTTTCACTCTTAAGGTGAGGTTCTGTGACATGGAGACTGTCAAGAGAGAGTACTTCACAGAATCCACGGTACCTGCAGACTTCAATGACTGAGCCTCCCAGTATCTTATGATATGCATTGTTGTGAATCCTTATCATATGCAAAACAGATAATATGCAGGCTTCAATGGTTGAAGAAGCTCCACTTCTTATGGTATGTACTATTATGAATCTTTACCATATGCAAAATATATGAGCCATGTTATCTTGCAAATAAGCAAGCAAGAATACATGAACATGCTGGTTGTATATGTAATGGATGGAACTAACTAGTAATGAAAATGATTTACGTTGAGAAAATGATTTACATTGAGCTCCTGGATATGATACAGGATTAGCTTTGAGCTTTGGAATAATAACAAACTGATTCTACTATCGATGACATTACAGTTATTTAGTAACACTTTTTTTTTTGAAATCAAACAAACTAAAAGACCAATCAGTTTTTTACTAGAGGTCTAGATCCATTGAGTTCAGAAGGAAGAGGCCTAGCCAACAATGTAATTGCTATTATTGTTACAGCATTTACAACATCCAGGGAATTGTTTACACTCGCCGAAAAAAGACAGCTTGATCTCTAAGCATTAAGCTACAGATGAATCAGCTCCACAGTTCTGGTTTATCAAGAAAGTGAGAAAATATATCAAAGAATCAATTCTCCCTCTGCAAAGAATCAACTGAAGAAATTAAAATTTGAAGCCAACAGTTATATATCAAACACAACGGCCTTTGCATTTCAAATAGCCTCAGAGCTTATCAATGTTTTTTTGCTTTGAGGTAGTCTCAGAATACATGAATCCGCTCAATTAGCTTCTTGCAGCATTGTTATTTGTAAGGCCATACCAACAGCACCTAATTCTGCAATTAAAGCACTACGGGTGTCTCTTTGAAGTAAAACGTGCAGCAATGCACTTGTTATTAGAAATCAAATCACATTCTCTTCCAGGCCGCATAACTGCATTGAGATGCAGTTTAGTTCAAGCATATCATCAGCATGCTGCCTGGAACTCCTCGTAGGGATACAATATCAGTGCAATCGGATTGCATAGTGCCTGATGGAAGCATGAAATCTTCAAATAAAGCTCAGAATAAGACATTACGGATAAGTAGCTAGTTAACTATATACGAAAAGAGAAAAGAGATTGAAACAACTCACTGAAAGAATTAATTAAATGAGTTAGTTCTGCGCCTACAATAAATAAGATAGATGTTAAAAAACATAAGTGTTTAATTAGAAGCAAAGAAAGGTAGCTTCACTTTGATTTATCTGAGTAATGTTAACTGGTGTTGCAATAGTTTTGATTCATGAAAGGACCAAATCTGTGCTCCAAAACAAATATATAGGACTGAAAAAACCAAAATGAAACTAAGATTGAAGTCCAAAAAATTAAAATTTATAGAACTTCTGTTACACTTCTCTCCTAAAAGTAAAGGACATATACTTGAATGCATAACAAGAAAGTAAAAATGAGCTTCCATATAATTGACTATTGGTGCTGTGTGAGAAAATGTATCTAGTTTAGCAAATTGATCTAAATCTAAATACAATGCAATTGGGATGAAGAAAAGGACAAAAAAATCAGTGCTGATAGCATGCAAGCAGGAAGTTGCCATTTTGAGGTCTAGACTTGAGTCTTGGATTATGTTTGCCACTTGTGTAAGCTTAAAGGACCTAAATAGCTAGATTATGCCCTAATAACTTATCACTTAAGCTTAGAATTAATTGAGTACTAGAACTTTGCATGCTTGCAGCAAAGCTGTACTGATTCATATTCTTTACTTCGCATCCGTGCACAAGAAAGGAATTCATATGATGAATTGACAGTGAATGCAAGGCCTTTTCATTAAGTTACGAAAAATTAATTGACAGTCGTACATGTACACGGTACATCGTTCTTCAATTTGATCCGTCCAAATTGGGCTATTGTTCACCTTGCAGCAATTACACAGTGAAACAAGAAGAGGATCTGCAATCAACCTCAGATGGCATGAAAGAATATAGATTCCAACAGTGGTAGTATGTGTTCTAAATTTCTAATCTAATTAGAAGGGATTACATCTGCTCCAGCATGCCAAATTAGAAGTATGTTCTAATTCCTAACAGGATACGGTCAATCATTCCACCAGTGTGCTCAAGGCACAAATGGATTTCCACTCAAATCTAAGGACTTCCAGAAGTAACAAATTCTAATCATTACAGCCAATTGTCGTATTAAAATCCAAACAAATGAAAAATCTCCTTCCCATTCAATTTCAAGATAAATGAAGCACAAGGATTGAGAATGTGTTCGTACCTGAGTTTTTAGGAGATTCCTCCACGCAAGAAACCGGGCTTTGGCCACAACGTCAGCGCCACCGTGATCAGCACCTTCGCCAAAACAGAGCCTTTTATGGCAGCGTACTGCGCGCGTCAGCTTCGCCAAAACATGCCTTGCTGAAGACGGAGGCATCGCGATCGTCACCGGATGAGTCATTCCAAGGCGTGCCAGGGAAGAGTCCGACCTTCTCGAAGATGGACTCTGCGTGGACAATGTTTCTTAATTGAGATGCAGGAGGCCGGCGATAGAGGTCCCGCGAACGCCATCCGCGGCGAATCGGATTCAAGTGTTCTGACGAGGTCTCGCTGCTCGACAAAAAGTGTTATGCCCCGTGTAAGAAAAAAAATTAATAAAATAAAATATATAAGTCAAACACCTAATTAATGCGGAGTCGAGGAACACCTAATTAATGTGGAGTCGAGGAAGAATAACTGTAGGAGTGGGGTGATGGAGGTGATGATGGTGGTGAGGTGAGGGAGAGGTGATGCGGATGTTTAGGAGGACGAGGTGCTATGGATGGGAGAAGAGAAAAACATATGAAGGAAAGGGAGAAGGGGAGAAAGAAGCTGTCAGAGAGAGTGAGAGGAGGATGAGGAGAACCTGTGAGGGAGAGGAGGCGCAGTCGAGTGGGGAGAGAGGATCCGCTGTCGGATTTGTCGTCGAAATCGAGGAATTGGAGGTCGGAGCTCGTCGTCGTCGAAATGCGAAATCGAGGTAGAATATCTCATTTGCTTTACTTTAGTTGTTATCTCCGACGAATCAGACGACGAAGACGAGTGGAAGAGATGGTTCCGCCGTAGCCCACGCGGCGTGGGTGTCACACGCAACGGCCGCGTGTAATGGTTGCGGGTTGTCATGCCACGCACAGATCGCGCAGCCATGGCGGCGCCGAGCAGTCGAGCGCTGCCGGAACGGGCCATCCGGGCCGCCGCTCGGTCGGTCGTGGGACTGGGCGGGGCCGGAGGGTCGAGGAGAGGACGGAGGCCGTGGAGTCGCCGGTCGGCGACGATTAGGTGGCTGACTGGAAGAGGAGGGGCGGCGAGCTGCAGGTGAGGGGTGAAGGGAGAGAAGCGGGAGAACAGGACCAGGGAGAAAAAGAAAGGAAAAAAAGAAAAGAAATAAAAACAAAAAAAGGGAAGAGAGATGGATCGGGATGCGGAAAAAAAGAAATATTTAATTTATTAAAACTAAATGGTCGACAGTTGATTTGATGGTTTAGTTAATTAATTAGTTAACCAATGATTAGATGGTGTTTAAATTAATTAATTTGTTTAATTAATTAATAATTTAACTGTTTAATTACTGTGGATTAATTGGATGATAATTATATATTAGAAATTTAATTTATTTGGTGGGCGGGAGTTGTCGGTTGGGGTCGAGGTGAATAGTAAATTTGAACATTTTCGCGTGCTAAACACGATGGTGCAGTTGATTTTCCAAGAAAATATTGTTAGAATATTTTTCAATTGGTTAGTTGTTGAGGTTGTCGAGATGTTTAAATAATATTAAATTATTAGTATGAGATTTTAGTTGATTAGTTAGTATGGAATAATTATAGTTTGGAGAGCGGGTTGAGCATGGGTTGAGCCTGCAAGTCTGTCGTCCCTTACCTGTTGTTGATTTATCGTCGGAGATAAATTACAAAAAATACTCTTGCTCTCATTGTTTGTTTTGCTTCCTGAAATTTATTGAACTCTTATTGCATAGTATTGTTGGACATGCCATGTAGAGAAATTGCATGTGTTATATTTTATTGTTGCTTATTGGTATTTATTATTGATCATAATATGTTATGTTAATCCTATGTTACATTGGATTAGTCACCGTATGCATAGTATCATGTTGTTGTATATGGTGTTGTTTACTTATTGAGCATGTTATTATCTTATTGATCATGTCATAATCACTTGGAGTACGTTGTTATATTGTTGATCATGATGATGTTATGTTATTAGCATGTTGTTTATGTCGTTATCACTTGGAGTTGTTGATCATGGTTATATATCTTGTTGCACTCTTGGAGTCGAGTTGCATGGTTGTTGTCGATCTCGAGGCTACGATCTTAAAGAGGACTTCGGTCCATGACTATTTCGGTGTGGTACCCCTAGGCATGAGAGAGGATATATATGATATTAACTAGTTGCACGTTGGGCACCTTCGGGTGTGATGATGTCAGACGCGACATCTGACGGACTACCTACTTGGTGTGGGGTAGTCACATCACCATTGGAGCGGACGGTAGATGCCACTCTGCAAGTGGTAGAGTGCAAGATTTTTACCCAACGGTACACAAACTCGATAATTCAGTTGATGTCGTTTAGGAATATGTGAGGAGTATTTTGTTGCGTTCATTGCCTTTGACTGCATCTTAGATCATGTTGTTATTCATTGTTGAGTTGACATTTAATGCTTATTGATCATATTGTGATTCTCCTACTCAGCATTTGCTGATCTTCGTTATTTTTGCTTCAGATTTGCAGGGATGAGCGACCGATTTGTAGATCGAGGTGTATACAGTTTTTAGACAATTAGTAGACAATCGTAGGTGTAGAGCTCTGATGGCGACTGTTTTTGTATTTTATTTTGTTTTGTCGCCTTATAACGCTAAACCTTGATATTGTTATTATTTGGAACTGTAATATGTACAACTATTTGATATTTTGTTAAATTTTGTATTTGATCGGATTTATGGATGGTAATTATTGATTTTTAATATTATTGTTTTATCTTATGTACATTATCCTTCGTGATTTTTTTTTCCGCTGCATATATTCGAGTCGCCGCCGTCGCCGCCGCCGCGTCTCGGGTCCGGGGCTGCCCGGGGCGGGCCCGGACCCGGACCGGGTCGCGATAAAAAGCAGGGCTTTTGATCGAGTTTTCTCTCGCCGCCTGCCTCCACTAAACTCGAAAGACTGTTATGGAAGATCGAGAACCGCTGGATTTATCCTAACGTCGCGGAGATCTAATCTGAACCGTTCGATCATTACGTTGTTTGCCAGTATAATAAAAAAGAGCGAAAAACTTTTCCTGCCTTCCGAAAGACCTTGTTTTGCTTCTGTTATGGCAGGCGAAACCCTACAGATCGATTCTGTTATGGGAGTAGAAGACGAGGGGGGACTCAAGGCTCTCCTCGTCCCAGATCTAAAGGATCTCCCAACAATTCCACCTTCCGCCGTCGAGTCCAACTTCGCTCGCTACTATGCCGCAGGTACTTACTCCTAGCGCCCCCCTCCCCGAGGAATTGGAGGAAGAAATCTCAAAATCTTAATTTTTTCACTCAGATTTTCTCAAGCCAGGGCATGACCAGTACGTATATCGCCACGCCAATGGGTACAGAAAACATGAATCAAAATCATTTTTTTTATGATTTTGCAAATTGAAACATAATTTTTTTCCATGTTTACGAATTTCTTCTTGTTCTTTGTTTCGATTATAGATTGTGTGTTGTTGGTTTGGCTCCAACCCATGTAGCATTGAGGGAGGAAGGCGGTGTTACTTCTGTGGATTTCAATGTGGGGAAATCTGACCGGAGCGAGATGAAGGTCACTGGAAAGCGTAAGAGGGTAAGTTCTTGACGAAGAGTGCTGACTGGTTAAAGCACTATGGTTGTCTGGTAAACTTAACAGATAAGTGAATCTCTTGGTGATGCAGAATGCACAGCATTTCGAAGCCAATACTGCGTTGTGCAAAATTTCTGCAAATGGCAAAGAGTTTATAGTTAGGTTAGAATACATTGAACTATGGTTATCTTTAATTGTATAGCTTAGTGATACATTGTTCGGTGCCTGATTTGTACAGGTGTTGCGTGAAAGGTTCCCTCTTAGAGGTCAATGACAGGCTACCTAAGCAGCTTGATCTGCTAAACTCATTGGTGAGCATGGATTCTCCTTTTCCCCATAAACATAATTTATACATTTCCATCCTGATTTCATTCAACAATGTTTAGATTTGAAGTCATTTATAGGGCAATTTTTTTTGAGTAAAGTGCACGTGTGTTTGGAACTCTCTAGGTTGAAGTTCCTCTCCTTCTTTGACAAGTATAGTAGCTTTCTAATTGTTCAGAACAACACCTTATTAACATGAAACATTTTTTTTGCAAAAAAGAAAATCAAATTTGCACCACCTGGCGCTTTTTCTTTTTCCATTTGTTTGAGAAAAAAATAGTGGTAGTTTGGTGGAAAATGTTTACTGGGAGATTAATGTTTTTAAAAGCTGTAGTATACTTTAGTTATTTATATTAGAACTTTTGACTGAGTACAAGGTTGCAACCCAAATGCGTCAATTTTTCTTATTATTTCCATTTTAGTTACATCATTTTTTAGGATAGACTTAGTTACATAATTTTCTTTTCCCAAGCTTCATAAGTGCTGAATCTTACTACATCTATTCTATTTTAGCTTTCTCTATGGTTCCATACGTAGAGGTTCAATTTTGGACTACAGGATCTGAGCATCATCGTACGAGAGCATGTTGTTGATTTAGAAATTTAGAAATGGCTTTTGTTAGTATATTACTACTGATGAATTTAACATGTGCAATAACAAATTTACTAAAGGATTTGAATCTAATGAAGGAAAAATGCAGTGCTTATGGAGATAACTTCTTTTTTACAAAGCTTAGTCTAAAAGCTCTCTTACTTTCTACTTTTAGCACAAAACACTGCAACAAAGGAGAAGAATTAAAAGAGATCAAATGGAATTACTCGAAAATCGAAATATATTAAAGAATTGAAGCCTCGCTATATCTTAAAAATATATTATTCAAGTGAAAGATAGCTAACATAAATATTGATTTAATAGTTAGTGCACTGCTGCCAATACTTAAATTATAAAAGCATGTTTAAAATTGTATGGCAAGCAGGTATATGCATTATTGGTTTGGAATCATGAAAGATTGTATAGTAACAATAAATCCTTTCTTAATCAGAAACCTAAACAGTTAGGAAACAGCATACAAAATGCTAGTACAATTGCAAAGATAACAGAAGATACTAGTCTAGTTTCATAGTAAACAGAAGAAAAAATGTTATAGTATTTGCAAAAAGTTAAGATGTGATATCCAATTATGGATCGAGGACAAGATGAGAAAATAGAATATCCTATGTTAGACATGTCTAAAAAATTAGTTCTCAAAGACATTTATTTGGGTCAGTGAAAGTAGAGATGCCAAAATATGGAGAGGAAAACTAGATTTTCACTTATAAACTATCAAGAAATATATGACCATGGGTTGCTTTTTCCTAATCATCATTTAGAAACAGGAGAAATATGTTCATATAGAAGCACAAGACTGCAACTCTAGTAATATGATACATTTATCGCAGGCTTCTTTTCTAACCCATGTCCATGTGTATATATGCAGGCTGACAGGGAAGGATATGTAGCAATTATAATGCCTAGGCCAACAGATTGGTTTAAGATCAAGGATTCTTTATTGAGCCATGAAGACTACAAGAAATTGAGAGGCCTTGTCTAGCCCAAGACAGGTATGTCATTCATGCGTAGTTACTAGAGAAATAGACCAAATTGCCAAAGGGTGAAATCCTGGTACTCCTATAATTCTGTCCTATGTGTAACCCAACAACATGTGTTGAACCAAATATCAATTTTATAATTCAAGGATTAAATTATTAAGTGCTCGATTGCCAGCGTTGAAACTTTGAAACCCCTCCCGAACTGTATAAGTTCACATTCAGAAATGTAAATCTGTTTAGCTGTCAGCCTTGGCTCCACTGTTTTTCCTTTTCCATCATTCCTGAGACTTCTCGTATCCAATCTGTGGATCTCCATTTGCTTTTATATGTTGCATTGTTCATATTCATCCAGGAACCAAATTATTCTCAAGATTTTTATATATCATCAAAGTTACACCCTGATTGTGTGCTACAACTTGGTCATCTCTTAGGTAATCTTGGTGGATGATCAGGATTCTGATTTTGTTGATGACAAAGGGTTTACTGGGAGAGAGAGCTACATCATCAGCTTGTTATGATCTGCTGGCAGGTCGACAAATTATTAATTCCTCGGAGAAAACAAATCACTTTTGCATGAAGCTAAGTATATATGAAGCATCAAATTGTCAAGATGAGTCTTTCAGGGACCTGAGAACAATACATTGGCAGATGTGTTAATTTGATTGGCTAATTAGTTTTATTATACTAGATATTCAAATTATTTAAGAATATATATCATGAATATTCATTGATGCTGATAGAGAGAATCTTTTTGCAAACTTTTTGTTTCCTCTCTTAAGTGTAATGCATGTTAGGTTTGTCAAACAAGTGTCTATATATACTCATAATATACAATGAAAATCTAAGCATTATAGTTATGATGGATGGTAACCTAAAATGCATTTGATTGATAAATTCAAGGTATACTAGAGAATCTAATTAATTACAGATTCCTGCCTAGCTACAACAATGATGACAAATTCTAATTCAGTCTGGCTGCATGCAGGTATAAAGTGCATCGTGTGAACCCACTTGTGCTCAAATGGTAGTAGCATCCGGATGTGTTGCCTAGGTTTTTCGTTCAATATCTAATTGTAACGTTTTGTGCGTCTTTCACGTCATTATATGTCTTATAATACCTTTTGTGCGTATATTATCGTATTTATATTTTGTAACGATGGTATTATAAAGTCATTCTTTAAAGAAATAAAGAAAAAAAGTTATAAAGTGCATCGAGTTGGTTCGTAGAAGACTATTTGTTGACTTAGTCTAGTAATTAATTGACTGGCGTGGCAGGCAAAAGTCTACGTACGTAGTCATCATGCATGCATATCGACTTATCATTAATGCCCTAATTTCTGCCACCTGTTTCCCTAATATCTCACGGAAGTCTTTTCTTGAGGAATTGAAATATGAGTGCCAAGTCATCTGTGAGATATGCATGCGTGTCAAGATTGTCCGCTTAACGTTTGGGATTAAGTGCACTCTATGCCCAATCAAAGCCAATTTTTCCTCCTCAGAGATATAAGAATGCTTGTGAAGCGTGTCATCATGCCAATTAACTTAAACCAATTTGGGTAAATACGTGGGTCGGGCTGCAATTTTTATGATTGCCAGATCATCGAGGAAATATCTTACAATAAAATAATCTCTCTCGGATCAATTTACGCAATCATGATTAATTCCAATCTCAAAACTTGAGAACCGAACTGAAATAATAATTAAACACAATACATTTTAGATGTTAATTTTGCTTGTCCACAAATGAAGCAACTTGCCCATAATATCCTCATTCAATTATTTAATTCCATTCCTATCGAATCAATTTATATGTAGAACCTGTCTTGATCTTGGTCTCACAATTAGTATATATCTATTAATTAAGTTCATGATTGTTACGTGAGGTACGAGGAATAATCGAGTATAAATTAACTGCTTAACTTAATTTCTTCCCATCCAAAGCCTGCTAAATCATCCTTGCCTTGCATTGTCAACAATTAATGCATATATACCCGTCTTGGAATTAATCTTCATAAGAAACAAAAGATTACTTTCCACGAAAGTGATCGATTAAAATATAATCATTTAAATAAATAAATAAAATCAAATTTACTAGCTTATAGTTGAGTAATTTTTAGTGTTAATATTCATGTCTTGTTTTTCCTCAAGATGGCAAATTAATTCGGTTAAACTATTTTTTTAAATAAAAAACTATAACCTATAATTAAGTGGCTTCTAACATTATGGGTGTGCATGGGTATCGTGTAGACCTGGAACCGGTTGAAATCTACCCGATCGAGTAGGTTCCGGGTGATTGAATCCAAATTAAATCCGAGTAAGATCCGATATAAAACTTAAGGAACCGATTAAAATCGGTTTCGTTTTCGGATCCAATCCATTGTGGGTACCTAGAACTAGAACCAAAATTGGTACCTGAAATCTATACCCTGGAACTTGATCATTTACAAGTTCTAGGGTACATATTCCAATAAGGTACCCTAAACATGTACTCTGAAATCTGTAAATAAACATGTTCCAACATGTTATTCGAAATATGTACCCTGGAATCTATCATTTACAGGTTTCAACAGGGTATCCGAAACTTATACTACGTACACCACATGTTCCGGGTAGGGTCCGGTTCCAAGTCCCAACATGGATGATAGGGTCCGGTTCCAAAATTTAGGAACCGATCCTATACATATGGTAGGATTCGAGTATCATGAAAAATACATAATATTCGGACTGGCTCACCCCTATCTAAAATGTATGAAATTAAGTAGTGTTCTTTAAAAAAATTCAATCAAAAAGCTGGGACTTCATTGATTCAAAATCTAGATTACTTAATTAGAAGGCTCTGATTAATTTGAAATTAATGATCTTATTGTAAGTAAAATTAATGGGGAGGATCGAGTATGGTGAATCAATTAATTCCCACACACGGATAGGGATGGAGAGGAGTGTGGAAAGAGACAAATCGGAGGTGGCCAAGCTAGGGTTTATTAGCGTTTACTTGTGGCACTCTTGCATATATCCATGCTAGATATGTCGCCTTTTTATATATAGCAAGAGGAGAGACAAGATAAGGAAGATTACATGCAGATGCAGTAGTGTTATTTCCGGTGTGTATCGATCGATCGATCGATCTCTTAGGCTTCATTTAATGGCGGTGGAGTTGGTTAATAATTTGTAGCCGCCTCTCTCCTCTCCTATATATCATATATATCGTGCCTTCAAAGAAACTGCCTTCTTCTTCTTCTAATTTGCAGAGTACTGAGTCTTTTCTTCCATGCCTTGTATATATATATCCAGCACTGCAACTGATCGATGCTTTAAAGCTTTGAACTCATTTGCATCATCCGCTCATTCTCTACCCTCGATCAATCTCATATATAGTTCTTGATCGTTAAGTTTTGAAGAGCTTAAGGCCGGGCCGAAACATGTGGTGGACGAAGTTGATGCGTTCTTCCACGTCCAAATCCAACTCCAGCAATGATCTGTTAGCAGCTGGTGAGTATTAATATATTCATTCATTAAAGTAATAATGCACAATTAATTTGGTTTGTTCATCTCTCATTTAAACATATGCATATCTCTAATTAATGATACAGCTTGATAATTAAGATAGCATTGTGTTCATGTTATCAGTTATTTCTAATTTAATGCAAGTTTTGTTAATAGATAGATAGCTAGCTAGCTAGGGTTCTTAATTGAAATGATCGATAGATTCATTGAATCATTGCCTTACTTCGTCCTCAAGTAAACATGCAAGTTGCCTGTACTTATCTGCTATGTTTCTTTCCTTGTATGCCTCTTCAATTCTACTACCCACAGGATCAGAGCAACTCCCCATGCCGATCCAAAACCTAGGCAATTCTCCCTCCCCGTTAAACGTCAACGAGGAGTACAAGAAGTCCCTGCGCACCAAATCTTTTCTTGACATGTGGTCCAAAGTCCATGATCAAAAGCTCCGGCCAACTATCTCTTCCGAGGAGACCATCGCCGAGTCGTCTTCGTCTTCGTCTCCTCTCTCCTACGGTCAACTCCCGCACTTCCTCCTCGAGCCCAGTCAAGAATCCGTCGTCGCCGCCACGACCGACATCAACGACCACCTTCGAGTTCATAGCCTCCTCCTCGAGTACTTCGACATCACCTTCCAGGCCTTCGCTGCGTGCGCCAATCTCTTGACCTCCATCAGCCGCGCCAGATTGCACCACCGCTTGATCCGCCACCTTCTCCTCGAGCTATCATCCGCTGCTTGCTTCCACGACGCGCACAATTGCACCACTTTCGACCACCTCGCTTCCCTCGTCGACGACGTGGCGAACCCGCTCCACCCGCAGAAACTCGCTCCGTTCTACCGCGTGCAGTCCGACTACGGAATCCTGGTGAAGCGGCTCACGGGAGCCCGCCGGAGAATCCTCCGGAGGGCGCGACTCGTCCGGGTGGCCACGAAAGCCGCCCGAGTCGCGGCCATCGGCGCGTGCAGCGTCGCCGTGGCGCTCGCTGTGGTCGTCGCTGTGCACACGGTGGTCGGGATCGGAGTCGCGGCGGCGGCGGCGCCAATGGTGATGACGACGGGGCCACGCGCGGCGATGAGGTCGACGAGGCCGCCGGCGAAGGTGATGGTGGCGGCGCAGGTGGACGCGGCGGCCAGGGGCGCCTACATCGTCGGGAGGGACTTCGACACGATGAGCCGGATGCTGAGGCGGGCGCACGACGAGGTGGAGCACGAGCGCGACGTGGCGAGGATGGTGGTGAGGGGGAGGGAGCGGCAGCTAGTGAGGGAGGCGGCCAGGGAGATGGAGACCGGGGCGAAGGGGGTGGCGGATCAGCTGGAGGAGCTGGAGGAGCATGTGCACTTGTGCTTGATTACAATCAACAGGAGCAGGAAGATGGTGGCGGCGCAACTGCAAGAGATGATGGTGAGTGGCAGTGCCACATCGCCGGCGGTGGCCTAGAGAGTGGCATGATTGAAATTAATATCATGCATGGACACGTGCGCGTATATATATGTAGATCCATAGAGTAAATTCTTTCATGTTTTTTTTTTCCAGTTAATTAGCCTGTAAATGTTGAGGAGGAATTTGTGGATTAATTGTACGTGGAAAGATCAAGGATTTAGGAAAAAAACATTGTTAACTAATATTGTTAGGAAATTACTAGAATTTTCTATAAGATCAATAAAACTCGAACCGGACGAGAAAAAAATGGAAAATCAAATCCGAAATCAAGAGTATACGAAATCAATGTTAAAACGAAGGAGAAATCAATGATTGAAGCTCTGCCAAAGATATTGAATTATTGTTCACGCGAACAGTATTCACCAGAAGAACATGAGGATGTTGTGGACCGGTTCAAATAAGAAACCAACCCGTAATTTGGTTCAATCATAGTTTAGCCAATTTAACTCTAATTGATTGGATCCGGTTCAGTCCCAATTTGGGTCAACACTTAACAAATATTATTACCATTTGAGCTCTTGATGTCTTCTGATACATTGGATGCATGAGCAGGAGTGGAGCTCTGTACGTTCTTCTTAGATTTTTGAGAGGCAATCAAGTCATTTTAATAGAATTAAATAACTGTTTATTCATCTATTATCTCCATAATGGAATATATCTGATTCTGAGCTACTAGGAAGATCTTTGTTATATTTTGTCGTAATTTTGAGGGTTTTGGGGATATCTTTAATTCTTGGCAGGATCCTTTCAGAGCTCACGTGGTTTCTTCTGAGACCCAATCGTTGGTTTATGTCATCTTTTTCACTTTTGGCATCCAAGAAGTGAAAGGAGAAATAAAACATCACACAAATATGAACGGAATCCAGTGAATGCTGGCGAATCTTGTCTCTGCTTCAGATGTCACACATACCGACTCAGGGCAAATGGTGAGCTTCATCTTCTTGATATGCGTGCTTGTAATTTAGCTAAACTTGAATACTTGTGATGGGAAATCATTTCAATCAAAAGATCTCTTCAAATTCAGAAAGATTACTATATATTTTGCCAACAGACACATACTCTTAAGCAGAGACTTCTGAAACAAGAATCACTGTACTTGTGACAGTATGCACACCCTTTATTCCCTTAGCAGAACAACAATGACATTAGATATCTTAATCTTGAAAGGAAAACTAAGCAATTAAGCAAGCAAGATGAGTTTCTCATGATGCATCGAGTTGTTTGCATGCAACTTCGATCCAATTCAAATCATCAATCTCTCTCTCTCTCTCTCTCTCCCCATACTAGTTCTCGAGATGGCGGGCAACTCCTGCAAAATATTTAGCATGCCTCTGCCAAGCAAAATCTTCATCTTTAGTATAATTTATCTTAATCAGAAGAGCTTCAGTGGAACTGCAAATGGCTGGAGAAGGTCTGGCCAAACGCCCAATTCGACGGCGCGATGTCGTTGAAGACCAGCGTCTGGCCATCCGAGACTGTAACTTTGAAGGACAGAGACTGGCCATTGAGGTGGGCATTGGATTGCCAGTTTGCACCCCAGTTCCTCGACATCGCTAGCCACCCGGTCTTCGACCCCTTCACCCACATGGACTTGACCGAGCCGGCGCCGGCGACGTTGCTGACGAGCACGAGCTCGAAGTAGTCGAGCCCGTTGACCGTGAACCTGACTCCGCCGTGCTTCTTGCAAGGGACCCTGGTGTTTGATGAAATGACAGCGAGAGAAAATTTAGATGTGCGCAGATGTCAAATTTACAAGCATCTCAATTGCACGCGATTCGAGCTACCTCTGGAACATCACGGGCACGATTCCGCCGCGGTAAATGCCGATCTTCTCCCACGCAGGCTGGGCCATGTCGAAGTGCTGGCGAGGGGGGTTGCACCAGCCGCCGTCGTCATTGGGCAGCGCGTAGTTCGGCGGGCAGAAGTTGGTGGCCGTGACGGTCACCGACACGCCTTTCAGGCACCACTTGGGATCGGCCTTGTAGTCGCAGATGATCTTGTAGCATTCCCCGCACGATGCACCATCGTTGAACAAGGCGGTGCTCAGAGCGGCGGTCCGAGTGCCGTACCCGGTGGAATACAAGTTGCCGTACCCACAAGCTCCACCTGTTACATGAGAGTCAGCACCATCTACAAAAGAATGTCAACGACGATCGCTTGTTCGTACCCATTGTTCCCGAGGCATCGCTGCCGCCGTAGAACGTCGCAGAACCCTTCGTCCATCCCGACGGTGAGAAGCCCTCAACCACGGTCAGCATGAGCAGAGACAAGGCAAGTGCTACTGTACCCTTCTCCATTTGCATGATCAAACACTCAGAACAAAGATGCCAGGAGTGAGTCTAGAATTGGGTCTTGTTGTCAGTCCCTGAATGCTACCAAGCATCCATGGAGGTGCGTTTATATGAAGAGGAGAAGGGCAATCATGGACGCAAGCTTGCACATGGCGGTGGTGCAGTCATACCCATGACTTTGTGGGGTGCAGAATTGATAGTTATACACTGGACCTTATCTGTGCTGATTAGGGATCTCATCACTCCACCATGTTCACTTCTCAAGGGAGAAAGGAAGGCTTGGCATTTGGTGCTCATCCAGTTCACTGGAATTATTAAGAGAGAGCATCACATGGTCATGTGTCCCTGACTGAGGTGCACATGGTTCCTGATCTCTTTGTAGAGCTACCAGCCAAGAAATGGTTGGTTTGGCTGAATTTAATTTCATGAGGTGGATTAATGATGAAGAGGACAGTCCAGGTGAGAGTGATGAACACTGTAGCAGCCAATGGAGAATTTGTCTGGGTGATTTGGATGAGACTCGAAGCTCCTTTAGGAGGTGTTATTTTTGATTCCTCAAATGGCAAAACCAGATAAATTCTGGTTCCAGATCACCGACAGACAAGGATGATCCTATCCACGTGGTAAATAATTACTCTGAAACCTAATAATCAACTCATCTCATGCATTCAAAACTGTGGATTTTGGAAAGGGGAACAGATCATTACACCTAAGTCTGGAGACAGCACAATCAAGAGTGGGATAATGACCTCCCTTGTCTGGTTTAAGATTTATACCTCTTGAAGGCAGAATTTTTCAAGGCTTAATCCACAATTTAATCTTGTCGGTGTAGATTCACTTTTGTCATCCAAACCTATCAATATGCCTTCATTAAAGTGGATCACACACTCTAGTCATTTATCAAACAATGATGGCTGGAGATAGAAAGGAACCTCTTGCATGTTAAAATTCTAACTGTTTCAAGTTTCAGCACATGCAAAGCCAGGGAATTGAGGAACAAGACCATGTGATGAAAATAATTTTAGATCTGTATCATTTACTGTAAATAAATGTAAAACTTATCGAGCTCTGGATTCACTGAAACTAATGGCAGATGCCAATCATTCTCGATAAGCTTCCCAAAGAACGGCAAAAGCCATGCGGCTTGTCCAGAAAATTCCTTTCCAGACTCCAATAACACTGAACCTGCACCATCAAGGAAAGAATTAAGTTAGAACATACCCTATTGGGGATCATCTATTCATGATTTGATTTATACATCCAACATAAACCTTGAAGCTGATACCCTTGGTGTGAAACATTAATGCAGTTTGAACTACCCAAAAGCTGTTAACAAAGACATAATTGATAATTATTGTAAAATATTGACAGGACAACTTTATCAAGATATACTTCTTTTGAAACAGAAAAGAGTGACCTTTTGAGCTTTTCAAAATCAACACCGATTGAACTCATAGACATCAGAATATGGAGAAAGAAAACTGTTAATTGTAACAAATTCTATTGCACAAATGATGGCAACAAGCTCTTCCACCTCCTTTCCTTGTCAGGCTTTTGCTGCAGCCTTCGTCCTGTCTTTAATCAAACCTAAAGGGCCTCCCATTAAAACTTAGCCAGAATATACTATCCTCTTTAGCCAAACAATTATGTGTATTGTCAAACCGTAAGACATATGAGCATGTTGCCTAAGATCATTGGTTCTCAACTTTGTTTCTAGCTTCTTGTGTGGATGTTTTCTTACTTGAAGCGTCTTGATATGCAAGTAATGCTATTATAAAGCCAATTCAAGAAAAAAACAACTTTGTGTATTCATGTAATAGAATCCATCTCCAATCATGAAGAGATTTTCCTGCTGCTATCAGTCAGCAGAACAAATGCTGCTCCTTACTGTGAGAAAGAATCTGAATTCACTTTATCTTGCGTCATTATGACATTCTTCAAGCGCTGGCTATTTGTTTACTTGTTTTGGATAGATTCTCCAAATACCTCTTTCTATTTTTGGTGTTCTGTAAAACAAGAATAAGTATGAACATTAGCTGTGACTGTTTGGAGATGCAATCAAGGGGAAATGAAATCATAAGAATCTAATCAGTTGTTCTTAAACCACCAGATGTTTCTGTTAAGGAGCAAGCAAAATGGTTATAAGCACATTGCTAACATCTTGAACTGATTCAAAGGTTGGCATCCGTGAATGGCTGGTAAATTTTGAGTCTGACCATTGAGTTTATTACCTTATTGTAGAGGTGTCAATGGGCCAGGACTGCCCATGGGCAGCACAGACCCGGCCTGAAAAGGGTCGTGCTTGGCCCGGCCCAGCACGCCTAGGCAGCCCAGGGGACGGGTTGGGCTCGTCTCTTAGGCACGTTGGCCGTGCTCAGCACAGCCCGCGTGCGTGCTGTGCCGAGCCCGACATGGCCAAGAGGCCGACACTGGCACAAGCCTAGCGTCGGCCTAGCGCCAGGCTAGGCCTGGACTAGCTTGGCACTGGGCTAGCTCAAAGCGGCGAGCCGAGTGTCAGGCTGGGCCGAGGGCTTGGCACGGGCCGATAGGCAACGGGCCTGGGCCGGCCCGGGCACAACCTATTGCCACCTCTACCTTATTGTTCCAGTTTCACCAATGGCTTCCTTTATCAACCGTTCGAAAGACACGTTGGGGTGCAATTGAGCCAGCAGCTTAATCTTGTGCTTCCTCTTAGATTGCCGAATTTTAATTGCACATTAGTGCGGACCACGAGATGACTTCCAGCAAATGGTATATCTTAAAATTAGAATATACTTATTGTTATTAGTTAATAGTCTACAAAGGGGATTTTTGGTTGCTTGCAATTGGACTTGTTATAAATTTTGTCACCACAAATGGATAAAAGATTAAAAGGGAAAAATAATCATACCACCCTTCTAAATCTCATAAAATAGACGTGCCACTCCCCTTAGTTTTAAAAATCTTTGTGTCCCTCTCGAGTTCTGGAGTGGCCCCGCTAATATCTACATGGCATATTTTCTCAATTAAAAAAATTATATTTCCGTTTAATTTAATACATATCAAATGCCAGGTGTTTAAAACCCCATTTATATTAAAAAATCGTTAACCATGTCAACTGCCACTTTGATTACCATGAGTTTTTTTTAATATAAAAAAGTTTTATAATACGTGTTGCAACTAATGTATATTAAATAAAACAAAAATATTAATTTCTTGATTAGAAAAATATGCCATGTGGGACTTGAGGGAGGTATGAAAAATTTTGAAACTAAGAGAAATGATATGCCTGTTTTAGAGTATTTAGAGGGATGATATGTGTATTTTTCCTAAACTAAATCTTATGTTGGGTTAGCTGAAACTAATTATTTGCAGCTAAGGCCCAAATGTTGTCAAATGGGCTGCAATTAAAAAGCCCACATGTAACAAATACGGGCTCAATATATTACATGGTAGGTCGGCAGAAGATGGTATCCCTTCTTGACTAAAGTGCTCCACATAAGCAGATTAGAAAACATGAGTAGCAAATGCATAAGAAAATTGACTTGAAACTTAGACCTTTCAAACATTAAACATTTTCCTTTACTAAAGCTCTATATATCCATTAATTTGTGTGACTAAAATAATTTAATAAATTCTAGTACTAAAAGGGCAAACAAGCTTTAAAATAAAGGGAGAGAGCGGGGAGGGATGACTATGTGCTATGATGAAAGTATGAAACCTATCAAAGGAAGGTCTTTCAATAAGAATTCTCTCCCAGTTAATGTAAAATATGCTGACAATGAAGTTTTCAAATTGTTACTATATCAAAAGTTCTTAAAGAAGCACTAAACTCATTTGTAATAACCATGGTTAAATACTCATCATATGTATTTCAAAAAATCAATAGAAGAATGCACTTCCCTATTGATTAGATACTACAATTGGTCACCTTATAAAGGTCAAACAAACAACTGCCTAAAACTTTGGAAACATAGAGATATATTGCAGTGCTGTAACATGTCTGTGCCAAATTGCAAATGACAAGAAGTATGTCCAACCAGTTTTCATTTCTTGATTTAAATCCAATGAAAAAATTCATCATATGTAATGGCAGCAAAGTTTGGAAAAAATTAGTCAGTTAAGATTGACTTACATGAAGTTATTCAAAGTTCACACAGTGCAATTATAGATAAAATCAGAACAACAGAGAATAAATTTCTTCAAAGTAGCAACAACTGAACTTGTTGCTTTTTGTCTTGCTTAAATTTCTAAGTATATGGTAAATGAAATAGTTGCAGACCAATGGATATACAGAAACCAGGATGTATATAATATACATCCTACAAAAAAAGGGAACAATCTTAGATTATTCTATATTAGAGGGAACAAATTATCTCAGGAATCAATGTATAGCTAACCTGATGTGCTGATAAGGAAAAAATAATATTTTTTTCTAATCAACTAGATTAATTTAAAATAAAGGCCAAGTCCCAAGTAATTTTTAAATCGAAACCACTGAGTTTATTGGATCCCATATCTGATTAAAAAATTACTTGTATCTGACCTTTACTACAAACTGGAAATGGGTTCAGTTGAATAAAAAAGTTGTCATTCTTTCCCTGTCAACCCACCACGTTAGTGTGCTAGCACTTTACCAAACCTTGATCCTCACACTCTAGCATCAATAGAATTTCTCAATCTCCTATGCGACAAAATAAGATCCTTGGTTTTTTTTGTTTCTGAATGCGGCGCACCTGAAGCGGGCTGGTGGCACACGATGTAGTTGTGCATCCTCCTTTGAAATGCCAAACTAATCACGTTTTGACTAATCGGAGCCTCCTCTCTTAGAATCTCCAGCCTCTCGTGTGCATCCTCCTTACTTCGGTCCACCAAAAACCATAAAACAACATCACATTTTGGAGGAAAAGGAAAACTACCTACCTATTCTAAAACCTCAGACTACTCGAGTAATTAAATCCAATGAAAGTTAAGCATAACAGAACAAGGGGAAGAAGAAAAACCAGTGCAGCATATAAAAACCAAGTTATCCGAATAAACCACCTGTTTCAGCAAGCCGCCATTGCAGTTTCCGCTGCCACTGGTCGCTTCCACCGGCGGACACTCTTTTCGGGCCGGATGAAAAGCTCTCGTCGCCGGCCCGCTGCTTAGGGTTCGTCTCAGTGAGCCGGTTAATAGCCCCTCGAGTTGCCGTTAATTACCACTAAGTCCAAGAAAACCACCGCCGTAGGATGATAAAGATGTGTGCAGAAATTAAAATGGTACAGTTTGGATTAAAAAAGACGTGAGAAGAATAAAAAGAAAAAGAAGAGAAGAAATTAAAATGTACAATTTGATTGGAATTATATATTATAAATGGTAAATTGTACGGAACCCCCGTTGAATGTAGGCGTTGTGCGCAAAATTTACCTATACTTACAAATGTTCTAGGAACCATCCTTTCACTTCAATAGTGATGCGCAGAGACCACTTCGGTTAGTCTTCACGTTAGCAATTTAATGTTTATACACATTTGTACGTGGAACCTTTTCGTTTGTGATTGCCATCGCCAAGCCCTTTGATGTTCTCAATTCGGTGCCCCAATGCGTCCTCATCTTTGGACCGATTGGGCGCCGAGGGCGGCTCGGCCTTCAGCTCGAGCTTCTAGCCACACTTGTTGGTTTTATTGTGGGCTCCTTTGCCAAGAAGGGCAACGACAAAGGAACACCCACGAATTGTCAAGGCGGCAGGGGAGAGGGATGGGGAGGAGAGGATTGTGGGGCGGAGGGAGAGGAGGCAATAGGATATGTTTGGGTTTGGGCAATGGGCGACTGTGGCGGCGAAGGAAGAGGGGGAGGACTTGAGGAGCGACGAAGAGACGGGCGTCATTTGTGTTCGAGTTGCAGACGAGAATATAAGGGAAAGGAAGGTCTCGAGGGGAGGTTCCGCACACTGATGTGTATAAATATTAATTTACTAATGGAAAAGCTAACGGTAATAGTCTCTGCACACCACTATTGAAATCAAGAGGATTTCAAAAACATTTGTAAGTATAGGTAGGTCTTACGTAAAATGCCAATAATCAATGAGAGTTCTTTGGGCCCGTTTGGTTTGCTAAAAAATGGGGGACTGGACTGGACATCCGCCTATGTCCCCCGTTTGGTTTGCAAAAGAAGTTTCGGGACAAGGACTTCTCCTTGTCTGGGACAGGATTTCCATCCGTTTCGGTGTACCAACACTACTAGAAAAATGGGCGTCAGCAACGGCTGATTCCGTTGCTGAGCCGTTGCTGAAGAGCATCAGCAACGGCTGGAGCCGTTGCAATGGAGCCGTGACAGAAACTCGCGTTGCTGATAACTTAGCAACGGATCGACAACGACCGCTCGAGCCGTTGCTAACAATATTATCAGCAACGGTGTTGCCACGGACCCGGAGCCGTTGCTGATAACATTAATAGCAACGGCCGCTGAGTCCGTAGCAACGCCGTTAGTAAAACCTCGTCGCTAAGTCGTTGCTGTAGGTCATCAGCAACGGCTTTCGATACACTTTTAGCAACGGCTTTCCCACGGACGGCCGTGGGAAAGCCGTTGCTGATGATGTGAACCTGGTAACGAAAAAATTTAAAATTTAAAATTTCTATTGATACATTGATACATTGATACATTGATACATTCTGATACATAACTCACACACTCATACACTCATACACACATCCACACATTCATTCACACATCACAAATACACCAAGATATACATCAAAACAATTATATTTATAGTGATAATTATCCACAATAGTATAAAAACTATTCAAATGCAAAATTGAAGTATCAATATCCAAACAAAATAAATTAAACAAGTCCAATATCTCAGTAACAAAGTCAATATATAAAAAATCTCACGATGACGATGGAGGATGGCCTGGATCATATGGTGGGGGTCTGGAGTGCTTGAGTGTACACCGGCGTGGACTGACTCGAGGACGATGGATTAGATGATGCCGAAGAGATGCCTGCTTCGGGATGACCTGACATGTTGCGCAGCATAGCATGCATCTCCGCCATCATCTGACTCTGACATGCGACCGTCTCCTCTAGAGTCCTTATTCTGCTACTATGATCATAACTGGATTTAGAGGTGGACGACCACTCACCAGCGACCGGAGGGGTCGGTGCCCCAAGTGGCCCTAGTACGGCTCGCGCATGACCACTATCTGCAAAGCCATATACGCGACCATGGTCCCATCCACCTGCGGCCTCGACCCACGTTGCTGCGTCAAAGTCCTCGGGGGTGCCCCCGCGCTGCACCACCGTCTGGTTGTAGGTCTCCTACTCGAGTTTGATTTTTTGTTTAATATTTATCATAAAACTTAAATTATAAATATATAATGAATAATTTAAACAAATATATAATTACCATAATGTATGCAGTGCGGTTGTCGATGTACTCCCCCGTCCCATGTGCTCGACGGTGAGTCCGCTCAAACACCGCCATCGGGGAAGGTCGCTGGACAGTCCCGTCATCCGACACCGTCGTCTATATTTACAAAACAAATACATTAATTAGTACACATAGTAATAAATAAAATATATAATTAAAAGATATACTTACCATACGGTTCGCGTGCACTGCAAATGCAACAGAGCCGCCGGTGTGACGCGCTGCTCCCCCCGACATGCGATTTCTAGCCGCATTCCGAGAAACCTCCTGCCATCGATCCATCGACTATATTCCCACGAGCTCGTCCCATTTATCCTGAGTAATCCAATCGGGGCCGTATCCCCGAGTCTCCGCGATGTTAGTGGTCCCAGCTCGGGCCATCGTCTGGGACCGAGCCTGCCCCAGCTGCCCATTGTACCTTGCCCGGGAAATAGCCTCCCAGGCAGCGTAAATGAAGGGCCTTTGGTCCTCGGCCCATGTATAGCGAGCCTGCAAAATAATAATATCAGTACCAATATTAATCATCATGCATGTAAAAATAATAATAATACTTGCCTCAAACTCGCACCATAACATGTCGACGTGCTCGCTAGGCACGTGAGACCACGTAGGCCATGCCCCGTGCATATATCGTCGAATAGTAGAAGAAATGCTCCTCGACACTTCTTCTTGCTCGAACCTGCACAACAAAAATAAATTTCAATATTATATTATGATATAATGAATTTGTAATGATTCATAATTCATGATATATTACCGCTCCCCAATCACGCTAATAAATCTACGTGACTCTGTGGCCGGTGGAGGCTGCCACTTGTTCGGCCCGCGTGGCCGCCTACGTCTGGATGTACTAGCCTCGGCAGTATCATCGGCATGAGGATCAGCAACAGGAGGATCAGCAGCATGAGTAAGTGCTGGAGTCTCACCGATCGGAGACTCCGAAGCTCTCCTGCGTCGATAACTACGACCAGACATATCTATCGAACAGACATATAATCAAATTATTGTATAAATAGTAGAGATATATTTAATAAAATATATACTTTACAATTATTCCTCATCATCTGAATAATAGTCTTCGAATTCTTCCTCTTCTTCATCTTCTTCATCTCCAGCTTCCTCAATTTCATGATCGTCATCATCAGCATATTCAACTTCTAATTGAATTGACGTTGTGTCTGCATCCTCGAGTATTGGAATAATACGATCTACAACAGGAGGACCATCTTCTTGATAGAAACCATCTGTGACATCAGGTATCGGCTCATTTTCTCCTACTATCGGATCAATTTTTCCTCTACCTTTTGTCTTACAGACTACACGCCAATCTGCTCTATCTTTATTTCGAGCCGGATACTTCGCGTAATATACTTGTTCGGCTTGTGATGCCAATATAAAAGGCTCATTTGCTGCCAATTTAGATTTGTAATTAACCTCAACGAGTTTGTATTTTGGATGAACTTTTATGCCCCTTTCTGTTGTATCGAACCAATGACATCTAAATAGGATCACTGATTTTAAGCCGAAGTAGTGCAACTCTATCACTTCTTCCACCAGTCCATAAAAATCCATATCACATTCAACATAGGTTGTCCCTTTCACGCAGACCCCAGCATTCATCGTCTTCTTTGTAAATGAATATTCAACCGTGTGAAATTTATACCCATTAACAAAATATCCGCTATAGCACGACACAAGTCGCGACGGTCCACTAACAAACTCAAATATTCTTTCATCTATTTCAGCTCTGTGATCTTTGCTGTAAGTCTGAATCCAAGTAGGGAAATCACGATTCCGTAATCTCTCCAATTCTTGATCATTGTGAATAGAGTATTTTTGCACCATCTCAATGTCAAATATTTCAATGAATTGTTCAATCTCTGGACAATTGAGTAATACATACAAGTGTGTCAAATGATACTCTTCCTCGCTTAAGTGTCGAGATGGACGAGAACCAAAAGCACGACCAGAGTGACAAAATATATTTAAACGTCCATCTGAATGTCGAACACCACCATCGTCGTTACGTGGAAGACGATCAAATCTTGTCTGTACTGTCGATTCAAAGTAAAATGAGCATAATGTTGAAATTTCTTGGATGATATACGATTCAGATATTGATCCATCAACAGCTGCGGTGTTCTTTACTTTTTTCTTCAGACGATTCATGTATCTTTCAAATAAGTACATCCACCGATATTGAACGGGGCCACCAACTCGTGCCTCGTATGCCAAGTGTATCGGTAGATGCTCCATCGAGTCAGAAAATGCAGGAGGGAAAAACTGCTCCAGCTTGCATATGATTTCGACAATATTATTTTCAAGTGTTGACATATCTTCGACTCGAAGGACATTTGCACAGATGTTTCTAAAAAACATACTTAATTCAATCAACGGACCCCAAATATTATCAGGTAGAATATCTCGAAATGCGATCGGAATTAATCTCTGCATGAATACATGACAATCATGGCTCTTCATCCCTGATATTTTGCAATCATCGACGTTCACACATCGAGATAAGTTTGAAGCATATCCATCGAGTAATCTGAGTTCTTTTACCCATTGACAAACATCTTTGATTTGTTGTTTATTTAACACATATGGGGCCTTCGGTTTCAGATATCGTCCGTTGACCTCTTGTAACTCCAACTCTGGTCTTTTACAAAGTATTTTCATATCATGTCAGGCTTTGACATTATCTTTAGTTTTTCCGAAAATATCCATCAAAGTGTTGAAAATATTATCAAACACATTTTTTTCAATGTGCATGACATCTAAATTATGTCGAATCAATAATGAACTCCAATAGGGCAATTCCCAAAAGATACTTTTTTCACCCAGTTGTGTGTTTGGTCAAAACCTGACATTCTTTCATTGCGACCAAATACTATATCTAGAAGTGCTGAAACACGTGCTAACATTTGTTCACCAGACAACATCGGTGGTGGCCCATCTCTTTCGACTCTGCCCTTAGTAAATTTATTATGATTCCTTCGATACTGATGATTAACCGGTAGGAATCGACGATGACAATCAAAGAATGAGATTTTTCGTCTGTTCTGAAGACTGATTGATTTAGAGTGTTCCATACAATACGGACAAGAGAGTCGGCCGTGAGTGCTCCAACCCGACAACATGCCGTACGCCGGGAAATCATTGATTGTCCACAAGACCGCGGCCTTTAAATTGAAGTTTTGCTTTCTATGACAATCATAAGTGACAGCTCCCTCAGTCCACAATGTTTTCAATTCATCTATCAAGGGTCTGAGAAATATGTCAATTTCTTTTCGCGGACCCGGAATAATCATCGAAAGATAAATAAATTCATCTTTCATGCATATTGACGGTGGCAAATTATAAACTGTCAGCAGCACTGGCCAAACTGAATAAGGAGTTGCAGAATGTCCAAACGGATTAAAACCATCTGTGCACAATCCCAATCTGATATTTCTAGTATCCCTAGCAAATGAAGGATAACATGTATCCAAATGTTTCAATGCTTCACTGTCAGATGGATGAGTCATTACTGTATCATCACGACTTCTTGCATGCCAACTCATGTAGGGGGCTGTCTTTTCCGACATGAATAATCTTTGAAGTCTCGGTGTTAGTGGAAAATACCGAAGCACCTTAAACGGGATATTTTTCTGTTGGACCGATTTCTTCTCCTTGTAACGAGGATGTTGACATACAGGGCATTTATCCAACTGCACATTTTCTTTATAATATAAAATACAGTTATTTTGGCACGCGTGTATTTTTTCGTACCCAAGCCCCAATTTTCTCATTAGCTTTTTAGTCTTATAAAAAGTTGGCTCAAACTTGTTATCAGTAGGCAGCATTCCATTAATCAATCCAGCAATCCGATCATACGCAACTCCGCTGATATTATAATCGGCCTAGATGTTTAAGAGCTGTGTCATTGCTGAAAACCTAGTGTATTTAGGACAATTCTCATACAAAGGTTCATCGACAGCTTTCAACATATCGTAAAATTCTGCAGCTTCTTTATTCGGTAATTCAATCTCTACCGCAGTTTGTACTTCTGTGATATCAACCGCTGTAGTATCTGGTGGGACTGATGTCTGAAGAACTGGCCGATCAACATTATCATTCAGGTGGAATTGACCCCCAAGACTATCAAGTATCATAGTTCTATAAGGATTACATTGACTGGATGAAGAAGCACCAGTAGAGGAAGATTCACCATATGTCTGAACGACAGGATTGCTCGACGTCCCGACTTCACGTGACTCCCCGTGACAAGTCCATAGAAAATATCTTGGTGCAAATCCTTTGGTATATAGATGCAGAGTGACAGTCTCCCGATCCAAAAATCGTTCATTTGAATAAATGCGGCACGGACATCGGATTTGATCACCCATGCTAACGAAATTCCGATTCGAATAGGCGAAATTTAGGAAGTACGTTACGCCTAATCGAAACTCATTCGTTAAAGCTCCACGATCAAGACATCGGTACATCCAACTTCGATCAGCCGACATGATTCTGTCAATCAATAATAATTTCTTTGGTTAATGTCTTTAGGTGAGATTGTCCTATTCCATTCGAGATTTATGTTATTCGTACTGCACTTATATTTTTATTTTAACTGTTAACTAATTATTCTAAATTTCGGCAGCATCTCCCTACAGTTCTTCGAATACGCATATCATCTGGGCGCGTATCGGAGAACAAGAGAGATGTTGCCGAAATTTAGAATAATTAGTTAACAGTTAAAATAAAAACGTAAGTGCAGTATAAATAACTATATTCCCAAATTGTCCAATCAGGGACAATTCAAGAATTGTACGTCGTATAAAAGATCATCTACTTCTTTTACACGAACATACAATCCCCGAACGGATCTAAGATTTTGCTAAATCATATCCGACTCGTCGATGCATATGTGAAACATATGAACTCGTCGAATGCATGATTATTTTCTAAATATTTCGAGACAGTTCGAGTCCATATTGGACGATTCCGGCGCGCGTCCGAAGTGGACAATTCCGAAATTAATCTAAACCCTAATAATTAATCTAACAAATTAAACAATTAATCTAATTAATTAATTAACAATTATAAAATAATAAAAAAACATTTATTATACTACAAATTCTCGCGTCCGAAGTGGATGATTCCGCCACGCGTCCGAAGTGGACGATTCCGGCGCGCGTCCGATGTGGACGATTCCGGTGCGCGTCCGAAGTGGACGATTCCGGCGCGCGTCCGAAGTGGACAATTCCGAAATTAATCTAAACCCTAATAATTAATCTAACAAATTAAACAATTAATATAAATAATTAATTAATAATTAATTAACAATTATAAAACAATAAAAAAACATTTATTATACTACAAATTCCTGGCGCCGGCGTACAGTGGCCGGACACACTGTCCGGCCACTGTAAAAGGTCCGGCGGCGGCCATCGGCCGACCACCGTCGGCCCCAACGGGTAGAGACGGCCGGCCGGCGAGGCATACCTGAAAAAGTCGGCAGCAGCGGGAGGAGGAAGAGGCGTCGTCGGCGTCGGCAGCGGCGGCAAGAGGCGGCAGCAGGAGGAGGCGGCAGCAGCAGCGGGAGGAAGAAGGGTCGGGCGCGACTGCGTGCCCTATATAAACTTATTAGCAACGGCTCACTCGCCCGTTAGAAAGCCGTTGCTAATAAGTTATCATCAGCAACGGCTCACTTGTCCGTTAGAAAGCCGTTGCTGATAATTAAAATATCAGCAATGGCTCGCATTTCCGTCAGAAAGCTATTGCGGATAATTAAAATAATCTGCAACGGCTCGCGTGTCCGTTAGAACGCCGTTGCAGATACAAATATCTGCAACGGCTCGGGCGGCCGTAAGAATGTCGTTGCAAATAGCAACGGCTTGAGCGACCGTTGCTGATAGCCGTTGCTGAAGACCAAGTTTCTAGTAGTGCAAGAAATTTCTCGGTACATCAAAATCGGGCGGAGGACAAGGGCTGCAATTGTCAAAATTACCCCTTCCTTCGACGGAGCCGGGCCATCATCGTCGGACTGGTCGCGGAGGTCGGGGTGAGGGCGGACGTGTCGCCGGGGTGATCGTCGGCGGCCGGGAGGACCGCCCGACGTGGGTCCGAGCAGAGCAGAGGAAGGCGGCGCTCGGACGGGAGGAGGCGGCGGGATCGAGCGCATAAGGGGCTGGCGGTGAGTCAGATCGTGTCGCCGGGAGTGATCGCCGACGACCGGGAGGATCGACCGACGTGGGTCCGAGCGGAGCAGAGGAAGGCAGGGCTCGAGCGAGCGTCGAGTGGAGAGGGAGACAAGTGAGGGAGAGGATATTTTAGATTTAATGTATTTAATAAATTGGGTAATTAAAGAAGAGAGTTGTATCGCATAAAATGAGATTGAATTGTAAATTATTAGGGTATTTTTGTAGTTGATCGTAGAATCATCGGATCGAGTCGAGGTGAATACCAAAGTTGTAAATTTTCATGTGCTGAACGCGATGGTGGTGTCATATTTCAGATTGGAGATCGTTTGGTATGATTTTTATATTTTTCGGTATTATCATATTATTATACTTTTAGGTTAATTAAAAATTAGTTGAAAACTTATTAGTTAAACTAAAACTTCTTATTGTATTAAAGTATTTGATACTATATATTAATATTTTTTTACATATTAATTAATTTTAAGACTAATTTACAATGGTATTTTAGTCATTTGTCATATATAGTACTTTGTTATAGCGAAACAAACGCAGAACATGACGAAATATCATATTATGTTCTTGACGAAACAAATACAGTATAGCTATTATCCCAGGATATCTGATGTCCTATCCTTGTTCATGTCTGGTGTCCTGTGATGAGCAGTTTGCGAACCAAACGGACCATTTATAATTTATCCTATTATAAATGGAAGTTGACTTCTAATCTTCTTGCATTTTAAACTCACGGTGCTATTTTTATTATACAAGGCATCTGAACTTTATTCTATGATTAACTTATTTTGTTCAATATTTCTTGTTCCATGGCTTAAGTTTTTTAAAAAATTGATCATACAATCAAATTTAATATTAAAGTAGCATTGAAATCAAATCTCATTATAGTCGGTCTCATTAAGTTTATTAAGGGGTGATTAACTTAGCAATTTTATTAACTAGTTCATTAACATTAATTTTTCAAAATTAGTAACCATAAATTAGTCGTTTAACTTCAATTAATTGTCATTTTGATTTTGATTTTTAAAGTTATGTTAATTAATAATTTTCGATTAACCAATGAAATCTTTTAACATACAAATATAATATTATGCAAATTACAAAGTGTTTCAAAATAAAAATTACACACCAAATATAATACTAGCTAATATCCAAATTAAAATTCAATTCTAATACAAGTACCTAGTTCAAGCTAATGTCAAACATAAAATAAAATTCAACAAAAAATGAACTAATTTTCTTTTGAACAGATTTTTTTTTTTTTTTTTTCTCACCCCTAAATTTATTTGCCCACAAGTGAGGACTCGGTACCCATCTATGCATTTGTATGGTTAACATGTTACAATTTTTTTCTTTTAAAAATACAATTTGGTTTGAATTTGAATTATTTTCTATAAAAGAACAAACAAACTAACTTAAATCAAACTATTACATACATTATATTTATATGATTAATTATACGTCTAATTAGTATTATGGATTTTGTAACTTTACGAAGATATGATAATTAAATATGCCGATTTAGTTATTAGAATATTTCAAATTTAATATTTACATTTTCTAAAATAAATATTTCTTGAATTATAAATTGTATATATTTTTTAAATTATTGTTTAAAATTTGCTTATAATATAAATTTTCACACAAAGAATTAATTTTATTTAATTTGATTTACAAAACTCCGAAAATCAATTGAAGATAATGGTTTAATTTTAAAATTTTGAAGTGTGGAATATTTAGAAAGGTGGTCTTTTTTGATAAATCGCTCCACTCATTGCAAATACGATATTTTTAAGGGGTTCGATCGAAAAATCATGCCATGTTCCTCGTCACAAAATTAATGGTACGGCCGAATCTCATCCGTCACTCGTGTAATCGATGTGCCGTGTCCTATGATTTACGCAAAATATTTCGACTCATTAAAATAATATATATTTATCAAAGTTAAAACAAATCGTACGGCACAATCGCATCTGTCTCACGCGCAGATGCACGCCACGTGTACTACAACTTGCCGAATTATCTCGATTAAAAAAAAGGAAAAAAACCCCAAGTGGAAGAAAGGAAAAGGAAATGGGAGAAAAGGTCGAAGCCGTGCCCCGAATCCCCTTCGAGCCCGATCCGAGACTCGCGTTCGATTTCGCAGATAGAAATCGAGAGGAAGCAGAGAAGGAGAAGAAAGGTGGGGGGCGCAAAGCGAAGGCGATCCCTGGCTGAATCGCTGAGATCACGATCGAAACCCACGGCGTCGTCTTGTTTGACCGGTAAATTTCCTCTTTTCCCGTTTGTAAACCTGGCCATTCTCTATCCATATTTTGCGCCTATCGGGAAGATCTGGAATTGTAATTTGCAGGGGAGGAAGCAGAAAGCGATTTGGGCGATGAGGAAGAAGCTCGGCACTCGATTCCCTGCGGTAATTGCCCGTGTTTCACTATTTCCTTAAATTTGCTACGTTTGAAATGACGAGTTGGAGGTTTCCTATTTTTTTGAGCTTCTTCTGTGTGAGGATCTTTGGTGGATCTGTGTTTTGATTTTGTAACGGGGCGCTTTATCTCTCCAATCTCCAAGTTGCCCTTTGGCGCCCTCGATTGAGGAAGCCCTAACCAGAGTCTGCACTTTTGGTTCTAAAATAAATCGGTCTTAGTTGCATACGCAATTTGGGATGAATCCTTTCCTGTGAATAAGATTGGGTGCCGAAGATGTAGTTGAGAGAGCCGTTGCAAGTAAAGTCATTCTTCGGGGATTTACTTTTTCAGAGTTGACGGGTTCGTATACTTAGTGGCAAGTTGAACTAGATTTGTTTTCGTCATGGCAAGCAAATGACTACTGTATATTTTCGGCTTCAGATAGTGTGATTCCTTTGGTTGCAGCCTGTTTTGATATGCCCAACTCAGTGGAAGAGGCTCATTAGACCTTGATAAAGAAACATAGACCTAGGATGCATGGTTATCACCTAAAATTATCTCTTATATAGGAACAACTAGTTTACAATTTTTTATGTGCATAAATTGTCAAAGACCTTTGGCTGCTGTGCTATACAAAATATTGTAAGGTAACACCTGTAGCACTGACATTTAAGATTCCTAGATTGTACCTCCTTGTTTCTACTTTCCTTTAGTTGCTTCATATCTATAGGAAAGAATGTAGAAAGTGCATTTGCCGTGTCAGTAAAGTTACTGCTAGATTTATGATTCCCTTCTTACTGTGTCTGTGATGTTCTGATGGCTTCACACAACCTTCATTTTCATGTCTATGTAACAAGACCCTTACATATATGGTTGCTATCTTTGTGTTACTATGGAATACATATAGGCATTGGCTTTTGTAATATTTCAAACTTCTGAATGAAAGAACCACTTACATTTTTCTGAGATTCTTTTGTGTGTGTGTAACTGAGTAATGCTATTTGTAAAAATGATGCTTTTGTCAATGATTGTTCTCATAGGGAATAAGTTGGAAATGATAGGGTTTTTTTATATGGTGTTACAGTCACGAATAAAGAAGATAATGCAAGCAGATGAAGATGTTGGAAAAATTGCATTAGCTGTGCCTCTTCTCGTCTGTGAGTATTCTGGCTTTCTGTATTTTAGTCTCTGATTATTCTTGTTTTTTATCAGTCTTTTTATCTTTTGGTTGACATTCATAGTATTTCCATTCACTTTTTGAAGATTCTTTCATTAGCCAGATTTATTAATTTTTCTTTTTGCGGTATTTTTTTATTAGCAAATACCTGCTTCAACTCATGGATTTGACAACTTGGTAATGTGGATTTTGTGGAAAACTATGAGTGCAAAAAATTCGATTGAGTGTAGGTTTTACATTTAAATGTGTGTTTTGTTTGAAATGCAAAGAGTTGCAAGATCAAGAAGTTGTTTTTTCATATTATGTGTTAAGTTTGGCAAAAGATTATTTGCTGAATTTTTCCAATGTTCACATACACCTAGTAGATACTAGAGACTAAAAATTGTTTGTCGCTGCATGTTTCTTTTATTTGATTGGCCTTCAATGGAAAAATATTGCATCTATGCTGAATCTGGAGAAGTAGCAATTTACCTTGTGGTGTAAATATGACTATTTACTGAAAACAATTAGCAATCCCTTGCTATTCCAGATGCTCTTATTTTGATGGAAATGTTATTATGGTTGTAAAATTGGCATTTTACTCACTTTTGTTGTTCTTCATATAGATATAGACTGTAGTTGAAGATTAAACATATCGCATTATTCACTTGAAAGAGAACCCAATATTTGTTTCATCAGGAACTTCTCTCATGTACATTTTTGTAGGGACATCAAGGAACCCTTTGATTCGTGTTATTTTTCTCTCAAAGAGATTATAACGATATCTAGGGAACCCTTCCATTTCTGATTATTTTAATCTCACAGAGATTATAAGTTATGTTTCTAAATTTCTGTTTTGTTATGAATCTTTTGTTTTATTTATTGATTGTTTTTCTTACTTTCATCTTGTGTTGAAATGTAATTTTCTTACTTTTTTCAGACTCACAAGAAAATCTATTGTGAAAGGATAAATAGATCTTAGCCAACACTTTTGCTTCAGTAATTTTGGAAAACATGATTTTTTTAAATTCTTGTGTAACTATTAGTCATTTGACATTCAACTTGTTGGAAATTAGTGTATTAAAGTTGATGAGCGTCTGATGTATTGCTTTGTTGGTTTCTGGCAGCAAAATCTTTGGAGTTGTTCTTGCAAGATCTTTGTGACAGGACGTATGAAATTACTCTTCAAAGGGGAGCTAAGACACTGAACTCTTCACACTTGTAAGAAAATTCACAGTTGCTTTATTTTTGTTTCTTTTGGTTTGAACTTGCAGTGTTACAGTTTGAAATTCAGAAAATATGTTATATTGTTGTGATTATTAAGGAACTAGACAACTAGTAGTATTGCCTGCAGTCTGGACCCTGGTCACTGTTTTAATAGATGATAGGTTTGACAAAGAACATTTGGAGGAGGATGTTGGTACTTTGGTTTATTTTATGCTTTTTGCTTGTATTATTATCTGAACTTCTGATGTAAAATATGATGCCCTTGATGTAGGATGTATGAATATGCTTAAATCTCATTTAGCATTCAAAGTGTGATTGCTTTCTCTTGCCCAATAAGATATTATGCAAGGCCAAGATTTTACGTGTGCCCATCATGGCTTGATAACTGTAGGATGTGCCTTTGATACATTCATTTAGCTGGCCGTAGATAGTCTATAGCTGTTTAGGATATAAATGATAGACCATGTGCCATCTGAAGTTTTATTTTTTTTAGATAAAATGACATTGATAAATAATAAATTTAAGATGATATCAACTGGGAGGTCCTGTATTTGAATATACCAAAATGATGCTTTGAAAAAATATATATTCTCCAAGCTAATTGAAGCTTCACGTGTTGCAATTGAGCTTGCCCTGTCAACTCGTCCACACATGAATGCAACTATTAAGTATATAAATGAATAGTCATGTCTTATCTATTGGCTTAAGCTTTTAGATGGAATGACATTAATCATGAATTAAGAATTGCAATTTAATTGGGTAGTTTATACTGATACAAACCTCATATATACATTATGAGGAGGATATGATATAACCAATTCAAAGGACTTGCACCACAAAGGAGATATATGTCAATTTAGCATGGCTGTTATTTCTTAAATTTTGTGTACTTTGAGCTACTAAAATTTCTTTTATGTGGGTGTTAGAATTGATCATGTTTTCTAACAAATTATTGTCTTCTACCTTAGTTTAAAAAAATGTTTGTCACTTATTGTACCTCAAGGTGCCAGTAGTAATAGTTCATCTCTTTCTTTTTTCTGAGCTTTCCAGAAAACAATGTGTCAAGACTTATAGTGCTTATGATTTCTTAACTGGTGTTGTCAACAAGGTACCAAACCTTGGTGGCATGGAACCTTGTGAAGATGAAAAAGGGATAAGCCGTAGAAGGTAATTTGTCCATAATGTTCTTCTACATTAATATATGTACCAGTGATGCAGCACTGACTCTAATAAATTCTTAGGAAAACACTACCACATGGTGATGAAGTTGAGAGCAATGAGAACCAGCTGAGGTCCGCCAAGATGGTATGTACTTGTATTACTAGATTTTTGTTGATAAGTTAACTATTCTGCTCTTCTTCTGAATGTTACAATACTTGATAGCAGGCTATGAGGAATTCTAGCATTAGCCCTAGAGGACGTGGAAGGGGTAGAGGAAGAGGTAGAGGACGACCCCCTACAAGGGCAAGAGAAGTAGCTTACGTGAAATATGAGGATGACAGCACCATGTTCAGTGAACATGATGAGACCCCTTTGGAGCAGCCAAGGCAGCCTGAAGAAGCAAAGGAAAATACCCATCAGAGCATGCATACTTCATCCGTTTCAGTCATGAGTGAAACTGCAACAACAACAGTGGAGGCTAAGCAAGAACAGCATTCAACTTTTCCTCTTCCGGATGGAGCTGGCAACATTGGAATAGAGCCACCGAGACTTGTACATTTAACCATGCAGATAGATGAGGACGAGGATTATGACAATGAAGATTAGCATATATGTTTTTCCACTTGTTACTAACAAGCCAGCTTGTTCTGTAAATATTTTCACATATTTACTACTCAGCTAGGTCATTCTTGTGCCCATCGTTCTTGTTGAACTTGATCATATTAGGTGTCTTATGGTTCTTGTATTAGTTTATGGATATGCTGCTACATATTTGTTGTATTTTATCCATTTCTAGGCTTGTCAGGACAAGAAATAGTTTATTGGCAGATTAGTGTTTGTTTTTAATGTAATGAAATTATCATTAGCTGTTACAAAAGTGGCCTGGTTCCCGAAACTTAGTTTATCTAACTAGAGAAAAAGGCTAAAAATGAGCATTACTAATAGTCAGTATAACTCTTTGTTGATGACTTTAATTTGTCAGATTAATTTTGTTCATTAGATCATTATATTTGTTCATTATATGTTCAGGTAATTTGTTTCTTAGGAAATTCTTTCGTTCTTGTTGTTAAGCTTTCATCATATTGGCTGAGGAAAAATACCATGGGATGCAATTCGTTTCACAGATGTATACCTTTCATTCCTCTGTTCTGAAGAATGGGTGGTTGAGTTCTTGCAAAAAAGTAAAAGAAAGAAATATTGCATTTGAACCACAGTTATATTTTTACCAAAAAGCATATATTAAATAATTTGAACCACAGTTATGCCACGCTTTTGCACTTTTGCTGGAGAATCTCACAGCTGGTCACTGAGTTGAATGATTACTGTTTATTCGAAGGAGCAGTTGTAGTGTTGTCTCTTGCATAAATCATTCAATCATAAAATCAGTTCCTAAAGCAGAATAAGAAATATGCTTATTCCTAAAAGTAAAAGCAGAATACGAAACTTATTATTCCTAAAATAAAAATGAAATTCAAAATATATATACAATACTCTCACTCTCGTGATGAGTTGACATCTCGTTAACTATATTAACCCTATTAACTCATTCTATAATAGGATTAATATCTCTCATCCAACACTTTTTCACAATTACCATGAGAAAAAAGAGAGTCAATCATGGTTCTCAATCAATAATTGCAAAATTGACAATAACTTCTCAACATTTATCAAACGTATTTCGGCAAGCACCAAAGTGCATTTATTGCTCAATAAATGCTGACTATGCAAGCCTATCAGATCCCTCAATTGTACTAGAATTATCACTTGCTCCATTATTTGATCCTCCCCACTTCTTTATTCGAGAACCGGCTTTCATCGCCTGCCATGATATGAGTAAAATAATCAGATGTCTGCCGAGAGAGAGAGAGAGAGAGAGAGAGAGGCAGAGATAGACAGACCTCAGTTTTCCAATTTGTGCACGCTGTAATGGTCACTATTATAATAGTCTGTATGCTTACTCCAGTCAACATCCCACTCCACATTCCCTGCGTTTAGTTAAAAAAATGTAGAACTCGTTGGTGTTAGAATTTGGGTGGTGAAGCTCAAAGTCACGGAAGAGTGCTCTTAATTTAATTGATCTATGATCTATATAAGCATACCTTTACCCCGAAGTCAAAATAAAACGCCAACAAGCAGCCTATTGGGATCCCAATCACATAATAGCACCCCATATTGATATAGGCCACCAGCCATTGCCACCCAGCTCCTACTGCAACACCTGCAAACCTCAAAGCAGATTAGCTTTCCCTTTCCCTTTTTGCAGCAACCAAACCCCATTTCATAGTACACACATCTATGTAAGAAAATATTCCTTGTGTTCCTCTCGAAACAGTTGACATATCCTTTACACAAATTTACCATCATCATGCATCGTCTTGATTCCTTTTGAAACCAATGCTGAAAATTAAGTCATGAAGTTACCTGTTAGAACTGGCTGAACACTGTTGAGGAGCAGCACCAAGGAGAAGACCACCGCAAGGCTCGAGACGGCACGCACCACTTCCGGGCTGTTGGTGAAGGGAATCCCATAAACATCTCTCAGAGCCAACACAAGCGAGAAGAAGATCACACCCAGTGTCACTGACGATGTAATGACACATATTATGGCAAACTTGGCAGCTCTCGGCCTTCCTGCCCCGAGCTCATTTGATATCCTAACACTGTATAATAGATAACCCAATAAGAAGATATTGTGTCTCTCTCAGAAACACCAAGTAGTAGTACCTGATTGCAACATTGAAGCCAAAGAACACCATGAACTCCCAGCCATTGATGTTATTGCTGCGAGTTAAAAAAACAAACCACTGAGTACTAAAAACATTAAGAATGTGACGAACTCCACATCATTGGATGCACTGCAGCCTCACCAGATTGATACAGCAGCTACTGCTATTTGAGCATCCTTCAAATTTCCCACCAAGACTATGAGAATCATGTAGTACCAGAACTCCAAGCTAATTGCATGCATTGCAGAAGAAATCAGCCATGATCAGCAATGCATTAAAGATTAAAGAGATTGAATTGAACCGAACTTACCATAGCATTATAGCAGAGCCAATGGAGAGCCACGCAAACGACCCCAAACTCCTGAAGGCCCCCCAGCTGAAGCCGTTCCAAGCGCCAGGGCAGTACCCCAATGCAATGTAGGCGAACTGCGCGAGCACAATAATCCACCACGACAAGTTGAGCGAGACCGCGGCGCCGACGAGGCCGAGCTTGAGATGCGCCACCAGAAGCCAGCTGAAGCAGACGTGGAAGACCAGGGCGACCGCCGCCACCGCCGCCATGACCATGACCTTGCTCTGCGCCTGCAGGAACTTGGATATCGGGAAGTTGAGGCCGTAGGCGAAGAGCTGCGGGATCATGTAGAGCGAGAACCTCCCGGCGAGCACGGCGATCTCGTCGTCCTGCTTGAAGAAGCGGAGGATGGGCGTGGCGAACAGGTAGACGGGGAGAAGGCAGGTGCACATGGTGAGGAGAATGATCCACGAGCGCTGCATGTAGACGCCGAGCATGTGGAGCTGCTTTGCCCCGTAGGCTTGGCCGCAGAGTGTCTCGAGGGCGCTTCCCATGCCCATCTATTGAATTCACAACGATTACTGTGTCATTTGAAGAATTAATGTTCATATTGCAACGGTGCAAGATCTTGGGAAAGCAAATGAATCCGAAGACCAAAACTGTGTGTAGATTACTGTACTGAAAAAAAAAAATCACTCATTGCCATTGGCAATTCGAAGTTAATTAGATTTGTATCTCCAAACCATCTAAAAGATCGGCAAATGGTTCAGATCGAATCAAAATTCAAGTTTGGTGTCTTTACAAGACACGAGACACAAGACAAGTAGGAGAACAACTTGAGAAGACTTTTAATTCTCGATATATGATCCTGTCATATTCCATAAATCTAGGAAGACAAATTGAGTTAAAATAGTAGCCTTTTCTTGCCACTACAAAAACAGATACAGCTAATTTTAGTCTGTTAAACTGCATTCTGCAAAAGTATTTTGCCGTGCTCTAATTTTTTATTGATTGAGTTCATGTCTCGGAAAGAGAATCGACAGGTGAACTAAAAACAAAATGTTATAATGCAACGCCAAGAGAGAGTATATATATATATAACAGATAGATGAAATATATGTGGATGGATAGATAATTAGATACCATGATGCCGAAGGCGAGGCCGGCGATGACCATGTTCTCGGTGGAGACGGCATCGAGTTCGAGTGTGGTGAGGTGGCCGGCGAAGATCTGGGTGGTGGCGCCGAGGGAGTAGCGGCAGATGGACGTGAAGATGGACGGCCCTGCCAAATACCAAATCCGCTTGCTCTCCTCCGCCCAGAGCTTGAAGAACTGCTTACAGCTCTTTATCTCCTCCAAGTCTTCTCTCACTTCTTTGCCTCCCCCGAGCAAAGGCTCATCCATTGCCCGTTCCCTCGCCATCTCCTTCCGTCTTCCTTCTCTATTTCTCTTCTTTCACTCGATCGGTCTGTATTTTAAGTTATATATAGAGGAGGAGCAACTGGAATTGGCTATTCTTTTATTTATTTATTATTTATTTATTTATTTATTTATTATTATTATTATTATTATTATTATTATTATTATTATTATTATTATTATTATTATTATTATTATTATTATTATTACTATTATTATTATTATTATTATTATTATTACTGAAGGGTCGAAGTATTATGGTCTAGTTTGGTGTCTCTCCTTGGTTGATTCAACGTCGGCGGAGGGACCTACAAAAAATAATTCGATGCTCAAGTTAGGGGGACTCTAATGTGTAGGTAATGAAATTGAAACTTAGGATTACTTGTGGCATACCGTGTCTGTATTTATTATAGGTAGATGTGATGACGTCGCTCAGAAAAATAATTCGATGCTCAAGTTAGGGGGACTCTAATGTGTAGGTAATGAAATTAAAACTTAGAATTACCTGTGGCGTACCGTGTCTGTATTTATTATAGGTAGATGTGATGACGTCGCTCAGAAGTTTCATGTGGATATTGCTCAAAGTGGATCGAGATTGATTTCGAAAATGAAGGACTTGTAATGGCACAGCTCTCCTCATAAGGTAGGATACAAATATCCTTATATGGTCAGGTGGAGCCCCCAGGTGGAACAGTTTGATCTGACTCGAGTCAAATTTGAGGAAATAGCGGGGCGAGACCCTTGGGTGAAGTCATCTGGTCCGATCTTGAAATGAGTTGTGGGGGTGTCAATGGGTCTAATTCGATCATCTCTAATAATTCTATTATTATTATTATTATTATTATTATTATTATTATTGATATGACTGTTGGTTGCACTTTAAATTTTTTCACTAGGGACAACAAATATATATTTTTTCACTTTAACTGGGTGTCATACACATTTCTATGACTTTTCTAAAAGAATATGTATCTTTTTCTGGTTTTTGGGTAGATTATTGGCAAATACAAGAAGAAAGAGCCAACAAGGGTATAACTTCTTTTCAACTTTATAGAATGGAAAATGAGGTACACTGAAACATAAAATTAAAATTTAATTATATTTTTATTTTTAAATCTTCACATTTAAAAACTAATAGAAACAAAATTTATTCATAATTAGTCTTTAAAAATCTATAGAAACAACAATAATAGAATCACTTAATTGATTTGACTCTAAGTTATAGAAATACTAGCAACATAGTCACTTAATTGATTTGACTCTAAAATTATTTTTAGAGGCTAATTAAAAATAAATTTTATTATTATTATTATTATTATTATTATTATTATTATTATTATTATTATTATTATTATTATTATTATTATTATTACTGAGCGGTTGAAGTATTATGGTCTAATTTGGTGTCTCTCCTTGTTTGGTTCAACGCCGACGGAGGGACCTACAAAAAGTACTTCGATACTCAAGTTAGGGGGACTCCAATGTGTAGGTAATGAAATTGGAACTTAGGATTACCTGTGACGTACCGTGTCTGTATTTATTGTAGGTAGATGTGATGACGTCGCTCGAAAGTTTCATGAGGATATTGCTCAAAGTGGATCGAGGTTGATTTCGAAGATGACAGACTTGTAATGGCGCAGCACTCCTCATAAGGTAGGATGCAAATATCCTTATATGATCAGGTGAAGTCCCTAGGTGGAACTGTTTGATCTGACTCGAGTCAAATTCAAGGAAATAGCGGGGCGAGACCCTTGGGTGAAGTCATCCGGTTCGATCTTGAAATGAGTTGTGGGGGTGTCAATGGGTCTAATCTGATCATGTTCAATAATTCTATTATTATTATTATTATTATTATTATTATTATTATTATTATTATTATTATTATTATTATTATTATTATTATTATTATTATTATTATTATTATTATTATTATTATTATTATGACGGCTGTTTGCACTTTAAATTTTTTCACTAAGGACAACATATGATTGATATAATAAATATTTTTTTTTTCATTTTAATTGAGTGTCATACACATTTCTATGACTTTTTAAAAAGAATATGCATCTGGTTTTTGGATAGATTATTGGTAAATACAAGAAGAAAGAGCCAAAAATGGTAAAACTTCTTTTCAACTTTATAGAATGGAAAATGAGATACACACTATAACACAATTAATCTATAAAGATATAAAAATAAAAATAAATTATATTTTTATTTTTAAATCTTCACATTTAAAGATTAATAAACATAAAATTTATTCCTAGTTAATCTCTAAAGACCTATAGAAACAATAATAACAGAGTCACTTAATTGATTTGACTCTAAGCTATAAAAACACTAGCAACAGAGTCATTTAATTGATCTGACTCTAAAATTATTTTTTGAGGTTAATTAGAAATAAATTTTGTATTTATTAGTCTCTAAATGTAAAGATTTAAAAATAAAAATCTAATTTATCTCTAATTATGTGTCTTTGTATGTCGTTTGTATTGTAGTGACATGGTGTTCATTGAACCAAAATGGTGGTAAATTGTGGGATTATTTATATAAAGGAATATTTTAAGTAGAATAAAAAATATAATACTTTTTTTCATCCCCTTGTATATTTAATAATTTTTAAAATGAACAAAAAAAAGAGTTGAAGTTTAGAAAAATATAGGATGATGAGTTTATCAAAATGATTGAATTTTCCATTGCCACCCATTTTTAATCAATTTAAAGGGGAAGGAAGATAAGGGGAGAGGAGAAAAAATAGTTTAAATTAAAAAGAAGTTAGAAATAGCCAAATAAATATTTTTTAATAGAGATAAATTAATTTTTTTTGGATCTTTTAAAATATATATTTTCTTTCTTTCCTCTTCGTGCTTTTGTGTCGTTAATGTCCTTCGTTTTTATTAATGACTGATTTTTTAATAAATTCTATTTCTTCTGTATGATAATATAAAATAATAAATAAAAAGAAAATTAGGTACGTGCGTACATGGGACATAACATTAATTTTAATTTTTTTTTATTTTTAAAATCAAGTATCATATCTTCAAGAGATTAAAATGGATCACTTATAGTATTTATTTTATCCAGAAAATAAACAACAAAATATACATTACATTAGAAGTTATTTAAAAAGAAAATATGAATAGATTTTTTTTAACAATAATAAGATTATAATGTGATTGGTGGGATGAAATAAAATCATAAGAAATATGAATAGATTAAGAAATCAATAGATAAAGAATAATATTATCCTGTTTAGTTGACATTATGAAAAAATCATAAATAATACTTTACTTTTTTGTCTAGTATAAAAAATAATAATGAATTGATAAAAAAATTACTAAAATATACTTTTAAAATTATAATAAATTATGTAATAATTTATTCTAATTAATAACAACGTAATAAAAATTATGTATTAATGTAAAATAATTGATTAATTTTAAAATAATAATTGATTAATTTTATAATTTTTAAATAATTACATAATAAAAATATATATAAAATATACATTATTTTATGAAATAATATTAAAATATTTTAGTTTTTATATTCTTATATAATATTAACAATAATATTAAAAAATATAAGGAATAATATTCATAGTATTTCTTGAATCTAGGTAAATAATGATATTCATCATTCATAGGGAATAATATTTTTTATCTATTTCTTATGGCACATATATTCTTTGTCAATAAATTACAATCAAATAAGAGAATAAAAATATCATAAAGAATAATATTTTATTCTCCATTTATTCAATTCAACCAAAGATCACTAAAGTTTAATCCATCATATATTTATCAATAAAAAATTAATATCAGGTAAGTTCATGTATAATCCATCGTATATTTATCAATAAAAATTAAAATATAAAAATATATTAGTAATAAAATACAATATTTTTATAATATCACGAGATATTACCCCCTAAAAAGGAAGAATCTATGAAGCATCGACACAGACACAAACACGGGACACGACACGGACACGACATATATAGCATATATATATATATAAGTTAATTATTATTTTTTAAAATCCACCGTTTATATATATATTTCAAAAATTTATAATAATATCATGATACTTTCGTTGATATCAAACTTCTAGTTTTTAGTTTTTCTAGACCCCTTTCAAAATATATGAAGCGTTCTAGATAATTTCTTATGTTAATACTTACTATTTCTTAACCCCTTCCAAAAGTATGGGACACAATATCTATTGACATCTACAAAAAAAAATTAAATTTGCATATCTTAGTAGAACTAGTCATGTACAATCACACATAAAGGAAAAGTTAAGTAGAGTCACACTATCTTCTTCATTAATCATTGTTGTTATATTTTTCATTAAAAAAGATTACTCTCTTCAACTTTGGTTCGTCAAGAAAAAGATTGATAATTTCAAAGATTTTATTATCTCTATCAATTGAAAATTCATCTTCTGTAATATTATTAATATTGTCCCACATTATATTATTATTATTATTATTATTATTATTATTATTATTATTATTATTATTATTATTATTATTATTATTATTATTGCTTGCACTTTTTCCACTAAGGACAACATATGATTGATATAATTTTGGTTGTAAATAGATTTAAATAAATATATTTTTTTTCACTTTAATCGAGTGTCATACACATTTCTATGACTTTTCTAAAAGAATATGTATCTTTTTCTGGTTTTTGGGTAGATTATTGGCAAATACAAGAAGAAAGAGCCAAAAAGGGTAAAACTTCTTTTCAACTTTATAGAAAAGAAAATGAGGTAGACATGGTGTTCATTGAACCAAAATGGTGGTGAATTGTGGGATTATTTATATAAATGAACATTCTATGTAGAATAAAAAATATAATACTTTTTTTTCATCCCCTTGTATATTTAATAATATTTAAAATGAACAAAAAAGTTGAAGTTTAGAAAAATATAAGATTATGAGTTTATCAAAATGATTGAATTTTCAATTGTCATCCATTTTTAACAATTTGAAGGGGGAGGAAGAAGAGGGGAGATAAGAAAAAATAGTTTAAATTAAAAAGAAGTTAGAAATAGCCAAATAAATATTTTTTAATAGAGATAAATTAATCTTCTTTGGATTCTTTAATATATATATTTTCTTTCTTTCCTCTTCTTTGAATATTTATCCATCAAAACATGTTTTTGTGTAGTTAATGTCCTTCATTTTTATTAATGATTGTTTTTTTAATGAATTCTGTTTCTTTTTCTTTAGTATGATAAGATAAAATAATAAATAAAAAGGAAATTAGGTATGTGCGTACACGAGACATAACATTAATTTTAAATTATTTTAATTTTTAAAATCAAGTATCATATCTTCAAGATATTAAAATGGATCACTTATCATATTCCTTTTATCCGGAAAACAAACAACAAAATATATATATTACATTAGAAGTTATTTAAAAAGAAAATATGAATAGACTTTTTTTTAACAATAATAAGATTATAATGTGTTTGATTAGATGGAACAAAATCATAAAAAATATATGAATAGATTAGGAATTCAATAGATAAAGAATAATATTATCTTGTTTAGTTGACATTATATGAAAAGATCACAAATAATACTTTACTTTTTTTTTTCTTAGTATAAGAAATAATAATGAATTGATAGAAAAATTATTAAAATATTCTTCTAAACTTATAATAAATTATGTAATAATTTATTATATTAATAACAACGTAATAAAAAATATGCATTAATGTAAAATAATTGATTAATTTTAGAATAATAATTGATTAATTTTATTAATTATGGCGCCGTGAGATAAGGGACCATATTTTTCATTTGATTAAGAGCTCATCAGTTCAGTTCATTTCATTTCTTTGCAGGAGACGCACATTGATGTTTCTCAGGCCAACAAGCTTATCTCTTCCCTTGGTCGGTCTTGGCGTGGTGTTGCCCAGGCCTCCGCTGGTGCCTCGGGTGGACTTCTTGTTGCGTGGAATTCGGTTTGCATTCAAGCTAACCCTTTATCTATTGCTCCTCAGTGTATTTATGTGGTTCTTCAATTTGAAAACTGCGAACCTTTTTTGTTTTCGAATGTGTACGCCAGTACCAATCCGAATTTACGCCTTGATTTTTTTCGAAGTTTTCAATCTCTTGATTTCTCTTCTTTTCCGTGGGTTTTGGCGGGTGATTTTAACTGTACTTTGGCCGAGGTCGATAAGAAAGGTGGCATTCCTTTTCGGCTCTCTCGTTCGATTCTTGCTTTTCGAGAATTTATTCATGATTTGGGGTTAATAGACTTGGGTTTTTCCGGTTTGCCTTTTACGTGGTGTAATAATAGGTAGGGTCTTTTTAGGATCCATATTAGACTTGATCATTTTTTCTGTAATGGCGCATGGCTACATTTTTTTAATGATGCCTCTGTTAGGCATCTGAACAGAGGAATCTCCGATCATTGTCCTCTGCTCTTCACGTTTTCTGATTCACTTTGTAGAAATAAATTATTTCATTTTCAGAACTTTTGGGTTGAGTATCCTGAGTCTTCCGAAGTTGTTTCTCAGGCTTGGAGTGAAGTGCCTTCTAGTCTTAATCCGCACAATAAGTTTTCTACTGCACTTAGGTTTACTCGATATGCTCTATCTCGTTGGAATGTCAATGTTCTTGGTATGTTGGAAAATGCCTTGGCTGATACTATCTCTAAGATATCTGTGCTTGAGATGTCTGATGTTGTGTCTAATCTGTGTGTAAATGATGAATGTGAGTTGAGAATGTTGTATAAGAAGGTTATTGCTTTGCGAAGGCAGATTAGCTTGAAATGGTGGGCGAAATCTAAGCAAAATTGAATTTCGAATGGCGACCAAAACTCGGCGTATTTTCACAGAATAGTGTCAGCCCGTCGCCGGACCAACAAAATTAATTCTCTGGTGGTTTCTAATGACTTAGTTTTATCTGATGATTTGGCCATCTTAGATGCTTTTTCTGTCTCTTATAAGCTGTTTTGGTCTGATACTTTAGATGATGGTTTCGTTGATATTGCTCATGATCTGCATGTTTCCATTATTGATCCTGCTCGCGCCTCTCATTTAACTAAACCTTTCACGGCTTTAGATGTTTGGGTTGTTATCAAGGCTTTGCCGAATGGCAAAAGTCCGGGGATTGACGGGTTCATAACTGAATTTTACAAGCATTATTGGGGTATTACATCCAAGTCATTTTTGAATTATTTAAATCTGTTTCATGTTTCGGGCTTCCTTCCCTTGGACTGGAATAAAACCATGCTTACGTTTATCCCAAAAACTTCTAATCCTTCCACGGTTAGGGACTATCGGCCTATAACGCTTTGTAATTTAAGTTACCGGATCCTTGGTAAACTTCTAGCCAATAGGATTCAAGTAGTGGTCCATAAGCTTGTTTCTCCTGTGCAATATGCCTTTATTAAAGGGCGCAGTATTCAGGATAATATTTTGCTTGCACAGGAGATTGCTCATTCCATGTACGGGTCTAAGGGTAAAATCCCCTATGTTATGATCAAAGTTGATCTCGAGAAGGCTTATGACAAATTATCATGGAAAGCCATCAAGGCTATGTTGCTTGCCTTTCAGTTTCCGCCTAGGTTTATTAATTGGATTTTCACCTGCATCTCCACTGCTATTTTTTCTTGCCTAATCAATAGTAATTTGTTTGCCTTATTTCCCTCTAGTAGAGGGATTAGGCAAGGGGATCTGTTGTCCCCTTACTTGTATGTCCTCACTGCCCAAGCTTTGTCTTGCCTGCTTGACAAGGCTGTGGAGCTCGATCGGTTAAAGCCTTTTAAAGTGAAGAACTCGGTCAAAATCAGCCACTTGATGTTTGCCGATGATATCCCGCTAACCTTCAGGGATTCGAAGCAGAGTCTTGAGGCTATTAGACATGTGTTTGATGTGTATGAGAAATTTTCGGGTCAGTCTATCAATCTTGCAAAATCGGAAATTTTCTTTCCTAAAGCTGCTTCTAGGGATCAAATTAGAATAATTTGCTCCTCCCTCAACATGAGGGCTGGAAGCTTTCCCTTTAAATATCTTGGGTCCATGATAGCCCCTAGAAGACCACCTGTGTTAGCTCATAATTTTATTCTTGATCAAATGAAGGCTAAGTTATATGCATGGAAATCCAATATCCTTTCTCAAGCCGGTCGGGTTGTGTTAATCAATTCGGTGCTCAATTCAATCCTCTTGCATTCACTTAGTGTTTCGTGGGTCTCTCTGGTCTTTATTGATAAACTTGAGCAGATCATTCGAAACTTCCTTTGGGCTGGGCCATCTGGTCGTAATGTCATCCATCACTTATCGTGGGAGGTGGTAACCAAACCCTACTTCGATGGCGGTCTTGGTATTTCCAACATTTCCAATAAATGTTTGGCTTTGCAGGCTAAAAAGATGCTTTTGTATCTAAACAATGGCTCTTCTCCTTGGATGGATCTTATTTTCGTCAAATACCCTAGCCTTAGACAGGGTCTTTCTACGTGCACTCCATCCTCTTGGAGCTGGAAGCTTTTTACTAAAGCTTTCCATGTTTTTAATCCTGGCTATTTTTGCCTGATTTCTTCGGGCACTTCTTCATCAGTTCTAAGGGATAATTGGATTTTTGATATGTCGTTATCTATGAAGCCAACTTTTTTTTACTACAACATGATTGATGAAAGCATGACAGAAAATTGCTTTATCTCTAATCAATGTTGGAATATGAATGAATGTATTGATAAATTTGGTCCAGTTCTCGCAGACTCCATTTCTAAGTTGCAGTTGCCTATGCTACCCGGTGATGATAAATATATTTGGAAGGAAAGTTTAGGGGGCAGTGTTACCGCCAAAAGTGCCTTAAGGTTTCTTAGAAGCCATGACCTCCAGGCTTATCAATCGGCACCTGTGTGGAAAGTGCTTTGGAATTTATGTCTAGCTCCCAAAGTTAAATTTTTTTGTTGGAAATTGATTTACCGTAGGTTGCCTACTTTTGAGCGTCTTCACCGATTGGGAATTTTTTATTCCAGATCCTGCCCATTTTGTTCAGCTACTATTGAGTGCTGTGATTATTTATTCTTCTATTTTCCCTTTGCTAACTCTGTATGGAGTCTCCTTTCTGTTAAGACTAGTTTGAGTTTCCTAGACCGATCGGATTGGTACTTAGGTAGTTGGGTCATTTCCCGATGTACCATTCCTACGGGTGCACCGACTCTCTCGGAATTTGTCGCAAATACTTATTGGTTCATCTGGTACGCTAGAAATCTTTTGGTGCATGAGGCTAGGCAGTCTGTCCCCTCCATCCTAGTGAAAATTATTGCGTTCACAATTTCATTTTTGCCTTGTGCTCAATTTGAGGGCCCTAGCAATAGATCTACTCAACTTAGAAAATGAATTCCGCCAGCACCTAATTTATTTAAAATTAATAGTGATGCTTCTTTTGCTGATTCTGCAGGAGGTATTGGGTTTGTAATTCGTTCGCCCGCAAGGGACTATTTTGGGGGTGGCTTTGCCTTCTTTCATGGAGACTCAGTACTTGTGCTGGAAGCTTTGGCTGTTCGCAAGTGCTTGCTTTTTGCTAAGAGGATTTGCCTCTCCGATTTTGTTGTTGAGTCTGACTCAAAATTTTTGATTTCAGTAATTAACGATGAAATTCCCATTCCCTGGGAAATTGACTCACTAATTTCGGATATTCGAAACTTTGATTCTGGTTGTAATTATCAGGGCTTTGTTTTTTGTTATAGGGAATGTAACAAAGCTGCTCATTGGGCAGCAAATAGGGATCGTATATGTAAGGATGGACTGGTGTGGTCCACTATTCGACCTTCTGAGTTGGAGACTATTCTGTTGGCTGACTCTTTTGTTGTGGGTTTAGGTCGCGCTTTTATATAAATGCTCTTTTATTCGGGTAAAAAAAAAGACACAAAATAAAATTACCAAAAATATATGTAAATATATACGTAGCTAATTTAACTCATTATTTAATATAAAAATTGCAATAGTTTTCATTAAAAAAATGCAATTGCCACACTGAGTGGCAGTAATTAATGTGGATATATATACGGACAAATTAAGTAATAAATGAGGGAGTACTGTCAATTAATTATTAACATGTGATTCTAGAAAACATTATTGATCTAAAAACACACGTAGCTGTTGAAGAACATGTGATTCTTGATTTTTAGCATCCTGTTCGAATCAATTCTCAAACCATAACATCTTGTTTCTATTCGCACTATTTAATTAATTTTTCATATATAATTGATGATGATGATATTAAATTAATCCCTAAATTCAAATTAATTAAAGTGTTAACCAAACAATTCTCATTAGGGGTGAGCAAACTTCACCGATTCACCGAAACCGAACCGAAACCGACCGAACCGAAACCGAATTAACCGAATTAATTTCGGTTCGGTTTTCGGTTAAAAAAATTTTTGGGTTCGGTTTTCGGTTCGGTTCGGTAAATTAACCGACGGTTCGGTTAATTTACCGAATTAACCGAATATATATGTATATATATATGTTTATGTATATATATATATAATAACAAATATTTTAGATTTTGTCATTTGTCTTGGTGGTTAAGTGTTAAGGTTACTAGGTTAGCATTTCCGTCGGCCCGGGTTCGAATCCCGTGTTGTGCAATAATATTTATTAGGTGTTAGTTATATATAAATTCGATATATATATAATAGGTGTTAGTTATATATAAATTGATAGTAATATTTGCTAAGATGGTTAGAAGAGTAAAAATTAAAATTTACTTCTCAATTGGCTGAGTTTGAGTCCCACCTACATGCTTTGATTTTTTTTTTTTTCTTTTCGGTTAACCGAACCATATTAACCGAACCGAACCGAAAATTCGATTAACCGAACCGAATTAACCGAATTTTTTCGGTTCGGTAAACGGTTAATTTTTTCCCTATGGTTCGGTTCGGTTAACCAAATTTTCGGTTCGGTTTTTAATCGAACCGAACCGATGCTCACCCCTAATTCTCATATAATTTATTGTGATTAATTTCAATGGAAGAAATGAATAAACTCTAAAAATGTTGTTTGAATTTGAAATTTGCATCAATTCTCAAGCAAACTCGAATTTAATTGGGATTTCCAAGAGTAGTATTCTTGAAGACGAAAACTTGGAATCTCGAAGCAAACTTTTGCTTGGAGATTAAAAAAAAGACACATAGGGCTGGCAATAAAAGACAAGTTACTATTAATTGCAGCTTTCACTTTCACGTGTCTCATGTTTGTCCTCTTTCAACTTAGAAGAATTAGGTCATGGATGACGAAAATTAGGTCACACATATTAATTTTGTATTTTGAAGAGTTTGATTGTCCAAAATTACATCTTATCAATAAAGTTTAATGACTTTTTTTAAAGATGAATCTAAAAGATTGTATGAGTTGGCTGGTTCAAATGTCAATTTAGTGTATAGTAATGTTATCATATTGATTCCGAATAATCCCACAAAATCGGGCACCGACCCGATTAACCTGAATAATCTAAATTCGGTTTAAAAAATAAAATAAAAATAAAATTCATCTTGAAAATGATGATAAAAATAATAATTATTATATTAAAATTGTAACGTGATATCACATATATTAATTTTGTACTTCGAAGAGTTTGATCATCCAAAATTACATCTTCTCAATAAAGTTTAATGACTTTTTAAAAAAAAGATGAATATAAAAGATTGTATGTATTGGCGGGTTCAAATGTCAATTTAGTGTATAGTAATGTTATCATATTGATCCCGAATAACTCGAAAAAATTGGGCTCCGATTCGATTAATTTGAACAATCCGAATTCGATTTAGAAAAAAAAATCATCTTGAAAACGATGATAAAAAAATGAACAATTGTATTAAAATTATAACTAGTAGGAATTGAACTCAAAACCTCCTAATTTTATCTCCATCATTCTAATCACAACACCAACACCATCTTTTATCTATATATATATATATATATAACTTAAATCGGGTCGGTCGGGTTAAACAGGATTTTCATTTGAACTCGACCCGACCTGATATACTCGAATAAGTCGACCTGAAATAAATTTTTGGGTTAATTTTTTTGAATTTTTCGAGTCGAATCGAGTTTTGCTCGGCCCTAATTAAGATGGCTATTGAAATACTATTGTTTTTTCCGTACATATTGTACCTCAAGACATTTTGAATGCTGTGGGGGCTTTATCTTCTAACGGCAAATAAAATTACCTATTAGGCAGCAAATTGAGTAAGGATATTAGAAGATGTTTTTTTAATCAATTATTCGGCTCTCCATAATTAGAGGCTATCCTATATGATGATCCTTCTGGACCTAGCATTAGTTGAGTAGTGAAATAATTATCTTTTCTTTTTATCGGTAAAAATAGGGATGGTAATTGAAATCGGTTGACCGCGTTTATAAGGTTTGATTTTAATTTTGATCGATAAATTTAGAAAAATAGCTTAAAATCAATTTGGTTTCGATTATTGATTCGTGAACATAGTTTTACTTATATATATATATATTTAAAATAAATAAAAACAAACAAGAAAATATACAATTTTTATTTATTTTTGATTATATATATATATATATAATTATTATTCATCTTCGACCAGAGTTTTTTTTTTATAATTTCAACTTATAGATATTTTTTATTTTTTAGTAATCCGTTCCGATTAATCGTTGGATATTCAATATTTAATTGATTTTGATTTCGGACAATAATTTTAAAATTTTACCATTTTAGTTTCGGTTTCAAATAGTAAATTTATAAATAATTTTGATCTTTATTATTCATATATAAAACGTTTAACGGGATAATTACTACCTCGAGTGGTGGTTTGCTTTTTTGTTATTTGATTATAATAGTATTATTATTTGAGATCTTATTGGTTTTATACTGAATACTATTTATGCTATATTATTGATTTACATGATTTTTTTTTATAGATAATAAAAATTAATAAACTTTTTTTCTTAAAGCTTACACAAGTTTTATGACATAGTAATTACAAGATGTACAAAAATATAAAAGTTATACACACATTGCGCATTTTAAAAAACGTATAAAAATATAAAAATATGTATAAAATACTACAATCGATGATCGAACTCCAAACTCATTGATAATATAATTGGATGGTTAACCACTAACCACTAAGCTACTAATGAATACATAATCCGTTATGAATTTTTTTGGATCGGCTCGCTCATTAAAAGGTAAAGCTCTCCTAACAATTTTTTTTTCTGCTTATCTATTAACCTCTTTGATCCCATCCGACTCCTCTAATTAATTCTCAAAATCAGATTAAACCATGCAGCTTTAATTTGGCAATAAAAACAATGAATAAGCCACACCAAAATCAAACACTAAATTTGGCAATAAAAACAATGAATAAGCCACCACAAAAATACAAATCATTAGGAAAACATCAAGTTCAATATCATTGGTTTTGACTCAAAACTTTATTAGGCCCGAAAGATAAAAAGTAGGGTAGGTAGCTGTCAGCAAATATCCTGCCCTATTAATTAATTAATTAATTAATTACTAGTGCAGCTTTAATTAAATAGAAAAGAAGTAATACTAAAATGTAAAAAACTTAATCCTAGAATTTTTATGGCCCAATTGTTATCCTGGAATTTGCCAATTGGGACACGCAAAAGATTGACAAGATAAAAGAAAAGTCCAATAACATTTTTTAATTAAAAGAAAACCTTTTCTAATATTATTATTTATTATTAGGTTTGGACATACTCAGATGATAATGACAAAAATGATGCAATGATTCGATCAAATCGATGCAAAGATTCGCTTCGACACGATCCGATATTTAATACGATTACTGTAACACTAAAAACGTAAAAAGCAAAAACAAAACAAAAAAATGTTTTTTCATCATTTTGTTGGCCCATGAAGCAATTCAGGCTCAATTAAGAAACAGTGTGTATATATTATATTATATTGATGATGATAATTTTATTTGCGCATGTCATCTAAAGACCTCATCGATATTTTATTCGATTTATATTCGCAAATAAAAAAAATTATTGACGTAGACATGAATTTAAGAATGTTAGGGCCTATTTGGTTAGCGAAATCAAGTCTGTTTTTATGATTTCAGTTTTACTGAAATCAAAACTGCTTACGAAAATGTGTTTGGTTTAGTGTTTTCGTGAAACTGAATCGAAACCAGAATGAAAACGAAACCAGATTTCTTAATAAAAATGAAAACAACAGAATATTGTTTTCTGTGGTTTCGAGACTGTCGATTTCGTTATCAAAATGTTGTGACAATTTTGTAATTATAAATATTTTTTTATAAATTTAATTAATTTAAAAATAAATCAAACTATATCGAATTTTTAAAAATAAAAAAAAAATCATTATTTTTAACTCAAACTTTTATTTTAAATTTATAAAATAATTAAACCAATTTATATCTAATTGACTCAAACCCAAATTTTAAATAACTCAATTTTCTTAAAGTTGGTCTATTTATAATTTAATCAAACCTAATTTTAGATCATTGAACTTATTTTTTTTTTTGAAATTTTATAATAATTATTAATTAATTTTTATATCTAATTGAACAAAAAAATCTTAAATTACCGATAACTTAATTAATTAAATTATTTAAATATTTTGTAACCATATTAACAAATATTTAATTTTGTAAACTAACTAAATATTTAATTACTACTAAAAATGTTCAAGAAAAATTAATATTATTTTTTATAATCAAATAAATATTTACTGGTTTCAACTAACTAAAACTGATGTTGTTTTTATTAACCAAACGCGTTTTCAGAAAACTGAAAACTAGAAATCAAAACCAAATTTTCAAAACCAAGTTTTCAATTTCACTGAAATCAAACCAGAAAAAAATTTTCGCTAACCAAACAACACCTTATATTCGTGTGAATACAAGTACGGATGCAGATATATACTGCATTGAATATGGAAAAGTATTATTTTTATCTATATACAAATTAATTAATGTATATTATATAAGTAGTTTCTTACTTATGAAATTTTAGTAAATTATACTTATTATTAATTTAGTTAATACAAGTTAATATTTTTTACTAAAATATTTTTTTAATCATTTTTTTAATTAATGAGGTGCATATATTTGCATATGAATGCTCACTATAACAAATCATCTACTTTTTGACGTCAAAGTAAACCAATATTTCGACGTCAACGAGCGTCAAAATGGACATATTGACGCGGGTAAAAGCGTCAAAAATGAGTGGAAGAAAACCAGAGTAATAATGGACATTTCGACGTCCAAGATGCGTAAAAATGTCAAAAATTTCGACGCCAACTTATAGACGTCAGCAGGCGTCGATATGTTCATATCGACGTCTACTTATAAATGCCAGCTTGCGTCAATATATTCATATCGACGTCTGTCAACAGACGTCGATATTTTTTTTTTAATATTAAAATATTTATATCGGCGCCTGTCAGAGGCGTCGATATATAAAAAAAAAAAATTTAAAAAAAATTTCAGCAATACGCGCACAGCGCGGTATTCTCCAATACCGCGTACAGCCGCGCGTACAGCCGCGCGCGGTATTGGAGAATACCGCGTGCGGCTGTACGCAATATTATTTGGGCGGAAATCGCGCCGCTCGATTTCCGCCACGCGGCGGAAATCTGACGGGCGCGGCGCAGCTCCGCTGGATTTCCGCCACGCGGCGGAAATCGGACGGGTGCGGCGTAGCTCCGCTGGATTTCCGCCACGCGGCGGAAATCGGACGGGCGCGGCGCAGCTCCCGTTGAAATCTTTTAATTAAAAAAAAAATATTTCGAAAAATAATAGAAAACAATTAAATAAATACCCGTTAAAAAATTATACTAACCTTTATATAAGTTTCGGAATCCCAAAATTTTCATAACCTGAAAAAAAAAAGAAAAATTAGATCAAAGAAAAATTACATGAGAAGGAAAAAAGATAAGGAAGGAAGAAAAAAATGATAAGAAGAAAAAGAGGAGAAAAGAAGGGAGTAGAAATCATGTATTTAAAGGAAAAAAACAGAAAGAAAAAGAAAAATAGAGGCGGGAGAATTCCCGCCTCGATTTCACTCGCGCGGACGCGAGCTCGCCTCCTGCCTCGGCGAGCGCGCTCGCCCGCCCGTTACCCGCCGCGTGGCGGAAATTGAGCGGCAGCGGATTCGCTGCCGCTCGATTTCTGCCGCGCCCTACGCAGCAGCGGATTCGGGTTTTTTTTTTTTTTTTTTTTTCGGCAGCGGATTCGCCGAACTCCCCAGCGGAGGCGCCTCCTGCTTAATTACCCGCCTCCAGATCAGCAGGCGCCAAATATATTTTTGGCGTCTGCTATGGCGTTTCGACGTCTGAGAGAGACGTCGAAATTTTTCGACGTCTGCTCTCAAACGTCAAAATTTATAATATTAAAATATTTTAATATTATACATTTTGACGCTTTTAGTAAGTGTTGAAAAATTGACGTCCGAGCCGGCGTCGAAATATTACAGCATTCAAAAAAAAATTTCGACGTCTTTGAGTTGACGTCAGAACAAGCGTCGAAATATTTCGGCGTCTATTCTCAGACGTCGAAACGCCACAGCAGATGTAAAAAAAAATTGACTTTTTAAAATTATTGTCAGAACAGGCGTCGAAAAATTTCGACGTCTGTTATCAAGCGTCGAAATTTTTCGTATTAAATTTTTTTAATTACTTTACATTTCGACGCTTGTAATAAGCGTCGAAAATTTAACGTCGATATATATAGATTGTGTTGTAGTGGCTGTATGAATACGACAGATATTATGCTGGTATGCATGTTGGCGGTGGGATGCGAATAATACAACATTAAAAAAAAATGTGATCTATTGTCATCCTTATAATATATATATATAAATTAAATTTGAAATTATAAATATTAAAATATCAAAAATTATAATTAAAAAATAATAAAAATTAGAATCAATTTTGACAATGTACCTTTAATGTCCTTATGTTTTGTTATAAGTTTCAAAATTGACAAAAATTAAAATTATAAAAAATGATAAAAAGTTCGAATCAACTTTGATCGTGTAACTTTAATGCTATTGTATATTATTTTAACAAAAAAATATTCAATTTTAGTGAAATAATAATATTATATATATATATATATTTGAATGCTGGCGTCATCTATCTCTTTACATCTTCCCTTTACTCGTCCATGTCGATTTTTAACCTATCAAAGTTGAAATAAAATTTTAAAAATATTATTCAATATTTTATTTTTCTCCGCTCTCATTTTCTCCTATTCCTCCTTTCTTCTTCAAATTTTAGTCTTCATGAATTCTCATTAAAGGATATATATTTTTGTTTATTGAGGTGACGATAGTGGCCTTATAAAATCCTGACGATAGTGAGGAAAAAAAAAAAAAAAGAGAGAAGGGAGAGAAGAGGAAGTGACTTAATTTTTGTGTGTTCCTAAGTTATTTCACCAGAACAAAATAGTGTGAGTGTATCCTATTTCGTTTTATGAAACAATATACAATATCATTGCGAGTACATTATCAAAATTAGTTAGTATTTTAGTCATTTTTTTTACTGTTATAAGTTTTTTTCATTTTAGATCTTATAGTTCCGAGACTAAGTCATGTAAAAAAGCTGAAAAATATATATTTTATAGATAAAATAAAATAAAATAAAATAAAATAAACAATAGAAGAAGCAGTTGAGGCCCAAATACATTTTCTTTATTTACCGGCCTTCCAATTAATTAAACGACCGAACCTCCACTTCAAAATGGCGGCAACGCTCTCTTTCTCGCCCCCAAACCCGCCCCCACCTTTTCCCGACCACCCGAAACTCATCCGCCCCCGCCACTCCCGCTGCCGCGACGACACCCTCCTCCGTTGCCTCCTCGCGATAACCCGCACTCCTCTCCCCGGTAAAGCCGCCCTCATCGCCGCCATGAAAGCCAGCTCCCTCCTCCCTTCCGCCCGCCTCGGCAGAGCCGTCCACGCTCGCATCCTCAAGGCCGCACTCGGGACCGACCGATTCGTCGCCAGCTCCGTCGTCGGCTTCTACTCTTCGCTCTCCGACTCGGACTCCGCTCGCCAGGTGTTCGATGAAATTCCCGTTAAGGATGCCGCGCTTCACACCGCCTTGCTTGTAGGCTACGCCCGGAACGGCGAAATTACCAAAGCGAGGATCTTGTTCGATGAGATGGTCGAAAAGGACGTCGTCGCCTGGAACGCCATGGTGAGCTGTTACTCTCACTGTGGGCTCCCGGAGAAGGCGCTTGATTTGTTCAGGGAGATGCAGATATCGAGCTGTAGGCCGAATGAGGTCACTCTCATCGCCGCCCTGTCCGCCTGCTCTCAGTTGGGCTGCATTGATTTGGGCGAATGGATACATGGCTATCTCACGAGGCATCCGGAAGTGAAGCGCACAACAACGCTGAACAACTCCCTCGTGCATCTCTATGCAAAGTGCGGTAGAATAGATGCTGCTTTGGAGTTGTTTCTTGACTACAAATCCAAAAACTTGGAGTCCTGGAACACCATGTTGACTGGATTAGCGGTGAACGGATGCGGAACTGGCGCTCTTTCTCTCTTCGGACAGATGATCAAGCTCGGGGTACGGCCTGATAGGATCAGCTTTGTGGCGATTTTGATGGCCTGCAGTCACGTTGGCATGATCGACAACGCTCGCAGATGCTTCTCCTGCATGAAAAGTGTCTACGGAATCGAGCCGAAGGTCGAGCACTACGGGTGCTTGGTGGATGTTCTGTCTCGCGGAGGTCGTCTCGAAGAGGCGAAGTTGCTGCTCGAGAGCATGCCATTTGAGCCGAATGCTTCTGCGTGGGGCGCGCTTTTGGGTGGATGTTTCGCTCATGGCGATTACGAATTGGGTATAGTGGCTGCTAAGCGTCTTCTCGAGCTTGAACCGTGGGAAGAGAGCCGATACGTGGCTCTGCAGAATCTTTACGCCGTGGTTGGCAGAACAGAGGATGCCTTGATGGTGAGGAAGATGATGCGTCGATTGGGCATCGAGCAGTCCTCAGGAACAAGCATGATTGAAGTTGAAGGTGCTGTTCATGAGTTCTTAGCAGGAGATGTGTAACAATTGGCATTCCAAAGAAGTGTAAATGTATAGTGGATTTGAATACTTTGCATTTAGAGTAGTTCTAAAGGATGATTTTGTTGATATGTGGTGACTGGTGAATGAACTGCTCTCCGGTGGCCTGGTCTGCTGCGAAATCCCCCAAACCAGGTATATATTGGACCAGTGGGTTGGGTTGGATATGAGCCGATTGGGTTGGTTCGCCCAGGCCGGCCCAATTTAATTTATTTGGGGATTTAGTTTTTTTTTTTTTTTTCTTTCTGGCGCATTTTTTTACCAAACAAACTACTAAATTAACTAATCAAGGAGAGTCTACAAGATCAAAGTTACTAAGCCAAAATTGCATCCAAGTTAGGAGGTCTAATGATGGACCAAACATAATTGACTCTAAAATCTCTAGCTCTATTAGTGGCCTAGTGAGCAACTTTATTAGCTTCCTAAAACAAAATTTAAACCCCACAAGTTTGCACAAAGTTTTTAGAGTTTTTATATATAAAATAATAGAAGTAATCATCTAAGGTATAATACTGTTGTGCTCCAAAACCTCCACACGAACTTGAGAATCCGACTCAATGTAGAATGGGGTGTGGGGTCGTGTTTGATTGCAAGCTTGAGGCTCTCTTTAATTGCCAAGGCATGAAGTTGTAAAATATCATCGCCTTTCATGAATATAGAAAAATTATCTTTTAATATTAATCTCAAACCACTTGCACCATTCAATAAGAAAGCATCACGGTTCAGTTTTAACATACACCGTTCAGGAGAAACTCATTTAACATTCATTCTAAGATTATTAATAATTCCTTCAGATTTGGACAAGCATAAATGCTCATCAGGGTAAGACAATATTTTTAACATGAGAGCCTTCAGAGCAAGCTGCCTAACCTCATGAACAAAATAATTTCAAACGTGTCAGATGAACTAACAGGAGATGGCAATAAGAGCTCTAAAGTATTGTTGGGATTTCAAGTCCCTAGCACGATTGTTAAGCCAAATTTCATCCCTTCAAGTAATCCTATAGGATAAGTTTATTCCAAATTTAACCGAGATCATAATCCAAATTGAGGAAAAAACATGGCAATTGAAGAACAAATATTCAATGGACTATGGAGCATCAGAGCAAAATAGACACAAGTTTGAGTTACATATTTCCAAAGTAGAAAGTATCAAATGGAGCAATTTCCAAATAATCAATTTGATTTTAGAAGGGGCCTTCAGCTTCCAGAAGTGCTTCCGGTAAAAATTGTTCTTAATAGGATTGAGTTGATAACTTCTTTTTAAGAACATGTAGACAGGTGGTAACTCTACCCGGTATCATTCTTTCCGACATGTTAAAACAAATAACCTGTCACAATTTGTGCAAATTTTCTCCAAATAAGATATAGTGATCATTGTGGTAAACTGGTAACTGTAGAATCTTATATTAAATTGACACCCAATGTTTCGAGGCTTTGTTTTTGGTTCGGCCGAGACACGAGAGCCGACACTTCGCATGTCGTGACGCATTTGGGTCCCGCAGTTGCCACTATAAAATTACTAATTTAGGAAGATTCTTATTTCTAGATTTCTTACCAATTACATAAGTCATTTTATATCATTAGAGGATCTTTCTAGATATTTTAAATTGCCGAAGTGCCAGAACAGGTGGCATCAGATTCGCCGCGTTGTCCGCTGGGCTGGTGGACAGGATCCGATGACGTGGAGGTCTCCTGAAACAAGACGTGGGGACCTCTCATCACTTAAGACTTAACCGTCACCCCAGCTGGACCATGTCGAATCATAGAGGAAGACGAGTGCGGTAGATCGGAGTTCAATTTACATATACGCCCTTGAACAAGCGTCAAATGACATTTTAGTCTATGTATTTACTATTTTCCTTACTTCCTCCTCGACAAACAATTTGTTTACCCGCCTTGTACTTTGTAGATCCCTTGGGTCCCATTGGTGGCTCTTCCGATGGTAGTGAATTGGGTTAAATACGAACGGGTAGAGCATATTGCTCTCGAAACAACAGGAGCGCACATCGTTTAAAATGCTTCGAGGTCGTCCCGACGTGACTACCGAGCAACTTCGATCAGACCGGAGTTCAAATGCCAACTTGATTGTTTTCCAAAACCAACCTCCAAATTTTGAGAAGTTATATGGGATTAGTGAAAACTCAACGTTTCCAGAGGCGTATATATGAGAATTTCAATTTGTTTTGGGTCGATAATGAGATTAGAAGGATTACACACGAAGGAAGCTACAGTTTGTAACTCAAGCCTTCTCCCACATCACTTCTTCCCTCTCGAAATTTCCCCCAAATCTTGATTTGCATTGTATTTGGAGTAAAAACGAAATCTTTCTCCGCTTTCCTTTTTGCCGGAGCGTGCGATGGAGTCCAACGCGGCCGCCGAAGAGGCGATCCTCCTCCACGGGGACATCCTCCTGACCGTCATAGAGGCCTGCAGCCTCCCCAACATGGACCTCTTCTCCGAGCACCTCCGCCGCTCCTTCGCCTCCTGCCGCGCGCCCTTCACCAGGACCGCCGACTCCAACGCCGAGCCCGGCGCTAACCCCAAGCAACACCACCGCCGCCACCATCACAAGATCATCACCAGCGATCCCTACGTCACTGTCTCCCTAGCCGGCGCCACCTTGGCCCGCACCCGCGTCATATCCAACGCTGAAAACCCCGAATGGAACGAGCATTTCAAGATCCCCGTTGCCCACCGCGCCTCTGCCCTCGAGCTGAAGGTCAAAGACAACGACGTTTTCGGCGCGCAGCTTATCGGCACCGTCTCCATCCCCACTGCCCGAATCGTCACATCCGAGAAGCTCGAGGGTTGGTTCCCCATCATTGGCTCCAATGGGAAACAGTATAAGCCGGACACTGCACTCCATCTCTCCCTAGAATACACACCCGTCGAGGAGAAAGAAGAGTATCAACATGGCATCGCTGGGGATCCTAAGAAGCTCGGGGTGAGGGACACCTACTTCCCGCTTCGACGAGGGGGGTCGGTCACGCTCTACCAGGACGCGCACGTGAAGGATGGCGAGCTACCAGAGATAATGCTCGAGAAAGGCACCATCTTTAAGCACGAGAAGTGCTGGGAAGATATTTGCCATGCGATTCTTGAGGCGCATCATTTGATTTATATCGTTGGCTGGTCTATATACCATAAGGTGAAGCTGGTGAGGGAGCCAACTCGACCAATTCCGAGTGCTGGTGAGCTTACATTAGGGGAGCTGCTCAAGTACAAGTCGCAAGAGGGGGTGAGAGTGTGCATGTTGGTCTGGGATGACAAGACATCCCATGACAAATTTTGTATCAAGACGGTAAGACCACTCCTTGGAAATTCATTTTGGACAAAAGTTCACTTGCCAAATTAGCATTTGAATTGTGATCACTATCTTCATCTTCATGCAATGGGTGATTGTTTTGTATGCTGTTAATTAGTATTTGACTCCATCGCTTCCATTAATCCTATCATGTTCTTTCTTGACTTCGGAGAGCAATCTTAGTGAGGCTTCTGTCTGCAAAATTATAACACGACCACTTATCGTGCATTTTTATCATAATGTGTACAAAAGGTATTCGTACAAAAAAATACAGGTAATGTATAAAACATGAATTTTGCTGAATGCATCTAGATTTGATTGGCTTTCAGACTTACTTCCTTATTTATCCACTGAGTATTTACATAGTAATATTTGTTCTGTATGTGAAGTTGTGAACATTAAACTTGGGTTTATCTCATGTTTGACTGAATGAGCCTGATACTTCTACTAGTAGCTCGAGCTAAGCATGTTGAGTAGTTAAGATAATAAGATCTCTTAGTACTCTTTTCTTCCAGTAGGCTTTTTGTGATGTGGTACTACCAGATCTAGGTATGATAAACAGTCTACTATAAACCAAAAAAACCAACAATCCTTCAAAAAGTTTTGCTGACCTCTTATGATAGTGCACTTTGTAATACTCTGTCGTGGGCGGCACATGATGATGGTGACTGGAATACTATAAAGTTTATCTTCAATTGTTGATTGAGTTTTTTATTTCATTTTGAGATTGTGTCATCGAATTGGTCCTGATCTTAAGGTAATTATGGAAGAGTTCAGTTGATAGAGTCTAGATTGGTGATGGCTGATTTATTTGAGAAAGAGTATGTCATTATCAGATAGAGCTGAGGTAGTAGTGGGTAGGTGGGACGATGAGAGTCTTACAAAAACCTGCCGATCTCAAACTTGCCACAGCAAGTTACATTGCTGATCTCAGCAGTTGTTGCAACCTGGATTTGTCAACATAGAAAGAAGAACCCTGCCTCATCCCTTAAACCGGGGTCTGATTCCTCATCATCAGGAAGTGGGAAGAGATCACCACCTGGTCCTTCATCGCCCCTGGAGTTGATCCTTCGCAAAGCCCATAACACACTCTCCTTGAAACCCGAAATTGGAAGTCTATGCCTCCATGACACTAATAATTTGTTACACTTATGATGACAATGTAACATAAGATTGAATATATTTTGCTAAATTTATATTTTAAGCATAGGAGTTGACATAAATTAATATAAAGGGCGTTATTTTGGATACACAATTGTAGGGGCTGATTAAGAAATTAATAATTAACATTGCAAGAAATCTTATGCAAATAGTCATGAAGACATGTGTTATATAAATGAATAGATTGACCCTTTCCTAAGAGCTTGAGCTTCTGAAAAATTGCTCATACAATCAAATTTGACATGATACAACAGCAGCTCCTTTCCCATTGTCATAAATTTCCCATCGGGTTTGGATTATTTTTGTTGATGCCCATGTGTGAGGGGGTTACTAAGAATGTAAATGAATAGATCCAGCCATTTCCTAAAACTTAAAATTTTCTAAAATATGGTCACCCAATCAAATTTAACATGGTCACTTCAATTTTTTCTAATGATTTGTATGAGAATATGATATTCTCTCTATTTTATTGATGATATGTTAAGTTCTAAGTGATGTCACAAATTCCCTGCACATATTAATTTAACAATGTTGGCACTCAATTCTTTTTGTACAGTTTTAAGATATTCATAGTTTCACACATCCAAATGTCAGACAGCTTAGGGGTCAACTTTTGTGGTGAGATGTTTGGATGAAATTGATTTATCTTTCTTTGCTTTTTTTTCAGGGAGGTGTAATGCAAACACATGATGAAGAGACTCGGAAATTCTTCAAGCATTCGTCTGTTATTTGTGTATTATCACCTCGTTATGGCAGTAGTAAGCTTAGTATTGTAAAGCAGCAGGTAAGCTTCATATCATCATGTTCTTTAAATATGTTAAGCATGTTATTTTCTGTAGGTTGGCCCCTTCAACTCTGAGTAGTGGAGAAGACCCCTTTGAACAATATTCAATTGTGCGAAGAATTATTCCATCAACATAGGATCTTTCTTACTAATTTGAGAACTATTTTTTAGTTTATTTGTTTTAGATTGAAATTAGAAGTTAATAATCGATGGAATAGAAAAAGTAGTACTTTGACAACCAAATATAAATTTCTTACCTACAGTGAAATAAATTACATTAGTTCTTTGGTTACTGTAAGGTTTACATGAACCATAAATGCTAATTAATGAGGTTACCATTGTAACCTGACTAATTTGTTCATATTAATTAACCATATTTCATTTTTTTGACCATCTTCTTGGACTTGTACAATTTTCTATTAGTTTACATCATCAAAATTAAACATAACGCTTTACAATGGGTTGGGTTCTCAGGTAACTGCATGCACCTGACCTACATAAATGATTGGGTACCAATTAATTGAACTTGGGCAATACCATAATAAGGTTACTACTTGAGTCAGGTTTTGGATTTTTAATGAAATTACCATTATACTTAATCCATTGCCATTCCTATTTGAGTTAGAAAGATTAGCATGTTTTTTTTTTCTGTACCTTCAAGTTTGGATGCCCATGTATTGCATTTACTCACTCAGGTTAGGGACTTAGGGTCAGGTATTAAATTAGCTAGTTGGATTTATTGCAGTACACAACCAGTTGCCATCTCTAAATTGCAACTTAAAAGGTTAACTTGTGATTATGTATTAGGGGGTTCTCCATTAACCTTTTCTTAAAGGAAATTCTCCATCTATATTAAGTATTAAACATAGAGCACTTCAATCTCTTTCCTTGGTAGGATTGTGAAACATTTTCTTGTAAATTTACTTTCAAATTAAGCCATTTCATTTTCATTTCATTTTCTTTTGAATTTAGTTTTATCTCTTGAATGATTTGATGGCTAGAATTTTGAGTCTACAATTCTTTATTGTTTGTACTTCTTGTCTTTCATTATTCAATTTATTATGTGCTTCTTGGGCTAGCTATACTATATTGTGAGAATGATTTTATGTGCATAAATATGAAAGTCATTTATCTGCATATGTATCATCCAAAATTCAAATAGTAGTGTCTATTCAGTTCCAAATTGCCACTGAAATGTACTCTCTAGTTAAATAATAGTCCATAATATATAATATGTATATAATAAAAGTCATTTAACCTAAAATATGTATAATAAAAGATAATCTAAACGTAGGAGGATCAATAAAAGAGGTGAATAAGAGAGGGAGAAAGTCAAAGTCTTCATGTTAGCATACTTATTATATGAGAGTAAGAGGTAGTGCTTAGTAAACTACAAGTCAGGTGCTTGTCTTACTAAAATGCTATATCTTTAAGAAGAAGCACATTCCTTAGGCATACTATTTGATTTTTTTTTTTCACTTCAATTTTGCAGTATCTTACCTTGTGTTTCATCTTGTTACAGGTAGTAGGGACCCTATTTACACACCACCAGAAATGTGTATTGGTTGATACACAGGCTTCTAGAAATAAGAGAAAGATTACTGCTTTCATAGGAGGTCTGGATCTCTGTGATGGACGCTATGATACACCAGAGCATAGGCTTTTTCGTGATCTTGACACAACCTTTTTGAATGATTTCCATAACCCCACATTTACTGTAAGTTCGTTTCACTTTTCTGCTTGTTTCTATTAAAAGACTAGATATTATCCAAAATATATACCAAGTTTGTTAAAGTGTAGCTATCCTTCATCTCTTGAGTAGCAGCTATTTATCAGGTTTTCAAAACATGCATTGGTTCTTAATAATGTCATACCCAGTTTTTCACTTACAGAAATTCACATATAAAATGGAGGTTTACATGTTTTAAAACGGTGGCGAATCCACAATTTTTATAATAGGGGTCATTAGAAAAATAAAAAGTGTAAGTTGAATGTTCACACTAGAGGAGGGTGAATAGTGTGTACCGCTAATTTTTAAGCTAGGTTCGATTCTTTAAATGAGTTCTTGATTTCAATACAAGTATATATTTTAGTGAGTAAATAATCAAGAAATCAACACTAAATAAATCGATGCTAACACACTAAGATTTATTGTGGTTCGGCAACACCGCTTACTCCACTACCTAAGCACCGTGCTTAGGAACACACAAATCCACTAAGTTAAGAGTTTCTTACAAAAAATAAAGTTTATTATAATAAGATCATTAAAATTCAAGATAACAATGGATTGCCAAGGAAAAAAATATAACAAAATAACCAAATAAAAAATACAATTGTTCTCGATGAGTCTTCATATTTTGGGAGCGATTTGTAAAAGTGACTAAGATTATTAAGTTAGACTTTTTCATTTCTAAATTATTAAATTTTAAGTAGTAAGTAATAACATTATAACAATAAACAATAACAAGAATTCAACAATAACGAAATTAATCAATTCATGAAACCGGATTTCAGAAACTAATTAAACTCAGTTAATTATATATCAGAATAATCATAAAATGTAATTTGAATTATAATTGTTAAGGTATATCAATTTGTTTGTTATATTTATATATATATAATAGAACTTACTTTTTTTTAGAAAAAATGGGGTTTCACCCGCCCCTCATTCTTGAATGTGGGCCTGCTCATGTTTATAAATGTATGTTAGTATTAGATTATGCCAATATGATGGCATTTTTTTATTCCATTAAACTTAAGTCATGGCTAAGGTTTTTTTTTGTCCAAATCGTATTGTAATTGATATTGTCACGCTCTGCTCTAACCAGCCAGATAGAGCCAAAAACTACAACCAGTCTAATGGTCAGATCAGTTAGAGTATTAAATGTCTTGAAGCAAAACTGGAACCACTTGGCCAAGTACCTGGCTGGTTATGTTTGAACTTTGAACTTTGAACATCATCCTTAGTTCCAAGAATGGAACGCCAATTAATTGCTGAGAAATGTGTGTTTGTGTGTGTTTTTGTCCTTCTTTTAAGATGTCTAGGAGCTTTGAGTATTTTTAGTTCTATTTAAATTTAACTTTTTGTATTTTTGGTTTTCTTTAGGCAGGAACTAAAGGCCCAAGAGAACCATGGCATGACTTACATTGCAAGATTGAAGGTCCTGCTGCTTATGATATCCTGAAGAATTTTGAGCAGCGCTGGCGGAAAGCAACAAAATGGCGGGAGTTCAGTCTACTTTTTAAAAAATCATCCCATTGGCATGATGATGCACTAATTAGACTAGAACGTATTTCATGGATACTTAGTCCTTCAGATTCTGTTTCAGAGGATGATCCAAGCCTATGGGTTTCGCAGGAACAAGATGCTGAGCAATGGCATGTTCAGGTTGTATGTCACTAACTACCTGTTGAATACCTTCAAGCTTGTTTTGAGTTTTACTCAAGCTTCTTATTTTCTTTAATCTATCAGGTCTTTCGATCTATAGATTCTGGGTCACTCAAGGGCTTTCCCGACAATGTCCAAGAAGCTTTAGAAAAGGTCTCTTTTGGGCAATATTTGTTGGATTTATGTTGTTGTAAACTAGTTTAAGTTAGTTCAATGTGTACTTTGATTTTGGGGAAAAGGATATCACTACTTGTTTTACAAAGCGTTCCGTGAAACCTATTTGTCTGTTTCAACTTGCCAACTTGCAATACTGTATATTGGTCTTATATGCTATCTATTGTTTCTTGTCTCAGAATCTTGTTCCACAGAAGAACCTGTTTATTGATAAGAGCATCCACACAGCATATGTAAAGGCAATCAGATCGGCTCAACATTTCATATATATTGAAAACCAGTATTTTCTTGGTTCTTCATATGCTTGGCCATCTAAGCATTCAGGTCTGTAAAAGTCTCGCATTGTGTGATTTTGCCAAAAGTATATCATTCTGCCTGAACTTTCTGTCAATAACCATTTTAACTTTGGAGTGCTTTTTGTTAGAAATAATGTCCTAACCCAAACCTGCATAAATTCATATAGTATATAAATTCAAACTAAATTTATGGTCAACCACTGGATTGTAGCACGGCCGCGCGGGCTTGGCAAGCTGATCCATTTTGTTTTGTTTTTTAATTAAACATTAAAAAACAAAAATCAAATATCTGCAAATAAAACTATCAAAATTTTAGACATTTTGAAATATAATAATGGATATAATTTACATATAGAATGTATAAATATATTAAAAAAATATAGAATGTATAAATAATTATTAAACCTGGCCTGGTCTTACCCATGAGTTGTCTTTGGTCTAGACGCAGCCCAATAGTCATGCCCTACAAGGCCCACGTTCCACGCGCTTCAATCCTTAGGCTCAATCAGATCATGTCTTAGTTGGGCCATGCTTGGGACAGCCCATACTTTCTTGTTCTCTGCATGGCATGGGGGCATGACTCGTTTGGCATCTCCACGCACAGTCAAAATGTATCTTCTCAGCCAGAGTCAGCAGTTCTTGTTAAATATTTCAAGTGCCTGAGAATATCCTATTTTGAATTCTATGCAAATACATCTGGAGGAAGGATCCAAATTTCATTCATCATTATTTAATAATGTTGATTGGTACAGATACATGTTATCCATGTGATCATGCTTCATATTTTCTTTTATCATTGATCATAGTTTCTGAAGTTGCAAATGCATGTTATAATAGTATCCGGTTAATTGTCATTGATAATTAATGAGAGCATAATATGATTGTTTATGTTTTAACTTTTATGTTTTGTTCTGATTGGTACTTGTTTGAAAAACCATAGCTAATATTGGTTAATGACCAATTATACCAGTTCTAACAATTTGTGACATCTATGGTTACGACGCTTCTGTTTACTGTTGATCAAACAGCACAGTTTTATCTCCAATTTCTACATTTACTTTTTGGCCTAGAAGTCATGAATATTAAAAATAATTATTAATTACCAGCTGCTAAAATATGGTCATCAGAGTTATTGGCAGGATCCTTTTGGTGACAATATCATACAGCCACTTTTTGCTTCTTTTATGCTTCAAAGTCATTAAGTTAGAAGCTTTCTTGATATTAACAGGTGCTGATAATTTGGTACCCATGGAATTAGCTTTAAAAGTTGCCAGCAAAATTAGAGCCAATGAACGCTTTGCAGTTTACGTGGTTATACCAATGTGGCCCGAGGGAGATCCAAATAGTAACGCTGTGCAAGAAATACTCCATTGGCAGGTAGTTTCTTACTTAAGAAAGTAGGATTGGATTATCTATTGAGAAATGTAACCAACACAGAGATTAACATAGTAATTTATAAAATTTTATATTTAATTAAGCAGGAAATAATTTGGTTTCTATTGATTGGTAAATTTGTTTTATAAATGTTTCCTTTCTCTCTTCTAGATGGGCTGATCAGTGATGAATCAGCCCATCTAGAAACAGAAAAGTGGATCCCAAATGGTAAAATAAAAAGAATATATTGTCACAAGTTTGATGATTTTTTGGATATGATCTATGAGGAGTTTCTTCTTCCTTCAGGCAGTACTGTTACATGGTATATGCTGGCAAATGTTGTTCCTTTTAGTTCAACGTTAATTTAACTACCATTTGTTTCTTATCTGAAAGATGGAACTCAAAAGATGTTAACATTGAGGATGCTATCATTTATTGTATATCTAAATTTAAGATTCTGTTGATCTTCTTGCCATCAAGTTTTAAAGATTTTATTATTCTCATGCTTAATAGTTATGTGATTCTTGCAGGCTCAGACAATGCGGATGATGTATGAAATTGTCGCCAAGGAAATTAAATTCATGAAACTTGAAAATGTGCATCCACAAGATTATCTCAATTTCTATTGTCTTGGCAACCGTGAAGAAGTGGCCAAAGATAGTTTGCAACAAGATGATCAATCTTCAGAAAAAAACTCAGCGGTAATATACTAATATATTCACAACATAATTTGAAATTATTATATATCAAGTAATTCATGGTCCTATAGTCATTTAACTATTAGGCACACACTTTTACAATAAATAGTTTTATGTGGCACAGGTACATCATTGTACTTGGTTTTGCAAGGCATGCAGTGTCCATTTTATGTATGTAGTTGCCAGCCTTGTGCCCATGCATGTGTCATAAGGTTGTTGAAATCAATATGCCTGACACTGTTGAAAAGAAACTGAGACTTGAGACTACACAGCTGATTGCAGTGATCACTACCAAGATGTATAAATTTGCTGATTTATATGGATACATTTAAAATATTGGCTAGAAGTGTAAATCTGGTTTGTTTCTGATTATTGCAATAGTTTTTCTCCCCTTAAAGAGTACACTTGTTGCTTCTTCAAAACTCATCTTCAACATTTTCTTAATCTCATTTACTAAATACCACATAACATGATCCATTTGAAGTATTTTACATGTTTGATGTGCGTGTAGACTGTAAATTAAAACTAAATGTTTGTAGCTGTTCAATCTGTGTAGCTTAACATCATGTTGATGTGGTTTTAGGCTTTGAATAACACTTGAATTCTCTTAACTTGATTACGCTCAATGAAGATTCTCGAATAGTTACTTATGAAGTTTCAATAAACATTCTGATCTCACATGGCAAGTTTCTATAGTTACTTGCTGAGTATACTCTATCTTCTAAAGACTTGCAGTCATAAGGGTTTCATATATGGGGAACTGTTGTTTAGATTGTCATACACTCTAGTGTTTTCTTGGGAAATAAACAAGTATTGCCCTATTGAATATTTTAAAATGTTTTCATCTAGTACTTGATAATTCGTCTTGAATAAGTTCAGGCATTATCACGGAAGTTCCGGCGGTTCATGATATATGTTCATGCAAAAGGGATGGTTGTAGATGATGAATATGTGATAGTTGGTTCAGCCAATATTAACCAAAGATCTATGGCTGGTGCAAGAGATACTGAGATTGCCATGGGAGCCTATCAACCTCATCATTCCTGGACTAATAAAAAAAGGCATCCACATGGCCAGGTTAGTGCAATAGTCATTATGAAATGTCTTTCTTCATATTCTTATATGTTTCATAGTTGTAATTTTTTTCAACTGAATTTTATGAATAAGCATTTTGTATTCATTTGCAAAGATCTTACGACTCACTTGATAGGATAACCTAACTGACTCATCAATTTTGTAGGCCTAAACCACTGAGCTAATTAAAATGCTTAAGTTGAAGTTAATAGTACTACAATCAATTCTTATATATTAACATAACCTCCTACGAACAATCCATGTGGACTAAATCAAGGTGTTCTAATTTCTCCCACTTAAGATTTTATCTCCTCGTCAAGTCCAATGCATAGCACATAACTACACCTTAATCAACCACATGTGAGGGCTAGCCTAGTAGCAGCTCCACTTCCAGGGCAGCCCTTTCTCATGTAGATCATCCTCATGAAGGCCTATAAACTAAATCTTGCTATAATACCAATTATGATACAATAACTGACTCATCAATTTTATAGCCCCAAATTACTAATTGAATTAAAATGCTTAAGCTGGAGTTAACAAAAGTACATCCATCAAGCCTAATTAACCGACAAAATTTCCGAATAACTTCCCACGTGGGACTATATTGCAGGTGCTACATGAGACACGAGTCATCTCAAACAAATTTAAGTTCAAAAATATTTGTTGAGACTGATATAGTAGCTTTTGTTGAGCGTGGACAAATTATTGGTTTAAAATCTCGGTTTCGGTACCGATTTCGGTACCTGGCCGAAACCGGTACCGTACCGTACCGACACTCGGTACGGTCCGGTACGGAAAACACCATACCGGTTATATATATATATATATATTATTTATTTAAGAGTTAGATATAACTCTAATAATACATAATTGATGAATAAATGCTTAAAATTAATATTCAAATGTCAAATACATGAATACAATGTTTAAAATCTATTTGGTACTGTATTAGGATTTTTCACAGATACAAGAGAATTACATTAGAATTAATATAGGGCAGCGACACATGGAAATTTTTTAGACCCTTTGGGTTGTGGGATTGTGTCGCCCTATATTAATTCTAATGTAATTCTCTTGTATATGTGAAAAATCCTAATACAATACCAAATAACTTTTAAACATTGTATTCATGTATTTGACATTTGAATATTGATTTTAAGCATTTATTCATCAATTATGTATTATTAGAGTTATATCTAACTCTTAAAAAAAAAACAACAACCCGATATCACGTCATACCGGGCGGTATGATACATATACCGCCCTTACCGGGCGGTATATGGCGAAATACCGCCATATACCGCCCAGTATATCATATATATCCGGTATTTTCAAATACTGGGTATATCGAATACCGGAATCCCCAAAAACCGGTAAATACCGGGCTTACCGTACCGTTTCGGCCGATTTTTTAAACCATGGTTTAAACCATCTGAGTTTTAAACTTTTTATCAATTATCTAAGTGGTTTTTGTAGTAGATATTAACTTATTGATGAGTTAATATGTTTGTTAGTTTAAATCATCCTTGTAGAATAAGGAAAAACATAGGCTGACACACATGGGTATACTTATGACATCTCAAAGTAGGGCATATATTTGTTAAATGTGTCTTGTATGTAGCAATTATAGGTTTTAGCTATCTGAATCAAGTTTAAAAAATTATCTTTAGCTGTAATTGTTGACAATTGCCGAGTGGGTATGTCAATATTATCCATGCCAAAACTTGGTTAGTGACAACATTATGTGCTGTTTCCCTTATTTTGACATAGGTTTCAGGTTATGGTTAGTCTTAAAAAGATTGGTCACATGCATGAGACCTTCTACCTAGGGATTACAGTCTTCATAAGTGAAGGGGCAGTTATCATGAATTTTATAACTTCATTGGCTCAGAAATCTCATATACCCAAGCTGCAATAAGCAATGAATTTATCATGGGCAGAAGGCAGGGAAGCTTTTAAAAATAAGCAATGAATTTTTTTGTAGTAGACAATTCAGTCTATCCCAATCCCAAGCTTTTTCCAACATGTTTTGTGTCTTTATACAAATTTTCTTACTTGTTAGTTATGTTAACAATTATTAGCATTCACAATGTATGACTGTAGTGCCAGTACAGGATGTTTGAGGTTAGCAGATATTACATCATGGTTTACTTACATGATTTAGAAAGAATGCTGCTCTCTTATGTTTCACCAAAGCATTTTTCAATTTCAAATTGCTCCAGGTATATGGGTATAGGATGTCATTGTGGGCAGAGCATCTAGGTATGGTGGATGATCGCTTCAAGGAGCCCAATAACCTAGAATGTGTAAAATTCGTGAATAAGATAGCCGAAGAGAACTGGTCGAGATACACTGCAGAGGAAATAATGCCACTGACAGGTCATCTCCTAAAATACCCTATCAAGGTGGATGATGAGGGCAAGGTTGGACCCCTGCCCGACTATGAGTCTTTTCCTGATGTTGGTGGCAAGATCCTAGGAGTGCCAACTTCTCTTCCTGATACTCTAACTATGTAGTCAGTTTTAGTTTATCCCAATTGTTTCAAATCCAGACACCAAGCATTTGATTTTATTGTATATGAAGACATTGTTGTGTAAGCGAAAGAAGGTTGAAAGGAATAGCCTGTATATTCTTTTTCTCCTTTGTATTATATCATTTTGGATTGAGCAACTAATTTGACAAACCAAGTTGTGTCAGTAGCTGATTCTTTTTGATACTTGTGCTCTTACATAATAAAATGGTGTTGATTTGCATGTTTTCTTTTTGCCATATTTGTTGCTATCATTTTTGTTGATCATTCGCTTGTTTGTGAATAAATTTAATTTCCCCTGCAATACTTAGATGTTTTTTTTTAAGAAATGAAAAAAAGTAGCATCACAGTTCTACATCAAATCCATACTTATGATGATTTTAGAGATCCTTTCTGATCAATTTAGTTAAATGTAAAAGTGTAAAACCCCTGGATATTCAAGAGTCAAAATTATGAATTGTTCAATGAACACTTGGATATTCACACATAAAAGAGACCATAATTTTAATCGTTTCATAAACTATATGTTCTATCTACTATTATGGTTAATTAATGAATGTTTTTTAAGCACCATGTATATATAGCAAGGTTCAAAACCTTGTAACCACACCAATCTGAACGAATGATCGATATTAGATTACATACATAATGGCATATTAAAGTATAGTTTGAAAATAAATTACAATGAAAAGTTTAAGACATTTATATAGGCTGAAAACACTATAAATCAGCTCTAAAATAGTAAAAGAAAGGTCCAAAACGATTTTTAAAAAATAGTCAGTCACTGGGCATGTATTATTGGCACAAGACTTGTACTAAACGATATAGATTGGTGTCTAACTCAGCAGGTCAGTTCAAAGTTCACACTCTGCCAAATTTATGATCCAGTTTAATTTTCTCTACGTTCTATTATTGCTACAAATTATGGGCTAGGTCGTGGATCAGCTCACCAATCAGTAAACCATCAATTTCATCTTTTAAGCTCGACATCTTAAGCCTGCTGCCATTTCAGGCTTCAGCAAGGCTTTGCATGTCCCATGAAAAGTTCATAAAGATGATGTTACTTACTTCAACTACAGTTTAGTAAAAATATTAAAAGATAGCAACTTTCCTTCTATTCACCATCCAGTTTAGTTAAAATAAGTTCAACATCAGACACTAGCAATACACGAATAAACACAAAAATGAAACTTGATATCTGTTGCTTGTAGTTCTATACACGAACAAACTCATTAGTTCATCTTCTTCTCTACGATTTCCTAGTCATAGGTAGCTCATCAATCCTGCTATAAGGTCAATCCCTTTCAGGGGCATCTCCTGCATCTTTTCTGGCACTCAGGTTCCCGGTATACGACGACCATGACCTCACTGCATCGCCAGAACTCGGCTTCGCCACCTTCATTTCCCCCTTGTTTAATAAGGATGACATTCTCAGTGGGCTTCCTGGAATGGGTGTTGCAGAACAGAAGGCAGGTGTAGCAAATGGTGAGGTATAAGGCGTATTCTGAATTGAGAATGGACTAGGCGATATTCTCTTCTGTATTGGAATTCCTCCTAGACCTTCCCGATTAAATACAGAAATGGCTTCTGCAGCTGCATACTTCTTTGTAGCATCATCCACAAAGATTACGTCATCAATCCTCGCTACAATGTTAAATGCTAAACTCTCCATAACCCTTGAATAGCTCTCAAGGATGGATTGCCCTACATCCTGGAAAATAAGTCAGCATGATTAATTAGATTTCTCAAATTTTTCATGTAAGACTATCCAGTTCCCTGATGAGTAACACAATTTTCATATCAGTATACAATGATATACATGGACCTAGTTGGAGACTAGGAGCTACTTAGCATAACAAATGTATATTAACTGCTCAGCTATTCTATTAGCTGCATCTAATATTGTTAGTGTAACTAATCAGGTATCAAGATAACATGAAGAATTACCTTATTGTACTGAATCTTATTCATGTCCAAAGTTGTCTGAGGAAGAGCAGGATAACAAAGTCGCAAGCTCTGCAAAAGGCCCTCAGCTCGCTGAGCAAGAAAAATGCACCTTTCTGTGTCGCTAACAAGACCCTTGACCCTGTCACTCCATGAACTCTTCTTTGCTTTAGATTGTGAATTTTTGTTTTGCCCCTTCAGCCGCCAAACATGTACTGCTGCCTCAATCCTGTTTACTATTTCTAGAGTATAGTGCTCAGATGAAAGTTCTAAGCAGTTCAGCAGGCTCTCAGGTGAAAACTGATCAGCAGTTATGTAGCGGTAGACAGTATCACCTAAACAGGATTTACCATTCTGCAATCCATCAAAATTGTATAAGAATAATGAGGGAATTGAACTGTGAGATCTCATAAAATTATCGAGTAAAATATAGTTAACTCTGAGAGAAGGCGATAAAGAATGAAGGCAATCAAACAAAGTAGTACTACCAAGACTGATAGATATTGCCACAATCTGGAGTGAATTTGCATAATTTCAATTCAAACATATAACTATACAGCTACACATGATCAACTATACGAACAACAAATGCAAGTGGAAACATGACTTGATGAATACATCCACAACATTCTTTAATTCATTCAAATGTTTATAATATAAGGTCCAAATTTTCCATTTCTATATCAAAGCTACTACATTTCGATATTGTTCCTCCACTTTATTGTAAGCGGCAAAGAAAAGTCATGAACTGACACTCAGAAGTCAGAATTTATACCTTAGGTAGTGTTTCGAAGTAGACATCAGGAATCTCCATCTCAGCAAGCACTCCACTGTTAATTGCCATTGCCGCCTTCAATATCTGATTTGCACAATCTCTAGACAGCTGCAACCTCTTCCTTGCCTCCTGTGACAGACCAGCTGGGGGAACCCTCGGACAAGGCAACCACCATTTCTCCTCTTGCCTGAAGGATGGTCTCCCAAATGAAGATGGACGAGCCCCACTTCCAACATCATCAGCGTCACCTACAAGGATTCCCCGGTCGACATACCAAAACTCGGTATCACTAAACCCATCCAGCATGCCTAGAAGCATGGCATCAAGCTTCTTGAGTGCAGGAAGGTTTATGTGGAGATCGGTGCGGGGACGAGAGACCATCACCTCGAAGGTCCCACCACCAGGGAATTCCTGGATGGAGGGGATGAGCTCCACAATGTGGTCGCTCACGCTCAACAACCAATCCATCTCCCTTCGCCACATCGCCTTCTTCTGCGGCGCCAGGGGCTCCAATCTCCATAGTTCCCCAAACACACTTGCTGGTTTAACAATTCACAAGAAGAATGATTCAACAGATAATTCTTGCGAATTGGAGCGAAGGAAACAGAAGAAATCGAAGCTCGCTCACCGGAGAGGTTCGTGATAGCGTTTGAGATCGCAAGGGCGGCGCAGACTCCTTGGCCGCTGCCGGACATGTCTTCGCCGAGGAGCAGCTTGGCAAACCTCTCCTTCACCAACTCCACTTCTGCGAATACTATAACTCATCGCAATTGAAACGAAGCAGAAAGAAAGTGCATCTCTTTCAAAATTCCAAACAAATTCCGGAAGGGGAAATAAAAGGGGAAGATGAGATCATGACGTTGGCTACATACCGGAGGAACTCGCGGCCCTCGTCTCCGACTTCGTCTCCCAGAAGAGCACATTCCCGTCGGGGAGGAAACCCGCTCTCGACGCGGCGGCAGTGGCGGATGCGGACGACGAGGAGGCGGCAGGGAATCCGCGGATGGAGAAGTCGCAGGAGGAATCAGATTCGGAGACGTCGGCGCTGGGGCTGTAGCTGCCACCATCGCGGTCGCTGGCCTGGTCGGAGGCGGCGAGCTCCTCCTCCTCCACCTCCATTCTCCTCATCGCGGGAAACACGGACGCCTCGGGGGATAGTTAGGGGAGCAATGCGGGACGACGGAGGTTAGATTCTTGGGCGGGGGCTCGGATTGCACGTACGCGACGCTGTCGCCCATTAAGGGTTTGAGATTGGAGAAAAGGAAGAGGAAGAGGAAGAGGAGGAGATGGAAGAAGGCGCCGCGACGGGCAAAGCTATCAATTTGCTTTTCTCTCCCAGTCTCACCGTCTGTCGTCTCTCTTACAAATGGAAAGGCAAAAGCGAAGGGCTTCGTCTTCTTTTTCTGACTCCTCTCTCTCTCGTTTACATAAAATTGAATAAAGAAAAGAAGAGAATTATGATTTTAATTTAATAAATAAAAAGATTAATTTATGATATAACTAATATTTATATATATCTGTGCAAATAATAATATATTATTATTATTTATTAATGAAAATGTGAAGAGTGCAGTGAGAAGAAGATAAGAGCGTGGTGCAATGAATGATTAAGCTCGGAAGGGCACAAGGCTTGTTCCTGAAGCCGTACAGTCCAAGCAACGTCCATTCTTAATTTAAGATGATGATTGCATGAGGGAGAAGTGGAAAACTTTCACGTGGAGTGGTTGATGATTATTCAAAACAGGAAGAAGAACATTCAAGGGCTTGCATTATAAAAAGCTCGTGCTTATGAATTTGAAATTCCTTTTTATTTGAGTACTACATTATTTTTTTGTAGGTCTCCCACCATAGCAATGCCGGATTTGGAGACGCATGAATTCGCATCGCTTAGACTTCAAGCAAAAATACTATATTTTTTTGTTGCATAAAAATAATTTTATTACAAAAAATAAATAGATTTTGAAAATTAACAATAAAACTTAAAACAAATAAAAATCTCATTTTCTACATATTATATGTTTGTAAAGATCTCAATGACTACTTGTGAAGACTCCTTAAGTACATTCTAATAAATTTCTTCATTGCTACTACCTCATTACAGTAAAAAATATGTATACAAGACCCTATATCAGCACTCGAATGAAAAGAACAGGAAATCACTTGATGAACCTGAATTGACTTTTATAACTTACTAGAAACCACATAACAATAATGAAGGGGAAAAAAGGGAAAGGAAGCTCAGCCAACAACAATCCTCTAATCTATTAGTTATTTAATGTCAAGAAATTGATTTTGGGATAATCTATATTTTCAAGCAAGAATCAAGTAAATCTATTCTTTAGTGGTTCAGCTTATAGACAATGACCAACTATAGAATTATCATCTTTCCATATGTAATGGTAAAAAATAAGAAAATTAAAGAAAAAATTGCTGCCATAAAAAATTCCTCATCAAGTATTGTTAAAAATAGTATAAGCTAAAATCGTTTTTCAGCAAAGAATACAATCTAATACCAGAGAAATTGCATTGCCAGATGAGGTCAAATGAACTATTAGAACTCTTCAATTACACATGGGATAAGATACAGAAACTTAAATTAATATCATAAGGTGGCCAATGGCCTAACAAGAACCTGAAGCTGTCGGCAAAAGAAAAAACATCTTTAAACATGAATTGATTAGATTAAAAAAAAATCACAATGCTAGTACCACTGCAGAAAGGATGAAAATAATATGCAAATAATTTATATAGGAGGTTGAAAACTGTAAATATTAAGAGGCAGGCTTATAGTTTTTCATTACTTGAAGACGAGAGTAATTACTGATAATGAATATAACTCCAAAACCTATGGACTTGACTAACCTTCAGCTCTTTTTAATTATTGCAAAGGAGAAAAGAAAAACATCTTTAAATCATACATAAAGAGTCGGGCCAGATCTGGTCGAGAAGAAGAAGAAGAGGGGTAAGGCCAGATCAGGTTGAGAAGAAGAAGAAGGGGTCGGGCCAGATCTGGCCGAGAAGAAGAATAAGAGGGGTAAGGCCATATCTGGCCAAAAAGACGTAGAAGGGGTCGGGCCAGATTTGGCCAAGAAGAAGAAGAAGAAGGGGTCCGGCCAGATCTGGCCGAGAAGAAAAAGAAGAGCGAGGGTTTAGGCCAGATCTGACCAAGAAGGAGAAGGAGAAGGGAAGAAAGTCACCTGTAGATGGCCTAGAGAAGTCTCGCCGCACTTGTCGCCTTGCTCACAAGCTTTGGAGAAGTCTTCGCGGAAGCAGGCGCCTCTTCGCAGAGATTGGGTTTTGTGATGAAACCAAAATTTCTATTTTATTACAAGTTTACCATCGCGGTTTCATTTTTTGAAACCGTGTGGCTAGAAACCGACAAAAACAGCTCAAGTCTGTTTTCACTTTCCTTAAGAAAAGTTGGTTTCGCAGAGGGCCTCTTCGCAGAGATTGGGTTTTGTACAACAAGAGAATACTAAGGGCCTACATGGACCTCTTCACTGTTGCTATGCGACCAGAGGAGTTTGTATTCGAAGTTTTAGAATCCTATACTGTTAACTACTAGCCCTATCTATAGACAGTATCATAAGCTCCGTCTATTAGTAGCTTTATCTAGAGACTCTGTTGTAAGTCTCTAAAGCTTTGACTTTTATCACCTACCTCTTCAGTCATGAAAATAAGTACTTGCTAGCATATTGTATTTTTAACATGGTCTTGGAGGCATTGTCTCTAACTCACATTGGAGAAGCACCAGAGATGCAACTTTCACATTTGATAGTTATCAAATTATAACTAAAAAGTACTCACACATGCACATATATAAGCATCGCATTGGGTTAAAAGTAGCAAAATGTGTTAAAAAGGATGCCAAGACTTGTAAAACCTAGAAAAGAACTATTCACAGTAAGGTAGAAAAACTATGTGATGTAGAAAAGACTAGTGGTGATGAATTTGAATCTAATTTCAAATGTTGTAACCAGGTCATTTCCCTTTTTTAGGGTTGTTGGGATTGTCCGGCCGAGCTCGAGGCCACGAAGCTCTGATTCATCGGGCAATTACCCGTTAGCAAATGACTGCTGATCATGGTGGCGGATTTAGCGAGTTGAAATAGCCCGAGCAAAAAATGCACCTGAAACCTACTTGATTTGGAGAATGAGGATATGTCATTAAACCCGGCTCCACAACTGTCCACGTTCACGGACCAATCCTGTTGTTCAGTCGGCGAGACCATTCTATCACCATAAGATTATAGATCCCTCTAGTCATCGTATTGTCGTGCTCCTTCTCCATTGCCTCCATGTTCGCGTTCACCTCCGCCATCAATGACTCCACCTATAAGATCAGTAATTACTTGTGTAGACTCCTTAAGTACATTCCAATAAATTTCTTCACCGTTACTATCTCATTACGGCAAGAAATATGTATAAAAGACCCTATATCAACACTTGAATGAAGAGAACAAGATACCACTTGATGAACCTGAATTGACTTATACAGCTTACTAGAAACCACATAACAATAATGAAGGAAAAAAAGGAAAGGAAGCTCAGCCAACAACAATCCTCTAATCTATTAGTTATTTAATGTCAAGAAATTGATTTTGGAATAATCTATATTTTCAAGCAAGAATCAAGTAAATATATTCTTCAGCGGTTCAACTTATAGACAATGACCAACTATAGAATTATCCTCTTTCTATATGTAATGGTAAAAAATAAGAAAATTGAAGAAAGAACTGCTGCCATAAAAAATTCCTCTTCAAGTATTGTTAAAAATAGTATAAGTTGAAACCATTTTTCAGCAAAGAATACAATCTAATACCAGGGAAATCACATTGCTAGAAGAGGTCAAATGAGCTATTAGAATTCTTCAATTACACATGGGATAAGATACAAAACTTAAATTAATACCATAAGGTGGCCAATGGCCTAACAAGATTTCGGCGCCTCTCCACCCGATTTTAGCTTCCGCCAAATATTTTTCTTTTCTTTCTCAGTTTCTCTCATTTTCTCAAATTTTCGTTGTTTTTTTTTTAAATTCTCAGTTGTTGTTTTGAGAATTCATTCTCAGCATGCTGAAACTCTCGCATGCTGAAGAAATTCTCAGCATGCCGAGAGTTTCAGCATGCTGAGAGTTTCTTCAGCATGCTTCTCAAGTGCAACACGCTGAATGCTGAATTCAGCATGATGAATTCACCAAGCTAAATTCAGCATTCAGCATGTTGAATTCTCAACATGCAGCATGATGAATTCATGCTGAATTCAGCATGAGGAATTGGTGAATTCCATGCTGAATTATGCTGAATTCAGCATGGTGATTGGTGAATTCATCATGCTAAATTTCATACCAAATTCAACATGGTGAAATCATCATCCTGAAGCATCCAGCATGCTGAATTCTTAGCATGCAGAGAAGTAGAGCCCGTGCATGCTGAATTAAGCATGCTGAATTTCAGCATGCAGAGAAATAGAAAATTCAACATGTTTTTTTTTTCATCTTTAATTTTTGATTTCGAATTCTTTCACATCTTTCAGTCTAGTTTAAATTATGAAATCATCTTCTAGTAGCAGTAGAAAAGATCCTGGACGAATGTTTTTGCGTGAAGTGATTCCAAACAACACAAATAGATTGATTTGTGGCTTTTGTTACAAAATAACAAATGAGGGAATTTCTCGAGGGAAGCAACATCTTGTTGGAGGATATCGAAATGTCAAGGCTTGCACAAAGTGCCCACCTCATGTCCGAGAAGAGATCAAAGAGTACATGTAAAGGAATGCTGCCACATCAAGTGTTAAATTTGATGCATCAAGTTCTATACCTGATTTTGAGGATCTTGATTATGGTGAGGAGGAGGAGGAAGAGGGTCTTCAAAGGTCCGCGAAAAAGAAGCCAAACGTGAAAGGTCCACTAGATCTTTTATTTACACTGAGTCCTGAGGATGTGGTGAAAAAGAGATAAGAAACAATGATGAAGCAAACCACCATTAATGAGGTATGTAAAAAGGAGTTGCGCACTAAAGTATGTGAAAACATATGTAAATGGATGTATGATGCAGGAATTCATTTCAATGCTTTAAACTATCCAAGTTTCGAGGTAATGGTTGAGTCTATTGGACAATTTGGCATTGGCTTGAAACCTCTCACTATCAAATGAGCTATTAGAACTCTTCAATTACACACGGGATAAGATACATAAACTTAAATTAATACCATGAGGTGGCCAATGGCCTAACAAGATTCCGACGCCTCTTCACCCGATTTCAGCCACCGCCAGGTATTTTTCTTTTCTTTCTCAGTTTCTCTCATTTTCTCAAATTTTCGTTAATTTTTTTTTGTAAATTCTCAGTTGTTGTTTTGAGAATTTATTTTCAACATGCTGGAACTCTCGCATGCTGAAGAAATTCTCAACATGTCATGAGTTTCAGCATGCTGAGAGTTTCTTTAGCATGCTTCTCAAGTTCAACATGCTGAATGCTGAATTATATTTTATTTTTGTGTCTTGCCTCGCTATGGCGCGCGTTGTAACCTTGCGCCTTGCGCCATGGCTCCAAGAGCCCTTTGCGCATTTGTGCGTCTTGCGCCATTTAAAACTATGATTGCTAGCATATTATATCTTTAACATGGTCTTGGAGGCATTGTCTCTAACTCACATTGGAGAAACACCAGAGATGCAACTTTCACATTTGATAGTTATCAAATTATAACTAAAAAGTACTCACACATGCACATATATAAGCATCGCATTGGGTTAAAAGTAGCAAAATGTGTTAAAAAAGATGCCAAGACTCGTAAAATCTAGAACAGAACGGTTCACGGTAAGGCAAAAAAACTATGTGATGTAAACAAGCCTAGTGGTGATGAATTTGAATCTAATTTCAAATGTTGTAACTAGGTCATTTCCCTTTTTTAGGGTTGTTTGGATTGTCCGGCCGAGCTCGGGGCCACGAAGCTCTGATTCATCGGGCAGTTACTCGATAGCAAATGGCTGCTGATCATGGTGGCAGGATTTAGCGAGTTGAAATAGCCCAAGCAAAAAATGCACCTGAAACCTACTTGATTTGGAGAATGAGGATATGTCATTAAACTCGGCTCCACAACTGTCCACGTCCACGGACCAATCCCGTTGTTCAGTCGGCGAGACCATTCTGTCACCATAAGATTATAGATCCCTCTAGTCATCGTATTGCTGTGCTCCTTCTCCACTGCCTCCATGTTCGCGTTCACCTCCGCCATCAATGACTCCACCTATAAGATCAGTAACTACTTGTGTAGACTCCTTAAGTACATTTCAATAAATATCTTCACCGTTACTACCTCATTACAGCAAGAAATATGTATACAAGACCCTATATCAGCACTTGAATGAAGAGAACAAGAAACCACTTGATGAACCTGAATTGACTTCTATAGCTTACTAGAAACCACATAACAATAATAATGGAAAGGAAGCTCAGCCAACAATAGTCCTCTAATCTATTAGTTATTTAATGTCCAGAAATTGATTTTGGGATAATCTATATTTTCATGCAATAATCAAGTAAATCTATTCTTCAGCGGTTCAGCTTATAGACAATGACCAACTATAGAATTATCATCTTTCCATATGTAATGGTAAAAAATAAGAAAATTGAAGAAAGAACTGCTGTCTTAAAAAATTCCTCATCAAGTATTGTTAAAAATAGTATAAGCTAAAACCGTTTTTCAGCAAAGAATACAATCTAATACTAGAGAAATCACATTGCCAGATGAGGTCAAATGAGCTATTAGAACTCTTCAATTACACACGGGATGAGATACAAAAACTTAAATTAATACCATAAGGTGGCCAATGGCCTAACAAGATTTCGGCACCTCTCCACCCGATTTCAGCCTCCGCCAAGTATTTTTCTTTTCTTTCTCAGTTTCTCTCATTTTCTCAAATTTTCGTTGTTTTTTTTAAAAAAATTCTCTGTTGTTGTTTTGAGAATTCATTCTCAGCATGCTGGATCTCTTGTATGCTGAAGAAATTCTCAGCATGCCGAGAGTTTCAGCATGCTGAGGGTTTCTTCAGCATGCTTATCAAGTTCAACAAGTTGAATGTTGAATTTAGCATGATGAATTCACCAAGCTGAATTCAGCATTCAGCATGTTGAATTCTCGGCATGCAGCCTGATGAATTCATGCTGAATTCAGCAAGTGGAATTGCTGAATTCAACATGAGGAATTGCTGAATTTAGCATGGTGAATTCCATGCTAAATTCAGCATGGTGAATTCCATGCTAAATTCAGCATGGTGAATTCCATGCTGAATTAAGCATGAATTTAGCATGGTGATTGATGAATTCAACATGCTGAATTCAGCATGGTGATTGGTGAATTCAGCATGGTGAATTCATCATGCTGAATTCGTAATTCAGCATGGTGAATTCATCATGCTGAATTCGTAATTCAGCATGGTGAATTCATCATGCTGAAGCTTTTAGCATGCTGAATTCTCAGCATGCAGAGAAATAGAGCCTCTGCATGCTGAATTCCAGCATGCAGATCGAGAAATAGAAAATTCAATATGTTTTTTTTTTCATCTTTAATTTTTGATTCCGATTTCTTTCACATCTTTCAATCTAGTTTAAATTATGGAATCATCTTCTAGTAGCAGTAGAAAAGATCCTGGACGGGAGTATTTGTGCGAAGTGATTCCGAACAACACAAATAGATTGATTTGTGGCTTTTGTGACAAAATAACAAATGAGAGAATTTCTCGAGGGAAGCAACATCTTGTTGGAGGATATCGAAATGTCAAGGCTTGCACAAAGTGCCCACCTCATGTCCGAGAAGAGATCAAAGAGTACATGAAAAAGAAAGCTGCCACATCAAGTGTTAAATTTGATGCATCAAGTTCTATACCTGATTTTGAGGATATTGATTATGGTGAGGAGGAGGAGGAAGAGGGTCTTCAAAGGTCTGCGTAAAAGAAGCCAAATAAGCCAAACGTGAAAGGTCCACTAGATCTTTTATATACAGTGAATCCTGAGGAAGTGGTGAAAAAGAGGAAAGAAACAATGATGAAGCAAACCACCATTAATGATGCATGTAAAAAGGAGTTGCGCACTAAAGTATGTGAAAACATATGTAAATGGATGTATGATGCAGGAATTCCTTTCAATGATTTAAACTATCCAAGTTTCGAGGTGATGGTTGAGTCTATTGGACAATTTGGCATTGGCTTGAAACCTCCCACTATCAAATGAGCTATTAGAACTCTTCAATTACACACGGGATAAGATACATAAACTTAAATTAATACCATAAGGTGGCCAATGGCCTAACAAGATTCTGGCGCCTCTCCACCCGATTTCAGCCTCCGCCAAGTATTTTTCCTTTCTTTCTTAGTTTCTCTCCTTTTCTCAAATTTTCGATGTTTTTTTTTTAAAATTCTCAGTTGTTGTTTTGAGAATTTATTCTCAGCATGCTGGAACTCTCGCATGCTGAAGAAATTCTCAACATGCCGAGAGTTTCAGCATGCTGAGAGATTCTTCAGCATGTTTCTCAAGTTCAACATGCTGAATGTTGAATTATATTTTATTTTTGTGCCTCGCCTCGCTATGGCGCGCGTTGTAACCTTGCACCTTGCGCCATGTCTCCAAGAGCCCTTTGAGCCTTTGTGCGCCTTGCGCCATTTAAAACTATAGTTGCTAGCATATTGTATCTTTAACATGGTCTTGGATGCACTGTCTCTAACTCACATTGGAGAAGCACCAGAGATGCAACTTTCACGTTTGATAGTTATCAAATTATAACTAATAAGTACTCACATATGCATCGTGAGACCATTCAGTCACCATAAGATTATGTCATTAAACTCGGCTCCACAACTGTCCACATCCACGGACCAATCCCGTTGTTCAGTAGGCGAGACCATTCTGTCACCATAAGATTATAGATCCCTCTAGTCATCGTATTGCCGTGCTCCTTCTCCACTGCATCCTTGTCCGCGTTCACCTCCGCCATTAATGACTCCAGCTATAAGATCAGTCACTACTTGTATAGACTCCTTAAGTACATTTCAATAAATTTCTTCACCGTTACTACCTCATTACAGCAAGAAATATATATACAAGACCCTATATCAGCACTTGAATGAAGAGAACAAGAAATCACTTGATGAACCTAAATTGACTTCTACAGCTTACTAGAAACCACATAACAATAATGAAGGGAAAAAAGGAAAGGAAGCTCAGCCAACAACAATAATTCTCAGTTGTTGTTTTGAGAATTCATTCTAAGCATGCTGGATCTCTCGCATGCTGAAGAAATTCTCAACATGCCGAGAGTTTCAGCATGCTGAGAGTTTCTTCCGCATGCTTCTCAAGTTCAACAAGCTGAATGCTGAATTTAGCAAGATGAATTCACCAAGCTGAATTCAGCATTCAGCATGTTGAATTCTCAGCATGCAGCGTGATGAATTCATGCCGAATTCTGCAAGTGGAATTGCTGAATTCAACATGAGGTATTGATGAATTCAGCATGAGGAATTGCTGAATTCAGCATGAGGAATTGCTGAATTCATCATATTGAATTTAGCATGGTGAATTCCATGCTAAATTCAGCATGGTGAATTCCATGCTAAATTCTGAATCAATTTAGCATGGTGATTGGTGAATTCAGCATGGTGATTGGTGAATTCAGCATGGTGAATTCATCATGCTGAATTGCATGCCGAATTCAGCATGGTGAATTCATCATGCTGAATTCTCAGCATGCAGAGAAATAGAGCCTCTGCATGCTAAATTCCAGATCATGGTGGCTGGATTTAGCGAGTTGAACTAGCCCGAGCAAAAATTGCACCTGAAATCAACTTGATTTGGAGAATGAGAATATATAATTAAACTCGGCTCCACAACTGTCCACGTCCACGGACCAATCCTGTTGTTCAGTAGGCGAGACCATTCTGTCACCATAAGATTATAGATCCCTCTAGTCATCGTATTGTCGTGCTCCTTCTCCACTGCCTCCATGTCCGCATTCACCTCCATCATCAATGACTCCACCTATAAGATCAGTCACTACTTGTATAGACTCCTTAAGTACATTTCAATAAATTTTCTTCACCGTTACTACCTCATTACAGCAAGAAATATATATACAAAACCCTATATCAGCACTTGAATGAAGAGAACAAGAAATCACTTGATGAACCTATATTGACTTCTACAGCTTACTAGAAACCACATAACAATAATGAAGGGAAAAAAAGAAAGGAAGCTCAGCCAACAACAATAATTCTCAGTTGTTGTTTTGAGAATTCATTCTCAGCATGCTGGATCTCTCGCATGCTGAAGAAATTCTCAGCATGCCGAGAGTTTCAGCATGCTGAGAGTTTTTTCCGCATGCTTCTCAAGTTCAACAAGCTAAATGTTGAATTTAGCATGATGAATTCAGCATTCAGCATGTTGAATTCTCAGCATGCAACGTGATGAATTCATGCTGAATTCAGCAAGTGGAATTGCTGAATTCAACATGATGAATTCAACATGAGGTATTGATGAATTCAGCATGAGGAATTGCTGAATTGAGCATGTGGAATTGTTGAATTCATCATGCTGAATTTAGCATGGTGAATTCCACGCTAAATTCAGCATGGTGAATTCCATGCTGAATTCTGCATCAATTTAGCATGGTGATTGGTGAATTCAACATGCTGAATTCAGCATGGTGATTGGTGAATTCAGCATGGTGAATTAATCATGTTGAATTGCATGCCGAATTCAGCATGGTGAATTCATCATGCTGAAGCATTCAGCATGTTGAATTCTCAGCATGTAGAGAAATAGAGCCTCTGGATGCTGAATTCCAGATCATGGTGGTTGGATTTAGCGAGTTGAAATAGCCCGAGCAAAAAATGCACCTGAAACCTACTTGATTTGGATAATGAGGATATGTCATTAAACTCGGCTCCACAACTGTCCACGTCCACGGACCAATCCCGTTGTTCAGTCGGTGAGACCATTCTGTCACCATAAGATTATTGATCCCTCTAGTCATCTTATTGCCGTGCTCCTTCTCCACTGCCTCCATGTCCGCGTTCACCTCCGCCATCAGTGACTCCACCACTACTACATTTTGGCTCTATGGCCACGCCACCTTTAGGAACGGCTAAAAAACTGTTCCCATACATCACTTATAGGAACGGTTTTCCAAAACCGTTCCCTTAGCCATTATATTATAGGAACTCTAAAGAAACCGTTCCTGTAGATAATATATGGGAACATATTTTTCAACCGTTCCCTTAGACTATACTATGGGAACACTTTTAGTAACCGTTCTCTTAGAATGTATATTATGGGAACACAAAGGAACCGTTCCCATAGTTTAACTCCATGTATACTATATAATTAGAAAATAAAAAAACTTAAGCCATTTAATTTTCCTCTCCCGCGCGCTGATCGACTACTCGCGCGATCTCTTCTGCCCTAAACGCACCGCTCTACTGCGGCGACCTCCCGACGCGATTGCTCTGCTGCGCCGACCTCCCGACGCGACCGCTCTGCTGCGCCGAACTCCCGACGCCACCAGGCCTCTGCTGTGCCAACCTCCCGAGTCGATCCCGACGCCACCACCCGTCTCACACTCTCATAGCACCGGTCACCGACGATCACTCTCATAATTAGGTCCCCCTCGTGCTTTGTCCTTTTGTTTTATTTGAACCTTTCCATGATCTGTTACATCTTGTAGTGTTTGTCATCTTCTGATTGAGCCCTATAAATTGACAACAAATAACTTTAAGTTAGAGGACTTTTTGCTGTTTTTTGACAATATTGAACACTTAGTGAAAGCTTAATGCTGAGTGAAGCAGACCCTTGAGCTCTGTAGTTCTCATTTTGTTTTATTTAGCTCCATTAATTGATTCTTACCAATTACCATAAGTTGGTATATCCTGTAATGTTTGTCATCTACTTCATGAAGACTTGTGTTCGTCGTTGGTCAAATAAATGCTAGTTAGTGACAACTTAATCGTGAATCTTTGATAAAGTGAATAGTGTGATGGCCCAGAAATATGTGGATTGGTGTATTTTCTCATTATTAAGGTGAAGAAGGAACAAGCACCTGACAGTCTAAGAGCTTGTAATTTTTTTTGGTTTTTCCCACTCTTCTGATATCAATTAGCATAATCTAAAATTCATTGTTACTATCTTCTCTCATTTAATTATTTAATTACTTTTACTAATATCTGGTGGGATTAACTCCTTCCATTCACCTCAAAAAAAAAGACTTCATTGTCAGTTGAGGTTCTTCTTTCTTTATCTTTCTGGTATTAGTAGAGTATGCTATTTATTTCTCTCTAGTGTTATCATTATTTTCAGATATATGTTAAACAAGAACTCAAATCGACTAGGTAAAGGAGGCAGTGCACTCCTATATTTGTAGCCCGAGAACAACCATGTTCTCTCGGATGGGTAGAATCTTTATTTACCCCTGGGAAAACTTAGGACTAAGCCTTACATCTGAAAGGTAAAAGAAACTGAGGCTAGCATTTAAATAGTTTAACCTCGATGCTTCCTTTAAGTGTTTAATATTTATTAGCTCAGCTTTCAATAGACACTTCCAGGAATAGAATAGGCTTGATATGATTTTGTCGTATTTGACCATTTGATTTTTTTCTTTTCGTAGTTAAGTAAAATCAATGGATAAGGAATGGATTCAAATGCCGAGATATAGTGCGGAGTATATCAATGGTGTGCAATGTTTCCTACATTTTGCTTATAATAAAGGAAGGCCTCAGGGAGGAGAGATTTTATGCCCTTGTGCTCAATGTGGTAATGGTCGTTGGTTAAGAAAAGATGCAATATTTGAACATTTGATAGACTATGGATTTCTAAAAGGCTACACTATTTGGGTAAACCATGGTGAGGAGTTAACCATGCCCACAGAGGAGGATGACATCGATGATGGAGAGAATTGCATGGATGATATGGATGCACTGTTGCATGATAGATTTAGAGAAGTGGCAGAAGAAGATGGAGTTACAGAGGGGCCTAATGAAGATGCCAAAAAGTTTTATAATTTATTAGAAGAGGCAAACAAGGAATTGTACCCCCGTTGTAAAAATTTCTCTACTTTGTCCTTCATCATTCGGTTATATTTGATGAAGTGTCTCTTTGGCTGGAGTAATGTGTCATTCAATGCACTCTTAGAGCTACTAAAAGAAGCTATGCCAGATTTAAACATCCCCCAATCTTTTAATAAAACAAGAGCCATGATAAGGGACTTGGGCCTTGATTATAAAAAGATTGATGCTTGTCCCAATAATTGTATGTTATATTGGAAAGATCATGAGAAAGACAAGTCTTGTCATCTTTGCGGTGCTTCACGGTGGGAATTGCTTCATGAGAAAGACAAGTATTGATGAATTCAGCTTGAGGAATTGCTGAATTGAGCATTAGGAATTGCTGAATTCATCATGTTGAATTTAGCAGGGTGAATTCCATGCTGAATTCTGCATGGTGAATTCCATGCTGAATTCTGCATGGTGAATTCTGCATGGTGAATTCTGCATGGTGAATTCCATGCTGAATTCCATGCTGAATTCCATGCTGAATTCTGCATCAATTTAGCATGGTGATTGGTGAATTCAACATGCTGAATTCAGCATGGTGATTGGTGAATTCAGCATGGTGAATTCATCATGTTGAATTGCATGCCGAATTCAGCATGGTGAATTCATCATGCTGAAGCATTCAGCATGTTGAATTCTCAGCATGTAGAGAAATAGAGCCTCTGGATGCTGAATTCCAGATCATGGTGGCTGGATTTAGCGAGTTGAAATAGCCCGAGCAAAAAATGCACCTGAAACCTACTTGATTTGGATAATGAGGATATGTCATTAAACTCGGCTCCACAACTGTCCACGTCCACGGACCAATCCCGTTGTTCAGTCAGCGAGACCATTCTGTCACCATAAGATTATAGATCTCTCTAGTCATCGTATTGCCGTGCTCCTTCTCCACTGCCTCCATGTTCGCGTTCACCTCCGCCATCAATGACTCCACCTATAAGATCAGTCACTACTTGTATAGACTCCTTAAGTACATTTCAATAAATTTCTTCACCGTTACTACATCATTACAGCAAGAAATATATATACAAGACCCTATATCAGCACTTGAATGAAGAGAACAAGAAATCACTTGATGAACCTAAATTGACTTCTACAGCTTACTAGAAACCACATAACAATAATGAAGGGAAAAAAAGAAAGGAAGCTCAGTCAACAACAATAATTCTCAGTTGTTGTTTTGAGAATTCATTCTCAGCATGCTGGATCTCTCGCATGCTAAAGAAATTCTCAGCATGCCGAGAGTTTCAGCATGCTGAGAGTTTCTTCCGCATGCTTCTCAAGTTCAACAAGTTGAATGCTGAATTTAGCATGATGAATTCAGCATGTTAAATTCTCAGCATGCAGCGTGATGAATTCATGCTGAATTCAGCAAGTGGAATTGCTGAATTCAGCATGAGAAATTGCTGAATTCATCATGCGGAATTTAACATGGCGAATTCCATGCTAAATTCAGCATGGTGAATCCAATGCCGAATTCTGCATCAATTTAGCAGGGTGATTGGTGAATTCAACATGCTGAATTCAGCATGCTGAATAGCATGCCGAATTCAGCATGGTGAATTCAACATGCTGAAGCATTCAGCATGCCGAATTCTCAGCATGCAGAGAAATAGAGCCTCAGCATGCTGAATTCCAGATCATGGTGGCTGGATTTAGCGAGTTGAAATAGCCCGAGCAAAAAATGCACCTGAAACCTACTTGATTTGGAGAATGAGGATATGTCATTAAACTAGGCTCCACAACTGTCCACGTCCACGGACCAATCCCGTTGTTCAGTCGGCGAGACCATTCTGTCACCATAAGATTATAGATCCCCCTAGTCATCGTATTGTCGTGCTCCTTCTCCACTGCCTCCATGTTCGTGTTCACCTCCGCCATCAATGACTCCACCTATAAGATCAGTCACTACTTGTATAGACTCCTTAAGTATATTTCAATAAATTTCTTCACCGTTACTACCTCATTACAGCAAAAAATATATATACAAGACCCTATATCAGCACTTGAATGAAGAGAACAAAAATCACTTGATGAACCTAAATTGACTTCTACAGCTTACTAGAAACCACATAACAATAATGAAGGGAAAAAAAGAAAGGAAGCTCAGCCAACAACAATAATTCTTAGTTGTTGTTTTGAGAATTCATTCTCAGCATGCTGGATCTCTCGCATGCTGAGAGTTTCTTCCGCGTAATTCTCAAGTTCAACAAGATGAATGCTGAATTTAGCATGATGAATTCAGCATTCAGCATGTTAAATTCTCAGCATGCAGCGTGATGAACTCATGCTGAATTCAGCAAGTGGAATTGTTGAATTCAACATGATGAATTCAACATGAGGTATTGATGAATTCAATATGAGAAATTGCTGAATTCAGCATGTGGAATTGCTGAATTCATCATGCTGAATTAGCATGGTGAATTCCATGCAAAAATCAGCATTGTGAATTCCATACTGAATTCTGCATCAATTTAGCATGGTGATTGGTGAATTCAACATGCTGAATTCAGCATGGTGAATTCATCATGCTGAAGCATTCAGCATGCTGAATTCTCAGCATGCAGAGAAATAGAGCCTCTGCATGCTGAATTCCAGATCATGGTGGCTGGATTTAGCGAGTTGAAATAGCCCGAGCAAAAACTGCACCTGAAACCTACTTGATTTGGAGAATGAGGATATGTCATTAAACTAGGCTCCACAACTGTCCACGTCCACGGACCAATCCCGTTGTTCAATCGGCGAGACCATTCTGTCACCATAAGATTATAGATCCCTCTAGTCATCGTATTGTCGTGCTCCTTCTCCACTGCCTCCATGTTCGCGTTCACCTCCGCCATCAATGACTCCGCCTATAAGATCAGTCACTACTTGTATAGACTCCTTAAGTACATTTCAATAAATTTCTTCACCGTTACTACCTCATTACAGGAAAAAATATATATACAAGACCCTATATCAGCACTTGAATGAAGAGAACAAGAAATCACTTGATGAACCTAAATTGACTTCTACAGCTTACTAGAAACCATATAACAATAATGAAGGAAAAAAAAGAAAGGAAGCTCAGCCAACAACAATAATTTTCAGTTGTTGTTTTGAGAATTCATTCTCAGCATGCTGGATCTCTCGCATGCTCAGAGTTTCTTCCGCGTGATTCTCAAGTTCAACAAGCTGAATGCTGAATTTAGCAAGATGAATTCAACATTCAGCATGTTGAATTCTCAGCGTGCAGCGTGATGAATTCATGCTGAATTCAGCAAGTGGAATTGCTGAATTCAACATGATGAATTCAACATGAGGTATTGATGAATTCAGCATGAGGAATTGCTGAATTGAGCATGAGGAATTGCTGAATTCAGCATGTTGAATTTAGCATGGTGAATTCCATGCTAAATTCAGCATGGTGAATTCCATGTTGAATTCTGCATCAATTTAGCATGGTGATTGGTGAATTCAACATGCTGAAATCAGCATGATGATTGGTGAATTCAGCATGCTGAATTCATCATGCTGAATTGCATGCCCAATTCAGCATGGTGAATTCATCATGTTGAAGCATTCAGCATGCTGAATTCCAGATCATGGTGGCTGGATTTAGCGAGTTGAAATAGCCCGAGCAAAAAATGCACATGAAACCTACTTGATTTGGAGAATGAGGATATGTCATTAAACTCGGCTCCACAACTGTCCACGTCCATGGACCAATCCCGTTGTTCAGTCGGCGAGACCATTCTGTCACCATAAGATTATAGATCCCTCTAGTCATCGTATTGCCGTGCTCCTTCTCCACTGCCTCCATGTCCGCGTTCACCTCCGCCACTTGTTTACAAGAAGAGGAAGAGGAGTTGTTCAGAAGAATACCCAAATCTGAAGAAGTCCGGAGACGATTTTACGAGTTTCTCGATTCTGGCTTGGAGCACGCAGCCTTTCTCACGAGTCTTTCGAAAGCCATGGAGAAGGAAGACGATGATAAGGCAACTGCGCCCCTCGGTTCTCCACTCCGAGATCAGTCCCTTCCTCATGGTTCGTTCTCGGCTCCGCCGGAAGTTGTGGAAGCTGCACGAGATGGCGCCAATGCCGCCGGCAACATAGTGGAGCGGCCTGAATCATCTGAAGTCAAATTGTGAGTCATCGCTAGCTAGCTTCAATGCGCTTTTAGATTAGATGTCTCTTGTTAATTTCTATCTTCGCTTTCTTTGCCTAATTAGAAATGTTGTGTTCTTTCTTTGTGCCGCTGAATTCTAATTTCTTGCTTCGTTTCTTGGTCGACTTGGAATTTTTGGGTGCTTTCTTTGCGCCTAGTTCTTGCTTCGTCGTCTTTCTGGAATTGCATGGCATTCTTTAATATTTTCTTTTTCTCTGGATTTGTGAAGGGATTCAAAGCACTGCCATGGCTCAACCTCGAGGGCCGTTGTTGAGAAACCGACGTTGCAGGATTCCCTGGCGTTTATGAGGAATCTGAAAGACAGTGTTGATGAAAGCAAGTATAAAGAGTTCCTGCAGATCATGTTGGATTTTTCCACACGAAAGTATGGTTTTTAGACTTTTCAATTCGGTCGTTTCTAATTGAGTTGCAACCCTTCAATATCTTGGAGATGATTGCAGGCAACACCCAGCTGAGTGTGTGCGAAGGGCGAAAGAGTTGCTTAAAGATCATCCCGAGTTGAGCCTTGGCTTCAATATCTTCTTGCCAGATGAGTACAATGTTGCAAAGGAAGAACCAACCATTTATGATGCCTTAGCTCTGATTGCGAGAGTAAAGGTGACGATGATCGACCCTTATATATTCTCGTAAAGTAATTAATTACTTTATTAGTTTCTATCATTCCTCGTCAACATTCATATTTTTCTCACAGCATCGTTTCATGGACAACATGAGAAAGTTTAGAATATTTTTGTCGATCCTCAACATCTACTGGAGATATCATTATCCCTCGGACGAAATATGGGAATAGGTTTTTGTATTTACCTTTTGTCATTTCTTGTGATGATTCGCTATATATATATTTATCCCTAGCTAGAAGCTGCGTTCCCTAACTTCTACGTTTGATAGATGAAATGGGTATTCGAAGGCCATCAGGACTTGCTCGATGGGTTCAGATATTTCTTACCCGATTATCACCCATCAACAAGTAGAGTTTTTCGATTCAAGATTCGTGGTGCTAAAGGTTAGCCTTGCTTATTTATTGAAGTGCATGTAAGTAGAACTATATACTAAGCTTTGGATTAGGTTTATAAGTACTTGTATAATATATGTTTCCTTGTACGATATTTTTCTTGCTTGTTTGTCTCACAGGATTCAAAACCATGACTGTTTTTTTTTCATGACCCAAATTTAGACGCATAAGTGTTTATTTGATATCACTCTTTCATAGATGCTGAACTACAAGCCCCTGTAGAAGAAGTGCTCTCACTTACTTGTAAGGTGGAGAAGCTGCTAAAGATGATCGAGGCTGATCAAGTTGTTAGAATTGAAGACCATTTGACTCGTTAGTAGATCATTGGCAGTATTAATTTATAACTTATGGGATCTGCATTCCAAAGCTTTTGGTTGAGTACGTATTCATATGTTTTTTTTTTCCTTCTTACGTATCACAGTTTCAGATTTGAGGTATATAGAAGAACTGTACGACGACGATGGATTGGAGTTCCTTGAGAATCTACGCGAGAACACAGCGACTGTTTTACCTGTTCTATTTGCTCGTTTGAATCAAAACGTAAAGGAACTGTTGAAAGAATATGAAGAAGTTCGAGACATGTTTCATGCTTTTATCGATCGTTCTGACGATCCCAAGGAGAAATACCCTAAAACCTAGAATTCAACAGGCCGGTGCTTTCGATTTCAAGCATACATTACAGATGAGTACTTACGTAATGCTTGATATGGGCCACAACATGCTACAGGAGATTCAAGATCACGTACTGATTCGGAGAAATTAGTTCTTGTTTCTCAATGGTTGATCTGCTCTTGTATTTGCTCAATGGTTGTTGAATAATTAGCATGAGGATCGATGAAGATTGGTCTCATGTGTAAAAACAAAGGATGGTTGAAATAAAATTTCATCTTTGGCGAATTTGTGAGTAAAAACAAAGGGTGCTCAATGGTTGAAGCTGCATTGAAGTAAATCTGCATATTTTAATTACATCAAAGTAAATTTAAATGAAACCAATTTAATTTACATGATTTTGTTTTGTTTTATTCACCGAGTAAATTTAAATGTTTCGACGCTCACAGTCGTCCAGGCATCGCCTCACGAATTGAAAATAGCCCGAGCAAAAACTGCACCTGAAACCTACTTGATTTGGAGAATGAGGATATGTCATTAAAGTCGGCTCCACAACTGTCCACGTCCACGGACCAATCCCATTGTTCAGTAGGCGAGACCATTCTGTCACCATAAGATTATAGATCCCTCTAGTCATTGTAATTAAGGGGAAAAAAGAAAGGAAGCTCAGCCAACAACAATAATTCTCAGTTGTTGTTTTGAGAATTCATTCTCAGCATGCTGGATCTCTCGCAAGCTGAAAAAATTCTCAGCATGCCGAGAGTTTCAGCATGCTGAGAGTTTTTTCCGCATGCTTCTCAATTTCAACAAGCTGAATGCTGAATTTAGCATGATGAATTCAGCATTCAGCATGTTGAATTCTCAGCATGCAGCGTGATGAATTCATGCTGAATTCAGCAAGTGGAATTGCTGAATTCCACATGATGAATTCAACATAATGTATTGATGAATTCAGCATGAGGAATTGCTGAATAGAGCATGAGGAATTGCTGAATTCATCATGTTGAATTTAGCATGGTGAATTCCATGCTAAATTCAGCATGGTGAATTCCATGTTGAATTCTGCATCAATTTAGCATGGTGATTGGTGAATTCAACATGCTGAATTCAGCATGGTGATTGGTGAATTCATCATGATGAATTGCATGCCGAATTCAGCATGCTGAAGCATTCAGCATGCTGAATTCCAGATCATGGTGGCTGGATTTAGCGAGTTGAAATAGCCCGAGCAAAAAATGCACCTGAAACCTACTTGATTTGGAGAATGAGGATATGTCATTAAACTCGGCTCCAAAACTATCACGTCCACGGACCAATCCCGTTGTTCAGTCGGCGAGACCATTCTGTCACCATAAGATTATAGATCCCTCTAGTCATCGTATTGCCATTCTCCTTCTCCACTGCCTCCATGTCTGCGTTCACCTCCGCCGTCAATGACTCCACCTATAAGATCAGTCACTACTTGTATAGACTCCTTAAGTACATTTCAATAAATTTCTTCACCGTTACTACCTCATTACAGCAAGAAATATATATACAAGACCCTATATCAGCACTTGAACGAAGAGAACAAGAAATCACTTGATGAACCTAAATTGACTTCTACAGCTTACTAGAAACCACATAACAATAATGAAGGGAAAAAAGAAAAGGAAGCTCAGCCAACAACAATAATTCTCGGTTGTTGTTTTGAGAATTCATTCTCAGCATGCTGGATCTCTCGCATGCTGAAGAAATTCTCAGCATGCTGAGAGTTTCTTCCGCATGCTTCTCAAGTTCAACAAGCTGAATGCTGAATTTAGCATGATAAATTCACCAAGCTGATTTCAGCATTCAACATGTTGAATTCTCAGCATGCAGCGTGGTGAATTCATGCTGAATTCACCAAGTGGAATTGCTGAATTCAACATGACGAATTCAACATGAGGTATTGATGAATTCAGCATGAGGAATTGCTGAATTCAGCATGAGGAATTGTTGAATTCATCATGCTGAATTGCATGCCGAATTCAGCATGGTGAATTTATCATGCTGAAGCATTCAGCATGCTGAATTCTCAGCATGCAGAGAAATAGAGCCTCTGCATGCTGAATTCCAGATCATGGTGGCTGGATTTAGCGAGTTGAAATAGCCCGAGCAAAAACTGCACCTGAAACCTACTTGATTTGGAGAATGAGGATATGTCATTAAACTCGGCTCCACAACTGTCCACGTCCACGGACCAATCCCGTTGTTCTGTAGGCGAGACCATTCTGTCATCATAAGATTATAGATCCGTATAGTCATCGTATTGTCGTGCTCCTTCTCCACTGCCTCCTTGTCCGCGTTCACCTCCGCTATCAATGACTCCACCTATAAAATCAGTCACTACTTGTATAGACTCCTTAAGTACATTTCAATAAATTTCTTCACCGTTACTATCTCATTACAACAAGAAATATATATACAAGACCCTATATCAGCACTTGAATGAAGAGAACAAGAAATCACTTGATGAACCTAAATTGACTTCGATCTACAGCTTACTAGAAACCACATAACAATAATGAAGGGAAAAAAAGAAAGGAAGCTCAGCCAACAACAACAATTCTCAGTTGTTGTTTTGAGAATTCATTCTCAGCATGCTGGATCTCCCGCATGCTGAAGAAATTCTCAGCATGCCGAGAGTTTCAGCATGCTGAGAGTTTCTTCCGCATGCTTCTCAAGTTCAACAAGCTGAATGCTGAATTTAGCATGATGAATTCAGCATTCAGCATGTTGAATTCTCAGCATGCAGCGTGATGAATTCATGCTGAATATATTCAGCAAGTGGAATTGCTAAATTCAACATGATGAATTTAACATGAGGTATTGACGAATTCAACATGAGGTATTGATGAATTCAGCATGATGAATTGCTGAATTCAGCATGAGGAATTGCTGAATTCATCATGCTGAATTTAGCATGGAATTCTCCATGCTAAATTCAGCATGGAGAATTCCATGCTAAATTCAGCATGGTGAATTCCATGCTGAATTCTACATCAATTTAGCATGGTGATTGGTGAATTCAACATGCTGAATTTAGCATGATGATTGGTGAATTCAGCAAGCTGAATTCATCATGCTGAATTGCATGCCCAATTCAGCATGGTGAATTTATCATGCTGAAGCATTCAGCATGCTGAATTCTCAGCATGCAGAGAAATAGAGCCTATGCATGCTGAATTCCAGATCATGGTGGCTGGATTTAGCGAGTTGAAATAGCCCGAGCAAAAACTGCACCCGAAACCTTCTTGATTTGGAGAATGAGGATATGTCATTAAACTCGGCTCCACAACTGTCCACTTCCACGGACCAATCCCGTTGTTCTGTAGGCGAGACCATTCTGTCATCATAAGATTATAGATCTCTCTAGTCATCGTATTCCCGTGCTCCTTCTCCACTGCGTCCATGTCCGCGTTCACCTCCGCTATCAATGACTCCACCTATAAGATTAGTCACTACTTGTATAGACTCCTTAAGTACAGTTCAATAAATTTCTTCATCGTTACTATCTCATTACAGCAAGAAATATATATACAAGACCCTATATCAGCACTTGAATGAAGAGAACAAGAAATCACTTGATGAACCTAAATTGACTTCTACAGCTTACTAGAAACCACATAACAATAATGAAGGGAAAAAAAAAGGAAGCTCAGCCAACAACAATAATTTTCAGTTGTTGTTTTGAGAATTCATTCTCAGCATGCTGGATCTCTCGCATGCTGAAGAAATTCTCAGCATGTCGAGAGTTTCAGCATGCTGAGAGTTTTTTCCGCATGTTTCTCAAGTTCAACAAGCTGAATGCTGAATTCTCAGCATGCAGCGTGATGAATTCATGCTGAATTCAGCAAGTGGAATTGCTGAATTCAACATAATGAATTCAACATGAGGTATTGATGAATTCAGCATGAGGAATTGCTGAATAGAGCATTAGGAATTGCTGAATTCATCATGTTGAATTTAGTATGGTGAATTCCATGCTAAATTCAGCATGGTGAATTCCATGCTGAATTCTGCATCAATTTAGCATGGTGATTGGTGAATTCAACATGCTGAATTCAGCATGGTGATTGGTGAATTCAACATGCTGAATTCAGCATGGTGATTGGTGAATTCATCATGATGAATTGCATGCCGAATTCAGCTTGGTGAATTCATCATGCTGAAGCATTCAGCATGTTGAATTCCAGATCATGGTGGCTGGATTTAGCGAGTTGAAATAGCGTGAGCAAAAAATGCACCTGAAACCTACTTGATTTGGAGAATGAGGATATGTCATTAAACTCGGTTCCACAACTGTCCACGTCCACGGACCAATCCTGTTGTTCAGTCGGCGAGACCATTCTGTCACCATGAGGAATTGATGAATTCAGCATGAGGAATTGTTGAATTCAGCATGAGGAATTGCTGAATTCAGCATGAGAAATTGCTGAATTCATCACGCTGAATTTAGCATGGTGAATTCCATGCTAAATTCAGCATGGAGAATCCCATGCTGAATTCTGCGTCAATTTAGCATGGTGATTGGTGAATTCAACATGCTGAATTCAGCATGGTGATTGGTGAATTCAGCATGGTGAATTCATCATGTTGAATTGCATGCCGAATTCAGCATGGTGAATTCATCATGCTGAAGCATTCAGCATGTTGAATTCTCAGCATGTAGAGAAATAGAGCCTCTGGATGCTGAATTCCAGATCATGGTGGCTGGATTTAGCGAGTTGAAATAGCCCGAGCAAAAAATGCACCTGAAACCTACTTGATTTGGATAATGAGGATATGTCATTAAACTCGGCTCCACAACTGTCCACGTCCACGGACCAATCCCGTTGTTCAGTCGGCGAGACCATTCTGTCACCATAAGATTATAAATCCCTCTAGTCATCGTATTGCCGTGCTCCTTCTCCACTGCCTCCATGTCCGCGTTCACCTCCGCCATCAGTGACTCCACCTATAAGATTAGTCACTACTTGTATAGACTCCTTAAGTACATTTCAATAAATTTTTTCACTGTTACTACCTCATTACAGCAAGAAATATATATACAAGACCCTATATCAGCACTTGAATGAAGAGAACAAGAAATCACTTGATGAACCTAAATTGACTTCTACAGCTTACTAGAAACCACATAACAATAATGAAGGGAAAAAAAGAAAGGAAGCTCAGCCAACAACAATAATTCTCAGTTGTTGTTTTGAGAATTCATTCTCAGCATGCTGGATCTCTCGCATGCCGAGAGTTTCTTCCGCGTGATTCTCAAGTTCAACTAGCTGAATGCTGAATTTAGCATGATGAATTCAACATTCAGCATGTTGAATTCTCAGCATGCAGCGTGATGAATTCATGCTGAATTCAGCAAGTGGAATTGCTGAATTCAACATGATGAATTCAACATGAGGTATTGATGAATTCAGCATGAGGAATTGCTGAATTCAGCATGAGAAATAGTTGAATTCAGCATGTGGAATTGCTGAATTCATCATGCTGAATTAGCATGGTGAATTTCATGCAAAAATCAGCATGGTGAATTCCATACTGTATTCTGCATCAATTTAGCATGGTGATTGGTGAATTCAACGTGCTGAATTCAGCATGGTGAATTCATCATGCTGAATTGCATGCCGAATTCAGCATGGTGAATTCATCATACTGAAGCATTCAGCATGCTGAATTTCAGATCATGGTGGCTGGATTTAGCGAGTTGAAATAGCCTGAGCAAAAACTGCACCTGAAACCTACTTGATTTGGAGAATGAGGATATGTCATTAAACTCGGCTCCACAACTGTCCACGTCCACAGACCAATCCCGTTGTTCAGTCGGCGAGACCATTCTGTCACCATAAGATTATAGATCTCTCTAGTCATCGTATTGCCGTGCTCCTTCTCCACTGCCTCCATGTTCGCGTTCACCTCCGCCATCAATGTCTCCACCTATAAGATCAGTCACTACTTGTATAGACACCTTAAGTACATTTCAATAAATTTCTTCACCGTTACTACATCATTACAACAAGAAATATATATACAAGACCCTATATCAGCACTTGAATGAAGAAAACAAGAAATCACTTGATGAACCTAAATTGACTTCTACAGCTTACTAGAAACCACATAACAATAATGAAGGGAAAAAAATAAAGGAAGCTCAGCCAACAACAATAATTCTCAGTTGTTGTTTTGAGAATTCATTCTCAGCATGCTGGATCTCTCGCATGCTAAAGAAATTCTCAGCATGCCGAGAGTTACAGCATGCTGAGAGTTTCTTCCGCATGCTTCTCAAGTTCAACAAGTTGAATGCTGAATTTAGCATGATGAATTCAGCATGTTCAATTCTCAGCATGCAGCGTGATGAATTCATGCTGAATTCAGCAAGTGGAATTGCTGAATTCAACATGATGAATTCAACATGAGGTGTTGATGAATTCAGCATGAGGAATTGCTGAATTCAGCATGAGGAATTGCTGAATTCATCATGCTGAATTTAACATGGCGAATTCCATGCTAAATTCAGCATGGTGAATCCAATGCCGAATTCTGCATCAATTTAGCATGGTGATTGATGAATTCAACATGCTAAATTCAGCAAGGTGATTGGTGAATTCAGCATGGTGAATTCATCATGCTGAATAGCATGCCGAATTCAGCATGGTGAATTCATCATGCTGAAGCATTCAGCATGCTGAATTCTCAGCATGCAGAGAAATAGAGCCTCTTCATGCTGAATTCCAGATCATGGTGGCTGGTTTTAGCGAGTTGAAATAGCCCTAGTAAAAAATGCACCTGAAACCTACTTGATTTGGAGAATGAGGATATGTCATTAAACTCGGCTCCACAACTGTCCACGTCCACGGACCAATCCCGTTGTTCAGTCGGCGAGACCATTCTGTCACCATAAGATTATAGATCCCCCTAGTCATCGTGTTGTCGTGCTCCTTCTCCACTGCCTCCATGTTCGCGTTCACCTCCGCCATCAATGACTCCACCTATAAGATCAGTCACTACTTGTATAGACTCCTTAACTATATTTCAAAAAATTTCTTCACCGTTACTACGTACCTCATTACAGCAAAATATATATATACAAGACCCTATATCAGCACTTGAATGAAGAGAACAAGAAATCACTTGATGAACCTAAATTGACTTCTACAGCTTACTAGAAACCACATAACAATAATGAAGGGAAAAAAAGAAAGGAAGCTCAGCCAACAACAATAATTCTCAGTTGTTGTTTTGAGAATTCATTCTCAGCATGCTGGATCTCTCACATGCTCAGAGTTTCTTCCGCGTGATTCTCAAGTTCAACAAGTTAAATGCTGAATTTAGCATGATGAATTCAGCATTCAGCATGTTGAATTCTCAGCATGCAGCGTGATGAATTCATGCTGAATTCAGCAAGTGGAATTGCTGAATTCAACATGATGAATTTAACATGAGGTATTGATGAATTCAGCATGAGGAATTGTTGAATTCAACATGAGGAATTGCTGAATTCAGCATGTGGAATTGCTGAATTCATCATGCTGAATTAGCATGGTGAATTCCATGCAAAATTCAGCATGGTGAATTCCATGCTGAATTCTGCATCAATTTAGCATGGTGATTGGTGAATTCAACATGCTGAATTCAGCAAGGTGATTGGTGAATTCAGCATGGTGAATTCATCATGCTGAATTGCATGCCGAATTCAACATGGTGAATTCATCATGCTGAAGCATTCAGCATACTGAATTCTCAGTATGCAGAGAAATAGAGACTCTGCATGCTGAATTCCATATCATGGTGGCTGGATTTAGCCAGTTGTAATAGCCCGAGCAAAAACTGCACCTGAAACCTACTTGATTTGGATAATGGGGATATGTCATTAAACTCGGCTCCACAACTGTTCACGTCCATGGACCAATCCCGTTGTTCAGTCGGCGAGACCATTCTGTCACCATAAGATTATAGATCCCTCTAGTCATCGTATTGTCGTGCTCCTTCTCCACTGCCTCTATGTCCGCGTTCACCTCCGCCATCAATGACTCCACCTATAAGATCAGTCACTACTTGTATAGACTCCTTAAGTATATTTCAATAAATTTCTTCACCGTTACTACCTCATTACAGCAAGAAATATATATACAAGACCCTATATCAGCACTTGAATGAAGAGAACAAGAAATCACTTGATGAACCTAAATTGACTTCTACAGCTTACTAGAAACCACATAACAATAATGAAGGGAAAAAAAGAAAGGAAGCTCGGCCAACAACAATAATTCTCAGTTGTTGTTTTGAGAATTCATTCTCAGCATGCTGGATTTCTCGCATGCTAAAGAAATTCTCAGCATGCCGAGAGTTTCTTCCGCATGCTTCTCAAGTTCAACAAGTTGAATGCTGAATTTAGCATGATGAATTCAGCATGTTCAATTCTCAGCATGCAGCGTGATGAATTCATGTTGAATTCAGCAAGTGGAATTGCTGAATTCAACATGATGAATTCAACATGAGGTATTGATGAATTCAGCATGAGGAATTGCTGAATTCAGCATGAGGAATTGCTGAATTCATCATGCTGAATTTAACATGGCGAATTCCATGCTAAATTCAGCATGGTGAATCCCATGCCGGATTCTGCATCAATTTAGCATGGTGATTGGTGAATTCAACATGCTGAATTCAGCATGGTGATTGGTGAATTCAGCATGGTGAATTCATCATGCTGAATAGCATGCCGAATTTAGCATGGTGAATTCATCATGCTGAAGCATTCAGCATGCTGAATTCTCAGCATGCAGAGAAATAGAGCCTCTGCATTCTGAATTCCAGATCATGGTGGCTGGATTTAGCTAGTTGAAATAGCCCGAGCAAAAAATGCACCAGAAACCTACTTGATTTGGAGAATGATGATATGTCATTAAACTCGGCTCCACAACTGTCCACGTCCACGGACCAATCCCGTTGTTTAGTCGGCGAGACCATTCTGTCACCATAAGATTATAGATCCCTCTAGTCATCGTATTGACGTGCTCCTTCTCCACTGCCTCCATGTCCGCATTCACCTCCGCCATCAATGACTCCACCTATAAGATCAGTCACTACTTGTATAGACTCCTTAAGTACATTTCATTAATTTTTTCACTGTTACTACGTCATTACAGCAAGAAATATTTATACAAGACCCTATATCAGCACTTGAATGAAGAGAACAAGAAATCACTTGATGAACCTAAATTGACTTCTACAGCTTACTAGAAACCACATAACAATAATGAAGGGAAAAAAGGAAAGGAGGCTCAGCCAACAACAATCCTCTAATCTATTAGTTATTTAATGTCAAGAAATTGATTTTGGGATAATCTATATTTTCAAGCAAGAATCAAGTAAATCTATTCTTCAGCGGTTCAGCTTATAGACAATGACCAACTATAGAATTACCATCTTTCCATATGTAATGGTAAAAAATAAAAAAAATGAAGAAAAAACTGCTGCCATAAAAAATTCCTCATCAATTATACTTAAAAATAGTATAAGCTAAAACCATATTTCAGCAAAGAATATAATCTAAACCAGAGAAATCACATTGCCAGACGAGGTCAAATGAGCTATTACAACTCTTCAATTTCACACGGGATAAGATACAAAAACTTAAATTAATATCATAAGGTGGCCAATGGCCTAACAAGATTTCGGCACCTCTCCACCCGATTTCAGCCTCCGCCAAGTATTTTTCTTTTCTTTCTCAGCTTCTCTCATTTTCTCAAATTTTCGTTGTTTTTATTTTAATTCTTAGTTGTTGTTTTGAGAATTCATTCTCAGCATGCTTGAACTCTCGCATGCTGAGAGTTTCTTCAGAATGCTTGTCAAGTTCAACACGCTGAATGCTGAATTCAGCATGATAAATTCACCAAGCTAAATTCAGCATTCAGCATGTTGAATTCTCAGCATGCAGCACGATAAATTCATGCTGAATTCAGCAAGAGGAATTGCTGAATCCAGCATGATGAATTCAACATGAGGAATTGCTGAATTCATCATGCTGAATTTAACATGGTGAATTCCATGCTGAATTCTGCATGAATTTAGCATGGTGGTTGGTGAATTCAACATGCTGAATTCACCATCGTGATTGGTGAATTCAGCATGTTGAATTCATCATGCTGAATTCCATGCCAAATTCAGCATGATGAATTCATCATGCTGAATTCCATGCCGAATTCAGCATGATGAATTCATCATGCTGAAGCATTCAACATGTTGAATTCTCAGCATGGAGAGAAATAGAGCCTCTGCATGTTGAATTCATCATGCTGAATTCATTCTTAGCATGCTGAGAATTCAGAATGCTGAATTCCAGCATGCAGAGTAATATAAAATTCAACATGTTTTTTTTTCATTTTTAATTTCTGATTTCGAATTCTTTCACATCTTTCGGTCTAGTTTAAATTATGGAATCATCTTCTTGTAGCAGTAGAAAAGATCCTGGATGGGAGTATTTGTGCGAAGTGATTCCAAACAACACAAATAGATTGATTTGTGTCTTTTGTGACAAAATAACAAATGAGAGAATTTCTCGAGGGAAGCAACATCTTGTTGGAGGATATCGAAATGCCAAGGCTTGCACAAAGTGCCCACCTCATGTCCGAGAAGAGATCAAAGAGTACATGAAAAAGAAAGCTGTCACATTAAGTGTTAAATTTGATGCATCAAGTTCTATACCTGATTTCGAGGATATTGATTATGGTGAGGAGGAGGAGGAAGAGGGTCTTCAAAGGTCCGCGAAAAAGAAGCCAAACGTGAAAGGTCCACTAGATCTTTTATTTACACTCAATCCTGAGGAAGTGGTGAAAAAGAGGAAAGAAACAATGATGAAGCAAACCACCATTAATGAGGCATGTAAAAAGGAGTTGCACACTAAAGTATGTGAAAACATATATAAATGGATGTATGATGCAGGAATTCCTTTCAATGATTTAAACTATCCAAGTTTCGAGGTGATGGTTGAGTCTATTGGACAATTTGGCATTGGCTTGAAACCTCCCACTATCAAATGAGCTATTAGAACTCTTCAATTACACACGGGATAAGATACATAAACTTAAATTAATACCATCAGGTGGCCAATGGCCTAACAAGATTCCGGTGCCTCTCCACCCGATTACAGCCTCCGCCAGGTATTTTTCTTTTCTTTCTCAGTTTCTCTACTTTTCTCAAATTTTCGTTGTTTTTTTTTTAATTCTCAGTTGTTGTTTTGAGAATTTATTCTCAGCATGCTGGAACTCTCGCATGCTGAAGAAATTTTCAACATGCCGAGAGTTTCAGCATGCTGAGAGTTTCTTCAGCATGCTTCTCAAGTTCAACATGCTGAATGCTGAATTATATTTTATTTTTGTGCCTCGCCTCGCTATGGCGCGCGTCGTAACCTTGCGCCTTGCGCCATATCTCCAAGAGCCCTTTGCGCCTTTGTGCGCCTTGCGCCATTTGAAACTATGGTTGCTAGCATATTGTATCTTTAACATGGTCTTGGAGGCACTGTCTCTAACTCACATTGGAGAAGCACCAGAGATGCAACTTTCACATTTGATAGTTATCAAATTATAACTAAAAAGTACTCACACATGCACATATATAAGCATCGCATTGGATTAAAAGTAGTAAAATGTGTTAAAAAAGATGCCAAGACTCGTAAAATCTAGAAAAGAACTGTTCACGGTAAGGCAGAAAAACTATGTGATGTAGAAAAGCCTAGTGGTGATGAATTTGAATCTAATTTCAAATGTTGTAACTAGGTCATTTCACTTTTTTAGGGTTGTTGGGATTGTCCGGCCGAGCTCGGGGCCACGAAGCTCTGATTCATCGGACAATTACCCGTTAGCAAATGGTGGCGGGATTTAGCGAGTTGAAATAGCCCGAGCAAAAAATGCACCTGAAACCTACTTGATTTGGAGAATGAGGATATGTCATTAAACCCGGCTCCACAACTGTCCACGTCCACGGACCAATCCCGTTGTTCAGTCGGCGAGACCATTCTGTCACCATAAGATTATAGATCCCTCTAGTCATCGTATTGTCGTGCTCCTTCTCCACTGCCTCCATGTTCGCTTTCACCTCCACCATCAATGACTCCACCTATAAGATCAGTGACTACTTGTGTAGACTCCTTAAGTACATTCCAATAAATTTCTTAACCGTTACTACCTCATTTCAGCAAGAAATATGTATACAAGACCCTATATCAGCACTTGAATGAAGAGAACAAGAAACCACTTGATGAACCGGAATTGACTTATACAGTTTACTAGAAACCACATAACAATAATGAAGGAAAAAAAGGAAAGGAAGCCCAGCCAACAACAATCCTCTAATCTATTAGTTATTTAATGTCAAGAAATTGATTTTGGGATAATCTATATTTTCAAGCAAGAATCAAGTAAATCTATTCTTCAGCGGTTCGGCTTATAGACAATGACCAACTATAGAATTATCATCTTTCCATATGTAATGGTAAAAAATAAGAAAATTGAAGAAAGAACTGTTGCCATAAAAAATTCCTCATCAAGTATTGTTAAAACTAGTAGACGCTAAAATCATTTTTCAGCAAAGAATACAATCTAATACCAGAGAAATCACATTGCCAGATGAGGTCAAATGTGCTATTAGAACTCTTCAATTACACACGGGATAAGATACAAAAACTTAAATTAATACCATAAGGTGGCCAATGGCCTAACAAGATTTCGACGCCTCTCCACCCGATTTCAGCCTCCGCCAAATATTTTTCTTTTCTTTCTCAATTTCTCTCATTTTCTCAAATTTCCGTTGTTTTTTTTAAATTTCTCAGTTGTTGTTTTGAGAATTCATTCTCAACATGCTGGAACTCTCTCATGCTGAAGAAATTCTCAGCATGCCGAGAGTTTCAGCATGCTTCTCAAGTTCAACATGCTGAATTCGGCATGAGGAGTTGTTGAATTCAACATGGTGATTGGTGAATTCATCATGCTGAACTCAGCATGCTTAATTCCATGCTGAATTCAGCATGGTGAATTCATCATGCTGAATTCATTTGTCATACTGAATTCATTCTCGGCATGCTGAATTCCAGCATGCAGAGAAATAGAGACTTCAAAATGTTTTTTTTTCATCTTTAATTTTTGATTTCAGATTCTTTCACATCTTTCAGTCTAGTTTAAATTATGGAATCATCTTCTAGTAGCAGTAGAAAAGATCCTGGATGGAAGTATTTGCATGAAGTGATTTCGAACAACACAAATAGATTGATTTGTGGCTTTTGTGATAAAATAACAAATGAGAGAATTTCTTGAGTGAAGCAACATCTTGTTGGAAGATATCGAAATGTCAGGGCTTGCACAAAGTGCCCACCTCATGTCCGAGAAGAGATCAAATAGTACATGGAAAAGAAAGCTACCACATCAAGTGTTAATTTTGATGCATCAAGTTCTATACCTAATTTCAGGGATCTTGATTATGGTGAGGAGGAGGAGGAAGAGAGTCTTCAAAGGTCCGCGAAAAAGAAGCCAAATGTGAAAGATCCACTAGATCTTTTATTTACACCAAGTGCCGAGGAAGTGGTGAAAAAGAAGAAAGAAACAATGATGAAGCAAACCTCCATTAATGAGGCATGTAAAAAGGAGTTGCACACTAAAGTATGTGAAAACATATGTAAATGGATGTATGATGCAGGAATTCCTTTCAATGCTTTAAACTATCCAAGTTTTGGGGTGATGGTTGAGTCTATTGGACAATTTGGTATTGGCTTGAAACCTCCCACTGTATATGAGGCGAGAGTTTCTTTCCTTAAGAAGACAGTGAATGAGATTAAGGAAATGATAAAAGAGCATGAAGAAGAATGGGTAAGGTATGGTTGAACCATCATGACAGATGGTTGGACAGATAAAAGACAATGAACATTGATCAACTTTTTAGTGAACTCTCCTAAGGGAACTATTTTCATTGAGTCGGTTGATGCAAATAGTTACTCAAAGACCGGAGAAAAGATGTTTGAGTTGCTTGATAAAATGGTGGAGCGTATTGGGGAGATAAATGTGAAAACATATATCACTGATAATACATCTAACAATGTGTATGCAGGTAATAAGTTAAACTTTCAAATTTTATTTAAAATTTAGTATTTTTATTAGTTGGTATCTTTTTAATGATTATATTTTATATTTTATATTTCATAGGAAAAAGGTTGATGGAAAATAGATCACACTTGTATTGGAGTCCTTGTGCTGCACATTGTATCGATCTCATACTTGAAGATTTGGGAAAGATTACTATTATCAGTAACACATTGAAGATGTGTATGACTTTGAATTCCTACATTTATGTACGGCCTGGTTTAGTGAATATGCTTAGGGAATTCACTGAACAAAAGGATCTTGTTAGAGCTGTTGTTACAAGATTTGCAACCGCTTTTCTTACTCTTGAGAGTATTCATAAGCAAAAGGCCAATTTGAGTAGGGGTGAGCATCGGTTCGGTTCGGTTAAAAACCGAACCGAAAATTCGGTTAACCGAACCGAACCAAAGAAAAAAATTTAACCGTTTACCGAACCAAAAAAATTCGGTTAATTCGGTTCGGTTAACCGAATTTTCGATTCGGTTCGGTTAATTTGGTTCGGTTAACAGTGTCAAATTCCACTTGCTGAGATTCTGAGGGCATATTTGAAAAGTCAATGGCGATTAAATCTCCAAGTAAATTTCTTTAAAGTTATATTTTTGGATTAGTTCTTAACATTTAATAGATTAATTGAGCTTAACTTTTAATTTTTATTAACAATAATAGCTGAATGGTGGAAACTTTATGGATCATTAACTCCAGAGTTGCAAAAATTTACTATAAAAGTGCTTAGTCTCACTTGCAGTGCATCGGGCTGTGAGCGCAACTGGAGCATTTTTTAAAACGTTAGTAATAATATTTAAAGTTTCATTTTAAATTTTAACTTGCTTCAAACTGTGCTAATTAAAAATTATTTTATTTTTTCTCTAAATTCATACAAAAAAAAGAAATAGGTTGGATGTACAACACTTAAATGATTTGGTTTTTGTGAAGTACAATCGAATATTGAAGCGTTGAAATGATGCACGTGACCGCATCGATCCTATTTCTTTGGAAGGTATTGATGCTAGCAATGAATAGTTGATTGGTAGACCTGAGGATGAACAAGATGATGACGACTTGGTATTTGAGGATGAGCCTTTGACATAGGACACGGTTGCTAGAGCTAGTGGAGCAGAAAAGCTTGAACGGCTCACTAGATCTATAAGACAAAAGGACAAAGGAAAAACAAGCTCTTCCAAGGTCCCAAGTCACCGAAGACTCATAAATGAATCTTTTGGAGAAGAAGAAGAAGAAGAAGAAGAAGAAGATGGAGAAGGAAACACTATCCCTTTTCAATATTCCAAACATTTTGATTATGAGATTGATGAAGATCAAGATCTAGATCTAGATGATGAATAGTCTATTAGTTTGATGATGTTGTTGAACTTGTTATTCTCATGTTATTTTAATGATGTTGAACTTGATGATGAACTTGATGTTGGCTTGTTTTTTTAATGATGTCAAACTTGATGTTGGATTGTTTTTTTAATAATATTAAACTTGTTGTTCTCATGTTCTATAATTATTTTTAATTATTTTTTTTAATGATGTGATTTTATTTTAGATATATTTTTTATGTACAAAATATATTTTATAATTATATTTTATTTTTGCGCCTCGCCCCGTTATGGCGTGCGCCGAAACCTTGCGCCTTGCGCCATGGCTCCAAGAGCCCTTTGCGCCTTTGTGCGCCTTGCGCCATTTAAAACTATGGTTGCTAGCTTATTGTATCTTTAACATGGTCTTGGAGGCACTGTCTTTAACTCACATTGGAGAAGCACCAGAGATGCAACTTTCACATTTGATAGTTATCAAATTATAACTAAAAAGTACTCACACGTGCACATATATAAGCATCGCATTGGGTTAAAAGTAGCAAAATATGTTAAAAAGGATGTCAAGACTTGTAAAATCTAGAAAAGATCTGTTCACGGTAAGGCAAAAAAACTATGTGATGTAGAAAAGCCTAGTGGTGATGAATTTGAATCTAATTTCAAATGTTGTAACTAGGTCATTTCCCTTTTTTAGGGTTGTTGGGACTGTTCAGCCGAGCTCGGGGCCACGAAGCTCTGATTCATCGGGCAATTACCCGATAGCAAATGGCTGCTGATCATGGTGGTGGGATTTAGCGAGTTGAAATAGCCCAAGCAAAAATGCACCTGAAACCTACTTGATTTGGAGAATGAGGATATGTCATTAAACCCGGCTCCACAACTATCCACGTCCACGGACCAATCCCGTTGTTCAGTCAGCGAGACAATTCTGTCACCATAAGATTATAGATCCCTCTAATCATCGTATTGTCGTGCTCCTTCTCCACTGCCTCCATGTTCGCGTTCACCTCCGCCATTAATGACTCTACCTATAAGATCATTGACTACTTGTGTAGACTCTAAGTACATTCCAATAAATTTCTTCACCGTTACTACCTCATTACAGCAAGAAATATATAAACAAGACCCTATATCAGCACTTGAATGAAGAGAACAGGAAACCACTTGATGAACCTGAATTGACTTATACAGCTTACTAGAAACCACATAACAATAATGAAGGGAAAAAAGGAAAGGAAGCTCAGCCAACAACAATCCTCTAATCTATTAGTTATTTAATGTCAAGAAATTGATTTTGGGATAATCTATATTTTCAAGCAAGAATCAAGTAAATCTATTCTTCAGCGGTTCAGCTTATAGACAATGACCAACTATAGAATTATCCTCTTTCCATATGTAATGGTAAAAAATAAGAAAATTGAAGTAAGAACTACTACCATAAAAAATTCCTCATCAAGTATTGTTAAAAATAGTATAAGCTAAAACCGTTTTTCAGTAAAGAATACAATCTAATACCAGAGAAATCGCATTGTCAGATGAGGTCAAATGAGCTATTAGAACTCCTCAATTACACATGTGATAAGATACAGAAACTTAAATTAATACCATAAGGTGGCCAATGGACTAACAAGAACCTGAAGCTGTCGGCAAAAGAAAAAACATCTTTAAACATGAACTGATTAAATTTAAAAAAATCACAATGCTAGTACCACTGTAGAAAGGATGAAAATAATATGCTAATCATTTATATAGGAGGTTGAAAACTGCAAATATTAAGAGGCTTATAGCTTTTCATTACTTGAAGACGAGAGTAATTACTGATAATGAATATAACTCCAAAACCTATGGACTTGACTAACCTTTAGCTCTTTTTATTTCCTGCAAAGGAGAAAAGAAAAACATCTTTGAATCATACATAAAGAGTCGGGCCAGATCTGGCCGAGAAGAAGAAAAAGAGGGGTAAGGCCAGATCTGGCTAAGAAGAAGAAGAAGGGGTCGGGCTAGATCTGGCCGAGAAGAAGAATAAGAGGGGTAAGGCCAGATCTGGCCAAAAAGACGAAAAAGAGGTCGGGCCAGATTTGATCGAGAAGAAGAAGAAGAAGAAGTGGTCGGGCCAGATCTGGTCGAGAAGAAGAAGAAGAGCGAGGGTTCAGGCCAGATCTGACCGAGAAGGAGAAGGAGAAGGGAGGAAAGTCACATGTAGATGCCCTGGAGAAGTCTCGCCGCACTTGTCGCCTCGCTCACAAGCTTTGGAGAAGTCTTCGTGGAAGCAGGCGCCTCTTCGTAGAGATTGGGTTTTGTGATGAAACCAAAATTTCTATTTTATTACAAGTTTGCCACCGCGGTTTCATTTTTTGAAACCGCGTGACTCGAAATCGACAAATACAGCTCAAGTCTATTTTCACTTTCCTTAAGAAAAGTTGGTTTCGCAGAGATTGGGTTTTGTACAAAAAGAGAACACTGAGGGCCTACATGGACCTCTTCACTGTTGCTATGCGACCAGAGGAGTCTGTATTCGAAGATTTAGAATCCTATAATAATAAAATTTGTTAACTACTAGCCCTATCTATAGACAGTATCATAAGCTCCGTCCATTAGTAGCTCTATCTAGAGACTCGGTTGTAAGTCTCTAAAGCTATGACTTTTATCACCTAATTTGTTAACTACTAGCTCTATCTAGATAAAACTTTCACATTTGATAGTTATCAAATTATAACTAAAAAGTACTCACACATGCACATATATAAGCATCGCATTGGTTTAAAAGTAGCAAAATGTGTTTAAAAGGATGCCAAGACTTGTAAACCCTAGAAAAGAATTGTTCACAGTAAGACAGAAAAAATATGTGATGTAGAAAAGCCTAGTGGTGATGAATTTGAATCTAATTTCAAATATTGTAACTAGGTCATTTCTCTTTTTTAGGGTTGCTGGGATTGTCCGGCCGAGCTCAGGGCCACGAAGCTTTGATTCATCGAGCAATTACCCGATAGAAAATGGTTGCTAATCATGGTGGCGGGATTTAGCGAGTTGAATTAGCCCGAGCAAAAAATGCACCTGAAATCTTCTTGATTTGGAAAATGCAGATATGTCATTAAACTCGGCTCCACAACTGTCCACGTCCACGGACCAATCTCGGTGTTCAGTCGGCGAGATCATTTTGTCACCATAAGATTATAGATCCCTCTAGTCATCGTATTGTCGTGCTCCTTCTCCACTGCCTCCATGTTAGCGTTCACCTCCGCCATCAATGACTCCACCTATAAGATCAATGACTACTTATGAAGACTCCTTAAGTACGTTTCAATAAATTTCTTCACCGTTACTACCTCATTACAGCAAGAAATATGTATACATATGTGAAGAACACGAATTCATTATAAACTGAATTGCCTAGAATCATTAGTCAAAATAGGCTGAAATCGACGTCAAATCACTCACAGGTGGGAAGGACCGATCAACTCCGATCGCCAAAATCCGGTCGAGGGCGTTGCTCCTTCTCGGGTGTAGTCGGCGCCCAGGCGCCCTTCCCGATTTATAGCTAGGGTAGAGGTGGGGGTCGTGCTTGGGCCGGCCCAGGACCGGGCCCGGGTAGGCCCGCCCGAAATATATATATATAAAAAAGGCCTGAGCTCGCCCCTCCAGGCATGGGCCGCGGACGACGAGGAGGCAGCGGGGAATCCACGGATGGAGAAGTTGCAGAAGGATTCGAATTCGGAGACGTCGGCGCTGGGGCTATAGCTGCCACCATCGCGGTTGTTGACCTGGTCGGAGGCGGCGAGCTCCTCCTCCTCCACCTCCATTCTCCTCATCGCGGGAAACACGGACGCCTTGGAGGGTAGTTAGGGGAGCAATGCGGGAAGACGGAGGTTAGATTCTTGGGCGGGGGGCTCGGATTGCACGTACGCGACGCTGTCGCCCATTAAGGGTTTGAGATGGAAAAGGAAGACGAGGAGATGGAAAAAGGCACCGCGACGGGCAAAACTATCAATTTGCTTCTCTCCCAATCTCACTGTTTGACGTCTCTCTTACAAATGGAAAGGCAAAAGCGAAGGGTTTCGTCTTCTTTTTTTGACTCCTCTCTCTCTCTCGTTTACATAAAATTGAATAAAGGCAGAAGAGAATTATGATTTTAATTTAATAAATAAAATATTAATTTATGATATAACTAATATTTATATATTTCTGTGCAAATAATAATATATTATTATTATTTATTAATTGAGATGTAAAGAGTATACTGAGAAGATGAAAAGAGCGTGGTGCAATGAATAATTAAGCTCCGAAGGGCACAAGGCTTGTTCCTGAAGCCGTACAGTCCAAGCAATGTCCATTCTTAATTTAAGATGATGATTGCATGAGGGAGAAGTGGAAAATTTTCACTTGGAGTGGTTGATGATTATTCAAAACAGGAAGAAGAGCATTCAAGGGCCTCGCATTATAAAACGTTCGTGCTCATGAATTTGGAATTTCTTTTTATTTGAGTATTATAGTATTTTTGTAGATCTCCCACCATAACAACGTCAGATCGGGAGACGCACGAATCCGCATCGCTCCGACTTCAAGCAAGAATACTATATATTTTTTGTTGTATAAAAATAATTTTATTACAAATAAAATAGATTTTGAAAATTAACAATAAAACTTAAAACAAGTAAAGATCTCATTTTCTACGTATTATAGGTTTGCATAGGAATAATTTTATGATATATTAAATAAATTTTGAGAATTAAGCATTGGCAAAAGCCTTTAAGATCCTCAAAAATTTATTAAATAATTACTTTTGATAAATAAAAGTTCATGTCGTAAAAATATATTTAAAAATTAGTATTGAAGAGTTTTACCAAAAGTGTTTTAGAGCCTAAAAATATATTAAGAAGGAATTTTTAATAAATAAAAATTAATATTATAATTTTTAAGAAGATTATAGAAAAAATAATAAATTTATTTTTAGTACTAAAGAATTTTTGGTAAAAGTGTATAGCACGTATTTTTATTTTTATTTTGAGAGTTTTCTCCTAAAATTATTTTGATTTTAAGAAAATATCGTTATTTCTTGACCCGATAAACTTATCGGGCCCAGAAATAGCATCCGGTAATCTCCTCAAACGGCTCAAATTCTGGTCGTGACTGAAGTCGGGACGCTAATCGTTTCCGCCATTTCTTTTTGGTGGAAGCGCTCTGCCGCTCTCCTTCCCTCTTCCTCTCGCATCCCCACCGGCCGCGCGGACTGCAATAGTCTGCAATCTCTGGCGATTGGTCGAGGAACGACGAGCATCCTTCTAATTGTTGGCGTCCTCAAATCCGCGGATGTTTGATTCGTCGCCGGGATAGCGCTCAGATCTCTCGATCTCTTCCTGGAAGCTGAGATCGGGAAGACGAAACAAAGGGATCGGAGAAGATGATCACGCGATCGAACCTAGCGGAGCAGTTGAAGGAGTCTCAAACGCGGTCTAAACACGACTGGGCTACCGTCTCATTCTTCGCCTCTGCCTCCTCCTCCAATGCCTCGTCGCGGTAATGTCCTTCGGATCTCCTTTTCTATAATCCAATTGATATATTCTGGAACTTCATCTTTTGCCAGCATGTTCAAGTTAGGATTTCGTAGAAGCCGCAGATCACAGGTGGATTGGACCAGATTTATTTAGTTGAAATATGTTAATATTTTTTTGATCTTGCATCAGCTTGCACCAACAATTTCTATCATTTCCAACTATTTCTTTTATATGTGTCGCTCACTAGTTCAGTCGTACGGTGCAAAATTCATGCGCAGTTCGGAACATAGCATGGTCAGCACCTGAATTATTTGATAGGGTAGATCTAAATTTTATAATCTTGAGGATTTCAATGATCCATTGTTTTCTATTTTTTGTAGTTCCATACTTGACTTGGTTCATATTGAACATTGGTTATGTTGATTTTCAATTTGATGATACATAAGTTATCAATTTCTAAACAAAACATTTTTTAGGAGTCCATCAACATTAGAAACTTGTTTTGGCTCTATGTATTTCAGTATATTAAGCTTACTCTGAAAGTACAAGTGCCAACCTATGACCACAATGAAAGCAAGCATTTCAATTCTTCTGCCATAATTTTGTCCTTGAGCCAGTGCAAAAATTTCACTTTAGGAGGCTAACTGTGTTTGTTCCCTAATATTGCAATTGTTGAACTGCTTCTCTTTTAATTAGGTAACTCTGAACAGAGATTATCAACTAGAATTAATATTAACTTTGGTGATACTTCCTTTTTGCCTGTGCTTAATCTCATAAACTCATAACATGTTTTCCACTGTTGGTCATTCCTTTTAACTAGTTTTTATTCGGAAATGTGACAATAGTGTTCAGCAATGTTATGAGATTGTAGGCCTCCAATTCTTCATTCTAGTTTTCCAAGAACATATTGTTGGCAACCGGAATAGCTAGTTGTTTAATTATGATATATTTGGTGCTTTGGAATTCTACATATGTTCAATTTCATGAGTTGAATTTGAGAAAATTCTGACATTTGTACACTGTTTTTTTCATGTGAATGCAGGGTGGATGTGGTGCTTGTGTTATGGGAATTGTTGATGTTTGCTCTCCTTGTTTTCTCAGGTGTTGCTTTGTATTTCAGGCATATGAAGCTTGCTTTTCTCTTGATATGCATCACAGCATTTATGCTTGTCTGCATGAAAATAACAAAGCAAGTAAGGCAAAACAGGAAGAGTAAGCGAAGAATGCTCCTCCCGTTGTCAATGTAGCATTACATAGTCTTTTGGATCTCAATGCCCATCTCGTTATTGTTGAAAGGATGTTCAACAGATGCAACCAAATTGATCGTTGTCTGAAAGGGGAGCTTTTATTTTTTGGTAGTTCAACAAAACAATTTTGAAAGAGTATCATCTACTGCAATGAATTAACTAACATTTGGTATATCATATTTCCAAAATTTATAAAAATGTTTTAGTATTTGATCATAATTCTTTTTGAAATGCCTTACATGAAAGGGTGTAAAAGAATACGATTGGCAATATGTATTGAATTATTCGTTTGTTACAATCCGTTTACTGCAGATATATGCAATTTAAGATGATATCTGCTCTTCATGTGTCACTCACTAGTCATTCTTGGATCATATATTTCTTCTCAATTTTGATTGCTGTATTTATCAGTTCCTGCATCCAGTGAATTTGTAATTCGAGAGCACTATTATGTTCCTCATCATTACAGCTTATTCCTATTCATGGATGCATCTTGTCTTGGCGGGTAAACTTCTCTAACTACCACTTGTTCGGAAAGGATGCTTAAACAATCAATAACATAGCGATTATCTTCCTTCTCTACTAGTGCAATCAAGATAGGAATTAAGCAAATAAATTGACAATCACGATGACACCAAGAATTTATATGTGGAAAATTCCGATGTGGGAAGAAACCACGGGATCAAGTCCAGAGTAACTTTCCACTATCAATGGAGACTACACATTGTTTTTCATCAAGGATGAGCCCTTCGATCAACCAACTCAAGAGACAACGATCTCTTGGATTACTAAATCACAATTCGTTATCCAAGAATGGCAAATTGCAAACTCAGCCAAAATAGAATCTACAGAGCTCAAAACGAAAATATGACAGTTTAGAATTTAGTCCCACGAGTGTTTAAGCCGCTGTCAATATTTCATCCCGATCGAGGTTCGGTCTTGCTCTGGCCGCACATAAATTTTGCTTCGTTTTTGGTTGCTGCCACCGTTTTGCCCTCTCTAATCTGCTCCTTTTGGCTGAAACAAAACCCTCACAAAGATGGGTCTTGGGCCTATTAAAGTCCGATAAAAAGTCCAACAAAGCTGACCCGATTCTTCCTCCAGATTGGAGGGATAACTCCACCATCTTGTTTACCCTGCACTTTGTATAGTCTCTGCTCCTTCATGAAGAGGAAGAAGACCTTAATCTTATACAGCGAGAAAGCTTTCCAAACATCAGTGCACTGTGAATGCCTCGTGTGTATTCCATCTCCACTTCCAACAACCTCGCATATGTTATTCTTTTTATATCATAGCTTCGGCTGCACTGCATAGGGACCGAGTTTTCAAGGGACCAGTCACCTTCTTTACTTTTAAAAAAAGAGGATAAATTTGTCGACCATGGTGAAGTTGACTGCATTTTAATTATGCAACATCTTGGAGAATGAAATCCCTTGCTTCAACATTAATTAGTCAAACCAAATTGACTGATTAAAAAGATCATATGTACTTGAAAATAATTTTAACCACGTGCGCCAAATTATATTTACCCTAAAAAATGTATTTTTCTTAAAGAATTTGCTCATGCCATGAGGCTGCAATGGATGTACAAATATGGAAGTTGACATGAACACATCAGGTGTGCATGACATGAGAGTATGAGACCCACACAATGAAGCTAACCTCGGCTAGGATTAAGGCCGAGGCCAACCGACCGAAGAAGTGACGCTGATCCCACAAGTTCGGATGCTCGAGCGCTGTCAGGAGCATTGCAATCACTGTGGAATTAATAAGAGATAGAGAGAGAGAGTATGAGACCCACACAATGAAGCTAACCTCGGCTAGGATTAAGGCCGAGGCCAACCGACCGAAGAAGTGACGCTGATCCAGGGGCGGATACAGGGTGGGGGCAGTGGGGGCGATGGCCCCCACTGAATTTTAGAAAAAAATCTTCTATATAATATTTTATACAATTGGTGGCCCTCACTGTCCCATTTTAAGCTCGCTGTTACTACTCTTCAGCTCCACTTTAAATTTTGATATCATATTTTTTCACTTGACATCATATCAATTTTTGAGATTTCGGTGGCCTCCACTATCCCTCATATTTAACTCACTGTCACTACTCTTCAGATGCACTTTAAGTCAAATAGCTTGCTGCTAATGATTATTAGCTTGTTGCTACTATTCTTCTGCAGCAAGCTTCTACTTCTTACATCATTCTACTTCTACTTCTCAAGCTTCAGCAGCAACCAAAATAATTACATCCTTAATTAGCTTCTACTTCTTCAGCTGCTACTTGTTCTTGATTAAATTTAATTTTGTATTTGAATTTGATTAAAACTTTCTCTAAATATATTTTAAAAATTTTATTATATTTATGGTTTTAATTAATTTTATTTTTTAAAAAAATAGATGAAAAATTTTGGAGTAAATTTGTTGAGTAAATAGTTAGATATATGAATATAATTTCTTTAACAATTAAATAAGTAAATGATTATTTAAATGTTTTTATAAGGATACATCACCTCTATTTCGGCATAAATTTGAAGTATCGACTTTTGAAATTTTATGTATTAATTTGCCCCCACTAATAAATTTTTTTGGATCCGCCCCTGCGCTGATCCCACAAGTTCGGATGCTCGAGCTGTCAGGAGCATTGCAATCACTGTGGAATTAATAAGAGATAGAGAGAGAGAGAGATGCTGTGGGCAGCAGAGTGGGGGAAGTTTGAATTCACTGGATGGGGACTAATTGGCCCTCCTCTTCTTAATTTGCTGTCTGACAGCCGGTCCAGTTTCAATTCCCAGCAGCTCATGTGCGTCGTCATGGCCTCGAGATGATGAAGGCTGCCCTTTGCTCGGTGCCCACATCTGCCAGAGTTGCTGGCTGCTAGTGATTGATTTTTATCAGACGTTTTTACCTCCTCCTCCTCATCCTGCTGCTGCTGCTGTAGATGAAAACAAATGCTTAATAGGTTAGCATTTTCTCTTGAGGTATTATCATTCCATTTTAGTCTCCTGTTGCAAGTGAAAGTTACTTTTGGATGAATCTACTATTTATTAATTGCAGCTTACATATTTCAGATATCTGCTTTTGGTAGATCAGTTTCTGTTTTTTTACTAAATTGAGATCAGGAGACCTTTGCTGTAATTCATGCTTGCTGTAAAATTTTTGGATAAAGGACTAGTAAATCTAGTTCCTCCTTTCTCTTTTCCTTGAAACCCTTCATCCAAATAATGGCTAAATCCACATGGAGCTCCTTATCCACTATATTGTGTTTGTTCGAGTTGCAAGTGATGAAGGTGGAATTCGGTTTCGCAATATTGTCATCAACATGTGTGGATGCCAACAATTAAGTGGAATTTGATCTCACAGCCTTTGTTTCCAGTAGTTGACCAGTCAATTTCACTTCTGAACATGGAAGAATGATCTTCTCATAGCTAATCTTTCCTCTCACATGAACACCTTCTAAAACCTTATTGACCCATGTGGTTTCATGTTTTGTTTGAATGAAAAAAAAGACATGGGAGTTGCGGGCATGGACGGTGAAAGTCATGAGTGTGTATGTGCGCGCGCGCAAATCTGACAAACAAGAATAGGAATATTGGATACACATTCAAGCTTCACTCAATGGCTTGATAGGTGAGCTAAGAAGAATGCATTTATTCACTGGCATAAGAACACTAAGGAAGCACCTTCTAAGATGCGAGTGATGCTTGTTTGGTGCTGATTTGTGTGGTACGAACAAAATAATAGGTTGTTCAACTCTCAAAGCTCCACTGCCGCTCTCACCGCATCTTCGGCTGCAAGCTACCTGCTAGCACTCCCCTCTTAAGCTGTTTTCTTTTGTGTATTTTGGATTGCCTCCTGGTGGATGGTTTGTGTTCACCTACTTTTCTTCTTCTTTCCCTAATACCTGTAATCCGTTCATCCCTCTTGAATTGAATGCAGGTTTTCTCTTTTTCAAAAAAAACTTTAATCCTTCTTCTTAACCACTTCATTCATTCACACAAATCACCCGAGAAAGTTGTGATAGATTATCTAATTCCAACGAGAATGATCTATTTCAATCAAATGTTACTGGTTGGTTAGACAAGCTATTGGGTTTATTTGCTCATGAATAACAAGCACCCAGAGTTAGAATTGATCCCTAATATTATTAGGATCAAAGTCACAAGGGTGAGTTCACTCAAAAAAAAAGTCACAAGGGTGAGCAGACAATATACAGTTGTAATAAGAAGAATCTCTACATTGATATGACTCATTCAAAAGCCATAAAGCATTGCTTGCTGGTTTAGTCCCTTAGGCACTAAAGCTTTGGTGCACCTGCTGCTGGCAATGGAGGCAAGCACAGCTCTCTCCACATCTCTTGGTACTCTGCTCCGTAGCAATGAAATGATATAGTCCATGCTTGCAGCTTCACATGGTAGCATTATTGGCCCGTCAGCCGGCAACCCGAACTCCTCCTCTGACATCCTCAGGAGCTCCCTGAAGATGTTGTTGGTGAGATACTTCAGTGGCACCATGAATCGCTTGCCGTCAGTTGTGTACATGAAGACGTGGCCTTTGCTTGCAAGCTGAGTATTGCAAGAAAAATCTGATACAGCAGCAGAAACAGTACTAATGTCAGTTGAACTCCCTGACATGATTCTTCTCCTGCGCAAGGCAGCCACCTGTTGCCACTTCCTCACCATTTTGATTAGCTTCATTGGGTTCAGCATGACTGGTTGTGAAGGTCAGAAGAATGTTTTTGAGAGAACGGAAGATGTTGGAGATGATGATCAACTTTTGTTGGGGTGTGATGTGCTTTGAGCACAAGGTCATTGGAATAATCATGTAGTATATATAGATAGGTGGATAGACAATGAATTAGACACTCCATGTGGCAAGTGGAGTTCTTCCATAGCTGGAATGAAAATGTTGCAAAACAGTGTGCTGATTGGATGAGAAAGCAGCTCTTGGAGTTGAATGTTTGGGTTTTGGTGAGGACTCACCTCATGAGTTTGAAGGACAGAATTGTAGGAACATGTGTAAGAAATGACACAGGATAAGATTAATTAGGAAACGGATAGCATTACTGTTCATTGTATGTGATGGAGACCTGGCTACTTGGAAAGGCTGCCTGGGACTATGGTTTCGAATTTTAACCATCAGAAGTTTACCAAACTCAAGATTGATTGAAAGAGTCAAGTTCTAACCACCAAGTTCTAGCCTGAGCAATATGTTGTATGTTGTCTAGAGATGTAGGGTTCGAATCCTAGTATGGTCACCTATTGTGACTTTCTATCTTTGTTTAAAAAAAAAAAGTTCTAGCCTGAGCAAAAGCAATAATTGGGGATATTAACTGTAAGTTTTGTTGAACATGTCACAAGTTGCTTGCAGTGGCACAATTACTGACATTTTGATGTCTGGATATGTAAGTGTTCTCTCCATAAAGAGCTATATGGCATGTGCTCATGTCTCCAATTTTATTCTTGAAATGGAGCAACTTGCATTCAATTCAGGAGGTTTGAAGAGAATTAAGGGGGGGAGGAGGGAGAAAGAGGGAGAGGAGACAAGAGAGCCAAATAGTAATGAAGTTCCCGACCGGACAACACAATAGTAATTACAGGATTTGAGCAGAGGTAATAAAGTTCGCAGCAACTATTACGACCGACTATTATTATTATTATTATTATCCCCTCCTTGTATTCTATCCTTACTCATGAATTGAATACAATGCTTTACTTTAAAAAAAGCTATTACGACCGATTGGACACTCTTTCGAGCTTTCTAGACAGACCATGAAAGGAAGAACATGCATTTATCCTTGATAGACCTTGAGTCTTGCTGAAATAGACAATGCATGTGTCTTTTAACCTGTAATAGCAACCATCCTAATCTATCAGCATCAGTTATTATAATGACAAACCAATGCATTATTGACATTATCTTGCAATTATAATCAGATAATGAGATTGACTCTTTGTTCCATCTTTCACTTTTTGAGGGGAAAAAAACAGTGGCATTCATACTTTGTGTCTTCATGATGTTTCACCCTAAGTCCTCACCTTCCAAATTCTCTCCTCTTTTCAAGTGGATGCAATGTTATTCCATAATCCCTTGTCAGATAAATCTCCCAGGAAAATGCCAAGCACGAATTCCAAAGGTTTGTCTCTTTGGCATATGCTTTGGATCATTGCTTCTCATCATATTTTTTATCTTTCTTCTTCTGGATGTCAGTGAGATGTTCTTTTTCTAGTTCTATTGATGGTAAAAGTAATTTAAGAGAAGTATATGCTGCATGCATGACCCTTTCAACTGTTCCACATTGGGAGCAAACAAATTGTAGAGCAATGGAGAAATTAACAACTTACTGTAGCAATATGTAGAAATGTATATGAATGTCAACAAGTTCTGTTAGTTTGGATATCAAGCTCATAAACTCTAATGTGCAAAGGATTTAGACACAATCCATATTTTATTATCCTGATTAGGAAGTGCTAACAAATTGAATGCTCAACGTGAACTTCTTGTTCCAAGTCTTTGGTGACACCTTTTTTGCTCAGGGTTTGTGAAACATCATGTTCTTATATTGCTAGCTTTTGTCTCAATGGGTAAAGCCTCCAACAAGTGATAATTCAAAAATCATTTTGTACAGACTGAGGCTGATTTTTGGCAAAGCTTTTGCAGCTAAGATAAAACAGTTGTGGAAAAGTATGGTGAAAAAAAACTTTGAATTGTTCTAATGAAAAAAAAAAAGATTTTTAGTTGAAATGTCTGTAAAACTTTGGTAGAAGTAGCATCTACTGTATAATAAATTTCTTAATTTATACTATGAACTAATATGATAAATTTATGCGATTGTAGTATTAATTTAAATTATATAATTAGTAGGTTATATACTACTCATGATTGTATGAGTCTATGAAAGAAAGAGGGCAAAGATAAGGATTTGAGAATTGGCCTGCCAAATTCCAACAAGTACTTTTTTCCCTGAATATCATTGTACTTGGATTGTTTGGTGGAGTGCAAGTGGCTGTAAATGATCCTGAATATCTTTGTGAAAAGGAGCGGCTAGCACATGTAAATGGGACTTGATAAGGATCCACTTGCACTGATGATCACCAACTAATTCAATCTTTCAAGAAACTATTTGTTTGCTATTGCCAAGTTGTAATACAGATTCTTTTCTCTGGAGCTCATTCTGTTTGCTATTCCCTAATGATTTGCAGCAGCTTATATGCAACTTGGGATCTGAGTGATTTGAAGTAATTTCAAAAGCCAAGTGGGCCAAATTAATATAGCATTTGTCACATGGTCATTAACTTGGTGATGGATTCAAAGAAGAGTGTAGGTTACTGCAGGGAATTTTCAGGAGAGAGGAGACATTCCCGGAGCAGGCTCTGTTTCAACTTGTCAAGTGTTACTGCAGGGAATTCTCAGGAGAGGAGACATTCTTGGAGCAAACAACAAAACATAATGGCAAATTTTACTATTTCGCTTAGACATTTATTTCAAAGGTCTGCATGAGCAAGCTACCTCTGCACTTTTTGATAATAAGTAATCAATTTTTGGGTAATTTTAGGGCTGTTCATGGCTCAGGGCAGGTCGGGTTCGGAGGAAAAATCGGCCCGACCCAACCAACAAGTAACTGGGTTAGGTCGGCTCGAGTCAGATCGGGTTTGAAGGTAAAAAAATCTGAACTAGACCCGACCCAACCCACCCCGGATTGGATCAGGTCAGGTCGAGTAGTCGGGTACCCATTTTAAAAAATGAATATAAATATATATTTTTAAAAAAGAAAAATAACGAGACACGCACGTCTCGAGACACATGGTCACGTCTTCTCATGAAGACACGTATTTTTTATTTAATTTTAACATATTTTTTAAAATAATTAAAAATATATATATAAATAATCGGGCAATCGAATCGAGTCTTGGGTCATCGAGTTCCAAATTTTGAAACCTGAGATCCGATCTGATTATAATCGGGTTTGATTAAATTGAACCCAACATGTTTCGATTACCCAACTCAACTTGACCCAATTGGCTTGGATCGGGTCGGAATCTCGGATTCATTGGGTCGACAAGACCCGATGAACACCCCTAGGTAATTTACCAAAAATGAGACTTGTAAGATATTCCTCTACGATATAATAACAAATATGAAGAAAAATTTAATACAATTTTTTTTATTCAATATATATTAAATATAATATTAATTTTATATTTTTTTAATTTTAATTTTTTTTAATACAAGCACTCAACAAACACGGAATTGAAATTCATTTAGAAAAACTTACCCTTATATGTCTTTTGGATAGATGAGGATCATTTTTTTCATACGTGAATCTTAAAGCAGAATGAATAATTTAAAAACTAGGAGATTTTTTTGAAAGCTGAATGAAGAATTACAATATTTTTTGAATTTCTTTTTTTAAATATTTAAGGTTTTATTAATCCATTGACCCGGTAACATGTTTAAATTCGATACCCGATCCGAATGATTCCATTTTTATCGATTTCGGATTACACGTGGGCTAAACCTGAACCCTACCCGGTAATGTGACGAATAAGATCCTCCAGAGTCCAGACTGAGGTTAACAAATAACAATCGCATCCGCTGTCTGTCTTCGCTTGTGGCAATCGGGAAGCGAGCGAGAGAGAGCGATGGGCGGCGGCGGAGGGCATGAAGGCGGCACGACGTACAAGGGCTTCACTATCCCCCGCCCCAAGCGGTGGCACGTTGTCACCGGAAAGGGCCTCTGCGCCGTCATGTGGTAATATATCTCCCTCTCCCCTCCCCCACACCAGTAACCCTAACCCTCCCCGTCTTTTTCCTCTATCTTTTACTTAAGCAATTTAAGCAATAGCCATTGATTGATGAGAGCGTTGTTTTTTTGTTTCTCAATCTGCTTTGGTTTTGTTCTGGTATCAATAGATGATGAATTGAATGAGAAAACCCTAATTTGTCTACGTTACGTTTGGGAATCTTACCGGTCCCTGATTCACATAGTCGGTTGATGGCACATTTGCCTTTTGAACTTTTGGTCTTGCTTGTGAATGCTTATCACTAGGATCACTGTTCGCTGGTAAAATACATGTCATAAGATACCTATTTGTTAGCACTCTCTGGTTATTGATCAGAACTTATTAAATGACGTACAAGATCAACCTAAACTGGATTGAACTGTGCTTTAAAACTTATTATCCTTTTTGTACTTGTACAAAACCATCTTGATTGGTTCTGACTGTCCATCTGTGTTTTCGTTTCCAAATCTTAGATGCCTTCGGGAAAGACTTGGGTTGACATATCTAGGAAATGCTAAAAATATTGGTCTATGGCTAGTTCTGTATCACAGGCTTGACAATTTTCTTTTTAATTGACATGTGTATAACTAACTTATTCGGTAAAGTGCGCTTACTTTCTTTTGCAGAAATGAAGTCTTTATCATTAGTTATATAAACCATCTATAAACTTAAGTTGTAAACTTTATCAAGTTTTTGCGGCCCCAAGCACCAATGGAAGCATGATATGATGGAATTACAGTAATATGATGGTGTAAAGAAGGTAGTTGGAACATGATATGATGTTGTAAACATTTGCAAGACAATTAATAAAGCTATTTTTAAAAAAATAGTTGGAACATTCCAACATTATGCAGATGGTGTAAAGAAGGTAGTTGTATGAACATCTCACATAATTTATATGCATACTCAATGAGTTGAGGTTGTTGATTTTCGACCTTATCAGTTAGCATATTAGACCACTCTGGTCTACTTTAGGCTTTTAGCATGAAGTTAATAGCAATCCTTGTAATGCAGTTTTTTTCGTGCATCTAAGAAATCATAATCTTATGTACAATATTTATCAAAAATAAAAGATCTATGGACAAACAACTTTGAATCAGTTTCTATAGTTTAATATTCTTGCTATTAGCACTATTTTATACATTAGTGGGCACTTGATTCACACCCATTATGGTAGGAAATTGTCATATTTGTTTTGTTTGTTTTTATGTAAGTGAGGCCAAAGCCACACGAAACCCTATGAAATGCCAATGGATTACATGAAGCCAATCTCTTCCATCTAAATAAATGGAAGGACTTGGCGGAGGAACAATACAAGGGCCCCATCTAAATATTTGTTCATTAGCATGTTCTAAATTTTGCACTCAAGACAATCATATTGTTGTAGTTACAAGTTCATTAGTTGGTCAGTTGCTACTTGGTGAGAAGAACATTGTATATTAGAAAATCACTTAAAATGAACATTGATTTGGCCTATTATTTTCTAGTGCATTTATAGAAAGTTGTGGCTAGCTATATAATACTTTATCACATGTTGCTGCTTTTTTTGCTTATCTTGTTTCCAGTCTCTAAAACACCCTCAATGAGTTTTTTTGAAGAAAATGAAGAATTCTATATGAAAGCAGATTTAACAAGCGTAGTATAATGACTGAGAGTTGAATTTTGATATAGTTTAGTAGTCTAAAGTTGTATATATACTATGTGTCATCGTCTCCTACCCCACTTATGTTTCCATCCCATCTTGCTTAATTCATACCATCTTGCTTATGCTTTCAATTTTTAGATCTTCATAAATCTGCACCTTTATCCTTGCTTTGGCTCCATCTCATTGCCATTGTTTCAAATAAGTCTAGTCGACATGGTTGTCTGGGCATGCACTGATGCCAATTCATGAAAGGGGATTATCTCATTATCATCTTGTTTTTCCTGTGATCCTTGGTGATTGCAAAGTTGAAGTGCTAAGGTTGATAGGTGTGTTTTCATTTTGGCTGGGTATGAAGATTCAAACCATACCTGGTTTTAAGTGTTTTGCTGGAAATAAGTCCCAGAGCAGGTACCAACCAACAACCTAGTGGATGTCACTTGATCTATTTGCATGTTGTATCTGACATAAGGTGTCTACATCTTCACTATTTACTCATTCATATCTCTAAATTCATTATATTTGTCAAAAGCTAGTAGTCAGGAGTGCTTGTAGAGACCACTTTTATAGCAGCATCTATATTCCTTTTAGATGCCATTGAATTGAAAGAAGTATCTTCTGATCAATTGAACAGTATTTCAATGTTTCATATAAGCAAGGACAACAATTTTGTGGATATTTTGTTTTGCAGGTTTTGGGTACTTTACAGGGCTAAGCAAGACGGTCCTGTAGTCTTGGTAAGTTTTCTTATCAGAATAAAACCATATCTACTGACTTATGTCCTTCTGATTGTATGAAGATATATATTTATTATGGTGCACCTCCTTAGGGTTGGCGGCATCCTTGGGAAGGACATGGTGACCACTCTCATGATCATGATCATGATCATGAACATGAGGTATTACATTGCAACTTATGTGCAAGTTCAGTTGCTTCTTCCTTTCATTGGACACACTTCATTATTCTGTTAAACATGTAATCATGCAGGCATCTCATTAGAATATCAACTGATGCTACTGAGGGAGCCTCCATCTGTCTCGTTTCATTGAAGTCGTTAAAGAATAATATTGGTTTCAATCATGGAGCAAACTTGAAGGTGTTTTTCTCTTATATATTAAACCAGTGGAATGCCAAATTGTTTGGCAACCCATTAGTTCCATACGCTTTATAATTTTCCTATAAGTGCAGGCTTTTGTATGTTTAATAATGTACAAATTGTCTTTCATGCAATGTTTGTTTTTGACTTTTTGATGAGATCTATCACTTTTTAACACAAGGATTTGTTCTCTTTTCTATACTCATGTGGGATTTACGAACACTAAATCCAACCCCTTCGGCTTACGAATTGTAAAACTCAGGCCTAATTTTCAGAAGAAAATATCATTCAGATTTTGAGTTTTAGTATGTGATACTCCGATGCTATATTTGTTGCCAAATATGTGTTCTGTAGACGATAGGCAAATCAAATAACGAATATGAAAATTTCAAGTTTATTAATTAAATGACCAAGTTAACTTATACTCACTATGTATTGACGTATATTATCTATGTGGCCGGGTATAGTTACTATGTGGCCTAGTTGACTCATTATCTGATCATTACTCACTATACGGCGTGTTTAATATGCCATGAGATATACTTAGTACGTGTCCATATATACTCACAATATGGCCAGATGTATTCTTTTGTTTGTGGCTTTTATTCATTATGTGATCAAATATACTCTCAAGTATATTACTATATTATGTATGTGGTCTCGTATACTCATTATCTGATCTGATATACTTACCATGTGGTTATGTACGTATATTTACAAATGCATGTGTTAATACCAATTGTTAGGACTGAAAGTCCGATCTGCAAGAATCAGACTTAAATAGAATAGTAAACCAAATGTCCGTTATTATTAAAAAAAAGTTTTTTACATATGAAAATAAAACAAATGCATATAGATTCGAACTCAAAAAAAAAAATGAGAAAAAAGAAAAACTTAAACGCAATGAAAGCAAATAAATTGCAGCAAATATTCATCCAAAAAAAATTAACTTGAGAATAAAGTGATTGGACTTTACCAATGACAGAACCACGATCATCCGTTCAAAATATTCACTCCACCAAAGAAAATAAATGATGTGCAAAAGAACAAAGAAGATGAAGAAACGATGAAACAAGAATAAAAATAAAAATAAAAGTGAGTTTCGAAAAGGAGAAAACAAAAGAAAGTTGTGAAGAGAAGAGAGGCCGTTTCTATTAAAATGAGTGACGGTTGTATTTACAAATAGTATAATGAGTATTACAGAAAATAGTTTGATATAATCAATTGAAAAAAAAATTGCTTTGAAAAGCGTATTAGCCAAGTGGCACTTATTAAGGTACATCTTCACTAGATTTAAATCTTGTGTGGTGACTATATATCACCATATTCTTTCATGCTTACAATTATATGCCTAAAACCTTATTGAATTTGTTTGCATGATTGCATCCCCGAAAACAAAATAACGCTGGTGCAAACAAATCTCCGAAACCAGATACTGTACAAACCACCGCACGGCCGGCTGTATGCGTACATCCGCGTGGATGAGTGGATCAACCTCAGAATTCTAATTGACTACTCGATCCCAATCATATATGTAATGTGACCTAAAGAACACACGTACAGGCAAAATCGCTCCACCGGTCTCCTTGTAACTCATAAAGGCCAGATATTGTCTTTTACGCAAACGCAGGAGCCGATGAAGCCACAACCCGCAACGTGACCAATAATTAATATAAACTCCTCCGACGCGTAAAATAATTGCAGATCTATCTAACGAATTAATATATAATCTTAGCTAGCAATGCATGCACATGAATGTCGATGAGAGAAGTACCTTATCCACCTGTCATGTCCGGTTCGCTGCCAAACACCCTCCCATTACTTTAGTAATGCACGAGTACCTCTCCATAACATCGAAGACGCACATACACACAGAGAGACCAGCTCTCGTGTAATTAAAGATCGGCTTGGCCTGCAATGAGCGATCAGATGAATTAGAGATATAATAATTAGCACGATTAGTGAAGATGTATGCATAATTAATGTCCATGTTCAGCACATTTACACGCTTCCAGCGAGGAATCCGTTGCTGCCTGCTATACATGCATCAGATCTCGATCGATTTGCTCTCCTTGCTTATCATTAACTTATTATTAGATCTGCATAACCACGTTTTATGCCCAGGCTGTGTTCCCCATCTCTCTCGACACACCATCCGAGAAGAAAGCCACCCACACGAGGACTACTACTCTAAGCATATGATTGCCCCGGGAATCCGCCGCTGATGCGAGACCCAGGGGAGACATCAGGAATCCCCCACCCCAATAACCTACACCTATGCACGTACGTTTCATGAGCTGATCCCATCTGTTGTCTGCTACCGGTTGCAAGTTGCAACTCCCTTGTTTTGTAATGCATTGCCCTCTCTCATCTCTTCAATGTATATTAGGACTTGGATTTGAGTACTAATTAAACTTGTCTTTACTTGTATACTTTATGGCAACCATGGATTTAATTTTGGTTACCACGTGTACGTTCCATGTGGTGCTCCCTCTCCGCGCATAAGGGAAATTGGCTTCCTGGAGCACCAGCTTACCACGTGATGCTTTGTCTTCATCTCGTTTCCTTTCGTCTCTCGCTTCCGCCCTTGGAGTCGTCTAACTTCCTCGTTACTATATAAAGCACTCGTCCTCCCCATTTCGACAGAGCAAACTAAGACATATATAGAAAGAGAAAGAAGCATACCCGAACCCGATAACCCGAAATAGAAAGAAAGGGAGAGATGGTCGCCGGATTCCGCCGCTCCCTCTCCTTGTCAGGACTGAGCCCTAGCGCCAGCCCCGCCCGATGCCGCCGCCGCGACGCGCCGGCTCCCCACCACACCCGCTCCGTCAGCCTCCCCTGCCGCTCCCACCCCGCCCTCTCCCTCCTCCACGACGAGATCCGCTCCTCCGCCGACCTCGGATCTCCTTTCGCCGCCGCCGCCGCCTCATCCGGCCTCGAACGGGCCGACCGCCTCCTCGCCGCCCTCGACGACCTCCTCCGGCTCCCGCAGACTCAGGAGCCCCTCCGCCGCCGCCCCGCCTGGGCCGACCGCCTGCTCGACGGCGTCCTCCGCCTCGCCGACGCCCAGGGCTCCTTCCGCTCCGCCTCCATCTCGCTCGCGCAGCACACCGCGGAGGCCCGCGCCGCGGCCCGGCGGCGCGACCCGGCGCGGCTCGCCTCCGCCGCCCGCTCCCAGCGGCGGGCGGAGAAGGAGCTCGCCGCGCTCGCATCGGCCATCAAGGACCTCGCCAGGTGTCCTCCCTTCGCCCCGGGCCTCTGGGCGGACGCGGCGGAGGCTGAGGTCGCGGGGATCGTCGCCGAAGCGGTGGCGGCGGTGGCGTCGACGATGTCGGCGGTGTTCTTGGGGGTGGCTTCTTCGGCGGCGGCGGCCTCGTCGTCGAAGGACTACTCCTGGAGGGTGTGGGCATTGAGAAAGGCGTCGTCGCCATTGAGGACGAAAGAAGCAGAGGAAGCGGAGATCGCGACGATGGCGAAGTTGGAGGAGAGCATGGAGGGAGTAGAGGAGGGAAGCGAGAGGGTCTACAGGAGCTTGGTGAACATTAGAGTCGCGCTTCTCAACATTCTTACTCCCTCTTTGTAACTGCCAAAGTTCTAGAAGAGTGTAGAGACGACGACCGGGAATAGGAGAAGACAGAGAGATGTGATTCTTTTTTGTTTCGTTTTCTTGAATTGTTCATAAAATTAAACATCCAAATTATTCTCATCAAATCCGACTCTTCCTGATCTAATCATCTCCTTAAAATCGGTAGGAATGATTTAAGTTGCAATTGCCTCACGTGGCCCAGCTATGTGAGATTAATACACGCCATGTGTGACGTGTCCTTGACAACTCGTCAAAAATGTTGACCTCAAGAAGAACCCGAGAGCCAGACGACTCCATAACATCAAATCGATTACACGTGTCCCGGGATCCGAGTCTGGCCGTAATCATGGTGGAACCAAACCAGGTTATTATCTCATGTCGTGTCCTGGCGTCTGCCTAAACCTGAGGTTTCAAAGCGTGCCGAGTTGGGTCCAACTTGAGCTCGTGCAATTACAATGCGTTTAATCAACAAGGTATACAGGGCTGGATGGGCCCATGCATGTGTAGATGGACCCAACAACGGGTATATTCGAATCTATTTTTGACAAGTTGGGCTGGGCTGTTCCTTTTGGTCATCTTGTTCGAAATCAGTTCTCATAAGTTGAAATTTTCTTACTCTAATTAGAAGAAAATGGGTTTTAAAAAAAAGGGAATATCATGTTACAGACTAAAAGTCTAACACCAATTAGAATCGGTTAAGGATGATTTTTACCCTCAAACTATTAAAAATGGAGTAAAAGTATTCTTAAATTATTCTTTGGTTGATTTTTACCCTTAAATAAACGAAAATAATTGAAAAATACTCTCGAACTATTTGAAATGAGCAAAAATACTTCTAAACTTATTTTTTTGATAAATTTTATACTCTTAGACAAACGAAAATAGTTAAAAAATATTAATATTTTTTTCTCATTTTTTTTAAAAAAAATCTTTCTACCTTTAGACACGAGTAAAAATACTAATATTTTTTAACTATTTTTATTTATTTAAGAGTAAAAAATTTATCAAAATTTTTTTTAATAATATTTTTATTTATTTCTAATAATTCGATGATATTTTTTAACCGTTTTTATACATTTAAAGAGAAAAATCAACCAAATAAAAGTTTATGAGTATTTTTATTCTATTTTTAATAGTTTGAAAGTAGAAATCAACAATAATCCCATTAGAATCCACAAAGCTAAGAAGTACTACTTTGAGATTTGTTCAAGAGTTGCATCAACAAATTAATGAACTCAAATTGAAGACAACAACTTTGCATCAATCACCAGCCCCTATCCGCGAATAAAAGCAATTAAGTGCATGAACTTGAAAAAAATAAAAAGGAAGTGCATGAACCACCTGCCACCAGCAGAAATTAATGACAGAGAGAATAGCCATCACCAGCCAGCAAGAGACTCAAACCTCGACACTTATTCCTTGCTATCTTCTCTCTCTCTCTCTCTCTCTCTCTCTCTCCAGTTTTCAAGGTGGACGAGAGATGGCCAGCCAGCCACCAAATCTTCCTCGGTCACCCTCACCTGCAAAGCTAAGTGCATGAACCAGTTCCACTTTTGGAAGACATGCGTAGCCCCACCCACATATACTACATATTCCCTCTCCCTCCAGTTTTAACCTCTTCACCTTTCCTTCTTGAGGGAGTGCACAGAATCGAAGGAAACCAATGAGTGCGCTTTGACCGCCATTAATTCCTTCACAAGGAGGATCAGCATGGGGAAAGAACAGTATATCTCATGTACAAAGCAAGCAAGCAAACAAGCAAGCAAGCTGCCGTTTCCACAACGTAACCCTAATTATTCAAGCACTTACCTCATGCTCCAATCTCTAGCTTAACGCACCCACAGCAAAGTCAACATGCATTAGAATGTGATGCTCCTGTTCCTTTGGATGATTAATTAGTTGGTTCCCCACCTTGTCTTCGTGTGTTTGCCAAAAGCATTACCAACCTTATCTGGTTCTCTCAGCTAGCTGCTTAATTAATTATAGCTTTGAGAGTTTGAGTTGTTGATTGATCATTGATGACTTAGGGTCCGTTTGGTTCGCAAACTGCTCATCACAGGACACCAGACAAGGACAAGGACAGGACATCAGATGTTCTGGAACAATAGCTATACCGTGTTTGTTTCGTCAAGAACAGGACACGATATTTCGTTCTGTCCTGCGTTTGTTTCACTATAACAAAGTATTATATATGACAAATGACTAAAATATCCTTATAAATTAGTCTTAAAATTAATTAATATGTAAAAAAATATTAATATATAGTATCAAATACTTTAATACAATAAGAAGTTTTAGTTTAACTAATAAGTGTTCAACTAATTTTCAATTAACCTAAAAGTATAACAATAGGATAATATCGAAAAATATAAAAATCATACCAAACGATTTCCAATATGAAATCTGACACCACCATCGCGTTCAGCACGCAAAAATTTACAACTTTGATATTCACCTCGACTCGATCCGACGATTCAACGATCAAAGGAAGGGGTAATTTTGACAATTGCAACCCTTGTCCTCTGTTCGATTTCGGTGTACCGAGAAATTTCTCGGTACACCAAAATGGATGAAAATCCTGTCCCGGACAAGGAGAAGTCCTTGTCCCGAAGCTTGTTTTGCAAATCAAACGGGGGACATGGACGGATGTTCAGTCCAGTCCTCCATTTTTAGCAAACCAAACGGCCCTTAGTTCTCTTCTCGCATAAACGTTTTGCACGTAATGAGGGATTACTCATCAACATCAGCAATATGTCAAGCAAATCATGGCCACTTGTAGTCATCGTTGCCATCAACATCTTTAGGTCAAACTGAGGAAGCATGATTCTCTTTAGGTCATTATATATAAACTAAATGGTGGAAATTATACAGAAAAAAGGTAAGACTTGAGAAATAGCGAGGAAATTAATGGGACAAGTGCGTGTTGAGTTGTCCAATTAATAAACAAAGTGCTTGTCGATTTCTTATCAAAATATGCATGTGTATTCACTAAACCAGTAAACCAATTATATATTCTATATCATATAAACGGATATTTTTTAGCTAACTATATTTAATTTTTTCATTAATTTAGTGAATAAGCTTATTTTAAAACTCAATATTTTAGTGAATAGTTTGTGTTGTAAAGAAACTTTCCATTATATATGTTTCAGGATCAAGTCGCTATCTTCATACGTTTCAGGATCCTGATGACCTTATCGTTGAGGTTGACTCTGATTACGCATTGTCGTAAGTCAACAGTGGACTACTCCAAGTCAAACATGAATGCGAAGGGAAGTGTTTTAGACGGATCGTTTAATTATTAGTGGATCCGACGATGTGGCCATTAACGTACTCCGATACGGTGATACCGACTTGATTAAATCCTATAGTCGTGCCAAGAGAATAAAATAAGAGGTTGATTAATATTTATTATTTATTTAATATATAAATTAAAAAATAATAAGAATATAATAATATAAAAATAATATTATATTTGATATATATTAAATTTAAAAAATTTATATTTAATACATTATTATTTATTATCCAATCCTATTCAACAAATCAAACATACCATATATCTATTTCGAAGTTTATGGATTTTCTTAATTATATCCTAATGGTATATTCATTTCGCATAATTTTAAGGTATAATATTAGACAACACAAGTTGTCATGTTCGTTTGCAAAAACGTACCATGAACATGATAAGAATGATGTCTCGGGACAGCACACCAAACCTATTTTTTTGTTATTCCAATTTGGAGTAACAAGGACTTATTACTTTGGTACAAGGTTAAAAATGACAATAATAGTCTTGTTTATATTTTTAATATATGTAATTTTTTTCAATAATGTTTGATTTTCCAAAAAATAAATATATTTGAATTAAAAGATAGTATATTTTGATAAAAATGAATGTGTATATATATATATAAAGAAAATATATTTAGACCAAAAAAAAATATTTGATAGAAACTGAGTATATATCTATATTTAGAGAAAGTATATTTGAACTTAAATATAGTATAATTTGGTAGAAATCGGATATATATCCATATTTAGAATAAATATTTGGATTAAAAGAATATATTTAGACTCAAAGAGAGTACATTTTGATAGAAATTTAGTATGTATCTATATTTAGGAATAGTATATTTGGATTAAAATATAATATTCCATAATATATTCTATGATTTGGTTTCAACAATATCATACCGTTAACCCAATGTTAGTTTTATCGTTTTACCATTGACGTGACGTTGTTGATGTGGATCAACAGCTCAATCAACAAATTAAATTATAATAAAAAATAAAGTTAACCTGTTAGCACCCCGTGACATATATATATATGTGGTCCATGTCCATGTCAACAACTCGATTTATAATTAAAAAATAAAATTGACACATCAACAACCAACCCCCACCTAATATAGCTCATTGTCCCCATTCATGTCGGCAACTAAATAAATCACTACCATATGGTATAGTCTATCCACTATCTCTCTTGATTATTTAACTATTGACATAGACTGCATGTATATATGTAGAGCGGGGTGGGTTGTTGATGTGTCAATTATTTTTTTTATATAATTAATTTGAGTTGATGACTAAGTTGTCGATCGACGTTAAGGGATATTATAAAAATAAAATTAAAGTTGAAGTATATTATTAATACAAATAAAATTCGAGATATAATGGAAAAAAACATTAAACGTAATTATGGGTGTGTATGAGTATTAGATAGACCCGAAATTGATTGAAACTTATCTCAACGGATAAGGTTCGTGACAAATAATTAAGGATCCTGTTGGATCGATTTCAATTCTAGGTTTAACACATTGGGTATCCATAATCGAAATTGGAATATGTACCATAAAACCTGTAAATGAACATGTTCCAACAAAGTATGTACCCAAAAAATTGTATCATGAAACCATAAATGAACATGTTCCAAACCTGTAAATAGAGTACCCTAGAACATGAATATGTAAATGAACAGATTTCAACAAAATGCTTTGAAACCTATAAATAAATATGTTCTAATATGATACTCAAAATTTGTACATTAAAATATGTAAAATAAATAGGTCCCAACGGAATATCTAAAACCTTTACTATACATACCATGTTTCGAGTAGGATTTGATTCTAAATTTTAATAGGGTAGAGTTTGAATTCAAAAATTATGATTAATTCTATACATAATAGAATTCGAATATCACGGAAAAATACAATGTACTCGACCCGTTTACCCTTATTTAAGGTTCGAAATGCACAGTGTAATTAATCCAAAACCTAATTATATATCATGCATACAATAACTATATATAAATCATATAATTAATGGGCAAGATCCGAGCATGGGCTGTTGTTTCCCATCCGAATCCGAAGTAGCTATGCAAGACCTCATGGGCAATGAACTAGGAATCTAATCACCTACCACATCCATGCTTCCAAAATAATGCTCCGATTCCACGCCCATGTTTCATGTCGCTCCGATTGCCAACCCAAATCCTTGTAGCGGTCACCTCAACGTTGCCTCCGATTACTTTTCCTTTTTTCCAACATGCACGCCCCCTCTCACGTGCCACCATTCAATGCTGATGTTACCACTCAATACCACCCCTAGTAGTCAATTAATTCCCTCGATTTAAATGACTCATCAATCCGCCCCAATTTAAAGCATGCAAATTATTACACCTTCACATCACATGATGCGGATTTCGTCCCGTTTTCCCTCTCTGTAACGGGGGATGATGCGTAGCAGCGGCGTAACGCTACGATCCGAGTTGATGTATGGAACGGGGAAACTGTAGCGTACAGTGAGCGTTACGGGAAAAAGGTGGCGGCGGCGGCGGCGCATCGCGGTGGGTGCGGCGTTGCTGTCCGCTGGATGGGCCCGACGCCCGACAGGCCCAAGAAAAAAGGGCGGCGCATGTGACGGGCTCGCCGTCGCTGTCGGATCCGGATTCAACGGCGCATGATGGCGATGCAATAATTGGGTTTTCGGTTTTTATTCTCTTTTTTTTTTCAATATATATTGAATATTATTTAAAATGGGATTTTTTTTTGAAACGTTTCACGAATCTTGAAGCGCAGCGGCGCCCTCCCGTCCAGGTTTGGTGCGTGCGTACGTACAGTAACCGCAGGAAACAGGAGCCGAAATGGAATGGTGCGGGGAGCACGCGGGCGCGCGACACGCGTCGCGCCGTGACGCGCACTGTCCCGTCTCGGGAGGTAATGATGAGGTCCACGTCGACGGCCGAGATCGTGACATCACCCGTCCTTGGAGTTCGCATGGAACGACCGTACGGAGCGAGGCGAGGGAGAGCTCGCAGACACGTACCCGCCTCCAAAATTATGCTTAAAACCTGTTAATTATGTCCCAAAATTATCCTGTTTGATCATTATCATTCCTCTCACCTGGTGTTATTTAATTGGGTGTTGGAAATTGGGGAAGAAATAAATGAAATAAATATTTTGAAAATATGCAAATGAGATATAGGCATGGGGTTAGGGAGAAGCATTAGGAGAAGGCCCTGCAGACTCATGAAACCGAGGGAGAATCCTGGAATGATTTGGTCTTCTGCAAGAAGTAAAAAAGAGCTGCAGTTTACCAGATGACACCATCCATCTCTTAATCAACTTAGCCAGCAACCCCCATTAAATTTCCCTCCCTCCTTTACCAAGTTAAAGACAGAGATAGAGCACATATGCAGAGAGATACACTTTCCTCACAGAGTCACAGTACCCTAAACCCCCTCTGCGCGAATGTGGCAAATGAATGATTCCTCTTTATTGAAGTGAATCCCCTCCTCCCCCTTATTCTAGCAATCATCCAGCTGTTCGTGTTGTGCAATCCCTCTTCCTGCCACTAGGTCACTTGCCCTCTGCCTTGTAGCTTCTGCCCCTATACCCCAAGAGTTAATGGCTGCAGAGGAAAGAGAGAAGGATATGTTCACACTTCACAGCGTAATATATAAGACAATGCATTGAGATGTAGGCGTGTAGAGGTAATGTGCGAGTTTCCAAGGGAAGCTGATGGTCTACACGTGTGGACGACTACGGAGGTCATGATTGCCTTGTGCTAAACCCGAGGTGGTTTTGATGCTTCATTTCTCTCGTTTCATCGGCCTCTCTTGCTAATATAATATTAGGCAAACCCATTATGCATTAACAATATTGTTAATACTTGAGGAAGAGTACGCAAAGAGAGTGACATTTGCATTTACGTGGGAGGAAGAAACACTACTTTTCTTCTTTCCATGCCTTTTTTTGTCTTTGGTGTGCAGCGGCACTGAAGAAAGGTTCAAAAAGACCAGGGTCAGAACTCAGAAGTCTTTATATATACGACTTCGCACATAATCTTATCCACGGCTCCTTTAAAGCACGAGGCGGTGAAGGGATCCCAAAAGGTTGCGAGAGTTCCAACTTCCAAGCTAAATTCAACCTCTCGAGGAGAGAAGCTGAGAGAGATGGAGGAGATCACGACGGCGGCAGCCATGTCAAGGTTCAAGAGGGTGTGCGTCTTCTGCGGAAGCAGCAGCGGGAAGCGGAACTCGTACCAAGATGCCGCCATCGAGCTTGGCAAAGAACTGGTAATCAATTATCTAATTAATTAACCAGCTCTATATATCTTCTCCGGGAAGATGCTTAAGTGAATCTTGTGTGCAGGTGGCGAGGAAGGTCGATCTGGTCTATGGAGGAGGCAGCGTGGGGCTGATGGGTATGGTCTCTGAAGCTGTTCATTCTGGAGGCGGCCATGTCATTGGGTTAGTCGTCGAGTCGTCGTCGTCTTCTTCTTCTTCTTCAATTACTCTTTCACTTAATTCTTGCTTAACATTTTCCTCTTCTTTCTGCCTTCAGCATCATTCCAAAGACTCTGATGAGCAAAGAAGTAATAATACACACGCATGCAGTGCTTTAAGCTTCCTTTCGGTTCTTCCTTTTTAATTCATTCTCATGGATTGCCTGGTGATTAATTAGATAACAGGGGAGACGTTTGGGGAGGTGAAGCCGGTGGCCAGCATGCACCAGCGCAAGGCCGAGATGGCCCGCCACTCTGACGCCTTCATCGCACTACCTGGTCTGCCATCTTTCTCCATCATCTTCTTTTGTTGCCCACTACCAAATTATAATGCCCCGGTCTTATCTCACACTGATATCTACTGCCATTGTTAGGTGGCTATGGAACCCTCGAAGAGCTGCTCGAGGTCATCACCTGGGCTCAGCTCGGCATCCACAACAAGCCTGTAAGCATTCACCTATATACTTATATATACGCACGCACTGGAAACACTAACATAATAGGTGAATATATATCAAGGTGGGCTTGCTGAACGTCGATGGCTATTACAACTCTCTCCTGGCCTTCGTTGACAAGGCCGTGGAGGACGGCTTCATTCAACCGTTCCAGCGCTACCTCTTCGTCTCCGCCCCCAACGCAAAAGAGCTCGTTCAAAAGTTAGAGGTAATTTAATCACCTCTCTTATCATATATTTTATGCTCTACTTGTTTAACCAACAATATATGCATCCACCATTTAATGCAGGAATACGTCCCCGTGGAGGACGCTGTGGTTGCCAAGCTCAGCTGGGAGATGGAGCAGGTCGGACTAAATTCCACCCTTCAAGTTGAGATCGCCCGGTAGCAGAATGGACGCGCCGACCGTAATTAATGTAGAAACCCCCCATGCATCGATGTTTTGGTACTTTGGATATTTTGTTTCGGGGGAAAGCATAGGATTTGTATGTACTAATTAGCAGTGCCAGTGTTCCCCCGCCATGGATCCATCCTTCTGCTTTCATTGTAATTGCATGTAGTACTTTAGTGCTACTTGGCCACGGCTACGTACTAATTACTCAGCGATACAACAGCTTTATGTTACGATGCATACATATATGTGTCTTCTTGCTTCACAGACTTCTATATATATTGTTGTTTATCTCTGATGCTTATGTGATCTTTGAGGTCGCTGTCCTCTTCTCTTCACCGTCGGGTGATAGATAAGAAGATAACAATTTGGGTTGCTGCAGCATGAGATGATGCCCGTGAGAACATCAATCATAGCGACTTAACGAACCGCGGGCAGGGCTCTTTTTTTATTTTTTTTCCTTTGTTGCGTAGGCCTTCAGCTGCGCGCCTGCGACCTGCACCGAGTAAAAGCTGGTCTCGTTTAGCTTTTTGTGCACCGTGCATGCTGCACGTCGTCGGACTTTGCTTGCAATTGGACAAGACCAAGTGAAGTGTGTCTGGAAGTGTTGTTCCATCTGGGATTCATTTGAGAGCTTGAAATGAAGCCACTCTGATCTCTCTTTGCGTGTTTGTGTGCTCCACAAGCTCGTTCGCCTGGGTTGACGTCTCCCTCACTGTTATCATGGCGGGATGTACCGGGCGACCATGTGAGAAGAGAGGGCGGCATGTTCTCCTTGTGGGTTACTGTAGCAGCATGTACTACTACACTATCTGACGTGCAGTGATGCGAGTTCATATCAGCTGTTTGTGCAAAGATTAATTGCAACCATGGACAAATATCCCGGAATAGACTAACAGGACTTGCAGCGAACAACTTGTGTGCACATGCTCACTGCCCTGCAAGTTTGATCCATTAGAACAATTCCCACTGCGGATTATTCTACAGTAATCATCTATGTTTGATAAACTGTAATCAGACGAAGATTTGAAGACAATAATTCTGAACAAATCATGAAGGGCTAAATGCTAGGGTTTTCATCTTTGACCGGCGCAGCTACTCCGGCCAATCACAGAACTTTAATATCAACGCTGCTTTTTGACTTCCTTTTTTTGCTGCCTACTTCTCAAACAAATCAAATGAAAGTGTACTAGTGAAGCAATTCCTTGCCAAAAAGTGAAGAGGCAGTGAAGATGCTTAGATGTAGGCCGGGGATCTTCCTCAATCTGGTATTTGATTAATTAACCTAGGTTGGCTAGGTTTCTCTGGTCGATCATTATTTCGCCATTCATTTCCTGTTTGCCAAACTGGTGATACTTGCCAACCTAAAGTAGGTTCCATAGTTAATGTGTAGGTTTCCAATTAATACTTCCCCAAAGGAGACAACCAACGCCCCTTTGAGATTTCAAGCAGGCGCCTTTTCTTTGTATTATTGGTCAAATAGGAGGCTTCTAATTAATCTGTTTCGTAACCGGCCCATTATGTTATATGCAGTGACATTTAATTAAATATTATATATATATATATATATATATATATATATATATATATATATATTTATATGCTAAATAGCACTTCAAATTGTTAAATGTTTTTTTTTTCAATTCATAAGTGTCGCATCAATTGTCATGTGATATGAAAATGTTCTCATGTGATAGAATTTTTATTTATTTATATGTGTTAGTAAAATCTTCTTATTTACAAATAAAAGATCAAAGAACATTCAAATTTGCTTAAAAATTGTATTTCAAGAAAAAAAGATTTTTGTATTTTTTTAAACAGTTGATGGGGGCACTTACAGGCTGTTTGGTTATTCTTTCAACATTTATATTTGCAGTATTTAATTAAATTATTTAACTAGCAACAACTAAGTTAATTAAAATATTAAATTTTTACATGTTGCCAAATTAGATTTTAGACATGCGATTTATAAATAATAGGACTTTCTTCTTTTCTCTTGATCACAATAGATTTCATCTCTGCTCGAGACTCTCACGACAATCTCCTCCCAACAATTTTCATCTTCCTCACTCCCGACAATTTATATTTTCTTCTTACTCGTAACAATTTTTCTCTCTCTTATGATAATATCTTTATCTTTCTTGTATGAGACAATCTTCATCTTCTTTATTTACGATCATCCAAACGTTTGCAAATAAAAATTGCAAGTTTATTTATTGACAATTAACTAAACAATAAATAGCAAACTCTTATTTACAAGCTTTTACTTTTGCACGTAAATATTTATAGGAAACCAAATGCCCCTTTAAGAAAGTGTAATAAATATATAATATCTAGCAATTTAAAATTTAATTTAAAATTTTAGTCCTAGAATGTTGCAGGCTAGTAATTTCAATTTTTTAATTGATAAAGTTTGTACCAAGTTAAGTAATTGGAAAAGTAACGATCTCTCTCAAGCTGATAAGGTTGTTTTGATTAAGTCTGTTCTTAATTTTGTTCATCTTCATTCTTTGTGTGTTAGTTGGACTCCTATTTTTGTTATTAATAAAATTAATTCTTTAATTACAATTTTTTTTTGGAGCTCTAATAACTCTAAGCATGGATTACATCTTATTGCTTAGAATAAAGTTGTTCTTTCCAAATATAAGGGGCTTGGGCATTAGGAATTTAAATATTATGAGATTTGACTTGATTGCTAAAAGGATTATGTGTCTTCTTAATAATAAAAATTCTCTGTGGTCTTTTATTATTTTTGCTAAATATGGCCCTTTGAATATGTGGTCTATTGGTTGTGCTAAAAATACTAGTGGTGCTTGAAAATTAATTTATCTTGCTGCTAATGCTCTTAAGGTTGGTTTCATTAAGTTTATTTTCTCTGGTACTAATACTTCTATCCCGTGTGATGCTTGAATTTTTGACACTCCTTTGATCTTTATGTCTACTTTTGTGAATGTTGATTTCTCTAACTACAATATTATTGTGAGTCATTTTATTTCTAATGGTTGCTGGAATATGAACTTGCTCAATGATCTGTTTTGTCCCTCGATTGTGGAGAAAATTTCTAGGATTCGTCTCCCTATTAACCCCAATGATGATAGTTTTATTTGGTGGCTGGATTAAGGGTCTTATCAGCACTAAGTCTGTCTATAATTTTATCTCTCAATCCCTGTACATTGAACCATGTAATCCTCCTTTGTGGGCTTTAATTTGGAAAGCTAAGGTTAGTTCTCATGTTAGAAATTTCATATGGAAATCATTTCACCAGAAATTGCCCACAAATGATAGATTAAACAAGTTTAACGTCGTTAACTCCCCTTGTTGCTTCCTCTACGGCAGCCTTTCAGAAAACATTCATCATTGTCTTTTGAAGTGTAAGGTAGCTAGGAACCTCTAGGAGTTAATGGATAGTCGATTTAACGGGAGCTATTGGCTTGCTCGGAATCTATGTTATTACGGCAGTGTCCACCAAGACCCTCATAATGAGAAAATGATGTTAATGGTAGCACTCTGTTTTAACACTTTGTATACTATTTGGTTGGCTCGGAATAGAGCAGTCTTTGAGCTGATTAGACCCTCAATTTAGATTCTTTTTGCTAGAGTCATTGCTATAACAATAGATTATACTGATAATTCTTTACCTGAGGGGAAAAGGTGTAGAAATAAGCCTGGTATTAAATGGACTCCTCCCCCTGAGGGGTTTTTGAAATGGAATGTTGATGCCTCTTTTTTTTCAGTCTTGCCTTGTTGGCTCTTTTTCTGCTATTTGTAAGAATTTTAAAGGTGAAATTTTGTATGCTATTGCTCAAATAAATCATTATGGTTATGTTTTAGTGAATGAGGCCCTTGCTGTCAGACTAGCTATTGATCAAGCTACTGAGCTTAAGCAAAAGTATGTTATTATTTAGTCCGATTCTAAAATGATTGTTGATATGTGTAACAATAAAATTAACTTAGATTGGCATGTGAAGAATATTATCACTGATATAAATTAGTTGCAGGATATTTCGAGAAGATTACTATCAAGTTTGTTGGAAGACAGGCAAACATATATGGCTACAGACTGGCTGGGTGTTCAAGCTAGGAGATTGGAAAAAAATTTGAATTGAGAGTATGATATATTGGCCTCCCGATCTTATTAAGATTGTAATGAAAGACTTTGTGTAATTGTTGTTTTTTTGTTTGGTATACATTTTTTTTAGCAATTTCCCAGATTCGGATTTTGGGAAGGGGAAATTCTCAAAATCGGATTTGAAGATTCAAAATTCTCAAAATTGAAATTGAGTGGATCAGATATACATTTTATTCCTGGGCCAAAGTCTCTAACCAATTGGTTAAAAATTATATATATATATATATATATATATATATATATATATATATATATATATATATATATATATAAATATATATATATAATATAATATAATATAAAATAATAATAATTTTAGTTTATAAAAAAATATAATAAAATTGAGGTGTACGTTAGAGTCTAAAAAATATATTTTTAAACTCTCTAATTCATTAGAGAGTTTTGCACGAAGTCTATAAATCTTAGTTTAAATTAAAAATTATGAAATATTTTGATGAAAAATATTTTTTTAAACCAGAGCACATCTTTTATATTTAATATTTAATATATATATATATAAATTAATTTTTTTTGAATTATAAAAATATTATAGACTTTGGGCAAAAGACTTTAATGCAACTTTTGCCCAAAGTCTATAAAACAAAATTTTAATTAAAAATAGTGAAATATATTTTGTCCAAAATATTTTGATAGACTCTAGCACATCTTTTATATCACATATATATTTTTTATGAATTAAATTTTATTTTTTATAATTATAAAATTATTATAAATAAAAGTTTTTGATTCATTACAGGCTTTGTGCAAAGTTATAATAGCTTCATATTTTTTTTAAAAATATATTTGAATTCATGAAATAATTTTTTAATGATACAAAAGAGGTACTATGATTAAAAAAATATTTTACATCAAAATATTTTATATTTTTTAATTTTAATTTTAATTTATAAACTTTATGCAAAAATTCTTTAATACGTTAGAGAATTTAAAAAATATATTTTTTATTATCTAATATCTTATTTATATCATAAAAATATTTTATAAATTTAAATAATTTTTAAAATATTTTTTAGTTTTTGTCTAAAGTTAAAGACTTTGATCAAGAATAAAATGAGCATTCGATCAACTCAATTTCGAAGAATTTTGAAATTTAAAATCTAATTTTAAAAATTTTTACTTCCCAAGATTCTGATATGAGAAATTATTGTTTAAAATTATCCGCATGACTATTCTATTTGACAAGCATTGACTAGCCAAAAGCATAATTGGCAAAAGCTTCGATTAGTTTTTATTTATTTAAATAATTTCAAATTATATAAATTTGATTGCGAATTTTTAGATCGAGTCAAATTTTAATTGAAATTCTGTTAGATCCTGTCTCTTCCCTTCTCTAATGGTCATAGAAAATCAAGCCAAATAACTAAAAACATAATACAAAATATAACGTATGTCTTAACTAATATCCTTATTTGTTGGTCAAATAGAGTCTATTCTAATGGAGTATAGAATTGAACTAATTAATGCTTTGACAATATATGCTCAATTATATTCGATTCAATTATCATAAAAAAATGGTATAAAAAAATTGTGTCTATCCACTAATTAATAGTTTAGTGATGAGATATTCGTGTATATTGACAATGAATAATGATTAGATTTATATTATTTTATGTGCCTATTTTATAATTTATTTTGTACGTATAATTTGATGTATGCGCATGTTATAAAGTTATTAAAAATATTATTAAAATTTGTAAAAATACTTTTTACTTAATTAGATTTGTTACAGTTATTTTTGTTATTTTAAACTATAAAAAACATAAATTGATAAACTTTAAACAAATAATTATTCGGGGAAAAAGTTAAAACTTAACAAATACAGGGAATTTTTTTTATTCGGTCATTATGATTTTTTAACCATGAAATATTATCCAAAAAACATATTAATAATTTCCATTTCTAATTTTTATTTACTTTTAAATTTTAACCGAACATCTGGGATCTGATCTCCACGGACATCGCATGTTGCGAAGGCATCTACTGCGGGCTGAAGCCCAAATCTGGCTGCGTTGAATCTCTAGGAACAAGGAGCAACATCCAGGCAGCACTCCGCCGTGGGGTTTAACAGGGCCGACGGCGAGAGTAGAAGGCAAAAGAAGAGAGGGTAGAGCAGACGAGAGAAGGATGAGCCGAAAGATGATGCCATGATCAACTGCAAATTGCCATCTCGATAACATCAGCAACACCGCCAAAAGGTTGTGAATGCCCTCGCTCTCTCTGTATATGTAGTTCCTTCGATTCCCTCTCGTATCTTCCATTTTGTTCGAAGAAAGGTTTAGGGATTTGAACTACCTGTCTGTCATTTCGTGGCAAATAGGTAAATTTTTTATGATTTGATCCATGCCCCTATATGATGATAGTTTAGCTGCGAATCATGCCACCAGTTAGAGTAGGCTATCATCTGTATTAGACTTTTTTGCCTGCCTGCGTGAATTTTAGCTTTAGGCATCTTTCCTCTCAAATTCTGTTTTACTTCCATTTAGTTTGGAACTTTTTGTTTATAACTTTTTTATCCTTCAGTGTAAATTGTTTGTTGAGAATGAAAAATGGTCATTTTTGAAGCGTGTACTATCCGAGATGGCGGTTTTATTTGTCATTGTTGGCTGTGGAAGGGGAACCCCTCTTGGTAATCTTCAGGCCATAAGTTTTCTTTACCAGACTAGGTTTTCGTGGGCTGTTGAAATCTGGGGATTTTTCTCTGGTTATGAAGTATGGACTCGTTCATACTGTTTTACTGACTTAGTTGGCATCTATATCCATTCCACTTTCTGGAATTCGATTAAAATAATGCGGTGTTAATTTGTGGAGCTCCCTTTTCCTAGGATTTTGTTATATTGATTGGTTTTTGTCTTTTTGCCGCTGATATTTGCTTCGGTTAATGGAGCAGGATAATCTCAGGAATTTTCTCAACAGGATTGCGACTCCGCCTGGCTCAAGTGTTAAACCCTTAAATTTGTCATTTTTTGCTCCTCGCTGTCATCCATCAGAACTCTTCCATTGTATAAAACCTCTCGGCTGCACCATATTGCATATTTACAGTCCGGTGACCAACTTGTTTCTCTAAAGACACTCTTATCTTTCTTCGAATTTTTCCATCGAATTCGTTTGACTGAATTCTCTCAGTTGCGTGGTTTGCTGTATTTTCTGGCTGTTTAGGTACTCTCTTATCTATTTTCTATGCTTTGATCACTTGACTGATTTTGTTTGAAACTTTCTGTCAAGTTGTTCAAACCAGTCTTAGATGATTTCCCTCTCTTTCATCTCAAGCATATAAGAAAGCTAGAGATAGCTCTTTCTGTCATCAATCTGTTCTTTTTCCTACCCCACCCCTTGTTTTGAATGGCATCCCATCTTTCATTTAGGAAAAAGTAGTGCTTGCTGTGACAAGAAAATCTTTGATCTTTTAACCTTCTGTTCATTTTTTTTTGTGTTTCTGTAGTTGAATCAGGAAATATAGGCATGAAGAAACAGAAGAAATTCCTGACAGTTGCACCCTTCAAGTGTGTCTGGCGTGATGAGTTGAAGCTTAGAGAGCCCGGGCGTGGTTGTGTTGCCTTTGAAGCTTTTGCTCAAAACGATATCACCTTGGTCTTTAGGGAGCAAAAAGGTAGCCAACATTACCACTACAAAATGGACAACAGTCCCAACTACACCATCATTTTGGGAAGTCATAGAAACCGCAGGTTGAAGATCGAAGCAAGTGGAAAGACTGTTGTGGATATTACCGGAGTGGGATTATGTCTATCCTCAGCATTTCAGAGTTATTGGATCAGCATATATGATGGGTTGATTAGCATTGGCAAAGGGAAGTATCCTTGTCAGAACCTTGTATTTGAATGGCTTGATTCAGAACCTAAATTAAATGTTCAATATATTGGTTTAAGTAGCTGGGATAAGCATGTCGGATATAGAAATATCAGTATCTTGCCCATGCCATCACATCACAATGCCCTTTGGAGCCACATTGACTATAAAGATAACGAAGGGGAAGAGGATGAGGATAATGGGCTTGAGAATGTGAATGACAGTTTAGGAAAGTGGGGACTGCTTAACTTTCTGGAAAACTGGGATCTAGCTGACGTATTGTTTGTAGTTGGTTCCGAGAGAAAGGTTGTTCCTGCACACAAGGTGATTTTGGGTGCTGTAGGAGATTTCTTTTTAGACTCAGCTGACAAAAATGTTATAGAACTACCGTCTACATCGTATTCCGTTCTCCATGCCTTGTTGGAGTACATCTACACTGGCCAGACTCAAGTAAGTCATAAATTTTTAAAGTGAAATGTGCCCTTCCTCTCTCTCTCTCTCTCATATATATATATACATTGAAAAATGTCTTTGATAAATCTTCGTTACTGTTTAACTTGACCTAGATCACAGACTTGCAACTTGCTTCTTTGTGGGATTTAAGTTGTCGATTTAAAGCTACAGCATTAGCTAAGCAGTGTGAAGAAATTATGGATCGCCTGAAGATGAATAAAAAATTGTTTGATTCTGGTGAGAAAGTGGAGATTATAAATATGATCTCCCAAACTGAGCAGTTTGGTATCTTTCCTTATGAAGTGTCTCTTAATGTGGGAAAGCTAAAACATTTCCTTGCAACTGCCGAGCATAGCGATATCAATCTACATATTGAAGGTCATGGGACTGTTGCTCATGCACACAAACTCGTCCTTAGTCTTTGGAGTAGACCATTTGCAAAGGTGTGTTTGTTATTCTTATTATAATGCTTTACCAGATAGTGGGGGATACTTATTCACAACAATATTCGTTGTATCCTTCCATCCATATTTCCTATGTCAACAAAACAATTTTTGTGCATCTCTCTTAGTTGCATGCTTATGTAGTGCTTGAAAACCTATGTTGTTATTTGCTATTAATCTATGCTATTCATGCTCCAGATGTTTACAAATGGGATGGCTGAAACCAGTTCTTCAGAGATATATTTTAAGGATGTTTCAGCCGAAGCTTTTATGATCATGCTTCAGTTTATGTACACTGCAGTACTTGAAATGGACACCATAGAGATGGGTTCTATACTAATTCCATTACTACTTCTTGCCGATCAATTTGGGGTTACTGCTCTTCAACATGAATGTTGCAAACGTATAATGGAATGTCTTTCAGAGGTATTCAGTCACTTGCTTGTCTTTTCTTATTTAGTGCATATTTCTTGCTACCTGAATGTCCATTCTTTTCCTTTCAAATAAGTTCTCCAAATGGGAAGAGCAAAAAGAAACACAAGACAATTTGTGGTTCATTACAATCAGCAAAAAGAAAGTGTTAGTTTGTGATGTGTTAAGATAGGCAAAATATTCATATTCCTGATATTTCCTTCTAATGGTTAGTAAAAATTGAGTAACGTGCCTTAACCAATCACTTACACTGCTTTCTCATTTAATTAAAATTCTGTTATCTAGAAAAAAAGTTCGCTTAATTATGCCTCTGGGTTAAAAAGGTATCTTAGGATTTCATGAGAAATGGCTTACATATATAAAATCCTAGCTGTATTTGTGGTTTGTATGAATTAGTTAAGCAAAATTGCTAAGTTCTGGAATTCAAGATTATTGAAAAGACAATCATGACTTTTCTTATCAAAATCCAGTGCCTTGAACTGTGAAATTTGAACTTTCGAGTAAAAATATCATGACCGTCCTAAAAATATAAATTCTATTTGTTTTCCAAGGACATGACTCTGTAACCTAGGGCCGGAAATTCGGGTAGTTGGTCCATAAATAGATTGTGCCATACTTGACTATTCCTGATTAGCTTAGGCACAAAGACAACCTATATATTAAAAGAGGGGAGAGGGACCTGACTTGATACAATTAAGCCATATAATATATAGATCAAACCACATAACAAAATATAACACAACCTCGATTAACACGAATACTAAATATATTATTTAAATTTACTTAAATATAACAAATTAAATTATTTAATATTATATATTAGATAAATGGGTTAGACTCGCCAAAATGGGTTACATAGGTCAACCCACTTATTACATGTTCTTTAGCATGTCATAAACAGGCGAAACATGTCGACCTGAACCTGTTTACTACTGTGTCAAGTTCTGTTGTGTCAGATTTTTTAAGTCCTACTCTATCCAATAAGACCAAAAGAATCAGACTTACTGTTGTAGCACCATCGTGGTATAACACAGGTGTCCTGATTTATGTCATGTACCTGTTTGTTTTGTATCATGTATGCTAAGGTACGCAGCGTGTGGATATCACAGATGACTAGCTGAGGGCCATTCTAATAGCTATCTTTGCTGAAAATGCAAAATCTTAATGCATCTTGTCTACATATTATTATGCAGGGATGATGTGCTACTACTGGAACAAGCTCATCCATCAAGACTTATTTCTGTTTTGCAAATTTAATGGACAAGGCCTCTGAAGATTTTGGAGAAGTTGTTAGATGCTTGTAATAGACTAATCTCTCAAAGTTTGTTGCAGGATATAGTTTGTACCATTCTACAAGCAGTTTCATCAATCCAATCATATAAACTGCTTGAAGAAGCATGCAAGAGGAGTTTTGCAATGCATTTTGATTACTGTACAACTGCCAGCACTGAGTTTGTGTTGTTAGATGAGACAACTTTTAGGGATATTCTTCAAGTAAGTTTTATTATTCATTAAATAAGTCATTGTTTTGGAGTTCTTAGTTATGCAGTTATTGCTAGTTATTTTTTGTTTTGTCATATTTTCATTGAATCATTTACTGAATGTTGTTACTTGCACCAAGCTTTTAGCTAGGGACTCTGGCTCCCTCAATGGAAATGGAATAATGTCTAGTCGCATGTATAGCCAATATTAACTTGACATTTGATCATAATGCATTCATGCCTTCGAAGCTTTATTAAGTGCATGATAATATATTTTAAAACTGATTTGAGTCCATTCCCTTATCACATGTTACATAGTATTTGTGTTGTACTTGTATTACACCTTTTATTGAATCAAACTCAATATAGGGCTTGACTCTGACCTCTTCAAATTTCATCAACATTGCTGCTTTCACTACGAGGGAAACTGTCACCATAGATTTTGTAGCTTAAATTAGAAACAACCACTATGTTTAATCCTGTTCTGAAACTAGCATATGACATAATAACTTATGGATACAACCCCTGATAAACAAACACCATACATATTTTCCTTTGTATCAAGAGTGAGAAAAGAAATATACATGATAATCCATTGTTCTCATGGTTTTTGCTAGTCTATTATTGCTATATATCATCTTATACAAAAGCTTTGGAACTTATAGTGCAATTGAGATCACAGATATGCATAGATCTGGTAGCATAGTTACTCTTCTTATATCTCCACTTCAGGGGTAGCATTGCATTTGTGATGTGTGTATTTGTTAGATTTTTGTACAGATCTCACATATCTGATTTGATTGTAAGCCTGTTCAGCAACTCAAGAAAATGTAATCTCTATGATAAAATGCGAACTCCTGTTCATGCTTTATGCTGGTTTTGCAGCATGCTGATATGACTGTTACATCTGAAGAGAAGGTTCTGGATGCAATATTACTATGGTGCATGCAAGCCTGCAAAATCTCTGGTTGGGCTACAGTAGATGAGCTCATTTGTTCTTCAACACCCGAAGAGGTTTTTGGAGAGAGGCTCCAATCAATCGATTCTCTGCTACCATATGTGCGATTCCCATTAATGCCACTGTGTTTGCTAGAGAAGGTATTTGGAGTCTTGCAGGACAAATCATGCTTCTGCTTGAAGTGTGTGATTATTTAATTTCAATTGCTTATATGTCTCACAGCTAGCAAAAAGCAGACTTAGCAATCAGATTCCCATTTTTGAACGACTGGTGAGTGATTAGTAGATTTTTTCAGATTTTTTTATCATGGCTGTAGTTGTTCTTGAAGTAATTTTCATACTGTCTCTGATATAAAAGTTGAAGGAAGCTATGGAGAATTATAGCACTGGGATGAAGATGCCAGAACTCAGCCACAAGTGAGTTATCCAATCATATTGACATTCTATATATCTCAATTTTGAGTACTTTAGCTATTTGCGATTGGATTGAAGTGATAATATAAATGGCACTCTTTCAGCATAAGATTTCAGCACAGACGATCTAGTTATAAAGAACTCCAATACATATGTGATGGTGACAAAAATGGAGTAATATATTTTGCTGGGACGTCATATGGGGAGCATTCTTGGGTAAATCCTGTTTTAGCTAAGGTGAGATATTGGACTCATCACAATGGCACATTCTGGATTTCATGGTCAAATATGTTATTCACCTTGATTCACTTCTTTCCTTTATGTTCCAGAAAATCACTCTGACAGCCAGCAGTCCTCCTTCTAGGTACACAGACTCAAAGGCACTGGTATCTAGGACATACCAGGTAACTATGACAGGATATCCTTGAGATGCTACTTAAAGTGGAACATACATTATGAAATTAGGTGTTTATTAACTTTTGTATTCCTTAGGGCACCTCCTTTGCTGGACCTCGGATTGAAGATGGACATAGTTCCACATGGTGGATGGTGGACATTGGTCAAGATCACCAGGTATTCAGAATCCTTAAAATATTAAATGGTTGTGATCATCCTTTGATATCTTTTAAAAATATATAGAAAAAGGAACCCGAGTGCTATGTTTGTTGCGAAGCATGCATGCAAAACTTTAGGTCCTATACCTGCTGTTAATAAACATGACCCGGGAAACATCTGTGAAGAAAATAGAAGAGATATCCACATTTTTGAAAAACGAAAGTATACTTTACTGATATGGATCAATTACAAGATAATCTCAAAACATCCACATTTTACTAAAACCAGTAGTATACTAGTATTAGCTTGATTTGTAACCCAATGATCATGTTTGTTGCCTTCTTGATACACATGCATGCAAAAATTGTTAAAAGAGCAGATATCCTTAATCTCTGCAAGTATCGCCCTAATTTCCCAAGGGAATTGCAAGTCAAAGAGAGGCTGTTAATCATAACTGGTGCTCTAATTTGATTAGCACTTTGGATGACTTTGCATGTTAGGCAAATCCCACGGCTTCCCTAAGAACAAATGCTTAACATATGAGGCAGCCCTATTTTGAAGGCACCATGACGCAACAACAATCCACACTAGAATTTCCATCAAACAACCATCAGTGTTGAATTTAATCCAGCCAATTGGTGTTTTTTTCCATTTAACAAGAGTTATCTCACTTCCTGGATTGCCTTCAGCGAATGGATTCAGCACAACTAGCCGTACAGGCTTTTACTTTGATAAAATGTCCCAAGGGGGATAGCTGCTTCCCACCATTAGTTACATCATCCTGAGAAGTGGAGATTTGCCGGCATGGTATTTGCAACAAGGGCTCTTAGGATCAGAGAGTTTACCTGAGGGTCATTTCCAGGATTGAGCCATGCTCCTCTTGAGGGTAAAACTAAGTGTAGTTTCTCTTCAATCACCACGGAAACTTGGTTGGAGTATGGACACTCAAATAGCAGGGGAAGCCAAATCTTGCTATTTGAACGAATGAATGTTCCCTTATGGAAACTATGAGTTTGCCTTGCTATCTGGTTCAGTCATGAATGTACCATGTGAAATGCATGTAGGATTCATCTCATGTTCTTCCTGCTCTTGCAGCTGATGTGCAATTATTACACTTTGAGGCAGGACGGCTCCTCAACATACATGAGGTCCTGGGCTTTTCAGGTAATCTTTTTCCTCCACTGCCGCGTCAACCTGGGAAATTACACAATGATTCATCATATTTTTTTCTTTGTCAGGGATCCATGGACGGCCAGAATTGGACTAACCTTAGAGTTCACAACAATGATCAGACAATTTGTAGGTCCGGTCAGTTTGCATCGTGGCCAATAAGGGGGCCTATGGCACTGCTTCCATTTAGGTTTTTCCGAGTCATTTTGACAGGCCCTGCATCAGGGGATGGGAATGTTTGGAACCTTTGCATCTGCTTCATTGAGTTGTATGGCCATTTCATCTGACTGAAGACCACAGTTTCTGCTTTCATCTTTCTTGTGAATGGAATAAAACGATGATGCTATTGGATGGTCTGTTGTTGTTGATCAATAATATATGTCAGTTATTTTTAAGATTTTGGCTCTCGGTATCTTTTGTAAAGCCCCACAGACCTGATAAATTAATTAGCTCCAAAGCAGATCAAATATCCAAATCTGTTTACATATTAGTATACTAATATTGCATCTTTACCTCAGGATTAATGAACCGAGTTCTAAACATATGAGCTTGTTTGCTTTATAGGAATAAGGAAGATAGAATAAGATATGAGTTTCAATTTATGGTGTGATTAGTTGCAATTAACTGTGCTATAATAAATACTAAAAATTACTATTTTTGAGAATTATCTTTTCAAAGTTTCAGTAGGTATGTATATTTAAGAGAAATTTGTCAAAATTATAAAAAAAATCTGATTAATTGTGAAGGCTATAAACACTTTTGAAATATTATCAAAATCATAATTGTTTTCCCACAAATTTCTATAAACGCATCACAAATATTAGATAGGAACTCTGATTCGAAGTCTTTAATTAATTATATATAGGTAAAAATAAATTATAATATCTTTGATTTTCCATATAATTTTATATTTTTAGAATTAGTCATTAGTTAATCTAAAGTATTGCTTATTCAAATTAGGAACCTTTGTCCAAATTTCTCCTCTCGTATGAGTATAATTAAACTATAAATTCACATTTTTATTTTTAAAGTAGTTTATTGCTTACTCATGAGTTCTAAAAGTTCCTAATAAATCATATATATTATTCTTATCTTAGTTTCTAAATAATTAATATATTTAAAATTAGCATAAGTTAGTCTATAATATTATTTATTGATAAGTTCAGGATTAGGGATGAGCATTGATCGGATTGAGTTAAAATCCAACCCGACTCAAATAATCTGAACTAAAATAAGGAGACTCAAAGACCACCCGACTCTATCCAAATAAGAATTAGAGGTTCGACCCGATTAACCCGAAAAAGATCGAGTACCGATCCTAATAACCCTAATAATCCGAATTCTCTTTAAAAAAATCAACATTCATTATTTTATTAAATAGTTTTAAATATTTTAAGATAATACTAAAATATTTACTATTCTAATTTATTATAGGCATATCAATTTTAAATATTATTATTTAAAATATTCACAATTAGGGATGGTATATCAAAATTTCTTTTATTTTTTTTATTATAAATATATCAAATATTTACTATTTGAGAATTTCTTTTAATTGTAAAGTTGGGTAGAGTATATCAAGGGTTTTACCCAATTTAACTCGATCTAAATTGAATTTTTAGGTGATCAATTTTTTGAATTTTGCTCACCCCTTTTCAAAATTTTAATCCAAAGTCTGACCCAACATTTAAGGGACATGACACGAATTTATAAAAAGAATATTATTTTCATAATATTCTTAAAGTATTTGTGATGTGATTAGTAAATTTTTTATTTTTAACAGACTTTTCCAACAAAAATCATTTTAATAATTTATCTTTACAATATTTTCCTCAAATTTAATCATTTTTGCTTTATGTCCATCAATCAACCATCAATTATCTTTACGTACGTCGGATTGAGTAAACACCAATTAAAGATCGCGGTCATCATTGCAGATGAACGCATAACAAATCCAAAGATTTATAGAGGATTCAACTTGAAGTTTAGCTCAAATTTATATCCAACTAAAAGGAAAATAATAATAAAAGAATAAAATCAAAAATAAAAGTTGAGAACATAAGAAAGAAAGAAAGCACAAACTTGATCCTCCGTTCATGTTCATGCCATCTCTCAAAGCAAAACATGTCTTCCAATCAGAAGCTCGAGGATGACGCATCTCCATATCTACACCAAACGATCGAGCAGCTTGGCTTTCAAGACATCCCTGCTTTGTTTCCAGAGCAAGGGATAAAAGATTCTGAGAGTAAGAGATACTGATTCCACTGTAGATTCAGGAACCCCCCTCCACTAAAAGAAAGATACTGAAAGCATAAACTATATACATCCATGCTCAGGATTCTACACTTACACCATCTATGAGCACCAAGAAGGCTGGCCAGACTTTGATTAAGCAGAAACCAGGGTAGCTTTCAAGCTTAGGAAAGACAAGGTATAAAGCTCGACAATGATGCATCTCCACATCTACAGCAAGTGATTAAGCACCTTGGCTTTCAAGACATCCATGCTTTGTTTCCATAGCAAGGGATAAGGATGCAGAGATGCTGATACCCAAATAAATCCAGGAACAACCTCCAATTCAATGGAAACTCTTCACAAACAAATTAGGCAAGTATCTGATTTTTTTTTTTTTTTGTATCTTGTGTTTCATTGAAAGCAGAAATCCTATTCCTTTTGATTTGACTGGATTTTATCCGATTTTATTGGGATTTATTCATATATCTCGTATTTTGTATAGAAGAATAACCCTATTTGTATATTAAAATTGCAATAGAGTCTCTACGACTTGTGCTACTAAAAAAAAGGTCTTTACTAGTTGTTGTTATTGCTCAGGAGAATCACATACAATGGCAATTATTGGGGTGAGCATCCAAGTCCAAGATGGACATGTAAGCTTCAACTTCTTTATCATCTTGCATTTTCTTGTAAGAGTTTATATGAACTTATATGTCTAATTTTTTTGAGGGGAAGAGCTTATGTACCTAATTGCTTCAAGGAAATTAATTACAGGTTGTTATAGACAATGGGATTCTCCAATTGACCTTGTCGAATCCTGGGGGGCTCGTCACTGGACTTAGATATATGGGCATGGATAATGTATTAGAAGTTCTCAACGACGAAGGGAATCGAGGGTGGGTGTTCAAGTTCATTGTTCCTGCTCTTTATGTTTTTACTCTTTTCCTTTTCATACTCAGTACCACAAATTTGGATATAAAGATCTGTTTTCCTTTTTGAACTTTTTGGATTTTCTTTGTAGTAGTTGATAGTTTGTCTTTGAAGAAGCTTTCTGTCTAATTTTTGAGGATGCACTTGACAGTTCCATTGTAAGAGTTCTTGATGTTTGCATTGCTCATCTAATTGCTTCATACCAAACAATATTATGTGTACAAGAGTATTTAGTTCCTCTAGGTATAGGATTAATGGTTTAAATAAAGTTCTCTGATCAATGACAATGCACCATACTAGATCAATTTCCTTCTCTTGAGATGCATAAAAATTTAGAAACATGCAGATGAGCAGTTAATGCCATTTTTTTCAATTGCAGGTACTGGGATGTTGTGTGGAGTGAACCTCAGGGTCCTGGTATATTCGATGTGTGAGTGAATTTCTTCGTGCTCTTCTTTTAGCTTTTAAATTTTGTAGAGTAATAATGCTATAATAGGTTTTGCTGCTAATTGTTAACAGGATTCAAGGGACACAATTCGAAATAATATATGAAGATGAAAATCAGGTAGAAGTTTCCTTCACAAGAAAATGGGATCCCTCCTTCCAAGGCAAGCTTGTTCCTCTAAACATAGATAAAAGGTGCATGCAGTTATTACTCTTAAAATTACTTCTGTTGGAAGGTTCAAATGGCTGTCAGGAACAAGCTGAAATTTAAAAACATGTAGGTTTGTAGTGCTCCGTGGAACCTCAGGATTCTACACTTATGCCATCTATGAGCATCAAGCAGGATGGCCAGACTTTGATTTGGGAGAAACCAGGGTAGCTTTCAAGCTTAGGAAAGACAAGTAAATGATCTTAACCTTTTTTCTCTGATAAAATGAAGCATGCTTGCGTGAAGAATGATTATGATAATTTGGAATATACTGATGTTGTTGCTCAGATTTGTATTTAGTATCTTATCTCGTTTAAACTTCATCATTTCTTCTATATGTTTAATTTTAGCTTTTTACGAGGAATGCAGGTTTTACTACATGGCAATAGCAGATGATAGACAAAGAATCATGCCAATGCCTGATGATAGGACACCTCAGAGGTCGCAGCAGTTAGCATATCCTGAGGCTGTTCTTCTAACTAATCCAATTAATCCAGATCTGAAAGGAGAAGTAAGTTAGTTATTTATCGAATTCGAAATCTGGGGTTAAACTATCTGATTCCTTGAAATGCTTAAGGTTGATGACAAGTACCAATATTCCTGTGAAAACAAAGACATAAAAGTCCATGGTTGGATATCTTTTAAACCACCAGTTGGTTTTTGGCAAATCACACCCAGTGATGAGTTTCGAACAGGAGGGCCAGTCAAGCAAAATCTAACATCTCATGTTGGTCCTACCACCCTAGCTGTAAGTATTTTTTGCCAAAACAAAATTGTAGTTGTATGTATAATGTTCTTATCATTATTCTCCAACTTCAACATTCTTTGATAACTTGGATAGACTTAAGATGCAGCATATAGACGGAAGCCTGTTGTACATGCGTTGGTTAGTTTTCAAGAAATTATGAACTAATAGAATGTTATTGGTATTCCCCTCAAACAAAATTCATTTATCCCTTATTTGTGCAATTCCTTAGTCATGAAACTATCTTTGGGTGCTGATATACTGTTGTCATATTCATGGTATATGAGAACTCATTTGCCATTTTTCTCTCATTTGTGCTTCTAGGTGAAGCAATCTGCTGTTCAAACTTTAAGTATTGTGCATGTTTTGGTTAGGTGGTGTAGTTAGCATCGTAGCATCTGATGTCATGTAAGATGTATTGGCCATCTAACAATATTCTGAAGTGGTACTTTTTAATAATTTGGCATAAGAAGGTTGATTGATAAGACCATTATTTTGTGCATTATGTGTCTGATTTTCTTGTTACTCAAATACAGATGTTCTTTAGTGCTCATTACGCTGGGGACGATCTTGTGCCTCGGTTCAGAAATGGTGAATACTGGAAGAAGGTATTTGGTCCTGTGTTCATCTACCTTAATTCTCCTCTGGATGGTACTGATCCACAACCTTTTTGGGAGGATGCAAAAAGTCAGGTGTGCATTTTTTTGTTGCCAGAATATATTCTGTAATTTAATTGGATAATTCAATAGGTCAGATTATGTTAGATGATTGTGTTGAAACATGTTAGTTTATGGTGGCTACTCAAGTGTTCAGCTTTAGCCAAAAGTAGTGGCATCTTGCATTCGCAAATGATTAGATTTGACAGTAGCAAGACTATGAAAGTTTGATCTAATCTCAAGTACAATTTGTCAACTCAAATAATAGCAGGGACATATTTTGTTTCGTGATCTTTACACCTTGTTTCTTCATCAAATCAGGCATCAATTGAAGTGGCAAGCTGGCCTTATGTTTTTCCAGTTTCCGAGGACTTCCAGAAAAGTGAGCAACGAGGTTCTGTTACTGGGAGATTGCTAGTTCGAGATAGGTATCATCTGTTCTCTAATTGATCATGTATTGGTTCCTATGTTTATGAAACAATTAACTGATTATAGCACATCTGAACCCATTTATACCTTTGTTTGTTTCTCATCCATAAAATACACTCCTCAATCTATTTGATTCATGATACTTCTACAAAGAGAATCTATTATGCCCTTACTAGATAATGAGCACTAGTTATTCCACTTGTGAGGATATAGTTTCTCATTCAACTTTCTTCACTATGAAAACATAATTTTGCTGGCAAATCAAGATTTAATCTCATTTTTTTCTTCAGGTTCATAGATGAGAATGATGTATATGCAAATGCTGCTTTTGTTGGTATGGCTTTACCTGGGGAAGCTGGGTCCTGGCAAAGAGAAAGCAAGGTTGACATAGACATCTCTTCTTGTGTTGTTTAAGTAGCCTTATTCTGTCCATATACTCATAAAATTGGATATTAGGGATACCAATTCTGGACCAGAACCGATGATGTAGGGAATTTCTCCATTACAAATGTCCGAACTGGAGACTATAATCTTTATGCATGGGTTCCTGGTTTTATTGGTGATTACAAACTAGATATGACGATAACTGTTACTTCAGGTAGATATTGTTTACATTCAGTCATACTTCAGTCAGGCACACATCAGAATACATGTCTTAATAGAACTAATTAATTTCTTTAACGTTTAAGCAGGAAGTCAAATTGATTTGGGTGACCTCGTTTATGAACCTCCGAGAGATGGTCCAACTTTATGGGAAATAGGCATTCCCGATCGATCTGCTGCTGAGTTCTTTGCCCCAGATCCTAATCCTAAATATGTCAACAGACTTTATGTTGATCATCCCGATAGGTTATACAAATTTGTTGATCTTTTCATTTGAGAAATGTGACCAATATTATGCAAGTATAACAGATTGATTTAGTATAAACTAGAATTGAAAATGAGCTGCTATTCAGTTTATTTTACACTGCCTCACTTACTTTCATTGAATAACTTAATTTTTGTATGCAGATTTAGGCAATATGGATTATGGGAGAGGTATGCTGACTTGTATTCAGACAGTGATCTGATTTATACAGTAGGTGTAAGTGACTACACAAAGGACTGGTTTTTTGCTCAAGTTACAAGGTTTTACTCCTACATTGTCCCACTTAGAATTCCTTGATTCCTTTATTTGAACATTTAACAAAAGAACATTGAATCTTTTTTTTGAGAAAAAGAAACTTGTATTCATTAGTTTAATGAATACTGAATCTGATAACACGTCTAAAGATTGCAAGGCATTCCATCTTAAGATCGAAATAAAACTAATGATCAGTTCACCATCAACAGCAATTTCTGCACCATATTTTCTTTTCTTTTTTTCCATGTTTTTGTTCCCAACTCGCAGGAAGACTGGAGATAAATCCTATCAAGCAACAACATGGCAAATAAAGTTCCAAGTTGACGATATCGATCAAACCGGAATTTACAAGCTTCGAGTGGCGCTTGCTTCTGCCACACTTTCTGAGCTACAAGTAACTCATAAACATTTCCTTATGTTTCGCTTTGGTTTTCCAGAACCATTACTTAGTTTTTTGCATAACTAATGGTATCTGCCATTTCACCTAGATTCGTTTCAACGACTCAACGGCAAGCCCTCCTCACTTCACAACAAAGCTAATTGGCAGGGACAATGCGATCGCACGACATGGAATCCATGGGTTGTATTGGTTGTTTAATATCGATGTGAAAAGCGAATGGCTTTTACAAGGTGACAATACAATCTATTTGACTCAAGCCAGGTCTCAGAGCCCTTTCCAGGGAATCATGTATGATTATATCCGGATGGAAGGCCCTCCAGGACAATAATTTAGGCAAAAGTGAACAAGTTATGCATGAGCTAACTTAATTATGAACTGCATAGTCCCTAATATGGTTTACTTATGATATAAAAGCATCATTCTAGGAACATGTGTCCACCAATCTCTCTGGTTTTAAATTTTAATTTGTCTGATGAAGTATAAATGATCTGCATAGTCTTCTCTAATTGTTGGGGAATCTTGACATCCTTCAATGATTTGGCAAGAAAATTACAGAGCTTCTACAACATGGTCTTTACAGATAAGACCTGCTTCTTTCTGCTTCTTTCTGTAGATGGTGTTTCTCAGTTTCTCCATGAGCTTGACATTGATGACATCTTTTCATTTATCTCTTGACAAACTTTCTCTACTTGTTTGAGAAATGTGAGAAGTGGTAACATCTTTTACTGGTTTTGTTAGGAAAATAATTACAAGGCTTCCAAACATGAACATGTGGAAGGATTCAAAAGGAAGCCATCTTCACTATTTTGAGGAAAGCTGGCATTCTTGATTTGTTTGGCAAGAAAAAGAACAAATGGTGTTGGATTAATTTGGAGTTTAAGAACTCAAGTATTTAATTGAGTCCCAGTAGTAGAAAAATGACCAGCAGATCATCCATTCAAAGTTAGCTGCGTACCTTCCCAGGTGTGCCAAGAGGCAACATATCTATAAAATTAGAACCACTCCATATAGTGGAGATATTTTATATCCAATAATAACAGTGACAATGAAAGCTCCCCAAATAGCTGCATTATTGGTCTCTTTTGAGCTCATATCCTAACCATCTTCTTAACTTTGGCACCATATCAACATTCATGTACCTAAACTTTGGCACACAATTATCATGGTCAACATCAAGTAAGGAGAGGCTTCAAGAGAAAAGGTTTCTTAAGGTCAGCATCATCATTAAAGAATATGTTCCTTCACAATCTCCTTTAGATATGAGAGGCATGAGAGGGCTCAAAAGATGGGAGGATTTGTGCCAGCATCCATCATTATTCTACGTAATGAGATTCCTCAAGTTGGCCAACCTGAGTCGGATCATCATCATCTTTTCTCCTAAATTTATTTTGAACAACACATTAATTTAAGAAAAAATCATACTTTTGATTCCTACAATTTATTTGAATTTTCATTTTAATCTCCATAATTACAAAATTTTAATTATAGTCCCCACATTTTATTTCAGTTTAGAATTTAATCTTTGCCGTCACATGAGAGCTAAACGGAGCTGACGTGGATAACAGATGCTGACGTGAATATGCAGGGATCAATTTTGTAAAATATGAGCACTAAAATCAAAATTTAAGTAAAATTATAGGAATCAAAATTATTATTTTTCTTAAAAAATATACAAAGAATTACAATATATTTTTAATTTTATTTACAAATAATTATAATATTTAAAAATATTAATATTGAGCTCACTACAATAATTTATGTTAATTTAGATGGATTTAAATTGACACCATCATTATTATTTTCCATGCATTTGCTGTAGTAGCAACACTATAATACAAAGTTATTGCTATAACTCCGTGAGCATTGTTAAGGATATTCATGGAAAATCGATATTTATTAGAGTGAAAATCAACGTTTTTTGACTTTCGAAATCTAATTTAAATCGCTTTGAATGCATCAAGTTTAGAATCAAAATGGAGGTGAGGATGTGATTAGTAAAAAGATGAGCAAATTGGGAGGGCATATTTTCGAATTCTGCAATCACTGCGAAATTCACACTAAATTAGGATAATTAACGGATAAAAATCAATGCCTAATGACGGCGTCGATTTAAATTCATCAAAATTAATGTAAATTATTGTAGTGTGCTCAATTTAAATATTTTTAAATATTATAATAATTTATAAATAAATTTTAAAATATCATGTGATTTTTTAATATATTTTTAAAGAAATATAATAATTTTGATTCATATAGTTTACTTGAATTTTGATTTTAGTATACATAATTTATAAAATTTTAATTTTAGTCCATATAATTTACAAAGTTGATCCATGCAGAATCACATCACCAATGTTCAGTCAATATTTGTTATCCACGTTAGCTCTATTTATGTCTTATGTGATAGTAGAGATTAAATTCTAAACGAAAATAAAATGTGATGATTAAAATTAAAATTCGAACAAATTATGGGACCAAAATATGATTTTTCATTAATTTAATAGTATCACGTGCTAGAAGCAGTCAATGAAATTTATGCAAAAGAGTGTAGACATCAGACAACTTTAATTAATCAGGGCCAATTAGCCATCAACCATGTGGTTTAATTTCCTTTTTTTTATTAATTGAGATTTTTTGTGTATACTTCTCCGTCTTAATTTTCTTGATTCACTTATTTTATTTTATTTTATTAGTAGGAAATAAAATAAAATAATAAATTTTACGATAGAGATGAGAGTGGGCACGTACCTTCTACTAGACAAGATAATTCTTGTCAAACTAGAGCTATAAAAAAAAAATTATGCTCGACTTGATAAATATGCGAGCCTAGAGTTTTGGACCGGCATGACCCGATCCATTTATCCTGATAACACAAAAATAAAAAAAAATAATTGGGCTAAATCGAATTATTGAGCTAATTCGTCCCAATAGCCCAATAATTAACGAGTTTTAAATTCGTTAATACCCAACCCTATATCATTTATCGAGCTACCGTGACGGGTCGTCCCTAGTACTTGGCTTGGCTCCAACACGTCAAGGGTTCGGGCCTTATCGAACTGGTCCGATAACGATCCGTGCACGATAAAAATCAATCAGAACCTAATTTTATTGGGCCGAGCTTGATCGAAAATTGCTAGGTCTATCTTCTACCGTGTGGCCAAAGGGAGAGAATATTCTCCATAACACAATTTTTTAGTTGCCACGTCACAACATTTCAGATGACACCTTTTAAAATGACGAAATCCCATGAAAGTTAGCTTTTTCAAAGAATTATTATTATGGTTATATCGAGCATAAAGGTACATATAATTATCAAATTACAATTGGAAAAAAGTAATCAACGTATTAGACTTAATACGAGTGAAGCAAAATTTTATAGAATGCCGGTGGTTATTTTGCATATATATATATATATATATATATGAATAATTAATTTAATTGATAAAATAAGCTCAAAACTAAATAAAAAAGGACTAATACCTTCTGGAATCCCCATCACCGCCGTTCGTTTAATGGACCACAAAATCGAACGATGGATTGCAACGGTACAAGTCAAAACCGGTGCTGAGGAATGAGTTTTGCTTTTTTACTATTTCAATCGTACCTAGTTATTTACCCTTCTCTGATTCGCCTTCAAGGTGGGACCACACAACATGTTTAGTAACTAAGGAAATTAGGGTAGGTAAGGTTCGAAGAGCGATACATATCATAGACTCAGCAATCACCTGGCACGTGACCATTCGTTATCCGATCACGATCTCTCTCAGCCGTAAGATGCTCATCCCACGGTCAAATATCAGCGGCGCGTCGGCCGTTGGGCCCACCAAGTTTTCCTACGGCGAACGCGAGAAGCACGCAAATAATATCCAATAACAAATGGAAGACGAAGAAAATAGGAAACACGGATATTATCCAATTGAATTATGTGGGCTCCGCTTAAATTCCCTATGAGTGGTTTATTTTCGTGTCGCAAAGTTTATAGCATGTAGCGAATCTCGAGTGCAGAGAAGAGAAGGAATTAGGAAGAACCAACGGGGAGCGACCTCTCGGATCGGTGACGTGTTGAAGAACAAAAGTCGCGCCCAACCCCTTTCTCACCCTCGTTTCTACGACCATTGCGAGAGCCGTTGGATTCTAATTTCTCTTCTTCCACGCCTCTTCACACCCCACCACTCTTCGCCCTTCTTATCCCCTCCCCATCCCCCCCTCTCTCTTTGCCTCCCATGTATTGACCGCTTCCCCGTCTCGCTCCCTCGAAGAAGCCCTAATCAAGGTATGTTCCTTTCCCATTTTTAAATCTCGATTTCGAGCGATTTTCTTCGATTTTTTTTAGATTCCCGACCGATCTGATCGTTTTTGTTGCAGATCTCGCAATGAAGCGTGGGAAATCGAAGGCTGAAGCCCCCAAGAAGGCCGATAGCAAGTGAGGATCTGCTCTCTCTCTCTCTCTCTCTCTCTCTCTCTCTCTCTCTCTCTCTCTTTGATTTGGCTGATGGTTGATCGGTGTCTAAGAGTTCTTTTGAGGCGATCTGATGGTGTTTTTCTCTCTTTTTCTTTTTAATTTCCAAAAGGCTTTCGGTTAAAAAGGGACCGGAACGGACGGCTAAGAAGCCGAGGAAGGCGAAGGCCGTAAAGGATCCCAACAAGCCCAAGAGGCCTGCCAGTGCCTTTTTCGTCTTCATGTGAGATCTCATCGTCGCTGCTTATCTTTTTTTTTTTCCTGTTTGCCGTCTATGTATGTAGTTTTTGCTTGATTTCTGTACTTATTTTGCTTTGATTGTTTGATGGCAGGGAAGAATTCAGGAAGTCGTTCAAGGAAAAGAACCCTAATAATAAGTCTGTCTCCGTGGTAAAAGACCCTTTCTCTCATACGGATATATCTGTTATAAATCTCTGATCTCTTTAAACAACATCAATATTCATAGTAAATTTGATACAAACAGGTTGGTAAAGCCGGGGGAGACAAGTGGAAATCCCTATCGGAAGCTGTAAGTGGTTGTGGAAGTTTCTCAATCTTCAACTGGATTGGCCAACTTGGTGAAAACTTCGATCTAAATTAGTGGCATGTTTTGCTTTCAGGAAAAGGCTCCATATGTGGCCAAAGCCGCTAAGTTTAAGTCGGAGTACACCAAGAAAATGGCTGCATACAACAAGGGCCAAGTACGGATTTCAACCTTGAGTTTGTTTAACGTAAAACTTGCAGTTATTCGTCATAAATAATCTAATTGTTTTTCTCCATGTATCAATTTAGTCTGGAGATGGAAGCCATGCTGCAGCAGAGGAAGATGAGTCCGACAAATCCAAGTCCGAGGTGAACGACGACGATGAGGACGAAGAGGGAAGCGAAGAGGTCCGTAATAACCAAAAATGTTGTACGGAATTGTTTTTGTTATTGTTTAATGTATAAATGTGTATTAATTCTTTTGTTTTTGACATTTTTGTTAAACAGGAGGAGGATGACGATGATGAGTGAGCGAATTAGGCGCAACACAGCACGCTGTGCCATGTTATCTTCCTTTTAATCAATCCGTTGTTCTAGCCCCTTATTCGATGCAGGAGAATCCTACAAATATCATTTGTCTTCTGTAATATGGGCAAAGCCATGTATCTGGCTGTTCGCCGCTAACATCATTGTACTTACTTTCCTCTAACATAAATTTAGATTCACTTATCTTGTTTCGTCCATTTGACTTATATAAAGTTTTTAACCACTTGTTCGTGAATCAGAATTTTGAATGCTCGAAATTGGTGTTTGTTGTGCATGGCCCTTTGTAAATTGTAATGGTCGATTTTCATAAAACGTAATTCAATTTAGCAACCCGAGCGTAGAACATCAAGCAGTTACTAAATTGGAAGAAGTTAGAACATCAAGCAGTTGTGCCTCATGGCAATCTCACATAAAAAGTAATTCAAGTAAGCTTGGAAATTTGTTTTCAATTAAGCATGGAAATTTGTACGCGAAAGAATTCTGTGCCTCGTGAAAATCTCACATATAAAGTAGCCTCATGAAAATCTCACATAAAAAGTAATTCAATGCATGGAAATCTCTCCGCAAAGGAACTTTGTGCCTCGTAAAAATCTCACCTCGTACATGTGAAAGAATAGTTCGCTGTGCCTCATAAATATCACGTTAAAAAATTAATTTGCTTAAATTATTTAAAAGTTATTTTGATTTTTATTTTCAATCAATGCGGGATTTTAATACAATCACAAATTTAACTCTGATACCTCATAGCATGGAAATCTCTCGCAAAGGGACTTTGTGCCTCATACAAATCTCACCTCGTAATATGATTGATTTGCATAAAAAGTAATTCAATTTAGTGCAAAAAAGTATTTCAATTTAGCAACTCCAGCATGCGTGTCTCGTAGTACATCAAGTAGTTGCTAAATTGAAAGAAGTTGAACCATGAAAATCTCTTTAATTTGCATCTAGCAAATACCCAAAACTATATTTTCCTCCTTCATTTTTCTCAAATTCATAACATTCAATTGGATATTCCCAAAACCATAAGTTAAAGCTTTTATTTTCGATGTGCCCTGGCGGTTGGTTTGGACGTTGTTTGACCAGTTCAACAAGGCTTGAACCGGTTCAACAGGATTTAAGCAAAAAATCGATTCAACAGGGTTTCTCGCTCATCTCTACTTATTACTGATCGCCCTTTCGTCTTTCTTTGTCGTCGTTTGAATCGCCGGAAGAAAACCGTCGTCCTCTGTTGTCTTCTCCGCCCGAATCCCTGGAAGGAAACTGTCACCCTGTGTTCTCGCGTCCTCTGTTGCCTCCCAAATCGCTCCAATCGCCGCCTCATACCTCAGTGTTACCGCCTCATTCTCCGGCCAAGTTCTTTAAAGCTCCTAACCCCGCAGGTAAGCTCCTCACTGCAACTTTGATAGTGTGCCCTAATTTTTCAAATTCAAGTGCTATAAATTCCAACTTTTATTAACTGCTTCCTTAGATTTTATTTATTACTTTGAATTGTTACACATTGCACATTTTGTTGTTTAGTGTTTAAGAATAGCTCATCAAAAGTATAATTTCAATGCAATTCCATACTTCTACAAAATTATGAAATACTATTTTATTGAATACTATTTGATTATATTTGAGTCCTTTATGAGCTTGTGTCATAATTTCAAAATTTCAAGATTTTTAAAAATTAAATAGTATGATTTTAATTTGATTCCATACTTTTGCAAAAGTATGGATTTGTCAAAAATTAGGATAATATTGCATTAATTAGCTTTATATAGACTTATATATTCATGTATATATTGATTCCATATTTTGAATGAAATCTAGTTTTTTTGTTAGTTATAGATAATAATTGTATTTATGAGTGAATACATTAGAAATTAGAGCGAGTCTAGTATTTATTGCGGGACAATAAATTAGATTGAATATGCTGGAATGGTGTAATAGATTGAATACTTATTAGTATTTTTTATTTGATTTAGGTTGAGCAATAAATATATTTGGAGATGTGGGCACTACTATTTAAATTTGAATTATTTATGGCATATACTAGACTTTGATGAGCTCATTGACGACGACATGATTGATGGCTACACTTCAATCTTATTAAGGAATGCTCTTAACAGCCCAACTAATCATATATATTTGGACATAATTTTCGAGGTAAATTTATCATGAACTGGTTTATAGTAATATATTAATGAAATTTTGCATTTTCAGAGTATGGAAGTTGATTTCTTTTGTGTATTAATGAAATTTTATAATTTTGATAAAGTATAAAATTTGGTTAATGGTTTATTTCATGGAATTTCAGAGTTTTCACAAAGTATGAAATTTGATTAATGGTTTATTTTTTAGAATTTCGAAGTTTTGATAAAGTATGGAATGATTACTTTTGCACTTCTAGAGTATGAAAATTGGCTTCTTTTGTGTATTAATGATATTCTAGAGTTTTGACAGTATGAAATTCAGTTAATGGTTCATTTTTTGGAATTTCAGAATTTTGACAAAGTATAAAATTATTTCTTTTGCACTTTCAGAGTATGAAAGTTAACTTCTTTTGTGTATTAATGATATTCTAAAGTTTTGACAAAGTATGAAATTTAATTGATGGTTCATTTTTTGGAATTACAGAGTTTTGACAAAGTATAGAATCATTCATTTTGCACTTCCAGAGTATGAAAGTTGGCTCATTTGGTGTATTAATGACATTCTATAGTTTTGATAAAGTATGAAATTTGATTAATGATTTATTTCTTGGAATCTTTACTTTTGCACTTTCAAAGTATGAAAGTTGGCTTCTTTTGTGTATTAGTGCACTTCTAGACTAAACAAAGTTATTTCTTTTTCCAGAGATATTATAGAAGCCATGGGGCGACTGCATTGAATTCCATTGAAAGGTCATCAGTCGTGTCTTCTATTCCTAAATATATTTTTATGTTCATTAATAGTAGCCACCTCCGCCATTCAAATCAAGAAAAAGACACTACTAGAAATCATGCTATTTGCAATGGCCTTTTTGCGACGGTGCAGTTTGCGGTCGCAGATGCGACGGGTCTGCAACTGCGACCAAAAGTGGTCACATTGGCATCAAATATGTGATGGGCTTGCGACCGCCTATGTGTCCATCGTAATTATGCATCTTGCGACCGCCCTTGCGACGAAATTAGGGTATCTGCGGTGGCCTTTTGCGATCGCAGAACTGCTATCGCAGAATGTGACATTTCCACGACTGTTGGCGTCAGGGGTTGCAAATGTGAACCTTCCGCGACTGTACAATGATCGTTTAGCGATCAAAACTTACGATCGCGTATCGCGGTCGCAATACCGTCAGAGGGTAATTTTTATTCCCCTGACCTATATTTCTCTTCCCCCACTCGATCACTCTCTTGTCACTCTCTTTCTCTCTCTCTGCTACCTCTCTGCCGCCGATCGCCGCCCGCCACTCCCGCCGCCTGTGTTGTCGGTATTCCCCCCCCCTCTCTCTCGGGTTGCCGAAGCCCTAGTCGCCACCGACTAGAGTTTGAGGTGACATGTTTTCCCACCAAACCCTACTTGCCGATCTGTGACAAGGTGGTCATGGGGAGGCAGTCGTGCTTTGACAAGGTGGGGCTGAAGAAGGGGCCATGGACGGTAGAGGAGGACAAGAAGTTGATCAGCTTCATCCTCACCAATGGCCAATGCTGCTGGAGAGCTGTTCCTAAACTCGCAGGTCGATCGTCAGCATCCTCTCTTCTCCATTGATCGTTTAATTTGACCTTGCTCTTGGTCCAAGTTTAATTTGTCCTTGTTGTTGATCCAGGCCTGCTGAGGTGCGGTAAGAGTTGCCGGCTGCGATGGACAAACTACCTGAGGCCTGATTTGAAGAGGGGATTGCTGTCCGTAGACGAAGAAAAGATTGTTATTGATCTACACTCCAAGCTTGGAAACATGTTTTCTTGATATGCGCTTAATGGTGACCTTTCTTTTGGCTTTGTAATAATTCTCATCCTTATTTGGTCGATCGATCTCCTGTTTGATAGGTGGTCTAAGATTGCATCCCATCTCCCCGGTAGAACTAACAACGAGATCAAGAACCACTGGAACACCCACATCAAGAAAAAGCTACGAAAGATGGGCATTGATCCTATCATGCACAAGCCCGTCACTTCCAGCGAAGCAATTGAGAAGAATGAGAAGCTCTGTTCGCAGTCTTCTCCGGAGTCAGCTGATACAGAGGCAGAAGAGCGGAGCATTACAAGCCAAAGTTTAACAACGGAGTCGGAGACATCATCTCTTAGACAAACCCATGTATTCTGCATTGATGAAGTGCCAATGATTGAGCCTCATGAGATCATTATTTCATGCGATGCATCTGCCTCCCCTGCTTCATGCGTTGTTGCTGCTAGTACTATAAGTTAAAATATGCACATTTGCGATGGTTCTGCGACGGAAATAGCCGTCGCAGATAATCTGGTCGCGTGTGGTCACAATAGATACATCTTTGGCGATGGGGCGTTTGCGGTCGCAGTGCCGTCGCTGATATAACTGTTGCGACGGCAAACAAGCGTCGCAGATGTCACGTGACCACATTGTGCGACGGTTGTAGGCCGTCGCAGAACGGTCGCCGAAAATGTTTACTTGCGATCGCGGAGGTGGCGGTTGCAAACTTTTAGCGACTACCTCTTTTGCGGCCATTGTTTGCGACCGCGCTTCTCTGTCGCAGGAGGTCTTTAGCGACCATTTTGCGACGCTCTATTCGTCGCAGATGACCAAAATTTTAGTAGTGAGATACATGAGGACATTGGCATCTCCTTGTGGTGGACGTTGAGCAAAAATTATTCTTTCATCTAAATTCAATGTCGTCCTACCATGGCTCATCGCAAGATTTCGAGGACAATGTGAGTGTTTGTCCATGTTATAATACAACTTTAAACTTCAATGATAACTGCTTCCAACCAATACATATGTGACATGCAGGTTTCAATGCTTCAATCAATGCCAAATGATCATCTGGATGCCATGTGCCCCAACCTTAGCTCCCACATAAAATCTGAAGGTTGGAGGAAAGAAGTTTATGAATGTCCTCAACAGGATTTGAGTGTTGATTGTGGTATCTTTTTGATGAAGTACATTGAATATTTAATCAAATCAGAACCAATGGAATGGAATCAAAAGAACATGAAAAGGTTTCGGCTGGAGCTTGCAATAACTTTCTTCAATGGCACTTATTCAAATGTCAAGTTGTAACGATACTGCAGATGTACGCGAAACTATTTATAATCACCTATTTGATAGAAGATTATCACAGTATAATATTATTGTACATGGTTTAATTTGGCTAGTTGTATGTCTGTATTTTATCCTATTCTAAACTTCTTCTGAGTTGTATGTCAAAAACTAGTTGGCTAATTGACATTTTGAGTTGTTTACAGATAGTAATTGTGATACAGAGTCCAAAACAAGAGAATTCACCAGTTTCATACTTTCACGAAAGTATGGAATGCCTTCTTGTGAGTTTAACTCATACAGAATTCAACTTACAGACTTTAGAAATGATATCCAATATGGCTAGTTGGCATTTTGACAGTCAAAAACTAGTATTTTGAAAGTATGGAATGACTTCTTCTGAGTTGAACTCATACAGAATTCAACTTACAGACTTTAGAAATGATATCCAATATGACTAGTTGATATTTTGACAGTCAAAAACTAGTATTTTCACCAGTTTCATACTTTCATGAAAGTATGGAATGACTTCTTCTTAGTTGAACTCATATATAATTCAACTTACAGACTTTAGAAAAGATATCCAATATGACTAGTTGGCATTTTAACAGTAAAAAACTAGTATTTTCACCAGTTTCATACTTTCATGAAAGTATAGAATGCCTTCTTCTGAGTTGAACTCATACAAAATTCAACTTATAGACTTTAGAAATGATATCCAATCATATATTCACAGATAGTAATTGTGATACAGAGTCCAAAATAAGAGAATTCACCAGTTCCATACTTTCGAATGCCTTCTTCTGAGTTTAACTCATACAGAATTCAACTTACAGACTTTAGAAAGGATATCCAATTATATATTAACAGATAGTAATTGTGATACAGAGTCCAAAATAAGAGAATTCACCAGTTCCATACTTTCACGAAAGTATGAAATGCCTTCTTCTGAGTTTAACTCATACATAATTCAACTTACAGACTTTAGAAAGGATATCCAATATGGCTAGTTGGCATTTTGACAATCAAAAACTAGTATTTTCACCAATTCCAGTCAAAAACAAGGAATACCATAAAGTTAAAACTTCCTGCAAGAGCATGATCTATTAGCTAAATCAACAATAACTATTTGGTATGATATTTGTACCTGGTAGTAATGTTCCCAATGTGGATGCACAGCATGCCAACGACATTTGTGGCGATTCTTTGCTAAAATTGTTTTCATTTTTCCAGTCAAAGTAGTGGTCAATGTAAGAGAAACTTTACGTCTCTTGAAGAATCACTCTGAGACCTTGCGTCTTGTCATCTCAATCAATATTGTGATTGGCAACCCACGAACTTTCGTAAATAATGCATTCAAGCATTCCACAAAAATAGTTGTTATGATATCATACCTCCTACCGGGGAAAAATAAATTAGCCCATTTCTCCTTCTCCAATTGAGATATCCATTGGTAACTTTGCTCATGAATAACCAATATCTTTTGCATACATTCATTAAATGAATGTTCCGTGGTTGATCTTGCAGTTGCCCAAAGCAAGGGCACAACATCTTTTGAACGAACATTATGTACTAAATTTTTTGCAAGATGAACCATACAATATCCATGCGCAGCATCCGGAAAGACATTTCTCACAGCAGCTATAATGTCTGGATTCCGATCATTCATAATACTTAATCCCCTATAATCAGGGATACATCTAAACAGTTCATCCAAAAATTACTCCCATGTTTTTATTTTTTCAATTTTTGTCACAGCAAATGCCACGGGAAAAAGCCTATTTTCTGCATCAGTTGCAATCATAAGAACCCTTGGATATTTACCTCTCAAATGTGTTGCATCAATACATAATATAGGACACATATATTCTCTAAATCCATGCAAGCTTGCTCCGAAAGCCCAGAAGACGTCGAAAACGATGGGTCAAGGAACAACTCATCAATTTAACTTTTGATTCAAAGTCATGAATCCTTAATTCCCTAAGATATGCTGGTAAATATTTGTAGCATTGATCATAGTCACCACGAACGGAAATGAGAGCAATTTAGAGTGCATTGTACGCTTTCTTATAAGTTGTACGCACTCCAAATACCTTTCTTATCTTAGAGATAACGAAACTACTATTGATTTTCTCATTGCCCAAAAGATGCTCCTTTATGTGATTCACAACAAAAGTGACAGTGCATTGTCGATGGTCCAAGTTAAGCCTTGCAATAGTACAATTATGCTCATTGACAAAAATCACTATTTGACATTTACCCCTGCCGGTTGCTGACAAAGTCCAACAACAATTGAGCTCTTTGCATCCAACTTTGATATAGTGACTATTGCTTTGGATGTGTCTCAATTCAAAATTTTGCTTGATGTAATAATTGGTAAGAGCTCTCTTGAAACTATCTCTATCAGAAAATACCTGAAATTAATACAATACTAGTATTTATTAGACTGATATCCAATAAATGATAACTGGACTGATAATTTATCTAATTCCATACTTTCACAAATATATGGAATGTCTATCAACGAATATGACTATTATATGAACTCATACAAAATTCAAATATAATCATTACAAGTGATATCTATTAGACTGGTATAAAAAAAATATATCTGAAATGGTATTTTCTCAAGTTCTATACTTTGCTGAAAGTATGAAATGTCTTATACTGGTATGATTATTATAGTTTTAGAGAGGGTAACATATACAAGTATACATTACATACAACAAAACTAGTATTTCCTCTAGTTCAATACTTTCAGAAAAGTATGGAAGACATCTTATTATTTTCAAATAAATTACCTGATGTAGATACAATTCTGAAGTGTGTGAATCATCATCAATTGGATAAACATTCATAGAGTTTACCAAGGTGTCATTTTCTTCTTCAACTTGAAAATCATGATCCCCTATGTCATACTGACCGCCAGTGAAGTCAAAATCAATGCAATTAGCATCTTCAGAAGTAAAAACATCAAAGGATTAAGAAGGAATGACATCTTCATCATTGTTCACATGTGTTTCAGTCTCCTCATCGCTTGTGTGGATATTCTCCACACCCTCACCTGCTCCATTATTCTCGTATATATGTTCCTCCAATGGAAAATATCTTCCGATTACATCACTAGAAGTAAAAATTGAATTTGGGAAATCCTCAATTGCCTCCACTTCTTCTCTTATCCTCTCCTCAGCAAGCTGTGGGCGAAATGATGACACTAGAGGGGGGTGAATAGTATGTTTACTATATCTATTAGCCTAAATCTATTTTTAATCATTTACTTAAATCATTTAGGTAATTTGCGATTCAATGATTATATGCGGAAGCAATAAATGATTAAACAATTAAAGCACAACAAAATGAAATAATGCAAACACAAGATTTATAGTTGTTCGGCCCCAATGCCTACTCCACTACCTAAGCACCCCGCTTAGGATTTCCAAATTAGTTTTACTAGATTAATTTAAGTTTCCCTTACATAGAGGACTTTTCACCGAAGAGACGCACTCTCGACCTAAGGCACTTCCACACCTGGAAGTCACCACATTCTTATCGAGAGTTCTCTTCCACCTCAACCCTAAGGGACAACTAAATCTTAGTAAACACTAAGTTTACAAAAGTGGTTTTACACCTGACACCAGGTAACCACTTATACACTCAAGACCAAACACCTGGTGATCACACGCACAAATAAAAACACATATTCAAACAAATAGTAAAAATTACAATTGAAAGAGCTTAAAGAGAACCAATTATTGCAAGCTCCTTTCACAGCCTTGGAACCTCCAACTCGCCGAGTCGTAGAGCTCGATTCAATTCCCGAGTTGAGGCAATAGCTGGCGCTTGAGAAGGTGTTCGCGAAAATAGCAGAGCGCGCTTGATCAATCATTGGAAGGCTCAAATCTTCCTTTTAATGGCTCAATAAATTCTGTAAGAATCAAGGAAGAAGAATAAAAAAATCATATGAGGGTATATTTATATCATGCTGAAGAAACGACTGCTCAACGGATAGAAAACTATTCGTTGCAAATCGCCGGTCGATTGGTCGGTCGACCGACTAATCGACCGCACACATCGATCGCCGCTTTTTGTCTGTGGTCGGTCGACTGACGGATCGACCGCCCAAACGCGACTGTTCATTCCTTCAATCCGGTCAACCCATTGGTCGGTCGACGCAGGGAAGCCAAGATCGTGCGCTGCGCAATTTTTTACTCCGGTCGACCGCTAGGGCTACTGCCCAAAATTAGCCTCTGTCGGTCGATCGAAGTGCCCACTGCCTATTTTCGGCAGTGTTCGGTCGACCGATCGGTCGATCGAAAAGGCTACTGGCCTTTTTCTTACCCTATTCGGTCGATCGCCCGATCGATCGAATTTAGGCTGAATTGAATTTTCAGCCTGGTTTTCTTCCGCGTTTTATTTTCGGGTTCCGTCTTTTAACGAGCTTCATCTTGGAGGACTTTAATGTGTTCTTTGAGCCCGTCCAATGCGACTTTGGTGCACTCGTCGATCTTCGAAAAGTTTTCACGACGAACCTGAGCGCGACGATCAATGTCCTTCCGATTTCTGATTTCTCCGATTTTTTTGATCGAGGACATCGAACGCTACTGATATGGAGCCTGAAGATATTCTCAATGAAATTATTAGTCCCATGTTTGTTATCATCAAAACCATCAAAACCGAGATTAAGACTAAGGTTGAAAACCTAAAGCCAACACAAGCTCTTCCTCAATGTAGTCATACTTATCATCATCAAATGTCAAAGGGAAGTTCAGATCTAAAAATGGTTGACTTGTATTTTCTTGAGCCTCTTGAGCTACAATGACAGTGGCAGTTATAGTTTCAACCTGGTTTGACGATTGTTGTGTAGAAGTTTGTACATTGGCATATGTATCAAACACAATAAAGTCATCATTGTCAAGATGTTGCAACCTGCAATGATATAAGTTGATTATTATTTATTTATCCGTAGTTAACAATAAGTGAGGATGAATGACATATATTTCAATAACTCACAAGATATTATCAATATCAGAATCTTGCACCACAAAACTATGTGCATCAGCCATCACACATACACCTATAACCAAATGAAATCAGAATGAGTATGGAATAGACTATAGAATTCCATACTTTAACAAAAGTATGAAATTGATAAAAACAAAGATAATATCATTATTTTTATCATTACTAATATAGAATGATTCTATTAAATTAAACAAAAACCAAGGAAACTGATGATACAAACCTGGACGGATATACTTACAGACTTTTGCGAAAGTTTTGAAACAACTCCCAAGTTACAACTAGGCTTCTTGTTAAATAGAGTGTAACAACCATTCTAGTTTAAAGTGGCAAATAATGAAGAAACTTTACTAATGGAACTGTATGTGTATGAAATGCCGCTAAGTATCCAAATACTAGGACATTAAATACTTTCATAAAAGTATTGAATCAAGCAAAAAAGAGTATATCGTTGGAGATTTGTTCACTAATATGAAATGTGTCTACATAATAAACTAAAAAATAAGTGAAACGGAAGGTACAAACCTGTGATGGCTAATTCTAGACTTTGCCGAAAGTATATAACTGCCAAGGTATTAGTCGAGGATAGTGAAAGTTGCGCTTTTGCTTACGATACGTCCGAGCAGCACGGTGAAGACAAATGATTCGACGTCAACAAAGCAAGGCGCCAAGAAAACCTCGAGTCTCCAGAAGCTCTAACGTCGGCCGGAGAAGAAGAGCAATAATAGAAGATGAAGAAGTTACGTGCTCCCAACTCCACGTCCATTACTTAATTCTCTTTAAACCCTGTTGAACCGGTCGGCCAACGTCCAAACCAACCGCCAGGGCAAAATCGGAAATATAAGCTTTAAATTATGGATACGTGAATATCCAGTTGAATATTATGATTTTGAGAAAAAGAGAGGAGGAAGATATGATTTTGGGTATTTGCTCATTTGCATTTTCATATAAAGTAATTCAATTTAGCATGGAAATCTCTCTGGTAATTGTCGATTTGCATAAAAAGTAATTCAATTCAGCAACTCTAGCATGCTGTCTCATTGTCATTAAATATCAAGCAGTTAATAACTTGTATTAATTGGAACAAGTTGAACGTAGCCCAAAGTTAGCAAAGGAACTAAAGTAATTCAATTTAGCATGAAAATCTCTCTCATAATTGTCATTTGCATAAGAAGTTATTCAATTTAACAACTCGAGCATGCTTGTCTCAGAACATCAAGCAGTTATTAAATTGGAATAAGTTGCAAACCGTCTAAGTCAACAATTCGAGCTTGCTTGTCTCATAGAACTTCAAACAATTATTAAATTGGAACAAGTTGAACACAGCCTCAGGTCAGCAAAAGGAACTTTGTGTGTGCCTCCTGAAAGGTCTCGAGTTTGATCCTCGCCGGGAGCTTTTTTTTTGTCTTCTTGTGAATATAGAAAAACATAACTAAAAGTTACTTTTAAATTTTATTTTTCAATTTTGATTCTTCTATTGCGAAACATTGAGGTCTGCCCTAAAATTTGGGTGTCACATCGTCTCGTATCCTTCGAAAATTCACCACAATTTGTTTGGTGTCACCTTGGCAAAAAAGTCCCTTAACTTCGGGATAAGGGGTGCCTCCTCACAAAGGGGGTCATAGTGGCCAGGCTCGAGCGACCTTTTACCAAAAACATAGGTCTCCGCAAAATCGTAAGATCATGTATGGGGGCTGACGCATACCTAGTACCGGAAGGTCAAGGAAGTTGATGACCTAATGACAAGAGAGCCGACGACTGATGCTACGATGAACAACAGCCGTAATTATAACGGTCCTAAGGTGGCGAAATTCCTCGTCGGGCAAGTTTCGACCCGCTTTATCGCTCGAAATCACTATTCGGTCGGTCGGTCGATAACCTGGTTGGCTCAACTTTAGTTTGGATTTAAGAACATTGCTCCAAGATACTAATAACTGGATCAATAGACATGCTCACTATTCGGTTGATCGATGGATAACCTGGTTGGCTCAACTTTAGTTTGGATTTAAGAACATTGCTCCAAAATACTAATAACTGGATCAGTAGACATGCTTATTCTTTTGTTATCCATTTTGAACATTACCTTATTCCTCATCCCTTTTTGGCAAAAACTTTCGATGCTAATTTCTTATTTTGGATGTAAAAATTCTCATCATTCGATGGTTCTTGCCCAGATAAATCGAGCTGCTCATGTCATAGTTAATTAACTTAATTCTCCTAAGGATTGCTTTCTTTTTGAAAGATATATGTCGCCACGCCATTGAAAAGGCCAACTTCCTTGCCACATAATAAGGGTTTTGGCAGTAGATCATTATGATGCGATCTCCTTGTCAAAGCCCAACTCGCATGCTGTTGACACTGGTCGATGATTTCTTGGACGAGATCATTCATCAATCTAGCAATTCAATCCAACCAAACTTTAGTGCAGCCAAAACCCAAAACGGTGGCTCTCCTCGAAACGATGACAACAGCACTGAGTGAAGGAAGAAAGGATAAAATATTAACTGGAATTTGGAGTGTGAAGGGGGAGCCAATGGCAGTGGAGGAGATTCTAGCCTTCCCTTTGCAGAAGATTAAGGCCATGGCAGTTGAAGCTCCTCTGCTCCTAAGAACGGTGAGATGCTGCAAAATTGAGCTGATATTGCCAAGGACTGATGATTGACAAATACATTTAGGAAAATTCTTGAGTTCCTTCCTTTCCAAATAAACCAACACCAAATTAGGATTAAACGCGCTTTCCTCGTGCCGAAACAATCAAGCGAGCCAACACCGCCTCCATGGAGAAGCATGATGGGAATTTTTTTTTTGCTTAGTGCTTGTGAGAAAGCAATTCCACCCCATCAAGCAGAAAGGTAATCCTCCATCTCACAAGCCTATCTCTAGTAGGCAGTCTCTTGCGTATTCAAATCCATGCAAAAATAGAAATTTTGGGGGGAAGACTGCGTTGCCAAATGAGTCTACCGAAACTATTCGAAACTCCTCTGAATTTGAGTAGCCTGTGTTGGCTTTAGGTTTTCAACCTTAGCCTTAATCTCGATCTTGATGGTTTTGATGATAACAAACATGGAACTAATGATTTCATTGAGAATATATTTCAGGTTCCATATCGACTAGTGTTCGATGACCTCGATCGGATAAACCGGAGAAATCGCAAAATCGGAAGGACATTGATCGTCGCGCTCGGGTCCGTCGCGAAACTTACCGAAGATCGACGAGTGCACCAAAGTCACTTGGACGAGTCCAAAGATCAAGTCAAAAGCTCTCCAAGATGATGCTCGTTGAAAGCCGGAACCCGAAAACGAAGCGCGGAAGAAATAGGCTGAAGAAATAACATTCAACCTAGGTTCGGTCGACCGGTCGATCGACCGACCGAAGGTAAAGAAAGTAGTAGAGCTACTTCGGTCGACCGAGCGGTCGATTGATGGAAGGCCAAAACGGGCAGTAGCTCAGGCGGTCGACCCGTCGGTCGACCGACCTACTGATACCTGCGACGAAAGATCGCGTCGGTCAACCGAATGGAGAAAGAAACAGGCCGAGGCTGGCGGTCGACCGACCTGCATATAAGCAAGAGATGCAAATGCGTTGGTCGACCGAAGATCGCGGATTGCGCGATCTGCGTCTGGCGGTCGACTAGTCGGTCGACCGACCAGAGAGAAAGATCACGCGGTCGAAGGACCGGTCGACCGATGCTTCGATCGGCGCTTCGACTGGTGGCCTGGAACAGATAGTTTTCTATCCGTTGAATGTCGTTTTCTCACCTGGGTATAAATACACCCAGGTATGATTCATTTAAACTCTCTTCATGATTTTTACAGAGTTTATTAAGCCATTAAGAGGAAGATTTCAAGCCTTCCAAAAGAGTGAATCGCTTGCGCCCGTTCTTCTCGCGACAGTTTCTTCAAGCGCCAATCTTCCTCCTCAACTCAAGATCTAATACGAGTTCAACCTCTTGACGAGTTGAAGGCATCGAAGGCGTTGAAAAGAGTAGTTTATTTTGCTTTATATCTTTAGCTCTTTTCGTTGTATTTTAATTGTTATTTGAATATTTTGTTTTGGGTTTGTAGAAGACCTTGTGATTAGGTGTTGGTTGTGTAAAGTGGTTACCTGGTGTTAGGTGTAAAATCACTTGTGTAAACTAAGTGTTTACTATGATTAGTTTAGTTGTCCCTTAGGGTTGAGGTGGGAAAAGTGCTCTCGACAAAAAGGCAGAGACTTTCGGGTGTGGAAATACCTTAGGTCAAGAGTGAGACTTTTTGGTGCAAAGTTCTCTATGTAAGGGAAACCAAATTAATCTAGTGAAGCTAGTTTGGAAATCCTAAGCGGGGTGCTTAGGTAGTGGAGTAGGCATTGAGGCCGAACCACTATAAATTCTGTGTTTGCGTTAATTGCTTAATTATTTATCGCTTCCGCATTCATTCATCAAATTGCAAATTGCCTAACTAATCTAAGAAAAAAGATTAAAAGTGAAATTAGGCTAATCGATTTAGTAAACACACTATTCACCCTCCCTCTAGTGTCGTCATTTATCCAACAATTGGTATCAGAGCGGGTCGTAGATTGTGATTTCACCATCCCTTCTATAATTCGCCTCGATCTAGAAATGACTCTAGAGTCGGTAGCGTCTAGACCTCCTAGGTTCGATAAATTAAACTTTGGTCTTTGGAAAGGAAGAATGTATACATTCTTAAAGACTCAAGGTTTAGGTGTTTTTAATATGGTTAAGTCAAAATACATAGAACCTAAGGAAAATATGAATACATGGACCCAAGAACAAATTAGCATGTTTGAGTTAAATGCTAAAGCTACAAATTGCTTATTTTATTCTTTGGATGATAAGATTTTTGAAAAGATCATGCATTGCACTTTCGCTTTCGATATTTGGACTACTTTAAATATGCTTTATAATTATGCAAAAATCCAAGAGCTCAAAACATTTGATGAGGGGAGTGATGACAATTGTCATCCACCCAATATTAACATGGTTTTTGAAGCCGATAGTGTCTCCAGTCATAGGAGCACCAAGAGCCGGAAAAGGAAGGTAGTGTGCCATGCATGCAAAGAGAAATGACATGTAAGGAAAAATTGCCCTTTCATAAAGAACAAGGCAAAGAAAGGTCAAGTGCTTCCACCTTCACATATCACTCATTTGAAGCATCCTCTACCCATGACTATGAAGCCACTTCCAAAGTGAGCCTCAAAATTGCTAATGATGAGGTACACTTTCCTTCACCTAGTCATGCTAATGAAAATGATGATGCTAGCTCTACTAGTTCTCATAACATGTCATATGATGAGTTAGTAGATGAATGTAAGAAAATGTATGCCTTGCTTGTGAAGAAAGATAAGGAAAATAAAGGTTAAAAAAGAAAAATGTAATGCTTAATTCTCATTTACATGAATCCAAACTAGAGAATAAAAAATTAAAATCTAGGTCATTTGATTCATGCCATGATAATGTAGAACCTAAGCTTAAGGACTTGAAGATTAAGAATAACAATTTAGAAAAACAGAATCGCATGTTAAAATCTCAATTACATGCATTGCATAAATCCATGAATGATATGAAAAATGAGATGTTGACCTTGAGTAGGAAAGTTAATACTTCCTCTTATAATTCTAAGAAGTAAAATGTCTCATTTAAGAACTCTAAAAATAAAAATGTCCATGTAAAGAATGCTGAGGTTCATCATCATTCTAATACTAAGCATTCTACATTTAAACCTCATGTTCAAAATAAGAATGTCTCATTTAAGAATGCTCCCACTCATCATGTCTCGCATGTCAAGCATTCAAATGATAGATCTAATGTCCATAGCATAAATAAAAAGAAATTCAATGGACATTGTTTTTGTTGTGGTATTTTTGGTCATGCTATTTTTTATTGTGCATTCAAGAAAAATTCAAGTGTAGTTAAGACACTTTGGATTCTTAGGCCATCTAACCTCCAAGGACCCAAAGTCATTTGGGTACTAAAGATCTCATCTTGTATTGTAGGGGGAGCTACTACACAAGGGTGAAGGCTTGATGATATGTTGGAGTTGACCATGGACTTGAATGATGAATCATCCCTTGGTTGAAACTTCAAACTACATTGATGCCTTAGGTAAAGTTGACATCAAAACTATTTCGGTATCATCTTCTAACTTGCATTGTTTTACCTTAGTTGAAGTTTATGATACCATGTTTATTTTGAGTTGGTTTTGCCCGCTCTTGATAAAATTTCAAAAATATTTTTGATTTTTGATTTCTCGGTCTCTTCGGAGACCCAGGTGGCATGTAATGGGCCTAAGCGACCTTGCGATTTTAAATCGTAGGCACATTGTGGCCTTTCGATTTTTAACCAATATGAAGGGTTGAATATCATATTTTTCATTTATTATCTTTGTGATTTCTTAAATTCGTTTTGGTATCACTTGATTTTATTTGAAACGAATTTGAAATCATTTAGCAAAATAATCTTTGATAATGAAACTTGATGTCTATCTTTGCTTTTTGGTAGAGTTAGCTTGCTAAGTAGCTATATTTTCTCTAAAATATTAAGTGTAGCTTACTTGCAAGTTATAGGATTTTAGGAATGCTAATTAGGAAGAAAAAGATTAGTTTGACCAATTTTCCATGTATAAGGTATAACTTGGATAAATTCAAAATCTTAGTGTTATACCTCAATGTTTAAGATTAAAGTATGTCTCTATACTGTGTAAGGGAAACCGAATTAATCTAGTGAAGCTAGTTTGGAAATCCTAAGCGGGGTGCTTAGGTAGCGGAGTAGGCATTGAGGCCGAACTATTATAAATTCTATGTTTGCGTTAATTGCTTAATTATTTATCGATTCCGCATTCATTCATCAAATTGCAAATCACCTAACTAATCTAAGAAAAAGGATTAAAAGTGAAATTAGACTAATCGATTTAGTAAACACACTATTTATCCCTCCTCTACTGTCGTCATTTATCCAACAACCTGTAGAAGCTTTGAGTTGAGAAGACCCATCCTTGGTCCACTTACAGAGAAATACATCTTCCCCATCCCCTTGTTGAATATCGCTTAAGTCTTGAGCAAGTCGGCGAATGCTCGCGCCGTCGACCAAAGAAGAGAAAGAGATATTCCAACTCCTGAACCTCCCAGCCTCATCCAAATGTCGAGCCTCCATTATAGAAATGTTCGGCTGCGTTGCAAAATGAAATAGGAAAGGATACTTCTCGGCCAGAATTGAATTAATCTCAATTACATTGCTGATATATACCACAAAGGATTATAATAGTTCAATACGCAATCTTATTAGATCAAGAGGAAACTAATCACTATTTATAACAAACATATCCTTCCTACTTCTACTTCTCTCCAATAAGAATCATTTCCAAGCTGGTCAGCTTTGCCACCAATCCAAGAATAAGCTCTGTTCTACAAGTGCAACTATAATACTACTCTTGTAGTATCCTTCTATTTTGTTTAAGAGAGAAATTAACTATTCTTGTCCTTTGAATAAATATCTACTGATATTTTTGTTTGCCAACAATGTGTGGGCCATGCATGAAGGTTACTGCAAACCAGGTAGGTTTTTCTTTCATGGAAATTCATTCAAAAAGTTCACTCATTCCGGATGATATTTTTTCACATTCCCATCACATCACAAGTGATGGATTCCTAATCTGCTTTTGTAAAAGTGGAAGCTACAACTGGAAGTTTGGCCCATCCGTTGGTTCCTTCCATCGTATCTTAAATTTCAACCATGTTTTTTTTGAATGCATGAATGTCAAATATATGCAGTAAGAGTAATATCTATTATTTATTTAGTGCAGATTAGAATAAAATATGAATAGAAAAATATTTATATTTAATGTATACGAAATTTAAAAAATTTATATCAAATCATCCCTTGTTTATTATCCAATCTAATCATTTCTTATCTAACAAAACAAATATACCATAACAGGATGAGCCTCCGCACCTGTAGAAATTTTTTATCTGATGTACTTCTTTGGTTAGTTAACTAAAGTTCTTCCTTTTAAAAAGAAAAAGAGAAGATAATGCTTTTGAGTGTGCCCCTTGCTAGTAAATCTATTTACCCAAATCTAGTTTATGCATACTGATAAACACAAATTCTAGTTCTAAGTTGCTTTTTTTTTTTCAAATTATTTAAGAGAACAATTAAGTTTAACTAATGCAATAACCAAAATTGAACATAAATAAATAAATAAGAGTGAGGCAATGTACACTGCAAATGGCAAATATACTGAGGGGCAGTGAGGCTACTGGAGTCAGAGAGAAGATAAGAAGAATCTATGTGCAAACAAACCTATATTATCAAAGTTAACAGGACCACCAAGGAACTACTTCATTTGCAAGCAAGTTGAGACTTTTTTTCTTAAAAGCAAAAGATGGAATCTTAGACCAAAACCAACCTTTCAGTTACTAAGATCCTTTCCTCACTGTCCAAGTTTGCAGCTTTAATGTTTTCATTTCAATCTGATGAGCACAAATTTCCTTTTCATTTGCAAAATGTAAGAGAATTGTATGCACACATCAGCAAAAAATCAATCTTCTTCCAACCAAAAAGATAAGAAGCATAACAACAAACACAAGATCTGCGTCTTCTTCTTCAACTACTGAAGGGGGGGCTGTGTCTCAGGGTAAGTACGTACTGGCCTGCCCGCGGCCGTCGGAGTCCTTGGCGGCGGAGGAGCCGCCGCCGCTCTCCTGGGACCGCGGCGGGGCGGGGACCACCAGAATCCGGCGGCAGGAGGGGCAAGTCGAGTGGGACCGGAGCCACGTATCGACGCACTCGGCGTGGAAGCCGTGGCCGCACTGCGGCAGGACCCGGACCACGTCGCCGTCGGCGAACTCGGCGATGCATATGGCGCACTCGACCAGCTTGACGCCGCCCGCGGCTTCGGTGCCGGGGGCGGCGGCGGCGTCCGCGGCGGAGGCGGCGGAGGAGGAGTCGAAGGAGACCGTCGGCAGCGCCTGGACGGCCTTCTTCTTCAGCCCCTTGTTGGGCGGGGCGGGGTAGGAGGAGGAAGAGGCGGAGCGGCGGAGGCAGGCGCAGCGAGCGACGAGGGCGAGGCCGACGACGCAGATGAGGGCGCAGAGGAGGGCGGCGAGGATGATGACGACGTCGGAGTCGAAGGGGAGGGGCGCCGGCGGATCCGCCGGCCGGAGCGGGTCGGAGGACTCGAGGAACCTCGCCGGATAACGCATTGCGCAGCTAATTCAAATCGAAGGGAGCAAGACGCGACGAGAAGATCAAACGCGGAAATTGGAAGGGCAGCGAAGACGATCGTTTGGGGAAGTCTAACGCGGGAGTGCTGCTTTTATAGGTGGAAAAGTGTTGCCTATTCTTATGTTGAAAAATGGAAGTGTTTCCGGCTGTTTCTGTTTTCCTTGTGTTACAATAAACCATATCGGACTCGTGTTTGATTTGAATTGAACTTGAATTGGACTTGGATCGGAAAGATTTGACCAGTTGACCGCCATATATATTGTTGGAGTCCTTATCACAGATTGTGCTCGTGATGTCTTTTCAATCATGAAATAATTGTGTCCGAAGTATAATATTATTATTCGTGATACCAAATTGATGTTAAAAATAAGAATCCAAGGAAGCACAACTGGAGCTCCAAAGGCCAAAGCAGCACAAAAGTCCTAAAGTTGCCAAGTTGGTAGGCATTAGAAAGTCCTAAAGTTGGCAGGTCGTATGAGACGCCTGTCTACGCCGTTAGATTGGACTCGCAGTGTCTTCTTTTTTTTTTTCTTCTATCTCTTCGTTAAATGAATAAATAAAAAGTAGGAAAGAGACGAACATATTATGGAGTGTGAGTAGGGCTGATAACGGATCGAATACGGTGCGAATACTAGGTTATTCGTATTCGCACCGCATCCCATATCCGCCCATCCGTATCCATATCGTATCCGCTACGGATGTGAATATGGATATCCATATCCGCACCGCTTCAAATACAGATATCTGCACCGCATCCGTATCCGCACCGTATTTAATAAAAAAATATTAAAATAATATATTTAATTTAAAAAATTAATAAATTATCAATTCATTGATCCAAAATAAATATATAATATACTTCAAAATTCATCTTGACATGAAATTACCATAGAGCTATTATATATATTAATAACTTATATGGACAAAATAGTAATTCAGAGACGCGGATAGGCAGTGCGGATACGGTGCGGATCCACAGTCATATCCGTATCCGCACCATATCCGCGTGGATATAAGTTTTCTAAATTCGTATCTGTATCCATATCCATTTTTACTTGCGGATATGGATCGGATACGGTGCGGATGCGATTTTTAGTTAGCGGATGCGGATAAAATTGTCACCCCTAAGTGTGAGTCCCGCAGACTCACACTGACATAGAATTAATTTTGTGTTAGATATTACGTGGTTCGCTGATCGATGCACATATATTAGATTTTTATCAATTTAGTCTTAAATCTTAAAAAATATATTAATTTTAGAAAATATTAACTTGATCCTTCTTCAAAATGAGCATAATAAAACTTTTATATTTTATATTTATGTATAAAACATGCATTGCCTGCCTCACCAGCAAAATTTACCTTTATTTTTAAGTCTTGCTTATTGGACTGGACTAGCACTTTGTACTCGACTTCGAGCCCAAAAATACTCACACGTATGAATCAGACTCAAGTCAAGACAAATACTATTCAACCCATGACTTTATCCGACTATACAATGATGCTCACGTCATCATTAATTATTAAAATTCGATAGTAATGAACGAACACGACATATTCAGGACAGACCTCGATCTATTATAAGCATATCTTCACGAGATTCACAGGGGCATTATCGTCCCGAGGCATCCCTCATTTTGCACTATATATATACACGACTAGGGGCGGCCCAAAAGTTATTGGGGCCTAAGGCAAAACTTAAAAATGAGGTCTTTTACTTATTTAATAAATTAAATTAATATATATTTTTATATAAAATTTATTTTTTAAAACTTTTTGAGATGAGTGTTTGAGGATGTCGGACATTGCTTTTATCTAAACTTGTGAACGATTGATCATTGGAGGCTTAGTCATTTAAAGCCGATGGATATAGAGAAGACGAAGAGATCGAAGATGGGGCAAAAATTTCATTCGGGTAATCTGCAATTACTTTAAACCTGATACATCTAATGGCCCCCACGAATCATGACCCCCACATATCAATTCCGCCGATGAATGAATTCTTCGGCGGAATTCAATTATCTGACAATTGTCGGATAATACATATCTTTTGTTTGTCTCCTTGCATGTTTTAATTTTTAATTTTCAATTTTCTAAAAATTAAAAGTTCTGTAAAAGAGGACTATAACTGAACTAATAAGAAGTTTTTTTTACAAAATAAGAAGATTAAATTGAGTCTATTTAATTTCATCAAATAGAAATTAATTGATTATGCACGTAAATTCACTATCGAAAATAATTAATAAATAATAAAATAGTCGAAAGATAATTAATGCAACACAAATAATAATTAAACTTTTAATTAATTAATTAATTAACTAAATCATATAATATCATACTCATCAAAACCACCCAGGGGCGGAGCTAATGTTTTGGCAGGAGGGGCAATTGCCCCCCCTCACATTGGTCCCCCCATTACATATATATTACTATATATATAATATACATTAATATTTAACTATATTTGCCCCCTCTAAAAATATATTTTTACCATATAATTGTCTTCATAAGATGCGATTTTATATTTTGCCCCTCCTAAATTAATTTTTTGACTTCGCCCCTGAAACCACCCACTACACTCATTTATTTGCAATATTTTTTAACATTTAATCTCATGCATGCATCAAATTATATGATTTAATCCTCATACATCAAATTATAAGCAGGAATTGCTCATCCACATGGGGTCTAAGGCGAATGGCCTTATTGGCCTAGTGGATGAGTCGACCTTGTACACGACGTACATCAAGTATATTTTCGATTTTAATTTCATACACATTATCCAAAAAAAAATTTGACTTGACCGTCTGAGCGTCTTTGCAAGTCCTTGAGGTCGTATTGGACCAGGAGACACGCAGAACCGCATCATCTCATCTTCATGCAATAATATATATATATAATTTCATTTAAGAATTCCAATTATTTGGACATATATAATAAAAAGGAGAATAATTCAGGAGGTAGGTGTATGAATTTTGTCACTATTAATTGAGAATATAACAAGTGGATAAATGGATTCCTGACCGGGCTAATTAAAAGTTAAAACAGGCAGCAAAACGGCAATCCAAGGGGCGCCGTCAAGTGAATCGTGCTGAATAATATCTTATATCTGTCCCTTGAAGTTGACGTGGCATGGCTTGTAACGGCTTGTCTTGGATGCGAACTTATCTGGAGGATGACATCAGCAAAATTAATTTAACTCAAATGTGTTGCATCTTTAGTTTATAAACATAAATATAATAAGTCCCAAGAATAATTAAATCTCAGCCATTGATTGTTGGTCCATGGACGCACCTTTAAAGGAAGGATTGGATGGACCTACCAATCTCAAACTGTCAAAGTCAGAGATCTAAGTAATCTTACCCGCATATATACAAGGATGGGGAGAGGCCCACCCAACCTAATATATTGAATGTGTTTGATTGGATGAAGTAAATTTATAAAAAATAAATAAAAAATAAAAATAGATAAAGAATAAAATAAATGATGAATAATATTATTTTGTTAGAAATAGATAAGGAGAAACTGATCCGAACCGTACCAGTCGGACCGGGTCGGGTCTCGGGTTTTAATATATATAAATTAAAATGTTCGAAAAGACGCGGGTCGCGTCCACCCGCGTCTTCCTGAGGCACTGCGGCCTACGTGGCTGCGTCTTCCCAACAAGCAGCGTCCCACGCGGGACGCTGCTTCGCGTCGCGCGTCTGGCGCGTGAAGTCAATTTTTTTTGAAAAAAAAAATATTTTTTATTTTTTAACGGGTAACCCGACTATCCGATCCGATCCGACTTTGGGCGGGTCGGGTTCAAAATTTTTTTACTTTCAAACCCGACCCGACCCGATTATTTTTAGTTGGGTCGGACCGATTTTTCCTCCAAACCCGACCCAACCCGACCCGTGAACAGCCTTAGACATTGTAAAATAGATCAAGAATAGTATTACTTTGTTTGGTTAGCATAAGGGATAAACAAGGAATAGAAAGTTAAATGATCAAAATATTTTTCTTAATAAACTTGAAAATATAATAAATTATATTATAATTAATAATAATATAATAAAAATGTGGATTAATATAAAATAATTTATTAACTTAAAATAATAAAAAATATTATTATTTATTTTATTTTTATAAAAAATAATTGATTTTAAAAAAAATAACTATTAAAATATTATTTAATAATAAAATAATTATTATTTATTTAAGATATGTAATTATTAAAAATAATTTAACAATTTATTTTTTATATTTTTTTTTATAAATATTGAATGATAATATAGAAAAATGATGAAAGTATCATTTTAAAAATATAATAAATTATGTTATAATTTATTTTTAACTAATAACAGCATAATAAAAATATGGATTAATATAAAATAATATATTAATTTAAAATAATAAAAACTATTATTTATTTATTTTCATAAAAAACTAAATCTTAAAAAATAATTATTAAAACAATATTTGATAATAAAATAATAATTATTTATTTAAAATAAATAATTATTAAAATTAATTTAATTTTTTAGTTTTTTATATTGTTATGTAATATTATAAATAGAACAATTTTCCATATTCGGATTTTGGGAATGAGAAATTCTCAAAATCAAATTTGAAGATGGGAAATTCCCAAAATCGAATTTGAAGATGAGAAATTCTCAAAACCGGAGTTGAGTGGATTGAATACTCATTTTATCCCTAGGCCAAAGTTTCTAATTCTTTGGTTAAAAATTAAAAAAATATATAAAAAAATAATTTTAATTTATAAAAAAATATTTATAATAAAAATAAGGTATTAGAATCTAAAAAATATATTTTCAAACTCTCTAAATCATTAGAGAGTTTTGCACAAAGTTTATAAATCCAAATTTAAATTAAAAATTATAAAATTATAAAATATTTTTTGATGAAAAATATTTTTTTGAATCACAACACATCTTTTATATTTAAAAAATTATTTTATTAATTTTTTTTAAATTATAGAACTATTATAGACTTTGGACAAAAGTCTCTAATGCAAAAGTCTCTAGTGCATTAGAGACTTTTGTCCAAAGTCTATAAAATTAATTTTTAATTAAAAATAGTGAAATATTTTTTGTCCAAAATATTTTGATAGATTGTAGCATATCTTTTATATCACATATTTTTTTTTTGTAAATTAAATTATTTTTTATAATTATAAAATTACTATAAACAAAAGTCTCTAACTCATTAAAGACTCTTGTGCAATGTCTATAATAGCTTCATGATTTTTTTCAAAAAAAATTTTAATTCATAAAATAATTTTTTAATGATACAAAAGAGGTATTATGATCTAGGAAAATATTTTACATCAAAATATTTCATAATTTTTAATTTAGATTTAAATTTATAGACTTTGTACAAAAGTTTTTAATACATTAGAGAGTTTGAAAAAATATATTTTTTATTCTCTAATATCTTATTTTTATCATAAAAAATATTTTATAAATTTAAATTATATATATATATATATATATATATATATATATATTAATTTTTAACCAAAGTGAGGTAAAATGAGTATCCGATCCACTCAATTTCGATTTTGGGAATTTCTCATCTTCAAATTCGATTTTGAGAATTTCTCATTCTCAAAATCCGGATCTGAAAAATTGCTCTTATAAATATTGAAGGACAATATAGAAAAATATCATAAGGAATAGACAAAGAATACTATTCCTTGGATTGAGATAAGGAATAGTATTTCCCATGCATAGAGAATAATATTTCTTATATATTCCTTATGACACACCTATTCCTTATCCATAAATTACAACCAAATAAAAAAATAAATAGAGCATAGAAAATAATATTTCATTCTTCCTTTATTCCATCCAACTAAATACTATCTATATTTTGCCTTTCACACTCATTCCACTCAAAAGTCAAAACATAAAAAGGCCCATTGAGTATATTCAATAATTATAACACTTCTGTTGGGTCAAACTTCTGTTGGGTCAACCCCAAGCGTTGACCCTTTTGTACCTGTTCTATTATTGTTTCTTCTCTTTTTTCCAAACCTTTTATTCTTTTTCTAATAAATTAGGTGTGTTCTCCTCCTTTTTCAATTTTTTTCTTAAGAAGCACGTCACTTTTTAATAATACCATATTATTATCTTGGATGGAGATAGGGCCCAGAGGGACGACAACATATTAATTGTATTTTTTTACGATTAACCAAAATTAAAATGAATTAAAAACTCATTAATCGAAATCAAAATCGATTAATTCAATTCGAATAAAATCTATAGCATTGGAGGTAGTTTTTTGAATGAAATAAAAAAATTTGGAGGTAGTTTCGATTGCCACGTGAATATATCTTTCACCCCCAGAATGTCAAGAGACTATATAAGCTTCGAGTAGTGTCCATTTTCAAAAAAAGGTCTTCTAGAGTTTTGCTCTTCTCAAAGATCAAGTCCCAAGTTAATCGGGTTTTCTTTGTCCACTGGAGTTAAAGATGATGTTCCATCTAATTAAGTATAGAGCTGTGTTGTTCATTTTTGTTATTGTTCTAACCAAACTAATTTGTTCCAATTAGGGTGAACTCGGGAATTCGACCCGACTCGAACCAATCGGGTTGGATCAGGTCAAGTTCAATTTAATCAAATCCGACTCGATGATCTGATAATTTATATTTTATTATTATTATAAAAATTGAAATATATTTGAATGTTTCAATATTTGGAACCCAACGACCTGATGACCCGCGTCGTCTGGAGACACATTTTTTTAAAAAAATATATTTTTATATTCATTTTTTGTTAAACAAGTAAACTTGACTACTCGACCCGATCACGATCTGATCTGGGGCGGGTGGGTTGTGTCGGGTTTGAAGGTAAAAAAATATGAACCCAACCCGACCCAACCCGGTTACTTGTTGGTCAGTCCGACTGACTTTTTCTTCAAACCCGACCTGTCCTCACCTGTGGACCGCCCTAGTTCCAATATTCGAAGGTCTCAACTAGATTAATATCCATTCAATTATTCTTTTTAGGCTTTTATGGGGGCATTTGCATTGATATATTATTTTGAAGATACCACGTCAATTCCCAACACTTCAAAAAAAGACAGTTCCCCACGTGAATTGTGCTTGCTTGAGCTTTTTCAAATTGTTTGGTAGTCAACCCTAATATTGCAAGATGTTGGGGATTTGACTTCATTATAAATATTTCTTACCCTTTTTTCTTTTATTTGTATACAGATCCTGTCTTTAACGGAATTCAGTGGTCCTCCCTTCCATTCCCCTATAGAAGGTTCAATTCCCTACACAAATATGATGATGAATGCTAAAGCATGACTTTGATGGATTACTAGATGCATGCATACATCCAAAATATTCAGTCTGTTGTTATTCCTATCTCATAGGAAATCAGCAAAACTTTTTTTAACTGCTTGTTATGTTAAAAAAAGTAAAGATACAGCCATTTTTTAACCTGAAAGATAAGCTTTTTGGAATAAAATGGTCATCTACTAAAATCAACATCTTCAAACAATAGAAACTATCCATACGCGCAATAAGATTCTTTTACTGTTTTGGATCATGTGTTACATGTTCCTAAACTATTTTTGAGAGCAACATAGGATATATATATAATATCACAGGTGGGAGAGCAGAATTAGGCCACAGTTTGCATGAGGGAATGGTTAGATCGAGAGATGGGTTCACAATGGATTAAAGTGGAATAGCTCATGAGCACTAAAGATGGCCAAGAAGTCACCTCATCACGTTTTGATTCATTGACCCTGGCAGCATGCAGTTGATCACATATCCAAACTTTGGATAAAGCTTGGCACCAGGATGGAGATTGCCACAAAGCAGGCATCAAGAGTGACACCTTTAGCAAGTGTCATATAAAGAAACAGTCTTTGGCTTGCTTTTTGAATGGGTTTTAGAGTCTGAAAGTGATGGGGGGAGTGAAGGTGGTATAGGTGGTGAGCCTTGTTTCTGCTAATGGTGTGTGTCCACATGGAGCAAGTCTTCCTTCCAGTTCCCAGTGGCTTTTTGTCTTAGCTTTCTTGGATAGAATCATGTGCGGATATCTTTTTCTCTCTAATCTGACCACATTGGAGGAAAAAGATAAGATTTCAAAAGGGGATAAGGATTTTTCAGAACAATGGAAGAGGATTCAAGCAAAAGTGATGGAGTCTCCCAATGAAATTTTTAAGATTGTCGCGAAAAGCTAGAGCCATGTTCTTCATCGAACCTAACTCAAACTGTTGATCTTGATGTAGACTGTTATCTGAGAATGAACACAAGAGTTCGTGCCTAGGCAGCATCTGCAGACAAAATGGTAGTGAAATCTCCATTAAGAATTCATGTCAGAATGGCAAATCACTTCAGATGAACTTACTACTATGTTGCATGCAGATTTTAGCAAGAACCCTGTTAAAACTATTACTTCTGATTTAATTGGAAAGCACATCAAGAACATCAGCAAATGTGAATTATATATGATATTATAAACAGGTTCTCTTTACTGATACACTACCTGGAAGAATTCTGAGGAAAAAAAGAAGCAAACTGCACCCAGTATACGAAAAAACATGGAGTTCAGTAACAGAATTTCACTGCTATCTTGTTTTATCAACAATTTGATCAACCACAGAACATGACAAAGGTCAACTAAGATTGGCGAAGACCAAAAACCTGACTATGGCACGCTCATCCTTCACTTTCGAGCTGGCTCAGTACCACTATTTCAAAAAGTATCAGACTATCCGATTTGTGTTGGGAGGAAAATAAGATGAAAAACTCCCCATTGTGATAGACCTCCCCTACCACGTATATTTATATAATAGAAACAAAGTTTACATAAGCTAATTACTCCACATGGGACTATATACAAGTGACCTAACTCCTAACACTCCCCCTCAAGCTGGGGCATAAATGCTATAAAGCCCGAGCTTGTAACAAATATACTCAATCCTTGGACCACGGAGAGATTTAGTTAATACATCAGCTAATTGATCATTGGAACTAACAAATGATATTGTAATTTCTTTAGACTGCACATTTTCTCTAATAAAATGACAATCAATCTTTATGTGTTTAGTTCTTTCATAAAAAACTAGATTAGAAGCTATATGCATAGCAGCTTGATTATCACAATATAATTTCATAGACTCAAGATGCTTGAATCACAACTTGTCATTATTTGCTTCACCCACATTAGTTCACAAGTAGTCATTGCCATAGTTCTGTACTCAGCCTCTGCGCTTGATCTTGCTACAACGCTTTGCTTTTTACTTTTCCATAAGATTAGATTTCGTCCAAGAAGAACACAAAAGCCCGATGTGGATCGTCGATCAGTGGGTGCACCTGCCCAATCTACATCTGTATATGTAGTTACTTGAAGATGATTTTGACCATGATATATAAATCCTTTACCAGGAGCAGCCTTAATATAGCGAACTACTCTCAAAGCTGCTATCCAATGATCCTCGCAAGGAGTCTCGAGAAATTGGCTAATCACACTAACAACAATTGAAATATCAGGTCTAGTAATCGTGAGATAGTTGAGTTGTCCTACTAGCCTGCGATATTTTCCTGGGTCAGATAAAGGCTCCCCCTGACTAGGTAGTAGCTTGGCATTACAATCTAGGTGAGTCAACTGGTTTGGGTCCTAGTATACCCGTGCCCTTGAGTATATCAAGTGCATACTTTCTCTGTGACATAAATATCCTTCCTTCAGATCGAGCTACCTCGATGCCCAGAAAATATCTCAAATTGCCCAAGTCTTTTGTTTGAAATTGTTGATGCAAATAGACTTTTAGTCTCCTAATCCCCTCGATATCATCTCCTGTGATGATCATATCATCAACATACACAATCAAGAGTATTCGTTTTCTAGAGGATGAACTGAGATGGAAGGCTGAGTGATCTGAAACACATATGACCATGCCAAACTATTGTAGGGCAGAGCTGAATTTCCCAAACCAAGCTCTCGGAGATTACTTCAGACCATATATAGATTTCTTCAATCGACACACTAGTCTCGACTCCCCCTGAGCAACAAAACCTGGTGGTTGCTCCATAAATACCTCCTCATCAATGTCACCATGGAGAAATGCATTTTTGATGTCCAGCTGGTGAAGTGACCAATTAAAAGTGGAAGTCATAGCAAGAAATAGACGAATAAAAGTAATTTTGGCTACAGGAGAAAAAGTGTCCATATAATCCACACCATAAATCTAAGTGTAACCCTTGGCTACCAATCGAGCCTTAAGTCATTCAACAAAACCATCAGGTGAGGTCTTTACAGTGTAAACTCATTTGCAGCCAACTATAGATTTGTCTGGAGGAAGTAGAACTAAATCCCATGTGTCATTATCATGAAGAGCAAACATCTCCTCAATCATAGCCTGTTGTCATCCTTTATGAGAAAGAGCTTCTCAAAGATGCTGGGGAACAGTAACAGAGGACAAGGAGGAAATACAAGCATAATAGTCTAGTGATAAAGTAGCATAAGAGACAAAATCTGACAGGGATAAGACGTTTTACGCTGACGAGTACATTTTCGGAGAGCAATTGGAAGATCAATGTCAGTGTCAGGTGGAATACTCAAAACTGTAGGGGCGACAGGTGGGATAGTGGAATCAGGAGGCATCTGTTGTGGTCGACGATGATAAACCTGTAATGGTTGAGCTAGAGTAGGGTCGGAAGAGACAAGGTCATGTGGAGCTGATAAAGGTAGAGGAACAGGTAAAACCTCGATAATGGGCACAGATGTGGAGGACGCACCAGTATAGAATAGTGTATCCTCGAAGAAGGAGACATCAGCAAAGATGAAGGCACGATGAAGTTCAGGAGAATAACAACGATAACCCCGCTAAAGATGAGAATACCCAAGAAAAATATATTTAATTACTCTTGGGGCTAACTTGTCTTTTCCAGGAGATAAAACATGAACAAAGCAGGTACAACCAAAGGTGCGCGGCGGAAGTTTATAGAGCGTGTCATTTGAAAAAATGATAGAAAAAGGAATTTGTCCTTTTAGAATAGATGAGGGCATACGGTTTATAAGATAACATGCCGTCAGAACAACATCGTCCCAAAAGGTGAGAGGGACATTCATGTGAAAAAGAAGAGTTCTAGCAGTTTCTATTAGATGTCTATTTTTTCGTTCGGCAACCCCATTTTGTTGAGGTGAATGAGGACATGATGATTGGTGAAGTATGCCATGATGAGCAAATGTCTGAAATTGGTTTGAAAAATACTCTTTAGCATTGTCGCTTCGTAACACACGAATAGGAGTGCCAAATTGAGTTTTAATTTCAACAAAAAAAAGTGGAGAAAATGGTAAAAAGTTCATAACGCTCTTTGAGCAAGAATAATCATGTTATCCTAGAATAATCATCAATAAATGTAACAAAATATTTGTACATAAGCTAATTACTCCACATGAGACTATATACAAGTGACCTAACTCCTAACATTATGGTCCAATTGAATGCTTATTGAAGAAGTATTTTGATCATGATATAAATGAAAAAAAAAGCTGAGATCTATCATTTGGTCCCCCAAAAGGCTAAAGAGATAGTGAAGGTTGACCACTAAAGGTCAAAGAGCATCAGATAAATAGCATTAAACAAGCATATACTAAAAGAATGACAATGACCTCTGCTATCAATCTGATAATACTTGACAAAGACTTGTACTAGAAATAAGTTTTGTGGAAGTTAGGAAGATAATACAATGATTTGAAGTAGTAGCAGAAAATTATATAGCTACGATGCAGCAATTAGAAAGCTCTTTATAGTTGAATCAAACAAAATACCTCCATTGCTAACTATAAAACTCACTTGTATTCCAACTCAAAAATTTCGCCGTTCGCTTTGTTCTATCAAGAAATTATATTGTAAATCAAATCTTACATTCCATTCACAATGAATATCCATTAAGATCCCAATTATTTCCTCTGATATGGAAGTTTATAGGGTACCTGCACTAGAAAAAACATTGATCATTCTGAAATAATACATTTTTCCTGATGTCAATTAAACTTATGCATAAAACAGAAGATATTTAAAAGAATAGTTTTGAGTTATCCTTTTTTTTTTTCAGAGCATTGCCAGAAGAAAGATCAGAGTATTGGAATTCCCAGGCTTGTAAACTTGTGTATACCTTTGATCTGAAACATCACATTTGAACTGATGATGATCGCACTGGAAGAGACAAAGGGATTTCCTTCAGTTTGATTACCATACTTATTAATGAAGATCAAATCCCAAACTTATCTTCGATATAATCTATGTGTTTGAAAGAAATTATACATTTATATTTATCTCTAAGCAATCACAAGTTCACTAAACTTTAGAAACCACGTTGAGAGAAACATCATGCATCCCTTATCTGTACAAATGAGAAATTTTCTGGCTCATGTTCTACCATATGCAGCTGTTCAGTTGATCCTGTCAGCATATGAGCGGAAGAGGTCAATGCAGTGCTGTCAGCCGGCAGTGGTGGCACTTCAGCATCCTCCTCTGGATCTTTGTCAGAAAGATGCCGTCTCCGAGAAAAAGTTAGTGATACACTCTTCAATGGATGAACAGGGTGCACGGGTGATGAAATTGAGCTTCCTGCCAGACTAGCAGTTGCGAACCTAGATGGAGAAGGTGTTGAATTACTAGTGTCCTTTTTCTTCACATCCCTGTGCCATTTCTTAATAGCTTCGGATGTCTGCTCATCAAAGATGGATTTTTTCATCTGTGAACCCATCTGAAGCAAAAATTACAAATAACAGAGTTAGAGAAGGTTCATCAGACTTTGTAGCTTTAATTGTTTAAAAGCTATATAATTCATTTTTTGAGGGAAAAAAGCTATAGAATTCTATACTTCATACTCAGTTTGACTTTGTGGTGTCATTGACTTATACTAAAAAAGAGTATCCTTGATAATCTGTTATGAGCATTTAACAGTTATTTTTGTGATAGTCAAGTTGAATTGTTTCACTCTTCTAAGTTGCAAACTATATAATCTTATCTTAAAAATTATATATTATGAGGTATCATTAAACTAGGGCATAGAAAACAGAATGTTCTCAGCAAACAGAAAAATATCAACTTAGAAAAATACAAGGAGTCAAGGATTTACCTGGTTCAAATTTTTTTGCCAAAATCAACAGACTAGACAAAGGATAAGATTTTACTATATGAAGATTATAACATTACTAAACAATTAGGGATGGTTTCTCTTGCAAACAGAATGAGAGAAAACTTAATAAGGCAGTGTGGACATGTCAGGCATTTCAATTACGTTAATGGTGGAAAGAAAGATAGAGGAAAACCAAAGGCCACTTTACAAGAGATAATAAGCAGAGATTGAAGCCTCTTGTTAGAATTGTTCATATTTTTTCATCGTGCATCTTTCCCTCACAGCTTACATAGTCATAGTGAGCCTTGGTTTGTTCTCATTCACTTTTTTTTTTTTTGAAAAGAAGAACACCTGGAATCTTATTCAAGAGGATTGATAGATTACAGGTGGAGGGGGGGAGAGGGATGAAAAAAAAAAGTTAAATAATACAAGAAAAACATTAAACCCATACATGAAGACCTCCAAGGAGAAGTAATATTATGCCCCCCCAACCGAAAAACATTGATTACACGTCATCAGATAACTTCCCGCCCTAACAGCGGTCTCCTGAGGAGAACAACATATTTGGCGAAAGAGACGAGAGTTGCGTTCGAACCACACGAACCAACACCATATTAGGGATATCCCCCATCGGCGCCGCATGAGCGAAGGGCCCGAATTTGCAGAAGGGGAGAGAGGAGCTGAGAGGATTGGAAAGAAGCTCATGCGGAGGGAGGATAAAAGAAAAGCCCATCCGGCGGAGGTGAAGGGACACTCTTTGAAGATGTGTTGATGAGATTCATGATTTCCCACACAAAGGAGACAGTTGACATCGACAACAATTCCCCATTTGACGAGGCGGTCACAGGTAAGAAGGCATCGCTTGTTCTCATTCACTTTAATGTTTGCTGTCGTAGTCCTATTGTCAGTCATTTAGGAGCAGATATTATGTTACATTTATTGATGACCACACTGTATCACATGAGTTTACATGTTAAATTGTAGGTTTGAAGTGTTTCTTTCATGTATTCCAAAACTTCTATATTGAAATAAAAACTTAGGTTGATGGGTTGATTAAATTTTTGTGTTATTGATAATGCTCGAGAGTACTTGTAGTTTGATTAATTTCTTTCAAGATCATTCATGAAACCTTATATCCCTATACTTCTTAACAGAGTGAAGTTGCCAAATGTAAGAGGTGGCATCCTATATCCCTAAAGGTGTGGCCTTATCTCAAAGAAAATATGTTGTTGACCTGCTTATGGAAGTAGGGTATTGGGGTGTAAACTTGCTGAAACCCCAATTGAGTCTCAATTACCTTCTAAATTGGATGACACAAATCAAGATTTTGATGATTGTGCTAGATATTGTAGGCTTTGGCAAACTCATCTATCTTACTATGACTAAACCAAATATATCCTTTGTTATGGGTGTAGTCCATTAATTCATATAGAAGCTTAAAGTTTTCTCCTTCTCCCCTCATGTATTCTATTCTTGCTCATGAATTGAATACAGTGCTTTATTTCAAAAAAAAAAATCTAGATTGTAAGCAATCTGTTTCATAAGAAAACTAAGCACAACAAGGTTGATTATCATTTCATTCGTGATGGTGTGATCTCTAAGAAGATTGTTACTCCTCATACATCCTCTAGGAAACAATATTTTCACTAAGGCTCTTGAACCTACTCGTTTCAACTATCTTTGTGACAAATTAGGCATAATTGATATATGCTCCAACTTGAGAGGGAGTGTTAGAATAGTCCATATTTCCTATTTTCTTTTTATTGAGTAGTCTTGTTAGAATAGTTTTATTATTTTGTTCCACACTCATATTGTACCTTCTCCTCTTCTCCTCTATATTATTGAGAGGCTAATGTTGAATGAGTGACTCTTTTATCTCTCACACCTCTGACTTTGACTAGTGATATTGCCTTCACAATAGAAAGTGGAAAAAGATACACGAAGCTTTCCCCAAATAGGGAGACTGACATTCCACCAAAGCTAGTTGCTAATATCCTTGCCTGCTTACTGGTTTGTGCACCACCCAGTACAGGCTGTCTGCTTGGACAGTAAAACACAACTTGAGTTTGCCTCCAATTGTAGATCCTTGTAAACTATGAACAAAACAACTATAATCATGTCATCATAAATTCATATCCACACTGTCATCACTCATGTGGACTGGAGATCTATTGGGCCATGTTTGCTTTGCAGGATATGATTTGGATGGGATAAGATTTAAGGTGGATAAGGATGGGATAGAAATCCAAGAGGATTTCTTGAACTCTTATCCTATGTTTGTTTTGACATAGGATAAAAAACATGGATAAGATATGAAATCCATGTCTTGTGGATTTGGGCCCTAAACCCACCCTCTCCCCAGGTTTTCTAAATTAGGCCAGTGGTAGATTTGGGCCAAAATAAATCCACTCAATTTCTGGCCCGATTCTTATCCATTGCTGCAGCAAGCAGTGGATTGGATTTTAAAATTCAATCCACCTCCTTAATCCGACAACAAACGAGGCCTTACTATAATACTATCTAAGAATAGTTCCATGACCCTGGTGTGGAAAAGTAGCCGGATTGTTGCAGATAAAACTACTATAACTATATTCTTCTAGAGAAACACAAGCTGGATGTTCAAGATGGATCTCATTAGTGGTTCATTCATATTATTTATTATCTGAAGAGTAACTGAAAAGTCCGTACCTGAGATACAAGAGCATACAAAGGAAGTGTAATGTAACTACTGAGGAAAAGAACTCCAACTCTGCATAAACAACAAAAACATATATATATAATTAAGTTGGGAACTCGAACAAAGTCACCAAGCCAATAAACAGCTAAACAGTGAACATGTTTTAGAATTATCTGAAGTCTGAATATACACTGTCATAATCATCATTGAGAGAAGAACTTTGAACCATGGTTTAAAATCTCGGTACCGGTACCGGTTTCGGTCACCGGCCGGTACCGGTATATACCGGTACCGTACCGTACCGTACCGACACACGGTACGGACCGGTATGAAAATGCATACCGGCCGGGTTTTTTTTTTTTTTCGTGACATACCGCCATATACCGCTCGGTATACACAATATACCCGGTTTTTTCAAATACCGGGTATATCGTATACCGGAAACCTAAAAAACTGGTAAATACCGGACTTACCGTACCGTACCGACCGAGATTTTAAACCATACTTTGAACTAAGCTTTCCTTGGCTATCGCTCCTCGATCATATGAGAAATCATAGTTTCCATGGGAGAGGAAGTCCACATTAGTAAGGCCAACATAAAACTGCAAATGACCATACTGGACAAGGAAGTGGAAAAAAAACATTCCCACTAGCTAACCAACTCATGCTGTAGTACAGGTGTTTGTATTGCCTGAAATTATCTTTATTAGAAATCAAATGAATTTACCATGTCTCATCTATCAGCTTATATTTTGATTCAACAGATTTTACTACTTTATCAACAACATGGACCTTTAGAGGGTTCCACTAGATCATATACTCATGAGGTCAGATCAAGATAAAGCATTAATATGCTGCTTTATACCATGTCTGACATCTGTATTTCAAAATCCTCCAAATTAAGGAGAAGAAAAAAAGCCATGTCACTCTACATTATATGGCAAAATTAGTCACATATGAACCTTTTATTAAGACCTAAGGTTTAATTTATTACCACTTGATAATTGCTGAGAATATTATAGATTGAGCTCCTTCCTAATAGCTTAAGCTTTTGGGAAAGTTGATCACTCAATCAAATTTTTAATATGGTATCAAAGCAGGATTGAGTTCAAATCCTACTAGCATTAGTATTTTTTTAAAGAATATCTAGTTAAGTCAGTCCATGAGTTAGGCTTGGGCTAATTAATTGAAGTTTGTTTGTCCACATGGCGCGAATGTTAAGAACATAAATGCATAGATTGAGCCCTTCCTAGCAGCTTAAGCTTTTGGGAAAATTGGTCACTCAATAAAATTTAACAATAATATACGGCCATGACTAAGGCAAAACATCAAATGTGTTGCTCTCTACCATGATACCAACACAGAAGCTTTGCATGTGTGCTTCCATAATCATAACACAACAAAATTTTCTATCATTCATGGTCCATTGGCACATGTGAGATAGCACATCAAATATCAGAAAAAGAATGATCACTAAATAGTTTCTTATTTTTTCATCACTTATCGAATACTGAAGAATTCGAGTAACTTACCCAAGACACATCCGGGCAACAATGAGCTTGAAGTTGTCATGGAAGCAAGAACTCAAACCAAACACATACTGCTCAATGATATTATATGTCAAGTTGAAGAATAAAAAATATTAAAAGGAACATAAAGGAATATACAGAAGAGAAAAGCCTTACCCATATCCAGAGAAAATACATTATTTGGAAGGCATTCTGTGAAAATATCAACACTTCAGTAAGCACTTTGCTATTGTCTACAGAGAATGTAACTGAAGTAGAATATGTAGAAAAGGGCTACACATAAAAAGAAGTTTTCAACTAGAAGTTGTTTAGCTCCCCCCTCATCCTGTAATAATTTCAATTCTCTTGAATAAGATTCCAGGTATTCAACTTTCAAAAAAAAAAAACTAGAAGTTGTTTAGATTTTATTATAATTAATAAAAATGTAAATATACCATGACAAAAATGTAAGTACTTGGGACCATGGTTTAAAATCTCGGTTTCGGTATCGATTTCGGTACCTAGCCGAAATCGGTACTGTACCGACACTCGGTACTACGGTCCGGTACGGAAAACACCATACCGTTTTTTTTTTAAGAGTTAGATATAACTCTAATAATACATAATTGATGAATAAATGCTTAAAATTAATATTCAAATGTCAAATATATGAATACAATGTTTAAAAGTTATTTGGTACTGTATTAGGATTTTTCACAAATACAAGAGAATTACATTAGAATTAATATAGGGCGACACATGGTATTCATCATCTTAGTTGATGTTGCACTAAGTCTTATGTTGCGCTACGCAGAGTCTTCGGCGGTCCCGCTAGCCGGTTAGACCCTTTGGGTTGTGGGATTGTGTCGCCCTATATTAATTCTAATGTAATTCTCTTGTATATGTGAAAAATCCTAATACAGTACCAAATAGTTTTTAAACATTGTATTCATGTATTTGACATTTGAATATTGATTTTAAGCATTTATTCATCAATTATGTATTATTAGAGTTATATTTAACTCTAAAAAAAAAAAAAAAAACCGATATCGCGTCATACCGGGCGGTATGATACATATACCGCCCGGTATTACCATATATACCCGGTATTTTCAAATACCGGGTATATCAAATACCGGAATCCCCAAAAACCGGGCTTACCATACCGTTTCGGCCGATTTTTTAAACCATGCTTGGGACTTCCCTTAAGGCCTGGGAAGCTTCTAAAAGGCGGATTGGAATCCATTAATTAACACCATGGATAGACGGCTGAGCTCTTGGCATGGGAAGCTACTTTCTAGGGGAGGACGTCTGATACTTCTCAATAGCACCCTTTCAGCCCTCCCCTCCTAATTTCATCTCAGTACATAACTAATTTGAGATGTGTAATAGCATAATTGAGTAATCATCAGTTAGAATTTCACATTTGACAGAAATAAAGTTTTATTAGTATTTCTGAGTTAGATGTAACCTATTGACAGGTTTGGTTCAAGCCTAACAGTTGACTAGTTAAACTGTACTATGCGACGCAGCCCGACTGCACCATACCACTTCATACTTTATATGTGAGGCACTAAGGTGCTCTTTGGTTAGCAAAAACTATTTTGAATACTTGGATTCGAAAACTTGGTTTTCATTTCTAGTTTTTAGTTATCTGAAAACGCATTTGGTTAATGAAAACAACATTAGTTTTAGTTTGTTGAAACCAATGAATATTTATTTGGTTATAAAAAATAATATTAATTTTTCTTGAACAATTTTAGTAGTAATTTGATTTTTGATTTAATAGTAAACTAATTTATATGAAAGAGTTCATGAAACTTAATATGGTTGTAGAAGAAGGTTGCATATTGTATTTGTAGTTAGTTTACAAAATTAGATGTTTGCTAATATGGTTATAAAATATTTGTAAGATTTAACTAATTAAGTTATTGATAATTTAATTTTTTTGTTCAACTAGATATAAATTAATTAATAGTTATTATAAAATTTCAAAAAATAATAATTCCAATGGTCTAAAATTAGTTTTGATTTAATTATAAATAGATTGACTTTAAGAAAATTGAGTTATTTTAAAATTTAGGTTTGAGTCAATCAAATATAAATTGGTTTAATTAATTTGTCAATTTAAGATAATGGTTTGAGTTGAAAATGATGATTTTTATTTTTATAAGTTAGATATAATTTGATTTATTTTTAAATTAATTAATTTTATAAAAATATTTATAATTACAAAGTTGTCATTGCATTTTGATAACGGAACCGACAGTCTCGAAACCACAAAAAATAACCTTTTGGTGTTTTCATTTTTATTAAGATTTTCTGGTTTCATCGAAACCTATTTTCATTCTGGTTTCGATTCACTTTCATGAAAACACTGAACCACGTTTTCATAAGCAATTTTGGTTTCTGAAACTGAAACCATGAAAACATATTTGGTTTCGCTAACCAAACAGGCCCTTCATTTTTATTAAGAAAAAACTTGTTTCATTGAAATTCAACCTATTTTCATTCTGGTTTCGATTCAGTTTCATGAAAACACTAAACCAAACACGTTTTCATAAGTAGTTTTGGTTTAGTGAAACCGAAACCATGAAAATAGATTTGGTTTGGCTAACCAAACAGGCCCGTCACATACTCATATAGGAAGTATGAACTGAGTTTTGAAATGATGATTAGAGTGACCATGGTTTTTGAGCTAGGACGCAGAGCATATGGGAAAATGTGTAAAATGCAATAGACAACATCTTTCATTTGTTCTTCAGGTAACACAAGGATTCTCATTTAAGTTCTGATTTAATGAAATTCTAACATCATTAGCTTTCAATTTGAAAATAGTTTGCAATGAGAAGAGAAGAATTTACCTGAAATAATGTAAAATGAATGAGAAACAAAACAAATCGGGGACGACCAAACCAAAAATGATGGTCACTAGGCTGCACCAGAGGGATTCCTTGAACCACTGAATGTCTCTCTTTGATTTCAAGAGCCATCTCTTCTATGATTGCTTGCAACTTTGTTCCTACAGCTAAGATTATCTGCAAAATGAATGAAATGACAATTATATTAGCAATACAAAAAATACATATAATGTTCAATTCTTAAAGTTACTTACAACGAGGGGAATGATGGATATCCAGAATATGGTATGCCAACCTGAAAAGAAAATTAAATGTTAATCCTCAATAATAGACTTGGCCATATAAAATCAGTAAGTATCCACCAGTATTTTGTGAATGTTCTGAGAAGCACCCACCATTAACATTAAGCAGCAAAAAGATCACCGCAGAAGCCCATAAAACAGAACTGTTCAGTCATATAGATAACATGTTAGATATGGAAGGGAAAAAATCGAAAATAGCATAAATTCAGGTTTAGTATTCAAATAATGCTCCCTTTCACAAACCACTTAGGCTCTAATGACTCTATCTCTCACAAGCGAAACAGATTACCAGCACTAGAGAGGAAGAAATGCCAACGATAGGAAATACGATAACCTTGATCAGCATTAGTAATCAAGAACCATTCTAGAAAATATTTGGCATTTTGGCATGCATCATACCATCACATACTAGACATGTCACCATATTGCTAGGATGGAAATATTGGGCTTGCAGATAGACAAGACATAGTATTATGGCATGTCAAAAAGGTATTTATGCCATGAAACAACCAGCCTTCTCAATTTTGTGCTCTCAAGTTTTTGTTGTTAAGATCTCTACTTTTTTTCTCTTTTTTTTTTTTTACTTTTTATCCTTTTTACCTATTGCAATTGTTAAAACCCCTATGTGACGCAGCCAGTCCAGTGGCATGTAACACATTCAATTCTCTCACATAAGAAGGTGGTGTTGATGATATTTTAATGTTTGTTGAATTTCTCCAATAATCTGAATAAGGACAACACAAATGTTTTAGGTTTCCTCTATGTTATGTATAATTCTAATGTATCATTATGCAATTATGCAATTATTTTGAGAAACTTGTAGACCTACTTTATGGATGACTTTTTGCATCAAATAAAGGACAATTCTGATACTTGTACTCTTACAAGGCACAAGTTGATCTGACAAACACCACAACTTACCATAGGAGCAAAGTATCAAATGACAATAAGCATTGCAATTACAAAAAAAAAAAATTCTCCATGATTCAGACACTAATCAGGTGGACAAGTTCTTTAAAAACTGATAATAAACATATGATACAGATTGGAATTATCTCTGTGTACCTGATTCCTACAATAACCTTGAAATCATCTTCCAGTGATCTTTTTATATATTTTTTAAAATTAAACTTACTCCCAGGAGCTAGATGAACCTGTGAAAGTGTAAACAATGGAGTAAGCACCTTTTAGTTTTAAGAAAGTACAATAGACAGTAATTATGTTTGCTAGATATCCTTGTTAAAAGAACTCACACAAATGAACCCGTGTCGTAGAGCCCAATAATCAGTTTTACGGACAGATTGCATAAATTGACGGAAAAAGCTAACCTGCATTAGTTGAACATTACAAGGAAAATACTAAGGAAAGTCAAATTATTTGCTAATTTATCATCTATAATAAGAAATGCTCATAGATAAGAAAAACCCCAATGGAAAAGATGATGGATATATAAATCTTTATATGCTAGATAGTCTTAGTAGAAATCTTGTGTCTACGGAAACCAAAGGGACTAAAGTAGTTTAAAAAATATATATATTAGTAAGTGTAAAGGTAGCATGCACTTAATGCAGGTACTTTGTGTGCATTCTCTTAAGACAACAAACCACCAAATTATGATTAGCAGAAACTATCTTAAAATTACATAAAAGTGAGATTTCCTTACAATGTAAAGGGAGCATGGGATTTCATTCCAGAAACTTGTATGTCGTCTAACAAAAGATGTTTGATGTGCAAATCTGAATCTTGAAGGATCTGCATCAATCATTTGAATGCAGTAAATAACTCTGAATAGGGCCTCTTCAATTGTTGAAGATAATAGAGCACCAAAAGAGAAGAAGAGAGGAGTAAGACAAACAAATACAAAGTATGCAATTCCTCATTCGTCCTAGTCACAAAAAAATTAAAGTTGCATGATAGCAATGGCATGCAAGGCCACTGCCTAAGAATGTTTTTGGAGAAGTGCAATAGTTGCAGAGTAAGAGTTGAAATAGTTTGTGAGTCGGTCATCTATGAAGAAAACAAGGGAAACCCAATCACAATGCTAGGACTATTGGGATCCTGATAGGGCAATAATCAAAGCAATTAAGTTGTGAGAATGGAAAAGAACATGTTCAATTCACCTGTGGAAATGATAATTGGTTTAATGTGACTAGGATAATCTGAATTTAAATTATTGTATGTCGAAGATATACAAGAAGTTCAAGGAAGGACCTCATCAGATCAGAGTGATGGTCGAAGATATACTTTGTACTAGACCAACCTACATAGTACATACTGACTTAAGCAATTCACAAAGGAAGACTACAAGAAGTTCAAGGAAGGACCTCATCAGATCAGAGTGATGGTTGAAAAATAGGAAAGAACCCCCCTCAATAGAGGATCTATCGGTCAGCAAGAATGGATTATTAAAGGGTTTACTACATCCAACAAGACCCATGGGTAATTCAGTGGTGCAGAGATCCAGTAAAAAAATGTCAAATAGCATGAAAAGTGATTGAAGTTACCATACGAAATTTCATAATCTGCAGACGAGGTTTCCTTTTCCCATTCCTTCCACCTTCGGGTCTACACAAAGGATATTCTTTAACACAAACTAGAATACTGTTTTTTTTACAACAATAAGACATTGCAACTACTTGAAAATTGTCCAACATAAATTTCCTTAAGATATAGAACTGCTTACCTTTGCCCTACCCAGTGCCATGATAACTGCGCTATATATTACATGAAAGACTGCCAAGAAAAATATGAAGAGGTGCAAGTGATGTAGACCATCCAACGAGATAAGTGATACTTTTCCCTGGCATGATATGTAATATTGGCAAACACAAAATTGTTGAGTTAAATAACCATGCTAAAAAGACACTAAGCAACATCCAAATCAGAAATATGACAGGACAATTTGGCAGTTGGAATCTAACGTTCTCGGCCTTGGTTAGTAATGAACTACTTCATGATCTCGACAACGAGTTGGATGATGTTCGGCATACGACGGGTGAAGATGTTATCTTATGGACTCAGTCAGATGATGGGAAGTTTTCTACGAAGAGTCTATATGCGTTACTGACCTTCAGAGGAGTTTCAGATAGTTTTTATATGCTCTTATGGCAGCGTCATTTACCTCCTAAGATATCAGTCTTCGGTTGGATTTGGATTCGGAAAAGGCTTCTCACCCGTGATAGGTTAGTGAGATGGGGTTTAGCTTCAAATGCTTCCTGCGTGCTCTGCAATGGGCAACAGGAATCGCATGCGCATCTGTTCCTCAATTGTCACTATTCCACAGAAGGATGGAAATGCTTTCTTCAGTTGGTGAACGAAAGGTTCTTTCCTCTGTCTGCTCAACCTTGGGAAGGAACCAGATTCGTTAAGTTGCGTTCCCGCAAAAGAAGACTACGGCTAATCCTTATCTGGTGCTGGCAGGTGTGGTTTGAACGTAATCGCAGAATATTCCAAGTTGATGATCCTCATTCCTCGGCCCAATCCAGAGCTCTGTCGGCTGCCACAATGTTTTCTTCGTGTTGTAATTGATCCTAGTTTGAGAGATCTCCGGTTCATGTGTTACTATTAACCAGTTGTTTATTTTGTTTAGTTTTATAATTTTACTCTTCTCCCCCATATACCTGTACTCTCTTCATACCTTATGGAATAGAAATACAGGGTTCTCCTTGTCAAAAAAAAAAAATCAGAAATATGTGCATGCATAAGAAATTCATCAAGAGGCTGAACTAAAAATTCAAAAACAAAATCTTTTCTTGATTAATACAATACTTATCTTGGTTCTACATGGGAAAGCACAAACTGTGCACCGTTTGGAGAAAATCAAATAATATACTTGGACTCATTAATCTCATCAAAACAGGCAGAAGTCAAGTTTAGAGGAATCAGGGTTACAGTTTTACTTACGGCATGACAACTAGAAACAGATGAAGCCTCCATTAAAATTCTTCGGTTCTTGTCTTTGTCACCATTTATTTCCTCTTTCTCCGGCTTGAGTTGGCATGGCAACATGGTATTAGCAACTTTCTCAGGTATGCATATTCTGATAATGTAGTTCTGTCCAAATGCCAGCAATAAGGAAATGAAACCAAGAGTCATCAACTCTGCACACATCAACAAAAGCATAGAGAAGGGTAGATGAAACGCATATATATATAGCGAAAAAGAAATTAAATGTGACAGAGGAAGCACCAAAAAAAAAAATAGTTCCTACCAGCTTTAACCTTCTCTAGAGCTTCAAATAGAGGCTTCTTCTGCCTCGCTGTGAAAAACTGCCACCGATAACCATGTCAAAAACAAATTGATTCCCAGCATTCCAAAATAAACAAAAAGGAGGCAATTAAATAGTATACATGTGTCTTGAGAAGAATCACCCAAAAAAGAAAAGCATTTTTAGAAAAATCAACCTTTTCCTTGTGAAGTAGTAAAATATATATTTATGAACATAATTAAATTAAGCTTATTAAGCTAACGTACAAAGAAATTAACAAGGAATCTAAGTCTGACGAAGGAGAGAAGAGTAAAGAGTAACGCAAGTGGATCACCTCGCCGAGGCGATGCAGACCCTTCTCCAAAAAAATGGAGATGACGATGATGACCGTGCACACCGATGCCACCGCCCACGTCGGCGTCTTGTCGAGGTCTCTCAAGTTATTATCACTACCTCCCGCCATTATCTGCCCTCTCGCAAGACTACAACGCCGCCAGAGTTGAAGTGAGTACCTTATCTTTACTGGAACAGACAAGAGAGAGAGAAGATTCAGTAAAAGACTTAAAGACGAGAGGAGGGTCGAGAAAAGAAGGAAAGTCAAGACTGAAGACGAAGTCTTTCCGGACGAGGAGTTTCTACTTTCTATAAAAAGGTAAAATTGCATAAATGGCCCTTCAAATTTGGTATTTATATATAAGTATATATTTATATTTTGGTGCTATGTAAATTATTCAAATTCTAAAGTTTACCCGTCATAACGTGGATTAATATAAAACTGCGCTTGCCAGAGATCGGTGGCACTGCATGTCTCCTCGTCTCTCGGTCCAGCGTAGCTCCGGACGTGACCTCCAAAAATATTCTCCCACTCAAGTGAAAAAATTCGAGGTGATGTATACAAAATTAGAATAGAGAGTATAATCATTGTGCATCCTATTTGTTTTATGGAACCGGCTTGAAATTTTGGCTAAAATATCTTTCGAAATTTTGAGAAAATACATCATGAATAGATTGATTTTTATCTCCTAAATTGTTAAGTTATTATTGCATAATACCAAATGATAAAGGTAAGATGTTAATATTCTTATACGATCGGATAAAGTCTCAGGTAGAGTTGTTTTCAAAATTGGTCTGACCAAGCCAGTGAGTCAGTATAGTCCAAAAATATTAAAAATATAATTGTGGGTTTACATTAATTTTAAAACAATATTATTACACGTACCCAATATTGCGAAGTAACATTCAAACTAAGTGCAATATAATAAGAATAGCTCGTAGAAAGGTCGTGCTGCTGCATTAGACAAAAATGATTTGTTAAATATATGAAGGTATTTCCGAACTTTACAAGGATATGTATGTAAAAGCAGCTACGTCAAGATCACGTATTAATGAACGAGCAGTTCCGATGATATATATATAGTTACCTAGCCATTTGCCTCCTCCCTAAACATTTACCCGTCATGTATTGGAGAATAGATAGGACCCACATAAATTACCTGTGCAACATAATATCATATTGACCAGTCAAGTTCTTCTTTCGGATTGACTCGATTGAATTTTGTGAAATTACTTTGAATTTAAATTCGAGATGTATTTAAAAGCTTGCTTATTTGTGAAATTAAATTTCTGAACTTTTAAATTTTGTTTTGATTCATTTCCTTTTTAAAGAATGTGGATTGCTAAAAATTTAATAGAAGATCATCTCATTTAATTTATCTCAATCTTTTGAAATCGATTTGATTTGATTTTTTATATATTTGACTTATTCTACTTATAATTTTTACTAAAAGGTATTTAATTCAATGCAAAATATTTGCTTCAATTTAATTTAATATATAAAATAACTTGAATATAATTTAATTTAAAGTAAATTGTATGAACCCCTCATGTTATCATAATCTTCCTTCCGGTTAGTCTTTTCGTTAGTAGTTAATATTAAAACACTTTTGTGTGTCGAACCTCCTGCGAGACCTTTTCACTCTTCTGCAATCCTAATCGAACACCTCTATGCGTCGACCAAAGAGATTGTTCCTAATATTGACGAATCTAAGCATATTGCCGCATGAAACACTACGTGAGATTTATCCCGTGAGTAAGGATGAGCAACGGTTAATCGAATCAAACCATCAGTTAATCGAATCGAAAAAAATAGATTAACTATTTGCTGAATCGAAAAAATTGATTAATTCGATTTGGTTAACCAAAATTTTCGAATTGATTTGATTAATTTACCAAATTCATCGAATTTTAAAAAAAAGAAAATTACACCATTGCAAAGGTTCAAACCTAGCTCATTTGACACATATATTTACCACTCTAACCAACTTAGCAAACAACAATATTAGGTTATATATTCGGATGGTAAAATGCCTCTCTAACTAAAGAGGCAAATAATGTTTTATACGATCAATGTTAACTTATATACCTTATATACAATATTCGGTTAATTCGGTAATTAATCTAATAGAAAACTTATTTTTTTTATTGTTAACTGAACCAAAAATTATTCAGAAAAATCGATTCAATTAATTTGGGTTTGATTTGGTCGGTTAATCGATTAATTGGATTAATTGGTAACTTTTGCTCACCCCTAGCTATGAGCTTGTTGTGAGACAAATCAAGGTTCTGCATTGATGGTAGAGAAAATAGTAATGACAAAATTCACCCAGAGAAAGTCATTGAAAGATAAATTCAATGTCTTAAATTGACGAAAGGCTGCAAGGTTCGTCGTTATCTTTTCACCAATGCTATTGTTCTTGAGAACTAACTAGAGAAACGACATATTAATTGTTGAAGGGATGAGAATTTCAAGTCGAGGCGATTCCAACGTACGTCTAATTCAACAAGAGAAGTCAAGGATTTTGATGTCCGAAAGTGATCTGTTGGACGAGTTTCCACTAAATATCATATTTGGGAGGCTCGCCATGGTCGAGATCTCCATTGGAATCACCCTAGCGAAGTAGTTTGAGCTCAAGTTGAGAATTTTGAGTGACGGGAAGCGGTCCACCTTTCTTGATAGCAACCCCCAAAGGCTAAGGGCGACGAGGCTAAGAGCTACGACAGAATGGAAAGAAAGGTCTTGAAGGGGTTTTCACACACATAAGTGTTTAAATATTAACTTACTAACAAGAACGCTAATAGAAGTGACATATGCACACCACTATTGAAGTGAAGGCGATTCCAAGAACATTTATAATTACATGTAGGTCTTGCGCAATGCTTTTTTTTAAAAAATTGACTTTATAAATATAGTCATTACAAGTCGTACACATAGACATGGAAGGAGGCGCATTAAGCACTACAATGAGAGATTAAATCCAAAACCAAAGGCAACATGGTCAGATGTTATTATCACTAGAGCACAAGTGGGTTTACCTTGCCTATTTGTTGACGAGAGTCATGTACAATTTATATTTTTAACTAAAAATATATATTTTAACTGATTTCAAATATTCAATTATATTCAATTTAATTTACAATGCATTTTAAATAATTTGATTGAGTTAAATTTAGTTAGATTCAATTTTTTAAAATAAATTAATCTGGTACTATATATATCAGATATTATTTGTTTTAATTTTTAAAAAGTAAATGGCAAAAAGACTTCCATCCGTCCAAAGTATTCAACGGCTATAATCAATCCACGTGTCCAAATCGAAACCCTAATTTGACACCAAAAGCACTATAAAATGCCACCAACAGCCACACTCCACCCGTCGTCTTCCGCTTCCTCGACACGGTTTCCTTCGCTTTAATTCCCCTATCTCCCATGAATCTTTTCTCGTTTTGTGTTCCCCCTTCTCTCTTCTTTGTTTAATCTTGTTCTCGAGAATGTTGGATCGATAAGCTCCATTGTATTGTTTTTTTATTTCTTAGAAATCATTTATCTCTGGTTGGCAGCGATGAAGCTTTTTAGTTGGACCAGATCTTCTGATCTCTGGCTTCGCCGGAGGTTGAAGACTAACCCTCGGCTATCTGAGTTCAACAGCTGCACCATCTCATTCTATTCCACTGAAATCATTCTTTTTTTTGTGGATTTGACTTGCGGAAGTCACGCTAGAAATCGTTGTTCGTATCTTCCTTCCGTCAGATCTGTAATTACAACTTCGATATAACTTAGTTTGGGCAGTGATGAGACATTTTATTTGGACTAGAGTTTCTGATCTTTGGTGCATTTTTATGTGCTAGAGGTTGAAGATTAACCCTTGGCTGTCTGAGCTCACGCTAGAAATCATTGTTCCTATTTTCCTTCTTCAGATCTATAATTTCAACTTCGATATAACTTTGTTTGGGCAGTGATGAGGCATTTTATTTCGCTAGAGTATCTGATCTCTGGTGCATTCTTATGTGCTATAGGTTGAAGATTAACCCTTGGCTGTCTGAGCTCACGCTAGAGATCATTGTTCCTATTTTCCTTCTTCAGATCTATAATTACAACTTCGATATAACTTAGTTTGGGCAGTGATGAGGCATTTTATTTGGACTAGAGTTTCTGATCTCTGGTGCATTCTTATGTGCTAGAGGTTGAAGATTAACCCTTGGCTGTCTGAGCTCAAAATTTGAAGGTTGTATTTATTGAAAAAAACTTCAGTACGAGTGAATCTAATTACTAATTGAACCTAGGATTATGCTAGGCTCACTCTTTGCAAAAAGGTTCACTTTTATTTTAGATTCTATAAATTATACTAGGTTCAATATTAATAAATTTAGATTCACTCCAATTAAATTTAGGTTCACCCATTGGAGGGCCCTAGAAATTGTATTCGCGTTTATTTTTTTCTAAGTAGAAAATAATAATATTTATTTTTAATTTAGGGTTAGTATAAATAGATTAAAAATGTCGATAGTTGCGCCCATTACCAATTCCGGGGGATAAATAGTTCCTCTTGGCATAATGGCTCGGGCGCTAAATTTATTTCTTGTGTGGTTATCCTGATTGGTGTCTTAATTTCGTGTCATTTGATCCTGGAAACGCCGCATACATGTTATTTTATTTTATTTTAATAAAAACCAATATTAAATTTAAATTATTAACTAGCGACTTGTTAAATTTAATTGTGAATATTAAGTAATTAAAAGTTTTATGAGTATAAAAGTTGACACGATTCAGATCGTGCAAGTCGTTACTCGTTTCTCACGTGCTAAAATAAAAATAAGACAAGAGGTGTTTGATTATAAATAGAAAGGCTAATGAGGTGGGATTTTAAATTTAATTCATAACTAAGTTTAACTAATATTTCATTATTACTTAAAATTTTAATCAAATAATTTAAATTTAAAATTCACGATTTTACAATTTTTATCTTCCTATTTTTGTTCAGAACATTTTTAATGAACCAGCCAATATGATCTCAGTTTTCGAACATTGCAAAAAAGAGAAGTCATGAAGTTGAAGATGAAGAACCAGCCAATGTGATAGTTGAAAGACAATCTTGTTTGTGGAGGCATCCGATTGAAGATGAAGAAAACTTGGGTCTCCACTCAAGAAATCGTGCAGGTTCTTCCCATCTTAACAAGTGGCAAAATTAAATTCACATGTTTATATTTTTCTCTTATGAAATAGGTCTTTAAGAAGTTTGTCCTTTGATATCATTTTTTTATTTAAAAAAAAAACAGACTCAAGTAAAAGGGTCACTTCCTACTCAGTTGGGAGGGTAGGTCCTTTATATCATTTTTATTTATTTTTGATATTGGATAAAATCGAAAATCATCTCTCCACATGTTTAAAGAAAAAAAAAAATGAGATCCAAAGTTTGCCTCTTGACACAGGATGAGGCGCTTGAAATCTCCTAATAATTCACTCAGCATTCTCCTAAATCAAATTTGAACAATTTCTTAACATCATAATAATTTTATTGAAAAATCTTAAAATCATTATAGGAAAATTAAAATCATATTTCTCAAAATTAAATTTCTTTCAAATTTGTGAATAAAATATTAATATATTAATATAAATTGTTTGGATGTTGGCAAGTAAATTTGTAATAATAAATTGTGAAATGCTAAAAATTGTAAAATATTAAAAAACTTGTATCACTATTAAGAAATACTAAAATATTAATATAAATTGTTAAAAGTAAATTCATGTAAATAATTTAAATGTTTATCACTATTAGAATCATAAAATACTTGTAATCTACTTTTTGGTTATTCCTCAGTAGAATTATAATTTTTATTTGTAAGTATTTGATGGGTCATAATTGTAAGTTAAAATTATAAATGTAACTTGCATCGTATCTAAATATAGTAATTTTGGCTTGGCCTAATATACGATAAAATCATGGGGGGCTAGGGGATGTTTGGTATGAGGTAAATAGTTAGGAGGCGTTTGGTATGAGGTAATTTTTTCAGATTGTTGATAATTTTGTATTTAAATTATTTAGATCCCACACATTATCAATGGAGAGGTGTTTATGTGAATTATTTTTGAAGTGGTAATTTTTAATTAATTTTTAGGGCAAAATTATCTTTTTTAAACTCTAGTTTTTTACAAGTTTTTTGTTTCTCCTCTATTATAATATAATATTAAAATATAATATAATATTATATATTTTATAATGTTATATATTATATGATTAATTATAATATTATAATATATTTGTGAAAATGATATTTTTGGAAAGTATATCTCATTACTTGATAATGTATTTGTTATACCAAATATGTCTATGTGAATTCTAGTAAATTTATCATAATATTACATGTGCATACCAAACACTATATTCTATATTACTAATAATCTTTTTAGTGACAATTTATCTGAAAGGTAATCTAGATTATTTGGTAATCTGAAAAAGTAATGCACTAAACGTCACCTTAGAGTTAAGAAATGGGTTATCCATTTAGTTTTTGGTAATTGCACTAATGGGGTAGACCAAGACAACTTATTTAGTTTTTGTACTGTGTCTAGCTTGGGTTTTTATGCCCAAATTATTATCGGGTCGAGGCAGTTTGTCATAAGATGAGCCACTTTGATGATTGACAATGCCCAAAATATCTAACGCGATAGAGGAGCATATATTTATCATTTCAAGTGACGACAGTCGCATGCATGAATGTTTGAAATGTGTAATATATTTAGAATTCGTTTAGAGTATGTAAAACGATCTACAAATTATTAGAGGAGCAAACAAAAGCCTATAAGCGTCGAAAAAAATAGGTTATAAAAGTTGTTCAAACCGATTTAACAATAATATGCTATAGATGTTCAACGGAATTTAGAAGTAATAATAATTAAATAAAAGTAAAATAGTAAATATATCATTTAAATGTATCTAACTCAAAATAATATTATTTTATACTCTAAGTCATCATATAATTTAGTATAATATAATTTTATATAATTTATTTGTTTATCAAGGTAAATTAATATTTTTATTATTATTGTATAATATTAAAAATAATAAAAAATTACCAAATGTCATGGCATATGAAAATTTCCAACTTTAGTATTTATTATTCCATGATTCTAAATTGTTCAAATTAATTAATTTTAAATAATTATTTATTTTTAATAATTAAATTATTGTATTTGTAACTTGTAATTTTATATTGTTGATTTTTTGAACTGTAATTTCTTTTGCAGGAATGATATTAGAAACACAACTTATAAATATTAAATGTTGTAACAATTTTTATAACTAATCAAATAAATTTATTGACTATAATTAGAGTTGCGGTATTTATATTTCGAAATAATCAAACATCCTTAAATGTAAAGCGGAGGGAATCATGCGCACAATTAAAAGAAAATTTAAATTCCAGAGCATTTTAGGTATTTGAAAAATATGATTACTTTGGACTCCATATTATGATTATGAAAATAATATATATAATATTAAAATATTCATCATATCTACTCTAACATCAAGACAAACCTATAAAAAATTGGAACGCAGAAAAAAAGCTAATGTTTTTTAAAAGATAAATAAAAATATGTGGTGATTTATGACATGATATTTTTATTATTAAATATATTACTTTATTCACATAAAATATCTTTAATGATCTAGGAGATTCTAAATATTTTGAATTAATAAGAAAAAGTTCATGCAATTAGTTTTATATAGAAGGAAGATTAATGCCATTTACCAAAAAAAGTTTTTTATTATTATATATTATATATTTATTTATCACCTTCCCTACATTTCCAATTATAAGTTAAATTCATCAAAAAAGATACTGCAAATCCTTTTTCATCAAAAAGTTATTATTATTATTATTATTATTATTATTATTATTATTATTATTATTATTATTATTATTATTATTATTATATAATAAATGAAAGCCTATTTTGACCATATATATAGTCTAAATAAACTCAATAAACAAACAAGATAGGGGAAAATACAATTTCCCTCTTTGTCAGGCTATAAACTATGTATGTCAGCCGTGACGAACTATAGATTCCGGATATGCATCCAGCTCTTCAATCTTCGTCTGTCCGAGTTGTCGGCTAGACGAAGCCAAGTGTTCCTCTTCCATCAATTATTTAGTTGAACCTTCACCAGTTTACACCTCACTTCCTTCCCTCTATATATTAATAAACACCGTACCTTCCATTTACCACACCGGCGACCGTGTAAATCTTGTTCGTTCCATCTTGCTCGATCCTCTTCGAATCCGACAAAATAACGTAGACAGTTCATTCGAGACGAGAAAGAACAAGATGGATACACGATGATGTCTGTGACTGTTAGTAACAAAAATGATCGATTTCTCTCTCCAGGACGAAGAATAGTGTTCGGTCATCACCTACGATGACGGCGACCTGTGTGGTTGGTTGTGCGCCAAAAAGCTTGTCACTTGAACATTAATAATGAATGGTCCAGAGAAATGCAAGACAACAGCCATCGTCACCTTAAAACATATTCAAAGTTACGACTTCAGTTTGATGAGCAATAATTAATTAATGTTCGGTCATGGTACTCATAATCGGGCATGACCTGTCACTGCAAAGAGAAACAAAAGTTGGTGAATTATTGTATGAGAGGGATGAAGATGTTGCGGAACCATTCAACTCAGAGGCTGATAGGGAATACAAAACACGAGAAGAGAAAAATAAAAAAAAAGAGAACAATGAAAAGACAAACTGTGCTAGGAATAGTGTTTGAAGTAGTTGACAGCTTGGACGGCCATGTTTAGGCTTGTGTTCCTCAAGTTCTGGAAGCAGCGCATGTTATTATGAGATGCAATTTTGAACAAGAAACTAAGTTGGAGGAAACTTCTAAACGATGCATTAACAAATATTTAGATTCAGAACGGCTTTATTTCTGGCTATAAACTCCATGGGTTTGGCAGGGGTCAACTTCTCATTTATTTGGAACGAGAGCTCTTTGGCATGCAACCTCTTCTCAAGTAGGCTAATTTTTCATTCGGGTGAATCTCCTGCACCTACGCTCCAAGGACCACCATAACGGTTATAAGAGTCGGCCCTCTATATTGTTAGAAAATCAATTTTGAACCTAACTTCATCCTAAAAACTAGTTCAAGGGAAAGAATTGCTCAATCTATTTAAAAATTATCTAAACCACAATATGAGACTTTTAACACATCAGAATTGCACACCCATCAACACCACATCTAATATTCTCCATATGTGGGACTAAAGTGGGGTATTACAATCTCCCAACTTATGTCTTGACGTTCTCGTTAAGATCCAACTTGAGTCTAACACATAGCCCAAAATCACACATAAGTTGGTGGCATGTGAGGCCTAGCCTAGTAGCGGCTCCATCCCATCACCCGGGCAACCCTTTCTCACATAGGCTCCCTCACTATACCCAAGTCTAGGTCTTGCTTTGATACTATTTGTTACGATCCGTTTGATGTGATAACTGACTCATCAACTTCATATGCCAACCTATTGGCCTAATTAAAATATTTAAGCTGAAATTGATGATAGCACACCCATCAAGTCTTACAAGCCAACATCACATCTAATATTCTCTATATGTGGGACTAAAATGAGATATTACATTCATCATAGGAGATTTTAATGTCACAAGGGGTGCTTTTGAACGACGTAATTGTACTAGCAGCTTAGTGGATTATCGTGGATTCTACAAAATCATTGCTGACCATAGCTTATTGGATCCTCCTCGCTCTCTCCAACAAGAAGTTCACATGGTCCAACAATCAGTTACCGCCTTGTCTAGCAAAATTGGATCGCATTCTGTTATAGGCTGACATTGTTTTTGTTTTGTATCTGGAATCAAAAAAGAGAATCCTAAGAAGGAGAGTAAATTCTTTCGGAGGCATAAATAAATACTGAGATTAACCATCTATTTGTTTGAACTCTGAGGAGTTCAAATCCCCGGCCAAATACTGACAAATAACGCCCAAACCTATGTTATGAGATATCTCACATGATCTGGCTTTCTATTTTAGGTAAGACAGACCATGGTTTGCTGAGTCAGAAATATGCTCGGGTCGGGTGGCAGGCTGGCAGCCATATCCTCAACATGGCGGCTTCTTCTTTTGACAATTTAGAAGACGTACTAAATTTGAGATCGAATGGATAATTGTCATTTGCTGCTAATCTTTCCCCCTAAACTGCATCGGGTTCCGCATAAATCTCTCTCTCCCTCTACAAAAAGCAATCCCGTCCCCTCATTCTCATCTTCGATCTCTGGCCACCCAAAGCTCCTCTCTTCCTTCTCCTTATCTGCCCCTGAGCTCTTCCAGGTCTCTCTCTCTCTCTCTCTCTCATGGGTTTGGTTTTTTGGTTTACCTAAGAACTCCTAAAATTGAGGAATTAACGTATAAAGTGGTGCTTGTTGCTCGTGTGTTTTCTTTTCCTAATGTCTCTTGCAGGGCTAAAAAGTTCATTTTTTCCCCCTATTATCTCTTCTTTTTATGAGTTTGTGATTGATTGAATCCCATCCAATGCTTTTTCTATCAAAAGTAATGCTGTTACCACCTAACATTTAGGTTGGATTGGGGGTGTATTAGCAAAATTTCACTTTGATTCTTGCCATGTCATAACACCTATCATGTGAGTTGTGGCAATGCAGAACATGCAGAATCCAACTTGGCTAACGTGTCAATTTTGATGAACCGAATCTTTCCTGTATTTTTAACAGGGGCAGGAGGTCTTCTGAGAATGATGAAATGTTAGGCAATTAGCTCTTCTTGTGCAGTTGAGTTGTATTCAGAGGTTGGAGCTCCAAAGAAGCATAAGACAACAGTGTATCTGATACTCCAGTGACCGAGGAAGAAGATGGGGTTTTGGTCATTGTTCCTGGTGGCATCCACACCATGTGTGCAAGTCATCCTGATAGGCTCGCTGGGAGCATATCTTGCTTCTGGTTACAGCAACATACTCCATGCCGTTGCTCGGCGAGACATGAACAAGGTAAATTGATATGTCCTTACACATAACTCAGCTATAAATGAATATCTGTGTAGCTGATTCCAAATAGTTAGGACTTCCAATTTCAAAGCTGACCTGATCCATTGGTTTACATTTTGACAGGTTGTGTTTACAATCTTCACGCCATCTCTAATGTTTGCCAGCCTATCAAAGACTGTGACATTACAGGAAATCATATCTTGGTATGCTACTTTTGTTTTCTCACCATTTACAGTTCTGATCTCTATGAATAATACAGTTATAATAACCTCATGATATGTTCACCAACTATTTGAGTAAATGATTCAGTGATGAAAACCCCCAGCTGTGCTAAAGAAACTTTCTCTTATGAAGGTGGTTTATGCCTGTAAACATCGGTCTGACCTTCCTAATTGGGGGAATCCTTGGTTGGATAGCAGTGAAAATCTTGAAACCGCCGCGTTATCTCGAGGGCCTTGTGATTGCTACATCTTCTGCAGGTAATTTTTCTTCTCTTTGATTTGTATTTGTTGAAGTCCCACATTGCTTGAGGTTGTGCTCTAGATAGTCTTTAAATTGATTGGACAATCCTTCCCTCATGAGCTAGCTTTCGGGGTGGAATTTGATCCAAGGTTGATTTTCTAATATGGTATTAGAGCCAAACCTATGGTCGATATTGGACCACTTGTAGAATTTTATGCTCCAGATGTAGATCTTGGATGTGAGGGGGTGTGTTAAAGTCCTATATGGTTGTGGTCTAGATAACTTTTAAATAGATTGAGCAATCCTCCTCTCACGAGCTAGCTTTTGGGGTGAAATTAGGTACAAGGTTGATTTTCTAACACTATTCGCTCATGATGTTCTTTGTTCTCATCTTGCATTGTGTCAATGCAGGAAACCTGGGCAATCTGCTGTTGATAATTATACCAGCGATTTGCGCAGAGGAAGGCAATCCCTTTGGAGACAAGAATATTTGTGGTTCCACTGGTCTTTCTTATGTTTCTTTCTCTATGGCGGTAAAGTGATTAACATACCATTTTAAGACTTAAAAAAGTTAGTGAACTATGTTTTAAGATGACTAAGATGCGATTTTCGGGTGCAGCTTGGAGGATTCTACATTTGGACATTCGCCTACAGTCTCATGAGGAACGCTGGAAAAATATACCATGGAAACCAATCCGAGAGTAGTGGATGCATAGATACAAATAGGAAGAATTCATCTATAGACGAGGATGCTAATCTTGTCAAGGAAGATGGTCAAGGAGTCTCTAAAGAGCAGGAGAACATGCTTCCAGTATCAGTAAAACCAGTGCATGAAACAGAAGACCACCAAATTGTAAGCTACGGTCGCCATGTTCAAAGAATTATATCAGTCTTCAAGGAAACTTTGTTTATTTTTTTATGAATTTTACTTGGAAATATTGCAAAGTTTCTTCTTTTCTTTGGAAGAAAGCACAAGCAGTTACACAAGGCTCTTCACATGTTTATGAGGAAGAAATTAGAAATTAAGCTAATTGATCAAACATTACTTGTATTCTACTGCAGGAAATTCCACTAATATCAAGGGGAAACCTTCAGGGTAAAAGAGTGAACTTTTGGGATAAAATCAAGGAAACTCTCCACAAAATTGTTGAGGAATTGTTAGCCCCACCAACTATTGCTGCGGTGTGTTCTTATGAATAACTATTTCTCATACTACTTAGTACTTATAAAGGAAAGGAGAAATGAACATGTAAATTCTAATGTAACGCCTCTCATGCGTTGTATCTCTTTGTTTCAGATAATAGGATTCGTCGTTGGAGCAGTGCCATGGTTGAAATCTCTGTTCATAGGTGCAAGTGCACCACTTAAAGTTATTCAAGATTCAATCCAACTACTAGGGTACTTTGATTTTTGCATATCTGCTACTCTTTGCACAAGTCTTGAAGTTACTGATACATTAATTTGACTAATGCAGTGATGGCACAGTACCTTGCATCACCCTCATTCTTGGAGGAAACTTGACACAAGGTAAAGATAAACTTGAGTGTGATCTTGATAACTCAGTTATGCATATCAACAATTGAATACAAATCCATTTTTAAATTTTGAAACATGTTCAGGATTGCGCAAGTCACGAATCAGGCCTGTGGTGATACTAGCAATTATCTGTGTTCGGTTTGTGATCCTTCCTCTCTGTGGGATTGCCGTGGTGAAGGCGGCCTATGAATTAGGATTCGTAACACACGATCCATTATACCGATATGTTCTAATGATACAGTTTACTGTGCCACCTGCCATGAACATAGGTAAATTTTCCTTCAATTTCTGTCATAGTTTCATTGAATGCAAAAAACTGGATTTTTTGATGAAATGCCAATGAAGAGAACTGATGTCTAACTTGAAACTTAATGCAGGTACAATGGCTCAATTATTTGATGTTGGTCAAGAGGAGTGCTCTGTCATCTTCCTCTGGACTTATGTGGCTGCTGCAGTTGCTCTCACATTTTGGTCCACAATCTATATGTGGATATTATCATAAAGATTGTGTGTCATGAGCTTTAATTTTTTGATATCTTTCCTCAAAACAAGAGGAGAAAAAGGAGAAAATAAGTAAAGAATCATATTAGTCCAATTCTTTTTCGACAAATGTGAACTGAACTGTTTCAAATAGTGAAAAGAAAAAGGAGTAATTTGTAACATGTTTTTTGAATGTCTAAGGTTAGTTTGTTAGGCTAAGGTTAGTAGAGGATGTATACCTTCAAAAAAAGGTCAGTAAAGAATGCCTACATAGCATTCTTAATTATGTTTTGTATGTCAAAGCTTCTTAAATTTCATCTGTTTATTATTTATGATATGAATTTGAGATCTTCCTCGCAGCCATACTTCCATAGCTTTTGTTGAACAAATAGAACGCATGAATACTATGCATCTTTTATGCTCAATAATTAATTCTGAATGCAAGTCATGATAATTTCCTCTGGTCAAGGAATAGTTACAATCATCTTAACTTTGTAGCTGGGTTGTATCTGGATTGTCCTTTTGGGACTTCTTTGAGGTGTTTTATTTTTGGCTTGTTGACTTTTTTCTTTTCCTTCCTCTATTATACCTGTATTCTTTTCATACCTCTTGAATAGAATTGCAGGTTTCTCTTTCAAAAAAAACTTTCCAAGACCGGCTTTTGTTCTTCTTGTTAATGGCCATGGATGCAATTTGTAAACTTTAAGTGCTTATATTTAAGGAATTTGGACTTTGGAAAGAGGAGCCATCAGAGGCTACTCTAATAGGGTTAGGGATGGTAAATTTATCGACATCTGCCAACTAAAAATTGCACCTGCACCGTATTCTATCCATATCCGTAAATAAAAATAAATATGGATGCACACATGACTTTAAAAAATCTCTATCCACACGGATGCAGTGCAGATACGGATATGGATATATATTTGCACCGTATTCGCACCGCATATAAAAAATTATCATTTTATCTATATGTAAATTACTTAATATATTATATATGTATATTTTATGGTAAATTACATATGAAATCCTAATAAGTTACTAATTGTTAAGAATTTTAATAATGTAAGTTATTATTTTTTTAATTAAATATATTATTTATTATTATTTTTATTAAATGTGGTGTGGATATGCAGATATCCATATCCACAGTGGATGCAGTACGAATGCGGATGTGCGTGCGAATGTGGATAATATATCCGCACCATATCCGATCCACTGCTATCCCTAAATAGGATGGTCCATAATAGCTACCACCAGGGAATGCACAAAGTCAATCAGGGTTAGCATCCGTTTCATTATGCTTGACCAGCAATGTGGTTTATAGATCATGATCAGATATTTTCTCCAAAGAAAATTATGATCAGAATAGATAATTCTCATCACAATTCACAAACTCAGACTATGAGTAATTATAAAAAAATAGAAATTTAGACATCAATCATTTTCAAAATTAGGCTAGTCAATAGAAGATTCATTGCATCAATACTTATGCTCAATACTCAGAGCTAAGAATTTTTCTCTAAAATATATCTTTTTTTGGAAAGAGTGGAAAATGCTACTTCCTACCATGTTTCCTATCGAGCAATGCATTATTGTAGAAGATGGAGAACTTGCCTGTTGTCGCAGGTGTTTGGATAGTTCCTCCAGAAGATGAGAAGAGTTAATAAGCATTCAGGACGTGTCTAACATGGCATAAGAGATATGCCATATGTTCATATAAAAATCATATACACAAATAAGAAAAAGAAAACCATCATAGAATGTGCACCTTACCTCTGAAATGAAAGTTGGTTCTTTCAGTTCTCTGGAGAGGTTGAACTATAAGCAATACTGCAAGTATTAGTTTGTAAATACTGATAGAGTCTATTGGCTATTCCATGATGAAACTAATAAGCTGTTCTTCATAAATAACAGATATATGTTGCTTAACAACTTATCATAACATTGCAAGATCCTGGTTGGATTCTCCTCATTGTTTCCTTCAACAACTCAAGCTTCCAGGAAAATTTTGTGAGAGACATCTTCATTTCAACTTCAGCAGTTCTTTCAGTTCTCTGGAGAGGTTGAACTATGAGTAATACTGCAAGTATTAGTTTGTAAATACCTGATAGAGTCTATTGGCTATTCCATGATGAAACTAATAAGTTGTTCTTCATAAATAACAGGATAATATGTTGCTTAACAACTTATCTTAACATTGCAAGATCCAGGTTGGATTCTCCTCGTTGTTTCCTTCAACAACTCAAGCTTCCAGGAAATTTTTATGAGAAGCATCTTCATTTCAATTTCAGCACCAAGTTCATCAAATTTCTGCTTTTCATGTTGCAACTATGGTTTTCAGTCAATTCTAAAATGCTAACACATGAACTATAGACAAATTGGTCATATAGGGTCAATTGAAATAATCCAAAACCTGTTAATTGTTTAACATGGAAAACTTTTCCATCAGAACCAACAAGAAAAATCCACCTGTCTGCTTGTGCTGTCAATTAGGATGCTATGAAGACCAACAATTTCCTAGCACATTCAATTGTTGGACATCCATGACTCAAATTCTTCTTTGTTCAATAACTTATGCGAAGAGGATTGATTGGTGGTCACCTGACTATCCTGGTATTCTACTTGTCGAATAAGTTGAATCAAATCAGAGTTCGGGGAACTTGCTATAGAAAAGAGCTATTAGCACTTCAACTGGTTTGCATTATAATGTTCTGCCAAGGAAGAAGTTTATTAGCAACATGAATAGGCTAGCTTGCACAAGAACTGATGCTTCCCCTGTGCTGTTGCTCCTCACCAATTTGGGTTTTCTTAGTTGAACTGAGAAATGCTGAAGTTCAGAGTTCAATTCCCATAACAAGGATGTCAATAATAACACCATGTCACCATTTCTGTCCTCCAACCAATATTTCTTCAAATGGAATAGATTGGTGTCCTACAGACATCAAGTGTTCAGTCAATTTATCAAGTAGACAGTATATGTCACTTGTTCTTTCATGTCTTAAATCTTCAACTAAAAAGTCATGAACACTACCATTGATCTCAATTGAACTGATAGCCCTACACTTTTTTATGTGATTATCCTTCATAAGCTTTCTAACCTTTTTCATATCCTCCCACCTGGAACTCTCACTATACATATTTGAAACTAGAACATAGAGTCCCCCACTATCCGACTCCATCTTCAATATCTGTTTCATGACTTGCTCGCCAATCAACATATTCCCATGGATCCTGCAAGCCCCAAGCAAAGCACCCCATATAACAGCATCAGGCTTCATTGGCATACTAATTATCAGTTCAACCGCTTTCTCTAGGTACCCTTTTCGTCCTAAAAGATCAACCATGCAAGCATAATGCTCAATTTCATAAGCAACACCATAAATTATATGCATAGCTTCAAAATAATAGTTGCCAAGTTCTATCAAACCACCATGGCTACATGCACATAACAATCCTGTAAAAGTGATGGTGTCCGGGGAGAATCCCTCTTTTGTCATTTGCATAAAAAGGTCAATGGCATCAATTGCACACCCATGCATTGCATAGGCCCCGATTATAATGTTCCATGACACCACAGTCTTTTGAGGAATCGCCCAAAAGACATCCAAGGCAGTGCCAACCGAACCACATTTTGCATACATGTCAACCAGTGAATTAAGTAATGAGACGCTAGGGTTCGCAATATTCTGAGCTATGTAATTATGGGTTTCCTTCCCAATGACCAAGTCACCAATTTGACTACAAGCTGAAAGGACAGCTACCAAAGTCGCCTCATCTGGTATTGCCCCTGAAGATTTCATTTCAGTGTATAGGTTGAGCCCCTCACGGCTTAAACCATGCTGAACATAACAAGAGATCATTGCATTCCAAGAAACTACATTCTTTTCGGGCATCTGGTCAAACCAATTTCTAGCAACATCAAGTAGCCCATGCTTCGCAAAAGAACTAACCATGGAGGTCCAAGAAACCACATTTCTCATTGCCATTCTATCAAAACATTTATACGCCGCAGATAATTTCCCACATTTCCCATACATGTCCACCAATGCGTTCCCTGCAATCAAATCAACAGTGGCTCCAGTAACGACTATGTAGTGATGTGTTGCTCTGCCCAAGTCAACATTTTTTGCTTCTGCACAAGCAGACAGAATACTAGCAAAAGTGAATCCATCAGGCCCTACATCTGAGTTCCTCATCGCCCTGAACAAATTGAATGCTTGCTTACAATCACCCATCTGAGAATACCCACCAATCATCGAGTTCCATGAAACAACATTCCTGTTGGGAATTTCATCAAACACCTTGCGAGCCAGCTCAATCAGTCCACAAGAAGAGTAGGCGCTCAGGAGCGCGTTCGCAACAAAGATCTGCGACTCAAATCCCAGCTTAAAGATCAAGGCGTGAACCATCGACGCCTCCAACAAAGCCAACACAGACGCACAAGATTTGAGAACAAAAGGCAGAGTGAACTGATTGGACAAGAGGCCACAACGCAGCATCCGGCAGTGGAGGACAAGGGCCTCGCGTGGGCTGCGGCTATTGGAGTAACCTCGGATCAAGCTGTTCCACATAAACGTGTTGGGCAGGGAGACCCGGTCGAAGAGCCTGCGGCCATATAGAAGGTCGCCGGAGCCGGAGACGGCGCAGAAAGCGATAAGCTTCCCGAGAATGGGGGATTCGTGGAGCAGGCCTTGGGAGATGAGGTGGGCGTGCAGCTGCTTGAGCTGCTTCATGGAAGGGCATCGTTGGAGGAGGGAGTCGAGGTGTTGGTGGGCGTGGGATCTGAATCTGGGCAAGGAGGAGGTGCGCTGGAAGCAACATCGAGGGAAGAAGATGGCGGGTGCAGCGGGAGAACGCGGTAAACATGCCTCCTTTATACATCGCAACTCCATCAATCTATTCGATACCGAGATGCTGCAATATAACGGATAGTAGCGGTAACAATGTGCACGGCACGTCATATATATAATTTTTATTTATTTATCTATTAAAATATAATTTTTAATTATTTATCTCTTCAAAATGTATGTAAATAGCTAAATATCATCTTTATTATTACTACTTGTTACATAAACTTGTGTTGAACTTATTTAATCATAATTACTAATAATTTAAAAATAAATAAATAATTGTTTCAAATAGCTTTCTGGATGATTTCCGTAAGCATATATATAGTTTTTTTTTTACCATTTTCCAACAAGCATATATAGCCTTTGTCTTTACTCCCACATTTTTTTTATCTCCACTGGAATAATGATAATGAGCATTTAAGTTCATGAACATAATATTTAAATGTATTTTTAAAAGTTTATATTGACATGAAAATATTAAGTGGCGTGCTTAGGCATAACAATTTTATTAAGAAAAGAAACATGGCTAATGTTTAAAAGTTTATATATTATCCTAAAAAATATAATATAATTAACAATTAGGGGTGAGCAAAATCTGTACCGACTTAAATAATCCAAAAAATTAATTCGGGTCGAGTTAATCGAGTAAAAGGGGTCGGTTTGGATCTCCATTTTAAGAATTCTATACACTTTATTCGGGTCGGGTGAAAATCTTGATTTACTCGATTCTATCCGAAAATATAGTTAAATACATATTTGTGTATAATATATTTGTAAAAGATGATGTTGGCTTTGTGATTAGAAGTGAAAATAAAATTTAGAAAATCATTGAGGTCAATTCTTGATAGAGTCATATTTTTAATACAATTGTTCATATTTTCTATCATCATTTTCAAAATAAATTTTATTATTTTATTATTTTTCTAAAAAAAATTTGAGTTATTCGAGTTAATCGGGTCAGGACCCGACCTTATTCGAATTAATCGGGTTGGGCCCTAAAACTTTTTCGAGTAGAGTTAGACGGTGCAGGGGCAGTTTAATCAGGTTCGAATTATTCAGGTCGGATCGGATTTTGATCCGACCCGACCGATGCGCACCCCTGTTAATAACAATGACATGTATGTGTGTAAATTTTATAATTTGGTAAAGATATACGTGTCTGAGACAAAAGCAACCTATACATAATCTAGATAGATTTAGTGATCCGCTGCACGAGCCAATGCCCACAGACCAAGTAATTTGGACACTCGGAAAAAAGATTTTATACCCAATAAAAGGGAAAAATAGCATGCATGCACACATGCAAACCGCTGAAACATGCAGCAGACTTGATGTCCTAAATAATTAATAGCTGCCTAGGAAAATCAGGCAAACATGTGGCAAAGAAAGCTCGTTCTTTGAACTACAAGGCCCTAATTATCACTGAGTAGAGAAAACATGTATCCGTGCGATTAAAAGCAATTCCATATACACAATAAACATGAGCAAGGAAAAACAATTGCTATAGAACTCTAAGCTGAGCAAGGAACGCAGCACAAAGATCAAGAAAGAGGAGCTGTGGGCCGCTGACTCGCTGCAAGTCCAGGAGATATTTATCTTCCTTTGTCTTGTAAAGCTGAAACACAGACAGAGCAAATGAAGCTTCATCGGCAATGCATTATATGAATCATTTTGCAGGTATAAGAGAGCGCATATCATATAATTTTGCAAGCATAAAGGTCATGAAAGGGATCATCTGTCTGAACTTATTTTGCAAGTACAAGACATGTACAATACATAACTGAGCAGAACCAAGAATATGTATACAATGCCTGCACTCCATATAAAATTTGAAGGTAGGGGCTCAACGGTGAGGAGTTCCCACTCCTCCTCCATTCTTCACTTGCTTTGAAGGTTAGATCAGAATGTTGAAAAGAACTTTCCTTTATGGCCATATGGTACCATACTTGGTCACATATTGTTTACACAATGTTTCTTTTGGGTTTGATTTTAATGATAACACTGCATTGTTGTTCGTTCTGTATCAGTGTCCGTTGTTCTAAATGAGCCCTACACAAATAAGAAGACTACAAGGATCAAAAGTTGTTCCATGGAAACATTTCACTTGTTAAACTTTAACTTAACTCAAACCCCCCCTGTAGGTCACCTTAACATAAACAGAAACCCCCAGCATTTGTTTGGCACCAGCACAGGGCAGTAGCTTGGGCATAAGTGGAAGTAAAGAAGACACAGCAAGTGCTGTGCTGGCTTCACACAGACACACTAGATGGTACATAAATGTGAAGCAACTTCTATGTCAATAAAACTTGACCAAGAGGTCAAAGCATGTAATAAAGTATCAAAAATTAACAAGGGGCACTAATCCATTCATATGTATAGAACTGCGTTGACTCTTGATAGGACAAAACAATTCTTGGATTGGAAAAGTTGAACCACAACATACAGAAATAATTGGTTTGGGGTTTGGCACGTTAAACAATTAAAACCACTACTATCATTAATATAGCATATCATGAAAGAACTTACAAGTGAGTGATCAAGAGACAAACAAAGCAACACATATCTTGGTTTAACATTTGGACAATTGAGTATAGGTAAAAAACCATGTTAAACTGATATGCACACTTGATATCTGATGTTATTATATTAAGTCTAAAAATAAAAAGAAGAGAGAATACCTGAATCTCAAATTTGACTGTGTTAGATTCTTTACCAGCACCATCGTCACTTTCAATGATGGCAGTCTCATTGCCAAAGTTATGGTTAGCATTCAGAGCATTGTTGAGCACAATGTTGATATGATCAGAAAAGCCATGATGATAACGACATTTCATGTTATAAGGCCCAATCTTTTTCCAACAAACATTTAGTTCTTGTAGAGCTTTAAGGACCTCTGACATTATCTCACGAGGATGAGCTCTTGACTGTATATAAGATACATATTCAAGTCAGGAAGAGGATTAACTAAAACGTTATGTAAGTTCTACAAGATAAAAATAACCTGAAGTCCAAGAGCCCATTTTCTTTCAACAGGAAATTGTTGTCTCAAACCAATTTGTGGATCCATATATCCCACTAGGCGGTTTGCAATTGATGCAGTATCACTTGAAGTCATATGTGTCAAACCACAATCCTAATAGATGATATAAAATCAGTGGATTAGTTAACAACTTTGAAAATTAAGTTAATTAATGGAGATCTGTGCAAATTACATCTTAATGTTATAAAAATGCATTACGCACCATAGTTTCTTGAAAATCACCCCCAAGGTAACCACTTGTAGAACGGAATCGATTGTCCAGAAGTAAATAATATGAAACAGTGGCCTAAGAAAGAACACTTCCAAATAAGTTATGATTTCAGAAGAGAAAGACTATACTGAAAGAAGCTTCAAATAACATGGAGCACCTCATCCTGTATTCTTTTATGAAGAGATTGAACCAATAGGTTCTTGTCAAAGCCCATTTTGATTACCTCCTGAAGAATGTCTTCATCAATCTGGAAAAATGGAATAAATCATATGAAATCCAACAACAAATCAGCAAGAATTATCACAGCATCTTATCTTGGAAGCAACCTAAATAGGGTACACAACCAAATGACTGAAAAATTAGCACAGATGTGATGCAGAGTAAAATCCGCTTAATGCTAATACAGTATGATGAATCAGATAGAGTTGGTATTAAATATTCTTCATCTCATACATTCACAACTTCCTTAATACCGAAAGAAAAGAGAAAAAGAAAAAGAAAACTAGCACACTGATAGATTTCATTTGAAAGCATTTGTCAGATAAGACATCTCATAGAAACAAGCTATAATGTCCCAACTGTTAAAACTTCCAAGCAATAGGGTTGTTTTATGCCACTAAAAACCATGGTCAAATTTTGTTAGATTCTCATGAACATGAATATTGACAAAGCTTCTGATAAATCATTATAATTAAAAATATCCTAAATAATATTAAGAAACCTGATTAACAAATTATCTTATTTTCAACTTTCATCTACTTAGAAAAGTATTAGCCAATGGCAAAAGCAAATATACACACATTGCCTAATTTCCATTAACTAAATGTCTAAAACAATATCATCATCCAGAAAACCTAAGATGACATCTAGAAGTATATTATATCTTGACTAAGTAACAACTTTAAAAGGAACTTTACTTTTTTAGCTTGCTGCATTGTATCCGGTGGAGGTACAGCCAAATAGCGAGGAAGGCGAGTCTGGAACCATTGATGTTCGCGAATCTCACGGATAGTTATTCGCTTCATAGGATCCACAACAAGCATTCTTGGAATCAGATCCCTTGCAAGAGCAGACAAATGGCTAGGAAGAGTATATATCCCACCCTAAACATTTTGACAATAATGATATTTAGATTTTAGTGTGTATTTCATTTGTCTATATGGACTGAATGAAAAAGTTTAGGAGTTCTTACCTTTATTTTCTTAAATAAGTTGGGTATGTTCTCATCATCAAAGGGCAATGTTCCACAAAGAAGAGCATAAAGAATAACACCACAACTCCAAACATCAACCTCAGGCCCAGCATATAGTTTTCCAGAAATTACCTACAAAAGAAAAAGCAGAAAACATAGAACAAATGTCAAAGAAACTGGACTGAAAAACCAGACAAGTATATAACAGTTGAATGCACATACCTCAGGTGCTGCATAGTTTGGGCTCCCGCAGCTAGTCTTGAGAAAGTGGCCATCGCGCATGACATTACTCAATCCAAAATCAGCAATTTTAACATTGCATTTCGAATCCAACAGCAAGTTCTCTGGTTTCAGATCCCGGTGAACTACCATGTTTCTATGACAGTACTCAACACCAGATATGATCTGTTTTAGGAAAGAACAAACATACTCATCAAAAAATGAATAAAATGTAATGCAGCAGTACATGGTTCAAGACTTTGGAGAATTTAGAATGATTTATCAGGAAAAAAAGGGTTTTCAGAAGTCCTCAGTAACAGTATGTCAAAGTGTCAAAAGTAACAGTATGTCGGGTTGGGTTATATGCTAAGGGGTAGTTCGAGGGGTCGAGTAGGGTCAGGTCGGGTCATACAGTAAAACTCACAATTACATTTAACAAAAAAAAAGCCATAATTTTCAGATACATGGAGAAAAAAGGTAATGAAGAAGTAAGATCCTCCTAAGTACCTGCTGAAAAAAACGGCGAGCTTCATCCTCTTGGAGCCTGCCCTTTTCAACAATATAATCAAATAGCTCACCTGACTTAACATACTCCATCACGACATAGATATCTGATTGTGTCTCAATGACCTCATAAAGACGAATGATATGGGGATGCATAAATAATCTCAATATTTTGATCTCTCTTCTCACTGCAATATAGAGAAATATCATCTAACAAATTGTTAACCCATGAAGATGAGCACAGTTAATAAAATCTGAAGATGTACTTATGAGATATGTCTCAACTCTGAGCTATGTTGTTTATGAACACCCAAATTACGACTTGTGCAAATCATAGACATGGCAACTTTGAAGTCATGATTCATGACCATAGTACAAGTGTAAATGGATGTGCAGCAATCACAGTGCAATAAATTTTCAGCATGGAGATTGAGCCAGAAACAAGGCAGAGAAATTATATGAGAACATAGTAGATAATGTATTTTTTCAATTTTAACAAAGTTTCTACTCCTATAGGCTTATGTGAGTTAGACTAGCGGCTCACCAAAACAATTATGGGGATGGACCTGCAACATGCTAAAGGTGATAAACCACTTAATGGTTGATCTCGTGAAAACCTCAACATCTCTGCTCCATTATTTGCCGGGCAATAGGGAGTTTGAGAGAGCTCTGCACAGTGGTGGCAGGAATGAAGGAGCCTTGGTAACACAAGGATCATCGTACTCTTTGTGAAGGGTCTTGATATATAATTGGGAAGTATTATAACAGATTTGAAGGAGTTCATGCCAATCTCATGCATACTCTCACCAGCAGGCCTCCTTTTCTTGGTTCCTTTTCCTCAAGCAATCTTCTATAGGTTTAGCATAGCCTCCTGCTTAACTAACTTTTAGCTTGGATGTGGATCTAACATCAGTTATTGTTAATATACTTTTGTAAAAGAACAAGATGAGTTTCTATTTGCAATAGAATAAAACTTGTTGACTTTGGTGATTACTCCATTTTTGCATGTTGGAATACAATTCGTATAATCAATGTTAATATGACAGCTTGATTTTTTCCATCTAGGTTACTACATGAACAGAAAATCATAAAAGAAGAGTTATATTGATTTACTATAGCAAAAAAAATATATTTAATGATTTAATTAATTGTTGATGCATGTAGGATTGCATTAAATGTAAGACTCACATCAGTTAGATACTTAGATAACATCATATACATAGCAACATATGTCATGTCTGCAGTGTACTGTTTATCACCATTCCCCATTATCTAAAAGAGGTTAACATGGAAGATTGGTACAACCAATTCCAAACTAAAAGTGGAAACACATCTGATGTTGCAATGGGGCAGTTCAAAAAGACTATAAGCAGGTCCTTAACAAAATTAAACAAGGTAAACATGCACCCTTCCTCCCTTGTCCCCCACTTCCCTTCCCTTCCCTTTCCCTATAAGAATAGTCCACATACAAGCCATTAAGGATGAAGAACTTAAAGAAAAAACAACATGAATTATATAGTACAGATAAGAGCATGTAAAATACTATAAAGTATATGTTTCTAAAATGATGCTCTGCGATGTACCTTTTTCTTCCATTTCCATGTTCTTTATTTTACGGCGATTGAGGATCTTGATGGCAACTTTGTGCCCTGTCAATAAATGCTCTGCAATCTTAACCTTACCAAATGAGCCAATGCCAAGTGTTTTTCCTAGCTTATAGTTCTGTAAGACCACGTCGGCACTGGTTCCTCTGCCAGACACTTCCATTTCGGCTGTGAAATATTAATTGAAAAGAAAGTCAGCCTTATTGGTCCATGTATAAGTATACCAGAGTCATTTTTTCCTATGCAGTATTAAGATACTCAAAGCTGTAGCATAAAAGATGTATTTCCAAAATCATAAACCTTAGAGATAGAATTAGATAGCAAAGGCAATAGATAAACAAATATTAAGTTTATTAAGAAAGTTTCAATCATATAACACCTTATTATACGTCTTTTGTGTATTGACATATGGATAAAATAAATTAATACTTAGCATGGTGTAACAAGCTCGATTACACATGGGCTTTGCTTAATAACCATAAGAAATATATGAGAATACTGAACTAAATTGTGATTGTCCCAACATATAAAACAAGAATAGATTCCAGCTACCCGCCAGTGAATAGGCTGATTCTAAACTTATATAACCCAATTTATTTTCTATATCAATGGACTATTAACCCTTCATATAACACAAGACCAGCTAGTAATTACATAATAGAAAAGGTGAATCTTTAATCATCCATACCTTTAAGTCATAAATGCAATTTATTCTAACCCGGTCCAAATTACATTTGAAAACCCAAAGAAAATGAATTCGTCCATCTCAGCAGGAGAAAGAGGAAAAACATCAGATCTCAGATAGAGAACAGGAGCAAAATTCCAACATCCATCAATTAATTAAACCGGGAAATGCAAATTCATACGAAACCCTCGCGATTGAAGTGAAATAATGACAAAACCCCTGATTCTACGATGCCCATCTTCAGTAGTACAACAAAAATCAATACTTTCACAACTTTCCCTCATTTTTTCAGTCTCTTCAACCTAGCTATATCGAATGGACCACAAGAGCTGCGAGACCAAACGGAAAAGTAAGAAAATAACAGCAAAACGACGGACATACCTGGGTCGACCGAGGAGGAAGAGGGGAAGTGGAAGGATCGAAGATAGATTTGGGATTTGGCGGAGAGAGGAGAGAGGCCGACCAGATCGAGCTGGGGAGGAACTAGACGGGTTGAAAGGGAGAGGTACAATCACCGCAGGTGCGAATAAACGGATAACAAAAGGTTACTATCACCCGCCATCGACGCTCCGGATATGGAAATTGGAACCCCGAGCTTCTCCAGCTTCCGGTTATTATTTGGCCAAATAATTTTAGCGGCACGGAGAATCTTATCTTTTTATTATTTATTTTACTGCAGTGAAAACAATATCAACGTATAGCATTTATTACTGGACTCTTTATTTATTTATAATTAATTTTATACTAAATTATTATAAGACGTACGTAAACACAAAATTTATACACAAAAAATATATTTACAAATAATCTGGGATTGAATCTAAGACCTACTAAAATTATACCCGAATGTCTAAACACTAGGTTACTATTGAGTCAACTAAACTTCATTATTATTAGTTTTATAACCTCAACTTTCATCTAATCCTCCAAACACCATCTTAAAATATTTATTAATTAAAAAAAATATTTTTTGAATAATTAATGTTATGTCTTCTATTAAGTTAAATTTATCAATTTTTTTTAAAAATTTTGTGTGAACATGTTAAAATCATCAGCTAAAGTTAATTATAAATGAAATTATTAATCAATTCATCTTAAATAAATAAAATATTAATAAATTTTTGAATTAAAATTTTAAAAAAAGTCGACAATATATTAATTGCTCATATTTTTTTTTTAATTATAAGAATAAATTAGTCTTTTATTGTGACAAAAAAATTCTCTATAAATGATAGGGGTGAGCATAAGTACTTGGTAGAACCAAAACCATCGGAACCTATCCGATCGGATAGATTTTGAGTAGACCCGAATTAAATTTAGGTAGAGTTTGAGATTAAAAAAAAAAGAAACCGATTAAAATCGATTTTAGTTCTAAAATTTATACCTTGAAACTTGTAAATGAATAGATTTCAACAGGATATTCAGAATCTATAAATGAACAAGTTTCAATAGAGTATTCTGAACATGTATTAGAGCTAGGTCTATCCATTCGGTTTAACCCGAACCAAATTACCCAAAATTGAATATAATTTTCTTTGAAAATCCAACCTGAACTTGAATCGAATTATCCAAAAATCGAATAAACCCGAACCGAAATAATTCGGTTCAGTTCGATTCCCTACCCGAAAAAATCAAAATTCCATTTACATGAAGATACATAAAAAAAATTAACTGGGTTTGAGTGAAATGCCGGGTTCGGGTGTATTAACTATTAAGTTAAAAATTAAAAAATATATATATATTAAATTAGTTCGATTTTCGGTTCGGGTCAATTCCTAAATTCCGGGAATCGAATCCAAATCGAAAATCAATGTTTGGATTCGGTTCGGGTCAAGGATCAAACCCATCAGTGTCCAAATCAAACCGAACCGAATAATTCGATTCGATTTTTCAATTTTGGTTCGGTGTAAATCGAAATATGGACAACCCTAATTGGAGCTTGTAAAATGACTACACCACGGGTTCCGGTTATAGTTCAATTCCAGGTCTCAATATGATAGGATCCGGATCCAAAATTTAGAAAACGATCATATACAAAGTAGAATCCGAATATTATGAAAAATATACGACATCTAGATCCGCTCATCCCTACTAAATTTAAATGTTATTTTATTATTAATAATATTGTATGGATATATACAATTCCAAGAAAAATATAACATTAACAATAACATTATCCACTATATCTTCTGACAACACCAGAAGCTATGAAACTGCTTGGGAAACACATCTTCCCCCGGCAGGTGGTGTTGTTTGCGTGCGGGTTAGTATTGATTCACCCAACAAGCTAATCTTTCAATGATCTTCTGTTTCGTCATCTTCTTCCCCTGATCAAGTTGCTTCTCTGATTGCAGCCTCCTTGTCTTGGGAGCTACTACATATGACGTCCACAGATCCATCAAGAACAACGAGACGCCGCCCTCCAAGGACCAGATCCAAGCTCTCCAAGATTACCTCCGCTCCAAGCGCCCACCTCCCTCCGACCCTTGAGAAAGAGGTCTAATCTACTTTCTATAATGTAGGTGTTCGACAATATGTTTCTACGAATAAGCTGCAATCTGCATGTTTAGGCGATCGTTTCTTTCCTGTGTCTCATTAACTATTTAGTGGCAAATTAATTCCGGTGAGTGCGCGTGAGATCGCGGATCATAGTGGATGCGCGTGTACTGTTCGACAATATGTCTCTGTGAAGCTGGTACTTAGAGAAGAATCCTAAATAAAATTTAGAAAAATCTTCATTTATGCCAATTGCATGGAGATTACTCAAGTATATAGTTTAATACTATAAAAGGAGAGCAACAAACCTTCATTACCTAAGCATTCCTCTCTTTGATTTGTGTTGTGGCTTTGTTGTTGTTATTGTTGTCATCCTTCGTTAAGGATGGTGTAAGGAAGTCCTCTTGGTTTAAGAAGTATTTTGGCTTCTAGTTAGGATATTGTGTGATTGGAGTGTAAATATTTGATGTAATTTATCTTCAAGTAATATACTATAACTTTTATGTAAAAATCATACCCAAAATATCCATGTAATGAATGCAGTGAACCAATATAAATTCTTTATTTTTCTTTTCTTGTGCCTAATTGCTCTTAATTTCTCCATTCTCTTGGTCACTCACTGCTTGAATCGAATTTGTAAGAATTCATCTTGTGTGTTATTAACATGCAATATTCTGTCATTATTTTTATTTAAAAGATTGTGACTTCAGATTTAGTTGTTAATTTTTGACATTATTGTTTTAAGGCATATTTAGTAGGAGTGCAAGTGAGCCGAGCTGCTCGTGAGCTACTCGGGATTGACTCGATGAAAACTCGATTCGATCTTGTCGAGCTCGAGCTTTACATGTGAGCAAGTCGAGCGCAAGCTAACCAATACTCGTCTCGAGTGGTTTGTGAGCCTAATTGAGCTTCATATATTTATATATAATTGTCATATTGGGTTGGGCTTTTAGAACACATAAACTCGAGTCGAGCCGAGCTTAACTGATCTCATTCATGAGCTCGATAGAATTCGAGCCCACCGAGCTTGATCTCAAGCCGAGCTTAATCGAGCTCATCCACGAGCTCAATTGGGTTGGATAGAATTCGAGCCAACCCGGCTGAATTTTGAACTGAGCTCACTCGTTCACGAGCTTGGTCAAGCTCGAGAAAAATAAACGAGCCTAACGAACCGAGCTCAGGTTGCTCAAGTATAACTCGAGCCGAGCTCGAAGCTAGAAATCGAAGCTCGAACGAGCTTGAGCTCAACATTTCTTAAACGAGCTGAGCTTGAGCACAAACAAGCCCGGCTTGGTTGCAACCCTAGTAAGCTTGTTTCAATTGAATATAGGATTATTGTGTCATTATTAACATCAAGAGGGAAAGTAAGCATCGTCCATGATGTCGATGTAAAACATTTTGGAGTCACAACAAAGTGAAATACTATACAATCTTAAGAGTAAGAATTACAATGGAGAACCTGTTTTAACAGGATAAATGCATAGACTTGTTTTCCTCAATGACCATTGCAGTAGTGGCTAATTATAATTTGAAGAAAGAAAACACTTTTTTAACACCTTGATTCTTCACTTGTCACAAACTAGATATTATTAAACTTGAACGTGAGATTAAATAGATCATTTTTTTTATAACAAAGGGACACTGTTGAAAATTCCGTTGTTAAGAGTTTGAGGAGACAAGAATGGATGAAACATATATACCTTACGTATTTCGTAATAGCACAGAAAGCAAGGACATTTGTGAAAGATACAACGAATGAGTCAGATTAGATATCTCATGCTTCTCTTCTCTTCTTCTGTATGTTCTTCTCTTCTTATTTCATAATAGCAAAAAAAGCAAGGACTTCTCAAAGTTCTAACAAACAACCTCTGTTACACGTAAGTTCTCTTCTTTTGTATGTTCTGGATAGCTATTAACGATTTGCCTATTTGAGATGTTAATGTTTTTGCAGTTATGCAAGGTGCACCCAGCCCGTGTCTATAGGTACGTCTTTTTTGTTTTTAGTCTCAATATAGTTTGTGCAAATATATGTGATTTTTGTGTGGACATATAAGTATGCAATTGCAGTCATCTTTAACATTCTTTAGACAAATGATTTTCCTGACTGAACTATGAGATGATTTTGGTAGTACCATCTGCATATTATGCACACCTAGCTGCCTTCCAAACTCAATTATATATGGAACCAGAGACATCAGATGGTGGTTCTGTGGCAAGTGGAGGAGTTCATGCCGGTGGCTAACACAAATCTAGTGCTGCAGGTAGTGCAGCTATTAGAACTTTCCAGCAATAAGAGAAAATGTCAAGAAAGTTAATGTTCTATTGTTGAGACATGTATCTTGCTTAGATGTTCAGTCTATTGGTACTTCAAGTTGGAACTTATTTAATGTTGTTTGTCATATCATTCACATTAGCATGATGTATGCCCGATGTACTTGAAATTGCAGTGATTCATTTATGGTTCTATTTGGTTTGCTATTAACATTCACGTTCTCCATCCTACTGATTGATGTGCTATGTTGGTGTATGCTTAGGTTTTTGAGACAATTCATGAGCGTGAAGCCAGATCTATCCATCCTTTTGTTGCTATTGTTCTTCTGTCTGAAGTTGACTCTATCGGAGGATTCTCTGATTAGGCTGTTCTTCTTTTGGTTATATAGCATGCTCGGCTGCTTCAGTTTTTTGGATATGCATATATCAACTGTGAATAGGAATGATATACAAATCACGAATTCCAAATCTTCTGAATCTTATTATCATAAATCACAAATTTACAAGCCACTTAATTATTCCAAACAAACCCCTTGAAAATTAATACATGAACGCTCGAATTATGTAACCAGACATGCTCCATATGTCTTTTTTTTTTCAATCAATCAATGCACTGACTGAAATAGAATCTCTTGTGGCTCCAACAGAAGGTACATTTCGTGTGAAGTATTCTGTCGTACTGAGATCATGTTGCATTCAGGGACTACCGAAAAACCTAAAATGTAGCAATTTACCAGTATATTTCTTAACAGGGAAAAGAAAATCACAGGAATTGGAGCAGGCCATCAACTTACCGTTGAATTCGCGACTGTGTACGCCTGCAATAATCAAAAGAGTAGCTAATTTGAGCAAAATTCTCTCATCTGTATTAATATTCAAAGAAGAGAATTAAGGATTCACTTGCCTTCTTTGTGTTATCTGAGATGGAGGCTTTGATAGAGGTTTAGCTACAGTTGTAGTTGGGGGTGGCTGATTATCTTGATCAGCTGCAACTGGAACTGTCTTTGCCTGCAGTAATACACGGATTTCATTAACCAGAAGACCAAAGTTGATAATACTCACAATACGATCAAGACTTACTGAGATGAATCAATCTAAAAGAACAAAAGTAGAACTGAAGATGCTAACTGGGTCATGCTCATTTACTGAGAATTGGTTTCTTATTGAACTCACCAAGTTCCTGAACTGTAGATTGTACAAGAGTTGGATATAGCGCTGCTTGGCATGCTTCTCCTCCTTGTGCATTTGTCTCCAGAAGCTATAAATGGATCCCATGTTCAGCACCTTTTTTGCATAAATCTTCCACGTGTAGCTGCCAAAATGCATCAGATTCTCAGTTTCTGCACAAATTCTTGGTAATCAGCATGAAATCAATTACCATTCGTTGATGCGTTGCAGCCCAGCAGCGGAAACCTTGTTCCAGTAGCTGCTGTCTTCCCTGCACTTGGCAAAGAAATCTGCAATCTTGTTGCTCGACTCTTCGCCGTTGTTGGGGTTGATGTGGAAGCCGGAGACTCCATCGACGATGATCTCCGCCGGACCACCCTGGTTCGTGGCGAAGGTCGGCAGGCCGCAGTTCATTGCCTCGATCACTGTCAATCCAAATGCCTCATACAATGCAGGCTGAAATCAAGCACTTGGGGCTCATTTAGTATCCGAGTTTTTGGTAAAGAAATATATGCAGATGATAGCAAATAAATGGTTTCGATTGAAAATTAAAGACCTGCACAAAAGCTCCTTTGGTGTCGGCGATGCAGCGGTAGAGCTCGCCGTTCCTCATGCGATCGTTCTGTGCTGCTATCCAACGCAAGTAGCCACGCAGTTGGTACTTGGAGATGAGGGAATGCATCTTCTTGATCTCAGCGATCTCTTCCCTGTCCTTCGAGTTGGAGGGGTCCAGGAATCCTGCAACCACGACGAGGTTCACGAGCTCTCTCAATCTGGTGTTCTTTCCATACCACTCGACCAATCCGGTTATGTTCTTCACTGTGTCCAGCCTTGCCATGGAGAAGATGATCGGCTTCTTTCTGTCCTCAAGGTAGCTTCTGTAATTGCCATGCCACCAAGTTATCAACAGTGTTTTATTGATTCAGATGCTAAATTTTAGATCAATCTAAATGGTTAATTTATAGTTTTATACTATATGTGGAAATTGAAATAGAACAAACAATTACGTACATGTGCTCATCATTGTCTCCTTTGCTGTAAAGAAGCTCCTCGATGGCAGGATGAAAGGAAGTGAGTCGCCTTTGTTTGAGCGTGTAGGGGAAGTAGACAGTTTGGTCGGCGCCGGGGGAAGCAATGTTAAACTTGGGATCAAAGACATTGATGCCCGAAGTAAACCGACACAGCCCGGGCATTGTAAATGCATTGTGGCTCTCATACTGCCCAGGTCTTTCTTTACTGCTTTGCCAAAGAACTCATTCTTGAATTAGAACAACTCCAGGGTTTCAAATAAATTTATATGAGATTTGTTTAAAAAAGAAGTGTTTTACCTTCCCGCAATTTCTTGGTATGTGCTGGTAATGATAAAGTCAGTAGTGTTCATGGAGATAACGTCGGCTGTGAATTGGCATGAGAAGTGATACTTTGGATCCAATTCCTTCCATTTGACATCAGAATCCTCATACTTGGTTTTCTCAAGAGCATGGGCTATAGTACCCTGTTTTTATATGATTTTTTTTCCTTTTCAGATAAGCATCGACTTCTTGAAGAATTAGAAAAGCAAATATTCCACTGAAGTTAAGATACTTTTATCTGCTCTTCTTGAGTTGCATTACATATAAAGTCAATTACACACTCATGGATAAGTCAAATTTGTTTGCTTATATGTGATTTTTATATTATCGTTTTGCTCTATTTTAGTCTTGTGGTTAACAAAATTGATATTTTTACTTTTTTCATATACACTCATTTTTTAATGCAAAGTTATAGTGTTATAAATATATTATACAGCTAACAATGGACATAATGTGCTAAAAGAATCACATTTACGTATAAGTGATATGAAAAAAGTCATATGCACACTCTACTCAAACTGAAGGTCAACTTATTTTCAGGCAGATGAAAACTGTAGTTTAGTTGAGCATACCTGAGTAACTCCAAGTTTGCTTGCCATTAGAGATGCCACCAAGTTGCCATCAGTATAATTTCCAATAATCAAGTCTGGTTTACCTTCTAAGATGTCAAGAACTTTAGCAGCAGCATCCTACACATTCCAACAAAACTTAAGTACTAACTTCAAACAATCTTATGACAGAAGCAATTGAACTTAAGAAGCATGCCTCAGCATATTTCTCAAGGTAGGGATAGATGTCAAAACGCGAAACCCATTGACGAAGAATTCTACTGTCAGTCCTAAATGGAAGCCGAAGAATATACGAGTGACTCGTATTCAGAATTGCTTCAAGTTCTTGGTTGCATTTAGTCCCCCTAGCTTCCGGTATCAACCTTGTTACCTTCATAAATTCTTTCAATTAATTTGGATTCTTTGTGGACATAGACAAGCATTACATTTTAATGTGACTTATTGTCTTACCACAATAATTTGAGGTTTAATCACCAAACCTTGCTGCTTGATTCTAAGAAGCAGTTCTTCCTCAAATGCTCTTACTTGATCCAAAATATAAACAACCTATAGAAAGGATGAGCTGATAAGATGCTATAAGTTGCAGCAAAAGTTTGTGATCTTATGAGTTCTACCTGTCCACCAGTATCAGGTAATCCAAGCACATCTGCTTGCCCAAAGTAGCCATGTGGAGAGAAGATTACAATGTTGAAGACGGTTGGAACTCGACCAAAAAATTTCTCTATGCTCACAGGATCTGGTGCTTGAAGAACTTCTGAGAGACAATTCAGTGTGTCCTTAACCCTTGCGGCAGTGTCACCCCATCCCTTCTCCAAACCCATTTCTTGGAATCTGCAGAGCAACATATGTATAATTTAGTTCAAAGTCTCAACATAGGTACCCATAATGGTATTGGACTGGATTGATATGGGTACCAATATAACAAGCGCTATGCCAAGTCATATAAAACAAGACTGTACACTCTGGTAGCAATATGAAACAAAACTCTAATGTATGGTTTGTGGTTTGTACTCTTATGTGGTTTCTACAGCTAGAATCACCTTAGCTCAAACTTTTCAAATGGCATGTTCTTAGGTAGAGTGCTGACATATCCTTCAGCCAAGATCAATGCTGCCTGAAGTCTGATCACAGTGTCAAGCTTGCTATTTATCATCAGATTCTGCAAATATATAATGAAAAGAAATCATTAAAAATCTTTGACATGTTCATTATTGGAATTTCGACAAAGGTTGCATTTTATTTAGCTTCTTACTTCTCCTTTGTGATTAAGAGCAAGCAAGTAGTCTAATAATGGCTTCACATTAATCGGATTCTCATTCAGTTTCAATGATAAGAATCTGGATATAAATTGCATGCCATTTCCTATTGATGAGGGCATGGAAATATGAGGTGTTGACAGATCAAAAGCTCCAAAGTCTACTTCTAGTGCATTTTCATCATTTGCCCTATAAAATTAGCATAAGTGAGTAGAGTTCTGAGTCTTTTGAAGTATAAAACTTTTACGTTATTTCATATTTGTTTCATACCATGCCTCACTGTATAGTGTTTCTTTATACTTCAAGTATTCTGCAGAAGTGATTTCATCGACTTGTAAATCCCCGGAATTCACTTTAACATATTCCCATATTCCTGGAAATCGCCTCACGGCAAATGCAACAAAAGGGGGAAGAACAATTGCTTCCTGCCATTTGATCATAGCAACCTCTAGCAAAATGAGTTAAAGCTGAAATGAAATCAAAGTAAGAGCAAGAGAATATTGTTACCTGAGTAGAGCAGATAATCAAACCAAGAAATCCTTCCATTAGCTTGGTTTTCTCCACTTTGTCATCCATTGTGCTCTCCAGCTCTTCCATCAATTGCTGGTTTTTCATGAGTCTCTTGCCCTTCGAAACATACCTAATTTCTCATTTGGCACAACAACACATCAATAATGCTGCAATAATTCAAGAGACTCAAGGCATTGATGAATGCAATGTACTGGTACCTCGCGAAGCATCGCTTCATCTGATACCGGCTCTGTCGTAAGGCTTCAGGCAAGCCATCTGCAATGCTATCCGATCTCCGAAATTTTGCGCCGACCATTGTGAATGCTAGTGCTGAGGAGGGAATACAGCAGCTACGGCCAACTTTGGAGGCTTACACCCTACAGAGCCAGGCTATGACCTGTTTTGATCGAAGTTGAAAGGTGTGAATTTATATCAGGTGCTTGCTATGATATCTATAATTTGAGCCCATACAGGGATTCTTTTTACTTGGTCTACTGGAAAGTTGGAATCTTGGATTTGTGAGCTGTAACTATGGGCAGAGAGAAGCCAGATAGCAGAGAATGCTGCATTGCTTGGAAGAGTAATTCACTTATTCTTCTCAGAAATGGTACATGAGGGAAAGTCAAGAGCAAGAAAGGCATTTGAAAGTAGTTCCTTGTTTGTTTTGCAAAGTGAAATAGTTCCATTCCTTTCAAAATCTTTTTGCCGTGTAGCTGGAAGATTTGAAGCTTCCTTAAGAGGTTTGGAATTTTATCCTCCTATTCCCCATATTGGCCAACTTTGCTTCCAGGAGCTGCTTAGCTTTTAAATTCTTTAACATTCTCACAAAAAGATCATTCTTTCAGGAAAGATTTCTGCATCTATATAACAGTTTGATATTTATTTGAGTTGTAGCAAATGCCAAAGAGTGCTAGCTTAAGAATACGCGTGAATAGACCTGACAATATTTGGCCCGGACCCGCTCGGCATGATAAAATTGGGCTTAGGTTGATCCTTACCGTGCCCGAGCAAGGCGCAATGTAGGCCCAGCCTAGCCCAATAAAGATTTATTAATTATCAAAAATATCATGCTATCGGGCATGAATCGACTCAATATGGGCTCAATAGCCCGATAATACTATTTGAACCCGATAGAACAATTTTGATTTTTTGTTATCGTGCTAACAGACCGAGCCCACTGTTTACTACTTGTGTTGTGCCGAGGCGGGGTCCCGGGCCTGAATTTTTATCGGGCCGGGCATGATTTTTGTTCGGGCCAAGCCGGCCTGGCTCAATATCTTCGGCACAACACGAATTATCAGGTCTACATGTGAATATATTTTATTTGGAAGGGCATTCCCGTAGTATATTTGTGAATATATAGGGCACTACTACAATAGCAAATACACAATACGACAAGCTACACTCACCCTAGAAATGAAAAGAAAAAAAACATTAATAATTTTCTTTACACGTGAGAATAGAATCATTATAATATCCTGAATACATGACCTCCAATATTTCTACTACCATCGTCTATATGAATGAAACAGCTCATTCTCGAATGTGCATTAATATGCATCACTAAACCAAATCCTTGAGATAAAACTGCTACGTTGTCTTAAATGAATGGCTATCTTCAAGCTGAATCAAGAAACATCTTTCTTATCAGGTTTTCCAATAGAGATCTTTACTCTTTCACTCTTCAACGTGGGGGCTTGCAAGTGACTTGTTGCTTTAATCTGTTGGTGCCCTGTAACTAGCTTATGCACTATGCATAAGCACTGTTCTGCCATGGCAATATCAACACACTGAAGTAACTACATGATCATTCATACATCGAGGAGTTTGAGTGTTGAATTTCTCTATTATGTCTTCTAACTCCATCAACCAGAAGCTGCACTGTCCAGCTGAGTTCTGCTAACGAGGATACCTTCTTCCCATATCTCAGTCCACCTTTGGAGGCACAAACACATAAGATTACGCAAGTAAAAAGCATTAGGCTAGGGAATTTAAAAAAGATGACAAACAAGGTTCATCAAACCTTTGAAGGAAAAATCACAACAAGAATATCTCTACATGTTTCTCAAACAAATTTATTTAGAAAATAAATCTATAGATTGAATTCCCTTGTAACAACTTAGGATTTTGAAAAAGTTGATCACTCAATCAAATTTAATATGGTATTAGAATAAGAGGTCCTAAGTAGTTAATAGAAGAAAAGTTAGTCCACAATGTTCTACTTGGGCTAGTCTAATCTAGTTTGCCCTCCTCAGAATATAAATGTATAGATTGAGCCCTTTCCAAAGAACTTAAACTTTTACAAAAGTTGATCTTCCAATCAAATAAAGGTTTATACAAACTAGAGTGCTTTTGCAAATTCAGTACAGCAGAGTTAAGGAAATATTAATTAAATATGGGATTATCTTTGGATGCTTATGAAAATAGCACATAAGGGAAGATAGTTTATTTGGTTGTATTTGCAATCACATGTTCATGTTATACAAACTCTATAGATGTACTAAGCTGCAGTGCTGCACTATTGCGTAAGTGATTACACGATACTGACTGAGTTTGCATATTGGTCTTTATGTAATTCACTTACAGAATGAGGATTCAATAAAATGCTTGTTTAGAAAATTTAACATTTGAATCAGCTTTAAAGTGCCACTGGCTGGAAACAGGCTACAGGGATATGGTTAAAATAAGACAAGTCAGTTTTTTTTCCTTCTTTTTTTCAGTACTAAATGCCATAAGATCCCGAAAGGTTCCAATTTGCTGATAATTCTAAATTTACTTGGTTTTTATCAAGCATACGTCATATAGATATCCTTCATTCCACCAAACCCAACTCCAAATGTGATAAACACAATATTACATTTTAGATGCTGTTCTAGTGTTCTGCATATAGAAGAGCTGATACCAATGATAGGACAAGCTACTATAAATGTTATGCCACATCTGAAAAATATACCATGCAAAAAGATAAAGAACAGCTCTTTGACTGAATAACAGCAATTGAAAATAATTTTCCATTATTGGCAAAAAGAAGTTTGGTTGATTTCTATTTTCTCGATGAAACATAATCAACAAGGAAAAGAGCTTGCGGAAGTACCTTGATCCATCAACACCTATGCACAGGCTTTGGCCATGACGCCAGCCATTTTTAAAATTGCCAAAATATATACTGCCACCTTTAGAATAAAATCTCCCTTCCCCATTGGCCTTTCCCTTCCAAAAGTTTGCAAACCAGCGATCCCCATTACGAAAATAGAACCAACCCTGCAAAACAAGAGGAAAACAGATCTATAGATAACAATGCAATTTGTGTATGGCATCCCATTGGATGATAGGCAGTTCAAAGTTAGCTTAGAAGAGGAAGATAAGTATTACCTAGATTAAACAAATAAAGGGATCCTACGTTAATAAGAAAGTACTAGTAATTTATTTATTGAACTTCTTTACCATTGTGTAGTATGAACAGACTAAAGTAGTAACATAGGTAGCTCAGAACTGAAGAATATCTATTAAAGGACCCAATAATAACAGCACATCAAGAATTTAGAACATTTTAGCAAGAAAACAAAATTTCACTTAAAAGCAAGCAAATTATAAGAATCTTCCATCATGAACTGTGATTCTGTGAATGTCCTGATTTGCCACAAAAAAATTTAACCCATATGTGTAATGAAAATTACAAAGACAAGTAAGCACTAAGGGTAACAAGTTTTAGAATTTAGTGGACAATAACAGGAGCCAAATAGAAAGCAAGACAGCACTCATGGTTTTAAAATATTAGTTAAAAATATTCATTGACTGGTGTTTATCTATACAATCAAGTGTATGTATAACATATTGGACCAATACCTCTCACTACACCATTGTTTATTTTATTTTTTGATTATTTATCAATGATTCCGACGTAAATGTTAGTCTACCACTCATCTCTTGGTATTTTTCAGACCAATAAGTTACTAATATTATTAATCCATATGTAAAACCATGATTGGACTCTTTACCAGAATTTCATACCTTTCCGTGCATAAGATCATCCCTCCATGATCCTTGGAACACGTCTCCATTACTGTAGTATAATGTACCAATACCACATCTCTTTCCATTTCGCCACATGCCATCATAAAAACTTCCGTCTTTGAATGTCAGACGGCCCTATTTGATAAATTTGACATGTCAACAATAACATAATTCTTAATTTAACACCAGAAAGCATACGAAACTCCACTATATATAAGTTGAATTCATGATTAAATTCCTCTAAAATCTTTATATTCACTATTTTGTATGAATTATACCTTTCCTTCAGGCAAACCTCCCTGGCATCTTCCTCTGTAACTTCCTCCTCTATATTGAATTTCCATGATACGTGTCCAATTTTTCTGTGATTCTCGTTCTGATTCCTGAAATTTGCAGGTAGAAATGCATTTTCCATTATCTATACTGCTGCAGGATAATACTTTCAACAAAAAGAATAAGTTAATGACATATTCTTCATAATAGGACTGTTTTTCTTCTCATAGATACTTAAGTAACCTATTTGTTTCAGATATAACTAATGGAACACAGAGCCATTCCATCATAACTAGTCAAATGCTCTATGGAATGTCTAGGAGGTCTGGCAGTTAATGTTTTTTAGTCAAACTATATAATCAGCAAAATATCCTACTAAAAAAATGGTAAATAAATAATTTATTCCATTCACTTCTGCTCTTGGGTATCTTCTTGATGGTTAAGACTTAAGAATAAACTATACCAGAGATCATTATCTTGTATTAAGCATAGAATATTTTCCATATTGCTACTTGAGGAACCTTTTGAACTTTAGGTTTTTGCAAAATAAAACATCATTCACTTTACCATTTTAGATATAGAAGATCCTTGTAATGAGTTCAAGATATATGAGTTTCTAATAATGGCAACATTGATTTACTGTTTTATTCACTCGATGATGGTTGTCTTAGGCCCAATTACATATGACTAACTTTCAATGTGGAACTTGAAGAATTATTTTCTCTGTGGCACAGAAATATTAGTAATGGAGGTGTCCATGGCCATTATGTGAGCAATAAGTAAAATGGTAGATGGTATTATTTTTTCAGCTCATTCTAGGATGTAAAAAAGAATTGGGATTTACCAGCATTGATGCAGCACGAGCAGAGAGCAGTCCTCCAGTTCGAGATCCATTCAGATTTTTGCCTTTTATCAGTGTCAATGCAGAATTATAGATTTCTATTACAGCCTCCAAACTGGCATCTGTTAGTGCACCTCTGGAAGGAATTGGTTGGCTACTCGTCAATTCTTTACTACTGTTAATGTCATCCAAATTTTCTGGAACCCCCAGGTTTTTATACACTGAATTATCAGAGCACAAATCAGAGGACTTTACACCAATAGGGAGACTGAATGCTTCCATTTCATTCGCCTTGTTTGTTGCTTGTAATGAAGCACACTCTTTAGCCCACAGCTGTGCAACATGGAAGCAAGGTCCAATATTCCAGACATTCTGAATATTTTGTTGTTCTGTATAACAAAAGAAGTTCAGCTCGATTCCTTGGAAATGTTCAAGGTCAAAACAAACTGTATGTTAATTGGGCAGAACCTAACTTACCATTTTCATTTTCATTACTGTTTCTGTGGATAAAATCATCACTGCACTCAGAAAGTGTAACTTCACTTTTGATTTCAGGACTAGATTCTCTACAGGAACAAGACAATAATTGCAGTCAAATCCCTGTAGGACCAAATTTAAATGTTCAAAAAGGAACAATGAACAAAAAAAGTAAATAAACTTAGGAGTTTTACATACTTTCTAGATAGTAAAATTTCCATTTCTTGAGGACACTCATTATCATAATCATTAGTGTCATTAGCTGAACCCAAATTTGAGATGTTCCCATTTTCTGAGGAGCTGGATGAATCCGGTGTACATTCAGAAGCACAAACTGACAAGTCAATTTCTGGTTGTGAAATTTTTCTTTCGATGAGAGAGGAGAGGAAAGGAAAATGAAGAGCCAGACTTGTCAAAAAGCCTTTCTTAGGAGAAGCAACCTTCTGAGTACCGCTGAGAAAAACGTAAAAAGAATATACTTCAGAAAGGTAATTGCCATCATTAAAAAGCTAACCATGAATTATGTCATATAAGTATATAACCCAGGAATCATATAGAATTGGTTTATGCAGACACTTGTATATATTTATATTTACGTCAGTATGTAATATGTATATGTTGAATTATATACAGTGTACTTATTAAGTTGAATTAGACAGTCCTTTTTCTGAAATCTGAGCAACAATTAGAAAGCAAGTTAAACAAAATGTAGTTTCAATAATCCTTACCCCACAACCAGAAGAGTTGTTATGACTAAATTTGACTCCAGATGAGACTCTTGAACTCTGGAAACTACGATTTCACTTTTGCATTCTGAAATTTGACGGAACATAGCAACAGCAGAATGCAGGTCAGTTTCATCCACACCAGATCCACTAGCAAAGGTGACTATTACCAGGCCATTCAAGTCCTGTGGATTAACAATAGCTGGAATGAAACTCAACTAAAATTTAGAAAGAAGAATGATATTTTTGTTTGGAAACTTGAGATCCAAAAATTTGCTATCATTTCCTATTAAAGAGAGAAGACTAAAGGATAATGATCTAAATGAAAACGCACAGCTAATACAAAGTCAACTGTCAAGTGGTAAAACACAGTACCTTTATACCATCACTAAGAAATGGACAATGAAAGACAGCCTGTTTGATTGATGATTTAACATCATAACCAGCTCCAAAACCAACTTTAGCTTCTCCATAGCTTTGTAAAAGCTGTTGTTAATAAAAGCTACATAAAGATCATGGATCTTAAAGCCATATTCCAAAATACATGGCAGATAAACTGATGCCTTACTTTTACCATTTCCATTGGTCTGACTTCTTTCATCAGTCCATCAGGTGAAGTCTGAAACTTCAGATTATTCTCCTGACATTAAACAATTAAAAAAAAGTCTGAGAAAGATGCCACAGTTTGAAGTAGTGGTCCCCACAGAGGCAAACTTACAGACATCATAATAGGTATTGTGTTTAAAGCCAAGAAGACAGCATTGTTTGCAGTTTCCAAAGCTTCAGCAAGAGTTTCTGCTTCTCTTTTCAGTAAAGAATCTGCTTCAACAACTGCAAGTCGAGAGAAATAGAAGATAATATAAGCAGTCATAAGACAAGATGTCAAGATTGCTCCAAGATAGCTTACATCTAAACTGAGTAAATGTCATATGGATCAAAAACCAAATTAATGATTAGTATGATCTTTAACTAGTAACCTAGATAACAAAATAAAAACAACTGAACTCGCCATCACTCGTGGATAGTTCGATATCAAAAACAAAAAAACATTATATTTAAAGTGAGATCATAGATAATAATACAAATGTGTAAGGGATACTGTATCAGTAACATTAGATCTGCATTTCACTGGGTGCCCTGTAATAATCTGTCTCGATATATGTTTGTGCAATGCTACCAGAGAAATCATAGAGTTGATACTTACATGAGATCCTTTTGTTTCATTACAAAATTCTTACTTAAAAATTAAAATAGTCTTTTAAAGTGGTAAGTGTTATGTAATGTAATATTATCTACTGTGTGAACCCATAGGCCATAGGGTGTCAAGCATAATCCTTGTTCAAAGTCATCTACTAATGTCCTCGTTTTATGCCATCTATGTACATAGTTTCCATTACCTCAAAGTATATAGCATATAGATGACCATGCGATCCAAGTCTAAATTGGTACTTAATCTTGGGTGTATCAAACTAAATAAAGATGGCACTTGATGAATGCCAAATTGGTGTGCATTTTCCTTTTTAAGGCACTAGCTTAAAAAAAAAGTGAATATAGTTACAACTTACAAGTGACAGCTCACAGCTAGATAAAGAGATAATTTTCAAGCATACATTTATTTAGAAGGATATATCAAGCATGCATTTATTTAAAAGGACATACCAAGTGATCCTTTTAAGAATAGCCTTACCAATATAGAAGTGCGAGCAATCTTTAAGTTTGATTTCCAATTTTTCTACCTGCACATTGATCCAATACTCAAAATAAGCAACTTTAAAATAAAAGCAAATAACTCGTTCAAAATTGGGAAGCTGAAACTGGTACATGACAATTTGCACATGAAAAAACCAATGCCATGCTCTAGAATCTACTAGTACATGAGCACAGGTTTTGATGTGTAATAGTAACAGTTCTAAACCTCTAAAGAAGAGCATCCTATTATTTGGTTAGTGATATTGATCTAGAGAGAGCTCAACATGGGAAAGATCCCATACAACTAAATGCAGTGTTGTCAAATTTCCGCCATGGCGTGGCGGATTTTAGAGAAACCGCCACGCGGAAACCGCAACGTCACGGTTTTTGCGTGGCGTTTTATGGCGCCCACAATCCACCATGGCACCATGGCGGAAATGGCGCCAATGGCGCCTTTTACATGTTTTTTTCTTAAAGGAATGGTGTTTTTGTAATTTCTGAAAAGGGTTAAGGATAAAAAACCCTAATCCTTAAGGCCTAAAGGTTGGCGGCTGCTCTGGACTCTAAACATAGAACCCTCCTACCTACGGCTAAGGTTTAAAATCTCGGTCGGTACGGTACGGTAAGTCCGGTATTTACCGGCTTTTTAGGTTTCCGGTATACGATATACCCGGTATTTGAAAAAACCGGGTATATTGTGTATACCAGGCGGTATATGGCGGTATGATGCCATATACCGCCCGGTATGGGCGGTATATACCGGGCGGTATATGGCGGTATGTCACGAAAAAAAAAAAAACCCGACCGGTATGCATTTTCATACCGGTACCGGCCGGTGACCGAAACCGGTACCGGTACTGAGATTTTAAACCATGCCTACGGCTGCTCCACTCCGACGATGAACTCCGACGACTCAAGAGAGCTAAAGAGCATAAAAGATAGTTGTTTTTGTCGTTTCTTTTATGTATTTCTCTCCCATTCAATTCTCTCCCTCACTTCATTTAAGTTTTCTTGTTTTTTTAGGTATTTACACACTCAAAGGAATTTTTTCTGTTTCTTTCTTTTTTTACTTGTTTTCTGTTCTATTCTTTTTTTTATTTCAGCCGACAACCCTTCATATTTTTTCTATTTTTTTAATTTTACTTGTGTTTTTGCTTGTAGTTGTGTTTTGTTCTATTCTTTTATTTTTTAATTTCAACCGACAATTCTAGTCATATTTCTAGTCATATTTTTTTTATGTTTCTTTCTTTTTTATTTTACTTTTCATTTGTTCTATAGTATATTCTTGAATTTTATTTACTTTAATTATGTTACATTTGGTGAATTTTATTTCCTATAATGTTTCTAATTTTATTGTTCTTGATATATGTTCTTACTTATTAATGCTTACTTCTTAGTTGTTTTATATATATATATATATATATATAATATTTTCAGCCGCCATTGGCCACAACGCCATCCGCCATATTTGTATGGCGGATTTTTGGCTTTCCGCCATGAGCCGCCATCCGCTATTAATAACACTGACTAAATGTCTAGTTATTTTTGTGGAACATCTAAAAAAATGCAAATATAAGTGTAATACTAGCAATGGTTTTCAATAATGAGGTTAACAATATACTTATACTGATTAAAACCAATCAACAACAAGACAACCTTGGACATATTATAGAATGTTCTCAAGACAAGGTGTCATTGCTAGACAAATTTTGGACAGTTATTCTTCTCCCATGATAGATGAGAAGGCTGTACTTCAAACTTCAAGGTAAGAGAAACTTTGAGCAGGTACTGTTGAAGTGCATACTGCATAGACATGATTGTTTGTCATGTATGATTGACACTTAGTGGGTAACCATGCATTTTGCATTTGTAGATTCACCCTCCGGAACGTTTAACACTATTGTCATGTTGAGTATATTTCCATTAATCTTGTCCCCAGGAGATATAAGTTCAATTTATAAAACCTAAGGTAAAAAAAATGCAATGACCAATACCTCCTTCTGTCGTCTTTGTCCCTCAAAATTGAAGGGCTTCAATAAAATTGCAACAGACAAGCCGCCGGCTGATTTAACAGCATCTAAAAGTTCTAAAGCTGTAATGTGTTCCATGCCATGTCCTGAAGTAGCTACCTGCAATAGGAGCAAGGCATGGGATGTCATAGGAAATTATGCCCAGTAATAAAAATTAGGACCAAATCAAATTTACAATGCGGTTATTTGGTTGTGTGCAAGTGGCTGCAAATAGGCCCAAAAATGGGCCTACTTCTTCCTAGTTCAAATTCAAATCTTTTTTAGGCTTCAATATACCAAGATAGATAACAACTAAATATATGTGCTAGTTAATGAATTAGGTAAAAGCCAGCATGAGACACACTTCACAATTAGTTGCCCAGAAATCCTAAGAATCCCAAGAGAGCAGACAGGACTATCCCACCTCTTATATGTGGATACAAATTCTTATCCATTGTGGAGCCACCCCTTCTTTTTTGAGTGTACAAGTAACCTATTCAACAGTTTTAACATTCTTTAAATTTAGATGACCCACATAAGATCAGAGATCAGTATGTATCATTGAAAGTGATCAATCCCAATATCCATACTAAAATGACAGAGATCTTCCTTCACATTTCCCACATCAAAATGGACCAGTAGCCACTAGGCAGTCTTCCTTTTCATGAAAGATTTGGACAATAATATCATGACCATATGCTAGAAAGTACGAGAGGATATAGTAAAGAAAAAAGACATAAGATGAGATGTGTACAAACAAGAATGATAGCTGGAGGGCATGGATTCATTGACATTGGGAATTCCACATCTTTTTGAATTGTTCCTGATACAAAACAGACAAATTACGTTAATTTTGTTCTCAACACAGTAAAGACAGTTCAAGAGTTATGTACAGAATGATAAAGAATAGCTAATTAAAAAACACAAATATTCAGGGTGAATTTACACATTCAGATTATAATTATAGTGTGTAATGGTAATAAAAAAGTTAATCATAATTAAGTCAAAATATGATATTTTAATATGTAGCACTTAAGAATCCATCTAATTGATAATCTGAGAAAAGAATGAAATCATTTATGTTAGAATATAATAATTTCTGGGTTGCGGTTAAATCTTTGAAAGATATGGATTCATTTCAATTGCCCAAACAGTTATTAAATTTGTAATAAACCAGATGCAACAATGTATACTTTCTAGTTAACCTCGGATGGCCAAACTTAATAAAATAGATATGCCCCATAATTTATGTTTGAAATTAATAATTTCTGAGTTGTGATTCAGTCTTTTCAATTTCCCAAATAGCAACCAATTGTAGCAAACCAGATGCTAACAATGTTTACTTTATAGTTAACATTGGACAACCAAACTTATTAAACAAATAGGCTACATAAGTCATTGACAATGCCTTCCTTCTTCTCTCTTCCATTTGTTCTGTCAATATTCTATTTATGCATGTATCTCTGGCACATATACACTACTTATTGCTAATTATTAATTTAATTTCATGACTTTAATTCTATTCAAGCATGTACAGAGATAAGGCTTATTAAGGTCAATCATGACATGTTTTACAGAATTAGGTTACTTACCCAACAGTGTTATTAATAGCGGATGGCGGCTCATGGCGGAAAGCCAAAAATCCGTCATACAAATATGGCGGATGGCGTTGCAGCCAATGGCGGAAGATATATATATATATATATATAACAACTACGCAGTAAGCATTAATAAGTAATAACATATATCAAGAACAATAAAATTAGAAACATTATAGGAAATAAAATTCACCAAATGTAAATTATTATTTTTTGAAAAGAAGAAACCTGCATTTCATTCAAGAGATATGAAGAGGTACAGGTTTTAAAAGGGGGGGATAAAAGTTAAAGATACTATACAATCAAGCCCGACACAACTCATAGTAATTTGCGGCCGACACGGCAATAATATAAAAGAAAGAAACATAAAAAATATATACTATAGAACAGATCAAAGTAAATAAAATTCAAGAATATACTATAGAACAGATCAAAAGTAAAATAAAAAAGAAAGAAACATAAAAAAAAATGACTAGAACTGTCGGTTGAAATAAAAAAAAGAAGAAAAGAATAGAACAAAACACAACTACAAGTAAAAACACAAATAAAATAAAAAAGAAACAGAAAAAATATGAAGGGCTGTCGGCTGAAAAAAAAAAAAAAAGAAACAGAAAAAAATTCCTTTGTTGAGTGTGGAAATACCTAAAAAAACAAGAAAACTTAAATGAAGTGAGGGAGAGAATTGAATGGGAGAGAAATACATAAAAGAAACGACAAAAACTGCTAATCTTTTATGCTCTTTAGCTCTCGAGTCGCCGAAGTTCATCACCGGAGTGGAGCAGCCGCAGGTAGGAGGGTTCTATGTTTGGAGTCCAGAGCAGCCGCCAACCTTTAGGCCTTAAGGATTAGGGTTTTTTATCCTTAACCCTTTTCAAAAAGTTATAAAAACACCCTCCTTTAAGAAAATAAAACATGTAAAAGGTGTCATTTTTGCCATAGAGCCATGGCGGATTGCGGGCGCCATAAAACGCCAGGCAGAAATCGTGGTGTTGCGATTTCTGCGTGGCGGTTTCTCTAAAATCCGCCACGCCATGGCGCCATGGCGCAGGCCCCCGCGCCATTTTTCCCCGAGGCGCTAACCTAGCGCCTCGAGGGCCTTGGCGCGCGCCTCAGCCCAAGTGCGAGGCGCGCGCCATATGTGCCACACTCATGTGTGGTGCCGGGTGCCCTAAGTTAACTTAAGGCACCCAAAATTTTTGAAAAACTGGTATACGAGATACCTGGTATTGGGCGATACCAGGTATCTCGGTAAATACCGCCCGGTATGAGCGGTATTTATCAAATACCGCCCATACCGGGCGGTATTGCCCGGTATTGTTGGGAATAGATCTGGCGTAATAGACGAGAAACGAGAGAAAAACGAAACACACAAGATTTACGTGGTTCGGCGAAAAATGCCTACTCCACGGCCGCACTAGAAGAGTTCTTCTGTATTAGGATTTTTCACAGATACAAGAGAATCATTACATTGGAGTTTATATAGGGCGACACGGGCCCACAGCCCAAAGGGCCCAAAAAAATCTCCGGGGACTCCGCCGAAGACTCTGCGTAACGCAACATAAGAGGGTTAGGGCAAATCAGTCGCCACACATCCCAACAGGTATGACGTAACGGCTCTTAAAAAGAGTCATTGCTACAATGGCATATAGCCGTTTGGGGCAGGATTTAAAATATTGTATTCATGTATTTGACATTTGAATCTTAAATTTAAGTATTTCTTGATCAATTATGTGTTATTGGAGTTATTTTTAATAGCAAAAAAAAATGGCTGGTATGTTTTTTTTGTACCGGCCCGTACCGTGTGTCGGTACGATACGGTACCGGTACATACTGGTACCGGTCAATGACCGAGATTGGTACCGGTACCGGTATTTTAAACCATGTATATATATATATATGAAAATATATATTTTTATGTACAAAATATATTTTATAATTATATTTTATTTTTGCGCCTTGCCTCGTTATGGCGCGCGTCGTAACCTTGTGCTATGGCTCCAAGAGCCCTTTGCGCCTTTGTGCGTCTTGCGCCATTTACAACTATGCATGGTGGGGCCATGGCGGAAATTTGACAACACTGTTACCCAAAAAGGTCCAACCCTTTAGTCAATTTTTGTTTGGAACCCCACCTTTGAATGCAACAAGGACAAGACCAATCATTCATAGTACCCCACTTTAAATTTTACTGACATTTTGAACAACCTCTTGACGGATGTTAAAGTTGAAGTAATAATGAAGATTGGATATTTCCTTCTTACAGTCAAAGGTGGGGCCAAAAATGAAAAATCAACTAAAAGACCTTTTTAGGTAATTAACACTACGAACTTTTTGAGATAAGCCCATTTCTTTTTCTCTGGAAGAAAAACATTATTTTCTTAAACTTAGAAGTAAAAGATGTTGTATGATAACATAATTATAGGAAGGTCCAGTTAGCCTTTCGTTTTTCTTTTATCAGCAAGATTCCTGAAATGAGTTCCTCTAGAGATAGATCTGTTGTTGACTGAAAATGAGTACTCGGTTTAACTTAAACAGCCTTTTCTCATAAAAGCATCAACAAACAAAGTCCTGTATGTGCCTCTGTTCTAGACCCACATTAGACCCACCTCTTGGTCTTCTGTCCTTAAAATGATGTATACTACCACTGAAGAAGGTTTCAAAAAATAAAGATCTATAACAGAATTCAGAGAGAAAAAAAGAAGTAACCTACATTGAACATGACCCTTCCAAACTTCAATTGCTTCATCCCCTATCACAAGAAGTCCCTAAGCTATAAAATAGAACCTAAAGAAGTCATTCCAGGTTAATCACACCCAAGGTCAACCAACATGACAACATCAGATAATTTGCAAATAAATCCCAGTGTTGACGACCGATCAGTATGCCTTGTGACACATTTATAGTCAAACACATTGAAGTATGTTAACTTTATGAGGAACTACTTTTCTTGTATAGTTTTGATGAAAATCAGTTATACATCTTATACATCTTGCATTTATTTGAAAAATTGAAACTTATTTATCATATTACACCCTGAATCTATTCAACTATCTATGAGAATGTTCTGGTACTTCTAATTTCTAAATTGTTTCCAAAAGAGATGGCAACTAGAAGAATTATGAAACTACAGAACCTGTTCCATGGATCCTTTGAAGTAATTGCACTTTAAGCGAATCTCTTGCTTGTATAGTCCTACAACAAAATGAAAGATGAATACATTACCTAACATCAGAGAAACATCTCAAAACAAGAAACATGTGTATAGTACTATCTACCAACCTGTAGAAAAAGAGACATGTGAAAAAAAATTACAATAAAATTGACAAAAGGGGGACGATAATGGACAACTCATCAAACATCATAAAACTAGCAGTTATAGGGTGCTCAGAAAACAAGATCAGCACAGCAGTTGAGACAGTGCCATAGTGAGGGACACAAACAAGCATAGCTCTCCACCATTTATCCTAGTTATGGGCATAGTCCTATTATATCTCACTACCTATTACAAAGGCATGGATTTAAGCAGTCTCGAGTAAAGGGAATAGCCAAATACAACAGTGACTGAGTAGAGAGTATGTTTATCGAAGAGAAAACATATAGCTTAATATTTATCTCCAAGCCTTTTATAGCTAAATACAAAGTGCCATGACAGCTAGCATCAATTGTACTACGTTTCACTGTCTTCTTTGATTAACAATAAAATGTAGTAAAATAATGAAAAGCATGTATGCTCAATTTTTTCAACAAAATTGTATGCGTGGTTCAAAATTTCTAAAAGGGTGGATTGGAACGAATAACTAAAATTAGCCAACGCATCGTTCTGAAATAGTAAAAAATAACAGAATTTTCCATGAAGATCCACAATGCTGCGCTACATTTCACCTAGGTTCCCAATTCCTATCTTTATAGGTATAATGTTCTCATTTCCTACAACTAAAACAAATAAAAGATCAAAGATAACAAACTACGGAGAAACATTCCCAGTCGCTTACCAGAACCTGAGGCGACACGCAGATACAGGGGGAGAATTCAAGCAGAAATCGATAACCGCATCCTTCCTACTGCCAATCCCTATCACCTCAACCGGTTCTAGACTTCGATGGAGTTCGACACCCCCTCCGTGGGAAGACGTCGACAGCGCCGCTCGGAGGGGAAGGAGAGGTCTCCGGCGCCGGACGATGGAGAAGTAGGGGAGAACCGGGATGCTCGCACAAGAACCGCCCGGCCAAGGGGATGCTCCAGAGAGCGAAAAGGGGCTTCTGGGTGCGAGAGCCTCCATAGACCGAAGAGAGAATGTGCGCTACAAATCTCGTCTCTTCGGGACGGGGGTGAGAGAGATAGGTTCGGGACTACGGGGTTTGGACGTCGAAGATGATGAACGGCAAACGAAACATCGATCAAGTTGGTCCGGTCTAATTGGGTTGAACCAATCCGGCCCAATCTAATCATAGTTATCTATTTTAACACATGGGAAATCTTTATTTCATAGATTAAAAAAAATACTTGAAATAAACTAAGAAAAATACGAGAAGTGATGGATTTATATTTATTATTTGTGTTACTATATAAATTATAAGAAAATATAACTAAAAAATATATAATTAATGTTATGGTTAAAAAATATCTAATAATTATTTACTTATTATTCTATCTTATCATAGGAGAATGGCCCAACGAATTTATTAATTAAAAAATAAAATAAAACATTCACAGTTTCTACAAATGTTTTTATTATGGTCCAGGCTTGCTCTTACCTGAACCTAAAAAATTCAGGTCTACCGATACAACTGATCAAATCGATATAATATATGATCAAATCTATATTAATATAAGATAATATAAAAATGTTTTAAAAAGTGAACCTCTTAATAAGTTTAATAAAATTTAGCAAGAAAATAATTTTTTTTGACAAAATTGTCTCATTACCTGACTTGTATGAGTAAAAGACGTATTTATTTCAATAACTCATGCAGATGTTGATAACCTAGGACAACCCGCACAACTCATTTACATGCCAACAAATGATGGATAAAGACAATACACCCCGTCCTCAATGTCAATGACCCATGATAACTCGGGAACACTTTGTCCATATGCCAATAATTAACAAAGCGACAAAGACAACACACCTTGTATTAGATGTCGACAACACACCTCGTTTTGGATGTCTCGGAACAATCAATCCAGGATGTCGATAACTCAAGACGGTCCTACTGATGGGGTCAACCACTTGGAACAAAAACAAAACACCCGTCACTAATATCTTCGTTGTTTGTGTGATTTCTGTTTGTATTGCTGATGACTTACAAGGAAGAAGATAATCTAGTTCATGCCAAATTAAGATGATTGTGGGATGTTAAAGATAGGTCGATGAAATCATGACGTGGGGCTGCACATTAGTCACGACGGCTGACTGCGTAAGGTTGGCCAAGTGGCGGCCACTAGCTTGCACGATAGAGGCACGTTGTAGTTGCCCGTTGTCGACTATGCAGTTATTTTGGTCACGTTGGTTAGAAATGTGGGGTGGCAATCCCAGCCATAATCGGCCGACGGTGAGCTTAGGCGTAACCGGCTGTGATAGAAGAGGGTGGGAGAGTGGCGAGGGGCGACCAACGATGGTGGATCAGACGAAAAAAAAGGAGAATAGAAAAAGGAGATGGATGAGCAGGGGACAAAAAGGGAAGATGAGAAATTTTTATCCATCCATTCATGTATGATCAAAAGTTATATAAAGCGTCAGTTTTTAAATTGCTTTCAGAAGGATGTCCACACAATTTCGTCGTAATATAATACGTAATATATCAGTTTGTGATATATGCATATGACATCAGTGGCCCCATCCGATCAATCCAAGCGATTGACTGTTGACCTAGTGGTCTGTCACATTTACAAACGTTGGTTTCTACACGTCAACATCTTACATGTCTATCAATCTTCGATGCATTTTGGGGGGTATTAATTTCTCCCGTTAAAATGCTGATGTTAAAATGCAAGTGGTCAACAATTGCAGCTGCAACATGTTTGCATATATTAGCTGTCCGAGGCAGAGTTTGTTTGCAGCAAGAGAACACATCCTGATGATTTCCCTTCCTATCAGTATTTGCTTCTAATTTCTGAGCTATCTCTTGGAGCTAAAAGCTCTTCTTCTGCCAGTTATACACATTAATTAGTCCCTTCTCTTTGGATGACGTTGGCTTTTGAAGAGTAGGAGCTCTCAAAAGCAGTAGCGCGCGCAGTACGTATATAAATAGCAAATTTGGTACACTGCTCCATCAAACTTAGTCTTCCTGCTCAAACATTTAAGAATCTACTTCCAATGATGGATGCTCGTGGAAGTCCATCAATCAGTCAATCACACGAGTACTGCAAGCTATCATGTATTAGAGCGCAGTAAAATATCTGTATTCTGAAACTGTAATTAATTAGCTGTTAGTTAAGTGTTGCCAAGTGCCTACAAGTAGACTGGAGACATATATCAAGCAGCTAGATTTACAGAATCTCTCTCGAGTAAATCTACTTTAGCTGTTTGAATTTTGGATACTGTGGAAGACATGCATATGGATGAATTAGTAGCAGCAAGTGTTGAGGAGGCAGCAACTACGGTGGAGGAGATGATTGGCAAAAGAGGGAAGATTGGGTTCTGTCACATGGGAATGGGCAGGGAGTGTGTTCAAGGAAGGAGAAGGGGCAGCCCCCATGGCCATTCCCAGTGGTAGGAGATGGTGGTGGCTTTTTGTATTTAATTGTTTTGTGGTGTTTGACTGCCTCATTTGACCCAGGACACCCATCATTTGTTGTGGTTGCTGTCTTCTCTGTCAGGCGACTGCTGCTGCCTCCTGACTCCCTTGCTCAGAGCCAGCAATGCCTCTCTCTCTCTCTCTCTCTCTCTCTCTGCTGTGCTAATCATCCATTCTCAATCAATTCTGCACCCACGCAGCTGCTGCCAACCCAATTATTTCACCTAGTTGAGTTGATATGCGCATTCAATCTTCATCACTCTCCCATGCATAATGGCCTCAGAATTACTGCGAGAGTAACTCACTCTCATCATCAGAAACCCACGCGTACGCGCAGATTAAATCCGATCACTTATCCGCCGGATTGCCCTTGAAGGGCGGCATCAATTTGTCTTTGCTAGCTATCTTCATCACGAGAGTTTGAGTTTGCGCAGGCGACTCATGCGCACGTACGTCCCCAACGTACGTGGACATCATCAGCCCGATGGATGTATACGCGCTCTTGATGAGGACGTCCGTATAATTAAACACATATTTCAACGCTACTGTGCGAGGGAACACAAAGCCGTAATTATGCGCAACAGTCAATTTGCACTCCCACCTCCCCCCGTACACAAACCATTCACGAGCCTGTTTCCGTCTGACTCGCCTTCAATCATTATCGAGAAAGAAGAAAAGAAAACAGCAGCCGCCGTTACCGTTTCAATCGCTCGGTTCGCTCGCCCGCCGTTACTGGGGACATCACTGCCGTTACCCGGGCTACGTGTCGGTGCCACCGTGCCACGAAGAGGGCCGGGGGTGAAACCGTCATTTGGTGGCTGACAGGGGCATTTTTGAAAAGAAAGTAAATGCGGGTGGGCGATGGGATCTTAGGGAGCCGGTCAAAACTGGCCTTTGACCGCGAGTACAGCAAATAGTAGCTATGTGTGTCAGCCACTTTTCTACCTGCACCGCTCCGCGGCAGACACCGTGTCGTACCCAAGTTCTAGGCGATGCGGGGCCCATGCGTTCTGCGTCGAATAAAGCGGGTATTGAGGGAGTAGGGTGGAGTTAAAAAGCGTGGATAAACGAGGGGAGTGCAGTATCCAGCCAATGGATGCCCCGCTCCGCTGTAGCGATTTTTTACGTGACGCAAATGACCCTACGTCGGGGAAGCCGACAAAAGGAGCCGTCCCATTCGCCCGTAGAGATCTCCAGGTGTCTCTGTAATTGACCGTATGTGACAGGGGCACTTTTGTCCCACCAGAGCAGAAAAGCCTGATCCCTCTGTGTCCCACCCTCTTTGACCACAACAGTACTCACGCTTTTCCCTCTCCTTGCACTATTTTAGTAAATAAAATTCAATAAAGAAGAGTAAATAATATGAATAAATTCATATTATGCCATCTAATACCGAAAATTTTCATTTTAGAAAGGAAATTATGTTTTAAAAAATAGTATTTTGAGCTTGGTACGTTAAAAGTGGCCCCACGAGACGTACGAATCGTGTAGCGGGTATCGTGCCATATCCCTGGAAACGAGACAGAGAGCGGGGACATGAAGGGAAATATGGGAAAAGAAATCAATAATACCACCCAAAAAAATTGATACCCTCTTTAAGGCCATTTATTTACAACCGAGCCCATTTTCGATCCCAGCGGCTTGGGCGAGGAGAGCCGCTGCGATCCGGTCCGGTTTATCTGTGGTCGCCGTTGCGGTGGTCGGCGACTAGGGCGTGGATGGCGCCGGATAGGTTGTTGACGGCGGATATAAGGCCGGCGAATCCCTGGCGCCGCACCTCCGTCCGCTCCTCCTCCAGCCGCAGCCGCCGCTCCTCCAGCTCGACCAGCTCCCGGTGACGTTGCTCCCGCTTCTCTTCGCAGGCCAGCAGGGTCCGCGCCAGCACCGTCGCGCTCCGCACCACGCTCGTCCCCAGCCGCCGCAGGCGCCGCCGCTTCGCCTCCGGCTCCGCGGCCCCTGCCCCGTCGTTCTCCTCCGACTCCGAGGATTCGGACATCTCCGCTGCACCAAGAACACGACAAGAGCCAAAACTTCAACTTAAAATGACACGATGGAAGAAGAAAAATTTAACCTTTGACACGTAAAAGTTGAAAAAGGCGGCAACTTTACGAAGATAATTAGTGATCGTCGTCATTGAGCGAGATCAAGCTGAAAAAAGATCGTTTTTTTTAAAAAAAAGTGCATTAATGGATATTCTAACGCGCAAAACGTATTATAAAAACAGCATCTTTGGAATATTATTCATCTTCTTTTAGCTACGAAAGATCAAACCGAAAGCTTATTAACACTTTTCCTTATACTTTTACAATCAGTAACTTTATTCAAGTGATCTCCCTTTAGTTTTCGATGCAATAAAATACTGCATGGCAATAAAGGTGAAGAGTGTATATGGGTAGCATGATATTGCATTCTGCTAAATCTTCGTATTAAAATGGAACCAGATTTGTTTTATCAGCCCATTGGAAGCTTGTGCTTGATATAATATCAGCTTTTTGATGTGAGATAGTGTATTATAATTCCAGGAAATAAAAAATGGTCATACTTTATTCTTCCTAGATTTGATAAAATAGAATAGTGCAGGGGAGAGAGAAAGATCTGAAGAGATGCCAGGGGCGTAAAAAGATTGTGAGAGCACTAACTTTTGATCTGAGAAACTTCAGAAAGCCATTCGCAAATGGCATGAAATTTCTGGCCTAATTTTAACTTTGTAGATTGAGACAATGATAAAAGTCGCAAAAATTTAATCTTTTTCCCCCTTTTGATTCTTTTAAAGAAAAAAAGAGTGTGGAGTAATTAATAGGGAGGGAGAGAGATGCGGTAATAATGACGGGCATTGGGCATCCAAACGTACCGGAAACGGACGGCTGGGCTGGCTGTGGTGGGGGCGGCGGCGGAGTGGGAAGAGGCGGAGCAGGCGGAGGGTTGGGCGGCGGCTGCGGCAGCCGGGATGGCGAGGGGGGTGGAGCCGGAAGACGGGAGGAGACCGGAGTGGCGTTGGCCCGGCGGGCTGCGCGGCGACTGAGGACGTCGGTCAGGGCCTCGAACACCTCGGCGGCGAGGTTAGTAGGGAGGTTCCGCTCCTTCCGCTCGTGCCGCTCCATTGCCCAGTACGACGGCAGCTCGCCGCCGCCGCCGCCGGCGACGCGGGCCTCGTAGCCTCGCACCTTCTTGTAGTCGCGGAGCAGGTTGTCCCACTTGTCATTGCACTGGTTCTGGCTCCGCAGGCACCCGTTGCGCCAGCAGTAGTTCTCCACCCACTTCCACCGCTGCTCCGCCGATCTGGGAACGGCGGCCGCGCCCCCTCCCGCTCCGGCGGCGGAGGGGGAGCAGTGGGCCGAGGAGGACCCCCCCGCGCGGCGCTCGTCGTCGAGGCGCTTGGCGGTGATGAGGATGAGCGTCTCGTGGAGCGTCCAGTTGCCCTTGCGGTAGCCGCGGACGATGGCGCCGGCGGAAGAGGGCGAGGCGGGCGGCTGCTGCTGCTGCGACGTCGCGTGGTGATGATGGTGGTGGAGGAGCGCTAAGGCGGAGGTGGGCTCAGTCGCTTCGGACATGGCTTCTCGGGCATTGGCTTGTGCTGTGACCTCTCTCTCTCTCTCTCTCTCTCTCTCGCGGTTAACAGAGAAAGAAAGAGAGAGAAGCGAAACGGATAGCGAGGCGGAGAAGGAGAGAGAGGAAGGCGACGGAGTTAAGGCTTATAGTGGTCGGAAGACGGGTATAATGTCGTTCATTTTTGCGTATAACTCCTCCATCAAGTTTCTATTTATAAACTAGTTCGTCTTACGCGGGCAATTAATGTCGAACCTTTTTATGGAAACCCCCCAATCTAACTTTTCCATCGCCAAGGAAGAGGCTCTTCAATGTCGTCTTCTTTTACGTAAAACCCCCTACACAAGCTACCTTTCTCAAACACATCCTTCCCACTGGCACGGTCGAAATAAGCCAAACCGCGGCCCTGCGTAACGTTCAACGCTTTATGCCGAGGAGTTTCGGATGGAAAAACTGTTACGTTGACAGAAGAACACGATATAAATCGGGTTCTGGAACTAATGGCGTTACGGAGTTATATTCTGAGGGGTTTTTTGAATCATTGATGGTGGAATTTAGAAGGGGTGAGATGTTACTACTTGTTCATGCTTTTATTATTGTGGACGTGGAGAGGTACAAATCCATAACTCGTGACTCATAATGCATCTTGTGGGTGCATATATTAGCATTAAAATCTCTGTTAATTTATATTGAAATAAATCACACACTACATATTTGGTTAGAGTTCAGTCTCTAAGTCTCAGACCTGGTTGATTTGGATCACTTATTTTGGACCAATCAAAAAGCTTCTTTTGATGAGGTTGACTTCGTCCAGCATTTTTCAATCAAGTCACTCAGTGCTTTTTGACTTGGTGTTTGGATATTGCTTGTTGGTGATCTTAATTTATGTGACATGAACCTGACAGTATTTGGTCGCCGTCCAAATCAAATAGGGACCGGAGTTGTAATAGTAAATATTATAATTCTTTTTATGCATGAGGAGCCTAAGTAATCTTATAAATTAAAGTAATAAGACCTCAGAACCACCTCTACTATCCTCATTTTGATTTGTTCAATCAGTTTCATCTTTGTTAAGAAACTCATTATGCACTAGCTATGTTAGAGTCGCAACACTAACCCCCTCCCACGATAAGTTGTTTTACATTTTTGAATGTAACATCAAGATGAAATCAAGCTCACAGAACAAATGGTGAGCATTTATGACTCAAATGGTGACACATAATAATTTTTCAACTATTGGGCCTAGTACATAATTCACTGTCATTATCGACCAGTCCGCTGACCCACCTCAACCGCCAATGCAAAGCCTCTTAACGTTATCGCTTCTTCATACTCGGTACAACAACGAGTACATCGAGTGTGGTTGATTTTTAGTGACGCACCTAGCTACAACAAAGTCTTTTCCGTGACTATCATTAATGTATTAATGTATGTACATCAATAACTATCCACTACTCTTGAACCAATTTTCGAATTAGAAGAGCTTAACTTGGTGGAATCTTCTACTAATTTCCTTGTTAATTTATAGGGGTTCTTGATGGAGATCATTGTCCTCGTACTACTAAAAATTAAGCTAACTGTGAAGCTCTATCAATTATGGCTAAAATTGTCGTGACAATTGTGATACCATCGTATGCAATAGTAATATAGTTTAGCAACAACTAATCTTTATTGTTGTAGATGATGAAAGCCAACCGCATTTGCTACGATAATTAAATTATCACATATGTAAACTTTTTATTAGCCCAAGATATAAGCATGCCTTCTTCCTCATTTAATGTTTAATTGCTCTTGTTGTCGTTGCCAACCTTCTCGGCCCTATGATGGTCATTGATGTCATCTCCGTTCACCAATAATTGTTGTCGATCCTCACACCGTGGGTACATGTAATTGCGTGTGTGTTTTTTTATAAAAAAATCATTTTTCCCATAAAAAATAGCATTGTCAATGTTGGAGGCGCCTAGGAGCATGGTTGTGGCTTTGGCTTTGCCAATAATGATTATGTGTGAGCTATATTAGAATCGCTTGGAGCACCAACCCCCTCCTACAAAAGCCCTTCCATATCTCTTGGACGCAAAATCAAAATCGAATTACAACACATCAGACCAAGCTCACTAAGTGAAGGAGGCAGTTAAGGAGATGCGAGTATTTATGACTCAAATAGCATCACTTAACAGTTTTTCGATGATTGGACCTATTAATTAATTCACATGCGGTCCTTATTGACTCTATCCATTGACCCACGCCTCACTTGCCAATGCGAGGCCTTTAGATGCTATAACTTCTTCATACTAGGTGACGTGCCCATCTACGATGATGTTTTTTCCACGCGGTTGTATGACAATTTTGCAACAATTGCAGTCATTATTGATGGTCATTTTTCTTTGATAGTATCGTCATCTTCTTAGTTGCACAACAAGCCCTTGTCAATACTTAAAAGTACTGGCACACTTATGATCATGTATTTGGTAGGCCAAAATGCTTTTCACATTACAATTAGTTCCACAACAAGAATATAAAGGAAAGTGCAAAATAGAATCTTAATGTGGCTGGTCTATTATGGGCAAAAAAAACTTGAGAGTTGAGGGCCATGTCATGAGTTATGAGTATGTGACAGCTCCATAGGAAGCCATTTCATGCAAGATTGGAAACATGCACATGACCCTGCCACTGCTCTTTAATTTGCCACTAGCTAGATCATATAGAGTTCCATTGTTCTTCTTAATTTGTTGCTTTTTATCATTATACTGATTTAGGCAAATTTTAAGGCAGAAGATGATCAAGAACAAGTGGCCCAACTAATTATTCATTGGCCAAACTTCTCTGCTTAACAATTCCATTCCCTGGTTAACAACTCTGTTGTATCCTTTTGGCTCAGGCTGGTCTAAGTTGTACGACGGCCCGCTTTACAGCCCGACCTCATTTTCTTCTCCTCTTTTTCATGTAATTCGGCTCCTTCCTGCTATCCCAGTCTCCCTTTGAGACTTCGCAAAACTTTTTGTTAGATGTGTCTTGAATTTGTAATACCGGTCCGGCGTGGAGGGCCGATCGGGTTATTAGAAGTGTATGCTAGCACTTACGGTGCTAGCATAGTGTTTGTTAGATGTGTCTTGAATTTGGGTACGGACTATCCAAACCATTATGTTGTAACCCGACTCATTTAGGGTTATTATGTATTTATAAGATTGAAGAGCGGTTCGCAAGTGTGCAGTTGTGAGATCTGTATTTTGGGGGCTAGGGTTTTTCCTCTCTTTGTACTTATGTTCTTGGTGAATAGTGAATATATCCTCCTCCTTTGCCTGTGGATGTACGGACGACACATCGCTGTCCCGAACCACGTAAAGATTGTCTGTGTTCACTTTTCTATTTCTTTCTGCTATTCGTTGTTTTGTTTGTCGATCTATCCCAACACTCTTGTATCTTCATTTCTACCCTCATGAAATGAATTTGTGTGGCGGTCTCGCCTCACATTATTTCAAAAAAAAAACTTGATCATTGGCCAAACTTCGAAAAAAACTACTATGGAGCCCAACTCCATAGAATTTTTATGGAACCCCCATATGAGTGAACCTAGCATCATTAAGACTCAACTTCAAGTGAAAGAGTCAGGTTCACTTGTTTGCAACACAGATCCACTCTTACTTTAGATTCAGACTTAATCGTACTAGCTAGGTTCAGTTTTAATTATGCTAGATTTACTTCTATATATGAGAGGCTCCATAGGGACTCCATAGAAGTTGCATTCCCAAACTTCAACTCCATTTCAAAACATATTGTCTCTGTCAACTGTCAAAAGAAAGTTTGTTTATCATCGTATCTATTGAACATAATTTATATGAACACAGTAATAACATGAACACACAGAAGAATGATCATGTTTATTTAGTAATAAGACGCATAGAAGAATGATCAAGTTATCACAAAGTTGACAATTTCTTCATCAGAAAGTTTCTCAATGTCATAGGCCAGCTGCCATGTACACAAGAACAGGATGTCCTGTAGATTTGTGGAGATTGAGAAAATAACCACAGCCATAAGATGTCTGAGCTAATAAACCTAACACTTCTACATTAAACCAAAAAACAATGTTGAATCACAAAGAAACTTTATTCTCATTATCAACACCAAGATCAGATATTGCAGATAGTTTCCACTATGGAAGCTTTGGCTCCAAATCTGTAAAATTTGCTTTTAAGAACCCCGAGAGGAACAGTAATAATAGCTGCATCTGCTTCAAAGGTTTTTCCATCCTCCACTGTAATTGTTACTCTACTGCCTTGAGGGGCAATTTTGATTACCCTGACCATAATGAATAGGTCAGAGATAGTAAATACAAAAGAAACATAGAAAGATATATTGATAATTAAGTTAGTTATTCTGATTGCCTAAGATGAAAGTGTCAAACAAAACAAAGTCTGTGGACCCTAGCCAACAAATTAAGAATTATGTGAACTTAATTGGAGACCTCCAACCAATTGTTCCAACAATCCTTTAGTACATTTATTTGATTCTTTCAGATACACATCCTAGTTTGCAAAATGGGTGAAAAAGAAAAGAAATGCATCTTCTGTAGAGTACCTTAATTATAAATAGTTTATCTGCATTCTGCAATTCTAGATGTGGTTATGGAAGAGATATCAAGGGTAATTTGAATCAGACAAAACTTTAGTCCATTTGTTCACAACACTATTAATTAAGGTTATCTGTTGGCCCTATGATGTAGCATAGAAACTTCTCTCTAAAAATTCACCCATGGGATTGAGCTAGATGTTTGTCATCAAATTATAGCTCTTTTTTTGAAAGAAAGAACTTGTATTCTATTCAGAAGTTGTGAAAGGAATACAAAATAAGCAGAGAAAGGAAAAAAAGAAAAAGCTGTACAAATATAAGGCAAGAAGAAAAAAGAGAAATAGAGGAGGCAAAGAAGTTGTGTCCACACTCCACACATCCAGACACAATTGCCCCGCACATTACAAAATCTTGTAATTACAAGTGAAACTCAGAATCGACAAAACAATTGCTTCGCAGTTGGTTGAAGTCCCTTCAAAGCATCACCATTCGTGTAGGATCTATCTTAGTTTGTTGTTTTTGACATGTATCAGCCATTCGTGTTCTGCGAAGTCAAAATCATCTATAGAAGAACCTTAGTTTTACTACAATTTTGATCAGTCAGTTGAATCTGGAAAAAAGATAGAAGCCATTTTGCTTCAGGTGATGTGAGTTCGATGAAACAATACCATTCCCTGATCCCAGTTTTTCAATGATACAGTGTCCAGATCTGCAGCAAACCATGCCTCCATTCTACATATACACCACTGTATTACTTCATATTCCAGCCTCGCTTTCCTGTAGTTAGAGGAAACAGACTGGTTGACCAATTGCCCAAAAAGAGCAAAAACTAAGAAGCCTATAGTTAGAAATAATGGCATATATACCTTAGGTGTGGATATCTGTTCAGAACAATGGAAATAACTTGGAGAAGACTCTTCTTTGCTCGTCACATTTAGAAAAAAAACTTATAGATTTCATGTATAGAAGACAATACAAGAGAAACACAAAAGCTATGTGGACATTAAAGAAGACCTCTTTCAGTATCCTCTCAAATATTTTTCCTACTTTTGTCACCACCTGCTGAGAGACTTGTTTTCTGTCTTGTCAAATAGTGCTTATATAATATGAGAAACCAGACTTCATAATTATTGGAAAATATTTTAATTCATGTAGATGTTCTACATACATACTTAATATGCTTATTTATACAATTAAATGCATATGTATGTGCTAACTTGACTACAAAAGAAGCAGATTATTTTTTAAAAAATACTCAATTGGAACTTAAAATAGAGTCTAGAAATTTCCCTGGACAACTACAATTTGAAGTAAGCATTTCATGTGGCTGTTGAAACAAAGAAAAGTAAGCTTCTAAACAATATAGATTATAGAACAAGAGAAAGAGCACAAAGTTTAGTTTTATGCATGTTGTAAACTGTGCTGACATGTGTCCATAAAATCATTCTGTCAGTAATAGAGGAGATTAGACTACTGTGATGGATCATAACTCCACCATTATGGGCATGATCTATTATGATGAGAGTGCCAGGTCATTCATGAAAAATCAACATTATTAATTGGTTCTATTAATATTTTGGCCATCCAGTGATAATCTAATGCAAACCAACCCCCATATTCTTGTCAAAGGACCAGACTCGTTCAGTCATCTTTTAGAAAAATCAATCAAATACATAACTAATTAATACAATGTTTATATGGTCATTCTGGCCTAAAGAAGAAGTCTTAGCTTGGTGCTTCTGAATGCCGAAAGCCTGAGGCTCCCTCCCACCAAAGTGCAATTTTTTGGTGGATCTACGTCATTATGATGAGATGGTACGTAGATCCTCATAGCTCAAATATAAAGCTCCTAGTAGCTCTTTGTCAATTTTTTGTTTATTCAATTCATTGACTCACAATAGGAGTTAGCCTTTTATAGGCTTTACATATATTGCAACTTTTTTTTTTGCAATAAAGCATTGTATTCGATTCAAATAAGGAATTACATGATGAATGCTACTTGCTCCCATATCAGTTGCCACCCTTTCATCTCTAGTGGTAATCAAAATCTTACTTGTAGCTATTCCACATAACATTGGAGTCCTGAGTAACTGCCACCATAAATCTGCATTCCATACATCATCGTGTACAAGAAACACATTTTTTGAAAGAAGAGGGACAAGTTTGGTTTCAAGTTCAGCTCTACTTTTAGCTCCATTGTCATGTTGTCTTCCTTTGGCACCTCTAATGATCTCTGAGTAACTAATCTTAGATACATATAACCATATACATATCTTGGAGTTGCCTTTGATATCCTTTCATGATTGAATATTTTCTGTGCTATAGTGTTGTTTTGCCAATGCCATTGCCATCCATTTCAACAATTCCAAATAGTTCACACTTATCCTATCTTGTTCATTCTTAACAATCCAACTAATAGCACATTCAATTTCATCGCAAAACTTGATGCATTTAATGGAAGATGAAAGCATGTACAATTGACGCATTTAAGGGGTGAGATGTTACTATTATTCATGCTTTTATTATTGTACAAATCCAAAACTAGTGACTCATCATGCATCCTGTAGGTGTATATTAGCATGAAATCTTTGTTTAAATTAAAATAAAACACGTAGTAAATATTGGGTTCAATTAGGGGCAAAGCCAGAAAATTATCTTAGGAGGGCAAAATATAAAACCACACATCATGGGGACAATTACATAGTAAAAAAATATTTTGAGGGGAGGCAAATATATATAGTTAAAATACTACTATATATAATATATGGGGGGGCGGAATTGCCCCCCGCCAATACAATGGCTCCGCCCATGGGTTTAGTTCAGTGTCTAAGTCCAAATTAAGCTGGTTGATCTAATTAAGTCTTTAGATTTGCGTGCGAGGTTAAATTTGGATCACTTGTTTTGGACCAATCAATTAAATTAATACTCATTTTGATGATGTTGACCTCATCCAACATTATATTTTTCAATCAAGTCACTCAGTGGTTTAATTTTGACTTGGTGTTTGGATAATATCTTGTTGCCGTATACGCCACCTCTTATCGTACAACACGTAGGTTGCCTCTACTTCGGCTACTCGTATGATTTGAAGAGTGCACCATTATAATTAACCTGATACACTGTTGTGACAATCCGATCAATTATACAAAATGCCCTTAACACCGCATCACTCGGCGTCTATGATGATGATGACTCCTATGTTAATGTCGTCATGTTGAATGATGGGGGGTTGGAGCACCAGACAAAAATGACATAATTTGTCCTAAGTACTGCACCACATGGGTCAACTACTGTCGAATATCAATAATTTCGGTCTTTAACTCTTCTAATCGAACTTTTATATATCTAGACACAGTTGATGTCGATGGACTAGCGGTGGAGGAGGTGGAGGCAAACGGTCCCCTGCCGTGTGGTTGCAACAACGCTTGTGTGTAGGTTGTTGTGCCAATACAATATATACAAGCATACTGTCATGGTCGATTCTAGCCACATGCATCCATGCGTCAGCATCGGGTCGATATTGTATAGGGATCACCTTCACGTTGGGTCACTAACTTAGTATAGGTGGCCTTCAAAATAAAATTAATTAATTTATATAGTAAAACTAAAATAAATATTGAAATAATAACTTAATTTACTTACCAAAATCGTCTTCAGTCTCCCACTAATGAACTCCCCTTGATGAGAGCCTTGTTGGTACTTGTGAGTAGCCTCAAAGACCCTAAGAGGGTCAGTTGATACCAGGGAGCCCTGCTCATTCCGCGTCCCCTGCAATGAAATAAATATTAATTATCTATAATAATAAATAATAATAAAACTAATTATCAAATTACTTTCCATGCGACACTTACAAATCATAAATGGAATAGATTCGTCAGTCTGACGAGCGACAGATCCCTCAACTGGTGTCATTCTATTCTGGTGCGTTGTCCTGAGAGGCATCTTGCCACTCTTTTGACGCCCATACATCAACCATTGCATCCCAAATGTCGCTCACCATCCGTGTGGGCTCGCCCCTTCAATAGTAATATAGGCGTGCCTCTGTCGTTGCCTATCTCCGCCCTCGCCTCCTATCGTGCAAGGTGGAGGATATCCTTAAAAAGATTTTTACAATAAGCTTCTTATGTATCCTCCACATGCACCTAAATGACAGGAACCTACATATATCGGGCCTAAAAAAAGTTGTAATTCAATCATTTTAAATATTAATATAATTAAATAACAATATTAAGAAATTACATACCTCGAACTTGGCCCATAACACGTCGTGGCACTTCTTCGACACGTTGGTCCACGAACACCACGGCCCCTGAAAGAACCTCTTAATAATAGTAGTGATATTATGAGCAACATCATCCGGTTTGAACCTAAAACTCAAGTATAATAACATAAGTTGCAATTAATTAATTAATTAAGAATTATAATAAATAAAATTTGGTGTTTACTTTAAACCATTCAACGATATCCATAGGTTTGTGGATAAGGGCATTGGAGTCCCTCCACGAGGCGTACAACGGCCTCAAGCCTCTAGGGTCGGTGTTGCTGCTGACGTTGTCGGTGGTGCTAGTGCAAGTGATGGTGGTGGTGCATGTAGATCCTCGATGGTGGTATATAGAGGGCGGGGCGACGACTTTAGATGTTGATGGTATGTCGGCTCGTACCACCGCCGGTGCAAACGTGGAGGGTACAGTTGGAGTTGGTGGTACTTGATGACGGAGCAACTCATGTACTATTGAGCTATCATCTCCGATTTCTTTCAATCTATATTTGAGTGCTTTGATTCTGCTTGCAACTTCCGGATGATACTTAATGTATATAATGGAAGGTGAAAGCATGTTGAGAGGATACCTTAATGGATGAGCCTCCAACAATTTTCCTCCTCTGTACATACACAGATCGATGATGTCCTTGGCGTCATACATGACATCTTTCAACTCCCATACCCAATTGTCGACGATGACCTCCTTCTGCCTCCGTCTCTCTGCACCTTCAAGAATACCTTGTATTGTCACGCCCTGACCCGGGCCCGCCCCCGGCGGCCCCGACCCGAAACGCGACGGCGACTCGAACACCGCATTGCGGAAGGAAAAGCCACAAATCATAACATAAAATAAAATAACAATATCAAAACCAATAATTACAATCCATAAATCTAACGGTACATACGATAAGAAACAGTCCGATCAAATACAAGATTTAACAAAATATCAAATAGTTCCACATATTACATCTCCAAAATAACAATATCAAGATTTAACGTTATAAAGCGACAAGACGAAACAAAATACAAAAGCAGTCGCCACCAGAGCTCCACATCTACGACTGACTACTAGCTGACTAAAGACTATCTACACCTCGATCTATAAATCGACTGCTCACCCCTGCAAGTCTGAAGCAAAAACAACGGAGATCAGCGAATGCTGAGTAGGAGAATCACAATATGATCAACGAGTATCAAGTGTCAACTCAACAATGCATAACAATATGGCCTAAGATGCAGTCAAAGGCAATGAACACAACAAATACTTTTTATCTACTCCTAAACAACATCAACAGAATCATCGAGTGTGTGGACCGTTGGGTAAAAACCCCGCACTCTACCACCTGCAGAGTGGCATCAATCGTCCGCTCCAACGGTGATACGACTACCCCCACCAAGCAGGTAGTCCGTCAGATGCCGCGTCCGACATCATCGCACCCGAAGGTGCCCAACATGCGACTAGTCAATATCATATATACCCTCTCCCATGCCTGGGGGTACCACACCGAAATGGTCCTGGACCGAAGTCCTCTCCAAGGCCGTAGCCTCCAGATCGACAATCATGCAACTCGACTCGAAGAGTGCAACAAGGTATTTCACCATGAACAACAACATAGCAACAACTCCAAGTGATTATGACATGATCAACATGCTACTAATATAACAGTCATGATCAACAATATAATAATTCCAAGTGATTATGACATGATCAATAGGATAATAACATGCTCAACAAATAAACAACACCAATAAGCAACAATAAAATGCAACACATGCAATTTCTCTATATGGCATATCCAACAATAATGTGCAACATGAGTTCAATAAATTTCAGGAAACAAACCAAACAACTGAAGCAAAGGTATTTTCGAATTTATCTCCGACGACAACTCAACAACAAACAAGGGACGACAGACTTGCAGGCTCAACCCATCACCAAAACTACCAATATTTCACACTAACAAACCCACCAAATTTTCAGACTAATAATTTAATATTATTTAAACACCTCGACAACCTTAACAACTAACCAACTGAAAGAACATCCTAACAATGACATCTCGAAAAACTGACCCCACCATCGCGTTCAGCACGCGAAAATGATCAAGATTACTATTCATCTCAACTTCAACCGACAACTCGGGACCCACCAACTAAATTAATTTCAAACATAATTATATAACTAATTTACTAAACAACATCAATACTGAAATATATCAAAATTGTATCAATCGATCTCCAATTTGAAATCCGACACCACCATCGCGTTCAGCACGCGAAAATCTACAATTTTGGTATTCACCTCGACTCGATCCGACGACTCTACGATCAATTATAAAAATACCCCAATAATTCATAAATCAATCCAATTTCATACGATCCAGCTCTAGATACTATTCATATACCACCCACTCGTCTCCCTCTCCCCCTCACGCTGCCCCCTTCCCCTGCGCCCGACGCCACCTCCTGCTCCGCTCGAACCCACGCCGACCGGCCATCCCGGCCGCCGGCGATCACCTCGGTGGCACGGCCGCCCTCTCCCGCGACCTCCGCGACCGGTTCGACTCACCGTCGGCCGCCCTTCTGCACCTGATCTCGCCGCCTCCTCTGCTCACCTCAAATCCACTCCGGGCGGCTCCCCAAGCCGCCGGCGACCAACTTGAAGGCACCTCTGCTCTCTCCTCGGCCTCCGGCACAGGCGACTGAATGGTGGCCGGGAGGGCCACCACCAAGCACCGCCAGCTGCTACTGCTGGCCTGCGCGTGTTCTGGAGCGCACGGCCAACGCGCAGTAGCGCATGCGGTGTCGCGGCGACCTGCACGCGACCAGCACCGCAACGGACATGGCCGCGCGGCCTGCGGTAGCCTGCGCGCCCGCGATTGCCCGCTGCCAACCCCCACAGTTCGTCGTTGTCGTCGTCGGTAGACAAATGCCGAAGTAAAGGAGAAGGGAGAGATCTCCTACCTCGATTTCGCGATTCCAGCGACGACGACGAGCTCCACCGGCGCCGACTCCTCCGCTGCGGTTCCTCTCCTCTCCTCTTCTCAATCTCTCCCCCTTCTTAAAACCCTTCAACGACACCTCTCCCTCACCTCCCCGTTACCTTCACCTGCCACCCCCTCACCCTGCAGACTCAAAAATTTAATTTAATTTTTTTTTTTCTGGATATAACATGTATTCTCTTCAACCTTCTTTGGAGTTTTTCTACATCCGTCTTCACACCGAGAACTTGGCAAACCTCCCCACAACAAAATCAGCTAATTTTCCAAGATATCTAGAAACAAAAAATGTAAGATCATTGCTTTATCTTGGGGCACAGGACCTACAATTGCTTGTGTGATTTTATATATCCAACAAATAGTCGCTCGTAGCCTCCAAACTGAAGAAAGACTTCTTAAACATTGCTACCAACTGGAGGATCAAAACTGTGGTTCTTCTGCAAGAGTGTTGGGGAATCATTTGCCATATTCTTCGTGATGACTGGCTTTTGCTCAACCAGTAGCTCCAGAGTAGAGGTGGCAAAACGGGTCGGCCCACACTTAGCGGGCCGGGCCGACACGATAAGGTAGCGTGCGGCCTGGCCCAGCCCGCTAACTCCGTGGCCCGAAAATTCCAGGCCCAGCACGACCCACAATATTTTAAAAATAAGAAGCATGAAATAATTAACTCAAAACTAGTACGCTAATTGCTTTAATTACAATTGGAGTTTTAGTGTCCTTATTAAGCAAAAGAGTACATCGTAATATCATTGGCAAAATGAACATTACAGTAATTAATTTGGGGGAAATTAGGGACACTATATACATTGCATTCATCATAAACTAATCGAATATTTTTTGTTTCAATAATGAGAATAATCATCATCGTCTCTCCAACGAGCTTATCATCTCATAAGAAAAACATGGCAGATCAATAATTGGATCAGGAGGGCCTATATATTGGACCTCGCCTTTGCATATTTGATGCCCGATGAACAATTGCCCTTGGACGCGATCATTGAATCGCCTTCTTGATATGTATTTTGTACTATGTCTTTAGGCATTTCATAAGTTTTGAAATGAATTCGAGGGACGATGACCAATCCTTTATCTGCATGTTTGCTTCTCAAAACTTGAGTTGAAAGAACAAATAGTGACTTTCTAATGATAGAAAGTTATTTTCAAACTTAAACAGTGAAGAGCTTTTGCTAAAAACACCAATTCCACACAATTCCTTGATCCTAACATTGAGCAAATTAAGAAAAAAATTAATGTGGAAACTAAAAGAATGCATATCTATATACGTGTAAAGGAAAGAGAAGATTAATTTTCCAAAATTTAGATGAAAAGAAAATCAATTTAGGTTATTGCCACATGCCAATCAACTTCTACGGAGATAGAGTTTAATAAATTCTCCGAATTAAGATCGATAAGAAACTATTATTTGTGCATGGTAGACTATTCTGTTTGTATCGTAATTAGAGGGAGGATCATATATATGCAAAAAGTAAAATGCTTTAACAGATAGAAACTACACATTATTTCTATCAAGGGAGAACTTTAAATTTGTCTACTACTCTAGCCTGTGACCAAATAAACCATTATTTTTATTTATGACAATAACCAGTTAACATGTCTTGATTGAAAATTTACTAATTCTAGTTCACTAATCAATCCGATAAGAGTGCATTGTTATGTATATAATTGAATTTATACATAAACAATATATATGACAGAAATATGGAAGCTTTCGACACAAAAAAAGAGAGAAAAAAGTCCAATGTACAGAATTACCATAGTGTACTGCCATAAGTATATTTTGTACTTTCTTTTTTTCTCAAACTCTTTTATATCTCGTACGAATTAATACTACTTTGATAATAAGTAAATAAAAAATCATATGATGGGGCTACCCTCCACAAGAAGATAGAACTCTGGAAATAGAGGAAAGTAGGGACTCACATAGAAGACGAAGCTCCTTATTCTGAATCTGCATTTGTATCGTACACCAGTGGATCTTTTGTGTACGTGATAAATTTAGTGTTATCTGTTGTTTGGATTCTGACCTCTGGAATCTGCCGAATTATGTGCCAGTTGACCTCATCCTTGAGACAGCTCTTGAGCAATGGCAACCCACAATACATCTCTAGTTTTCTGAAATGCCACGGCCCAGCAAGTGTAGTTTGTTGCCTCTCGAACAAGCATGATATCCACTGTGGAAGGTGCTCTGTTTGCGGTAGGCATCTTAGGAATATGCGTTGCAGCGCATCGAGATTCTCCACCCGCTTCAGATTTGGGCAGTTCTCAATTAGTAGAAATGACAACGAGGGAAGGTTGGATATTGTCTCCAAGTTGGCGTTATCTGCGAGAAAGAGGTCGCTCAACCTGGTAGCATGAAGTAGGCTTTGTGGAAGAACTGCCAATTCGGGACAGCTTGTGAGATGAAGCTCTTTTAGATTCGGAAGGAGGGTGATGCCTCTTGCACCATCATAAACTCCCTCCTTCGTGCTCTCCATCGACCATTTTTCCCAGCTAGGCATGTCCTCAAATGCCATAATTAAAAGTTCTGGAAAAGCTGGTGTTGTTGGGAAGCCGACGCCTAGAAATTCAGGCCCAATGGCTTTGATAGATTTTGCCCCTTTAACATGAAGCCATTTGAGGTGGGGCAACATGCCCAGTGGAGGAAGCTCCGTGCATGATGGAATTCCACAAAGCCACAAATATTCCAGGACATGGAAGGATTCGCAAATAGAAGGAGGCATCATCCAACTCGGTAAAATCCGGCCCGGAAAGCCAACGATGACAAAAGTCTTCATGGTTGACGGAGGGGAGAGATCAATATTGCATATCATCTCAGCCCGCTGGATGTGCTCCTCTGTACATGTTTCCTTGTCGTCTCCCTCATCTACTGGTCCTGTCCAAGCAAGTGCCAATCTCCTAAGATAGCATTTGTTGGCAAGCACCGAACTTGTACCAGGTTCTGCCCTCTTCAAACTACAAATTTGAAGACTCGTCAACTGGTGAAGCGACTGCAGCTCCTCCAAGCCGCACCCTCTGTCTGAAGTGCTTGCGGAGGAATCATCATCATGATGACCAACCACATATCCTTGAAGTGTGTAAAGATTTGTTAATCTCCCGATTCCATTTGGTACAAAGCTCAGCGGAGATCCCCCGACATTAAGGCATCTTAGATTGCACATGTCACGCCCCGGTTCGGGTCCACCCCCACGCCCCGAGGCGGGCCCGTTCCGACGCGCGACAGTGGGCGACTCGGAACCCACACAGCGGAAGGAAAATCATGAATCAACATAACATAAAATAAACAATAACATTAAAACCAACAATTACAACTTATGTGACTGATCAAATACAATTACCCCAAATATACAAAAGCAGCCGCCATCAGAGCTCCACATCTACGACTGACTACTAGATGTCTAAAAACTATCTACACCTCGATCTACAGATCGACCGCTCTCCCCTGCAAGTCTGAAGCAATAACAACAGGAATCAGCGAAAATGCTGAGTAGGAGAATCACAATATGATCAACAACATGAATAAGATGTCAACTCAACGATGCATAACAACATGGCCTAAGATGTAGTCAAAGGCGATGAACACAACAAATACACCTCACCTACTCCTAAGCAACATCAACTGAATCATCGAGCGTGTGGACCATTGGGTAAAAACCCCACACTCTACCACCCGTAGAGTGGCATCAACCGTCCGCTCCAACGGTGATACGACTACCCCCACCAAGCAGGTAGCCCGACGGACGACGTATCCGACAGCCGCGCGACTACCCCTATCCAAGCAGGTAATCCGACGGACTATCCGACATCCGCACACCCGAAGGTGCCCACAGTGACTAGTCAATATTCGTACCCTCTCCCATCCCTGGGGGGTACCACACTGAAATGGTCCTGGACCGAAGTCCTCTCCAAGGCCGTAGCCTCCAGATCGACATCAACCATGCAACTCGACTCCAAGAGTGCAACAAGGTATATCACCATGATCAACAACATAACAACAACTCAAAGTGATTATAACATGATCAACAAGATAATAACAAAACATCATGATCAACAATATCACAACAACTCCAAGTGATTATGACATGATCAACAAGATAATAACAGAACATCATGATCAACAATATCACAACAACTCCAAGTGATTATGACATGATCAACAGGATAAGAACATGCTCAACAAATAAACAACACCAATAAGCAACAATAAAATGCAACACATGTAATTTCTCTACATGGCATGTCCAACAATAATGTGCAACAAGAGTTCAATAAATTTCAAGAAACAACCCAAACAACGGAAGCAAAGGTATTTCCAAATTTATCTCCGACGACAAATCAACAACAGACTTGCAGGCTCAACCCACACTCAGCACACTCTCCAAACGCCCATGATCAACCAACTCACTCTCCAAACCTCATGCTCAACTCATTCTCCAAACACCCATGGTCAACCAACTCTCCAACCCACAATTATTTCACACCGATCAATCGACTAAATTCTCAGACTAATAATTTACTATTATTTGAACACCTCGACAACCTCAACCACTAACCAACTGAAAGAACAACCTAATAATGCTTTCTCGAAAAACTAACCCCACCATCGCGTTCAGCACGCGAAAACGATCAAGATTCCTATTCACCTCAACTTCGACCGACAACTCGGGACCCACCAACTAAATTAATTTCAAATACAACTATCAATCACTTACTCAACAACAACAAAATATCAAAATCATATCAAACGATCTCCAATCTGAAATCCGACACCACCATCGCGTTCAGCACGCGAAAATGATCGAGATTACTATTCACCTCAACTTCAACTGACAACTCGAGATCCACCAAATAAATTAATTTCAAACATAACTATCACCCACTTACTCAACAACAACACAATACCGAAATATATCAAAATCACACCAAATGATCTCCAATCTGAAATCCGACATCACCATCGCGTTCAGCACGCGAAAATGATTGAGATTACTATTTACCTCAACTTCAACCGACAACTCGAGATCCACCAAATAAATTAGTTTCAAACACAATTATATCACTAATTTACTAAACAACATCAATACTAAAATATATCAAAATCACACCAAATGATCTCCAATCTGAAATCCGACACCACCATCGCTTTCATCACGCGAAAATGATCGAGATTACTATTAACCTCAACTTCAACCGACAACTCGAAACCCACCAACTAAATTAATTTCAAATACAACTATCAATCACTTACTCAACGACAACAAAATATCAAAATCATATCAAACGATCTCCAATCTGAAATCCAACACCACCATCGCGTTCAGCACGCGAAAATGATCAAGATTTCTATGCACCTCAACTTCAACAGACAACTCGAGATCCACCAAATTAATTAATTTCAAACATAGCTATATCATTCAATTACTAAACAACAGCAAAATACTAAAATATATCAAAATCATATCAATCGATCTCCAATCTGAAATCCGACACCATCATCGCTTTCAGCACACGAAAATCTACAACTTTGGTATTCACCTCGACTCGATCCGACGACTCTACGATCAATTACAAACATACCTCAATAATTCATAAGTCAACCCAATTTATACCGCTCTCTTCTTAAACACTATTCATATCTCTCTCACCCGCTCGTCTCCCTCTCCTTCACGCTGCCCCTTTGCGCCCGACGCCACCCTGCTCTGCTCGAACCCATGCCGGCCGGCCATCTCGGCCGCCGGCGACCACCACGGCGGCATGGCCGCCCTCTCCCCGACCTCCAACACCGACGGGACACTCTCTCTCTCTCCCTCTCTCTCTCTCTCTCACACCCGCGGACCCCTCCTCTCTCCCTCTCAGCCGCCGCCTACGACCCACACGCCGGCCGGCCTCTCCCACGGCTCCCGGCGCCGGCGGGATATCCAATCACACACACTCTCTCTCTCCCGATCTCCCTCTTCTCCTCGATCCGATCACCCGCAAACCCATCATCTCCTCTCAGCCAGCCGCTACCCGTCGTCGACCGGCGACTCCACAACCTCCTCAACCCTTCAGCCCCGCTCAGTCCCACGATCGACCGACGGAAGCCCGGATGGCCGCCTGGCAGCCCGCAACCCTCACGCGATCAGCCCGGGGTACGGCGCAACAACCTCCCCTTGTCTTCGTCGTCCGATTCGTAGGAGATAATCAACGGGAATGAAGGAACAGAGAGGATGAGATCTCCTACCTCGATCCCGCGACTCCGGCGATGACGAGCTCCACCGGCGACGCGCGCCGACTCCTCCGCCTGCAGCATCTCCTTCCTCCGCTCACCGCTTCCCTCTCTTCCCCCTCTCTTCTCTACTTCTCATTTAAAACCCCTCAACAGCACCTCTCCCTCACTTAACCTCACCCTCACTGCCACCTGGCAACTTTACACATTTTTTTTTATTTATATATATATATATATATACCCGGATATAACAGCACAACTTGGTGAGTGCCTCGGGAAGCCGACGCAAGGACTTGCACCCGGCAGCACACAATGTTTGCATATTTGCAAGGTGCCCTATAGTTTCAGGAATCTCACGGATATTTGTCCGGTCAAGATCTAAGTATCTAATATGTAATAGTTTCCCAATGAAGTCTGGAAGACTCTCAATCTCTGTATCACACAGACACAAGACTCGTAAATGGCGTAATGTTTCAAATAAACCATACTCAATTTTCTTGGTATCAGGGCTGTCCAACAGAAACAAAGTTCTCAAACATTTTTGTTTCATTATTCCGTTAGGTAGTGTGAATGTATCACCTGCATTTGACACTGACAAACGACGAATCTTTGTCAAGGAGTTAATCTTTAATGGTTGGCCACACTTGACTGAAAGGCCTTCATCTCCTATTAAGTTTTCACATAGAGCTCGTAAAAGGTCATGAACAATGCATCTACTCCCATCTATAAATGACGGATGGGATTGGAGAAGATTCCTCCAAATTAGTTCCTTATAATAGTCCTCGCCTATTTCTTCTATCAACAAACCTCCTTGTTGGATTATAAATCCTTCCGCCATCCACAGTCGAATTAGATCTTGATAATAGTAACGACTCTTGCGGAACACTGCAAGATAGAGAAAGCACGATTTCAGATGAGATGGTAAATCCTCGTAGCTCAAATATAAAGCTCCTGGCAGCCCTTCGTCAATTTGTTTCATTTGCCACATATCACTTTTGAGGATTTTTGTCCACTCTAGGATGTTTTTTTCCTTGGATCTTAAAACCCCTCCGATAACCGTGATTGCAAGAGGAAGTCCATCACATTTTTCAACAATCTGAGAACCTACTTCTTTGAGCTCAATCATCTTGTCCTCCTCCTCCTCTTTAAAAACTATTTTACATAGCAATTTCCATCCGGTAAGTGGATCCATTTTCTCAACATGATGAATGCTACTTGCATCCATATCAATTGCCACCCTTTCATTTCTAGTGGTAATCAAAATCTTATGTGTAGCTATTCCGCTTAACATTGGAGTCCTGAGTAACTGCCTCCATACATCTGCAGTCCATACATCATCGAGTACAAGAAATACATTATGTGAAAGAAGAGTAACAAGTTTGGTTTCAAGTTCAGCTCTACTTTTAGCTCCATCATCATTACCACCAAGACCTCTAATTATCTCTTTGAGTAACTCGGTCTCTGAGTAATTCTTAGATACATATAACCATATTCATTTCTTGAAGTTCCCTTTGATCCTTTCATCATTGAATATTTTCTGCGCTAGTGTCGTTTTGCCAACTCCACCCATCCCAAAAATTCCAAATAGTTGACACTTATTTTGTTCATTCTTAAGAATCGAACTAATTAGACTTTCAGTAGCATATTCAATTTCTGCTCCTATGATGTCTGAAGTAATATGCAACGGAGAAGTTTGACGTGAGCTAACTCGGGGAGCTTGTTCCGTGTTCTGTAGCTTATGTACTATTGAATTATTTTCTTTGATCTCTTCCAATCTATCATTGAGTGATTTGATTCTGCTTGCAATTTCATGGCGGTACTTGATGCATTTAATGGAAGATGAAAGATACCTTATGCTGCAAGATGATGGATGAGCCTCCAACAACTTTCCTCCTCTGTACATGCACAGATCGATGATGTCGTCGGCGTCATACATGACATCTTTCAACTCCCGCACCAAGTTGTCGACGGCAACCTCCTTCTGCCTCAGTCTTTGTGCATCTTCAAGAACACCTTGTATTCTCTTCAACATTCTTTGGAGCTTTTCTACATCCGTCTTCACACCGAGCACTAGGCAAACCTCCCCCTCAACAAAATCGGCTAATTTTCCAAGGTATCTAGAAACGAAAGAATCTAAGATCATCGCCATATCTTGGGGCAGAGGAGGTTTGATTGCTCAAGTAATGTATAATTGATAGAAGGGGAAGATGATGTATTACTTATAAGCCTAAACGGTGACCATTAAAATGAAGTCGTCGGACGTACATAAAAAATAATAAGCTGAGATGATGAAGCGCGAATCGCAAAGCAACAAAAGTTGCTTTTCGATTCGTGCCGAGTCATCGGAGCCCGGCTCCATAACTTTGGAGCCAGGCTCCGTAGTAGTTATTTCCTGCGATAATTGATCTTCTGCGATGACATTAGCGGTTGCAAAATCATCGCCGAAGACCATCTACGACGGTAGAAATCGGTTGAAAAAATTAATCACAAAAGATCTCGTCGAAAATAATTTGTGGCGATCGCTTCAATCGTCGCATAATAAAACCTAAAACTACGACATATTGCCTCCGCGACGGCGAGTGAGTGTCACACGCGCGATCGCGAAAGAATATCGATGCCCAGCAGTCGTCACAATTGATTTTAGTTTGCGATGGTTGAGCGACCGCTGCAGTATCTAGGCATGTTCGTTCGGTTCGAACAGAACTGAACCGAACCGAACCGATTAAGCCCAAATCGATTTTTTTTTTTTAACTCAATCTTCAACCCGAATCCGAACCGAACAATTCCTAACCCGATTTAACTCGAAGCGAAATTGTTCGGTTCGGTTCGGTTTCAACCCGAAAAAAACCAAAATTGAACATGAAATTTTGGATCAATTGGAATTGAGGTGTACCTGCCTTGGACCCATAACTAGGTGGACCTTGCTGGAGGCCTAGATGAGCTTTCACTATAAAAATATAAACACTAATAAGAAAGCTTCCTTGTTACTCTATGCATAAGATGGAAAAGGAAGAAACAAGAAAGAAAGAAAGCAGAGAGTGGAAAAGGAGAAAGAAATAAAAGGAGGAGGTGAAAACATGATCAACTCATTCACATTAGCTTTATTCTCATAATGTGAGACAGTGAGAGCAGATGCCATCACTTTTCTTCATTCTATGCTTTACGCAAGAACAAAGTGCACTTATTAATTTGTTCTGGGGAGGAAAGCCACATGATAGAAAATTGAACATGATCCTGTAAAAAACAGAAATTAAACATGAATACATAGAAAATTGAACATGATAAATCCTGTACATGCCCTGATAGAACCTGATTATAGAACCCACACATGCACATTTACACTTGGCAACAATATTATCAATTTATCAAGTAGCAACTAGTAATGATTATCTCTACCAAATACCAATACTTATTACAAATATTATCAACCATTATCTCAAATATCAAGTAGCAAAACATTATTTCAACTATCAAGTATCAACCAGACAACCATTAAGTCACTACTCACTAGTCACTAATCAAGTCCAAAACACTTAGACACCACCAACATTATAAAGTAGCAAAACATTACCAACCAACAAACTAAATAAAATTCAACAAAACAAAACCATCATTGCTCCTTGCTAAGAAGATGATCTGATCAATTAGGAATGTCGATGATAGGCGGTGCAAAATCGATCTTCGCAAACTCTACAATAGAACAAAAAATCATCAATATGGTATAAACTATAAACAATAAAACAAGTACAATATAATTAAAACTTAAAAGAACTTATTAATCCAAAATATACCTTATTGTAATTTTTCAATCTCTTCCAAATCGTCCACAACTTGCTTTCTCTTTCTGAGTCGAATCCAATCTTGAAGACAAATAAGTCCTTCAACCATAAAAGGAGCCAATGAACTCCGAAACTCATCGAGAACTCGACCTCCCGTGCTAAAAGTAGATTCAGATGCCACGATGGAGATAGGAATTGCAAGTATTTCTCGTGACATCGAAGTTAGAATAGGATACCTCCCACTATTAACACTCCACCATTTTAGAACATCAACATCATCAGCTTCAGGATCCTCATCCCAATGTCGGTCTAACTTTATCTTGCTTTCAACACCAAGTATTTGCTTCTTCTGTTTATATTTTTCAATTATTCTTCTTGTTCCAAAAGTATCCCCTCGGCACCTCAAGACCACCTGAGGCAAGCGACTTTGATGAAGCGCCGCTTATTGCAGGCGGCGCTTGATTAAAAAAAAACGAAGGGGTGGGGTTTGAACCCTGGCCTGCTGGTGGGACAAAAAAAGGTCCCACCATCGGGCCAGGGTTTTTTTTTTTTTAAAACTAACCTATATATAGTTAAGATATATTAAATTGCTTGTTTAAAAAAAAAACCTAAAAGCACTACCCAGTTAAAAGTTTTAACCCTCCCGGCCTCTCCCTCTCACGCGACTGATTCCAACGGCACTCACCAGATTTTTTTCGGCAAAAATCCAGGTAATTCCGCCTGGAATTCTTCTTTATCCTGTTGCCCTGCTCTTTTCTCCTTTATCCTGCTCATGTTCTTCTGTTCTAGTCCTTCTGGAATCAAACAAGGCTTTGTTCAAACTTCAAACAAAGATGTTTTGGAATCAAATTCCAGAACAAGTTCTTGAATAGCTTTTAATGCTGCAAGTTCTGGAATTTGATTCCAAAACGCTATGCTGCAAGTTCTGGAATTTGATTCCAGAACAAGTTCTGGAATCAAACAATTGATTGATTCCAGAAGGACCAGAGAGCCAGAGAGCTCTGTTCTGAAATCAAAGTATCAAAATCTGGACTCAAATACACGGTTCATCCTTCTTTTTAGACTAATGGATAGTTCATCACCTAATGTTGAATCTCAAGCTTCAAGAAATAACAAGGATCCTGGTTGGAAGTACAACTATTTGAAGGACCCTAAGGATGCTAATTCTGTAACATGTATGTTTTGTGAGAAAACTACGAAAGACGGGATTTATCGAGCAAAACAACAACAAGTTGGCAATTTTAAAAATGCAGCAGCATGCAAAAAATATCCTCATGAAGTGAAGCTAGAATTGGAGTACATGACAGGGAAAAAATCTCAAAGGGATGAATCTTATGGACGTATTCCGGATCTTGATGATGCACCTATCGGAGATGATCAAGATGAAGAGGAAGAGTTCACTCAACAAGCCAAAAGAATCTGCAGAAAAGGAAAAGAGCCTACGATTAGTAATAAGTCATCAACGAAGAAGGGGCCAATGGATTTGTTTTTGTATCAAGATCCAAAAAAAAATATGCAAGGAGGAAAGTTAAGACAAACAAATATAAATGATGCTTGTGATAAAGAAGCAAGAGCTAGGACAATTCAATATATAGCTCGCTTCTTTTATCAAGTTGGAATAGCTTTTAATGCTGCAAATTTGGATAGCTTCAAATGGATGATTGAAGCAATTGGAAGGTATGGACCAAACTTAAAGCCTCCAAGTTATCATGAGCTTAGAGTTCCATTACTCAAAAAGGAACTTGAGTATACCAAAGATCTAATGCAAGGTCACAAGGATGCATGGGCAAAGCACGGGTGTTCTATTATGTCAGATGCATGGACGGATAGAAGGCAAAGAAGCATTATCAATTTTTTGGTGAATTGTTCTTTAGGAACAAAGTTTGTGGAGTCTATTGATGCATCTTCTTTTCTCAAGTCTGGAGAAAAAATATTTGAGTTACTTGATAGTTTTGTGGAGAAAATTGGCGAGAAGAATGTTGTACAAGTCATCACCGACAACGGAAGCAATTATGTGTTGGCCGGTAATGTGCTTACTTTTTTCTAATTTGTTGTTGCTACAATTTTATTCTAAATATTTTATTTATTCTCTTTCACATGATTAGGAGAGTTGCTACAAGCAAAAAGAAAAAATATATATTGGACTTCTTGCGCAGCTCATTGTATCGATCTGATGTTGGAGGATACAGGAAAGCTATCTAATGTAAAGAAGACTTTGGAAAGAGCTATATATGTTGTTGGTTTCATCTACAATCATACCGGTGTTCTCAACATGATGAGGGAATTTACAAGTAAATAAGAATTGGTTAGATATGGAGTCACCCGATTTGCTACCACATTTCTCACATTGCAGCGTTTTCATTCACAGAAGCACAACATAAGAAATATGTTCACTTCTGAAAAGTGGGTGAAAAGTAAATGGGCCAAAGATCTAAGGGGAAAAGAGCAAATGATGTCATTTTGATGCCCTCATTTTGGAATCATGTGGTGTTTACACTCAAAGCCATGGGTCCTCTTGTAAGAGTTCTTCGACTTGCTGATAATGAGACGAAGCCGGCAATGGGATATATTTATGAAGCGATGGATAGAGCCGAAGAAACAATCCAGAAATTATTTGGTGATGATGAACAAAAGTACAAAGAGATTTTTGAAATCATTGATAAAAAGAATGCCAACTTCATCATCCATTGCATGCAGCGGGACATTATTTAAATACTGAATTTTATTATAAAAATCCGGATGAGATTGAAAAAGATTTGGAAATTGTTAACGGTTTGTATGAGTGCATTACAAGATTGACTCCTAGTATTGATCTTCAAGATATGATAATGAATGAGTAATCCTTGTACAAAAAGGCAGAGGGACTTTTTGGAATTCCAATGGGTATTCGTTCACGAGCTACTAAAGCTCCAGGTAAAAGTTTTCATTATGATTTAATGAATTATTTTAGCTTACAATTTTTCATATTAATATTTTATTATTTTATTAATTTGTAGCTGAGTGGTGGGATTTATATGGCGGTGCAGCTCCAAACTTAAAAGATTTAGCCATTAAGATTTTTAGTTTAACATGTAGTGCAGCGGGTTGTGAATGTAATTGGAGTGTATTTGAACATGTAAGTATAATATTATAACTTAACTTTCATATTTTCAATTTTTCATATATCTAATTATCATTTTATGTATAACTAACTTAGATATAATTTTATGTAACAGATTCATTCAAAGAAAAGAAATAGACTGGAGCATCAAAAGTTACAAGATTTGGTATACATTAAGTACAATCAAACACTGAAGGCTCGACATGAACGAATGAACACTATTGATCCAATTTCATTGGATGATATTGATGCTTCAAATGAATGGTTGGTAGGAGAAATGGGTGCTAACAATGTAGAAGATGAGCTTGTACATGAAGATGATGATTTGACATGGGGGGATGTAGCAAGAGCAATGGGTGCTGGAGAGTCAGAACATATACTAGACAACAAGCGAGGTTGTCTAGTAGCAAAGCGTCTAGTTCAAGGAGAATTATTGAGGAAAAAATTAATTTTGCTACCATTGGTGAAGAAGAAGAATTTGAGGCTGAGGAATATAAATCTAGTGAAGGAGAAAACAATGATGATGAAGCCGATTTTGTTGATGAATTTGACGATTAGATATTTACTTTTCATGTTTTGTTTAATTTTTGTTGAACTGAACTGTGAAGTTGAAGTTTGAACTATGGAGTGTCATTTTACACATTTTAATTTATAAGTTATGCCTCATATTTGATAATTGGTGTTTTAAGTTTTATTATCTTTGAGTAATAATTATTATATAGAGAGAGAGAGAGAGGAGTGCCTCGCTTTACTCGGGCGAGCGCTTAGGCTAGCGCCTCGGGCAATAAAGGACCTTGGCGCCTTGAGGCGCCTAACGCCTCGTGATAACACTGCAGTGTAGGCAACAAAATGCATTATAACTACTAATATACAACAAAGACCATGCAATAATTGTTTTCCATGACCAATATCTTAAGAATGAGAAAGAAATCTTTATTCATTGAGCTTAAAAATCAAGTTTTACCTTTTATTCAAACAAATCCATATTAAATACAAACAAGAATAAGAGCATTCTTATTTTTGATTTATCATTTATTTCCTCAAACAATCTTGTTCTTTTCATAAGCACTAAAAAACCCATGTTTCTCTAACATACTTGTCACAATATGCATGCTTATAGTAACTACTTAGACTAGGAAAGTATTGGATGTTCACTAGCCCAACGAAAAGTCTGCTGCTCAAAAGAAGTATTTAGGTTTATTTTCCACAGTGCCAAATGAAGCAAGCAATACAGGTATTAATATATTTAGAAATTAACATTCCTTGCAACCAACCTGGAGGCATCTTGCTTTTGGCTTTTCTCTCTCGCTAAACCAATTCGAGATTTCTTCAATTTTTTTCTAATTGCACTTTAGTTAGTCAACATAATTGCCTTAATTTCATGAGACAAATAGTATCATAATTACCAGATCACAATAATTACCTGATTGATCACAATAAAAATAGTCTGAGACAAATCATATCATAGTTACCTGATCACAATAATTTGGAGTAGAAAATACAGTAATAAGCTTTCCACCATGTTCAATCTTGTAACCCTCATCCTTAACTTCATGGGACCAAACGACAAGATCAAATGAAGTTGCACAATGATATTTCCACACTTTAAGAATGAAACTAAACCATATCACTATTTTCTTGATAAAAAATAATTGTTAATAAACCTAGTCAATAAACCTATGTTAATAAGCCAAGTCAATAAATTCAAGGAGCCTTTTGTTCGGTATGATGACATATCCATAATAAAGTATAATATCTAGTCATAATTCATAAATCTGAAAGAACATAATGGGTGAATAAAGGAATCATAATGGGTAAGAATTTACCAGTTGGAGACATGCACTTGAATGCAAACAGACCCTTAGAATAACATCATCAGAAAAGCAAGTTTATTGACTTCCTTTTAATTTTTTAATTGGTTTTTTATTCTTACCCTCAGATGATTTTGCATCTAGTTCTATGCTCATAGGCAAACTCCCATATGACATGCAAAAGCAAGTGTCGTACAATTCATGGCCTCTTGCAAAATGTTAGACAAAAAAAAATGGCAATGTGGGGTATCAGGCAACTCACATAAGTTTCACCATTTCCATTTGGAGGAGTCATAGTATATGGAGCATATATGGATGTGAACCCTGCTAATATAGTAATAAATCAAATCATATCCCAAAGGAAAGAAGTCTTGGTCCTATTCTAACAAGACATACCGGTGGAATAGATGGATGTGCATAGACTCCATGAGAATACATAACATATGGAGGTGGCGGAGTCGCATAAGGTGGCATAAGGTTCTGTAACAAGAAACAAATGATTACACGTAGACAAATTGACATTGAGAAATCTATAACTTTCATTTGAGATTGTTACCATTATCCTCAAAACCATTAACAAATCAGAGGTTTACTTGGCAAATTCATTTGTCAATGCAGATTGCAGAATCAATTTAGTCAGATTAAGCAAGAATGTAAATAGAAATTAATATAAACATACAAAACCATGAATATCTCCAATATCATGCACAACAACATTAGCTCTTTTAAGCTTTTGCAGGTAGCTAATAACAACTATAGGATTGGCACAAAGAGAAATCTAATCAAGCACGATATTGATTGTCCTTAACCAATAAGCTAACTCTGAGCATTCGGTTAAGAAGTTACTCAAATTTCACTACTATTTCAGCATATTACTGTGCATGTAGTTAATTCTTCTCATTTTCAGAAGATATGTACTCATATGGTATCAACAAAAGTTGGAAGCAAATAAATTTTATTCATGTTTGGAGTTTCCAAATCCATACCATCTCCCTCCGAGCCTCCATATTTGATCTTCCAGCACACTGGACCGACACAATCAATCATGCTACAAAGACTCCCATCTGAAGAATGAGAACAGAAAGAAAAGGAGAACATATATATATATATATATATAAAAGGCACCTGAGCTCCCCACAAAGACTCCCATCTCTTCAATGCACGAACTCACCCCACCGCCAACACGGAGGGGGGAGTGAGGGGGCAAGACATTTCTCAAATCTGAAGGGGAAGCCTATTACCACCGACAATGTGATTAAAGGAGGGTGGAGAGATAGGGGAAAACGACGCTTCTTTTGGAGATTAAAGGATTGACCTCCCGGCGCTTCTTTTGGAGATTGTTCTCTCGCTGGTGATAGTGGATCACGACTGTGGTAAGCTTCCTCCGCGTCCGACCCTCTGCTGCTCCTAGGACGACCTTGTAGTTGTTCTGGCGAAAATCTGCCCTGTCGATTCGGGTGTTCACCCAAAGAAACGTTGCATCATTCGAGCTTACCGGTCGGCGGGAGATGACGGCTGAAGGCAGGAGGGGATCGTCGGCGGAGGAGAGAAAATAGCAGCCGAGTGGGTGAGGTGGGTGCACGGAGAGAGTGAGAGAACATGAGCCGCACTCATACCCTCACCCCTTTCTCTCGTAGGCTCTTAGTCTTAGCTCGAAGACCTTCGCTCTCATTTGTTTTTGGGGAGAGAGTGAGAGAACTCACCCCTTTATTTAAATAATTATTTAATAATTATTTACAGCACTTTTCTATCCTCTTTATCTTCATATTGCATGACATAATTGACCTAATCGACTACTATAGACGTAATAGGAAATTAAATTATTTAGCTAATACTTATTAAATAATTATTTAATAAAATTATTTATCAAACTATAACTTTACTATTCCAACTAGTGATAATTATTTAATAAATTATTTAAAAATTTTATTTTATGAAATCATTTAATAAAATTATTTAAATAATAAAATTATCAAATAATTATGTAAATAATAAAATTAACAAAATTATTTATCAGACAATCCAATTCCCTATCACAACAAATCAAATGATCTAATCGTAGAGTTTTGAGTTTTTAGTAAAAATTAAATCACCTATAGACGGAGAGATTCAAAAATTGTCATTAAATTCATATATTTTTTTTTGTAGAGTTTTTTAATAATAGCTGTTATATGATGTAAAATATTTACTTCATCTAAATTATTTAGCAATAATTATTATATTGTTACTAATTAATTATCATTAAAAATAAAATCTCTTGTAGTATATTGGAGCCCCTCTGTTAGGCCCACGAGACCTACGACGACCTCGAGCCTCTGGGCTAGTGCCGCTAGTGGTGGTGGTGATAGTAGGGCTTGTGGCGATGCATGTAGAACCTCGGTGGTGGTGGGGGGCGGGGTGACCGCCGTAGAAGTCGATGGCACGTCGGCTCGTACCACCGGTGCGATCGTGGAGGGTACAGTCGGACGTGGCAGTACTTGATGACGGAGCAGCTCATGTACTATTGAACTATCATATGTGATTTCTTTCACTCTATCGTTGAGAGCTTTGATACCTTAGGCCTGAAGATGATAAATGAGCCTCCAATAATTTTCCTCCTCCAGACATGCACAGATCGATGATGTCCTCGGCGTCATACATGAGATCTTTCAACTCCTGCACGCAATTGTCGACGGCGACCTCCTTGTGCCTCCTCCTCTCTGCATCTTCAAGAACACCTTGTATTCTCTTCAACCTTCTTAATTTGGAGCTTTTCTACGTGTGTCTTCACACCGAGCACTTGGCAAACCTCCGCCTCAACAGGATCTGCTAATTTTCCAAGATATCTAGCTAGATACAAAAAAAATCCAAGATCATCGCTTTATCTTGGGGCGGCACAGGACGTTTATATAATTGCTTGTTTGATTGTATGGATCCAACAAATATTAGTCGCTCAGCCCCTCCAAATTAACCAAAGAATTAAAGACTTGTCAAACGTTAACTGCTACCAACTGGAGGGCTAAAACAGTAGTCTTCAGCAAGAGTGTTAGGGAATCTTAGAAAAGTATTTTGCCATATTCTTTGTGAGGGCTGGCTTTTGCTCAATCAGTAGCAAGCAACGAAGGATAAGTTCCTGCAAACACGATGGACAAATTAATTATATATTAGCTGTAGTGCTCAAATTTTGCACGATTATCTTATAATTTTAAAAATAAAAAAATTAAAATTGAACGTATATTTTAATATATATTTATATATAAATACAATATAGCATCAATTTTTTTTTAATATTTTTGATATTTTGTAGTATAAAAAATAATTATATACATTACAAAATTAATTTATATAAATTTTAATAATCAAAAAATTTAAAAATGTAAAAATAATAAGATTTTTATGGATAGAAATCAAAAATAATATAAGTATAAGATAATAAGTTGAAAAAAATAGAAAATAAGATATTTAAATTATTCTAACCGAATAAATTCTTTTGGTTTTCAAATACTATTTTTTTAATAAAAACTCAAAAAATAATATTTCAAAACTCAAAAACTAATATAAAAATTTTAATAAATAAAATATATTTATAATTATTATTTAAAAAATAATAAATATAAAATTAAAAATATCAAAATAGGTGCATATTAGATAAAATAAATTGGGTAAAAATTTAGATGAGAAAACTGATAAAAGTTTGAGGATAGGGGTAAAAATAAAAATATAAATGGATTAAAAAAAAATTAAAAGAGTGTCAATTCTCCCAGTAATATATATATCTAGAAACAAAGAAACCTAAGATCATCACCATATTTTGGGGAAGAGGATCAGGAGGTCCGATCGATTGCTTATAAGCCTAAATTAACGGTGACCACTAAAATGAAGTCGTCGGACGTTCACAAATAATAATATGCAGTGGAAACTAGCTGTCTTCCAAATAATTGATTTTTAGGTTTTAAAGGAATTGTTTATTGTTGATTTTGGTTGACTGAGTCTGTGAGTCGTCCTATCAGATTATAAATTAACCATTCTACGATAAAAAGAAGTATGAGATTTAATCCAAGTCACGATAATATATATTTTTTTTCTAAAAGAACTTTGGATGGCCCGGGAATTAATGTGCCAATTGGGAACAAGTATCATCAGTTAGCAACTTACCCGATTGAAAACAAGTATCACTCGGGAATTAACTTACCCGATTGGGAACAAGTATCGCTCAATAAAGGCACTTCTTCACTCGTCCGGGCATATGTCCCTTCCCCCGGTTTTGGTGGTTCGGGCGATTGGCAGGAGGGTTGGATGACCGGGCCCCACATCCTTCAATGTGAAACTGACAAATGTTTTGTCGTCTCAGTTCTTCTTTGTGCATGCATGTTTGCGTACGCAGGAAGCTGTGCGTCGATTTATGGAGGATGTCTGATATTGCATTGATCCATCAAAATTAATTTTATTGAGAGAGATAAATCTTACCTATTTAAGCGTATAGCCTAGAAATTAAGGAAATCGAAAAGATGATTTCCTGATGCAAAACACATTTAGGATTTAGCCGTTAAACCTATATATATATGCTTTTGTCTAAAATCTAATAATACGTACAGTAGAGCTATAAACACAATTAGGATCAGCATTGTGCATTATCACAGTTTGGATATTAGGTAATATATATTGTGGTATTAAGCTTGCCTTTTGATTAAATTCCTCATGTGAAATAGTAATTGTTATCAACCTGTTGCTTCATTTGCTCAAGTTTTCCTGCTTTTTTGTTAGTCGAAAATACATCGTCTTAGAATATTTTTAAAATATTCTATATTTTTATTTTTCATATGTGGGCTACAATCAATTGTAATGTTTTGATTTAATAAAAGCAGGTTTGATCTTATGATCCATTATTGAGATGCTTGTTAGCTCATGTGATCTTGATCCATGTGATTCGAGCTTGAAACACTTAAACCATGATTGGTGTGATTAATCAAGTGTAGACTCGATTAATGAAGCCCGTGATGGACGGACCCATATAATCAGTTATAAATAGAGGCTAGGTCCCCTCTATATATACACCGTGTGGAAAAACCCTAGCTCATAGTTGTTTTCTCCATCAAAAGCAGAGCATTTGAGACGGTGTTGTGGAGGAAGACCCGGCTTTCCTTTAAAGATCCAGAAGTTTATTCCGCTACAAATATGTCGTCATCAAGTAAGATCTTATCTTACTAATTTAATTATGATATTCTTATATTCATGAAATACTTGATCAAATATTTGTCTTACAATTGGTATCAGAGCTCCTTTTCATGAATTTAAGAATTTGTTTATGATAATTATGGGATGATTTTAATATGATGAATAATCTGTTTAAATTTTGATTCATCATGTTTGAATATTAAAATTAATCTTTCCGTTGATCGTCGTATCTATTCTTTCGGATATTTTTTATTATGCTTCTAGGATGTTTTACATCTCCTTTTGTGATCGCTCTCAACTGATAGGGTTCTGTGCATCTTTCTTAAAAAAAATTATCCGCGTGGAATTGCTCGTGGTTCGCTGAACATGAAATTTTTTTTTCTCGAATTTTGTTGCTGTGCATGGGTATACCCGGTTGGTTTCGTGTGTTCTTGATCGGAAATATGTATCATGATGCTGTTATTTCAAAGTTTTATCTGCCTTGATCCGCGTGCATCTCCCTTAGCGAGCGCGTCATTTTCTTGCTCGCCTGCACCATAAGATCATGCGATATTTATTTTTGTCTCGATTCCGAATTATATATGCTTTTGCACAGCCACAATCTGGCGTCATCCGCCCCGGCAAGGGTCGCTCTCGTGCCGCCTCAAAAGTATGGTGTGTTCTCTGGATCTTAGCAGTTTACATAAATTCATGATTTCGTGATATGAATTTATTTTCCTTTGCTTTTGCTGGATACGTTTACTGCATGAATTCTGTGGACTTTTACTGCATAAATTTTGCTAGTAATATCATGCTATATTTCTGGCGCTTGTGCGACACCCGCAGTTCTTGTTTTCTGTGGCTGTCTCGCGAGGCGTGCATATGCTACATGCTCCAACCCCGAGGTGTAACTGCAAGTGGCAGCTGCAAGAAAAAGAAAAGTAATTAGGGTTTTTTTTAAGGAACCCCAGTTACGTAAGAGAAAAAAAAAATACATTAATGGCTGAGATTAAAATATTTGATATGGATGGCTGTGATTGAATTGGAATTTGGTTGATCAATTCAATTTAATTTAAGATTGGTTCAATTGCTTTGGTTTATTTCATTCAATTTAACCGATTTAGTGATTTATTTAAACTGTTCCATTTGATAATTTATTCTTTTCAAATCATTTATTGATTGGTCTATTTCAGTTTATTTCATTTAATTAAATCAGTTTATTGATGAAATTAACCCGGTCCAGTATTTGAATTGAATCTGATTTATTTTAATTTCAAATCAATTAAACTGGCTTAATGATTCAGTCCGATTCACCTTAATTTTTACCGACTCAATTTAATTTTTACCGATTCACCTAAATTATGTTTGGTTCATCTCAATTACATTTTGTTCATGCTTAATTGATCCTTGTTTGATTGATTCAATTATGATTCAATGAAATTTTAATTGGTTCACTATGTTTTTGATCAATTTACTTCAAAATTAGATCATGGCATAAAATTTTGAGTACAATATTATTATCTACCCACTCATGAGTCTACATAGCATATATTAATTTATCATGCTAATTTTGCTCATATGTTATAATTGACCTTAATGTTTTATTATTGTCAATTTTATTGTCATTGTCATGCTACATTTGTTGTAGAATTCATGTGACCAATCTATTTATGTTATTCTTCTACCGGTTGACATGATTATTTGTTTTTTTAATTTATGCAAATTTTATGAATGTCAATTTGTTATTGTACTTCATGACATATTTTACCTCATGTGAGGTCTTGAGTTATTGTTGATTAATTATTTTATCATTGTATTTCATACTATGCTATATTTTGCTTTATGCATAGTTGATACAATGTTGCTATATGATAAAATTATTACTTGTTTTAATACATATTGGATGTATTTGGACCCAGTAATGCTTGTAGGTCACTTTTTTAAATAAATCCATTATTCATGAAAGTGCTTATACATCATTTAAATTGTATAAGAACTTTTTCTCATTGTATTTAATTTTTGGGAGTCTTGTGTATTTATGAGTCAGACTTTTGATCCCAATATGTGCCATGAGATTTATCATATTAAATATCATGCTATAATTGATCACGTGATTATTGTCGTCGATTTTATTATATTACAGTATTTTAAATTTTTAATGTGACTGCAAAATCTTTCATATCTTGTGCTGGAACTAAACTAAGCTATTGGATCTTGAATATGGGCCTAATGCTATTAATGGTCTTTCTCCAATTTTTCAGTCTGCTGCTTATAAAAGTTCTGTGCATAATAAATAAACTTATTTTTCTACTTAATTTAGGCATAATGCAGCATTATTATCCTGATATTATAATAATACTGCATAATTGACACAATATAGCTGATTTATTATCATAATTTTATCAGCATGATTCGTTTCATGATTCTTTATTGCAAATTTTATTGTCATGATTCAAATTTTGCTACATTTAGCTTGATGTAGAATACATGTGATTTATTATTTACGTGATAATATTATTATTCATTTTATGTTATGTGGATTACTTAAAATATTAATTCATTATTGTAAATAATGCTGCCAATTTTTTTATATATATATTTGAAACCTAATATAGCTACAATTAGGTGGGGATATTGGCATAATTTACAACCACATAAACATAAATAACAATTTGAAATGGTCATTGATTTAAATTCATTATTAATCATGGTACTTTATTCTTGTACCAATTTTGCAATATATATTGGATTTGAATATTTGACATGTGGGCAATTGATTCCTATATAAGGTTTTTCACTGATTATTGCTTGTAATTACTGCCAAAGTGGGATTACTTGTAGTGATTAGTGGTTTTTCTTATCATTCGAGGAATGCTTCAAATTAATTCATTCAATAATTTATCCCAAAGGATGATTATTGGATGTTTTAATTGGAAGTTTTGTAATGGAGTTAGAAGAGTGTGCATTGGTTTAGAAATCTGTCTACCCAAAGGTGATAGATTTTTTAAAAATCAGTGTACTCTCATACTTTAACTCATTGAGGCTTTATTTTGTGATTACATGTTCTGCCCAAAGGTGAATATGTAATATTTGGTTAGCCTCAATTTCAATTTTATTATATGCCCTATAATTTAATCTAACACATTCTAATTATATTGTGATGAAGTTATTAGAGTGTGCGTTGGTCTAAAAAATCTATCTGCCTAAAGGGGACATGTTCTTGAAAACTAATATAGTCTCATTGATTAACTGATTCATAAATCGATCACTTGTTGATAAGATAGTGACACTAATAGGATGTTAAGAAAATAATTGATTAATATATAAATGTGAAGGTCAGTGGGAGGAAAATATTTTTTCTATTAGTAACTAGCTGAATATCAAGCTACCTGACCTAAAAATATTAATATATGACTTCACATTATAGATCTCATTACAAGACTCCATACATTTAGAGTTGAAATATTTGACTGTTAGAGATCTTGTAAAGAAAGGAGATATTTTAGTTGAACACATACAGACAGATCTGATGCTCGCCGATCCCTTAACCAAGGGACTCAGACCCATAGTCTTTAAAAGACATGTTGAAAATATGAGCATTCTGAGTTCTTTTGATGTGCTTGGTTAGTGGGAGTTAATTTTCCTTTTGTTTTGAGCACTTTGATACATGTTTATTAGGTTTATGTTACCGCGTGTTCAATAATAAACTTTTTTTTTCCTTTGAGATCATATTGTCATATTTAATATATGTGTTCAATAATTATTTAAGACTCGGTATCATTTGAATCAGAATTTCTCTTGATTGATACCATATTTAAGTCTAGAGACATCATGTTTTTTGTTTAAAGACTCAGTGTCATGTGAATCATGTTGCCCATTGATTGATGCCAATTTTGAGTCTAGGGACTTGATGGTTTTTTATTTTTATTTTAAAAATCATACGCTTTCTCCTGCCGAAAGGTATATCTAGAAGAGAAAGTATAAGGACTGACAATGAAAATAACAATGTTCTTATCGGATCATTTTGAGTGTTATTTTCATGCTACACTCCACACCAATGACAATTGTCAGCAATGTCAGTGGTATTCGTGACCATGGAAAGTCTTATGTCCAGTATTGTCATGATGGCTGCCATGATTCGATATCATTGGTTGTTGATATGAGTCATAATAAGTGTTGCATCTTGGATCATTTTTTATTTTATTTATTTATTTTGTGGCCACATTTTTTGAAATGTGTGATTAAACCCGAGTGTCGTTTTTTAATTTTTTTCAAAAATAAAATTTTACAATTGATCTTGCCCAAGTGGGAGAATGTTAGAATATTTTTTAAATATTCTATATTTTTATTTTTCATATGTGGGCTACAATCAATTGTAATGTTTTGATTTAATAAAAGCGGATTTGATCTTATGATCCATTATTGAGATGCCTGTTAGCTCATGTGATCTTGATCCATGTGATTCGAGCTTGAAACACTTAAACCATGATTGGTGTGATTAATCAAATGTAGGCCCGATTAATGAAGCCCGTGATGGACGGGCCCATATATTTGTTGTAGGTCCCCTCTATACACCGTGTGGAAAAACCCTAGCTCATAGTTGTTTTCCCCATCAAAAGCAGAGCATTTGAGACGGTGTTGTGGAGGAAGACCCGGCTTTCCTTTGAAGATCCAGAAGCTTATTCCGCTGCAAATATGTCGTCATCAAGTAAGATCTTATCTTACTAATTTAATTATGATATTCTTATATTCATGAAATACTTGATCAAAGATTTGTCTTACACATCGATCATTCATTGTTGATAATGCTATGTATAGGTTTTCTGCTAAATAACTAATGCAGTAGTTTTTTTCATTTTGCGTGAAAGAGAGGCATCAACCAACATATGCAAATTTAGGGAAAAAATTGTATAAGGCAGACAATATGTAGTATTTTTACAACCACTTGATGAGATCTGCACAAACAAACAATGGAGATGAAATGTGATAGGTACATGCACTATTAATAGCTAGATACACTTATATTTACAAAAATGACAACTTGCTCCTCCACGAACACTCGCCTATCACTCTTTAATCCACCTCGTACTGATAGAAGTTCGTAAAGTTTTGCAAAAGCATTTCTAGACATTAGTATTGATTCTTCCTGGTGCAACAACAAGTGTTGAAAGAACTTTTTTACTATGAATTTTATAAAAAATAAACCACGTAATCAGATGGGTGATGAATGGTTAAATGATTATTTGGTTACATACATTGATAAAGAAATATTTGACAACATTGATAACGAAATTTTTTTGCAACGTTTTCAAAACATGAAAACTCGTCGAGGTCGACTATCAAAATTAGCTTGAACTTGAAGTCTTGAAAATTTATGTATAAGTTTGCCCCACTCATAAAATTTTTTGGATCTACCACTGACTACGAGAGGACTAGACCGCTTACATCCGCAGATTGGATAGCATCCTCGCCTCATGGCAGAGCCTCTTACTTTCCGGAGCAAGATGACTCACATTAATTAATAGCGTGCGTTCTCACTAGCTATATGTGTATCCTACATTTTATCTATCTTTGAATCTCCACAGTGGGTTTTACAACTCATCGACAAGCGAATTAACACTTTTTTTTGGACCCATAGTAGATCACCATACTTGAGGGGAAATTGTTTGGTTTGTTGGGATATGCTCACCGAGGACAAAGCGAAAGGGGGATTGGGCCTGCTAAATATGCAAGATCACAACAAAGCAAGACTTGACTCCTGGATTTGGAAACTTCTCCGAGGAAAGAGTATGGTTTGGACTGACATTGTTTCAGTGCTCTACCCCAACACGCTTAAATTGGATGCCAGAAATTGGACAACACTTTCTCCCATTTGGCGGGAATATCGCCAAGATGTTCACTATTTTTAGTATTTCCATCTCCTTCAACATCGAAGCGGGTACTAGCTAGCTAGAACCTGCTTTTGGCACAACGCTTGGTTTGAGGGCCTATAGCTAAAGGACAGATACTATACCTTGTTTATGTTCAACACCAACCAGACCACAATTGCTGACATGAAGGAACTCAACAATATCGAGGAAATCATCGATTGGAAACTTGGGTTTTCTACCTACATACCGGTAGTTGACATTCTCCAGTTGCACCTCAACTTGGGTCCCTACCTTCATCTGACAGGTGAAGATCTTATTACCTGGAAATTATGGACCAACCACAGAAATTTCACTACTAGTTCACTCTATAGCCTTCTAACTTTCTGAGTTAGAGACCTAATGGTCCAATACCTTTGGCATCACAACTTTCTAGTGGGTATCTCCATCGCAAACTGGTTCGCCTATAGACACAAACTATTGACCAAGGTAGACTAATTGCTCGGAATATGCAAGTGAACCCCACATGCCTTCTCTATGACAATTAAGGACAACGAAGATCATGATCATCTTTTTCTCCGCTGCACAAAAAAGTTGTTAGAACTTTGCAACTGTGTCATTTTCCCTCTTACTTCCCAATCGAGGTGCACTAGGAGTAGGGAAAGTCGAATGGGGGTACTAAAGAAATTCCAAATGATATTACTATAGAGATGGAAGATTTGGCATGAGAGAAATTCTAGATGTTTCGACCAGATACCCAAACATCACTTCATCTTATAGCTAATGAAGGAGCCATTTTGCTCAAAGAAATTTGGCAGACCTATTAATTTGTACATGGTCCTTTTTTCCCCTCTCTTTTGCTTGTTTTTTTCTTCCTCTCCCAATTCTTCTCTTGTATTTTTCAATTCTCTTGATAAATACTAGTTTCTTTTTCTCAAAAAATATATATAATTAAACTAAATTATTAACGAGCATGTATTATCAGTAATATATGAAGTATATCGCTGATTTAGTGTTTATTAAGCCATTGGTGTGATATATGCACTAATATGGATTAAGTATCATTTATTATTCAGACTCGATTAGTTAAACTCTTCTTTTTCTTTTTTTTCCATTACTTGATTTTATTGGCATGGAAAAAAAAGAATGGTTGGAATTGATGAAGGACTTAATCAAAATAATATTGACAATTTGACGGTTAATTTCCTTAAAATGAACCAGTTAAATCTTTCATATAATGATGTGGCATGCTAACATGAATTAACCTAATAACGTGATCTGCTACTTGAAATTAATTTTTTAAAAACTAATTACAAAAAATAGGTCATAGGTTATCAAGATTTACAATGTAGTTGGAACTTTAAAATCTATCGATTTTAGCCCCTATTATAAAGTTAACAACAATTTTGTTTAATTTTTTTCATATCTTCTTAGCATTCCAGCTCATATTAAAATAATATATTTAATTTATTCAAATTTAACCTATTTAGATCATGATTTATTTTTTTCAAGATTAAAATATTAGTACAACATTAATAACGTATTTGTTATCATAAAACAAATATCATATCCAAAATTAAAATCAATGAGCCACGACTAATGCAAAAGACATAGTCATCAACACCGATGGATGTCACTTCCGAGCATGGGGGACATAACCTGATAGTTGTTGTGGAGTTCATCCACTCGAACAAGAAGAGAAAAGCGATGACTTTCTAGACACATTAATATTTCATTAGAGTTTTGACTATAAATAATTAACAGGTTTTAATGATGGAAAATTAATTATTGTAATAATTAAGTTTATTTTAGTTTTTGATGATCCATGCACTATTATTAAATATTAAACAATAAACCACAATGTAAAAAAATGAATTAAATATAAATTAGAATTTGTGTGATATACCATATTATATATAATATTGACAATAAAATATATTATTTTGTAATATCATAAAGTAAATAATTGTCCGACAGTTTATTACATATATAATAGCGCAAAGAGGGTGAGCTGTCCCCCTCTGGTGACCCTTGGGCTGGGCGCTGGGCTATGCCGATTGATTCGTATCCCCAAGTTAGTCCAAATAATGATGATGATTCTACGACGCCAAATGAAATTACTACTCTCCCCGGGGCTCGCCTCATGCTTGTGTCAACCCTTTGGGACCTGCGTCCCCCTCAATCCCTGCGACACGTCTTCATGTGGGTGGTGTTTCACGATCTCCTCGTCCCATTGCCTCTTCCCAGCCTCGTGTTTGGGTTCCTAAGGCACCGGCCCCTTGTTCGTTGCATCCCCCCTTCCCGTCAATCTCTAGCTGTGCCTCGTCCTTCTCCTACTCCATTCACGTACTCCTACTTCCCCTCACCTCCCCTTGGAGCTCAGCCCTCCGTTTCTATTTCTCAACCATCCTCATCTGTCCCGCCCTCTTCTAGTTCTCCTCCATCGATCAACTATCCCAGGAATTTCAATTTGTTTTTTCTACCCCTTGTGCTCCTGATCCTCCTAAACCCTCTTGTCCACCCCGACAACCTGGTCATCCCCCTAAGCCTCATGTTGTGTCTTCCCCTCCTGTGAAGCCCAAGCGTTCCAAACGCCCTAGAGCTTCTAATGAAGGTCTTTCCTTACTGTTCAACTTCCTGCCACTGTTGCGCCTGATCCACTGAATTCTGGCCATTGTTCCCCGATGATTTTCCTTTTCTAAAATGCTTGTGGTGCTTGGCACCGCCTGGTGAGAGACCATTTAATTCATTTAATTCGACTTTCGTTTGTTCAACTTATTGTGTTGAAACTCATCTTGATGTGCAGCGTGCCAATCACCTTATTGCTTCTCTGGGTCGATCTTGGTGTGGTATTGAACAGGCCTCGGTGGGGGTCTCTGGTGGTCTCGGTGGGGGCCTCTGGTGGTCTCCTTCTTGCTTGGGATTCCTCAGTAATTTGTATTCAACTTAGGGGTGACAATCCATGTCGTGTCATGTTTAAACATGTAGTGTCTAAATGTGTCTCGTGTTGTAAAAGTCTAAACTCAAACCCAACCCGTTTATTAAATGTGTTCGAATATGCAAACCCGAATCCGACTCTTTTATTCTAGGGTTGACACGACACGACACACTTAACTCATTTAAATAAATGTGTCTAAACGTGTACATGTGTACACCTACACGATACAACACAATAAATACAATTTCAATAGTGAACAAAATGAAAGGTACTGAAATTAAAAATTAAACACAGTAAAAAGACTATTAAATAACAAGACATGTCCAACATCCGTAACTTTTTACTTTTTATTATATATATCCTTATAAACGGATAAATGAATTAAATATGTTCAGTAACACGATCAAACATGTTTAGTTAAATGGGTTTAATTAATCATATTTATACGGGTTACACGGGTTTAATCCGGATAAACACGATTATTTAATTGTATTAATCTGGATTGAACCTATTTAATCAAAACACACATTTAGCCAAACCCAAACCCCGTAACTCCATGTCGGGTTATCGTGTCGTGTCAGAAATTATTAGCCCTAATTCAACTCTATGTTCTTCCTCAGTGCATTTCAGCTGTTATCGATATTGTTAATTGTGAACCGTTTTTATTTTCTAATATTTATGCTAGCACGAACCCGAATTTACGTCTTGATTTCTTTCCGAGTTTCTCATCATTTGATTTCTCTTATTTTCCTTGGGTCCTTGCGGGTAGGGGTGAGCATGGATCAGTTAACTAGTTCATTAGTAATTTTATTAACCGATCTATTAATTTTGGTTTTTTAAAATTATTAACCGTAAACTGGTCTATTAACTTCGGTTAACCATCATTTCAATTTTGGTTTTTCAGTTCGATTTACCAAATAATTTTTGGTTAACCAATAAAATTATTTAACATACAAACATTGAAAAAAATGCACGCAAAGATGAAATGTTTTTTGATGCAATGGTCAAACTTGATAACTATTTTGTATTTGTTGTTCCAATGTTTTAGCTATTTTAGCATCTGTCTTGTTTTCTATTTGAGGTTTTTGTAATTTTGTTTCTGAAAGAGTTCTGTATGATATCTTTTGCGATTGAATCAAGCCAATAGTTTTCTCACCCCTACAATTGCGGATTATTTTAATTGTACATTGAATGATTTTGATAAAAAGAAGGTCTTCCTTTTCGACTTTCTAGTCCGGTTCTTGCTTTTAGAGAATTTGTTAGTAATATTGGTTTGACTGATATGGGCTTTTCCGGGACTCCGTTCACTTGGTCTAATAATAGACAAGGATTGAACAGAATCTTGATTCGGCTTAATCATTTTTTTTGTAATGCAGTGTGGTCACATTTTTACAATGATGCTTCTGTTAAACATCTTAACCGAGGCATTTCTGACAATTGCCCTTTATTATTCTATTTTTCGAATGTGTTACGTAAATGTAAATTATTCAAGTTCCAAAACTTTTGGGTGGAATACCCTGAATTTATGGATGTTGTGTCTCAAGCTTGGCATGAGATTCCCCCTAATCTTGCTCCACACTGTGAGTATTCTACTGCTTTGAGGTATACTCGTCATGCTCTCTCTAAATGGAATTATGGTACTCTTGGATTTCTTGAAAATGTTCTTTCGAATATTGTTGATAGAATTTCTTTGCTTAAACATTCTGATGCTTTTCATGGTTTAAACTCGGGTGATGAAATTAAGAATACTATATAATGAGTTGAGGCTACTGCGATTCGTAGACAAATTATCCTTAAATGATGGGCTAAGGCTAAACAGAAATGGGTTTCTAATGGGGATCATAATTCGGCTTATTTTCATAGAATTGTTTGTTCTCGTAGGCGAATTAATAGAGTTGCTTCTTTATATATTTCCCCGCATTTGGTTTTGACTGAGTCTGACATTTTAACTGCCTTTTTATTTTATGCTTATAAATCCTTGTGGAATTTTGATTCTAACAATTGTTTTACTGATATTTCTAATTCTTTAAATCTAGCACCAGTGAATGATTCTGAGGGTTGTGACCTTATTAAACCTTTCTCGACATTGGATGTTTGGAATGTTATTAGGGCCTTACCCAATGGTAAGAGTCCGGGTCTGGATGGGTTTACAGCAGAATTTTATAAACACTATTGGAGCATTATTTCTACTTCCTATATGCAATGTCTTAATGTTTTCTTTGATTATGCTTTCCTCCCATTTGAATGGAATAAGACCTTGCTTACATTTATTCCTAAATGTAGTATTCCATCCACCATTCGTGAGTATAGGCCGATTGCCTTTTGTAATCTCAACCATAGAATTCTAGCTAAATTGCTAGCCAATACACTCCAATTTGTTATCCTGAATCTTGTGTCTCATGTGCAATATGTCTTCATCAAAGGCAGGAGTATTCATGGTAATTAATATTCTACTCGCACAAGAGATTGCACATTCTATGTTTGGGAGTAAAGGAAAAAACCCATATATTATGATCAAGTTAGACTTAATTAGAAAAAGCATACGATAAGTTATCTTGGCAGGCTATTAATTCTAGCTATGTTGAAAGCCTTTAATTTTCCATCGAAATTCGTAACATGGATTTATTCTTGTCTTGCTTCGGTCAATTTTGCTTGCTTAATTAATTGCAAACTTTTCCCCTTTTTTAAATCTCAACGTGGGGATGTCCGACAAGGAGCTAGACCCCCTTTCGCCTTACCTATATGTCATCACTGCTCAGTCTTTGTCTTGCATGCTTGACAAGACTGTTGAGTTAGGTAAGCTAAAACCTTTTAAGGTCCGCAATTCAGTCAAGATTAGTCATATAATGTTCGCTGATGATATTCCTTTATCTTTTAGAGCTACCAAACAAAGTCTTAGCTCTATCAAGCGTATTTTTGAAATTTACGAAAGTTTCACTAGCCAATCTGTCAATTTGAGCAAGTCGGAAATATTTTTTCCTAAAGCTACCTCTCGGGATCAAATTTCTTATGTTTCTCCTTCCTTAACATGAAGGCTGGGAGCTTCCCATTCAAATACATTGGGACCATGATTTCCCCTAGGCAACCCCCTTTGCATGCCCAAAACTTTTTGTTAGATCAAGTTAAGGCTAAATTCTCTTCTTGACAAGCCAATATATTACCTCTCTCAAGCGGGTCGGGTGGTTCTCATAAATTTTATCCTCTTGTATTCGCTTGTTGTTATATAGGTATCTTCTTCGTTTATAGACAAATTTGAACATATTGTCACGAAATTTTTGTGGTCGGGTTCCTCTGATCGCCAAGCTATTCACAACATTACTTGGGATGTGGTTACCCTCCCCAAAGATTCGGGGGGCCTTGGCATTCATGACTTAATTAACTATAAGTGCTTGGCTTTATCGGGTAAACGAGTTCTTAATTACCTTAATCATAAGCCCTCTCCCTCGATGGCTTTGGTTACTATCAAATATCCAAATTTGATAACTGAGTTTAACACTGCTCGACAGTGTTCTTGGAGCTGGAAATTATTTAAGCTAGCTTTGCTAGATATATTATTTTCAGGCTGTTTGAAAGTGATTTCTTCGGGAAATGATACTTTGATACTTTTTGATAACTGGTTATATGACATGTCGCTTTCAATTAAGCCAACTTTTTAAAATTGCTCGCTTGTTGATTCTCTGTCTGTGAATTGTCTCATTACTAATCAAACTTGGAATATGAATGATTGTATGAATTTGTTTGATCTTGAGCTTGTAGAATCCATATCTAAGATACTACTGCCTTTGCTTCCCGGTGATGACAAGTATGTCTGGAAGGGGTCGGTAGGGGGCAGTGTTACCGCTAAGTTAGCTTATAGTTTTCTTAGAAGTCATGACCAGTTTGGCTATTTCAACTTAATTTGTCTTATTAGAGAAACCTTTGGAACCTTATGACCACTCCCAAGATTAAAATTTTTAGCTGGAAATTACTTCACTTACGCCTCCCCACCTTGGATAGACTTCACTACTTAGGACTTACCAACTCCAATTTATGTCTTTTTTGCTCAAGCTCTTTTGAATTTTGTAATCACCTTTTCTTTAACTGCCCTTTTCCTTGTTTTGTTTGGCAGTTGCTCTCTTGTAAAATGGGCTTTAATTTCTTAGAGTGTTTGGCTTGGACCTCTAGTAGTTGGCTTAATTCTTCATTCCCTAAAATTGTTGGCTTGCCTTCTACTACTTCCTATATCATGAATGCTTGCTGGTTCATTTGGTACGCTAGAAATCTTGTGCTGCACAAGGCTAGGCAGCTTGCCTCTTCCACCCTTGTGACTCGTATCCTTGCATTCACCAGTTCTAACTAGTCAATTATCTGGCCTGTTTGAGGGACTTAGCAATACTTCCCGTATGCTTATTAGATTGATTCCCTCTAGCTCCTTATATTCTCAAAGTTAATTGTGATGGTTCTTTCTCTGGCTCTGCGGGTGGTGTTGATTTCATCATTCGCTCTCATGGTGGTTCTTGTTTAGGGGCTGACTCCATCTTTCTTCATGGTAGATATGCTCTTGTGATGGAGGCCTTAGCAGTTTTGGAAGGCATCTCTTATGCTCTCAATTTTCCATTGAATTGGATTCTAAGCTACTGATCTCAGCTCTCAATGCAGAAACAACTCCTCCATGGGAAATTGAGTCCTTGGTTTTTGATATTTTATTCCTTAAAAGCCAATGTAATTGTCTTGGTTTTTTATTTTGCTTTCGAGATAGTAACAAAGCTGCCAACTGGGCAGCAAATCGAGATCATAACAATTTCCTTTTTCTTGGTAAAAAATTACATATATAATATAATTAATGGATAATAGTCACAATTGTTTAGGTCACTATAATTGTCCATTGCATTGATATAATACTTTCCATTTATCATGGCAATAGAATACTCTAAGGGAGGATGTCTTACGTTAATTAACAGTGTTCTCAATAGTCTCTCTAGACATTTCCTAGCTATCTTCAAAGCCCTAAAATGAGTGATTAGCGAGATCGATCACCCACGTAGAAATTTCCTCTAGAACGATTATCATGAGGGGACAACTTTCAAGGCTCTCATCCATTGGAATGATGTCTTATATCTAGAGCCTGGGCATTCTAGACCTGGCAAAACATAACATGGCTAGACTTTGGCAATGGTGGTGGTGTGTTGACTTGAGCAAGAATCACCATTGGACTTAGATCGGCTCCCAAATTTACTTCTGCCATAAAGGATGGTAAGAACAACACAACACGGCTACCTTGCCCAGCATTTGGCGAGGCATCTACATAGCAAAGCACTTCTTCTCGATGGGTATGGGTGTCCATGGGAGGAGGGGATCAAACTTTATTCCAAAACGATAGATGGTTATGCAATTCTCGTCTGGTTGATGCCTTTCTGCATCTTTACTCCTTAAGTCAACAAAAGTTGGTCATAGCTGTCGAGCTTTATTATCATACTCAACCACGATGGTGTTTCTATTGGCGTTGTTTGATGTGCATGGATAATCAAATCATCAAAAGTGGATAATGATACTTAATTGACTTTCTAAATTTCAGCATTTAAGTTGTTTAATGTGCCATCAATACATCATGTACATGCTAGGCTCCTCTATACAGGTTTTGTTTTCCATCCTAAGAGATTTATATAAAAATTTTAAACAAATATAACAAAATTTAGAAATTAATTCAAATACGATAGGTTTTTTTTTTTGAAAGAGAACCTTGTATTAATCATAAGTTGTGAAGAATACAAGTTATGGGAGGAAGGGAGGGATTAGGAATATACAAATATATATATATATAGTTGAAGCATCTGTTGTTGAGTTCCCACCAAATACAAGGAATGCCAAATCATGATCGTTTTGTACTTCGATTGTCGATAAAAAATTGTGAGATTGTCGTCGATCTTACACGGTCGGTAATCCAGAGTGGTCGATTGAATTTGACAGGCATCCAAGAGTGTTAACCATCCCTCCCGGGTGAAGGTACAATCAAGGAATAAGAAGTGATCATGCGATTCATTCGCTGCATTGCATAGAAAACAGATGGGATCCACCTGAATGCTTCTCGATCGAAGATGATCCTTGGTAGGTAGCTTATATTTATTTATCAACCAGTTTGTGATGGAGATTGCCACAGGGCAGAAGCAATTCTAGACATACTTAACAGAAGGATCTAAGATATCTCGGTAAGTGAGAAGGTTATAGAGAGATGAAATGGACAATATATAGCTCATTGTTCGTCCATTTCCAAATAAACCAGTCTTCCCCGAAAGATGTTGAATAGCATCTAAGTCAATCACCAAGCTCGTGATGCGATCCAACGGAACATAGTTGGATAACACAATGTTCCAACCCCTGATGATGCCCTGAGCATCGAAAACCTTTGAACTATTGATAAGAGCCATCAGAACACTAGAGATATGAACATGTCATGGTATTAATTTGTGTTGTAGAGATGTACCTTCCAACCATGGGACGTCGAGCCACAAACAGATCTGATCCATTCCCAACAAGGAAGTGAAGTGACCTCCAGAAAATATCTCTAAGTTTGAGTATTCCCGACCAAATTCCCGAAAGTGTGGCCCTGGAAGTTTCAGACCAAATGAGAATACTTGGATACATATCGTAGAGATCAACTTGACCCAAGGTAGCTCAACGTTTTGTAGCAATTTCTAAAGCCACACACCCAATCTTGTAGAGTTATGTCGTGCTAGATCAAAATTCACAATCCGCCCTCCGAGATTCGACTTGTGATAGTGTCCCAATTAACATGACATGTCCCCACCGCTCCAAAAGTGTCGCCAACCCGGCCAAAAGAAGTTCCGTCTCCTCTTGTCAATTTCTTTGATCACCCAAACAAGGGCTTCAAAAATAGAGAGCGCATAAGCAGCTTGACTAGTGCGCGTACTATCAATGAGTGCAAGACGACCTGCCCTCGAGAGAAGAGATTATAAATGAGATTATAAATTTTACCTAGATTACTAATCATAGGATTAAAAATTATAGGAGTAATAATGCAATGATACAAAAAAGAATTATAATATTCAAATCCAACTCACGATAATGTGATTCCCCTCCAAAGGGTCGATCGATCTCTACAATATAACCAGCGCTGTCGAGTTTTATAAAAAAAATTGGCACTGGATCGAGGTTTAAATTAAAATTTAAGCACATATTATGGTAAAAATTTAAAAAATAAGGAAATTTAATATTGACACCTATATATTGTAGAGGCATCGGTATCAACATATTTTGATCAATATTTGTTTTGTATATTAAAAATGATTCATTTAGAAAAGAAATTGACTGCTTATCATTGATTTGGATTACTTTTTTTAAGAGAACACTCATTCACAGATTCTCCATCTATACTTATAAAGAAAGTAGGTTAATTAAATAGATTCAAGTCTTTAAGTGTTAAAAAATATTCATAGTAAATATAGCTCCAAGTATAAATTTTAATAGCATAGTTAGTCATATACAACTGTCAATGAAAAAATTATAGCCGTACTATATCGTAAATATATGAAAAAAAATCTAAAATTACATCATAATTATATGAATTAAAAAATATCATATATAAATAATTAAATGCATGAAATTGGCAAAAAAATATATAAATAATTAAATATTGAAACCACCAAGATATTTAAAAAATCATATATATGAAAATATAAAACTATATTATAATTATATGCATTAATTAAAAATTATAATTAAATAAAATTGAAAAAATGTGGTTTAGCGTAACAGTAAAGTTATCCACTTGTAACCTACATCTCACGAGTTTGAGCTACAGAAGCCGTCTTTCTGCAAAAAGCAAGAAAAAATTTGCGTACATCAATCCTCCCCAGAGCCTACAAAAGTGGGATTGCTTTGGGGTGATCCGTTATTTTATTTATCCAACAAAAATATATATTTTTTAATTATTTTTATTTACAATCTATATATAATAATAGTAATTATTAAATTTGATTTGTCAATTGTGAGTAGCATAGTACGTTGATGACAACATCTTGTATATTTTCTAGAAGTCTGATATTCAAGCCCTAGTATAGTCCACCATTGCTAAAAAAAATACTAAATTTGATTTAATCGATGCAATATTTATTTCAATTTCAAAATTTTAATTCAACATATATAGAACTAATCAATTGACATTATATACACCTCCTTTAAATATGTAATTAATGTTATATTAATATATAGATAATTTAAATACTTAATTAATATAGCTTTCAATCTCCAAATCATACTTAATGCAAATATTATGATCATATGCTATTTTTTTAAATTTCCAAATCAAGATATTCAATGTTATTTTCTTTTTTTTATATCACTTTGTTCAGCAGTTTACCGGAGGGTGAACTTCAGTTTCAGTAATTACATAACTTGGAACTTGGTTCCGCAAATTACAAGATTCAGAACCAAATCTCCCCAAAATCCCAACCCCCCCCCCCCCCCCCCTCTCTACATTTAATTAATTAGGGTCATGAGCATTTAATTTAGGGCGGTTCAAAACCCAACATGAATCAAACCGAAAACCATGTCTCATTCAATATGTTGTTTCACCAAAAAGGCATATTAAACAGCGAAATAACATACCACACAAAAAAATGGTCGTCTCTATTTTCTATGTGCTGACATGCATCCATCATTTGACATATTCTCCTTCCTATTAATATATTTTTGACCAATCCAAGTCGGAAAAAAAATCTGAAACCCTTCTTTAACATTTTCATCGACTCCTCTGCTCTCCTCTTCTCTCATCTCTCTCTCCAAATCCTTGCCTTTGTGAATTTCTAAAATTGCATCTAGAACCTTATAAGAAGAATATTGATAGATATTCTCAAGGACCTAAATGCACTAGTGATGAAGAAAAACAAGAGAGAATGGGTGTTTTTATCTATCGAAGTCGGTGGCTATGGTCACCTCATAAGACACCAACAACAGCAGGGAAAGAGAAAAGAGGTTGCATTTTTTTGTGTTCGGTACGATGTTTCACAGCATATTGAACTAGATCTAATTTCCAATTTGACAGATGTTAGATTCTAACCGTCCTAAATTAAATACCAATCATCATAAAATACATGTCAGAGGCATTTCGGATATATAGAACAACATATTTGATTTTGAATCTTGTAATTTATAAGTGAAATTTTGATTTTTCTCATTATTATTATTTTTAACAAAAATAAAAAATTTATCATATTAGAGTTTGAATCCTAAATCTCTAGACAACACATGAGATGTTGTCACCAATTGTATTACTCATAGTTGGCAACTTTTTTATAATTATTGTTTATGTTTTGGTAATTAATTTGCTATTATTTTTTAACAAAAAAATCACTTTACCCCTTCGTATATATTAGCTGTAATAATTAAATATATTCTTCCGAGACACGCCAGTCTGTCGCGTTAGGGTTTTCGTTGCCGCTTCTTAACCTTCGATATATACACAAAGATTTCCATCCCTCACTTCAGATCAAGAGCTTCAAACAAACTGCGAAAGTAAAGCTATGGTGCAATCCAGAGACATACCATTGGAAGAGAGCTATAGAGCTCTCTTCAAGGCCAACTCCTCCACCCTGCAACGCTCGCAAGTCGACGTCGTGGAGGAGCTCGAACTCCCACCGATAGATCTGAGCATGCTCAGGCCCGAGGCTGATGAAGAAGAGCGCCTCTCTTGCATTTCGGCGATGGTAAGAGCCTCAGTGGAATGGGGTTTCTTCCAGGTGGTGAACCATGGCATCAACCATGAGACGCTTGGGGAGATGATCAGAGAGCACAAGAAGTTGTTGGCCATGCCACCTGAGAAGAAGACGAACTCAAAGCTCTTAAGCGGAGCACACCGCCTGGGAATGCCCACGGCGAGGTCTCTCGACCAGTTCTCGTGGTCGGAAGCCTTCCATGTTCCTCTTGCTGAGATTGAAGAGGAAGGCTGCTGCAGCTTGGAGTTCAATCTCTTGAGGTATTCTTTTCTCTCTCCATGCATGATTCAAATATACTAAAATGACCAAAATACCCTTGATTACTTGTTTTGCAGTACTCTTGATTTATCTCTTCTTCATCTATATAAGTTTTGATATTAAAACCAAGGTTTGTAATTCTACATAGTTCTGAGTAGTAAAAATAACATCTTTCTTAGAGAAATAATAAGGTTAGGTGTATATCAGTTAACAGTTTTGAGATCAGAATACTGAGATGCGTGGGACTAAAGAAGAAATGATTTAGATACCTAAACATTGTCTCTTCTCTTCAGGGATGCCATAAAGAAGCTTTCAAAGGAGATGTCAGAGCTGGCTCTGATGCTGGCAGGAGTACTAGCCGAGAACTTGGGGTTTCCCGGAGATCATTTCGCCGAGACCTGCAGCAAGAGCGCATGCTACCTCCGTTTGAATTATTACCCGCCATGCCCGTTCTCGAAGAAGACCTTCGGTCTGATGCCGCACACCGACAGCGACTTCCTCACCGTCCTCCATCAGGATCAAGTTGGTGGCCTGCAACTGAGGAAGGACTCCAAGTGGTTCGCCGTCAAGCCTAACCCCGATGCTTTCGTAGTGAACATCGGCGATCTCTTTCAGGTATCTGCTGCAGTAATTTTTAGCCACAACTTGATACGAATGAAATGCTAGATTTGTTACTGCAATTCTTGGTCAGAAAGCTACCTTAATGTCCAACTTAATTATGGTGATTGTGCAGGCATGGAGCAATGATTTCTACAAGAGTGTGGAACACAGAGTGATGACCAACGGAGAGGTGGAAAGGTATTCGATCGCCTATTTCCTTTGCCCGCGTCAGGAGGCCGTCATTGGGGGCTGCGGGGAGCCTTCGCTGTACAAGAAGTTCACCTTTGCTGACTACCGGAGGCAGGTGAGCGAGGATGTAAGGAAAACAGGAGATAAAGTGGGGCTTTCGAGGTTCCTCTTGTGATTCAGTAGCCCTGCAGCAAAGTATGATGAGTGCTTACAAGATTGAAATTAATAAAGGCCGTGTCATTATGCAAACCCTTGTAAACTTCTCACTGCTCAGATTCAGACAATTATTTCTCTACAACAAATTAAACTAATATATATCTTTTTTAATTGAGAAATCTACTCTTTTTTTAGACCTAAATATGAATTCAGGTGCACCAAATAGAATCGATTTAAGCTAGGCCCAATGACGAAAATAGAAAAAAAATAAAACTTTACTCGAAGACTAGCACCGGTGATCTCATTGAAATGTCTCGCTCTAGGAAGAATATTATGTGCTATAATGATATGCATAATCCTAGCATTAGTGGATAATTTTATAGCGTGCATCGGTATCATTCCACTATACCCCGGGGACAAATAGCTGTGAATGATCATCATTAAATGCATGAGTGTTCATAGTATAAGCACAAATTAAGTCCAAAGTTAGGATAACTAAATGCTTCCCTATAAAGATGATGCATTAATGACTATGGATTGACCTAGGATTTCGAAGTGGAGAATCGGGTAGTCATCAAGAATAGGGCGATCAATAGTGATATATATTTGCAAAGAAGGCTCTAATAAGAACTGGACAAACTGGAATTGATCGACCTAAAAACTCTACCCATCCTAATGACCGACCCCTAATGTCATATTGTTCAAGATCCCCGAAGTGAACTCTATGGGTTTGCAACACAGTACACGTGTTAATTAAATCGTGTTTCTTGTGCTTTACCTGTGCGGAGCCAATAGTGAGATTTACGCATGAATGATCATCATGATTCCAAAATTCGAGAGGGAGCGATTGAAACCGCGTGTAACCATATAGGAGCAGTAGAAAAGGATTCTTCCCAGCGCCAGAACAATGGTTTCCAGGGGATAAGCCGAAGCACATCCCCACGGCAGGACGAAGGTCTACCGGCCGGTAAGAACCAATTTCGCCGAATCAACGAAATTAAAATTAACGGAACGCGAAGAAATGGTCGTCTAAATATATGACAGACTAAAATCCTTACAAATACGTACGTACCAAACGCGAGAAGCTCAAACCCGGAGGAAATCAAGAGAGGGAGGCTTACCAAGGAATTTTTCGATCATGCATGATTCCCACAGTTGGCTCCATGCTTGAAGTTGTTGTGAAGAGAACGAGACATGGTCCGCCACTTTGGAAGTGATCTTAGACATGGGGGAAGAAGATGGAGTGGAAACCCCTAATCTTTTATTAAGGTTCGCACCGCGCAAAATTTGCGCCCATGTAAGCGGCTATGCCGGCGCCGCTTTTGGATGAGTGGAAGAGGGATTCTCGGGGGGAGCCGAGGATGAAGTGGGAAGCGAAGCCTACGATCGAGGCCTTCAGTATCATCCGGCGTCCTCGGAGGGGGGCGATGAGGGGAAGGGGGCGGAGGAGTGGACGGGGAGTTGAGGGCATCAGATCGCCCTAAGTCGCCTCTCTCACACGAGTTCCAACGACATTAAGCAATTCATTTGGATTACTTTTTTTAAGAAAACACTCATTCACAAATTCGTCATCTATACTTATAAGGAAAGTGGGTTAATTAAATAGATTCAAGTCTTTAAGGGTTAAAAAAAATCATAGCAAATTTAGTTCTAAGTATAAAATTTAATAGCATAGTTGGTCATATATAAATGCCCAGTCGTCATAAATTAAAATGTACGTCATGGGTATTCAGGCAATAGCTCTGCAGCAAAATATGAGTGCTTACAAGATTGAAATAAACTTCTCACTACTTAGATTCAGACAATTATTTCACTTCAACAAAGTAAACTAATATCGATCCTTTTTAATAGAGAAATTGATTCTTTTTTTAGGTCTAAATATGAATTTAGGCGCATCAAAAATATCTATCTTAGGACCAAGAACGTAGGGTGAAATTTTTTTTAAATCGGCGCACAAAAAGCATCTATTTTGGAAAACCGGCGCCTACATATGGGCGCCGATATTCAAATATATATGTATATATTCATTATATAGATTATTTATTTATATTATTAATTTATAAAATATATAACATATTATATTTTATTCTATATAAATAAATAAATAGTTATATTTTATTTTATTAATACAATGTTTAAGATTATTATTAGTATTTTTCAGTTGATAAATTTTTCTAAGTATAAAAATATATTTATAAAGTTTAAAAGTAATAAAAAAAATTAAAATGATGCTGGACTAAATTATTTTGTATTTATAATAACTAAATACTATTAAAATATTTAACTTATTTGGATCATGATTTATTTTTTCAATATTAAAAAATATTAGTACAACATTAATAACTTATTTGTTATCACTAAAACAAATATCATATCCAAGATTAAAATCAATGAGCCACGGAAGACCAATGCAAATGACATAGTCATTAACGCCGACGAAGGTGCCTAACGAGTGGGGAGCATAACCTGATAATTGTTGTGGAGGTCACATTAATACACTACAACAAATGATCGATTTTTCGACGCCAAAGCAGCACAATATTTCGGAGTTTATGGGCGTCAAAATGTGCATACGAACGTCTACACAGGCGATGAAAGGGATTGGACAATGACAAGAGTCGACACAAACGCATCAACACCTGAGCAGGCGTTGAAACTTTTTTTAAAAAAGTATTTTTTTAAACATAACTGTCATGTCAAAGGCGTCGGTATGTTTATTTTTTTATTTAAAAATTGCAAATTCTGCTGCTTTGTAGCGGAATTCACGGAGCCGCCGCACGCAAAATTGGAATTTCGCCGCACGTAGAATTCCAATTCCGCAGGTAGAATTCGAGCGGGCATGAATCCGCTCCTACTCAAAATTCCGGAATTCAAAACATATTTTAATTAAATTTAATTCAACAAAAAATCAGAAAAAATAATATTAAATCAATAACAGTTTCTTTAAAAAAAATCATATAGTAACCTTTAAATAAATTTGATGACTGAAGAATTTCGGTAACCTAGAAAAAAAAATAGTGAAGAAAAAAAATAGATGAAGAATATATATATATACGAGAGAAGAAGAAGAAGAAAGAACGGAGGATGAAAAAAAAAGAGAAGGGAAGAGAAAGGAGAGAAGGAGGAAAAGAAGAGAACGAGAAAAGAATGAAGAAGGGAACATATAAATATAGAAGTGGAAAAAAATTAAAAACAAAAGATTTCAGGAGGCGGGAAATCTCTTGCCTCCTATGCAAGTGCCCCTCGGCAAGCACATCGAGGGGCGCTTGCTCGTGCGCCCACTAACCCGCGCACACAGATGCGGGTGCGGGTTGGCACGCCCACACGGACAAACATTGGTGCGGACTCGCGCGCTTGTGAACCCGCGCCGCATAGATACCGACACCTTTTGGTTCTGGTATCTGTGTCAAAAAATTTCAACGTCTAGTTACAGTCGTTGAAATTTTTTTATATTTTTTTTTTTTTGCGTTTCGATGCTTGTGATAATTGACGAAAATTTTTCGCTGATAACTCTCGGTTTTGTTGTAGTGATATTTTATTAGAGTTTTGACTATAAACAATTAACAAGTTTGAATGATGGAAAATTAATTATTGTAATAATTTAGTTTATTTTAGTTTTTGATGTTCCATGCACTATTATTAAATATTAAATAATAAATCATAATATAAACAATTTGAATTTGAATAAAATATTAATTGGGATTTTTGTAATATACAGTATATATTATATATAATATTAATAATAAAATATTATTTTGTAATATCATAAAGTATATAGTTGTTCAACGGTCTATAACATATATAATATAATTAATGGATATCGTCATATTTATTTAGGTCCCAATTATTGTCCATTGCATTGATATAATACTTTGTTGGTCCATTTATCATGGCAATAGAATATTCCATAACATATAGTCCGGAGAGTGTCTTACGTTAATTAACAGGACAGTGTCCTGCATGAACAATCTCTCTAAACATTTCCTAGCTATATTCAAAGCCCTAAAATGAATGATTAGCGAGATCGACCACCCACGTAGAAATTTTCTCTATAGCGATTATCATGAGGGGACAGCTTTCTAGGCTCTCGTCCATTGGGATGACGTCTTATACTCTTAGGAGGCGTTTGGTACAAGGTAATTCATCCAGATTATTGATAATCTTATCTTTAAATTATCTGGACCCCACACATTATCATGTTTGGTGTCTCACTTGTGTAGGTAATGTGGATTACCTTAGTAATCTAGATTGTCATCAAAGTGATAATTCAGATTGCTTAATAAAAAGGTGTCTATGTGGATTACCTCTGAAGTGGTAATCTTGAATTAATTTTAGGACAAAATAGCCCTCCTTAAACTTTAGCTTTTTTACAATTTCTTTGCTCCTCCCACGACTTCTCTCATTACATAATATTATAATATAATATAATATAATATAAATATTATATTATATTATATTATATTATTATAATTATATTATAATATTATAATAATATTATAATATTATACTATAATATTATATTATATATTATATTATATATTATGTTATGTTATATAATATTATATTATATTATATATATATTATAATATGATTAATTATAATAGTATAATATATTTATGAAAAAGGGTATTTTCGAAAAGTATATCTCATTACTTTGTAATGTTTTTATTATATCATACATGTCTATGTGAATCTAACAATCTTATCATAACATTACTTGTGCATACCAAACACTATATTCTATATTATCGGTAATCTTTTTAGTGACAATTTATCTGAAAGATAATCTAGATTGCTTGATAATCTAAAGAGTAATGCACCAAACGTCACGTTATATCTTAGACATAATGGGAACTTGGGTATTAATCTGGACCACCAGACAAAACATAACATGGCTAGACTTTGGTAATGGTGGTGCATGGTGATGGTGTGTCGACTTGGGCAAGAATCGCCTTTGGACTTAGATCGTCTCCTAAATTTACATCTGTTGTAAAGGATGGTAGTTTGATGTGCATGGATCATCGAATCATCATATCAAAAGTCTATAATGAGACTTAATTGACTTTTTAAATTTCAGCATTTAAGTTGTTTGATGTGCGCGCCATCAATACACCAGGTACATGTTAGGCTCTTTTAAGAGATTTATATAGATTTTTTTAATGACTATAACAAAATTTAGAAATTAATTCAAATGTGATAGGATTTGAAATGAGATTATAAATTTTACTTAGATTACTAATCATAGGATTATAAATTATAGGACTATAATAATATTATGATATATATAAAAATAGAATTATAATAATCAAATCCAACTCACAATAATGTGATTCCCCCTCCAAAGTGTCGACCGATCACTACAATAAAATTGGTGCCACCGAGTTTAAACAAAAAACCGGCCTGGATCGAGGTTTAAATTAAAATTTAAACACTTATTAATGGTAAAAATTAAAAAAAGAAGCAAACTTAATATTGACACCTACTGTACGTAAAGGCACTGGTATCAACATATTTTGATCAATATTTTTTATGTATATTAAAAATGATTCATTTAGAAAAGAAATTTATTGCTTATCATTGATTTGGATTACTTTTTCTAAGAGAACACTCATTCACAGGTTGGCCATCTATACTTAAAAGAAAAGTGGGTTAATTAAATAGATTCAAGTTTTTAATGGTACGTTTATTTCATTGGATATATGGGATATGATAGTATTGAATAAAAAATGAAAAATGATTGGATATGAATTTTTTAAATTCGGTGTATATCGGATATCATATTAATTTTATATTATTCTAATTTTATATTATTCTATTTTTATTTTTTTCTAATCAATGCACTAAACAAATAATCGATTCAAATTCATATCTTATCATATCTCCCTTATTCGTAGGAAACAAATAAGCACTAAATATAAATTTTAATAGCATAGTTAGTCATATATAATTGCCAATGAAAAAATTATAGCAGTAATTTTAGATATATTATTTTCATATATTTACGATATATGAAAATAATATATCTAAAATTACATCATAATTATATGAATTGAGAAACAATCCAATATAAATAATTAAATGCCTGAAATTGGCTATATATATATACACTATATAAATAATTAAATATTGAAACCACCAAGATATTAAAAAATCATATATATATATATATATATATATATATAAATGTATCATAATTATATGCATTACTTTAAAATTATAATAAAATGAAATCTCAAAAAGATGATTTAGCATAATGGTAAAGTTACCTATTTGTGACCTGCAAGTCAAGAGTTTGAGCTCAAAAAATCAAAAAAAAAATTACATGCATCAACCCTCCTTAGAGTTTACAAAAGTGTGATTGCTTCGAGGTCATCCTTTACTTTGTTTAACCATCAAAACTATATTTTTTTAAAATTATATTTTGTTTTACAAAATTTTACCAAATCTGGATTTTGGGAATGAGAAATTTTCAAAACCGGATTTGAAGATCCAAAATTCCCCAAATCGGAATTTAGTAGATCAGATACCTATATTACTCACGACCAAAGTCTAATTAAAAATATAAAAAAATAATTTAAATTTATAAAATATTTTTAATGATTAAAATAAGAAAATAATAAATAAATAATATATTTTTCAAACTCTCTGATGTATTAAAAACTTTTACATAAAGTCTCTAAATTTAATTTTAAATTAAAAATTATGAAATATTTTGATGTAAAATATTTTTTTGGATTATAGTACATCTTTTGTATCATTAAAAAATTATCTCATGAATATAAATATTTTTAAAATATATATATATAAAATTATTATAAACTTTGCACAAAACTCTCTAATGAGTTAGAGACTTGTATATAATAATTTTATAATTATAAAAAATAAAATTTAATTCACAAAAAATATATATGTGATATAAAAGATTGTTAGAAAAATCAGTCTTGGATCTAACTCCACCCCAAAAGCTAGCTCAAATGGGGAGGATTACCCAATCTATTTAAAGACCATCTAGACCACAATCTCAAACAATGTGAGATTTTAACACACCCCCCTCACGCCTAGAATCCACATCTAGAGCGTGAAGTTCTACAAGTGGCTCACGATTGACAATAGGTATGACTCTGATATCATGTTAGAAAAATCAGCCTTTGACCTAACTCCATCCCAAAAGCTAGCTCAAAGGGGGAGATTGCTCAATCTATTTAAAGGTCATCTAGACCACAATCTCAAACAATGTGAGACTTTAACAAAGATGTGCTAGAGTCTACCAAAATATTTTGGACAAAAAATATTTTACTATTTTTAATTAAAAATTAGTTTTATAGTCTTTGGGCAAAAGTCTCTAATGCATTATAGACTTTTGTACAAAGTCTATAATAGTTTTATAATTTTTTAAAAACATATAAAAGATGTGTTGTAGTTCGAAAAAATATTTTTCTTCAAAATATTTTATAATTATAATTTTAATTTAGATTTATAGAATTTGTGCAAAACTCTCTAATGAATTAGAGAGTTTGGAAATTTATTTTTTAGACTCTAACACCTCCTTTTTATCATAATTTTTTTATATATAATAAAATTATTTTTATATTTTTTTATATATTTTTTTAATGTTTAACAAAAATATCTAATTGGTTAGAGACTTTGACCCAGAGGTAAAATAGGTATCTGATACGCTAAATTCCAATTTGGAGAATTTTAGAATTTCAAATCCGATTTTAAAAATTTTTTATTCCCAAAATTCGAATTTGGTAAATTGTTGTTTTGTTTATATAGAGCTAATCAATTGACATTATATATACCTCATTTAAATATGTAATTAATGCTATATTAATATATAGCTAATTTAAATACTTAATTAATATAGCTTCAATCTCCAAATCATACTTAATGCAAATATTATGATCATATGCTATTTTTGGTTTCGGTAATTACATAATTTGAAATTTAGTTTTGAAAATTACGAGATTCAAAACTAGATCTCCCCAAAATGCCTCCCACGGTATTTAATTAGTTAGGGCCATGAGTATTTGATTTAGGACGGTTGAAAACCCAACATGAACCCAATCGAAAATCATGTCTCATTCAATAATATTGTTTCACCAAAATACCACATTAAACAGCGAAATAGTATACTACAAAATAAAGTGGCCGTCTCTATTTTGTTTGTGCCAACATGCATCCAACGCTTAACAACTTCTCTTTCCTCTCAATATATTTTTGACTAATCCAAGCTAAAAAAAAATCTGAAACCCTTCTTTAACATTTTCATCAACTCCTATACTCTACTCTTCTCTCACCTTTCTTCTTTCTCCAAATTCTAGCTTCTATGAATTTTTAAAACTACATTTAAGATCTTATAAGAAGGAAGATAGAGATTCTCAAGGTCCTCAATGCACTAGTTATGACGAAAAATAAGAGGAGAGGGTGGGTGTTTTTATCTATTGAAGTCAGTGGTTATGGTCAGCTTATAAGACACCAACAACAGTGGGGAGAGAGAAAAGAGGTTGCATTTTTTTTGTTCAGTACGATATTTCACAGCATATTGAACTAGATCTAGTTTTCAATTTGAGTCATTTTGGATATATATATATATATACCAAAATATTTGATTTTGAATTTTCAAGTGAAATTTTGATTTTTATAATAATTATTATTTTTAACAAAAATAAAAATTCATAATAAGTTATTATATTTGGGTTTGAATTTTAAATATCTAGAAGAGCTTGTCAACGAAGAGTTGTCACCAACTGTGTTACTGTTGGCAACTTTTTTTTAATTATTGTTTAGATTTTGGTAATTAATTTGCTATTATTTTTTAACAAAAAAATCACTTTACCCCTTCGTATATATTAGCTGTAATAATTAAATATATTATTGGGAGACACGCCAGTCTGTCGCGTTAGGGTTTTCGTTGCCACTTCTTAACCTTCGATATATACACAAAGATTTCCATCCCTCACTTCAGATCAAGAGCTTCAAACGAACTGCGAAAGTAAAGCTATGGTGCAATCCAGAGACATACCATTGGAAGAGAGCTATAGAGCTCTCTTCAAGGCCAACTCCTCCACCCTGCAACGCTCGCAAGTCGACGTCGTGGAGGAGCTCGAACTCCCACCGATAGATCTGAGCATGCTCAGGCCCGAGGCCGATGAAGAAGAGCGGCTCTCTTGCATTTCGGCGATGGCAAGAGCCTCAGTTGAATGCGGTTTCTTCCAGGTGGTGAACCATGGCATCAACCATGAGACGCTTGGGGAGATGATCAGAGAGCACAAGAAGCTGTTGGCCATGCCACTTGAGAAGAAGACGAACTCAAAGCTCTTAAACGGAGCACACCGCCTGGGAACGCCCACGGCGAGGTCTCTCGACCATTTCTCGTGGTCGGAAGCCTTCCATGTTCCTCTTGCTGAGATTGAAGAGGAAGGCTGCTGCAGCTTGGAGTTCAATCTCGTGAGGTATTCTTTTGTCTCACCATGATTCAAATATACCAAAATGACTAAAATACCCTTGATTACTTGTTTTGCAGTAGTCTTGATTTATCTCTTCTTCATCTATACAAGTTTTGATATTAAAACCAAGTTTTCTAATTCTACATAGTTCTGAGTAGTAAAAATAATATCTTTCGTAGAGAAATAATAAGGTTAGGTGTATATCAGTTAATAGTTTTGAGATCAGGATACTGAGATGCGTGGAACTAAAAGAAGAAATGATTTAGATACCTGAACATTGTCTCTTCTCTTCAGGGATGCCATAAAGAAGCTTTCAAAGGAGATGTCAGAGCTGGCTCTGATGCTGGCAGGAGTACTAGCCGAGAACTTGGGGTATCCCGGAGATCATTTCGCCGGGACCTGCAGCAAGAGCGCATGCTACCTCCGTTTGAATTATTACCCGCCATGCCCGTTCTCGAAGAACACCTTCGGTCTGATGCCGCACACCGACAGTGACTTCCTCACCGTCCTCCATCAGGATCAAGTTGGTGGCCTGCAACTGAGGAAGGACTCCAAGTGGTTCGCCGTCAAGCCTAACCCCGATGCTTTCGTAGTGAACATCGGCGATCTCTTTCAGGTATCTGCTGCAGTAATTGTTAGCCACAACTTGATACGAATGAAATGCTAGATTTGTTACTGCAACTCTTGGTCAGAAAGCTACCATAATGTCCAACTTATGGTGATTGTGCAGGCATGGAGCAATGATTTCTACAAGAGTGTGGAACACAGGGTGATGACCAACGGAGAAGTGGAAAGGTATTCTATCGCCTATTTCCTTTGCCCGCGTCAGGAGGCCGTCATTGGGAGCTGCGGGGAGCCATCGCTGTACAAGAAGTTCACCTTTGCTGACTACCGGAGGCAGGTGAGCGAGGATGTAAGGAAAACTGGAGATAAAGTGGGGCTTTCGAGGTTCCTCTTGATTCAGTAGCCCTGTAGCAAAGTATGATGAGTGCTTACACGATTGAAATTAATAAAGGCCGTGTCATTATGCAAACGCTTGTAAACTTCTCACTGCTCAGATTCAGACAATTATTTCACTACAACAAATTAAACTAATATATATAGATCTTTTTTAATTGAGAAATCTACTCTTTTTTTTTAGACCTAAATATGAATTCAAGTGCACCAAAAAAAATTTATTTAAGCTAAGCCCAATAACAAAGGGTGAAAAATTGTCAAAACCGGATTTTCAGCCAATATGGGTGCCTATTAGTTTTGAGCCAATAGGCGTGCTAGTGTTTATATATATATATATATTATTAATTTATAAAATATTATATTTTATTCTATATAAATAAAATATTTATTTATATTTTATGATATTAATATAATGTTTAAGATTATTATTAGTATTTTTTTGTTTATAATTTTTTTAAAGTATACCAATATATTTATAAAGTTTTAAAAGTAATAGAAAAACAATTAAGTGATACACGTGGGACTAAATTATTTTGTATTTAATTATAATAACTAAATACTATTAAAAAGTTTTTTTTTCAATGTGAGACTAATTTTTATCAATTTATATTAATTTTAAAATTTAGAAAATAGAAAAAAAATGAAACAGTACTCGGAGAAAAAAAAATGTCTAGAAAGAATATTATGTGCTATAATGATATACACAATCCTAGCAGTAGTGGATAATTTTATAGCATGCATCGGTATAATTCCACTATACCCTGGGGACAAATAGCTGTAAATGATCATCATTAAAAGCATGAGTGCTCATAGTATAAGCTCAAACTCCAAAGTTAGGATAACTAACTGATTCCCTAGTTGATGCATTAATGACTATGGATTGACCTAGGATTTCGAAGCGAAGAACCGAGTAGTCATCAATAATTGGGCGATCAATAGTGATATATATTTGCAAAGAAGGCTCTAATAACAACGGGACAAACTAAAATTGATCGACCTAAAAACTCTGCCCATCCTAATGACGGCCCCCAAATGTCATATTGTTCAAGATCCCCATGGTGAACTCTACGGGTTTGCAACACAGTACGTGTGTTAGTTAAACTGTGTTGCTTGTGCTTTACCCGTGCGGAGCCAATAGTGAGATTTACGCATGAATGATCATCGATCATGATTCCGAAATTTGAGAGGGAGCGATTGAAACCGTAACCATATAGGACCAATAGAAAAGGATTTTTTCCAAGGCCGAAACAAGGGTTCGAGGGGATAAGCCGAAGCACATCCCCAATATGGGCATCTTTAATAGGCATAGGTTTCAGCCAATATGGGGCCTAATATAGGTGTCGGTAATTTTTAATTATATATTAATTTTATTTATATTATTAGTTTATAAAATATATAACATATTATATTTTATTCTATATAAATAAAATATTTATTTATATTTTATGATATTAATATAATGTTTAATATTATTATTAGTATTTTTGTGTTCATAATTTTTTTAAAGTATACCAATATATTTATAAAGTTTTAAAAGTAATAGAAAAAAATTAAATGACGTGGGACTAAATTATTTTGTATTTAATTATAATAACTAAATATTATTAAAAAGTATTTTTTCACCGTGGGACTATTTTTTTCATTTTATATTATTTTTAAAATTTCAAAAATAGAAAAAAAAATACTCGAAGACTAGCACCGGTGATCTCATTGAAATATCTCACTCTAGGAAGAATGTTAAGTGCTATAATGATATACATAATCCTAGCATTAGTGGATAATTTTATAGCGTGCATCAATATCATTCCACTATACCCGGGGACAAATAGCTGTGAATGATCATCATTAAACGCATGAGTGGTCATATATAGTATATGCACAAATTAAGTCCAAAGTTAGGATAACTAAATGTGTCCCTATAATAGATAATGCATTAATGACTATGGATTGACCTAGGATTTCGGAGCTCGGAGCGGAGAATCAGGTAGTCATCAAGAATAGGGCGATCAATAGTGATATATATTTGCAAAGAATGCTCTAATAAGAACTGGACAAACTAGAATTGATTGACCTAAAAACACTACCCATCCTAATTACTGACCCCTAATGTCATATTGTTCAAGATCCCCGAAGTGAACTCTAAAGGTTTGCAACACAGTACGTGTGTTAATTAAATCGTGTTGCATGTGCTTTACCCGTGCGGAGCCAATAGTGAGATTTGTGCATGAATGATCATCATAATTCCAAAATTCGAGAGGGAGCGATTGAAACTGTGCGTAACCATATAGGAGCAGTAGAAAAGGATTCTTCCTAGTGCTAGAACAAGGGTTTCCAGGGGATAAGCCGAAGCACATCCCCACGACAGGACCAAGGTCCACCGGTAAGAACCAATTTCGCCGAATCAACAAAATTAAAATTAATGAAACACGAAGAAATGGTCGTCTAAATCCTTGACAGACTGAAATCCTTACAAATACGTACATACCAAACGCGAGAAGCTCAAACCCTAGAGGAAATCAAGAGAGGGAGGCTTACCAAGGAATTTTTCGATCAGGCATGATTCCCACAGTTGGCTCCACGCTTGAAGTTGCTGCGAAGAGAACAAGACATGGTCCGCCACTTTGGAAGTGATCTTAGACATGGGGGAAGAAGATGGAGTGGAAACCCCTAATCTTTTATTAAGGTTCGCACCGCGCAAAATTTGTGCCCATGTAAGTGTAATATCCTAGATATTTAAATTTATTATTTTTTCTTTTGTGTGTATTTGCCAACCTAGCCAACTAGTTCGTGGTCGAGTCGAGTCGACTCATGGTCCGGAGTGAGCTTGCGAGCTCGGGTAAGTAGGATAGAATTTATGAATTTTAGGCTTGGGTAGTTAAAATTATTTAATTTGATATTGTGTGTGCATAATTATTAATTATGTTCACGTGGGTGTATTTAATTAATTATTTATGATTTATCTTGTATTAATATTAAATTAATTAAGTCTATCAGGTTAGTGAGTTTTGGTTTTGGCTTAAGGTGAATGCGGGTTATGGATTAAGGGTTTAAGGGGTTAGGGTTGAGGAGAGAGTATAAAACTCTCCCTTATGGCTTGTAGCTCCTATTTTGGAGCCACTAAAAAAGTTGAGAAAGGGAGCCAGCCGTCAACCCCTTCCCCTTTTCTCCTTGGAGCCGCAGCCACCCAGAACCGAGTCGAGCCGCCTACTTCCTCTCTTCCTTCCTTCCCTTTGGAGCCGAGCTAAGCCGCCTGCTTCCTCCCCTCTTCCTCTCTTCTTTCCCTTTGGAGCCAAGCCAAGGGGAGCTGAGCCGCCCTCTTCTTCCCCTCTCTCCATCTCTCCAAGCCGACAGCTTGGAGTGAGCCGTCACTGGCCTTGCTTTCTCTTCTTTGGGGTTGAGCCGTCGAATTTCAAAGCCGAAATCAGAGGCCATTGATTGGATTCTAGTCTCCAATCCCTTCCTTAATTAGGTGAGTGGTTTACCCTCTCTCTTCGGGATTTTAATCGAATTTTTGAAGCCGTTCGTGACGGCTCGGTACGTATTTATATCTTATTCTTGGATTTTCTTCGAGTTCTTGCCATATTTTCTTGATGTGCAAATCATGATTTATTCTTCCAAATTTAGTTTCTTGATTTGTGGATTGCATGCTTAGGATTAAATCTGTGATTTTGGTTAGAAATCATGTGGTAGGATTAAAATATTGATAATGACTAATTAAGGGTTTTTGATAATGGGGTTCTTGATCGTAATGTTTGACTCTTGATTTAAGTGTATGGGTTCTTGTTAATCTTGATTAAAAGCATGATTTCTGTAAATTAATTCTTGATAATAGTATTATGTCCTAATGGTAATTTATTAGTATTATGTCCTAATGGTAATTTAGAGATTAATTTCTATTAATTTTCGGATTTAATTCTATAAGTATGCTGAAATTGCATGATTACTGGAATTGTATGCTAAGATGATGAATCTGTGCTGATTTTAAATTATTTGTTGTGATGTGTGTATATGTGTGAACATAGTCATGTAACCTATCATTTCGACCAAAAAGTATGGCTTGAAAACATACAACACACTTTGGAGACAAGATTCGGGTCAGACACAATAATTCTGGGTAGAACAATAACCTAAAATAAAATCCTAAAACAAAATCCTAATTGAGATGATCTAAATTTTAATTCTATAATTAAAATTGGGTTTAAGGGTGAGCATAAACTATTATGAACCAACTTACAAAGTATTCATGAAATAAAACCACACGAGTTCATGACGTTACAGGTCTAAGGGGTAGGGGTCGGGTTTGGAGTGTTGAGACGCTTCCTAATAAGGACACCCCTAGAACACCGTAGGAGAATCTTGACTTAGATCTTGATGCGTCATATCCTTGGAAATGGCGGAGCGGCTCAATTAGGAGTCGGGTTATGGGCTACACCCGGGTGGTTGGACGTCAAATTCCTAACATGCATAATAAGTTCGGAGGATCTTTCCCGATTATTCTAGTATGTGCAATTGCCTCTAGGCATGCTAGGGATTCGACCCGATGCACCTCTTAATGGTGATGTTGTCTTTGGGAATGGTAGGGATTCGCCCTGATGCACCTCTTGATGGTGAGGTTGCCTTGGGGCATGGTATGGCTTTGACCCAATTCACCCCTTGATGGTGATGTTGCCTCTAAGCATGGTAGAGATTCGACTCGATGCACCTCTTGATGGTAATGTTGCCTTTGGGCATAGTAGGAATTCGACCCGATGCACCTCTTGATGGTGATGTTGTCTTTAGGCATGGTAGGACTTCGACCCGATGCACCTATTTGATGGTAATTGCCTTCGAACATGGTAGAGCTTCGACCTGATGCACATTTTGTGGGTGATGTTGCCTTCGGGCATTGTAGGGCTTCGGTCTGATGCACCTCTTTCAGAGTTAGATGCCGTGGGCATGGGTGGCCTATTGGCCTGATAGCTAGTCACACCTTTGTGACGTGGCCTATGTAGAGATAGAATTTATTTATATTATCTCTGTGTTTATTTGTGAGGGTGAGTGTTTATCTCTGTGCTTCTCACTACTCAGATTCAGACAATTATTTCACTACAACAAAGTAAACTAATATCAATCCTTTTTAATAGAGAAATTGACTCTTTTTTGATGTCCAAATAGGGATTCAGACGCACTAAAAAGATTCATCAGAGGACCAAGAACGAAGGGTGAAAAATTGTTAAAATCGGCGCACAAAAAGCGTTTGTTTTGAAAAACCGACGCCTATATATGGGCTCCAATATTCAAATATATATGTATATATTAATTATATCATTAGTTTATTTATATTATTAATTTATAAAATATATAACATATTATTCTATATAAATAAATAAATAAATAGTTGTATTATATTATATTAATATAATGTTTAAAATTATTATTAGTATTTTTTTAGTTGATAATTTTTTTTTAAGTATACAAATATATTTATAAAGTTTAAAAGTAATAAAAAAAATAAATGATGTGGGACTAAATTATTTTGTATTTATAATAACTAAATACTATTAAAAAATTTAATTTATTTGGATCATGATTTATTTTTTCAATATTGAAAAATATTAGTACAAAACTAATAACTTATTTGTTATCACTAAAACAAATATCATATCCAAGATTAAAATCAATGAGCCACGGAAGACCAATGCAAATGACATAGTCATTAACGCCGACAAAGGTGCCTAACGAGTGGGGAACATAACCTGATAGTTGTTGTGGAGGTCACATTAATACACTACAATAAATGATCGCTTTTTTTACGCCAAAGCAGCACAATATTTCGGCATTTATGGGCGTCAAAATGTGTATACGAACGCCTACACAGGCGATGAAAGGGATTGGACAATGATGAGAGTCGACACAGACGTATCGACACTTGAGCGGGCATTGAAACTTTTTTTAAATTTTTTTTTAAACATAATTGCCATGTCAAAGGCATCAGTATGTTTAATTTTTTATTTAAAAATAGCAAATTCTACTACTTTGTAGCGGAATTCACGGAGCCGCCGCATGCAAAATTAGAATTTCGCCGCACGTAGAATTCGAATTCTGTAGGTGGAATTCGAGCAGGCATGAATCCACTCCTACTCAAAATTCTAGAATTCAAAACAAATTTTAATTAAATTTAATTCAACAAAAAAAATCAGAGAAAATGTATTAAATCAATAACAGTTTTTTTTTAAAAAAAATCATATAGTAACCTTTAAATAAATTTGATGACTTGAAGAATTTCGATAACCTGAAAAAAAAATAGTGAAGAAAAAAATAGAAGAAAAATAAATAAGAGGATAAGGAAAAAAATAGATGAAGAAGAAGAAAGAACGGAGAACAAAAAAAAAAGAGAAGAGAAGAGAAAGGAGATGAGGGAAAGAAGAGAAGGAGAAAAAAATGAAGAAGGGAACAGATATTTATAGAAGTGAAAAAAATAAAAATAAAAAATTTCAGGAGGCGGAAAATCTCCTGCCTCCTAGGCAAGCGCTCGCGCCCCTCAACGAGCACATCGAGGGGCGCTTGCTCGTGCGCCCACTAACCCACACAGGCAGATGCGGGCGCAAGTTGGCACGCCCATGCGGGCAAACACTGGCGCGGGCTCGCGCGCTTGCAAACCTGCGAACCCACGAACCCGCACCTCACAGATACCGACACCTTTTGGTTTCGGTATTTGTGTCGAAATTTTTCAACGTTTGGTTGTAGTCGTTGAAATTTTTTTATAATTTTTTTTTGCGTTTCAACGCCTGCAATAATTGACAAAAAATTTCTGTTTATAACTCTCGATTTTGTTGTAGTGATATTTTATTAGAGTTTTGACTATAAACAATTAACAAGTTTTAATGATGGAAAATTAATTATTGTTATAATTTAGTTTATTTTAGTTTTTGATGTTCCATGCACTGTTATTAAATATTAAACACTAAACCATAATATAAACAATTTGAATTTGAATAAAATATAAATTGGGATTTTTGTAATACACAGTATATATTATATATAATATTAAAAATAAAATATTATTTTGTAATATCATAAAGTATATAGTTGTCCAACAGTCTATGACATATATAATATAATTAATGGATAATCGTCATATTTGTTTAGGTCCCAATTATTGTCCATTGCGTTGATATAAGACTTTGTTGGTCCATTTATCATGACAGTAGAATATTCCATAACATGTAGTCCGGAGAGTGTCTTACGTTAATTAACAGGTCAGTGTCCTGAACAATCTCTCTAAACATTTCCTAGCTATATTCAAAGCCCTAAAATGAATGATTAGCGAGATCGGCCACCCACGTAGAAATTTTCTCTATAATGATTATCGTGAGGGGACAACTTTCTAGGCTCTCGTCCATTTGGGATGACGTCTTATACTCTTATATCTTAGACATAATGGGAGCTTGGGTATTAATCTGGACCAGACAAAACATAACATGGCTAGACTTTGGTAATGGTGGTGCATGGTGGTGGCGTGTCGACTTGGCAAGAATCGCCTTTGGACTTAGATCGTCTCCTAAATTTACATCTGTCATAAAGGATGGTAGTTTGATGTGCATGGATCATCGCATCATCTTATATATCAAAAGACGATAATGAGACTTAATTGACTTTTTAAATTTTAGCATTTAAGTTGTTTGATGTGCGCGCCATCAATACATCATGTACATGTTAGGCTCTTTTAAGAGATTTATAAAGATTTTTTTAATGACTATAACAAAATTTAGAAATTAATTCAAATGTGATAGGATTTGAAATGAGATTATAAATTTTACTTAGATTACTAATCATAGGATTATAAATTATAGGACTATAATAATGTGAGTGGCGGATACAGGATTATAAATTTTTAAAAAATCTTTTATATATATATATATATATATACACACACAATTGGTGGTCCCACTGCTCCCATTTTTAACTCGCCGCTACTATTCTCTAGCTACACTTTAAGTTTTGACATCATATTTTTTCACTTGATCTCATATCAATTTTTGAGGTTTTGGTGGCCCCCATTGCCCCTATTTTTAGTTTGCTGCTAGCCTGTTACTACTCTTCAAATACACTTTAAGTCAAATAGCTTGCTGCTAATGATTATTAACTTGCAGCAAGCTTCTATTTCTTCTTACATCATTCTACTTTTATTTTCTACTTTTACTTTTCAAGTTTCAGCAGCAACCAAAATAATTATATCCTTAATTAACTTCTACTTCTTCAATTCCTACTTGTTCTTCATTAAATTTAATTTTGTATTTGAAATTGATTAAAAAAATTTCTAAATATGTTTTGAAATTTTTATTATATTTATTATTTTAATTAATTTTATTTTTTAAAAAAATAGATAAAAAAATTTGGAGTAAATTTGTCGAATAAATAGTTAGATATATCAATATAATTTCTTTAACAATTAAATAAGTGAATAATTATTTAAATATTTTTATAAGGATAAACTGCCTCCATTTTAGCGCAAATTTAAAGTCTCAAGTTTTAAAATTTTATATATTAATTTGCCCCCACTAATAAATTTTTTTGAATCCGGCACTAATTATGATATATATAAAAATAGAATTATAATATTCAAATCCAACTCACAATATTGTGATTCCCCCTTCAAAGAGTCGACCGATCACTACAATAAAACCGGTGCCACCGAGTTTAAACAAAAAACCGGCGCTCGGTCGAGGTTTAAATTAAAATTTAAACACTTATTAATGGTAAAAAAAAATTAAAAAAAAGAAGAGCAAACTTAATATTGACACATACTGTACGTAAAGGCGCTGGTATCAACATATTTTGATCAATATTTTTTATGTATATTAAAATTGATTCATTTAGAAAAGAAATTTATTGCTTATCATTGATTTGGATTACTTTTTTCTAAGTGAACACTCGTTCACAGGTTCGCCGTCTATACTTAAAAGAAAAGTGGGTTAATTAAATAGATTCAAGTTTTTAATGGTACGTTTATTTGATTGGATATATAAGATAGGATAATATTGAATAATAAATAAGAGATGATTTAATATGAATTTTTTAAATTTGATGTATATCAAATATTATATTAATTTTATATTTATTCTAATTCTATTTTTTTCTAATCAATGCATTAAACAAATAATTGATTCAAATTCATATCTTATCATATCTTCCTTATTTATAAGGAAACAAATAAACACTAAATATAAAATTTAATAGCATAGTTAATCATATATAATTGCCAATGACAAAATGATAGCAGTACTATATCGTAAATATATGAAAATAATATATCTAAAATTACATCATAATTATATGAATTAAAAAACTCTCCTATATAAATAATTAAATGCCTGAAATTGGCTATATATATACTATATAAACAATTAAAAATTGAAACCACCAAGATATTAAAAAATCATATATATATATATATATATAATATAAAAATGTATTATAATTATATGCATTACTTTAAAATTATAATTAAATGAAATCGGGAAAAGATGATTAAGCATAATGGTAAAGTTATCCATTTCTGACCTGCAAGTCAAGAGTTTGAGCTCCAGAAGCAGTCTTTCAGTCAAAAATCAAGAAAAAAATTGCTGTGTATCAACCCTCCCTAGTGTTAATAAAAGTGTGATTGCTTCGAGGTCATCCTTTACTTTGTTTAATCATCAAAACTATATTTTTTTTGAAATTATACTTTGTTTACAGAATTTTACCAAATTTGGATGTTGGGAATGAGAAATTTTCAAAATCGGATTTGAAGATTCAAAATTCCTCAAATAGGAATTTAGTAGATCAAACCAAAGTCTCTAACCAGTTAAAGACTTTGGTAAAAAATTAAAAATATATATTAAAAATATAAAAAAATAATTTAAATTTATAAAATATTTTTAATAATAAAAATAAGAAAATAAAAAATAAAAAATATATTTTTCAAACTCTCTACTGTATTAAAGACTTTTGCACAAAGTCTCTAAATTTAATTTTAAATTAAAAATTATAAAATATTTTGATGTAAAATATTTTTTTGGATTATAGTACATCTTTTGTATCATTAAAAAATTATCTCATGAATATAAATATTTTTTTTTAAAAAAAATATGAAGTTATTATAAACTTTGCACAAAACTCTTTAATGAGTTAGAGACTTGTTTATAATAATTATATAATTATAAAAGATAAAATTTAATTCACAAAAAATATATATATGATATAAAAGATGTGCTAGAGTTTACCAAAATATTTTAGGCAAAAAAGTATTTTACTATTTTTAATTAAAAATTAGTTTTATAGTCCTTGGGCAAAAGTCTCTAATGCATTAGAGACTTTTGTACAAAGTCTATAATAGTTTTATAATTTTAAAAAAATATATAAAAGATGTGTTGTGGTTCGAAAAAATATTTTTCTTCAAAATATTTTATAATTTTTAATTTAAACTTAGATTTATAGAATTTGTGCAAAACTCTCTAATGAATTAGAGAGTTTGTAAATTTATTTTTTAGACTCTAACACCTTCTTTTTATTATAATTTTTTATATAAATTAAAATTATTTTTATATTTGTTTATATTTTTTTAACGTTTAACAAAAATCTCTAATTGGTTAGAAACTTCGACCCAGAGGTAAAATAGGTATCTGATACGCTAAATTCCAGTTTGGAGAATTTTAGAACTTCAAATCCAATTTTGGAAATTTTTTATTCCTAAAATTCGAATTTGATAAATTGTTGTTTTGTTTATATAGAGCTAATCAATTGACATTATATATACCTCATTTAAATATGTAATTAATACTATATTAATATATAGCTAATTTAAATACTTAATTAATATAGCTTCAATCTCCAGATCATACTTAATGCAAATATTATGATCATATGCTATTTTTTTAATTTTTCAAATCAAGATATTCAATGCTATTTTCTTTTTTCTGATATCATTTTGTTCGGCAGCTTACCGGAAGGTGAACTTCGGTTTCGGTAATTACATAATTTGAAATTTAGTTTTGAAAATGAGGAGATTCAAAACTAGATCTCCCCAAAATGCCTCCCTCGGTATTTAATTAATTAGGGTCATGAGTATTTAATTTAGGACGGTTGAAAACCCAACATGAACCCAATCGAAAACCATGTCTCATTCAATAATATTGTTTCACCAAAATACCATATTAAACAACGAAATAGTATACCACAAAATAAAGTGGTCGTCTCTATTTTGTTTGTGCTGACATGCATCCAGTGTTTAACATCTTCTCTTTCCTATCAATATATTTCGACTGATCCAAGCCGAAAAAAAATTTGAAACCCTTCTTTAACATTTTCATCAACTCCTATACTCTCTTCTCTCACCTTTCTTCTTTCTCCAAATTCTAGCTTCTATGGATTTCTAAAACTACATCTAGGATCTTATAAGAAGGATGATAGAGATTCTCAAGGTCCTCAATGCACTAGTGATGACGAAAAATAAAAGGATAGGGTGGGTGTTTTTATCTATTGAAGTCGGTGGCTATGGTCAGCTTATAAGACACCAATAATAGTGGGGAGAGAGAAAAGAGGTTGCATTTTTTTTTATGTTTAGTACGATATTTTACAGCATATTGAATTAGATCTAGTTTCCAATTTGACTGATGTTAGGTTCTAGCCGCCCTAAATTAAATGTCCATCGTCATAAAATAAATGTTAGAGGTATTTTGGATATATATATACCAAAATATTTGATTTTGATTCTTGTAATTTTCAAGTGAAATTTGATTTTTATAATAATTATTATTTTTAACAAAAATAAAAATTCATAATAAGTTATTATATTAGGGTTTAAATTCTAAATATCTGACAACACATCAGATGTTGTCAACAAAGAGTTGTCATCAACTGTGTTACTTTTTTTTAATTATTGTTTAGGTTTTGGTAATTAATTTGCTATTATTTTTTAACAAAAAAATCACTTTACCCCTTCGTATATATTAGCTGTAATAATTAAATATATTCTTCCGAGACGCGCCAGTCTGTCGCGTTAGGGTTTTCGTTGCCGCTTCTTAACCTTCGATATATACACAAAGATTTCCATCCCTCACTTCAGATCAAGAGCTTCAAACAAACTGCGAAAGTAAAGCTATGGTGCAATCCAGAGACATACCATTGGAAGAGAGCTATAGAGCTCTCTTCAAGGCCAACTCCTCCACCCTGCAACGCTCGCAAGTCGACGTCGTGGAGGAGCTCGAACTCCCACCGATAGATCTGAGCATGCTCAGGCCCGAGGCTGATGAAGAAGAGCGCCTCTCTTGCATTTCGGCGATGGTAAGAGCCTCAGTGGAATGGGGTTTCTTCCAGGTGGTGAACCATGGCATCAACCATGAGACGCTTGGGGAGATGATCAGAGAGCACAAGAAGTTGTTGGCCATGCCACCTGAGAAGAAGACGAACTCAAAGCTCTTAAGCCGAGCATACCGCCTGGGAACGCCCACGGCGAGGTCTCTCGACCAGTTCTCGTGGTCGGAAGCCTTCCATGTTCCTCTTGCTGAGATTGAAGAGGAAGGCTGCTGCAGCTTGGAGTTCAATCTCGTGAGGTATTCTTTTCTCTCTCCATGCATGATTCAAATATACTAAAATGACCAAAATACCCTTGATTACTTGTTTTGCAGTACTCTTGATTTATCTCTTCTTCACCTATATAAGTTTTGATATTAAAACCAAGGTTTGTAATTCTACATAGTTCTGAGTAGTAAAAATAACATCTTTCTTAGAGAAATAATAAGGTTAGGTGTATATCAGTTAACAGTTTTGAGATCAGAATACTGAGATGCGTGGGACTAAAGAAGAAATGATTTAGATACCTAAACATTGTCTCTTCTCTTCAGGGATGCCATAAAGAAGCTTTCAAAGGAGATGTCAGAGCTGGCTCTGATGCTGGCAGGAGTACTAGCCGAGAACTTGGGGTTTCCCGGAGATCATTTCGCCGAGACCTGCAGCAAGAGCGCATGCTACCTCCGTTTGAATTATTACCCGCCATGCCCGTTCTCGAAGAAGACCTTCGGTCTGATGCCGCACACCGACAGCGACTTCCTCACCGTCCTCCATCAGGATCAAGTTGGTGGCCTGCAACTGAGGAAGGACTCCAAGTGGTTCGCCGTCAAGCCTAACCCCGATGCTTTCGTAGTGAACATCGGCGATCTCTTTCAGGTATCTGCTGCAGTAATTGTTAGCCACAACTTGATACGAATGAAATGCTAGATTTGTTACTGCAACTCTTGGTCAGAAAGCTACCATAATGTCCAACTTATGGTGATTGTGCAGGCATGGAGCAATGATTTCTACAAGAGTGTGGAACACAGGGTGATGACCAACGGAGAAGTGGAAAGGTATTCTATCGCCTATTTCCTTTGCCCGCGTCAGGAGGCCGTCATTGGGAGCTGCGGGGAGCCTTCGCTGTACAAGAAGTTCACCTTTGCTGACTACCGGAGGCAGGTGAGCGAGGATGTAAGGAAAACAGGAGATAAAGTGGGGCTTTCGAGGTTCCTCTTGTGATTCAGTAGCCCTGCAGCAAAGTATGATGAGTGCTTACAAGATTGAAATTAATAAAGGCCGTGTCATTATGCAAACCCTTGTAAACTTCTCACTGCTCGGATTGGAACAATTATTTATATATTTGTAGAATTGAAAGAAGTGAAGTCATAATGCTTCTACTATTCCCATCAATCTCTTTCTGTAATGTTGGAAGTTCAGTCAATCTAAGTTCACCTAAGTCCAATTGCAGGAGTACTACGGAAGAGGAGGAAGCTTCTTCAGATTCGCCATCTATATTTATAAGGAAAGTGGTTTGAATAGATTCAAGTGTTTACGGATTTTAAAAAAAAATCATACACTACTACAAACTACCGCCACTTATGTATTGATTTCCGGCGCTTGTGTCAGCCCAAATATTAAAATGGGCGTCTGCACAGGCGCTGAATGGCAACGGAAAACTTGGGCGCCGTGTCTGACATACCGGCGCCGGGTAGGTATGTCATACACAAAATCATATATAGTAATTAAATTTAGTTCTAATTATAAAATTTAATAGGATATATAGTTAATCATACATAAAATTATAGCCATCCGTACAATATCCTGAAGATATGAAAGAAACTATGATTATATATGAAAATAAAATAAAATTACTTCTTAATTATATTAATTAATATTAAAAAGATCATAAATTTATATAAATAATTAAATCAAACCACCAATGTATTAAAAAATCATATATTTATATATGAAAAGTATAAAATTGTGTTATAATTATATGCACTAATTAAAAACTTATAATTAAATGAAGCTGGCATCTATAATCTATATATATAAGATTCAAAAACCTCATGTGGCATATTCTCAAGTACAAATTATTTTGATCGATCTAGCAAATTAGGATTGTAGTTGAGCTCGAGCTTGTGGTTGAGTAAAAGCATGCTTGGCTCGGATTTTTCATAAAACGATGGGCTCGACTCGAGCTCGAGCTTGGTCGAACTTTGATCTCCAAGCTCGAGGTATACTCGAGCTCGGCTCTCTAGGCTCATTTATTTTTTAAGTTTGAGTGAGCTTAAACTTGGCTCGAGATCGATCTCTTTGGGCTTGAATTTAATCGAGCTCAACTGCGCTCATGAATGAGCTCAAACTTAAGCTCACATGAAAAGCCCAATTTGGCTTGCAAGCTCCTCAAGCCAAGTATTTGTTAGATTGAGCTTGGCTCGTTCACATATAAATCTTAGCTCGAGCTTGACAAATTGAGTCTAGTTTGAATTTTGATCAAGTCGATCCTAAAAAACTTTTGGATGGCCCCCACAATCAAAAGATCCATTGCTGTGCACAATGTCGTTTAATAAAATCTCATAATATCTTTACATTTAATATTGTCGTGTTCAATTAACTTCCGTACACAAACGATACTATTCAATTTTCACTCCCACCTTCTGCCTTAACTCGCTCGTCACTCTCGCTCACCTTCTATCCAGTGTCTTTTTCCCACTCGCAGTCGCGCCTGCCACCCGGCTACCATCTTTCGCCTGACGCTGAGCTGCTGCCTACCTCTTACTGCCAGGTTGCAACCTCCATCGTGTGATGCAGCGCCTGCCACTTACTACCTACCGCCTACCGCATGCCGCCAGGCTGCATCCTCCATCGTGTGACTACAACGCTTGTCGCCTACCATCAGGCTGCAACCTTCATCATGTGACTGCAACGCCTGCCGCCTCCTGCCGGGCTGCCGCATGTTGCCAGCTTCTCACCGCGTAGTGCTGTCGTCTATCGCCAGACTGCTCGATATATGCCACTGCCGGGGCTGCTTGCAAGCAGTGCACCTTCACTCGAGTCTCGAGCTCTGCCGGCTTCTCACGAACATGTTGTTGCCTGTTGTCGCCTTCACAACATTTGCTCTTGGTAATAATTATTAATGATTATGATTATGATTGTTTATTCGATTTTGCACTTGGTAATAATTTATTCATAATTATGCAAAGTTGATTAATTCCGGCAAGTTGATTAATTTATCAGACCGCCTTCAATCTCCGTCGGGCTACCGGCCTCGTACGATATTTTTATATCATTGACCATTACTTTTTTCTTGGGGTGGTAAGACCGATAATTTTATTTCACTCAATTTTAATAATTTTGTCATTATTGATTTTTTTTTAATTTTCGGCATTATTAATTATATCAATATTTAGCTTTTATTTTCTTGTTGATTAAATTGATTGAAAAAATATATATTTGTTGACTTGTTGTTCATTTTAATTGGTAGCATCATTTTTTTTAAAAAAAAAACTTATTTACTTTTCAAATAAATCATGGAAAAATTTATGGATAAATGTTTAAAAAGAAAATCAATGGATAATGATTCTAGTTTCAAAAATAAAACACAACCTCAATGTAAAAAAAGAATATTTAGAAATTGACTTAGAAAATCTTTTTGCCAATCCGGCTAAACAAATGAAAATATCTGAGTATCATTCTAATCAAAGGGATGAAAATCAATGAGATTATCTTCAAAAGGTCCGTGTTAGCCAAGAGAGCATGATTTTCTAAAAAGAAAATTTGGTGATTCATTTAGGCTTTTAATCTTGTGTGGTTTAATGAGTTTGATAATTGGTTAGCGTATAGTATATCTAAGGATGTAATCTTTTATTTATGTTGTTATCTTATGGGACATCAAACTAGAGAACATGATATTAGTGATGCATTTACCGTTGAAGGTTTTACAAATTGGCAAAAACAGATAGATTATGAGTTCATGTTGGAGTTGATCATAATAGTACTTATAATCAAGTATGAAAAAAACGTGAGACATTAATGAATCAAAAACAACATATATAAGTTGTTGTTTGTAAGCAATCCGATCAAATGGATGAGGACTATCGAATTCATTTGATAATGATTGTATTCGATTTCTCCTACGTCAAAGATTGACATTTCGAGGACATTATGAGTCAAAAGATTCAAATAATCAAGAAAATTTTCTTGAACTTGTTCAATTTCTTGCAATCATAATGAACAATTTGATCAAGTGTTCAAAAATGCTTGAGGGGATCTAAAATTTATAGCACTTGATATACAAAAATATATTGTAAATTGTGTTGTTAGTGAGACAATTAAAATGATAATCGATGATCTTGGTAATGATTTTTTTGCTATTTTAATTTATGAATCGTGTGACATTTCGATTAAGGAGCAAATGTCAAATGTTTTACGCTATATTGACAAAAAAGAAAACGTGGTTGAACATTTTCTCAGTCTTGTTCACATATCTAGTACAACCGCAATATAAATGAAAAATGCATTAGAATCTTTATTTGTAAAATATCAATTATGTATATAAAAAATACGTGGACAAGGCTATGATGATGCTAGTAATATGCAATATGAATTTCATGGTCTTAAAAGCATAATATTGAAAGAAAATGAGTGTGCATTTTATATTCATTGTTTTACTCATCAATTACAATTGGCACTTTGTAGCCGTTGCAAAAAAAAATAAGTTGAAGTTGCTTGCCTTTTCACTTTGGTTGTAAATTTAACAAATATGATTGAAGTTTTACCTAAGCAACAAGAAATTCTTCGGGATAACCAAACAAAAAAAACTCATTGAAGTATTAGAAAATGATGAAATATCTACTAGACGTGGATTAAATCAAAAGACAACATTAAAAGAGAATGAGATACTAGTTGGGGATCATATTATTTAGCATTGTTAAGTTTGATAAATATGCATGTTTTCTTTTGTTATGAATGTTATTGAGATTATTGAAACCGATGGTACCAATTTATATCAAAGATGTCAAGCACGTAATTTGTTAAGTGCAATGCAATATTTTGAATTTATTTCCATTCTGCACTTGATGAAGAACATTTTAGGAATTACTAATGATTTATTTCAAACGCTACAAAGAAAAGATCAATACATTGAGAATGCAATGTTATTAGTAAAAATATTTAAACGAAGATTGCAATTAATAAAAGATGAATGATGGAACATTTTATTGGATGACGTTTTTCTCTTTTGTAACAAACATGAGACAATCATCCCAAATATGAATGATGTTTTTGTACTTTCTGGATGACCAAGATGAAAATTAAAAAACCCTCAAACTTACAGGTTGAGTTATTTGACCAAGTGATTGATAAACAATTTTAGGAACTCAACAATAGGTTAACATATATAGACAAATACTGAATTACTTTTTTAGCTTAAGTCCAAAAGTTTGATTTATAATTTCATTTGATAAACAAACATTGATCCAACTTGCAAAACTTTATCCGACTGAACTTTCCACTCTATATCTTATGATTTTAGATGATCAACTTGAGAATTATACTTTAGATGTCCACTCAAATGATAAATTTTTAAATTTAAACAGGATCGTTGACATTTATGTAAAGCTAGTTGAAACAAAAAAATATATAGTCTACCCATTAATTTATTTACTTTTGAAGTTAGTATTGATTATTCTAGTGATAACCGCAAATGTTAAAAGAACTTTTTCTACTATAAATTTTATAAAAAATAAACTATGTAATCAGATGAGAGATGAATGACCAAATGATTATTTGACATTGAGAAAGAAGTATTTGATAACATTGATAACGAAAAAAATTGCAACGTTTTCAAAACACAAACACTCGTCAAGGTCGATTATCAAAATTAGCTTGAAGTTGAAATCTTGAAAATTTATGTATTAGTTTGTCCTCACTAATAAAATTTTTTGGATTGGAAGTAGGTCAACTCACTTGCACCCCTAAGCCAAAACTATAATTTGTTTGAAATTATTTTTATTTATAACATATGTAATAGAATCTTAAATTTAATTTAATCCATGCAATATTTATTTTAATTTCAAAATTTTAATTCCTTATACAACTAATGCATTGACATTACCTCATTTAAATATGCAATCAATGTTATATATAGCTAATTTAAGTACGTAAATAATATAGATTTTGATCTAGAAATGTCACACCCCAACTGAGGGTAGTGTGACCGGCCAGAACCTACATCCTGCCCTGTAGCCTACTGTCTACACTGACATAAAGAAAACCAAATCGTATCGATAAAAGAAATCTCAACACACTTTATTAAAAGTTTTCAAAGTCACAATTTTATGTTTTTCAAAACAAGTAAGAACACCAATATCAAAATAACTGAACGTTTCAAGTAACAAGTTTTGCAACTCTTTTAAAATACAACTATCAGTGCAGAAACTAAAAATAACTACTAGAATATTGGTCTAAGACTCATGGACGCCGCTACGAGATATGGCACCGCCTCCCGCCCACCAGCTACACCATGTCGACATGCCAAAGTCACTACTCATGCTCTGCAAAAATAAAGAATAAACTGTGTGTCCACTTGGGACTCAGTGAGTGACTCTAGTGAACCTCCACCTAAGCCTCAGTTATGCATGCATATCATATAAGACAACAAAATGAATGTACAAGGAGGTAAACTACTTCTAATGCGACTACCAACCCCAATGGGTCAATCTGTACAAACTGAACATGTGATAACCTGTCATCTCGGCCTATCAAGCCTCCAAAATCCGGCCCTTGGGCCTACTTATGGAATAAATATATCGGCTACAGCCGTCCCTACCATATCAAGTAGTATCATATTGGCCATCGACCACATCATCTCAAGATGTAAGCAAACAATCTCAGACCGTCGACTAGGGTGGTCCACTAGTATTCGGACACCGTCTGGGGTAAGGATAGCTAGTCCCACCCAACTGGGGTCTGGCACCTAGCGGGCCCGCTGGCGCACCTCAAGACCCAAACAATGGCCGAGCTGAACATTGGTCATTCCCGATCTCCACGCTCCTTGGCGGACCATCTCAAGCACATCACACAATCAATGTCCTAGGGTTTTCATTTATACACTTCGGGCCATTGCCCGTATCTAGCCCTAATCCGGGCTACAGGGTCAATAATTTATGTCGTCCTTTCAAAATGTGTACACCTAAGAGTTCTAGGTTTCTAAATATTTACAAGAAATCTTAGAAGTGATATCATCTTCTAGCTAAGTTTCCATATAAGTATGTTGAACGTCTCGCGACGCCTTACATGTTATCTAACCTTCCACACTACCTTGGGTGAGGAATTCCTTGTATCGACTTTGGAATTCCGCCCATGAACATTTTTGGACAACATGTATAATCTAAAAAAATATATTCAAATGTTACAACATCTACTATATATAACCACAATATTCATGCATAACAACTTTACACTACCTTAGGAATTAAGCTCAATAAGAAATAATTATCTAGCATGACAAGGTAGCAATGAATTCATAAATGTAGGAAATACTAAGCATGGTAAACAATTGCAATATTTCAAAATTTAAAGATCTAATGCTAAGGATGGTCATAAAGCTAACATTCCTACAATCTCATAATCAATCAATTTACTTGCTATGATTGGTGTTCTTCCTAAGTATCGTCATACATCTATTGTTGAACCTTATAATCATGAAAGTTTCCATCTAAAGCTACCCTCTTTCCCCCTCCCTAGTCTTGGCCGAGCCATGAGCAAGGAAAATCTTGCTCGGCCATGGCCCTTAAGATAGGAAAGGGAAAGGGGACTCTAACTATGCCTCTAATTCTTTGATTCTGATATAATTTAACATCAAGTTCACTATTTTACCCCTTCTCTTACCCTTGGCCAAACCCTCTTCATGAGGTGTAGGGTTCATTCGCCACATCAAAGGTTTCTAGGGAAGACATGCTTCATAACACGTAAAATTGACGATTAAGACTACACCATTCATGAACATGAGATCGTCCAAGGGCTTTCTTTCCATCAAGGGATTTGGGGAAAGTTTTGGCATGACCTTTCCTCTTTTCCCATGACTTGGCAGCCCTAGTACTTAATAAATCAGTTAAGAAACAAGATGATCCGATAAGAAATCGTATAAAATAGTGAATACACATCGATGAAATCAAGATCCGTCGAAAAGATCGCGAGAAAACTCATCCTATCACATCTAGGGATTCGGCTACCCACCTCCCCCAAGCTTTCAAATTCTAACCACTCGCCTAGATTGCGGAGAACGAAAGATCGGATGACGATGACTTTAAATCTTCTGACGACGACGTGAAATCCCGAATCGATCCAAGTCCCCCCTTCTCCTTGCTCTTCTCCCTCTCTCCCTAGGTTGCCTTATACGACTCAAAGGATGAGTCGCACGGCACAAGGATAAGGGGTTTTAATCCCTCATCCAGCCTTCCATAAAATTAAGCTATTTGACTCACTTGACTCATACTTGAGACTCGACTAAACCCGAACTCAACTTGGGTTTTGACTCAACCCACAATATGAGTCGATTTAAACTTGATTTGAGATATGATTTCATAAAAGGAAGGTTAGTCACCCAAATAGATTTCATGAATCATGAGTCGAGTCATACCTTTTCACTCGAGGCGATTCTGAGGCTCGACTCGACTACCCCCGGTTCCGGCGCGCTGCACCAAAATAAATTTTTATATTAGGAATTTTTTTTTCGGGTTTTACAAGAAATCATACATAATGCAATTATTATTATTATTATTATTATTATTATTATTATTATTATTATTATTATTATAAGAGCAAAAAAACTTTGAACTCTAGCCTAATTAGTAAAAAAATCACCAATTTTAAAAAGATGCAAAAAAATTCATTGACTATAGAAAATTAGTAAAAATAATATCCTATATTGTCATCTCTCCATTATTTTTTTAATAAAATTTCACATCAGTGCCACGTATCGACAGCTTATTCATCTACGTGTAATTTACTTTCACGTCATATTTAATATAAAGTATTTTAAAAAATATAATAAATATAAATATTTCAAAATATAAATATTTTAAATTCTCTCCCTCAACTTACAGTACTTTGCAAAAAACTCCTAAAATCTTAATTACGATGCAAAAATCTCATAAACTTTAATTGTGACGTAAAATATTTCTTAAACATTGAGTATGATGCAAAAATTTTCTGAATTTTAATTTGGATTCAAAAAATCCTAAGACTTTTATTATTATATTTCAAATTAGATAAAGTACAATCAATAGTATGCAAGACAATAGTAAAAATATACTAAAAGTCTGTTCTCACTTTATAATAAGGTTGTCAAAAGAAACATTAAAACAAAAATCCCAAAAAAATAAGAGATATTTTACTAATTTTTAATAGTCCGTTAAATTATTTTGCATATTTTTAAAATTCAGATTTTTTTGCCATTTACCCTTATTATTATTAATTTTCAAATCTTACCTTAAGGTAAATAGAAAAAAATATGTCAAATAGATGAAAATAGTTAAAATCAAATGTACTGAATGTTTTTTTATTTATATGTGTACTTATTTAGAAAAATATTATTTTTCTCATTTTTTAAATTTAAGTGGATGAATTAAATTAAGATATTTAATGCTATTTTTTCTTTTTTTCTCGATATTATTTTTTAAATAAAAAAATTCACTTTACCCCATCGTATATATTCGCTCCAATAACTCTTCGGAGCCCATCGCAGTCTCTCGCGTTAGGGTTTTTGTCACCGCTTCCTAGCCTTAGCGCCGCCGCTCCCTCGGGCCTCTGCCTAGGCTCTCTGATGGCGATCCAGCAAGATGTCAAACTCTTCAATCGCTGGTCCTTCGACGATGTTGAGGTTCGCGCTCTCCTTCTCAGCGTACTGTCCTTAAGGCGACGCGTACACTGTTCTCTTTTATCGAATTCGGGTAGATAGTTCTCACGGGAGATCTGATCTATTGTTCCTGGTGTGACAAAATTGACTCGACTGGTTCCGCAATCCATTTTAGGAACTGGCTGTGATGAATTTTCTTCGATTTCTCTTGCATTACAATCTAATTTTCTGCATTTGGCGATGTTCACTTTATGAACAGACTGGTTTTTTCTTTCTTTGATTTATCTTATTTTCAATATTTATTATTGTTTAATCTGTGGATAAATACATAAAATATGCTAAACGGCAGAAGGATTTTGGCAGTGGAGAATCATCGTTAAATGTGATAGCATTTACTTTTAACGTTAATGTGTGCGTTGATGTTAAAAACATAAGGCCTTCAAGGAGCTCCTTAATAGCCAGTTGATCAGGTGGGTACGGGGAGTAGGAAGCTGGTTCCTTGGATGAATGATTAACTTGTTAGATCTTTATATGGCCAAATACAATATTAAGTTACCCAACTGCTATGGGGCTCTTTACATGGGAGTAGAAAATATAAATACCAAATATTTTTGCTGTAATGATTGAGATAGATAATGGAAACAGCTTGCTTTTTCTAAACGATTCTATATGGTTGGATAATGACATGAGTAACTGTTCCTGACATCATGGAAATTTGGAAAGCATATATGAAGATTTGTTTTTTGCAAGCTGATCAAGTTTTGGTGTCTTTATCAAATGTCCTTTACATAAATGTATAGTGAGTTTGATATGGTTCAATTGTAAATATAGCTATTAATATTATGCATTAGAAGTTCAAATGCCAATTTAATGCTCTAGTACGTGTATTACATACCAATACAGTGTATAATTGTGGTAGCATGATATTGATGGTAATGTTATGTGAATTTTTGTTGGAATTTTATACTGTCACTGGTGAGCTTGAACAATTGATTTTGTTAATTCTTTCAACCTTGAGCTTCTATAAAAGTAGAGTAAATTTTGTATTTATATTCTTCCAACTCTTTCATAGGGATTGATTCTAGGTCAATTTTGAGGTGTTATTTGGATGCTGTTTCCATGGTGAAATAAGGACCATTTGCCTGACTTATTGTCATAGTGAAGAAAAATATTTTGCACTACTTTTGTGTTAGTTGCACTAGGTACAAATGCATTAATTTTTTTCATTTTCTCTAATCTTCATAACATTTCATGTAGACATTGTGCATCATTATTTTTCCGTCTTTCCTAATTTGATCTACTGCTTGATTCTTAAGATTGTGTGCAGAAGAGGCTCTTAAATAAATTGTTAGCATTATCCATAGTTGTTGCTTTGGAATGAAATTCCTTTCAGTGGGTTTACTCCTATTATATATGCCTGGTGTTTGAAGTAAATCATATTTCTCTTTGTAATGCAGGTCACTGACATCTCCCTTGCAGATTACATTGCTGTAACTCCTCCAAAGCATGCAACTTATCTTCCACACACTGCAGGAAGATACTCGGCAAAAAGATTCCGTAAGTCTCAATGTCCTATTATAGAGAGACTTACAAATTCCTTGATGATGCATGGACGTAACAATGGGAAGAAGCTTATGGCTGTTCGCATTATCAAACATACGATGGAGATTATCCATTTACTCACTGATGCTAACCCAATTCAAGTTATCGTTGATGCTATTATTAACAGGTAAATAGATATTATATTTTAGATTTTGTTGGGAATGAATTGTTATGAGTGAAGCCAAATAATGTTATTCAATAGTGCATGATGTTGTTTCTTACACATGCTCTTGATTTGTATGAGATACTACATAACTAACAAAAAGCAATTATCTGAGGAAACAAAGCAAAGCATACTATACCACAGTAACTGTTCATTGGAATGCCTACTAGCAATATAAACTAGAAATAAATTGGATTTCTCTTAATCTATTCTTCACATATTTTCACAATGCCTTTTCTACAACCTATATTTATATTAAAAAAAACTGTAACATAATTTCATTTTTAATGTGTTTTTACTAATTATCAACAAATGGAAAATGCTTGAATAAAAAGGTAAAAGGTTCAGAATGTGAGTTCCCCTAGATGAAGAATTCTTTTTGGTTTTCTTGCTTGAATTTTAACAATTTTTTTCCTTTTAATTTAATTGCCCTCTTCTGTTTCTTCTGATATAATGTATACACATCTCTTTGTATATATAATAAAGCTTCTGTTTTAATTCTTGGGCAAGTGTTTTGCATTTGTGCCAATTCAACTTGTTTATATTATTTGGTTGACAAGCCATTTCACATGGCATAGGATTAGCACTTGCATGGTGCCTGTGCATATTAGCCCTTTGTATTAGATCGTTGCATGTTGTATTGCATCATTGTAGGCGAAAGAGTTCTTCTTGATTATACAATATATATATATACACACATTGCATGTTGTATTGCATCATTGTAGGCGAAAGAGTTCTTCTTGAATATACAATATATATATATACACACACATTGATGTAATACTTTTGTCTGATTTTCTAACTTCCAACATTGTCCAGCTTATTTTGATAATTTATCTTCAGATGCTTTCAGGATTTTTATGTTAGTAATTAAATATTTTAGTCTAATTTTGAATCCTTATATATATGACATGACACAATCATATGTTGCTGGATAAATGGCCTTTCTGATTATGCTCTTGTGATGGTTATAAATGTTTGGTAATTTATAATACACTTCTGAATATTCTAAAACCCACATTTATATTTCTTGTGTTATTTGCTGGATGTCAGTGGTCCAAGAGAAGATGCAACTCGAATTGGGTCTGCTGGTGTGGTTCGGCGTCAAGCTGTTGATATTTCACCACTGAGGCGTGTCAACCAGGCAATCTATCTTCTGACAACTGGTGCCCGAGAAAGTGCTTTCAGAAACATCAAAACTATTGCTGAATGCCTTGCTGATGAATTGATCAACGCAGCCAAGGGTTCCTCCAACAGGTGAGTTCTTTATTCTTTTGCCTTCACATCCTAATCACCATTGGTTTGTCATCTCATTACTGTACACTGACTCGTGCTTTCTAACAGCTATGCCATCAAGAAGAAGGATGAGATTGAACGTGTAGCCAAGGCAAACCGTTAAGGCGACTGATTCACAATGGCCGATAATAATGCATTTATTGCCTACTTTTGCCATTCACTTTTATTCTCCTTGCTAGTTGCATGAAAGTTACCTCTAAAATTATCTTGTTAGCCGAGTGACTATTTCAATCTAGGATTGTGTTTCTTTCAAATTGGATTTTGCTGGAATTAAAATCGGATTTAGAAACTGTTTCAATTAATGTTTCTCCTTAATATGTGAGTTGCATTAATCCTTATGTTAGATTATTTATAAGTCATCTTTGTTATATTGTTTATGACTTTGCTTCGAGGTGTTTTAGTTTTCTCAAATAAATTTTAGAATTGTCAAAAAGTCAAAACCAAACTGAAGTTACAATTGCAAATAGAAACAAGACATTTAACTTACTTGGAAGTCAAACGCATACGCTTTATGTTCGACTCCGCTCATCAGAGTACAATAATGATACTGAAAACTATGCATGAGTGGTGTGTCCCACTGCTGAGCAGAATCTGTCCAATACTTTAGCATCCAATCCTTTCTATCGAAAATATTGAGTTACAATCTGTATTTTTTTCAAAGATAAATTACAATCTCTCTCGAGGATGTTTAATAAAATTATATTGACCTCATCTCTTTTTATAATTTTGTATTGTAAGTTTCGAATTTTATAAAAGATTATACAAATTTTTCTTATTAACAAAATAAGATTACATAAATCTCTCCTGAGTTTTGTAAAATATTGTACAAATCTTTCATGATAAGTGAATATAACCTGGACAAATAGAGGGATCTTCTCTTATAATCTGGACAAATAGAGGGAGGTCAGTGTAATTTATTATTTTTTCAATAGTATTAAAAGAATCAATAAGTACAAAATATATCAGTGATAATGGTTGATGGGCCATGGAGCAAACTATAGACCCACTGATCCACCTAGTTCTTATGGTGTATTTTCTAATGGCTCTCCCCTTATCTCTTCCCCTTCAAGCACTCCCCTATCTTGCTCCGGTGGCTTGGACTCCCTCCATCCCTGGGACTTTGATATTTAATTTTGATGGCTCTTGAAAAGACCCTGGGGCTGGCATTGGTGTTGTTATTCGGAACTCTTAACTTTGGTTATGGCGGCCCTGTGTGAAGCTGACTCTGCCTTAGCATGCAACACCTTGTCTCTACACAAGGCCGTCCTACTTGCTAAGGAATCGCAATTTAACTCAGCGATTGCAAAATTCTAATTGATTGTCTTTCTTATCGTGTAGAACGCCATAACCCTCTTGGCGCACCCTGCTAATTGTTCGTGACATTCGGGACATTTTGTCAACTTGTAATTTTGTGTATTCTTTTTCTTTTGCTTTCGTGAATGTAACCAAGCTGCCTACTAAGCAGCAAATTAATCTCACACCAGTCATTTTTCGGGCATGTGACCCGTGATTCGGCCTCCTGAGCTGATGTTAGAGGTTATTTTGTCGCATGACCATTTCAGTCCCTTTTTTTTGCGCTCTTAATATATTCTCCTTTTTGGTAAAAAAAAATCCATCACTCATCTAACTAATTCAGCAAAAAGGAACAAAAAACAGTCTCATTAAACAGAGTTTCGTGCATTAGTTGATTTTAACAACTTTACCATGCAAGTTTAGTATTAAACCATGGCATTAGGCAATCCGCCGTAACCTGGAGTATTAGGCTTGGAAGTCTCTTCCCCATCCTACTAATGAAGGTACTCTCCAGAGCTTTGCTACTTCCGCTCTGGTCTAGTATATACTGAGAAGACCGATAATGCTCAAATGCCGTAGCAGCTGGTGGGGGAAAAGGGCCACCATGTCGGAACCTGGAGTAGGTGGCACCGACGAGGTCTCAGAATGGGCATTGTATCACTAAAATAGTATGCCCACAAACTTCGCATAACCTAGGTAACATGATCAAACATCCCTTGAAAGAAAGTGCAAGCTGCTGATCCACCAACCTTGGCCACCTCAATCACAGCCCCAGCTGGTTCATCAGCCAGGCAAAGAACAGACACTCCTTTCCACCACTTTAAAGCCTAAACTAAATAGACTTTACTTCAAACTTTTATCTTTCAATGCGTAAGTTTAGCCAATTACTTTGTATCAATTAATCTCATTAACCGTGTTGTTAGATACGGAGAGTGGCATGTCCCCCGTCATATAAGAAAACAGATGAGGATGCAGCACAGAACATTTCTGCCATGGAGAGTGGCATTCGCCAACGTGCTCAATGCAAGGGAGGCCTCCGGTGGTCAGCGGGATGAAGCTCTTCATAAATTTAAACAACAGTAGCAGCTATTGATGGTATCATGCGATCAGGCAGAGGAGGTGGACTCTACGAGGAGACTCGCCGCAGAAAACATAATCAACGTAACCTTCGGGCTGGCACCCGAACAACCGGCAGTGGCATGATTACCACCTATCCACGTGCATGCTTGGAGCGGGCGCTCCAGGCGATCAACTCTCTAGCAGCGGACCTCCAGCACGGATCAGCTGCAGCAGCTGTCATCTCCTCGCCTGGCTCTACTTCGGTTCACAAGGCAGAGTAAGCTATGTATGCTTATGCTGAGCTTGATATGAAGCTGTACAAAGGCAAATGAGGCTATCTTTTGTATGAAGTGCTCTTCAACATAAGAGCCATTAAGGATGTGCTCTTTTCTTCTCTGTTGTGACCCTGCTCCTACTTGTTATTACTCTTGTAATATTTCACTGGAAACATTGTACTAAACATAGCCTAGAAGAGCGCTTCATATGAAAGATAACCTCATTTGTAATAATATACCAGAACAGAATATGTAATAGCAACAATAAAGTAGAATCAACTCACCAATACTAATGCACACCATAACAAGCAAGTGACAAGAATTTTAATTGTAGCAGTAGAAGATGACAGAATGATATATAGAGGAAACAAGTTGCTAAGAAAAACAAGAACTGCTACAGCTTCTGCCAACGAACTAATTAATATTGGCAACACTACCAATCTTGCTAGACCCATGAAGCACATTATGCTTTGCAAATTATGGCAATAATCCAAGAACTTAACTGGATAATCAAAATGCCTAGGCACTGGATCAAAAAACAACATAAGAATTTTACAACAAGAACAATAAATTTGGAGTTTCTTGATTCATGTTGACAGCACATTCAAGCTTGGCAGTAAAAATAAAGGAACTATTTGTAACGAGTGCATTATTTTGGATATCTCACTAGTCAATAAACTGGATAAACCTTCTGTTCACTCGCTAAGTTCGAGCAACTCGACGCACCTCATAAGGAAAATGCTTCTTCAATTTTCTTCCAAGCATCTCTAGCATCACCCCTGATTGCCTTCTCCATCCTTGCAACAACATCCTTTGCCTCATCTATTTGTGAACTCTTTGTCAATCCATCAACCAATGCTTTCACGGTTTCAAATGGTGGTGCCCAATTCTTGTCTAGACTCTCTTTGCATATCTTCGCGGCCTTCACAAACTCTCCTTTTTCAACTAAACCCTGCAGTAATGTGATGTATGTACTGGAATCAGGCGAGACACCGCTACCATCAGGCCTCTTCACACCCTTCATCCTCTCAAACACCTCCATAGCTGAATCCATGTCCCCCTCTTTGCGATATCCATCAATCAAGGTATTGAAGCTGGTCTCGTTTGGATAGATTCTGTTCGATTTCATCACGTACAACAATTCCTCAGCCTGAGAGCTCTTGCCCTTCGCACAAAGGGCTGCAATCCTGCAATTGTAAGTGCCCGCATTTGGGCGAACTTTCTTCTTGCTAATCTCCTTCAGAACTTCGTCGAATTCAGCATAGTCCCCCTTCTTGAAATACCCGTCCAAGACTATGTTATAGCAGATGATGTCGGGCTCAACATTTTTATTGGGCATTTCATCAAGCAGTGCGCGTGCCTCCTCGACCTTGCCGCTGGAGCAGAGAGCTCTGAGGAGGACATTGTAAGAGGCAATGCCTGGGGTAACGCCGAACTCCTCAATGGCACGACCGAAGGCGTCCTGCAGGCGGTCGACGTGGCCGTTCTTGAGAAAGGCGGACAGCAGAGCGCACAGCGACCGCTCGCCTCGCCGGCAGCCGAGGTCAGGCATGGCCTCGAAGACACGGACGGCGTGGTCGACCATCCCCGCGTCGCCGTAGAGAGAGAGGAGGCGGATGAGGAAGCCCTCCGACTTGGGGGTGTCGGGGTCGGACTTGGCGCCCTCGAGGAGGCGCTCGATGAGATCGGGGCGGCGCCGGCGGGCGAGCTTGTGGACGGAGAGGCGGTAGATGGTGCGGTCGCCGTAGAAGGAGGGGTGGTGGGCGACGGACTCGAAGAGGGAGACGAGGCGTTCCGGGTCGGACTCGGATCGGATGGCGGACTTAGCGGCGGGAACGGGATCGGAAAAGGCGGCGGAGTCGGCGACGGCGGTGGCGGTGGAGAAAGCCGGGAAGTGACGGCGGGAGAGGGAGACTCTGAGGGTTCGACGCAGCGCCGCCGCCATTTTGCAGAGAGGTGTGGAGGAGAAAGGCGCAAAGGTTTTAGGAGGTGGCCTCTTGTGTGATCGAATCGAAGGGGGGTTTAGGTTGAGGCTACTACAGCATGCTGCGAATGCGTATATGGTCGCGGAGGAAACCCTAACATGGAATGTCTGTATACAAATTCGTCAATCATTACTATTTGGTCGCGAGATAATTTGATAAAAATATTAGATATTTATGATAATTTATAATTTATTCTGATGTATTTTTTTCTAATGATATTATAATTTATTCAAATTCATAATAACATAATAAAATATAAACTCGTAGTCAATTTTGTTAAAATAAAATATAACAAATAGCATTATTTAGTTAAGTAAATAATTCTAAAATGAATGTGATATTACTATAACATAATATGTTTCAAATCAGTTCAAATTATTTTATATTCTTTCACATTTATTAAAAATATTATACAAATATATAATATATGTTATATTGCAGGTATCAAACATCCTTTTAAACTTCGAGTTACAATTAATATAATATATGTAGGATTAATTACAATGAGTAAAATTGAAAATTATCATCAGCAATATAAAAGGAATAATTATTCTTTACTATCAATAATAAATGGGGAATGCAAATAGTTATCCTTGTCCTTAAAATCCAACCAAAATAATAGAAATACACAAAGAATCATTATTTTATTCCTCGTTCGTTTTTCCACACTACATATCAATCAAACGAAGCCTGAATTTAGGGTTGTTCACGGATCATTTTTCCACACTACATATCAATCAAACGAAGCCTGAATTTAGGGTTGTTCATGGATCGGATTGGGTCGGGTTTGAAGATAATTTTTTTTGAACCCGACCCAACCTGACCCGTCCAAAATCGGGTTAGGTCGGATCGAATAATCGGGTACCTATTTTAAAAAAAAAACTACTAAAATTCCATTACGCGGCCACATGGGCTGCGTTTTCTCGTGAAAACGTTGAACAACGTCTTCCCGAGTTGATTTTTATTTTTTTAAAAAATAAAATAATAAAATAACATAAATAATTCGGGTCATCGGGTTTTAAATATTGAAACTCATACCCGACCTGATTATAATCAGATTTTAAAATTTTAAACCCGACCCCAACCCGGCCCGATTGGTTTGGGTCGGGTCGATTTTTCGAGTTCATTAGGTCAGGTTCGACCCATGAACAGTCCTACCTGGATTATCATGTGATAATGCACTATTAAATATATTTAGTAAATTTTTTAATTGAATGTACAAATTATAAATATACATAAACATCGCTAAAATATAACAATAAAAATATTTTGAATAAAATAATCTTAACTTTACTAAAAATGTTATAAATATTTGTTTTAAAATTATATTGTAAATATAAGTATTATCCTTCAAATTAATAGTTCAAACAACTGGATTCAAATAAATGATATATTCGTTTAAACATAAATGAAAATTTTACTTTAGATAACATTGTTTAAAAATATACGAATAGTTTAAACATTTTAACAAAATAATTGGATTAATCAGTGTAAATGTTGAACTTTTGGAATTTTTTTCTTCTCATTTTTATAGTATATGGTCTGGTCTATATGATGTGCATGTGTTGCACATTACATATTACATTAGTTTCAATATAAATATTTTATTTGAAATATAAAATGTTAAGAAAAATAAATTGATTTCATTACTGACTTAAATTAAATTATATATATATATAATAGTTACTTTAAATAATGTTGAAATCATAAACTTTAAAATGAATAAAAATAAAACAATAACTATCTTCAACTATATATATTAAATAATTCTTAATGTTTTAGTTAAAAATATTAATATAATTAGATAATTAAATGTTATCACGGTAAATTGATGTACACACTTTTGAAATAAACGACAACATACTAAATTTTGGTGTAGAAACAATTTAATTAAATAGAAAACATAATCATCAATACATTAAAATCATCTAAGTTAAATAGAAAACATAATCATTAATACATAAAGATAAATTTTCAATCAATCTAAATTATATCACATGTTTCATGAAAGAGTGCAAAAGATTCCCTAAAAATAACATAAAAACATGTAAAGTAGGATATGGATTTGTTTAGTTGGATGAGAACACTTGATAACTAATAAATTACAATAGATATTTGAATTTGAGTATAACACAACACATCCGAGGCGCTCGCGATGGCAAAGAGGTGGGAGGAGAAGGATGCATTCTCTCTCTTTCTGGGTCAACATACCTTAATGATGAAGATGATGACATGACACAAAAGATTATTTTAAGCATTTTGGATCACCATCTGAGCAACTTAACGGACTAATTCACAAAATACAAACGACAAGATATAATTAATTGACACCAATATTAAAAATGTATATAATTGAAACCGAAAGGATTGAACGCAATTCAAAATTGTCAAATAAGATATAATTGACAAAAATGTTAAAAGCATATTGCATACAATTGAAACCAATGAAAGGATTGACCACAATTAAAAATTTTGTCAAAATTAAAATTGTATTTAGCTAATAATCCTAATATTTATAACTTATAAGGGTCGTAACAGATTGGTAGAGCTCATCCCGATAGTTAATGGTAAAAGGTAAAAGATTATAGGACATAACATTTTTTAGGAAAAGCCCTGTATCTCATCAATGAAGAAATCAAAACAATCCTACTTGGTTTGAACACTAGAGGTAACTCACAGTCATGACTACATATTTTTCAGCCAAAACAAGCACCCAATAATTTTATTGTAATCTATATGAACGGAGAAGAAAAACATGGAAGGGGACAAAACAAATGATTTCCTTAAAAAAGGAATTGGAAGGAAATATTCTATATAAAGAAAATATGAAGATCCTTTACAATCAAACGATTCAACTTAATTCCTCACCTTTCTCGACTAGAAGGCATAAGTACTTGCTCCAAAATTTTGCTTCCAAATATTCATGTCAACAGCCACCTGATGCTCCATGAGGTATCCGCTAGCTACTCAATTGATAGGAAGTAGAAAACAGGCTTCCAATGGATTCAGCTGGTGTATCCAAAAGTTCTGGCAAAGAGAAAATTACAGCTTAAGCATTTAATACCGTGAAAACATAGAAAGAACAAAACGTTTTGGAAATAAAGGGACATCATTAAGTGAGGTTCATGATTAACCCATTCCTACTATTTCCTACAGAATAAAGTCCACGGTCATCAATGAAAATAGGAACAAGTTCATGCAACAGACATGTATCTACACCTTACATTTTTAATCAAGTCTATATTACCTAAGAGAGGCATTTTAAGCATGAAATCCTTAAAACTTTTATCACTTATTATTCTTCTGGAGTAAAATATTGGAATTCAAATTAACCAAGAAAGATGTAAATTAGACATAACCTCAATGAAAACTTCCCCAATGAGTTGCGGCAAAATGTTAGCTATAACCAAAATCACATTTTTTGACAAGTGAGGTGACCTATAATCTGCAGAACTAAATTCATGGAAGCACATGTTAATTGGACAGTAACACTCCATAAAACTTGTTTATATTGCAGGGGAAGGTAAATATATTATATTGGCATGAAAAACTGCAACAGATATGAACTATATGTCTATAAGCAGAAGTTCCCATTGTTTTATTGATCTCGGTGAGTTCTGAAAAACCATATTGACAACTCCGCTACAGGGTTAGTGTAAATCATGAAGAAGCTTTCCAAGCCGAACCATTTTAATTAATGAAGACAAAATATACGAAGATTTGAACTTTAACAAATTAAATTTAATGATGCAAAAGCAGCCTTGTATACATTTAATTTTTTTGGCTTTAAATGTTCAATGCAATTAGTAATCAACAAAAGACATACAAGTAAATGAAGTTTGCAGGATGGAACAGACCTCACAGGAAAAGGACTATGGAGATGATACATGTGGTGACTACTTCAAAAATCCAAATTGTATGTGTTTTCTGCTACGTGAAAAACAGTGATTCCAAGTACTCATCAATGTATGCAAGACATGGCCAGTGATCCGTTCTTATCCGTACCAATGTTGACGAATGACCTACTTCCATCTGGAAAAGGAGATGGAATCTGGGTGGTAGGAATATCAAGATAAGAAAAGTTCCCAGTGCCCTTTTACTGATAGGTAAAAGGTTATCAGTATGACCCTCATCCCCAAAATATGGGAGCTGAAGAGGTATGTTTCCAGAATATGGCACTAAAGCATTAACACCATGATCAAAATCCTCGGGATCATTTTCCCAGATAACATCTTTAATAATTCCATTGTTCCTTACAATGCTCACTAGTTCATCACCAATAACACTCACAATATATGAAGCTAGGTACTTCTCGACATTCTTGATCAAAGAATCCAAAAGTACTTCAAGAAGCTTCACAGACCGTGTGCCATGAATTGCTGCAGCCCCTTTACCTCCACTAAGAGGAAAGGTCTCTCGTCCTGTATTTGCAGAATTACCACAAGCCTCCCACAATGCACGAAACAGATCATAATAGTATTCTGGCACCTCATACTCTTTGACATCAGGTGGTACGGCAGCTTTCAGAAACATATCTTCAATACCAACTGCAATACTCTGTAGCTTTCCTGAGATAATTTGCCCGTTCTCTGCATTTGCCTTGATAGTAACATCAACAAGACCTGGCATTGGCTCTTGTGGTTCTAGTTCCATAATTACTGAAGCACAGTGATTTGAATCCTCCTCGAAACTGCTACCCACAGGAACAATATCATATCTGTTTCCCAAAGGTTCACCAAGAAGAAAAGGTACACGACAAGGTGGAATTGAGCCATACTTGGATGTTGATGAAAATGTGATAGTAGCTGCATACATAGCAGGCAATGCATCTACTTCTTTAGAATCAAAGGTAGATGAATCATCTTCCCAGTCTCGTTTAAATGGTTCAGAGTCAAACCTTAGTCTACAAGGTATAATAATCTTAATTGCAGGCATGTGTCGGTAGTCAGGAATGCATGAAAAATGCTTCCGAAGGACACCTAAAATTTCTGCAACCTTTGAGTCCGTCACTCTTAATGGCTCCATTGTTGAACTGATCCTCTCAAAGTTGATTTCACCTTCCCTATCAGACTCCCGAGAGGGGGATATAATGATATCAGTGATACCTATGGCATTACTTGTTTGAACATTTTCCTCAACGTTTGATTTTAGTAGTGCTAATGACCATGAATGTTTGACAAGAAGTGGAACAACCCTTTCAAAATAAATATAAGAAGAAACGCCACCTGACTTCTTAAGGTCCTCAGGGTGGTGAGGTGATGAAACTTGGAAAAGTGATCCTGGATGAGAAGATGGAGATGCTACAGAAGGCTGCTCACCAAGATATAGCACCTGTCTTAGCTTCTTTCCAGGAACGCAGACAAGCATCCGCAGGTAGATCCTGAAAGCAACATTTGTGGTATTAATCACAAAATTTGATCATAAATGGAATGGGCTAGACTTTGCAATTACCTTGCACTGTCACGAACTTCCAAGTCTGGGAAGAATTGGCAAATAAATGCTAGAAGGCGTGACAAAGGAAGAAAAACCCTAGAACTGTAGTGATGCTTGAGCATCAACCTACAAATGCCCAACACTTTAGTGCCCTGAGACCACAAAGTCAAGCCAAAATCTGGGCCATGTTTCTCAGTTAGAGAGACAATATGCCTACTGAGCAACTCTAATAAACCTCGAGGTGGTATAGTATCATTCTCAGCAATCCTCTCAAAAATTGGGAAGTAGGAAGTCAACTGGTGGTCCATCCCAAGTTTCGGAAGCAAGTTTTCGTCAAGTTTCTGGAGCAACTGTTCCCCTAATGTCTGATGAGCCTTACATCCCAATAGTCGGTCGACAAAAGTAGCAATTACTGGAACTAGACCACGGTGCTGTAATGCAAAGTTTACTAGCATACTCTGCAATTTGCCAGGCAATCAAAATTGAGAGCATTTATGTAACAGGAAAAACAGTGCTCCAGCAAAGAAAGAAGACCATCTTACCTGAAGAGTACTGAAGATGGTAGAATCCACGAGAGAACCAAGGCCAAATTCCTCTAAACAATCATCACGATGTGGAGCAACTCCAATGAGGAACTTGTGAAGAGTCCGAAAGGCAATTGAGGTTTCACTGCTCCACGGCGGTAGCCACTTGTATGCAGATATGCAAACCAATCCATCCTGAAAGAGCTTCATTATTAGCTTCCTTCGGCCTTCCTCCTCCCCCTTCTTTTTCATTTCTAAATCATCCAAACTCACTGCAATGCACGCTAAAGCATCGAGTTTCTTGGCTTTTAACGTGAGAGGATCAAAAACTGCAGGATAAAATCCAGGTGCCAGGGAAGCAAGTGAGTGCTTTCCCTTGCCAAGCCGAGGTGAGCCAAGCAACCAATGAAGCGCAAGAAGGCGAAAGACGAGGGGCTGGTGGGCTTCTCTGGCCAGAAGGGCGAGGCGGCGAGCTATGTTGCGCTCATCCTCGCCAGAAAAGGCATCTGGGAAGCCGGAGTAGAGCATGAGAACAACATGGCAGAGGATTGGATGATAGGAGTAAATCAGGCCAGAGAACTGCACCTTCAGGAGCGCCCCCACCGTCGGCACATGCTGCTCCAAGGCGCCGGCGATGCTGGTCAAGATTGAGACCAGCTCCATGGTGGCGGCCGGTGTGAGGACCTGCGGTCTCTCCCAGAGGAATGCCAAGACCCGCTTTATCTCCCTTAAGTTCACGTCCGAGGGCTCGCGATCGCGATCAGTTGCAGGGTCGGAGAAGAGGCAACTGGGTGCGTTAAAGGGAACAAGAGGGACGACGGTTGAGAGGATGGAGGACGGAGATGAGAGTAGACCGGGACGGAGGACAAGGTCGCGGATGACGGCAGCAAGGAGGAGGAGGTAGCTCTGTGCGGCGTGGGTACGCTCGGCCTGGGCGAGGGCCCAGAGGTGACCAGTGGCATCTGCAAGGAGACAGGGGAATGACAATTCGAGTTCGCGGAGGCAATCGCAAGCAGCGGCGCGGGACTGGCGGTCGGGGCCATGATTGGGGCGGTTGGCGACGGCGAGAAGGACCTCGGCAAGGGGATCAAGAAGGGCGGCGGAGGCGCGGTCGAGCGGGGCATCAATGGTGGAAACGGCAGCGGAAACAGCGGTCGCCATGAACTGGTCGCGGAGGGCGGCGGTAGAAGGGTCGGCTGCGGAGGGAGCAGATGGCGAAGAGGAGAAAAGGGAGCGAAGGGCGTCGAAGAGAGGGGGGAGGGCATCTGATGCAGGAGGGGCGTCGGAGCGGGAGGCTAGAAAGTCGTCGATAAAAAGGAGGAGGAGGGGCTTGAGGTGTGAGAGGAAGTCGCGACGGAGGAAGGCGTGGAGGGCGAGGTCAATTAGGGGGAGATGGAGCCATCGGGCGCGGCGGGAGGCGGAACCAGAGCCGAAGTCGTCGAAAATGGACTCCCACTCCGACGGCGAGAGGGAGGGCAACGTCTGCTGCTTCATCGGTTGCTGCTTCTCCATATAATTCTACGACAAATCCTAATCCTCATCAAAATTTGGCAGTCGATCTCGCAAGCGGGAAGGAGTATATGGCGGCGGAGGCGGCGGCGGCAGCCATGGGAAAGGGGAGGATGGTGGCGATGGTAGTCGAAAGAGGAGGAACCGACGTGAACACGAGGGACGGGATGAAGATTTTAGATTCGGATCAGAAGCAAATGGGATGCGGATGAAACGTAATCCAGCTCAAACCCGACCCGAATTAGGCGTCTGGATCTGGACTTCACCTCTAATTATCATGACTAATAATATTAAGGATTATTAGCCGAAAATAATTTTAACTTTTATAAATTTCTCAATTTTAATCAATTCTTTGATTGATCTCAATTGTATATAAAATTTTTAACATTGATTTCAATAATAATCTTCCGTCTGCAAATCGTGAAATCGTCCGTTAATTTACTGACGTGGCGAATCAAAAATAATTTTTAAATATAATCACATCAAAATAGATTTTAAATATAGTCACGTAGATTTAATTTAAACACCACCTCCCTATACAATAATTCATGCCTACCTACTCTATGATAACAAATAGAACACGGTACATGACAGCCACCACCCTTCTTCTCCTCCATTTCTTCTCTTCTTCTACCTCGCTAATATATATCGATTCAAAGTTGCTAATCATGAAGCTCTCATGGCTCTTCCGCCTGCCCTATAAGATGTCCTTCTCCATCAGAGCCCTCTGGTTCCGGGGCCTCAGCAGTCACGATCGTTGGAACTACTGGAGCGGCAACTTTCGCTCCTTTTATCTCACCTCTGCACGTCGCGCCCGTCGGAGGAGCTCGACAAGCTCGGTGAGCTCCGGAGCATGACGGAGCACAAGACGTTCTTGTCCCCTATCACCCCCGCATACGATAAGCTTGCTAGGCTTCACTCGGGCGCTTGGCTGGGGATACGCTCGTCGACGACGAGGAGGAGGCGTGCCGAAGATGTTGGCAGAGGAGGGGAAGGTGAGCAACCTCATCGACGTGGAGGAGCTACTATGCAACTGAAGTTGCTTGAGGTCTTCGAATTTTGTTGAGTTGGTCGGCAACTTCTACAAGCAACTGTGCAACGAACTGTCAAGGATGATTACAATGAGATGCTGCTTCGTGATGCTACTATTTAATTTTAGCAGTGAGACTCCAATCTTGATCCCGCCGACACCGTTCGGGAGGATGGTGAAGCCGAAGGGGAGGAGGGCGACGTAGGCGGAGTCGTATGAAGTTCGGCAACTTGATCACTTGACTTCACATACAACAGCTCAACTTCCTTTGCCTTGACATGTTCTCGTATGAAGTGAAAACGGGTGTCAATATGCTTTGAACGTTCATGATGGAGAGGATTCTTGGCCAGGGCAATAGCTGATTTGTTATCCACATAAATCTTGGTTGCATCTTCTTGATGTAACTTTAGTTTTTGGAGCAGTCTCCTCAGCCAAATGGCATGACACACACAAGAGGCTGCAGCTATATATTCTGCTTCACAAGTTGATAGAGCAACAATTATTTGCTTCTTTGAAGACCAAGTGAATGCAGCATCACCAAAAAAAAATGCAAATCCTGTAGTGCTTTTGCAATCATCACAGCTTTTGGCCCAGTCACTATCACTAAAGCCAACAAGTTCCATACTTTCTTTAGAGAAATATAGCAGTCCATAATCAATCGTTCCTTTGATGTATCTAAGGATTCTTTTGGCCGCCGTCAAGTGGGAAGTCTTTGGAGTTTTCATATACCTGCTTACTAGACCAACTCCAAACAATACATCAAGTCGAGTGCAAGTTAAGTACCTTAGACAACACATAAGGCTTTTATAATACGTCAGATTCACTGGCTTTCCTTCTCCTTCCATCGTTAATCTGGTGCCGCACTCCACTGGTGTGTCCACTGGCTAGTAATCTTCCATTGAGAATTTCTTTAGTATCTCCTTGGCATATCTTTCTTGTGAAGCAAAAAATCCTTCCTCGTCTTGTCGCACCTCAATCCCCAAGAAGTATTTCATCAATCTCAAATCTATCATATCAAATTCCTTCTCCATTGACTGCATAAACTCTTGTATCATGGAGTTGTTGTTGTCTATGAAGATCAAATCATCCATATATAAACACACCAACAACATATGACCATTTGAATTAGTCTTTGCATACAAGGAATGCTCGTATGGACACTTTGTGAAGCCTTGTTCAACAAAATATGCATCAATTCTGGAATTCCATGCTCTTGGGGCTTGCTTGAGTCCGTAGAGGACTTTCTTCAGTTTGTACACCATATGTTTTTGTCATCCGATAATGAAGCCGGGTGGTTATTCGACGTACACTTCTTCTTCTAGATTTCCGTTCAAGAATACTGACTTCACATCCATCTGGTATATTTTCCATCTTCTTTGAGCTGCTAAAGAAAGAAGCAACCTCACAGTTTCAAGCCGAGCTACTGGTGCAAATACTTCTTCATAATCAATCCCATGTTTTTGCTTGTATCCTTTCACAACCAGCCTTGCTTTATGCCTCTCCACTTCTCCTTTTGCATTTCTTTTTTTCTTGAATACCTATTTGACACCTATAGCTTGGTGTCCTTGAGGAAGTGAAGTTAGTTTCCAAGTATTGTTCTTCTATAGCATGAATCTCTTATTCCATAGCCTTCCTCCACTTTGTTTTCTTGGAAGCTTCTTCATATGTTAGTGGATCAAGTTCTGCAAATAAACACATATTATTAAACTCCTCGTCATCATTAATGTCAACTCCTTGGCTCGAGTTGTAAATCTCCTGAATGCTCATTGTTTTTCTCACAATAGGGCTACTTGACTCATCACGGTCGGACTGATTTCCGACTTGATGAGGTGACGATGCTTCTTCAATATGTTTAGGTGTGTCGTTGTTCAGCTCCAATTCTTCATCAAGAGAGATTTGCTTCGATTGGTTATTGTCCTTCCAGTCCCACATCTGATCTTCATCGAACTCAACATCCCTTGACATGTTGAGTATGTCTGCAACTTGATCCCCAAAGGCTCTGAAAGTTGAAAATTTTCAGCACTTGAGAAAATTGCTTGGCGTTAAAGCTCGAGGAGGAACAAGTTTAAGGGGAGCAAATAATGGACATTAAACTTGTCCTTCAATGCTCTATGAGAAACGCTTCAAGAAATTAAGATAAAATAAAAAATGGTAAAGATGATACATGAATGATGCAGAGAAACGTATGAAATAGAGCATTCAATAGGTGATGTAATAAATAGAGCAACATATGAAAAAGGCATTCAATAGGTGATGAAACATTGGGATGAAATGTCAGCCCTGTGAGCCTATAAATATGTAATGTTTTCATGAGTAAAAAAGACAGAACACACTTGAAGACCATCTCATCTCTTCTCCCTTTTCTTTCTCCCTTCCACTTCATTCCTCTTTCATTGGCCTATACAACTTAGAGGCCAACATGGGAGGAGAGCAACGTAGGCAGAGTCATCGCCGCTCATAACGAGGGTGCAAGGAAAAAGTGGTGTCTTCGGGGTCCTAACTAGTACTAAGAAGGCAGATGAGCTTGAGAATCATATTTCTAAAAATAATGACGAGGAAAGCTCAAAGGAATTAAGCTCTCGGATTGAACTATTGAAGTGAAACAACCATCACTTTCTCGGGATAAAATACTTCATGACAAATCAAGTTCTCAAGCAACATTGAGTAAATATGAATTCAAAAAGTCAAAAGTTGGTAAAGATGAGAAAACTAGATCCAATGAACAAAAAATTGTTTCTTCGAAAATAAAGAAAAAGAGGGCAGACATATGCCAAGAGCAAGATTGGTTCTAAAATAAAGAGCACCTCCTGTTCAAACACCGTTTCTACTGAAAAACAAAAATCAAACAACATTCTTCTTATTGCTGGTTGGATAATAGATCTGAGGAGGCAAAAACTATGAAGATTCTGTTTACATACCTCCTAAGGACAATGTGGTTATTGGTCAATCACAAAAACTTATGCAGTGTACCAAGAACAACTAAGCAGAACATGTAACGCACGGGGCAAGAACTCTTCTGGAAGGGGAAGGTGAGTAGCCTCATTGACGAGGAGGAGCTGCTGTGCAACTTTGAATCGATATATATTAGCGAGATAGAAGAAGAGAAGAAGTGGAGGAGGAGAAGGGTGGTGGCGGTGTTCTCTTTCTTTTCATAGAGGTAGGCATGAATTATTATATAGGGAGGTGGTGTTTAAAATAAATTAACGTGGATATATTTAAAATCTATTTTGACGTGATTATATTTAAAAATTATTTTTGATTCGTCACGTCAACAAGTTAACGAACGATCTCACGATTTGCAGATGAGAGGCTATTATTGGAACCAATATTAAAGTTCTTATATACAATTGAGACCAATCAAATGATTGATCAAAATTAAAAAATTTATGAAAATTAAAACTATTTTCGTCTAATAACCCTAATATTAAAACAGACCGGCAACCGGCATAAGAACTGAGTCATGACATTTGGCAGGTCAATTAGGAATTTGAAGATGCTCCATCATCACTTGAGCTGAAAGAGATCTACACATCAACATTTGTCCACGTGTACTACCATGATTTATTTTAATTTTCTGTATTCTTCCATCATTTAATTTAATCTCTAAAAAGTTCTTCAAAACATTTAAAAGTTAAACAAAAATAATAGTTAATTTACATACTAAATAAGATTGACAGCTTCTCGATCCGTCTCTCATATTTCTTCATTATCAAATGGGATAAAGAATATCTGGATATGATTGAAAACGGTACAATCCGGATAAAATTTGAATAAGAAAGAAAAGGATATAATATAATTTTAAAACAATTTCTAATATTTTGAATTATTAAATTCTAATTTGATTTAATTAGCAAAGAAAATAAATTATATATATCGATATTAACCAACGCATGGGTTTAAGTGTACGGATACGCTTGATAAGTCTCATGGGCATACTAAATTTGAGCTTGTTTAAGTTCTTTTAATTATTAAGCAAAATAAGTATATATGAACAAAAAATCTAAACTCATTTAGACATGTTTGGTTGTCTGCAAATAGATATCCTAGATTTACAATTGCAGCACTAATTTAATTCTAATGTTTGATTAATTATAATTACTCTAATTGCGATAATTAAATTTTGCGGCATGCAATTAAGATTGCAGCCCAAAAAGTTTGTAAATTATATTTGCAGCCATCAAACCTAAGGCTTGTGTCCGTTTATACACCCCGACTTCATCCTCTCGTGTGTCTGCTCTTTGTCTTCGCTGGATTGTTGCTCTTTCTTCTGTGGTGCAACAAACTTTGCCTCCGGGTGGATGCAAGCTTCATCTTCCTGTGTGCCACCTAATGTTATTGAGATTCTAACTTAAAATGAAAGTTAGATTCACCTCTTCACCGTATATGTTTACTTTTACTTTTAAATTTAATATTAATTATATTAGTTCAAGTTTAAATAAAATTAGATTTAGTTGTACAAGGGGCTTCCTAAGAATTTTTATGGGAACAAACTAGATAAAAATTAGCGATGAGATCAGATCAAATACGATGTAGATATTATATTATTCACATTCACATCTGCATCATACACCCGCACCGCATATCTATTCGTTCCGCATCCGCTATAGATATGAATATCCATATTCGTATCACATTTAGATGCAAATATCCAAACTGTATTCGCATCCGCATCCACATCATATTTAATAAAAAAATAATAAATACTATATTTAATAAAAAAATAATAAATACTATATTTAATAAAAAAATAATAAATACTATATTTAATAAAAAATAATAATTTACCTTATTAAAATTAATAATAATTAGTAATTTATTAAAGTTTTATATATAATTTATCATAAAATTTACCTATATAATATATATTAAGTAATTTATATATGAGTAAAAAATAATAATTTTTCTTACGAGGATATGATACGGATCTGTATTAATATCCGTTTATGCATCATAATCAGTATAAATATAATTTTTTAAAATTTAATTTTATATTTAAATTTATATTTATTTGCGAATATTCATGTGAATTTAGTTTTCAGTGATCGATGCGGATAAAATTATCTCCTTAATGAAATTTGGATGTTGGTGTAATTTAGCCTGTCGGGTCGTACATGCAGATGAATTTACAACCGTTCATGTTACCAGTGGTTGATTTTGATTCGGCCATCGCCCTGCGGAAGCGCAGAGCTTCCAAAGTAAACGAATAAAATGAGAGCTTCAGAAATAAAAAAATAATAGAAAAAGGGACGCACCTCCCTCACTCGTAGCTCGTGCCAGAGAAGACCACTCCACCCGATCTCCCCTCGCATGGCGCACCTCCAGCCGCCAATTCTCACCTCCCACGTCCTCTTCTCCCTCAATCCAGTCCCCCTTAAAAATATCTCCTCCTCCTCTCGCCTTTCTCTCCGCTACTTCATTTTTCACTCTGACCTATGTTTCCTTGCTCGAGATGGCGATTTCACTGGACCGAGACCACGCAAGCCCTAACCGTATAAATCAATAGTCTCTCGAGGTCAATAGATGAGCTTTCATCCACTTCCCACTTCGAATTGTTCATGATCGAGCCGTCCATGTTCAACGCTGATCCCGATGTGAATCGCGCTGCCTTTCACCGCTTCGGTGGAGACGTGCCTTCTTCCGTGGAATGTCGGTGTCGCAGGATTCCTTTAGAGGAGTAGTGATCCATACAAGAGATGCTGGCGGTGGAAGACTTCGGCATCGTTGCGGTGGTAGAATCGATAAAAGGTTGCGTCTTGGGATTTTCTCACATGAGCTTCGATGCAGATCGTGCACGTCCCCAGGGAAGAATAGTAGCTGCAATTTGCACGTCGAATTGATTCGCGCTGCTCGGGGAACTTCTGTGAAACAGGTTTCTAGCAAGTTGGATGACAAGGAGCCGAATCAATTGGCGTCCAGTTCCACAAACTACAGGGACTATCATTTGATTGATAAGCTGCGGACGCAGCTTGGCGTGATCCATCCCATACCGTTTCCTCCCGTAAATAGGAATGTCCTGGGGTTCTTTGTGTTCTTTTTCTTTGTCGGGATGGTTTTTGATAAGGTTTGGACTTCAGCGAAGAGGAAGAAGACGGCCCAGGATGTTGAGAATGACACATTACCACAGGTGCCGACGAGCCTCTCGATATTTCTCGAGAAGGACATTAGGAGGAAAGAGTCGGTACAGTGGGTAAACATGGTTCTAGGGAAGCTTTGGAAGGTTTACAGGTCTGGAATCGAGAATTGGATTGTTGGGTTGCTCCAGCCAGTGATAGATGACCTCAAGAAACCTGATTATGTGCAGAGAGTTGAGGTCAAGCAGTTCTCTATTGGGGATGAACCGCTGTCTGTCAGGAGTGTTGAAAGGAGAACTTCGCGTGGTGTTAATGATTTGCAGTGAGTATCTACCCACGCAGACACTCAAAAAAATTTAGTTGCTTGTTATGGGTACATGGCTCCAATTTGTTATGTGACTGGGTTATGCGCTGCCCTGATACTGCGCCAAGGTTTATACTTTGCATCCCAAGTGATCACATTTAAGTCAGAGGAATAGCCTCTCCCCTCAAAAGGGTAAAAGGTTTTGTGCTTCCCTGATAGTCTGATACTATGCTGAGGTTGATGCTTTGCATCCCAGGTGATCAGATTTAACTTAGAGGACTAGCATCTTCTCCCCTCAAAAGGGTAAAGAATGTTATTGAGTCGTGAACCCAACATAGGCTCAGTATTAACAAAAGTTTTCTCCTTTATCTCAATTTCTCTCTTTCTCTCTCTCCTCCAGGTTCAGTGTTGAATCATATAACTATTGAGCAATTATCATGAACCTGAATAAACAATAAGACAGACTTTATATCATTGAGCATATTTTTTGATTGTGTTCATATGAACCATTTATTGTGATTAGCAAAATGGTCTTGTTGAAATAAATTCATTCAATGTCAGTTAACTTGTAGTTACAAGGACATTACTAGAAGTAAGAGCGTTTCGTACCTAGGCAAGAGAAAGGTATAATTTACCTAGGTATCAGAAATTCAGAAGTTAATGGCATTAATAAATGATCATAATGTACGTCCTGTGTCATGAATGGTTACTCTTACTAGCATGCTTTATGTCCTTATGCTTTTTCAGCCTCGGTTAGTTTAGGATCATATTTTCTCTTAAACTATTTTCTAAATTCTGAATATAACATAGATTCTGAAAAAAAAAAAATTTCAAAGGTTCAGCTTGCTTCACATGGATGCACATCATGAAATACCATATTTTCATTTCATACACATGGCATAAGGTGTCAACTGATCTTGTTCTTTTTGAACCTTAGGTATCAAATTGGCCTCCGTTACACTGGTGGCGCTCGAATGTTGCTCTCCCTATCACTAAAATTTGGCATTGTTCCTATCACTCTACCTGTTGGAATCCATAATTTTGATATAGATGGAGAACTTTGGGTTAGGCTACGCTTAATACCAACTGGGCCATGGGTGGGGGCTGTATCATGGGCTTTTGTTTCCCTTCCAAAAGTTAAATTTGAGCTCTCACCATTCAGTTTGTTCAATATAATGGGTAGGTTTCTTATTTATTATTTATTTTTATCAGGTCTAATTTTGTGATATTCTATTTATGCTGCGTGGTTTTATGTTTATTACAAAGGCCTCTCAATTCCTCTTGTGGATGTATGATCAGAGTACATTGCATGTCTATATCTACATTTCTGCTTTCACAGGATCTGATTGGAGCATTGTTAACACCAAGTTGCTTAAATCACTTAAGTTTTTAGAATTGTTTATCTATGTAACAACCAATTTTAAATTATACTAATACTAGATTAAATGTCTTATGCATGTGATGATCCATCTGGAGTCAGCAATTCCAGTTCTCTCAATGTAAGTAAAGATAGTTCATGTTCACGTTTTTGGTCCTCAATTCTATTAGCTATGTATCTGCTCTTCCTTTTCTTTTCCTCTATGATACTTCTTCTTCATGCTACTATGCTGTACTTCTGAGCATGATTCAGAAACCCATAATTTTGTGCAGCTTCACATAACTTATAGCCATACAGAATTGAATAAATTGAATAAATTGAATAAATTGAATTTTGTTCTAAGATTAACTTTGTCACTGCACTTGCTAGTTGCATTTCATTCTCATTTCATGCAAATCACTATTATCTATCAAATCTACTGCTACACCACCATTATGCCTTTTCTAAGATTAGCTAAATGGATTTTTAACTGAATTTTGACTAAGCTTCTATGTGATGAAGGAAACTAATTTTCAACGTTCCATATATGATATATTAAACATGCTCTGGTTTTCTATTTGATTTAGCTATTTGATTTTCTATATGATGTACCAATAGATCTTAGATTAGAGGAATTGTTGTGACTGGGTTTGTAAGCTTTAGAATCACGTGATCCCTCATTGGGTTCTGTTTTTTCATACATATAGAGGCAGCACAATGCAAATTTTATATAAATCTATTGACAACACATACAGAGGCAAACAACATAATGCAAAGTAACTAAAAATGCATGGACATTTGGACAATTCTAAGTATAGGAACACCAGTCACGATATGAATTCTTTTCAGACACTTAAATTTGAATTCATTTGCTAAGGTCGTCTGGAAGGATGGACATCATGGACATTCCATGGGAAGCAATGACATCAATTGAAGGCTGTTGGGCTGCTTTTTAAATGGCTCGAGTAAATAGCTAGTTTGAATTGACAAGTTTATATTACTAGTCTAGTCAGATGGGTTGAAGATTGTTGATTCTATTTTAATGGTCGCAATGCTGGATGGTTCAAGTAACAGTGCGCTGGAAATATTCTCCTTGAAGAAATCTGAGTTCCAAGACTAAATGTATTGCAAGTGAAATGAAATGCCTCTCTTTATTAATTCACCTTTAGACGCGCCGTTGATTTATGCTTGCCTTAAATTTAATTTGGTTCATCTTATATCAGTAAATCAGTTATCCAAGCTTTCCACTATAAACATTATATTTTAATGTTAAATACAGATCACATATGCATTCTGCACACTAACTATATAAGCTTTTAAAACCGTGATGGATAGTATGATCATGTTTCACTAATCTTTTTCAACACATAACTATGTACTATCAGACAACTGGAAAGTACAACACATAACTTTGTACTTTTGGCCAACTGGAAAGTCCTGATGATCACAAAAGAAATTGACAAATGACTAGCTATGGGTTTCTGGTAACAAATCATGTTGTTCTCTTGATTTCAGAATGCTCTCAAGATACCCATAAATCCTGCTTTGGTTGCTTAGGGAATTATCCTACCTGTGCGGCAATTGATAGCAAAACTTGGTGCTATTACTTTATGAAGCTGTCTAACCAAGGTTTAAAATCTCGGTACCGGTACCGGTTTCGGTCACCGGCCGGTACCGGTACCATACCGTACCGTACCGACACACGGTATGGTCCGGTACGGGGAATAGCATACCGGTTTTTTTTTTTTTTTAAGAGTTAGATATAACTCTAAACAATACATAATTGATGAATAAATGCTTAAAATCAATATTCCAATGTCAAATACATGAATATTAAAAGTCATTTGGTACTGTATTAGGATTTTTCACAGATACAAGAGAATTACATTAGAATTAATATAGGGCGACATAAGCACACAGCCCAAAGGGTCTGAAAAATTTTCGGGAGGGGGCTCCGCCCCCACACCCCCGGCAGGGGGCGCTGCCCCCTTACCCCCGCCCGCTAACCGGCTAGCGGGACCGCCGAAGACTCTGCGTAGCGCAACATAAGACGTAGAACAACATATCTAATAAAGACTGTACGTCAACTTTGGTGCCGCCCGCTACCCGGCTATTAGATATGTTGCACTACGTCTTATGTTGCGCTACGCAGAGTCTTCGGCGGGCCCGCTAGCCGGTTAGCGGGCGGGGGTCAAGGGGGCAGCGCCCCCTGCCGGGGGTGTGGGGGCGGAGCCCCCTCCCGAAAATTTTTCAGACCCTTTGGGCTGTGTGCTTATGTCGCCCTATATTAATTCTAATGTAATTCTCTTGTACACACGACACGGACCGGTATGAAAATGCATACCGGCCGGGTTTTTTTTTGTTTTTTTTTTTTTCGTGACATACCACCATATACTGCCCATACCGGGCGGTATACCGGAATATACCGCCCATACCGGGCGGTATACCGGTATATACCCGGTTTTTTCAAAACCGGGTATATCGAATACCGGAAATCTCAAAAACCGGTATATACCGTTTCGGGCGGTATTTTAAACCTTATGTCTAACTAGTTTTTATATCTTTGTTCATCTTTATTCTATGATATTAATTGTGGCTGGTCTCCACTTTTATTGAATGTTATAAGAGTGACTAGTTTTATCCTTGGATTAGCTGATTAAGCATGGGGAAATAGTTATATACTTTGGTTGTACTTTCTTTCCTGAGATGGAGTCACTACTTCCTTTTAGGTTCCTCACAAAGCTTCTAACAGAAGACTTGCCTCGTCTCTTTGTGCATCCAAAAAAAATCGTCCTTGATTTCCAAAAGGGGAAAGCACCTGGTCCTGTTTCATATGATTCAGAAGTGAAAGCAGCTGTGCAGGAGGGAAGTAAATACTATGTTGGGGAACTTTCAGTCACTCTTGTGAATGCTAAGAAGCTTGCTTATGTGAAATTTGGTATCAGTTCTTGTATCTTTTGACTATTTCAGTTTCTTTGTTAGATTATCTTCTATGATTCTTATGATACTCTTGCCTTTGCATGCATATCTCCTTCTGGAATGCTACTAAACTTTAATTTGGTTTAGGCTTAAGTTATTAGTCTTCTTCAAAGTTGCCTGTTGCTCATGGTTCTGGTTCTTCAAATGGAGATGTGTTATCTTGGATTTATCCATCTGATGCAAATTAAGTTCCGCTCTACCTTGTTAGTTATGGCTATATACATAAACAATCATAGTATGAGGATATTTGGTTTTGACAAAATATTGCCATATCTGGTATGTGGCAGGGAAGACAGATCCATATGTTATTTTAAGTCTTGGTGATCAAGTGATTCGGAGTAAGAAGAACAGTCAAACATCAGTCATTGGATCTCCTGGAGAACCGATCTGGAACCAAGTGAATCTTCTTTTATCTTACTATCATTTTTGCTTGTCATGCTGTCTTTTTGAACTTCAGGGTGATGGATATTCTAGTTCATTAACAGGATTTTCATCTGCTTGTTACAAATCCTAGAAAGCAAAAGTTGTACATCCAAGTAAAGGATTCATTTGGTGTTGCAACATTCACAGTTGGCTCAGGGGAGGTAAATTAATACCCGACTATTTTCATTTCTTCCATGCAATCATACCCAATTGGTTTTTGTTTTTTTATTTGAATGTGAGGCTCCATATCCCATGGCATGCTTTCCATACAGTTTATATATATAATATAAATTATATCTGGTCCATCCACTCTTAACATTGTGGATCTTAATTGTTACACTTCAACTGGAAGTGCAAATTTGTATAGTGTGTTTTAGATGTTTTGAAGGCTTCATCCTTCTCTTGCATGCTTAGTTGCCTAATGTCTAGTGCAAGCAAGTTAAGTTGTTTGGTTTGTATGTTGCCGTTAGTTAGGCTAGTTAGCTGATCATATCATGAAGCTGGACTGATTTTGAATCCCATATTATTCTGTGCAATATGTGACAAAGTAAGGGACCTATTCTTGCTGATGGAATCTTTACTTTTGGTCATAATTTGTTATGATAATGCCATATTTCTGACTTTGATATAGACGTCATCAATGTATGACCTTTATTCTTTGCGCTTAAGCTTGCTTTTTACCAGAATAAGCATACATCAGAAACTAGCTGGTCAATAAGAGCTACAGTGATAAGTTCAGAGGTGACAACCATTTAAAACAAGGATAATAAAGCATATTTTGAAAGAAAGATATTTGGGCACTGATCCAGGTGGCTGATTTGGCATGCCAAGAATATTGTACAAAAAAATCTATTCGTGGCAGTTACAATGTTTTATGCATGAACTATTGGACTCTATAATTGATCTAGTAAACAGAAAATGATAAAGGCATTCCTAAGAGGGAAAGAAATCTTATATTGACTAGAAGCGGGTGTAGCTTGAAGAAGACTAATGATAAAGAAAAGCGTAAAAAAGGTCGACCATTCATGAGCCTCCTGGTTATGTGTCTGGTCAATGAATGCATCTCATATTTTAATCACTGTCTTGTGTGAAGGCATCAGAGTAAATATCTTAGTAATTTTATTCGTTATGTGTGTCCGCTTAGATGGTTGACTGCTGCGAGTGACATTTCTATTAAATTCTGCCACCAAGAATCAATAAAGTAGGTTTTGTTTGTTTACCTAGTGCTCATGTTTCCTTTAACTTGTCAATTATCACACTTTCTTTACTAGGTTGAGCTAGAATCCCTACAAGATACAGTCCCTGCAGACAGAATTGTTGCTTTACAGGGTGGTTGGAGTCTATTTAGGAACAGATACTCTGGAGAAGTATTAGTCCAACTCACGTATAAAGCTTATGTTAATGATGATGAGTATGATGCTGAGATCTCAGATAAGCTAAGGGATTATCCTATTGGAAAAGAAAGGGAAGCTTTTATGGATGTCCTAGTAGCTTTGATTGTAAGTGAGGAATTTCAAGGAATAGTGACATCTGAGACTGGAAATTGGGAAGAATCTGAGGGACCTCGAAATTCAACACGTCTTGATCTTACTGATGAGACCTCTCCTCTTGATCCAGAGAAAGTTTCTAGTAACTCCAACGGTATGATCTTTTCTTTCTCCATTCTAAATAGACTGCTTATAAACAACTCTGGTCTTGATAGCTACTGAAGTTTGTTTTTTGTTGATCCAGAATTAATATGGCTTGCTCTTATAGCGGGTATAGTTGAGCTGATTGCTATCAATGTGGGTGATTCAAGCTTGTTCAATCCATAATATTGACAGGTACATAAGATAGTGCATTTTAATTAAGTAGTTCTCAGAAATTCTAGCGTTATATATGCTTGCAAATTATGGTGCATTTTTACGAAAAGATTCTATAACCAATCTCATTGTTAAACCTGATGTTCTAACTAATGTTGTTCTAGCAAAGAGTGAAGACACTTAGAAGTCCTAAGTTTCTCTCTACATGCTTATGGAAATGAAAATATGGAACCTGAAACCTAGATGGAAGCTGAATAGCAAGGATAACTTTTCCTGCCACTGTAATACATTTTTTCCCCCACAATAAAGATAAAACCCACTAATTGCAAAGAGAAACTATGTCTGATGCCCATGCCAGAGCTGAGAAAATTTACTAATCAGTCGAAGCTTGTTTATTGAAATCTTGCACGGTTTGCTATGCAGTCAGCATGTTCAGAAACAATTTTAGGAAGATGTTTGACGAATGCATTTAGGTATTGAAAGGTCCAAGTATATTTGCAAACACATATCCAACATTGTGAATGCATTGACTTGCCCTTTTATATTGTAAGACACAATAAGAAAACTATTCATGTTGATGAGATATTAATAATGAAATAAATGTAGCCATTCTCAGCTATGCCACCATTGCTTGTCTTGGAAGATAGAACATCTATTTCCTTTTAGAGGATTATGGTCCAGTCTTGTCTTGTTGAAATTTCTCATTTGTTACTGTTTGTGGTGAAAGTACACACCTTATCCTATTGGTTGTTTATGATGACCTTCTTCGTTTTTGTCATTTATGCCCTAGAGACAAATGCCTAGCCATATTAGGGGTGTAATCGAGCCAAGTCGAGCTGAGTGCCTTTGCTCGAGCTCGGCTCGTTTGAGAAATGTTGAGCTCGAGCTCGGCTCGAGTTATATATTCGAGCAACTCGAGCTCAACTCGTTTAGATTCATTTAATTTTCTCGAGCTTGATTGAGCTCGTTCAAGCTCAGCTCGGCTCAAGTTATGGGTTTTATAAGCCCGACTCGGTTTGAAATATTAATATTTATATAATTATATATAAATATATGAAGCTCGATTAGGCTCGTGAGCCGCTCGAGCTGAGTATTGGTTAGCTCAAGCTCGGCTCGCTCATATGTAAAGCTCAGCTCAAACTTGATAAGATCGCATCGAGTTTGAGTTTTCATCGAGTCGATCCCGAGTAGATCACGAGCTGCTCGGTTCACTTGCACCCCTAAGCCATATTGATGTAGAACGCACTCACATTGTTTTATTCTACTATCTGGTTCTTCACAGCAGGTTTATACTTACCCCTTATTTCCATTTTCTACCATTTAATGTTTGACAACTTAAGCATCAACATGTTTTTCCATTTCAATTTTGCATTATAGTTGACAAATTTACAGTAATGCACATCATGAGCTTCCTTCTGCTACTGCCTACCCTCCATTTCGTATTGAACAATAGTTGAAAACTTGAAATGCAACATCGCTAGCTTATTTTCTAGAATACATTGCATTATTTTATATAATGCTTGCATTCTTGGTTGAGGCCAAACCAAATTATAGTTAAACTTAAACATGGACAATTTGGTAACAATTTATTCTCTTATTTGCAGGCCCCATCATGTACGCTCTCCAGGATAGAGTAGAAAACCAACTTATTATTGTCCAATCTTCTTTCTCTTCATGTAAATTTAACCTGAACTGCTCTGCAGCCATTTTCTGCAGTGGTCAGTTTCTTCCCTCCACCATCTTGATTTTCATTTTATTCCCCCTAGTTCTATGTTATAATAATCGATCAAAATGTGGTCAAATTTGCATCAAAGCTCTTGAAGGATATTCTATGAGAATTCTGCATTAGAGAATCTCAATGAGCTGTATTTGAAGGATATTCTAAGGTCATGAGAACAATATCAATTTTATTCCTATTCAAAGATCCCATAATAGATTATGAGCTTAGTCTTCAGCCTTGGCCTGGTTTTGTTTCCAATAGGGAAGGAACACTTTCAAGAGCAGTTGCCTTTTTTTTGCGAAAGATCCAATTGTTTGCCATTACAACAGATGGTTTAGTGTTTTCATTACACTTTGTTGTTAACATGGTAGAAATGTTTATCGGATTTTTTAAGGAGAAAACTTAATAAATTATTTTTGTTTCTCGCCAAAGTTAAATGTCAATACTGACATATCTACTTCATTTGATTTTAATTTATATTTTTTATTGCTTAACGAGGAAAGTTCTGAGGTTTTAATTAATGCTTCTTTAACATAGGAGCCTTTCTATAAATTATACATCATGTAGAGCATTTTAAGATATTAATATTGTCAATGTTAGGTAAATTATTAATTTAGAGCATGAATTAATTAGTGCATACATTTACTAAACCTAGGTTTCAAAATTCAAAATATTAATAAAGATGAAAATGTTATGTAGTATTATTACTCACGAAACTGAAGAATTTGAATAGTTGTGTGAGAATAATATTATGGTTCATTTGTTTTATGAGATATGATATGATAAAAAATAATAGGATAATAAATGAGAAAATATTGGATAATTTTTTTTTTTAATCCAGTGTCCAAATTTTATCTACCCCGTAATGGTTGATACTCGGAGTTAGATAACCCCACACTTAGGCAACATTTTAGAAGCGACGTTCCTTCGCTACCTAAAGACGTTTAAATAGTGAGAGGAGTGATGCTTCGATATCTGCCAATCTCTCACTAGAAGAATTCCAGCGTCTGATCAATGACTTTTGGGCGGAGAATCGACAGTTAGTAGCCCAGGTCGAAGCGTTGGCGCGGTCCTGAGAACAACACTCAACCGAACACGAGCGCCATCGCTCGAAACGTGATGAAGATAATCACAGAGACCGCTCCTTCTCTTGTCATTGACTCGGGATCTTTCGGCCTGGTTTCAAGCAAGAACAACATAATTTATATAGAACAATATATCCTGTGTCCAAATCCTGTATCAATCATTATTCATGAAACAAAAGATATACACCGTTCACCCAATTACTCCATATGGTTGCACATCATATAAATCTGATGTTTAGTATCACGACGAAGACATTTTTCTTCTTCTCGCGAGATATAGCCTTCGCCGGCAGTCTCCTGTCGCTTTCTCGGTTGAATCCAAAGCAACCTATCGACCTCGTAACCCACATGGCAAGCCCTCATTGGTCACGAGCCCTCATGTTCCCTGGCCACGGCGAGCCACGCTGGTGCACAGGCCACCTCCCTGCCCGGCACGCATCCCCGCTTCCACGTGGCGAAGCTGACATCTCCCCCTCACCCACCGCTCTCGCGCACTCCGCTACTGCAAGCCGTTGGATGCGCTCGCGAACCGATCTCCACCGCCGGTTCGAACCGACGGGTTGGCCGAAGAAGGGCCCGCTTCGTCGCCTTATAAATCAAGCTGCTCTCTTCGAATCTATCCGAGGTGGTTTCCTCCGCCGCCCGTGGTTTGTGGAAGCAGCAGTCTGTCGATTTTGCAAGTGGCATTAACCTCTCGGGGGCGGAAAGAGATCCACTGACGTTTGTGGGGCTTATTCGGTGAGCTGTTTCGTCCCTGTTTCATTAATTTCGCTTCGTTTTTCTAGGTTTTTCTCCTTTGATGATTTGATCTGCGATTTTGACGTTCGTTTGATTCGATTCTCGGTGAACTTTCTGTCCTTCAGTTTAGGTAAATGTTGATTGAGCTAATGTCTGCAGGAGGTCATGGCGGCAAAGTGCAATGTGCTCCTGCTCACGGACGCCGTGGCTTTGCCCCTTCGCGTGGTTCTGTCTGCACTGCGGGATGTGGGAACTGAAGGCATATCGGAAGATGATGTCGTTGTTATTACCCAATGCAAATCACTTGGTAACTTTCTTTCTTCGAGCTTGTTAATGCGTAATTTGGGATGGATGATGTGTGGCCGGTCCTTTTCAATTGACTTTTGACCTTTCAATATGAGAGCAGATAACAAATGCATCATTTAAATTCGTTTATCTCATTATATTAAAATAACTTGACTTTTGATCCTTTTCAATAATATTATTTACAACAATCCCCTAAAATGGGATTCAAGTAAAATAATATAAATTTGAAATAAGTAAAATAAGTTTAGGGCAAAGCACCTATGCTTCAATACGAGTATCTGCACTTAGTTACAATTGTATTTAATTGATGATCTAATGGTGGTTTTAAAGTCTTAAATCATACTCCTTTATGAGTACGCAAAAGAAAAGAAATGAGTAGTATTAGGTCCTTCACCGGTGGTGCTATTAATAGTCATGCATTAATTTTGATTCTCTTAGAATTTACTACTTAACAGAGATTCGACCCTATCCCTTACTCGCGGCCTCATGACTACCCATACTTAGGTGAGTTCCAAACAAGGCACCTAGCAAAATCTTTATCTTTGCTAGGTGCCTTGTATGTCACATGCACCTAAGAGGATTCACCTAATTAGTAGTCATAAGGTTGCGACTATGGAACATGGTTGAATCCGTAGTAACCCTTTTAAGAATCAAGGTCAATGCCATGACCATTAATTGCACCAGCTCCAAAAACCTAGGAAATACTTGTATACTTTGTGTGATACTGATTAAAGGACTATGGCTCAAAGCTTTAAAACCAGTATTAGATCCTATGTTAAATACAATTGTAATTAGGTGCATGTCCAAACTCAAAAGTTAACCATATTGAAGTATAAGTGTTTTGCCTCAATTACTTTTACTTATGTTAAGTTTATTTTAACTGTTTATTTAGTCCAATATGGAGAGTTTACGAGAGATTGTGTTGATTGATATATGTACTATCATCTATTTCAGCTTAAGCATTTTAAATAAGGCTATTCATTTATTCCTACGAAGTTGATGGGCTAGTTATTTTATCGAATGGGTCATAATAATAATATTCTTGAAAAAGGATTAAAAACTAAATTAATCTAATAAAATGAGCAAATAAACAAATATGATACATTTTCATCATTCGGGACTACAATTAGTAATACCAATGTGTGAAAATAAAATTCCTCTCTCGTATTTAACTAATATGTTTATTGTACTTATCTTAATCATAATTGAATGTCTATGTTGAGCATTATTTTGTTTTTGATTTTTTAGTGACTAAAAGTTCCGTTTTCACCTCTATATATAAACTAGCAAAGTACCTTAAGCTTATAAGCATATATTATATCTCCATTTTCTCCATTTATTCATTTTCTCTAACTCCCTTTTCACTATTATTATTTTGGACAAATAAGAAGTATAAGGGCGTTTGAGCTTTGACCAACTTGCTAATTGTCAAACTAGTGTTCTACCTTAAAAGCAAGCACGATAATGAAAAATTCCATAAGGATGCCTCTTTTGCTCTTACGGCAATGCTTAGTGCATGCCTCCCAGGGTTGTATTCTATAACGATCGAGCTAGGGTTCTACCTTAGAAGCAAGCACGATAATGAAAAATTCCACATGGAGGTCTCTTTTGTTCTTAGGGCAATGCATAGCGCATGCCTCCCAGGGTTGTATTCTGTTTTAATTTTGTTTTATTTTATGAGTTGTTCCTGAAGTTCTAACATCATAGTTCATACCAAATAACATTTGAATTGTATACTTTCTTTGGATTTAAGTTGGATACTATTGCTTGACATAAGGGAAATTGCCGAAGGAGTCCGCATCTGTGGATGTTGCTCTTGTTGCTTGGGAAAATGCTGAGCTTGTCGGAGAGCAGTGGTTTCAAGAAATTGGTCGTGTCCTTAAACCTGGTGGCAAGCTCCTATTACAGGTTATTCCATCTTCTGATACACTGGACAAGGTAACCTTTTAAAAAAACTTTTTGTTGTCAATAAGCATAAAATGGTATGAGTGAGTTGAGAAATGTTTAAATCTTTTGCTACAGCCAAGCTCCATGGTCGAGCGCAAATTACTCATGCAAGGTTTCATAGAAGTGCAGTCATTAGAGATGAAACTTTTGCTGTCAATTGGAAATGTTCAGTCCATTACTGTGAGTGTGGTTCCAATTGTTGCGATATTTTATGATACTCCTAGCTGTATCCTTTGCATGATGATATTGTGTAACTATTGGACTTTTCTCTAGGTTAAGGCCAAGAAGGCTTCTTGGACTACTGGTTCATCTTTTCCCTTAAAGAAAGCTACCAATAAAGTGCCCAAGATTCAGGTAGATGATGAATCAGATTTGATAGATGAAGATAGCCTCCTGACTGATGAAGATTTGAAGAAACCACAGTTGCCTATCAGTATGATTCAAAACCATTAGTCTTGTTTTTAAATATATTTTAGCAATCCTAAAACATCCTGTTCATTAATTCTGGCTCAGTTGGAGATTGTGAGGTTGGAAGGACGAGGAAAGCTTGCAAGAACTGCACTTGTGGTAGGGCTCAGTCAGAGGAGAAACTGCAGAAACTTGAGCTAACTTCAGAGCAGATAAATAGCCCTCAATCTGCTTGTGGCAATGTATGTAATCTTCAACCTTAGTTGCAAAGTTAACTATTTGTCCTGTGATTAATCTATCACTCTTCTCTGCATTCAGTGTGGGCTTGGGGATGCATTCCGCTGCAGTGGATGCCCATACAGAGGTCTTGCTCCATTCAAATTGGGCGAAAAGGTAACGCAATTTATTTGCTTCTTTTTCATTTTCACCAATATTAGTCTTGTTTGATAAAATACCATCTCATTTACTATAAAACATTTGCAGGTTTCATTACCTGGAAATTTCCTCGCTGCTGATATATGACTTTTAAAGACGTAGCATCAAATCATACTCAACACCATTGCCTTTTTTGGATTTCTTTCCTTATTGTGGGTAGATCTTACCATGATTAATGTGCTACTCTCCTTTGGTTCTCTTGTGTTAGATCTCTGTTGGTCTCACCTGAAAGATGACTGGATTGATGTGACTTTTTCATCATGAAGAAAGTTTCTCCAGCCAATTATAATAACTGGTCAAAGAACTCTGAACAATTAACAGCAGGATCTCTTCATTGGAAAAAACTAGTGATCCATTTGAACTGCTAATTTTTGGGTGAAGAGGTTACATCTAAAGCAGCCCGTGTTAGATGCAAAACAGAAATCCTTTGAACTGCTAAAATTTGGTTTTAGAGGTTATTTAATGTAGGTTGACTTGTGAATGTTAGTCCTTTTATTTTTGAAGTACGAGCTTTTATTTCATTATGTTAATGAGTGTTGTTATATCTCACTATGCCATGGATTGAAATTTGGTCAACAATCATGAGCAGATTATTAAACGTGAATATTAAGAAGATTATTAGACATATCAATTAGGAGGATTTAGTATTATTGTATGTTAATACATTAGCTTTCGAATGATTGCCGTCGATTATCGCCAATTTGTTATGAATCCTGTGAGTTCTTTTGAAAAAAAAACATTGAAATTATTGCATCATAATTCATGTACACAGCTGCTACAAATAACAAAAATACAACTAGAGATCAAAATTTTCAAAATAAATCCTCGAGTTAAAACCAGAAGGAAAGTGAGAATTTATTTTTTCAAAAAATAACTCAAATTAAGCCGGAAAAAGAAATCTTTCCTGCATAATAATTTTTTTGGCAGATAATTTAGCTTGAGTTAAGAATATTCACCTGTTGCAACTGGCAATCGTCACCTAAAACTTCAATTTTCTGTTCATTTCCACTTCATTATCCTTCTAATCGTCAACTTTTAACGCATTTGCTTTTTCTCTCAAATGGAAACATTTTTTTCACACTGGAAAAGTTTCTCCAAGAACATGCTGCGGGTTTGGCTCGATTTCTTCCCAATTTTGCGCCACGTTCCATGTAGAGTTCTTGCCATGTCATTGACGCCGGATGGTCTAAAATAATATCATATATATATATATTCCCCTTCTCCTGCCTTCTACATGCGACAAGGTTTCGCGTGCCGGAGAACGCGGACTACAGATCATGATCCACACCGTTCATCACTGAAACCAACGGTCGAGATTACGACTACGCCCACGTGTGAAGAGGAATTAAAATTTAGTTCTTAAAACATGGAATTAAAAAATAGTTTTGGGCACGATATCAGTTTCCGCGGTTCACGGCCGGTTTATTGCTTCATATATTCCTCTATTTAAACCGGGGGGATTCCTTTTGCTCCTCCGGTCTCTCTCTCTCTCTCTCGGCTTAATTTGTCATTACCTTCTTAGAGTACGCAATTAACAAGATTCTGGACATGTCTTCCACAGGCTTTCTTGAACTGTGAACATGTAAAGATTTGCTTCTCTCTGTTCTTCTTCTTCTTCAAATAAGATCCGAAGAAAGGAGGAAATTGCACCTCTGTTGATGGTTCAAGAAAGTCCTTGGAAAACATGACTGATCTTATAAGCATGCTGTTTAATTACATGTACAATTTTGGCATTGAAAGATGACGATGATATATATATGTAAAGCTACTTTGCATTCAATTCCATTTCTTCTTCCTTCCGCTCTGCTATTTGCCAGATCAAATCTCCAAGCATTCACTAAGACAAGGTTGCCATGAAGTTATCCACCTGCTGGTTCACGCTCCTCGACAAGAACTTCATGCATATGGGTGGCTTCACCTTCGCGAGAGCGAGAAACGACTGCGGCAGCGTCCAAATCCCGTCGCCGCAGATCAACCCCGAAGCCACCGCCGGCCCGAACGCGTCCGCCTGCGCCTTGTTGATCCTTTCCCAGATGAACAAGATCAAGCTCCCCACGCACATGTCTATCGCGAAGTACGACCCCAAGTAGAACGGGATCGCCATGGCCATCGGCAGCGGTATAAACCTCGCCACCCTCTTCCCGGCCACGTCCCTTAGCAGGTTGATCGCCATGGCGGCGGCGAAGAAGACGTAGCAGAGCGCGAGGCAGTTCTTCGGCAGCGCGGAGAAGCCTTCCACCCCCAGAATTGCCATGTTGCGGAAGACGAGCGCGTTGGGATCGGAGTACTCTGTTCCTTGGACGCCGAGGTCCTTGAACGCCTTCAAGAACACCCAGAACACGGACGGGGCGATGACGCAGCCCATGGCGGTGCCGATCACTTGGCTGATGAACATGGATCTCGGCGAGGCGAGCGTCAAGTACCCCGTCTTGAAGTCCTGCATGAGGTCCGACGCGGTCGACACGACGTTCATCATGACGCCGCAGGCCGCGAGGCCCGCGATGACGCCGCCGTGAGAGCCGCCGGCCCACGCGCCGATGGTGAAGATGGCGAGCTTCCCGTAGTTCGAGGCGAGCGACCAGTCGGTGAGGCCGTTGCCGTAGGCGTTGCAGAACGCCATCACCGGTGCAAACACGTAGCAGACCGCCACGTAGTACCACTTCAGCGGGGGGAAAATGTGGGGCAGAGTGGCGGCGGAGACGGCGGCGATGGAGAGGTAACCGCCGAAAGCGATCGGTTTCGGAATCTGGTCTTTGAGGAAGAGCTCGGTGCGACGCCTGTCGTCGAATGAGGAAGATGATGCGTCAGGGCTGGAGGTGTCATCGGAAAAGGGGAGTGTAGTTGCAGAGTTCCTTTTCCTGAGTTGAGATGTGAAGACCACTAAAATCTTGATGAAGACCTTGGAGAAGTTGTAGAGGCCATCTCCAAGGACCAAGGCAATTGCTATGAACACCTGGAACACCGATTACAGCAAGTAATTTGGTTTGATGGCCTCTTAATTAGCAAGCAAGAGAATCTGGAATTAGATGTCAATTGATTGATTAATTACCCTGTAACCTTGCAGGCCATTGAGACTCTTTGATGGGAGATTGGCAGGGTACCAGTCTCCTTCCTTGTTACCTATCAAAGGCCACATGATTCCCCATGAGAGGATGCCTCCCAAGAGCACTGATATGTTCACAAGATATGGACAAATCATTCCGACCCCAACATAGCTCGCTGAAAAATCAAAATAGAACCTGCAATATATACATGTACATCTATCAGATGAATGCTAATTAAGTCAAAAGCAAGTCTATGCTTCAGAGATCAGGAAGACAGCTAGCATACATATTTTGCTGGGCCTTGAGGCCTAATGAAGGGAACTGGATGAATCCACAATCATCTCCAGCAGTGTAAAACCACTGGAAGAAACCCCAAAGGAAACTGAACACAAACAACTTGACCAGTGTTTTCACCTGCTTTCTGCAAGAATTTAACAACTGATTAAATTTGCTTACTGAAAAAAAATCTAAAAGACATGATTAATTGTTTCAGAAGTTACTTTGCGAGCTTGGCGCCTTGAGGAGTGTGGAAGCTGTTGATGAGGTGCGCCGTAGCAGTGCCGCTCGGATAGGTCAGCTTGAAGTCAATGATCATGATCTGGTAGTGCAAGTTAAGAATCTAGCATTAGATCGATTTCATGCATGACAACATCAAAATTCTTTGTTTTTGGTGAGTGATCGTAGAGCATGCATGAGGAGAGCAGATGAGCGACCTTTCTCAGGGCCACAACAGAGAACAGCCCCAGGAAACTGACAACAAATAGGAATCCAATCATCCATCCCAGTTTTGGATTCTTTATGTTCTGTGAATCATTAGCCACCGTTGTTTGCTGGGCGATGGTGTCGCTCATGGCAAATAGGTAGCTTCCAAATCCGCCTGCTCTTAGAGAAGTTGCACGATTAGATCATGCAATAGAACAATTCAATAGCACGCAAGATATATGGAGGTGTAAGAGTACCGCTGAAGGCGATGCCGGAGGCGGCGACGACGCAGGTTTGAATGACGGTGTTCTCCTGGCGGGTGAAGTGGTGCCGTAGGAGGCCGACTCTGGCGAGCGCCGTCGTCCACAGGCGGAGGAGGAAGAAGCCGAGCAGGCCGGCAGCGACGTTGAGGGAGGGGACGACGCCGGTGGTGAGCACGAACTTCATCACGATCACGTTGAACAGCACCGCCAGCACGAGGCTCACCGCGAGCGCGCGCAGCGTCAGCTGCTCCCGCCATGTGGGCACCTTCTTCCCGTCGAACTCTCTCTCCACCGACGCCGGCACCGCCTCCTCCGTCGACTCTTCTTCCTTCCTTCTCCTCCTAACTCCGACGTCGACCTCGCAATTCTCCACCTCGATTACCTTCTCCACCTCAGTAGCCTTTTCTTCCTGCTCGATTGCCATCTTCGTTTGCTGGCTTCGATCGATAGAGCAAGCAGCACCATAAATAGTTGGATTCCACTTTGAATTCGGCTACATAGATTTGAACAAAGAGGAGAATCCGTGGAGATAGGGATCAGGGAGAGTTAGAATTGTCCAAAACGTTAACATCAAAGCAAATATGTAATAGAGATAGGTTTGGAATATGTGAATCACTTCAACTGTTGACTTGGAATTCTGGTTGCTAATACAGAAGAGTATCCGCCTGGTTGAATTGTCATCGAACTCAGCATCGCCGGAGACGTGCAGCAGAATCTGAAAGCTATATATGGACATGAATTAATGCTAATTCGTGCTTATTGGAGGATCAAGAGACTTGGTTTTGCCGTCGATATCATGTACTCATCTTTTATTCCTCAGCAATCAGCGATTCAACGTATCATTTTGGTCGTGCCTTAAGTCGTCTTTTTTTGAAATATATACTTAATTGATAGACCCAGATAATAGTCGGTTAATCATTGAATGACGCGTGGCAAAGTTAAATTTGGCATAGCCAAATCCATTCCTTATATGTACAAAATGACTAACTAATTAAGCCAGAGTCAATTATATAAAATTTGGCATATAAAATAAGCCTGAGTCAATTATATTAACTAACTAAGCCTAATTTTTCTCTCATTCTCATGAGCATGCGATAAATCCGATTTGGTGATGCACAAAATGCTCCGATAATGACGTCACGAGTCACGAGCCTCGGCTTCGCAGCGTAACATCGAATCCAATTTGGTGCTTGTTTGGAAGAATAAATCAATCTCCTCCTCAACTCAGTTTTATTTCGGCTTCTGGAAGAAGACTTTTTGTTCTGATGAGTAGGTTCGGCTCGGTTTAAAACAGTTGTTTTGGGTTAATTGGTTTATTTGTCTGCTTAGAATTCAGACAAATTCATCTACAAACTCTGAAAATAGTAAATATTAAAATATAATATTAAATTAGTTGGATCAGCCGTTCCTATATACATCCTAGGTTGCTTTAAACTATTATTGACACTACTAGAATAATGGTTATCAGCAACGGTCAGCAATGACTCCGTCCCTTTGTAACGGAGCCGTGGCAGAAACAAGCGTTGCTGATAACTTAACAACGGATCAGCAACGATCGCTCGAGCCGTTGCTAATAATATTATCAGCAACAGTTTTGCCACAAACGCGGTGCTGTTGCTGATAGAATTATTAGCAATGGCTCGCGTGTCCGTAGCAACGCTGTTAGTGAAAGATCGTTACTAAGACATTGCTGTAGGTCATCAACAACGATTTTCGATAAACTTTTAGTAACGACTTTCCCACATATGGCCGTGGGAAAGCCGTTGCTGATGACTAAAACCTGAAACCGAAAAAAATTTAAAATTTAAAATTTTCATTAATACATTGATACATAACTCACACACTCATACACTCATACACATTCATTCACACATCACAAATACACCCAGATATATATCAAAATAATTATACTTATATTTATAATTATCCACAATTGTATAAAAACTATTCAAATGCAAAATTGAAGTATCAATATCCAAACAAAACAAAACTGAAATATATATAGTATCGAAGTAACAAAGTCAATATAATAAAATAGTAATAAATCTCACGATGACAATGGAGGATGGTCTGGATCATATGGCGGGGTCTGAAGTGCCTGGGTGTACACCGGCGTGGACTGACTTGAGGACGATGGATCAGATGATGATGATGCCCCGAGATGACCTGACAAGTTGCGTAGCATAGTATGCATCTCCACCATCATCTGACTCTGACACTCCATCATCTCAATCTGACGCGCGATCGTCTCCTCCAGTGTCCTTATCTTGCTACTCTGAACATCTCTGGACCTGGAAGTGGACGACCGCTCACCAGCATGCGGAGGGATCGGTGCCCCAAGTGGCCCTAACACGGCTCGCGCATGACCACTATCTGCAAAACCATACACGCAGTCGTGGTCCCAGCCACCTGCAGCATCGACCTACGCTGCTGCGTCAAAGTCCTCGGGGGTGCCTCCGCGCTGTATCACCGTTTGACTGTAGGTCTCTTACTCGAGTTTAATTTTTTGTTTAATATTTTTCATAAAACTAAAATTATAAATATATAATGAATAATTTAAACAAATATAATTAATTAATTACCATAATAACTGCAGTGCGGTACGTTGTAGACGTACTCCCCCATCCTATGCACTCGACGGTGTGTCCGGTCAAACATCGCCATCGGGGAGGGTCGCTAGACAGTCCCGTCGTCCAACACTGTCATCTACATATACAAAACAAATACATTAATTAGTATACAGAGTAACAAATAAAATATAAAATTAAAATTAAGGTATACTTACCATACGGTTCGCGTGCACAGCAAATGCAACAAAGCCGCTAATGTGACACGCTCCTCCCCCCAACATGCGATTTCTAGCCGCAGTCTCAGAAACCTCCTGTCATCGATCCGTTGACCACATCGCCACGAGCTGGTCCCATATATCGGACGTAATCCAATCGGGGCCGTATCCCCGAGTCTCTGCGATGTTAGTGGTCCCAACTCGAGCCATCGCCTGGGACCGGACCTGCCCCAATTGCCTATTATACCTCGCCCGGGAAATAGTCATCCAGGCAGCGTAAATGAAGGGCCTCTGGTCCTCGGCCCATGTATAGCGAGCCTGCAAAATAATAATATCAGTACCAATATTAATCATCATGCATGTACAAAAAAAAAAAACGTGCATCAAACTCGCGCCATAGCATATCAACGTGCTCACTGGGCACATGAGACCACGTGGGCTATGCCCCGTGCATATATCGTTGAATGGTAGAAGAAATGCTCCTTGGCACTTCTTCTTGCTCAAACCTGCACAACAAAAATAAAATTTAATATTATATTATGATATAATAAATTTTTAATGATTCATAATTCATGATATATTACCGCTCCCCAATCACGCTAATGAATCTGCGTGACTTTACGGCTGGTGGAGGCTGCCACTTGTTCGGCCCGCGTGGCCGCCTGCGTCTGTATGTACTAGCCTCACTAGTATCATCGGTAGGAGGATCAACGTGCCCAGTGAGTGCTGGAGTCTCACCGATCGGAGACTTTGAAGCTCTCCTGCGGCGATAACCACGACCAGACATATCTGTCAAATATGCATATAATTAGATTATTATATATATAGTAAAGATATATTTAATATAAGATATACTTTATAATCATTCCTCATCATATGAGTAATAGTCTTCGAATTCTTTTTCTTCTTCCTCTTCTTCATCTCCAGCTTCCTCAATTTCATGATCGTCATTATCAGCATATTCAACTTCTAATTGAATTGACGCTGTGTCTGCATCCTCGAGTATTGGAATAATATGATCTACAGCAGGAGGGTCATCTTCTTGATAGAAACCATCTGTCACATCAGGTATCGACTCATTTTCTCTTGCTATCGGATCAATTTTTCCTCTACCTTTAGTCTTACAGACTACACGCCAATCTGCTCTATCTTTATTTCGAGCCGGATACGTCACGTAATATACTTGTTCGGCTTGTGATGCTAATATAAAAGGCTCATTTGCTGCCAATTTGGATTTGTAATTAACATCAACAAGTTTGTATTTTGGATGAACTTTCATGCCCATTTCTGTTGTATCGAACCAATGACATCTAAATAGGATCACTGATTTTAAGCCGAAGTAGTGCAACTCTATCACTTCTTCCACCAGTCCATAAAAATCCATATCACATTCAACATAGGTTGTCCCTTTCACGCAGACCCCAGCATTCATCGTCTTCTTTGTAAATGAATATTCAACCGTGTGAAATTTATACCCGTTAACAAAATATCCGCTATAGCACGACACAAGTCGCGACGGTCCACTAACAAACTCAAATATTCTTTCATCTATTTCAGCTCGATGATCTTTGCTGTAAGTCTGAATCCAAGTAGGGAAATCACGATTCCGTAATCTCTCCAATTCTTGATCGTTGTGAATAAAGTATTTTTGCACAATCTCAATGTCAAATATTTCAATGAACTGTTCATCTCTGGACAATTGAGTAATACATACAAGTGTGCCAAATGATACATTTCATCGCTTAAGTGTCGAGATGGACGAGAACCAAAAGCACGACCGGAGTGACAAAATATATTTAAACGTCCATCTGAATGTCGAACTCCCCCGTCGTCGTCACGTGAAAGACGATCAAATCTTGTCTGTACTATCGATTCAAAGTAAAATGAGCAGAATGTTGAAATTTCTTGGACAATATACGATTCAAATATTGATCCTTCAACAGCTGCGATGTTCTTTACTTTTTTCTTCAAACGATTCATGTATCTTTCAAATAAGTACATCTACCGGTATTGAACGGGACCACCAACTCGTGCCTCGTATGCCAAGTGTATCGATAGATGCTCCATCGAGTCAAAAAATGCAGGAGGGAAAAACTGCTTCAGCTTGCATATGATTTCAATAATATCACTTTCAAGTGTTGACATATCTTCGACTCGAAGGACATTTGCACAAATATTTCTAAAAAACATACTTAATTCAGTCAACGGATCCCAAATATTATCAAGTAGAAGATCTTGGAATGCAATCGGAAGCAATCTCTGCATGAATATATGACAATCATAGCTCTTCAGCCCTGATATTTTGCAATCATCGACGTTCACACATCGAGATAAGTTTGAAGCATATCCATCGGGTAATCTGAGTTCTTTTATCTATTGACAAACATCTTTGATCTGTTGTTTATTTAACACATACGGGGCCTTCGGTTTCAGATATCATCCGTTGACCTCTTGTAAGTCCAACTCTGGTCTCTTACAAAGTATTTTCAGATCATGTCGGGCTTTGACATTATCTTTAGTTTTTTCAGAAATATCCATCAAAGTGTTGAAAATATTATCAAATACATTTTTTTCAATGTGCATGACATCTTAATTATGTCGAATCAGTAATAAACTCCAATAGGGTAATTCCCAAAAGATACTTTTTTTCACCCAGTTATGTGTTTGACCAAAGCCTGACACTCTTTCATTACGACCAAATACTATCTCTGGAAGTGCTGAAACACGTGCTAACATTTGTTCACCAGACAACATCGGTGTTGGCCCATCTCTTTCGACTCCGCCCTTAGTAAATTTATTACGATTCCTTTGATACTGATGGTTAGCCGGTAGGAATCGACGATGACAATCAAAGAATGAGATTTTTCGTCAGCTCCCTCAGTCCACAATATTTTAAATTCATCTATCAAGGGTCTGAGAAACACGTCAATTTCTTTTCGCGGACCCTTAGGACCCGGAATAATCATCGAAAGATAAATAAAATTATCTTTCATACACATTGACGGTGGCAAATTATAAACTGTCAGCAGCACTGGTCAAACTGAATAAAGAGTTGCAGAATGTCCAAACGGATTAAAACCATTTGTGTACAATCCCAATCTGATATTTCTAGTATCCCTAGGAAATGAAGGATAACATGTATCCAAATATTTCCATGCTTCACTGTCGGATGGATGAGTCATTACTGTATCATCACGACTATTTACATGCCAACTCATATAGGGGGCCGTCTTTTTCGACATGAATAATCTTTGAAGCCTCAGTGTTAGTGGAAAATACTGAAGCACCTTAAACGAGATATTTTTTTGTCGGACCGATTTCTTCTCCTTGTAAAGAGGATGTTGACATACAGGGTATTTATCCAACTGCATATTTTTTTTATAATATAAAATACAGTTATTTTGACACGCGTGTATTTTTTCGTACCCAAGCCCCAATTTTCTCATCAGCTTTTTAGTTTTATAAAAAGTTGGCTCAAACTTGTTATCAGTAGGCAGCATTCCATTAATCAATCCTGCAATCCGATCATACGCAACCCCGCTGATATTACAATCGATCTTGATATTTAGGAGCCGTGTCATTGCTGAAAACCTAGTGTATTTAGGATAATTCTCATACAAAGGTTCATCGACAACTTTCAACATCTCGTAAAATTCTGCAGCTTCTTTATTCAACAATTTAATCTCTACCGCAATTTATACGTCTGTGATATTAACCGCTGTAGTATCTGGTGGGATTGATGTTTGAGTAACTGACTGATCAACATTATCATTCAGGTGGAATTGACCCCCAAGACTATCAAGTATTATAGTTCTGTAGGGATTAGATTGACCGGATGAAGAAGCACCAGCAGAGGAAGATTCACCATATGTCTGAACGATAGGATTGCTCGACGTTCCGACTTCACGTGACTCCCCGTGACAAGTCCATAGAAAATATCTTGGTGCAAATCCTTTGCTATATAGATGCAGAGTGACAGTCTCCCGATCCAAAAATCGTCCATTCAAGCAAATACGACACAGACATCAGATTTTATCACCGACGCTAACGAATTTCCAATTCGAATAAGCGAAATTTAGGAAGTACGTTACGCATAATCGAAACTCATTCGTTAAAGCTTCACGATCAAGACGTCGGTACATCCAACTTCGATCAGCCGACATGATTCTGTCAATGAATGACAATTTCTTTGGTTAATGCTTTTAGTTGAGATTGTCCTATTCCATTCAGGATTTATGTTATTCATATTGCACTAAGTATTTTTTTTAACCGCTAATTTTATTCTAAATTTCGACAGTATCTCCCTACAGTTCTCTGAATACGCATATCATCTGGGCGCGTATCAGAGAACAAGAGAGATGCTGCCGAAATTTAGAATAAATTAACGATTAAAAGAAAAACTTAAGTGCAATACAAATAACTATATTCCCAAATTATCCAATCAGGGACAATTCAAGGATTGTACGTCGTATAAAAGTTCATCTACTTTTTTTACATGAACATACAATCCCCGAACGGATCTAAGGTTTTGCTAAATCATATCCGACTCGTCGATGCGTACGTGAAATATATCAACTCGTCGGATGGATGATTATTTTCTAAATGTTTTGAGTTAGTTTGATTCCATAGTAGACAATTCCGACACGAGTCCAAATTAGACGATTCCGGCGGGAGTCCGAATTGGACGATTCCGGCGCGAGTCCACTAAGGACAACTCCGGACTAATTAACATTTTAACTAATTAATTAATATTAATCTACAACATTTTCACTAATTTAAATAATTAACCTACCATTATTAAATATTAATCTAACTAAATTAATCTAAATCATAACAATTAATCTAAATCCTAAAAATTAATCTAATAAATTAAACAATTAATTAAATAATTAATCTAAACAATTAATTAACAATTAAATAATTAAATTAAAAAAATGGCATTTCCGACGTCGGAGTTCGGTGGACTCTAGTGCTGGCGTCCAGTGTCCGGACACTGTACAAGGTTCCAACGGCGGCCACCGACCGTCTGCCGCCGGCCGAAACCCTATTTTAAGGGTTTCAGTCGTATTATACCTAGGAATCAATGGGGAAGGTGGGGCGGCGAGAAATACCTGGAATCGACGGTCGAGGACGGGCGGCGACAACGTCGAAAGAGGTGTGGCGGCAGCAGAGGAAGAGGAAGAAGGAGGAGGAAGGGGCGGGAGTGCAGCGTGCCTTATATAAACTTATCAGCAACGACTCACTCGTCCGTTAGAAAGCCGTTGTTGATAACACTACTAGGAAAATGGGCATCAGCAACGGCCGGGCCGTTGCAATAGAGCCGTGATAGAAACTTGCGTTGCTGATAACTTATCAGCAACGGTTTTGCCACGGACACGGAGCCGTTGCTGATAACATTAATAGCAACGACCGCTGAGTCCGTAGCAACGCCGTTAGTAAAATCCCGTCACTAAGCCGTTGCTGTAGGTCATCAGCAACATCTTTCGATACACTTTTAGCAACGGCTTTCCCACGGATGGCCGTGGGAAAGCCGTTGCTGATGATGTGAACCTGGTAACGAAAAAATTTAAAATTCCAAATTTCCATTAATACATTGATACATTATCTGATACATAACTCACACACCCATACACTCATACACACATTCATTCACACATCACAAATACACCAAGATATACATCAAAACAATTATATTTATATTCATAATTATCCACGATAGTATAAAAACAATTCAAATGCAAAATTGAAGTATCAATATCTCAGTAACAAAGTCAATATAAATTAAACAAGTTCAATATCTCAGTAACAAAGTCAATATAAAAAAATCTCACGATGACGATGGAGGATGGCCTGGATCATATGGCGGGGTCTGGAGTGCTTGAGTGTACACCGGCGTGGACTGACTCGAGGACGATGGATTAGATAATGCCGAAGAGATGCCTGCTTCGGGATGACCTGACATGTTGCGTAGCATAGCTTGTATATCCGCCATTATCTGACTCTGGCGCTCCATCATCTCAGTCCGACGCGCGATCGTGTCCTCTAGAGTTCTTATTCTGCTACTATGATCATAACTGGATCTAGAGGTGGACGGCCGCTCACCAGCGACCGGAGGGGTCGGTGCCCCAAGTGGCCCTAGTACGGCTCACGCATGACCACTATCTACAAAGCCATATACGCGGCCATGGTCCCAGCCACCTGCGGCCTCGACCCACGATGCCGCGTCAAAGTCCTCGGGGGTACCCCCGCGCTGCACCACCGTCTGGCTGTAGGTCTCCTACTCAAGTTTGATTTTTTGTTTAATATTTATCATAAAACTTAAATTATAAATATATAATGAATAATTTAAACAAATATATAATTACCATAATGTATGCAGCGCGGTTGTGGATGTACTCCCCCGTCCCATGTGCTCGACGGTGAGTCCGCTCAAACACCGCCATCGGGGAGGGTCGCTGGACACTCCCGTCATCCGACACCGTCGTCTACATTTACAAAACAAATACATTAATTAGTACACATAGTAATAAATAAAATATATAATTAAAAGATATACTTACCATATGGTTCGCGTGCACTGCAAATGCAACAGAGCCGCCGGTGTGACGCGCTGCTCCCCCGACATGCGATTTCTAGCCGCATTCCGAGAAACCTCCTGCCATCGATCCGTCGACCATATTCCCACGAGCTGGTCCCATATATCCGGAGTAATCCAACCGTGGCCGTATCCCCGAGTCTCCGCGATGTTAGTGGTCCCAGCTCGGGCCATCGCTTGGGACCGAGCCTGCCCCAGCTGCCCGTTGTACCTTGCCCGGGAAATAGCCTCCCAGGCAGCGTAAATGAAGGGCCTTTGGTCCTCGGCCCATGTATAGCAAGCCTGCAAAATAATAATATCAATACCAATATTAATCATCATGCATGTAAAAAAAATAATAATACATGCCTCAAACTTGCGCCATAACATGTCGACGTGCTCGCTAGGCACGTGAGACCACGTAGGCCATGCCCCGTGCATGTATCGTCGAATAGTAGAAGAAATGCTCCTCGACACTTCTTCTTGCTCGAACCTGCACAACAAAAATAAATTTTAATATTATATTATGATATAATGAATTTATAATGATTCATAATTCATGATATATTATCGCTCCCCAATCACGCTAATAAATCTACGTGACTCTGTGACTGGTGGAGGTTGCCACCTGTTCGGCCCGCGTGGCCGCCTGCGTCTGGATGTACTAGCCTCGGCAGTATCATCGTCATGAGGATCAGCAACAGGAGGATCAGCAGCATGAGTAAGTGCTGAAGTCTCACCGATCGGAGACTCCGGAGCTCTCCTGCGTCGATAACCACGACCAGACATATATGTCAAACAGACATATAATCAGATTATTGTATAAATAGTAGAGATATATTTAATAAAATATATACTTTACAATTATTCCTCATCATCTGAATAATAGTCTTCGAATTCTTCATCTTCTTCCTCTTCTTCCTCTTCTTCATCTTCTTCATCTCCAGCTTCCTCAATTTCATGATCGTCATCATCAGCATATTCAACTTCTAATTGAATTGACGTTGTGTCTGCATCCTCGAGTATTGGAATAATACGATCTACAGCAGGAGGATCATCTTCTTGATAGAAACCATGTGTCATATCAGGTATCAGCTCATTTTCTCCTACTATTGGATCAATTTTTCCTCTACCTTTTGTCTTACAGACTACACACCAATCTGCTCTATCTTTATTTCGAGCCGGATACTTCGCGTAATATACTTGTTCGGCTTGTGATGCCAATATAAAAGGCTCATTTGCTACCAATTTCGATTTGTAATTAACCTCAACAAGTTTATATTTTGGATGAACTTTCATGCCCCTTTCTGTTGTATCGAACCAATGACATCTAAATAGGATCACTGATTTTAAGCCGAAGTAGTGCAACTCTATCACTTCTTTCACCAGTCCATAAAAATCCATATCACATTCAACATAGGTTGTCCCTTTCACGCAGACCCCAGCATTCATCGTCTTCTTTGTAAATGAATATTCAACCGTGTGAAATTTATACCCGTTAACAAAATATCCGCTATAGCACGACACAAGTCGCGACGGTCCACTAACAAACTCAAATATTCTTTCATCTATTTCAGCTCGATGATCTTTGCTGTAAGTCTGAATCCAAGTAGGGAAATCACGATTCCGTAATCTCTCCAATTCTTGATCGTTGTGAATAAAGTATTTTTGCACAATCTCAATGTCAAATATTTCAATGAACTGTTCATCTCTGGACAATTGAGTAATACATACAAGTGTGCCAAATGATACATTTCATCGCTTAAGTGTCGAGATGGATGAGAACCAAAAGCACGACCGGAGTGACAAAATATATTTAAACGTCCATCTGAATGTCGAACTCCCCCGTCGTCGTCACGTGAAAGACGATCAAATCTTGTCTGTACTATCGATTCAAAGTAAAATGAGCAGAATGTTGAAATTTATTGGACAATATACGATTCAAATATTGATCCTTCAACAGCTGCGATGTTCTTTACTTTTTTCTTCAAACGATTCATGTATCTTTCAAATAAGTACATCCACCGATATTGAACGGGGCCACCAACTCGTGCCTCGTATGCCAAGTGTATCGGTAGATGCTCCATCGAGTCAAAAAATGCAGGAGGGAAAAACTGCTCCAGCTTGCATATGATTTCAACAATATTATTTTCAAGTGTTGACATATCTTCGACTCGAAGGACATTTGCACAAATATTTCTAAAAAACATACTTAATTCAGTCAACGGACCCCAAATATTATCAGATAGAAGATCTCGAAATGCGATCGAAAGTAATCTCTGCATGAATACATGACAATCATGGCTCTTCATCCCTGATATCTTGCAATCATCGACGTTCACACATCGAGATAAGTTTGAAGCATATCCATCGGGTAATCTGAGTTCTTTTACCCATTGACAAACATCTTTGATCTGTTGTTTATTTAACACATATGGGGCCTTCGGTTTCAGATATCGTCCGTTGACTTCTTGTAACTCCAACTCTGGTCTTTTACAAAGTATTTTCATATCATGTCGGGCTTTGACATTATCTTTTGTTTTTCCGAAAATATCCATCAAAGTGTTGAAAAATATTATCAAACACATTTTTTTCAATGTGCATGACATCTAAATTATGTCGAATCAATAATGAACTCCAATAGGGCAATTCCCAAAAGATATTTTTTTTCACCCAGTTATGTGTTTGGCCAAAACCTGACACTCTTTCATTGCGACCAAATACTATATCTGGAAGTGCTGAAACACGTGCTAACATTTGTTCACCAGACAACATCGGTGTTGGTCCATCTCTTTCGACTCTGCCCTTAGTAAATTTATTACGATTCCTTCGATACTGATGATTAACCGGTAGGAATCGACGATGACAATCAAAAAATGAGATTTTTCGTCCGTTCTGAAGACTGATTAATTTAGAGTGTTCCATACAATACAGACAAGAGAGTCGGCCGTGAGTGCTCCAACCCGACAACATGCCGTACGCCGGGAAATCATTGATTGTCCACAAGACCGCGGCCTTTAAATTGAAGTTTTGCTTCCGATGACAATCATAAGTGACAGCTCCCTCAGTCCACAATGTTTTCAATTCATCTCTCAAGGGTCTGAGAAATATGTCAATTTCTTTTCGCGGACCCTTAGGACCCGGAATAATCATCGAAAGATAAATAAATCCATCTTTCATGCACATTGACGGTGGCAAATTATAAACTGTCAGCAGCACTGGCCAAACTGAATAAGGAGTTGCAGAATGTCCAAACGGATTAAAATCATCTGTGCACAATCCCAATCTGATATTTCTAGTATCCCTAGCAAATGAAGGATAACATGTATCCATATGTTTCCATGCTTCACTGTCAGATGGATGAGTCATTACTGTATCATCACGACTTCTTGCATGCCAACTCATGTAGGGGGTTGTCTTTACTGACATGAATAATCTTTGAAGTCTCGGTGTTAGTGGAAAATACCGAAGCACCTTAAACGAGATATTTTTCTGTCGGACCAATTTCTTCTCCTTGTAACGAGGATGCTGACATACAGGGCATTTATCCAACTGCACATTTTTTTTATAATATAAAATGCAGTTATTTTGGCACGCGTGTATTTTTTCGTACCCAAGCCCCAATTTTCTCATTAGCTTTTTAGTCTTATAAAAAGTTGGCTCAAACTTGTTATCAGTAGGCAGCATTCCATTAATCAATCCAGCAATCCGATCATACGCAACTCCGCTGATATTACAATCGGCCTTGATGTTTAAGAGCTGTGTCATTGCTGAAAACCTAGTGTATTTAGGACAATTCTCATACAAAGGTTCATCGGCAGCTTTCAACATCTCGTAAAATTCTGCAGCTTCTTTATTCGGTAATTCAATCTCTACCGCAGTTTGTACTTCTGTGATATCAACAGTTGTAGTATCTGGTGGGACTGATGTCTGAAGAACTAGCCGATCAACATTATCATTCAGGTGGAATTGACCCCCAAGACTATCAAGTATCATAGTTCTATAGGGATTACATTGACTAGATGAAGAAGCACCAGCAAAAGAAGATTCACCATATGTCTGAACGACAGGATTGCTCGACGTCCCGACTTCGCGTGACTCCCCGTGACAAGTCCATAGAAAATATCTTGGTGCAAATCCTTTGGTATATAGATGTAGAGTGACAGTCTCTCGATCCAAAAATCGTCCATTTGAACAAATGCGGCACGGACATCGGATTTGATCACCCATGCTAACGAAATTCTGATTCGAATAGGCGAAATTTAGGAAGTACGTTACGTCTAATCGAAACTCATTCGTTAAAGCTCCACGATCAAGACGTCGGTACATCCAACTTCGATCAGCCGACATGATTCTGTCAATCAATGACAATTTTTTTGGTTAATGTCTTTAGGTGAGATTGTTCTATTCCATTCAAGATTTATGTTATTCGTACTGCACTTACGTTTTTATTTTAACTGTTAACTAATTATTCTAAATTTCGGCAGCATCTCCCTACAGTTCTCCGAATGCGCATATCATCTGGGCGCGTATCGGAGAACAAGAGAGATGTTGCCGAAATTTAGAATAATTAGTTAACAGTTAAAATAAAAACGTAAGTGTAGTACAAATAACTATATTCCCAAATTGTCCAATCAGGGACAATTCCCAAGTGGACGATTCCGGTGCACGTTCGAAGTGGACGATTCCGGTGCGCGTCCGATGTGGACGATTCCGGCGCGCGTCCGAAGTGGACGATTCCGGCGCGCGTCCGAAGTGGATAATTCCAAAATTAATCTAAACCCTAATAATTAATCTAACAAATTAAACAATTAATCTAAATAATTAATTAACAATTAATTAACAATTATAAAACAATAAAAAAAACATTTATTATACTACAAATTCCCGGCGCCGGCGTACAGTGGCCGGAGACACTGTCCGACCACTGTAAAAGGTCTGGCGGCGGCCATCGGCCGACCGCCGCCGGCCGAAACCCTTAAAAAAGGGTTTCGGTAGGATTTCCCGCTGGCCGCAACGGGAAGAGACGACCGGCCGGCGAGGCATACCTGAAAAAGTCGGCAGCAGCGGGAGGAGGAAGAGGCGTCGTAGGCGTCAACAACGGCGGCGAGAGGCGAGAGCAGGAGGCGGCGGCGGCAGCAGCGGGAGGAAGAAGGGTCGGGCGCGACTGCGTGCCCTATATAAACTTATCTGCAACGGCTCACTCGCCCGTTAGAAAGCCGTTGCTAATAAGTTATCATTAGCAACGGCTCACTTGTCCGTTAGAAAGCCGTTGCTGATAATTAAAATATTAGCAACGGCTCGCCTTTCCGTCAGAAAGCCGTTGCGGATAATTAAAATAATCCGCAACGGCTCGCGTGTCCGTTAGAACGCCGTTGCAGATACAAATATCTGCAACGGCTCGGGCGGCTGTAAGAATGTCGTTGCAAATAGCAATGGCTTGAGCGACCGTTGCTGATAGCCGTTGCTGAAGATCAAGTTTCTAGTAGTGTAAGTTTATCATCAGCAGCGCCTAACGTGTCCGTTAGAAAGTCGTTGCTAAGGTAATTAATATCTGCAACGGCTCACATGTCCGTTAGAACGTCGTTGCAAATGTAGCATATCTACAACGGCTTGAGCGACCGTTGCTGATAGTCGTTGCTGAAGACCCAATTTCTAGTAGTGCGAATAGAGGAGAATATATACTTTAACACTCACGAGATGGAGTTAATCAAAAATTCTATTGCTTGATTTATTTGCAACTAGCCTTTATATAGGCTTACATAAAAACTCACTAACATACCATGAATTAACTCTGAGATATATGTTACCTCAATAATATATAGTAACTCATGTTTGAGAGCCTGCAACTTCACTAATTGCCTAACTCTGTAAACATAAAGATAAAATTGCTAAAACAACATATAAAGATATGATTTACGTGGGTCACATGTGAGAAACACGACTCCTAACATAAACTTCCTGACTCTTTGCTTGATGATCTTCAAAAGTCAATGATAAATTTTTGGTGGGGTCAGAAAGAATCGGAGAGAAAGATGCACAAGATTAGGTGGGATATCTTATGTAGAGATAAAGCAGAAGGAGGGATGGGATTTAAAGACTTGAAAGCTTTGAACTTAGCCATACTTGCTAAGCAAGCTTGGAGGATTCTTACATGCCGTCACTCCTTGCTGCATAAAGTCTTTAGGCATAAGTATTTTCGCCATGGTTCTTTCATGGAGGCTACTGTGGGTAGCAATCCTTCTTGGGCTTGGCGAAGTATATTAGAAGGGTGGAGGGTAATAGAAAAGGGAATGAAATGATAGATTGGTTATGGCTCTTCTGTGCACATACAGTTTGATCCATGGGTTTCTGATTCTTATGCATTCATCATTCTTCAAGCGGCTTGCCTAGATTCGATCCTTATTTTGGTACGCCAACTTTTAAATGAGGATAGAACAAGAAAGGAAGACTTGGTCAGACGCTCTTTTTCTACTCCTATATCTGAGGCTATCTTACAAACTATACCCTCTCTTCATGATAATAAAGTTATTTGGACTTTGGAAAGAAATGATTTCTATTTAGTTAAATCAGGATATAAATTAGTCTTTCAACATTTTCATTCCTCTACAAGTGTGCGTTATTCCAATTTGCATATTAAAGAGCTTTGGAGATCAGTTTGTGGTCTTAACGTGCCTTCTAAAATAAGAGTTTTTATTTGAAAACTCATGCATGACCGTGTGTCGGTGCGTCATAAGCTAAGGGAGAGGTTTCCAAGTATTGGACTCTTGTCCTAGATGTGATGGGCCGATAGAGACCATTCAACATTATTTTTTGTCATGCCCTCATGAGAACCAGATTTGACAGATAACTCAGTTTATCACTCACGACTGGTGCCTATCATCAGATTACTTTTGGCAGTGGTGGCTTGAGCTGTATCAAAAGTTGAAGACTAACCAACATGGGGTAGAGCACATGGCACTAATAGCTTTTCTATCATGACGAATTTGGCTTGCTAGGAATGTCAAGATTTTTGAAGATGTTAATATCTCCCATCATGATATATGAGCTGTTGCTTACTCTCTTGCCTAGGAGTTTGGACGTCTTCAAGCAAATCTTTCATCAATCTTCTAAGCGACATTTGTAATTTTTTGATTTTATTATTTTTTTAGAAAATTTCACCGTATCTTTGATGCTATTGGTTTCATTGGAATCTTTGTATTATGTAATTTTTCTTTGTGGAATTTTTTAAATATGGATAGCTATCTTTGATAAAAAATATATATTAAAATATATTAATTAAAATATTATTATGATATTTAATCAAAATAATTTTGAAGCGTTCCATCGATCACTTGCACAGCGATGATTCCACGCGTGAAGAAGTAGCAGCAGCAGCGCCAGTAATGAAGGGATTGGGCCAAACCCTGCCAACAGTAGCCCGATCACGCCGTTGAGCTTCCTCGAGTGTACCACTGTCGTCTACGGCGACTGTACCTCTATCGTCTACAACCGCACCTCCTACACCTGGTCCGAAACCCGTTGTCGTTGCCTTCGCCACACCTCTGCCCTCTGCTCCCTCAGCATCGCCCGCGGCGATGTGGTACCTTCTCTTGCGCTTGTTCTTCTCCGTCTCCCCCATTACAACGAAGTAGATCTTTCAAAATCTGATATTGTTGGTTTTTTCTTCGTAAAAGTCTTCTTTTGTGTGTTTGTGTGCGTTTAAGTGTCAGTGATTGCCCCAAACGTTCCGGCGATGTACGAGATGCACTTCGGCGTGCCGATGAGCGGCGCCGTTCTCAACACCATCAACACCCGCACCATCTCCATCCTCCTCTGTCACAGCGGCTCGAAGCTCGTCTTCGTCGACGTCCTCTTCTGCCCCCTACTTGACGACGCCCTGCGCCTCTTTCCTGCCTCCGCCGAACCATCTCGAGTCGTCCCCATTGAAGACCGCCACGAGGTTGCACCGATTGAGAGCTCCTCCCTCACCTATGAGAGGCTCCTTGAAACGGGGAACCCGGAGTTCCGCTGGGTCCGACCCCTGTCCGAGTGGGACCCCATGGTCCTTAACTACACCTCCGGTACGACCTCCACCCCAAGGGGGTCGTCCACTGCCACCGCGGCCTCTACCTCGTGGCCGTCGACACCCTCATGGAATGGTCCTTGCCAAAGCGGCCCATGTTCCTGTGGACACTCCCCATGTTCCACGGCAACGGTTGGAGCTTCCCATAGGCTAGTGCAGCAGTCGGTGGCACCAATGCCTGCCTCTGCCGCTTCAACGCCGCCTCCGTCTTCGCTGCCATCAAGGCCCACCGGGTCACCCACCTTTGTGGTGCCCCCGTGGTTCTTAATATGCTGGCTAATGACCCTGACTCGGCTTGCCGTCCGCTCCCTGGCCCGGTCCGTGTCATCATTGGTGGGCCCCGCCGCGGCCCTGGTGCTTCTCCGCGCAGAGGCGCTCGGCTTCGCCATCTGTCATGTGTACGGCCTGACGGAGACGGGCGGGATGGCTTTGACGTACGCGTGGATGGATCAGTGGGACTAGGGCTGGCTTAAGGTTTTCCCTTAAGCTTCGATCTTTATTTTGATGATAACAAGCAAATATTTAATCTATATGTGAAGTTTTTAGTTTAGGTTGAGGTTGCGATAAACATGCGAACTTCGACGAACTTCGCTCGGAGAAACGAAAGAAAAGAATGTCAAGAAAGGCTCGGATGTAGATTGAGTAGATATCTTGTAATATACCATTAGGATCTCATCCCAAGCCTAATTGTAAAGTTATCCAAGTTGAAACTTGGTAACTAAACCCATAAAAAATGCATGCAAAAAAAATAAATTAAAAATCAGCCTCAGCCTAAGTTCGATTAACCAGTCAGTCGATCGAACAAGGCAGAAAAATAGCAGTAGTCACTTCGGTCGACCAGTCGATCGATCGAACAGATGCAAAAAATCGACAGTGGCTACTTCGGTCGACCGACCGAGGCCAAAAATTGGCAGTGTTTGCTTCGGTCGACCGGATAGCAGAGGAGCAGAATCGCGACTCAATCAATCGACCCTTCGATCGACCGAACAGAGCGGCAGAAGCAAAAATTGCCAGCGGTCGCTGGGCGGTCGATCGGTCGGTCGACCGACGATCGATCAACAAGCGATCGAACGACGTCCAATGGGCGAAAAAATGCCCGTTGAGTAGCCGTTCAGTTGAGGGTAAATACGCCTCACCTAACTCCTTTAATCTCTCTCAACAACTGAATTAAGCATTCAAGAGAGAGATTTGTGCCTTCTAGAGATCAATTGCTTGCGCTGACTTCTCCGATCAACGTTTTCTCAAGCGCTCATTCTTATTCAACTCGGGCTTCGATTCGGGCTCAACAACTTGGCGAGTTGAAGGCTCGAAGGCTTGGAAAAGAGCATTGGTTCTTAGTTTTATTTCTTAGCTCTTTTCATTGTAATTTTGAATGTTGTTTAAACTTATTTTAATTGGATTAGTTTGCTAGGTGTGCTAGTGTAAACACTTAGGATTTACTTTGTAGAATTATGTTTTGCCTAGGTGAATAGGTTTGAGGAGTTCTCAAAGAGATGAGAATCGAGTCCTCGGTTGTATTCAAAGGAAAACACAAGTTCTATAAAGTAGTTGGTTAGAAATCCTTGATGTGAAGCCAAGGTACTGGAGTAGGCGGTTGGCCGAACTACTATATTTCCTCGTGTTAGCATTGCCTTCTTGTTAGTTTATTGTTGTGCTTCATATTTGATAACGAATATTATTTAATTGCAGTTACATTCGGTTTAAGTTAAAATTGAGTAAAAAGAAAATTAAAGTAAATTGAAAAAAAATACACACTATTCAACCTCCCCTTCTAGTGTGGAATTTCACTTAACAATTGGTATCAGAGCAAGGTCGTAGGATTAGATTTAACAATCTTCCCTACAAGTTAAAATGACTAGTGAAATCCAACTAGCTCAATGGTTCTCTACTCATACTCTACCATTGTCCGATAGTAATAACTATGCTTACTGGAAGATTCATATGAATGACTTCCTACAATCACTAGGCATGAATGTATGGAGAATGATACAAGTAGAATATAAGCAACCAACTAAAAATATGTATGAGTGGGACCAAGAAGATATTAAACTCTTCAATGCAAATGCAAAGACGGTCAATGCATTATATTGCAGCCTATCAATTAATGAGTTCAATAGGATTTCTACTTATAAGTCCGCATATGAACTTTGGAAAGTCTTAGAGACTACACATGAAGATACTTCACAAGTTAAGGAATCTAAGATAAATCTCCTCATGCATGATTATGAATTATTCAAAATGTTACCGCAAGAATCTATTGATGTCATGTATGCTCGATTTCAAAATATTACAAATGACTTAGCTAATCTTGGTATAGAGATAAAGGAAGAGGAGAATGTAAGAAAGCTTCTTCGTTCACTTCCAAAAGCTTGGGAGCCCAAGATCATTGCAATCATGGAAGCGAAGGAAATAAGCACCTTGAAGATCACCGAGCTCATTGGGTCTCTCATGACACATGAGACCCATATGAAACAATACAATGAGGAAGATGCTCCCAAAGGCAAGACCATTGCCCTAAAAGCATCACACCGGGGTGAAGAATCCTCATCATCCGAGGAAGATACGGGTGATTTTAAGGAAATGACAATGTTGGTGAGAAGATTCATGAGCTTCATGAGAGGAGGAATGAGAAAAGGAAGAGCAGGCTACACATGCTACAATTGCAACAAGACTGAGCATCTAAGGAAGGATTGCCCACTTCTCAAAATGGCTTCCACCTCCAACCCTCACAAAAAGGACAAATACAAGAAGAAAAAGACAATGATGGCTTCGTGGGATGAAAGCGAGCCTTCATCAAGTGAAGAAGACTAAAAGAGTAAAAAGACGAATCTTTGCTTGATGACAAATGACCATGAGGTAAGATTTACATTTGGTGAGCTTTCATTTACTCAAGAAGAACTAGAAAATAAATTTGATCAAATGCATGATGAATTTAATGCTATTAAGAGAAAGTTTAAAAGCTTAAAAATGACAATAAATCTTTAGAGCTTGAAAATGATAGCTTACTACTCTTATGCAATGCTTTGAGGAAAGAAGTAGATACCCTTAAGGAAGAGAAACATACCCTAGATGAAGCTAAGAAAAACCTAGAACATGACAACAAAAAATTAGAAGATGAAAACAAGTACCTAAGTGATCAAGTAGAGCACTTGAATGATAACATGCTAACATTAAAAAGGAAACTTTGCATGCTAAATGAAAAAATGGCAACCTTACAAAATGTCATGCCTAGAGTTGTCCATGCCAAAAAGTCATCACACTTCCATGCTCACACACACAATAGAAGGAAGTTTAATAGAAATTATTTTTCATGTAGTATTTGGTCATATGGCTAAAGATTGTGCATTAAGGAGGAACCCACATGCTAGATTCACTTGGATTCCTAAGATGACTAACACTCAAGGACCCAAGAAAATTTGGGTACCTAAAATAGTTTCTTCTCCTTTTGTAGATGGAGAAACATCCTCAAGCAAGTAGAAGCACATGGATATTTGATAGTGGTTGCTCAAAACACATACGGATGATATCAACCTATTTGCAACCCTATCAAGCAAAGATGGAGGACACGTGAAATTTGGAGATAATGACAAAGGTAAGATTATTGGCATTGGTGATATAGGTATACTTCCTTACCCATGCATTAAAAATATTTTACTAGTTGATGGGTTAAAGCATAACTTGATTAGCATATCTCAATTGTGTGACAATGAATATGTAATTATCTTTGAAGCATCTAAATGTATCATTAGGAGTGCACTATCTAATGAAATTATGTTTATTGAAAATAGGTAAGAAAATATCTACATATTAGATTTAAATGTCTTGCATAATCTCCATGTTAGATGCTTGGTTGTCATGAAAAATGACTCTTGGTTGTGGCATAGAAGGCTAGGATATGCTAGCATGAGCCTCATTCAAAAAATATCTAAGAAGGAACTAGTTAAATGATTACCCAAGATAAAATTTGAAAAAGACAAACTTTGTGATGCATGTCAACTAGACAAGCAAGTTAAATCTTCATTTTATAGCATTAATCAAGTAAACACATCTAGAACTCTTGAACTTATGCATATGGATCTTTTTGGTCCATGTGATGTAGCTAGTCTAGGTGGAAAACTATATTGCTATATGCTAGTTGATGACTTCTCTAGATTTACATGAGTTTTCTTTTTAGCTAAGAAAAAATGAAACTTTTGATTTTTTTTCAAAATTAGAAGTGATAATAGAGGAGAATTTAAAACTGAATTTTTTTTCGAATTTTCTGATGATTTGGGTATTGAACGCACATTTTCTTCCCCCTAGACCCCTCAACAAAATGAGGTGGTTGAGAGGAAGAATAGAACCTTACAAGAGATGGCTAGGACCATGCTTTGTGAAAATAATTTGCCTAAGTATTTTTGGGCCGAAGCCATAAATATCTCTTGTTATGTGCTTAATCACGTTTTATTGAGACCTAAAATTAAGAAAATACCTTTTGAGCTTTGGAATGGAAAAATCCCAAGTGTAGGATATTTTCATATTTTTGGATGTAAATGTTTTATCTTAAACACTAAGGAGCATTTAGAAAAATTTGATTCTAAATCTGATGAAGGCATTTTCCTAGGTTACTCCAATAACTCTAAGGCATATAGAGTATATAATCGTAGAACCATAATTGTTGAAGAATCTATGTATGTCACATTTGATGAAACTAATGATTCTTTTAGAAATGTTAGAATTGTGAATTCACCAAAAATAAATACCAACTTTTTGAGATTTTGTAGTCGTGACGAGTAGGGTCGAATCCACATAGACTGGTTAGTTTCAAATTCTTTCAAAACTAGAAATTAAATGGAATAAATTAAAAAGTGGAGGGTTTGATTAGATGCAAGATGACGTAAATAAAAACAGTAATTAAAAATAGTAATTAAAATTAAGGAGAAATCAATGAGAGGAAGGTCAAGCTAAAGGTACGTTCTCGATTTCGGTTCGTAGGATTGATCATAAACATAAGGATGAGTTCCTTTATTTCTAGCAATTGAATAGATTATGTGAATTGAACAACAATCTGACATGTCATATTAATTCAAGAATTCCATTAGCACGGATTGAACAGCAACCTCGACTAATTTGCCTCTAAATTCGTCATGGAACAATCATACCAGAAGACTAGCTATTGTCCTAATAATCTGGTAACAGACCGACAATTAAAAAGGAACAATAGAATAGTTTATGTAGGAAATAAATGAATACTAGAAAGTAAAAGATGTTAAGCACAGAGGAATCTCAAAACTCGTAGAACCGAAATGTAGAATCGTCCTTTAGCTAGAAATAAGTGAATTAGCCACACATCGCTAACACAAACAATTTCATTCTCCAAAAATTACTATTGAATTCAAACTTAATTCTGAAGAGCAAAACTAAAAAGAAGGCTAAAACTAAGAATTGTCAGCCATGTTCATTACAATTTTTCTCCTCTTATAGGAGACTTCCAAACCTAACTAGAATAGTAAATACAAATCAAATCAACCTTACATGGCAATAAACTAACAACCAAATATTATGATTTAATGTTTTAGACACAAATGGATTGTCCAAATTCGCATGGAAACATGGAAGCAAAATTTCAGCTTCTAACATGGTAAATTCTGAATCTGTCACATGCATCTCTGCTAAGGCGTGGGCACGTCCAAGGCAGCGCGACCAGGTCCAGCTGTCTTTCCAATTTCCAGCTTCCAAAAAACGTGCAAAAAGATTGCTTTTAATTTTTTTCCATCATTTGTTGCCTCAAAGTTAAATAAAATAATAATAACATTTTAGGAAGTATTTAATTCGAATTTAGCATGAAAATAAGCAACAAAAGATGGAAAATAAATATGTCATCAATCCATGTAATGCATCTTTTGATTTAATCGATTTTTCGGACGCAAATTTTGCCGGGTGTAGAGTAGATAGAAAAAATACTTGTGGGTGTTGTCAATTCCTAGGAGTGAGTCTTGTCTCTTGGTTTTCAAAGAAACAAAACTCAATTGCACTTTCAACTACTGAAGCGGAATACATCACTGCGGCTAGTTGTTGTGCACAAGTCCTATGGATGAAACAAACCCTTTTGGATTATGGACTTAAGTATTCTTGCATACCTATACATTGTGATAACACTAGTGTAATCAATTTAACAAAAAATTCTATTTTACACTCTAGGACTAAACATATTGATCTAAGGCACCATTTTCTTAGGGATAATGTAGCAAAGAGAAATATATCAGTGGAATTTGTATCCAGGGACAAACAATTTGCCGATATATTTACAAAATCCTTGAGTGAGGAAAGCTTTACAAATTTAAGAATGCAATTAGGAATTTGTATTTTTCCACGTGGTTAAAAGTTTTGTTTCAAAACATACATGTTTTAAAATTGCATTGTACAAGGTATCATCACACTTATGTATTGCCCTGTAGTGGGACTTTGCGACTTATTAATGTTTGTCTTCTTTAGGCTTATATTAATAGGAAGGACTATAGTGGTAGATGATATTTGATTTTATGACTTTCTTGGTTTTCATGATGGAACTCATTAATTGTACCTTAGCTCTTACCCTTTTTGATTGATGTCAAAAGGGGGAGGAAAAAAAGAAGAAAAAAGAAGTAAGGTCACATTTGTTTTATGATGTATATAGATAGCGAGAGTTACAAGCATGTTATGCACATTGATAGGGGGAGTATATGTTAAGTTAAGTTATGTATTGTGTATGCCTTAACTCAAACTCGCAAATAATACTTATCGTTTTCTTCAAATTTCATGTTATGTTTGTCATCATCAAAAATGGGGAGATTGTTGGCTTAAGGTTTCCCCTTAAGCTTCGATCGTCATTTTGATGATAACAAACAATTATTTAATCTATATGTGAAGTTTTGAGTTTAGGTTGAGGTTGCGATAAGCATGCAATTATTTAATCTATATGTGAAGTTTTGAGTTTAGGTTGAGGTTGCGATAAGCATGCGAACTTCGGCAAACTTCGCTCAGAGAAACAAAAGAAAAGAATGTCAAGAAAGGCTCGGGTGTAGGTTGAGTAGATATCTTGTAATTAATATACCCCTAGGATCTCATCCCAAGTGTAATTGTAAAGTTATCCAAGTTGAAATTTGGTAACTAAACCCATAAAAAAAGCATGCATAAAAGATAAGTTAAAAATCAACCTCAGCCTAAGTTCGGTCGACCTGTCGATTGACCGAACAAGGCAGAAAAATGGCGGTAGCCACAACGGTCGACCGGTCGATCGACCGAACAGATGCAAAAATCGATAGTGGCTACTTCGGCCAATCGACCGAGGCCAAAAGCTAGCAGTGTCTGCTTCGGTCGACCGAGCGATCGACCGGATAGTAGAGGAGCAGAATCACGACTCAATCGGTTGACCCTCCGGTCGACCGAACAGAGCAGAAGAAGCAAAAATTGTCAGCGATCGATCGGTCGGTCGACCGACGATCGACCGAATGACGTCCAACGGGCGAAAAAATGCCCGTGAAGCAGCCGTTCAATTGAGGGGTTATAAATACCCCTCACCTAACTCCTTTAACCTCTCTCAACAACTGAATTAAGCATTCAAGAGAGATTTATGTCTTCTATAGATCAATTGCTTGCGCTCGCTTCTCCGATCAACGTTTTCTCAAGCGCTCATTCTTACTCAACTCGGACTTCGATTCGGGCTCAACAACTTGGCAAGTTGAAGGCTTGAAGGCTTGGAAAAGAGCATTGATTCTTGGTTTTATTTCTTAGCTCTTTTCATTGTAATTTTGAGTGTTGTTTAAACTTGTTTTAATTGGATTAGCTTGCTAGGTGTGCTAGTGTAAATACTTAGGGTTTACTTTGTAGAATTATATTTTGCCTAGGTGAATAGGTTTGAGGAGTTCTCAAAGAGGTGAGAATCAAGTCATTGGTTGTATTCATAGGGAAACACAAGTTTTATAAAGTAGTTGGTTAGAAATTCTTGGTGTAGAGCCACGGTAGTGGAGTAGGCGGTTGGCCGAACCACTATATTTCCTCGTGTTAGCATTGCCTTGCTTGTTACTTTATTGTTGTGCTTCATATTTGATAACAAACATTATTTAGTTGCAATTGCATTCGGTTTAAGTTAAAATTGAGTAAAAAGAAAATTGAAGTAAATTGAAAAAGAATATACACTATTCAACCTCCCCTTCTAGTGTGGAATTTCAATTAACAGGGAGAACCCAGGGCGAGGTCGTGGAGCACGGCTGCGGCGTGATGCTATGCTACCTGAAGGACCCGGACGGGATGGCGAATGCGATGCGGCCGAACAGGTGGTTCTACACAGGGGACGTTGGTGTCATGCACGCTGACGGCTATATCAAGATCAATGACTGGTCCAAGGACGTTATAATCAACGGCGGGGAGAACGTGAACAACATGGAGGTGGAGTCTGTGCTGTACATGCATCAGACTGTGAACGAAGCGGCGGTGGTGGCGCGGCCGGATTAGCACTGGGGGAGACGTTATGTGCCTCAAGGATGGAGCGACGGGGCTGACAGAGAGGGAGTTGATAGTGTGGTGTCGGGGGCGAATGCCGCACTACACGGTGCCGAAGACGGTGGCGTTCTAGAAGGATCTGCTGAAGACGTCGACGGAGAAGATATAGAAGTATCTGCTGTGGGAGATGGCCAAGAAGATGGGCGCGGCTCGACTGAGTCGCATGTTGGCTGTGAGCCTGTGACTCGGGGCGAGTTGACTCGGAGCATCCGTGTGTTGTTATCAAAATTCTAAAGCATATATAAGTAAGAAAATAAATACCTCTTCTTTTTCTTTCCATTTCTAATCATAGAGAGGAGAAATTATTATTTTTTTGTATTTTGAAGAAAAAAAATGTTCCCAATAATAAATTAAACAAAAAAATTGATGGACACCACATCAATTTAAACTTAAGCCGAAAGATAATTATTGATGGACTTATAATGACAAAGTATACAGCAACAAATGATGATCCCGACTCATGAGGGATAGATTTGTTGATGCCTTATGCGTGGAATCCAAGTATCTTGATGGAGCGGCGGGGCTAACAGAGACGGAGTTGATAGGGTGGTGCCGTGAGTGAATGTCACACTACACGGTGCTGAAGACGGTGGTGTTTAGGAAGTATGTGCCTAAGATGTCGACGGGGAAGATACAGAAGAATTTGCTGCGGGAGATGGCCAAGAAGATGGGCGCGACTCGGTTGAGTCGCATGTAGGCTATGAACCTGACTCAGGGCGAGTTGACTCGGAGCATCCATATGTCGTTATCTAAATTCTAAAGCATATATAAGTAATGGACTTATAAATGACAAAGTATACAACAAATGATGATCCCAACTCATAACTATCACATGCTAGGTACATATTAGTAGTTTAGTGATTAGACATTTAGAATATTGTATAATGGTCATGAATTCGATCCCTAATTATATTATATCTTGTCATGAGTTTGATCTCTAGTTGCGATGCCTCATGGGACCATGATGACAATAAGGTTGGTTCATTTTGAGGGATAGGTTTGTTGATGCCTTATGCGTGGAGTCCAAGTATCTCAATGGAGCGTTGGGGTTGACAAAGACAGAGTTGATAGGGTGGTGCCGTGAGAGAATGCCACACTACACGGTGCTGAAGATGGTGGTGTTCAGGAAGGATTTGCCGAAGACGTCGACGGGGAAGATACAGAAATACCTGCTGCAGGAGATAGCCAAGAAGATGGGCGCGGCTCGGCTGAGTTGCATGTAGGCTGTGAGCTTCTGACTCAGGGTGAGTTGACTCGGAGCATCCATATGTTGTTATCTAAATTCTAAAGCATGTATAAGTAAGAAAATAAATACCTCTTTTTTTGTTTCCATTTCTAATCAAAGAGAGGAAAAATTGTTTCTTTTGTATTTTGAAGAAAAAAAATGTTCCCAATAATTAATATAACAAAAAAATTGATGGACCCGACATCAATATAAGCTTAGACCGAAAGATACTTATTGATGAACTTATAAATGACAAAGTATACAACAAATGATGATCCCGACTCATAACTATCACATGCTATGTACATATTTGTAGTTTAGTGATTAAACATTTAGACATATTGTATAATGGTCATGAATTTGATCCCTAATTATGGTAATGTATATTGTCATGAGTTTGATCTCTAGTTGTTCGTGATGCCTCATGGCACTACTAAAAAAATTGGTTTTTGCGACGGCACAGGATGCGGTCGCAGATGCGACGGGTCTGCGATCACTGTCCATTGGGGTCGCGGACTGGCCAGGGTTGCGACGGTATTGCGACCGCCTTCAGTGCCGTCGCAAAATAGCGACAACACTGCGACCGCCTCGATTGCCGTCGCAATATAGCGACCGTTTGGTGACCATTTGCGATTGTCACGTTGCGACCGGTTTTGCCGTCGCAAAATGTTATTAAATTCCCCCGCCCAATCTTTTTTTTTCACTTCCCCTGCTCGATCAACCCAATCTCTGCCGCCGCACGCCGACCGCCGCACACCAATCGCCGCCCGCTGCTCGCCGCCTGCTGCTCGTCGCCCGCCACAAGCAGGCCACTGATATTCTCTCTCTCTCTCTCTCTCGTCCGAAACCCTAGTCGACGGCTAGGGTTGTGTCTGAAACCCTAGATTTGGTGTATTCTGGTAATTGTCTGAAACCCAATCAAACTACTCTATGCTAGTGGGAAAACAACTAAAGAAGAAAAGGAAACAAGAGCAAATTATTCAAACTGAATGCAAACTTGTTTCTCAAATCCATAGAACCAACCGCCATCATACCTGAGATGCAGACACAAAAAGCCATTTCAATTAAGAAATGTTTGAGACACAAAAGATGCATAATCTTGATATTGTGATACCATAATAGCATAATTATGATATTGGTTCATATCATAATTTCTACTTTATGATATGAACCATTCAGTGTAAAATAGCCATCTAGTGTTTTATACTTGAAACTTAATGTTCATATCTAGTATCAGATTCACTTATTCAGTCTTCATTCTACTTCAATTTGCTCAACAATGGTGAGATATACTAAACTCAATTGTGTTCTAACGATGACTTGTACTCCTGCATAGTAGCTATGGTGAGATGTACTAAACTCAATTGTGTTTTAATGATTGCTAGAGGAAAAGAAAAGTAGCAAGAATTTCTGTTCTGATGTTACTCAAAGTTATTAGGACAAATACATGGGCTTGATCCATGCTTAGTGAATTGTTGAGCTGTCAAAAGTAACATCAACTACTTAATTTGTCTTCTCACCGTTCACTTTTTCATTTATAGAGTTGTGGTAGCAAGATCATGGGATACTTGTCATTCTATTGGATTATACTTTAATGAGAATGATAATAGAGCTCACATGGACACATTTTCATTTGAACTTTGTTCTCATTTGGTTCCATACTTCCTCTGTGCGTATGTTATTGCATTTTTATTACTAAAAGCAGGTACTGTCTCCAACTTGGTCCATGATCTGAGTTTTTATCATTTGGTTCCATAATATGATTGTCTTAAATGATATTCTTTTACTGATTGAAAGAATCAATCAACTCCTAAGAAAAATTTCATTACTCTTCTCCTTGTGCTGTAGATGGTATGACCAAGTTTTAGATGCCTATACAAGATGCTAAAACACCTCACATATTGATCCAATTAAGATTTGGACAAAACATTTCAGTACCAAATGGGGAACCCAACAAAGTACTTGGGTCCCAAGTACTTTGATCATCATCACTTCTGTTTGACTTAAGCATCAATTGATTCCTCTTGTTGCTCGAGTGGACATGGGACCTTGTTCTTCTTCCTAAGGAGTTCACTTAAGCATCAATTGATATATCAGAGAATTATTAGTCAATACTCTTGTTCAGTTTGTAGAGACTCCTGAGCTAACCAGATCAGCAGACATAAATAGTGGGTGAAAATGATATGATCCAAGTGCTCACCCTCCCCTTAATTGTTTTTCTTTTTCTTTCTTTTATTTTCTTCAGCAGCTCCCTGGTTTGAATCATTCAACCTAAAATGATGAGTCATGCATGACAAACATGATCCCTACCTCTTAAAATAATGAAACCTTAAGAAGAAAAGCCTAACTTTTCTTGGCGTGATTACAATATTTTGGATTAATTGCCAAGTGAATGCCTTGCTCTGATATCCAAATGAGCACCAGCTTTTTTACTTTCAAGGACACGCAGTCTAATTCCAATTTTTTTTTTAAAAAAAAATCATTGTACTAAAATTATCTTGTGGGTGATAAAATTTTTTTGAAGGGACAAATTACAAGTAAGATGATGTGTACTTTCTGTGAGGATGGCATGTTGCCTTGTGGGATGACATAATCTTTTAGCTGAATCACATCAATTATTGTGGAGACTAATGCTTTCAACATCATTTTAAACATCATTTTATTCATGAACATGCATGCTTAGGGCAAAAAAAAAAGGCTTGAGAAATAAGGACCACATGGACTTTGTCATTGCTGTCATATTCCTTTTCAAGAATCCCATTCAGATAGGTGCATTACTTAAACAATTAGCAATCAACTTTTGCTTGATTCTCTTTTAGTTATTTGCCTATAATACATATAAACTTTTACATAGATACTGATAAGTAAAGCTAACAATCCAGGTTAATTAGTCCTAAATGTGTTATGTGAATCATATGCATGTATTTGATCTAGGATATGAAATTTTTTGGTCGAACATTTTTAAATTGGGGCAATCATATATATGCATCATGATATAATGTACACAATGAATTTAGGGTTCCTAAATATAATCCCCATTTTAATCAGATATTTGTATTTCATTAATCTCTATTTCAGGTTCATATTGTCTTGAAGGAACTCATTAAAATCTATTGCTGAAATAGAGGTTTTATATTCTCTAAGAACAAATGTACTTCATAGCAATGTCTTAAAATTTTCATACCATATGCATGCTTTGTGTCATTGGTTATTTTCATACCATATGCTGGCAATATTTAAAATTAAACACAATTGATTCTTTCCGGCTGAGATAATTAATATTTTAATTTCCAAGTAAATATTAATTAGCAAGCTAGTATATAATTCTTTGTATGTGTAGATATATATCAATGCACAGCATATCAATGTAGATCTTCTTTAAACATGATTTTATTGTCAAAAGTACCAAACTTCTTAATTCATATGTTATTGTTTATTAAGAGCTAAACTCTGATTGGTATAATTTGATTACCAAGTTGGATGCAAAGCTAAACTCTTGGCAAGGTCGACTTCTTTGAAATGCCTCCCTTTTGTCGCTCATGGAGCAGCTCTTCCTTTTGTCGTAATGCCTCCCCTATTTGGCGTGATATGATCTCCTTTCTTGAGTTGATCAGATTGGGTACTTCCATTAAGGTGGGGGTCGGACATCGGGTGAGCCTATGAACTGACCCTTGGCTCGATGGATACTGCCCTATGTTCAAATTTCCTAATCTTTATTCCTTCTCAACGAACCGGAGCTGCTCTGTATTCGAAGCCAGAAACACACTTGAAGATGGCACATTCGATGGCTGGAACTTATCCTTCACCTACCCTATAGATGCAGAGTCCCTTTCCCATTTTATAGAAGATTTAAATAGACTTTCCTTATCATCGGCAGACGATTGTATCGGCTGGAGATGGTCTTCTGACGGCATATATTCCACTAGCAGTATATATCAGATCCTCTCCTTTCGCGGGATCGCTTCACACTCATCTGCGATTCTATGGAGTCTTAAACTTCCACCAAAAATCTCCACATTTGGGTGGTTATGGATGCGGAACAGATTGCTGACTCGCGATCGCGTTGCAAAATAGTGTATAATATTGGATGAAGACTGCCCACTTTGTTCTAGAAACAAAGAATCACATCTTCATCTTTTCTCAGAATGCGATTTCATTTCAACTGGATGGACTTATTTCCTTTCGGGTCTACATATTTCGTTCTTCCATATCTTCACACCTGCTCAATGCTCTAGAAACTGCTCGAGTTCATCCCTCTTCCGAGACAAATTGAAGCTAACTCTGATATGGTGTTGGTTCATATGGTTCGAACGCAACTCGCGGATATTTGAAGAGCGAGGATCTACCCCTCAATCATTGGCTGTTGCGGCTGCAAGTTACCTTGATTGTTGTATCAAATGTCTTTCCTGACATTAGGTTGTACGCCTATGGCCATACTATATTTTTTCGTTTTTAGACTTACTTTTTTCCCTTCTCCCCCTCACCTGTAATCTTTTCAACTCTTTTGAATAAGATTCCAGGTATTCAAAGTTCAAAAAAAAAATATGTTATTGTTTATTAAGAGCAGGTTACTATTTGCTGTCAAAAGTACCAAACTTCTTGATTCTTTTCTTCTTGTTATTTGAGAAGCAATAGATAGGAGTAGAAGTGTGCATGAATTGAATTGGGTCGAATGCTGAAAATTTAAACCCAATTCAGGTTGGTATTTTTCAATATTAATTCAGTCCAATTAATATGTCAACTCAATTCTACACTATTAATGCATAATTTGTCGGTATAATTTTAGGATTGAAATTGAAAATAATATTATGATTCGCGAGTTGATAAAGTGACACGAACTTATTGACCATTCCATTTGCGAGTTGATAAAGTGACACGATCATAATTTTTTTTACAATACCTTAGATCCGTTCGGAGATCGTATCGTTGTCTATAAGAAGTACAAAACTTATAGATTCTTTACAATTTTTGAATTGTCCTTGATCGGACAGTTTGAGATCAAAATTATTTTACTTGCAGTTAAATATATATTTTTAACATTCATTTCAGTTTGAAATTCTAGCAGATATCACTTGTTCTCCAAGTATGCACCTAGATGATATGCATACTTGGAGAACTGTAGAAAAATGCTAACGAAATTTCGACTGAAATTGAATGTTAAAAAGAATATTTAAATGCAAGTAGAATAATTTGATTCCCGAATGGAATAGGACCACCCCACTTATGAATATTTCTAAAGAAGTAATTATTGTGATATATCACGTCCAGAATCATGACGGAAGATCGTAGTTAGATGTACCATCGGATGTACCGTGGAGGTTTACTTGAAGAATTCAAGAGCGGTGTATAGAAGGTCTTTAGCGACCGTTTTACGATGGTATCGTCCGTCGCAAATATCTTGATTTTTAGTAGTGTGGGACCACGATGACAATAATGTTGGTTCATTTTGAGGGATAGCTTTGTTGGTACCTTATGAGTGGAGTCCAAGTATCTTGTCTATTCTCGTGTGCTTGAATGTGAGATTTTAGTTGGTTTTCATTCTAAGTAGAAATCTGATTCAAAGGTATTGGTTGATAATATCAGTCAAATTTTGTGGCAAACTAAGACTTGCACTTGCAATATTAGCTGTTGTTTGATTAGCGAAAATTATTTTTCGATTTGATTTTACTGAAAATGAAAACTTAATTATAAAAATATGATTTCAGTCTCTAATTTTTTAGTTATTTAAAAATATATTTGTTTGATGAAAACAATATGGATTTTAGTTTGTCGAAAGTAGTCGAAATTTATTTGATTATAGGAAATAATATAATTTTTTATTAAATAGTTCCACTAATAATTTGGTGTTGAATAAAGGGTTAATTACACTATATATCCTGAACTTTAGAGGTATTTTTAATATTGACCCGAACTTTCGATTGTATCAATTTTATACTCTAATTTTCAATTTGTATATCTCATAGTCAAGTCACCGTGAATCTTACCGTTTGATTGCTAACGTGACTTTGCATACGTGTATCAGAAACCATAAAATATGGAAAAATAATTATTCACTGCTACGTCAGCAACAAATCTAAACTTGAATAAATTATGTTAAAAAATACACGTCAGCATTATACTATTTATCCCGAACTTTAGTGGTATTCTCAATTTTGACTCGAACTTTCAGTTTGTATCAATTTTATATTCTAATTTTTAATTCGTTTCAATAATATCCTAACGTCAAGTCACCATGAATTTTATGGTTTGATTGCTGACGTGGCTTTGCATACGTGTACCAGAAAATATAAAATATGAAAAGAAAATCTATCCACTATCATGTCAGTGGATTCCATGTAAATATTTACATGCATGTAACTATGTTTTGAAACCATATAACACATTCATTTAGGGAAAAAATAGAGGAATGAAATTGATGTATCAAAGAATGAAGACCCCGAATATGTATTTACTTGGTGCTTGAGTTGTTGTATGCTTGGCTACTTGGTCCATTGTTGGTTGATGAGATAGTTTGGTTGTAGTTTATCTATTTTGGCAACTTGTTCGTACCAATGGCAGTTTATATTTGAGTTAAGATGTAAATTACATTAGATAATGTGTACTGATTAAGAGTAATCAATGGTATTTGTTGGTATCAGTACACAATGATTAATTAATTATTCAATGAATATTGATTTGTTGGTATCAATTATTTACTTATTCAGTGTTTACTGTAAATATTATTTTCTGCATCAAATCATTGTATTAAGATGTTTACTGATGTTGTTAATTGCACCTGGTATACTGATATTATTAAGTTACATAGTTTTCTGCATCAAACCATTTAATTTATTTCTAGAACCTTAGGTATAATGTTGTTAACTGCACTTGGTATAATGATACAATGCTTATTTCTACATCAATATACAATATACCAGGTATAGTAAATATCAAAAATTGCATCAGTAACATCAAACACTGCATCATTTCTGAATGTTCCATGCTGTAGTAACTTGTTGCAGACTAATATTGACTACTGCAGTTACCTACACGTAAATGTTTACATGACATCCATTGACGTGGCAACGGATACATTTTTCTTCTTCATATTTTATGTTTTCGAGTACACATGCAAAGTCACGTCATCAATCAAACGACAAGATTCACGGTGACTTGACGATGGGATGTTATTAAAACGAATTGAAAATTAAGGTATAAATTTGATACAATCGAAAGTTCGGATCAAAATTGGAAATACCCCTAAAGTTCAGGATATATAATGTAATGCTAACGTGTATTTTTTATTCAAGTTTAAATTTGTTGCTGACGTGGCACGCTGACATGGCAGTGAATATATTTTTTTATATTTTATATTTTCTAGTACACGTATGCAAAGTCACGTCAGCAATCAAACGACAAAATTCACGATGACTTGACGATAGAATATTATTGAAATAAATTAAAAATTGAGATATAAAATTGATACAATCGAAAGTTCGGATCAAAATTAAAAATACCCCTAAGTATATGATATACAGTGTAATTAACCCTTGAATAAATAGTAAACTAATTAACGATAAACAGTACTTGAAATTTAATGTGATTATAAAAGAAAGTCACCTACTAATAAAAGTAAGAGAACTCATTATCTTATAATGTAACTTGGTCTACAAGTACCAAAACTAAGTTAAAAATAAAAAATATGAGTATTAAAAGAATTGAAGTCATTTTTACTCAAGGCTTTGCTACGCAGGTCTTTTAACAAAAATGCATCAATTTAAAATAAATTTAATTATATTTTCTTTGATGACCGGCCAATGTTATTAGCTTTGTAACATAATTATCTATTTTATTTTATAATTAACCTATTATAAATCTAATAAAAAGAAATTTATTGAAGAAAATCACTCGCTAATAAAAGTAAGAGGAATTATTATGTACCAATGTAACTTGGACTACAACTATCAAAATTAAGTTAAAAACTAAAATATGAATTTTTAAAAAAGTTGAATTTTTAATCAATTTAAAAAACAAATAACTCGTGATCAATGTTACGCGCTTCTTAACATAATTATCTATTTTATTTTGTAATTAACCTATTATAAAGATAAAAAAGCTTTATTGGTTTACAAAATATTAATTATGTATTTGTAGTTAGTTTATAAAATTATTTTTTACTAATATAGTTGTAAAATAATTGTAAATTTTAATTAGATTATTGATAACTTAAGATTGTGTTTTGTTCAATTAGATATTAAATAAATTAGTAAAAATAATAAATTTCCAAAAAATGAGTTAAATGATCTAAAATGAGTTTTGATTAAATTATAAATAGATCGATTCTAAGAAAATTGAATTATTTAAAAAATTAGGTTCGGTTCACTTAGATATAAATTGATTTAATTAATTTATCAATTTAAGAAAATCATTTGTGTTGAAATGATGAGTTTGATTTATTTGAAAGTTAATCGATTTTATAAAAATGTTTATAATTATAATATTTATTTTTATATTGGAATCAACTATCTTAAAACAATAGAAAATTATTTTTCTTAAGAAAACTAATTCTAGTTTCAATTTGGCTTCACGAAAACACCAAATAATATTAATTTTGGTTTCGTGAAACTGAAACCACGAAAGCAGACTTCAAAAATTGTATCATGTGCTCGACTTTAACTAACTACTTTGTATAAATTAAAGTAGTTAAGAGTGGCCTCCGCTGATTGCTTGAACTCTGGTAGATTTTGGGTTTGGTATGCGAGCATAGTTAGGTGATTTCAGGCCCGAGAATATTGTCACTTTCAAGTATTCAAATTCTCATGAAGTTCGTTAAAAAACAATATCGTGCAAAATCTCCGACGATAATTGGTAGGAGAGAGGAGAGACGCTCTCATGATCAATATTAATACAACCCCAAAAAAACATTGTAAATAGGGGTGCAAGTGAGCTTGGATCAACTCAATGAAAACTTGAACTCAACTCATCGATCTTATCGAGCTTGAGCCAAGCTCAAGTCGAGCTTTATATGTGAATGAGTCGCACTTGAGCTAACCAATACTTGACTCGAGGAGCTCGCGATCGAGCTTAATCCATCTTTACAAGTGAGTTTATGTTTGAGCTCATTCACAAGCTAAATTGAGCTCGATAGATTTCGAGCCCACATAGCTCCTTCTTGAGTCGAGTTTAATTGAGCTTGTTCACGAGCTCACTGAAGCTTGAAAAAATAAACAAGCCTAACGAGCTATGCTCGAATTACTCGAGTATAACTTGAGCCTAGAGATCGAAGCTCGAGCTCGAGTTCAAGCTCAGCAGTTTTTAAACAAGCCGAGCTGAACGAGCTCGGCTCAACTTGATTGCAACTCTAACGACAAACAATTAAATTAAGAAAGTTACAATAACAACTTACTCAGAATCAGATACCTAGAATCGGAATCAGTACCTGAAACATATACCCTAGAACATGTTTCTTGGTATCCTGAAATTTGTCATTTACAGGTTCCAACAAGTTACCCTGGAATATTCTATCATGAAATTTGTAATTTATAGATTCCAACAAGGGTACATGAAACCTGTACTACACCACATATTTCGAGTAGGGTCTGATTCTAGCTCCCAACATGATAGAGTCCGAGATTCAAATTTAAGAACCAATCCTATACATGATAAGATTTAGGTATCATGAAAAATACAAGATATCCAAACCCGCTCACCCTTAAATTTGAGCATGAAAAAATCTTGACGGGCAATCAAATTGTAATCAATGTTTTATTCTTTTTTGCATTATCGACAATTTTTCTTAATTTCCTCTTCATCTAAAGATAATACAATTATATATTAATCCATAAAAATCATAAAAAATTACTATATGAATTATTACAATCACTCAACAAATTCCAATGTATATAACAATTATATATTTTTATTATATCAATTATATTGTTTTTTGTTTAACCTGTATTAATTTTACATTGATGGACATTTAATTCACGAGCATATATTTTCTTGCAATATTATATTAACCCAATTATTCTTTAACTCTATCATTTAATTATATATAGAACTAGAAAATAGGCCAGCATTACTTTCATCTACAATTTTGAGCAGTTCCTCCGTACAAAATGTATAAACGAGGGAACATGAATTTTGAATGACTGAACATGAATTTTGAATGACTGAATTTGAATTAGTTTAAACTAACTAAGCCTTATTTTTCTCTCATCATTGTACTTGTCAGCATGCGATAAATCCTATTTGGGGATGCACAAAATGCTCCGATAATGACGTCACGAGTCACGAGACTCGGCTTCGCAGCGTAACATCGAATCCGATTTGGTGCTTTTTTGGAAGAACAAATCAATCTCCTCAACTCAGTTTTATTTCAAGAAGACAGTATAAAATGCGGCTTCACTGGCGACGATTCCGCGCGTGAAGAAGTAGCAGCAGCAGCGGCGGCGCCAGTAATGGATGGATTGGGACCAAACGCTGCCAACAGTAGCCCGATCACGCCGCTGAGCTTCCTCGAGCGCACGGCTGTCGTCTACGGTGACCGTACCTCCGTCGTCTACAACCGCACCTCCTACACCTGGTCCGAAACCCATCGCCGCTGCCTTCGCCTCGCCTCCGCCCTCTGCTCCCTCGGCATCTCCCGCGGCGATGTGGTACCTTCTTTGTTCTTCTTCGTCTCCCCCATTGCGACGTGGTAGATCTTTCAAAATCTGATCTTGTTGGTTTTTTCTTCGTAAAAGTCCGTTCTTTTGTGTGTTTGTGTGTGTTTAGGTGTCAGTGATTGCCCCAAACGTTCCGGCGATGTACGAGATGCACTTCGGCGTGCCGATGAGCGGCGCCGTTCTCAACACCATCAACACCCGCCTTGACGCCCGCACCATCTCCATCCTCCTCTGTCACAGCGGCTCGAAGCTCGTCTTCGTCGACGTCCTTTCCCGCCCCTTACTCGACGACGCCCTGCGCCTCTTTCCTGCCTCCGCCGAACCACCTCGAGTCGTCCCCATTGAAGACCCCGATGAGGTTGCGCCGGTTGAGGCCTCCTCCCTCACCTATGAGAGGCTCCTTGAAATGGGGAACCCGGAGTTCCGCTGGGTCCGACCCCTGTCCGAGTGGGACCCCATGGTCCTCAACTACACCTCCGGTACGACCTCCGCTCCCAAGGGGGTGGTCCACTGCCACCGCGGCCTCTACCTCGTGGCCGTCGACACCCTCGTGGAATGGTCCGTGCCAAAGCGGCCCACGTTCCTGTGGACACTCCCCATGTTCCACAGCAACGGTTGGAGCTTCCCATGGGCCAGCGCGGCAGTCGGTGGCACCAATGTCTGCGTCCGCCGCTTCGACGCCACCTCCGTCTTCGCTGCCATCGAGGCCCACTGGGTCACCCACCTCTGCGGTGCTCCCGTGGTTCTCAATATGCTAGCTAATGCCCCTGACTCGGCCCGCCGTACGCTCCCTGGCCCGGTCCGTGTCATCACCAGCGGAGCCCCGCCGCCGGCCCCTGTGCTTCTCCGCACAGAGGCGCTGGGCTTCTCCATCGGTCATGGGTACGGCCTGACGGAGACGGGCGGGATGGCTCTGACGTGCGCGTGGAAGGAGCAGTGGGACGCGCTCCCAGCGCCGGACCGCGCAAGCCTCATGGCGCGGCAGGGTGTGCGCACGATGCTGATGTCGGCGGTCGACGTGATCGACGCCGCCACGGGAGAGATCGTGAGGAGGGACGGGAGAACCCAGGGCGAGATCGTGGTGCGCGGCTGCAGCGTGATGCTGGGCTACCTGAAGGACCCGGACGGGACGGCGAATGCGGTGCGGCCGAACGGGTGGTTCTACACGGGGGACGTCGGCGTCATGCACGCCGACGGCTACATCGAGATCAAGGACCGGTCCAAGGACGTTATAATCAGCGGCGGGGAGAACGTGAACAGCGTGGAGGTGGAGTCCGTGCTGTACACGCATCCGGCGGTGAACGAAGCGGCGGTAGTGGCGCGGCCGGACGAGCACTGGGGGGAGACACCGTGCGCCTTCGTGTGCCTCAAGGATGGAGCGGCGGTGTTGACAGAGAGGGAATTGATAGCGTGGTGCCGGGAGCGAATGCCGCACTACACGGTGCCGAAGACGGTGGTGTTCAGAAAGGAGCTGCCGAAGACGTCGACGGGGAAGATACAGAAGTACCTGCTGCGGGAGATGGCCAAGAAGATGGGCGCGGCTCGGCTGAGTCGCATGTAGGCTGTGACTCGGGGCGAGTTGACTCGGAGCATTCATATGTTGTTTCTTTTGTATTTTGAAGAAAAAAATGTTCCAAATAATAAATATTAACAAAAAATTTGATGGACCCACATCAATATAAGCTTAGACTGAAGGATAATTATTGATAGACTTAAATTAAAATTAAGGTTGTCACCAAAATTAAAATTAAAATAGTCAAGAGTAGCATGGTGCCGCTTATTGCTTGAAGTCGAGCAGAGGGTTTGGTTTGCCGGGCCTAGTTAGGTGATTTCAGGCTTCAGAGTATTGTGACTTTAAGTGTCTGAATTCTCATGAAGTTCATTAAAAATACATCACCTTCCAAGTGCAAAATCTTTGACGATAATTGGTAGGAGAGAGGAGAGACGCTCTCACGTTCAATGTTAGCAAAATTCTAAAAATAATACTGTAAATAGGGGTACAAAGTGAGCTCCTGATCAACTCGATGACAATCCGAACTCAACTCAATCTTTATCTGGCTTGAGCCAAGCTTGATCCGAACTTGAGCTGAGCTTTATATGTGAACAAACCGCCGCATTCGAGCTTTTACATGTGAGTTTAAGTTCGAGCTCATTCACAAGTTCAATTGAGCTTGATAGAATTTGATCCCGCGTAGCTCTATTCCGAGTCGAGCTTAATTGAACCCGAGCTCACTCAAGCTTAAAAAAATAAATAAGTCTAATGAGTTGTGCTTGAGTATAGCTTGAGCCTATAGAACGAGCTTGAATTCAAACTCAACAAATTTTTAAACGAATCAACCTGAGCTTGCTTATACTCGAACTCGACTCAGCTTGATTGCAATCCTGACCGTAAACAATTAAAGAAAATTACAATAGCAACTATAATTTTTCCCTTTCGGATATTTGAAGAACTCTTCTACGGAGAAAAAGGAAAACAATAATTGGACACGTGGCACCTCACAATTGGCCCACATAATTCTCTTATTTGCAAATAAATTGATAATATTTTTGGCACCATCAATATGCTTATCTGTAATAAACTATAGTAAACTTCTTAAAGTTGTCTAGAGGTAAAACAGAATCTCTTTTGTATGAATTTTCCACCTTGTGGGGAACTCACTTTCTTTGAAAAAAAAAAAAAAACTTGAACAACTAATAGTTAATAAGCTAACAACTATAATATACATTGACTCTTTGCTTAACTAAATATAGTCTTAATTTGTTGAGCTTGAGGGTGATAATTGAAATTGGTTAACTGTGATTAATCGGTTAATCGAATCGTAAAATTTAATTTTAAATAGTAAATTTGTGATTCGATTATTGGTTCACGAATAATCGGATCTAAACTAATAAATTAGATCTAAAATCACTATAATTAATTATTTTGATAATTTTTAAATATTTTAAAATTTAATTTTATTAATCGGTTACCCGTTACTAACTTGTTAACCAATTTTACTTGAACCAAATTAATCAGTTTCACCCATTTTAATTTTGGATACTAATTTTTGAAACAGTTTCGATTTTAATTTAGATTAACCACGAAAAAGTACGATTAATCATTGTCATTCTTGATTAGGCTGACTTTAATTTGACTTCAATTTTATACAGCAGTATTCTAAAGTAACTCGTCATTTCAACTTAAAATTCTCTCTGCAGTTCTTCACCTTCCATCACTGTGTCTCAATAGATATCGACTATATATTATCAATCGCAGTCCAAGTTCTTTCAAGCTTGACGTGAGACAACGAGAGAACCGTTGATATCCAGCTACCAAATCAATCAGAGTCCTCCATTTGGCAAGACATCAACGAGCTCAAGTGGCGTACAAACAAGCACACAAAAGAAGACTCGCACGGACATATATTTATGCAACGAGCAACACGTGGCTGCTCATACTCGGTCCAAATAGCTTAACCACCTTCCTAACTTCAACTCGTCTTGCACGGGATACAGATGCAGACAAACCACAAGCGACACGTGGTAAATTATGAATCCACCTTCTTTCTGGAAACGTCCGAGTGGGGACTTTTCCTGCTGCGTATCATCAGATGAGGCCGAAATAGATTTTTCCTCTTCCTTCAAGTTGCGTGCCCATAAATAATGCTCCCCGGAGGCTGCTGAGATCACCAAGGAAAACTAACTCGAGCTTCCTAATTCGTTCAAGGAGTGTCTTGTTTGCCAAGTTTGTTCTACTACATAAACAAGCAAGCTTCTCTTCTTAATTTGCCCGTCCGAAGCAGTCAGAGGCAAGAATTAATGGCGAAAGACTACGGCTTCCAGTTTGCGATGGAGGTTGCGCCGCCGGAGCTGGTACTGGTCGTCCGGCGCAAGGCAACCAAGGTGCTGGACACGATCGAGGAAGAAGAGGCGGCCGAGTCATCGTCGGAGGATGTTGAAGACAGTTCGGAGATGACTCCGGCCGGCAGCCGGCCGGCTTTGGCAGAGATCAAGGAATGTGAGATAGATGATGATGAGTTTTGTCATGTGAATTCTTCTGTTGTTCTTTCCAGTCTTGTAGAATTTATGACATGTACTGGTTTTGGGTGAATGGAAATACTGATTCTCAAATCTTCTTTGTTGATCTTGCATATGATCTGACTGTAGTTTATATTGTTGGAATCGGCTCGATTACAACTAATTCTGAAGCGATTCAACTCACATCAAATTTAAAAATTAGCTGCAACTGATGATTTCTTTATCAGAAGTTGCCTAATCAAAAGATAAGATTTATGGAGACTTGATCTTTTAAAGATCTTTAGTTGACTGAAATTTTGCTCAAATTCAAACATATATAAATAATCCATGTCACAGTAGATAATAGTATTGAACACAACATCCAGTATTTTTTATTTTTACATCAAAAGAAAAACAGAAGCAGGGCTATTTTATTATTTCAAAGTCAAGTTCTGGATGATCTCTGCAATCCAGGAAGAGAAAAAACTGGCATATATACCTTGGAGAGCGACGCACTGAATCCATCCTGCGAGACAAATAGCCATTTAGCTAGGAATTGTAGAATAATACAAGAAAAAAGTTACTCCCTCCGTTACATAATAAGTGACTTTTTAGGCTTTGGCACATAGATTAAGAAAACTATTTAATAGCCTAATTTCTAATATTTTTTTCTTTTTTTTACTAAATTATCCATAGTGTGTGACCCTTAAATTTCATACTTTTATTATTGTACTCCATTGATGGGAGAAACTTTTATTAGAGATAAAATTGGTAAAAAAAATTAATACTACATTGGAAGTCTAAAGTGTCACTTAATATGAAATTTTTAAAAAAAACCTAAAAAGTCACTTATTATGGAACAGAGGGAGTATGTTTATTAATTAACCCCATTGGCCGGGGTTATTTACTGTAGGGGTGTCCATTCGGTTCGAACCAAACCAAACCAAAAATTTTTAGGAATGAAAATTAAACCGAAAACCGAAGAACAGAACCAGACCGAACTGACTATTTTCGGTTCGGTTCGATTTGCAAACCAAATAAACCGAAATAGACTATTTTAGCTATTTTAGCATGTTTAAACGAAACACACACACATCTAAACCGAACCAATCCACTTGAAACACATAAACATAAAAAAAACAACACAAACATCAACCAACTAATCAAGTAGCAACATTATAGAGTCTTTCAAACACCAAAACCAAGATCAATAAGTCATTTTTTAATAAAAAATATTTTTAAAAAATATTTTTTAAAATTTTAAATTTTGGTTTTCTATTCGGTTCGGTTCCTAGAGTAAGCCGAACATATTATTCTTATTTAGGTTCAGTTCGATTCGAACCTACCAAGGTCTAAACCGAACCGGACCGAAATTTTCGGTTCGGTTTTTCGATTTGGTTCGGTGTGACGCGAACAGTGGACATCCCTAATTTCCTGCATGAGTTTTGAAATGCAATGCCAAAGAAAAAGAATACAAAGTAAATTACCAAGCGAAGGTGAAACAACATCAATATTCATAATGTTCATTATCAAATATTTTTTATGTACATATCTAAAAATATTCCAGCAATGGCTTTCTCTAGGAATCTAGGATTAAAGAAGTCCTATTGATAACTCTTTAGATTAAAGGCTCTCCAAGCAACAGCAAACATAGAAGGAAATGGACTACTACTACTACTACAAGCGAAAGCATTAAGATTCATGAGGATCTGGTCAATGATATACTGAACTTACATAGCATATGATAGCTCAGGCTATAAGCATCAACTTTGCATAAGAGGAAGAGCTAGCTGAGATTTCAGGAAACAAGAAAGGCTGGGAAGAAATAAAAAGAAAAGGCTTAGAAAAAAAGGGCCTTAATCGTTGATAAAAAAGGTATTTGATTTGAGTCCAGCTTTGGACTACTTATCCTTTGCAATACATAATCAACACAAACTTTTTTATAGTCTCTATATCACTTGCAGTTGTACTGGGAAAATCTCATATACCTTTATATACTTGATGGATGCAAAGTATCGTTCACTAATTCAAAACTTGCTCTTTATCTTCTTCCAACTCCAAATCTTGAAGGCAACTGTCAGCTGATTGAGTAATTCTAATCTGCAAGGAACAAGGATGAATGGATGATAGTCCAGCAAGTATGGTGTTATACCCTCCTAAGCCAAAGTTCGTATAGCCAGGGATTTTCTACCTGCTTTTGGAGAGTTATATATATACAGGGGCGGAGCCAGCATATTGTGAGGGGGGGCAGCTGCCCCCCCTCACATTTGTCTCCCCCTTTATAATACATAATAATTTATATTAAATATATTAATATTTAGTTATATTTGCCCCCTCTAAAAATATTTTTTTATCATGTAATTTACTCTGTGATATACGATTTTATATTTTGCCCCTCCTGAAATAATTTGCTGGCTTCGCCCCTATATATATATATATATATATAACTGTACAACTTATCAGTATCCATCTTTAGGCATCCTAATATGAAGTCTCATACCATGTAATGTTTAGTACATTCCCAGATGAATAAGTTTGTGGAGCCATGAGAATGCTTCATAACTCTAGGAAGCATGTAAGAGAATGGAAAACCACTGGTTTTTGCATTCTACCTATAGGTTGATATTTTTACATGTCACGACTTCAAACATATTCTTCTCCATTTTAGTCATTTACGCAGAAACAGTTGTAATGAATCTCCCATCACCTAAGCAGATATTGTATATTTAGTTCCACACATGATTGTCCATAGAGTCTATTTACAACATGAGCATAATCCAAAGAACAATACATCCTTAAGTAGAATGAACTTGCCGTCTAAGCCACACATGGTACCAGACACAGGCAATTAGGCATTTGGAACAGTATAATAGTATTTCTTTTAGATATACATGTGGATATAATTATATCATGACCAACAATCATGGCAAATATCTTATCACCTAGGACAAGATACTACCACAAATCCAAAGCCCAAAGCAATTGATGAATTTCACTACAAGAAACAACAGTAATGCCTGGGACTGTACCTTTAACTAATCGCAGTTCAATCTTCCTGGGAGGCATCTGATCTTATGTCCTCTTGCTGACCAGAATTTGCACCAGCGTTGCCATTACTGGTGTTTCCATCATGCCCATCACCAATTCCAGCAGTATTACCATGTACCCCAGAGACCCCAAGTGACCAGGGAGTTGAGATGCTATCACTCCTCTGCAATCTCCTTGACCTCGGAGGATTCCTCTCGCTAGAAGCCTCAGTTGCAGACCCACCAGGATTTCCCACCTCAGGGGATGCACCAGACTCAGGGGCCCCTTTGCGCTGCTCATAATCCGGATCATCGGTAGGCAGCTCATAGCGGCAAATTGGACATGAACTATGCAATTCGAGCCACGGCAAGATACAATCTTTGTGGTAGATATGCTTGCAAGGCATCTGATTTGCATAATCCCCAATCTCAAATACCTCCTCGCAGACAGCACACGGAATCTCATCCGAGCCGACCACCTCGGCTGATACTTTGATGATCGGTAGGGATTCGATGGCAGACTTGGCCGCCGGTGGCGTGCCGTAGACATTGGGGTCGTTCTCTGCGAGGTGTTGGATAAGCTGCTCGACGTCGGGCGCCATGTAGTAGTCCCCAAGGTTGCCAGTGCCGATGTGGCCACCGGCGACCAACTGGCGCATGTAATCCTGCAGAAAGAGCAGTGGACTGAAGGGAGCAGGTGGAGGGGAAACAGGGGCGGAGGATCCGCCGGGGCCAAGGGCCTCAGCGAGGTCCGTGGGACTCGGAAGCTCGAAGCTATTGGAGGAGCGGGACAGAAGGGAGGGGATAGGCGAGGGAGGGGAGAGGAGGAAGGGGTCGTCAGCGGAGGCCAAGGGGAAGAGGGGTCCGGGCATGGGAGAAGTTAGCGCGGGTAGAGCGGTGCTCCGGGGTGGAAGGTCGGCCTCCTCGAGGAATCCGCCGCGGCAGAGGGGACAGGTGCTGTCGACGCCGACGGAGGGTAAGAGGGCGACGTCGCGCTGGCATTGGTGGCAGAAGTGCACCCGGAAGTCCGCCTCGCCAGGCTCAGGAAACCCGAAGGAGTCCATGGCCGGCGCGGCGGCGGCGGCCGCAAAGTTGGCAGAGGGCGGAAAAATGAGAGAGAGAGAGAGAGAGAGAGAGAGAGAGCGCGGAGAATCCTCGAGGCAGAATGGGGGATTTTGAAACGCGCGAGGGGAGAGAGAGAGGGAGAGACTGGTGCCAGCGACAGAGGAATTCAGAGAGGAGGCACCGAAAGAAGCAACTTTGATTACCGTACGTCCAAAAGATTCTGACACTGCCAGCGGAGAGGACAGAGGAGAGCGGGTGATACGCGATGAATCGGAAAGGGTTCTATCCGTCTTCGTTTCTGAAGTTGTGAATCCGTTGGATTGGATTGGATTGAAGTGCGTATAGAAGCGCTTCGTGTCAACAACCGTAGTTGCGGTTTCACACGCCTCGGATTAGGAAGGCTGAGCTGGCAGCCTGGCATTTAGATAACCTATTTATGACATGGAATGCAATTTCCACCTCATTTTTCTATAATTTTTTGTGAACATGCTTTTTAAACTTGATGTCATAATTTCTTAAAATTTACAATTTCTTTGTGACGATTGCAATTTATCGGAACTATAATTAGGAGATCCGAAACTTATTTTTAAATATTATGAGATTCGAAATAAAATATTTAGATCTTTCCAAAATATCCCTACCTAGCTTTTAGGATAGAGCAGAGCATTTAATGCTGATGACTGCAAATTAGTAACAGTCAAATAAAAAATTAAATTTGATTTAATTTATTTTAGTAAAATAATATATTGAACATAAAAGAATCGATAAATACAAAATCGAAGATCCCTATGTTATTTCATCAAAAATATATATATCTATTTTGTTGTTTTATCACACGGCTTTTGAAACAACATATTGAATATTATACTATTTTGATACAGCAACATATTAATTATTGATTTCTTTTTTTTTTTTGATAAAACAACATATTGAATACAGAAAAAATGATAAACACAAAACAGAAAAGACAATATATTATTTCACAAAAATATATATTATGTTCATTATGTTGTTACCACAAATATGCCATTTTAAAAGCTATTTTGGTAACAACTAATTTTTTATGGTGAAATTATATATTGTCTCTTCTACTCTATGTATATCAATTATTTTTATGCTCAATATGCTATTTTATTAAAAGAAATTATGTTCAATATATTATTTTACTATATTCAATAGGTTGTTTTACCCAAACCACATATTAAATCAGACCCGAATTTTGATTTTCGATTTGATAGTTATTGGTTTTCAGTTGACTACATTAAATGCTTAGGCTCTGCATCAAAAGCTAGGTAGAGGTTTATGGAAAGATCAAAAAAATAAAATATTTAATATGCTATTTTACTAAAATAATATATTTGTTGTCAAAACAAACATATTGAACCAGATATGCAACTGCTCTGAGAGACTGGAAAATTTGATTCCGAATTTTGTAATATTCGGAATCAAATTCTGTATCTCGTAATTATCGGAACCAAAGTTGGTTCCTAAATTGCTGATTTCTTTTGAGAATAAAAAATGACCGTGAAATCCGCTAAAATAGAAAAAATATTAAAAAAAATCTCGATAAATCAAGTCCAAATGTGAGGCACGTAGCGCTCGCCGCACGGTCGCAGTTCTACTGCTGTTCTCGAGACCAAACGAGTGGACTCGGATTACGACTCACCTGATAACTCCCCAAGAAAGAGGGCTCTCTATCCCGCCCGTCCATGGCGACGACGAGCTTCTCCCCCTCGGCTGCAGTCCGATCCCCCTCCGCCTCCATATGTGGGCGCCTAGATCATGGTCGCCGCATCCGCCTCCCGCTTCCCCGCTCTTCTGCTCCCGCGCCTCGGTGGACCGCTCGCTGGCCCGCCGCCCCCCTCCGCCCCGCCCTCAGGAGGCTCGCCGTGCGCTGCGGCGCGCTCACGAAGATCGGCCAGAGCGAGTTCCCGACCGAGGTGCTGGGGTCTGAGCTCCCGGTCCTGGTTGAATTCGTCGCGGATTGGTGCGGTCCCTGCCGTCTGATCTCTGCCGTCGTCGAGTGGGCTTCCCAAGTATCTTCTTCTCTAAAGCGTTTCTATTTTTTTTCTTTATGCTATTGTCACGTTAAATCGGATTAATTACTTCCTCTTTCGATATGTGAGTCGTGTTTTGGGATGGATAGAGGTCAAATTGATGGTATCATATAATCGGAAAGGGTTCGTATCCGTCTTCCTTTTAGGTTAAGCTAGTAAAAGTGAATTTATGAATTTTGATCAGGATCTCTGCGAAACCAGTTTCAGTATATTTTGTTATGCAAAATGAACTCATTGTCTTACGGCTTATTTGTCAAAGACGGTATTTTAGCATGATTTTTTTGCATTAAAATTTGTAATATCTTACAATAGCATTAGATTGGTCTTTTGACCTGCCTGGGTTTCAAGAAAGCCTCCTTTTTGAAGATTCCAGAGCTATTGGACGACCAGTTGAAATTGGTTATCAAGAAATCATCTTTTGACCACTGTCTCACCTTGCATCCTCTCTTGACATATTCAAACATTCTTTTCCTTGAACCTTGAGAATTGAGGCAAAGCGCTGTTATTGTGTAAGTGCCTCTAGAATGGTTATGGAGAATCCTCTTGTAACTAAAAACGACTGATCCCAATGCGGGATCTCAGGAGGGTGCATGTACCCAACCTTACCCTTTGCATGGTAGAGACACTGATTTGCATGACTCCAATGCTAGTCTCCTATGCTAAATTGGGGCAACGCTAATCTTGCTTTGTTTCTTTATTATTTATCTTATGTAACATTTCTGTCTCATGAAATGAATACAAGTATCCCTTGGAAAAAAAGAGAAAATCATTATACCCAAGGTTTGCCCTCATGGAGTATCTCCAGACAAATCTGCTACAATCAACAGTAGACGAAATCTATTGCCTCTGAGACTTGTCATCTAGCAACCGCCGTATAACTTATGTGCCTTTGGACAATTATGAAGGTGACCTGCAACCTCCCAGCTTCTGCTTATAAAGAAAGGCAGTCTTTGTCCATATCCAGCCATAATTTTAAGTAGTAGCTCTGGCCTTTCTAGTTTCTTCCATCAAGCCACAAACTTTATTATCAATATATTTGCACATTCCAGTGGAAGCTCACACTACCTATTTTGACACATTCTACCTCGCTGATATCGCTGACATGGCTCAGCACTTTACCAACCTTCCTCGCCGCATTCTGAACTTGTGGTTAAGGTTGAGGGCAAACTGCATTATAATAAGGATACTTACTGGTACTAAAATTTTAGCTTGCACGACTCATACATGTCAGTACGTCTAAATTTTCATTTCATAGAATAATTCAGTGCAAATGCTGCAATTATAACTAAACCAAATGACCGGGTATGATTCCCATTAATCTCCTATCGTTCAATTCACAAGATCAATGTTTGTCCTGTGTTTCAGGGTTATATACTTATTTTTTATTCTATGAAAGCTGCATGTGTATTTGGAGAATTGCTGTTGGTTTATACCATGAACAATGCATAAGGTTCTAATGTGCAAGATAATGATATGGTGTAGTTGCAGCCATGAGTGCTCATGAGTTTCAAAAATGATATGCGGGAGATCCATGGAAGAATGTTTTGGAGAGCGGCAGTAATTTCAAGTTTCTATGTGCAAAACTTGATTTGGAACTAGTCTCTTAAGGCCTAGGGTTTATAGTGATGCATAACATGCATGAATCCTGTAATGGCACTAGTATGGGGTTTATTCAGCAGGATATGATGGAAATTTGAATTGAAGTTCTCAGGTTTAAACTGAATATTATAATACTATTTCTCATAATTTCTCCATTACTATTGAATCCTATAATTAATCTACTACATATGTCAATTTGCTTCAAGGTACTAATCAAGCTTTCCCCACCAATAAATTCAAAACCATTTTCCAGTATATACATATGGAGAGAGTAGATTGCTGCTATGTTTTTTAGAGAAGTAAGCAACTGAGATCAACTTGCAAATAAGTTTTCCTGGAAAAATACCAATCAGATAGTGATGATATCTAAGATCTAGTATTTTTAGACACAACAGATCCATGGCCAATTCCAAATAGATGGAATTGCAGCTTGTTGTTCCATGTTGTCCTAGCAAAACTAAAATTTTCAAGGCTTGCTTGTTGTGTGTTTTAATTTTATTACACGTTTCTTGTTAGGTCCCTGATGTGGGCCTACCGTGCTATGCCACCTACTAACAAACTCCAGCCCAAACTACTACACCATAAGGATGATGTGGCATATATACAAACTAGTTGGCATGGCATGGTAGGCCCATTAGCAGTCATACAAGTTTGTAAAAATTTTATGTTCTCGTGGCTGTAAAATTATCTGATGAGAAAATTAAAACATCCAGGAGTACAACGGCAGATTAAAGGTTGTCAAGATTGATCATGATGCAAATCCTGAGTTGATCTCAGAGTATAAAGTTTATGGGTTACCAACACTGATACTCTTCAAGAATGGGCAAGAAGTTCCAGAAAGTAGAAGGGAAGGTGCAATCACTAAGGTTAAGCTGAAAGAATACCTGGACAGTTATCTAGCACCAACATCTGTAGCCTAGCTAATCTCTTCTGAGCTTGAAGAACATTGTTGAATCAGGATGAACCAGACACGTTCAATTTCTCTGTTAAAATTTCATGTAAAATTCAGCCTGTGATTCATCATTCAAACAAGTCTAGCAAAACGTTCAATTCGTGTTGGAGGCGCAAGTTGGGTCCATCAGTAGATTTTTCTACAATTCTAATATTATTTGTATTATAATATGCTGCAAGTCTTTTGATGACAATATGTGGAATACTTGTATCAGATATAAGCTTTCACAATGCTAATTAAGCTGAGTCTGGAGCTGGCACTTCTCAACTATTTCCTATTTGTACTTTTGGAGCTTTCTGAACTGAAATGTGTGCTCCGTGAATGTTGCAACAAATTAAGAACCAGGAAAGAGATCAAGTAGATGAACTAGACATGGCTCTCTGATTCTTCCTACACTTGTATAGCTAAATAGAGGTTTGACCCTAGCCAAAAGTATTTTTATTTGTAATATAAGGTCCTTGTTGACAATATCATCTCACTTTTTATATTTATGTCATAACGTATATATCTCCATGGGAGTCGATCTGTACTCTCGAGTATTATGATTCATCTTATCCCTCTGTACTCTTGTTATTAAGTTATTAACCCCACTTCCGGATTTGGAGAATTTAATCAAATGTAGGATCTGAATTGTTAGGGTTTCCAGCTGTGAATATTAAAATTATTCATTATTAAGTATTGGCAGTTTTGTGTGGTTCATCCAAATGATGAAAACAAATTCTGAAGTTTTGCTGAAGCAAACAAATGGTTGGACATGATAAGCTGCAGCATGAACAGTTGAAGTTTAATTTTTAATGTTGCTTGTTTGTTTAGTTGTTTTGCTCAGTGTGTTGGAGACATTATATCACAATTGCAAGATATGTCCACTGGTCTTAGAAATTGGCATCTTAATTCTTAACTAGTAGCAGTAATATTATAGTCCTTTATACTTTGCTGCCTTCATGTCTTTATCTTGAATTATTATCTCTATTATATACTTCTGATTAGGCATCTTGTTGGCCTAATCAACAGAGATTAGTTTTATGATCAAGCATGAGTGATGCCTAATTATTTACTGTTCTGTTTTATTAATCAAAGCATACCAGTTTTATTATGCTTAAACATGTATTATCTATACTTGTTTCTTCATGCACTATTCTATTGTTCACCACTTTTATAGACATGATCACAGGATGTAACATGGAATCCAACAAGCTCTTGACTTAAACTTAGAGTTCAAAAGATTCTTGTTAAGTTAACTAATGCCATAACGTGGTTGGTAAATTGTTGCCATACTGCATTGAGATTTGATAAATGTTATGTTTCTTGGATTCTTGTTTCATGATTTGCTTGTGATTGGACTAGAGTTGCAATAATGATTCTTTCCCAACTGATGCTGCTTGTTTAAGCCAACATCTCACTCTCTGGTGCCTATATATATACTCAAAGTGCTGCCTTGACCTAATTTACTCAAATGATTGCAGCTGTTTTCTTCTGTGTTGCATCAATAATGGTTTCTTTAGTGGCTTAAGATATCAACATTAATATGAAAGTGGAAAAGTAGAATCATAAGTTATGTTGGAGGCAGGATGCTTGTGAATGTTTCCTTCAAGATATCAACATTGATGATTGTGACTCGTGAAGCATTCACCCTTGCTTAGTCCAAGTTTGGTCGATGGAGGCAGGATGCTTGAGATAACTCTGACTCCAATCTCTCTTGATTAGGTTGTTTGATTGTGAAAGTATATTTCTTAGGAAGTAAAATTACCTATTATTTGATTGATAGGAAGTTGACAAAGTGGAAGAAGTCATACTTCTCAAGGAAGTTCTATTTTCAGTGTTTTTTAATATATAAAGTAAAAATTATCTAAATTTTTAGGGAAAATAAGATTAGATTGTTACAATCCGCTCGATGAGATAATTATTTTTGATTTCATAAGTCTCAATTACTGTTCTAATTTAAATGCTTAAGTTGAAGTTGATGATAATATATATTTATCAAATCTTATCAATTAACATAATCTTCCACGATGAGACTAAATTGAGATACTATATTTTTCCTCATTTAAGTCTGATGTTCTCGTCAAGTTAAATGCATAGCCCAGAATCATATCTAACTTGGTAGCATCTTACTTTGAATGTCTAAAATAATTTTGTAAATTAATTTGTATTGTATAATTAATATATAGCTAACAACTATAATATACTAAATATCACTTTTAATGCTGGAATATTATAATATGTTAGCAATATTATATTAGTAAAATCAAATAATATAAATTATATTACTTATATTGTAACACTATCATAATATAATTATAATATTATATTGCATTAATATAACACTGTTATAATTAAAATAGTTTTAAGTGAAGGACATATTAATCTTTTAATTAAGTGTTCTTTCTAAGAAGTAGATTGCTAAATCAAACAAGATATAAAAACTTAATTTCTAAAAAAATTGCAATTGAGTTATTGTCAAAAATTGCAATTATGTCTTAGCAAACTCAATCAGCACATGCTCAAAGATATCTTGAAGGGTTGAGTCCTTTAGAGCACCTAAATTCTCGGCTAGCTATTTGGGTGTAAAGTCTGAATTTGTTCCAAACACATGATACAAATTCTCAAGTAGAGTGAGTACGTGAGTGAGTGAGTGGCGGCACCAAATAAGTTTCATATTTTTGAAACAACATCACTTTTCATGGCGAAAGCAAGCAAGAAGGAAGAAGGGGAGAGGAAAAGAGCCACACCGGCCGCCATAAAAGAGCACTTGTCTCCTTCCACCTCCACCATTAATGGCGGATCCCTTGACCCCACTGCAGTGCATGCTGGTGATAAGTCATTGATTGCTTTCATGTGATTAACTTCTTAATTTCTATAAACAATGTTTTAATGCACTTCCAAGGAATAAAGATAATATATGCTTGCTGTTTTATATATTCTTCCATGTTCTTTGCTTATGCTCTAGGAATGGTATCAAATGGCTTGCACTTCAAAATATTATTAAGGAGCATTTGGTACGGTGACTTTTAAATTTTTAGATCATACATTATTATATTTAGTTTGGATATTTTATCGATAATTTAGATTATCCCGATCATTCAATATTATCATCAAAGTGATAATGTAGATATATAGTCCTCATGAGAGGTGAGTACGTGAATCAGGGGCGTACGCAAGATTCTAAAAATGAGAGATAGAGACAAAATTAAAATTGAAATTAGGTGGCGTTTGGTGCATTATTTTTTAGATTATCAAACAATCTAGATTACCTTTCAGATAGATTGTCACTAAAAAAATTATCGATAATGTAGAATATAGTGTTTGGTATGCACAAGTAATGTAATAATAAGATTGCTAGAATTCACCTAGACATGTTTGGTATAACAAATACATTATCAAGTAATGAGATATACTTTCTGAAAATACCATTTTCATAAATATATTATAATATTATAATTAATCATATTATATATTATATTATATTATATTATATTATATTATATAATATATATTATATTATATTATAGTATAATATTATTATATTATTACATTATATTATTATATTATATAATATTAAAATTATGTAATATAATATAATATAATATATATAATATAATATAATATAATATATAGAATATAATATAATATAATATTATAATATTATATTATATTATATTACAATATAATATAAGGTAATCTAGATTATCAAGATAATCCACATTACTTGCACAAGTGAGACACCAAACAAGGTAATGTGTGGGGTCCAAATAATTTAAAGACAAGATTGCCAGTAATCTAGATGGATTACCTCGTACCAAACACCTCCTTAGGGTGTTTAGTTACAATTTAGGGGTGTGGGGGCTTGCCCCCGCGATACGATACAATATAATTGTATAAAAATATCTTTAACACAATACAATCAAAGTACATAGATCACTGATTCGGGTAAGTATTATCGGGTCAAATTCATAATTTTGGACCGAGTAGGTGACACACAGGTCGGGTATATATATTTTTGATTTTTTTTTAAAAAAAATGGGGGGACAAAATGCCCCCCATTTACCAACGTGTATACACCCATGATGTGAATTATCACCTAATGGTAATCCTAAATTTTAATGTTATCCTTCTCTTTCATACATTCTTTCTCGTGCAAGACAAGAATTTTTTGATAATTTTTTATGAACTCAAAAAATATAAAATTAGATTGTCATCTATTTTGACCAAAAATGTCAAACGAAATAATGTTATATTACTGGTAAATTGAAGATGGTAGGGGTAAGCAAGTTCGGGTACCCAGTATTTTTTATGATACTGAACCCTATTTTGTATAGGAGCAGTTCCTAAATTTTGGATTTGAATTCTACCATGTGGGGACTTGGAATCGGATCTTACTCAAAACTTATGGTGTAGTTTAAGTTTCAGATATCCTGTTGGAACTTATTCATTTACAAGTTCTAGGGTATAGGTTCTGGGTAGCATGGTGGAATCTATTCATTTACAAGTTCTAGATATAGCTTTCGATTTCGGTTCTGGATACCCGATGTGTTGGACCCGAAATTAGAATCAATTTTAATTAATTCCTTTATTTTTGTCTTGGATCATATTCGAATTTAATTCGGATCTATCCGAAATTTATCTGATCCAATCGGTTTCGGATCTATTCGATCGGTACCCATGCACACTCTTAAAAGATGATAATTTAACTTGTGATAATGTGAACTATCATTTTTAACATTACCAAACAACTTATCAAACAATGTTATATAGATAGAGAGAGTTCAACATTTTTGGAAATGCTAATACGTGTTAGCATTAATAGGGGTTTTCCAACAGAATCAATTACAAACTATAAAATTAGAGCATATCTCAATTCAATGCCTTTCTACCCATCTCTTTAATTATTTTCTTTTATTATTATTTACCAAATGTCTTGGTTTGTGTAGTTGTTAATGGGACAACTTTGGTAGTTAATTATTATTAATTTGATATGCTTGCAAGCATTTTTGTAATCAAAATCCATTGATCATGTAGTGATGAGTAATTATTTAGATGTGGTCACTCATTTCTCTATGTGCATAGTGGATGAGAATCTAAAGGTGTCTTCAAAATGCCCACTTGATGGCTAGTGCATAGTGGATGGAGACTTCCCTTGCAATTTATCCACTTGATGGCTAGTGCATAGTGGATGAAGACTTCCCGTGCAATCAAAGTTCATGAGAGGTAAATCTAACTAAATATATATGGAATTAATTTTGAATTAAGAGACTAAATATTAATATCACTACATGAATCATGTCATTTCCTTTGATTCTTTTTTAGAAATATATAAGAATTAAAGTTGACCTTAATTTACTTGATTATTTTTAAAACTCAAAAGCATGCCAGCAATTCAATCATGTAAATAGAAATAATTGCTTAGTGTTATGAAAATTAAATTAAATTAAATTAAAATAGCTCAATACTTTGTGCAAAATATCAATTTTAGCATTAGTTTTAAAATTTATCAATGTTGGCATATATTATAGAATTGATAACAATATTAGCTCGAAGCTAAGGGCGTGTTTGTTAGTTCCGTTTTCGATTTTTGTTTTCGTCCGAAATCGAAACGAGGCTCGAAATGTTATTTGTTGACCAAAACATGAGTGAGTTTCGGTTTGAGTTTCGCTAAAATTTATTTTCGCAAAATACTCAAATACACACAAAGCGCGAGAACTACTTCGAGTAGTTTTCCATATTTTCGCGATCTTTTTGGGATAAGAGTTTCACGAAATATGAAAATATGACATGTCAAACCAACACGTTTTCGCCAAACAAAAAAAAATCGAAATAAAAAATTCAGAACTCGAAAACCCATTTCAGTTTTCGTGAAATGAAACTTCCTAAAAAAAATTTGCAAATAAATGCATCTTAATATTTTAAAGTTCAAGCTGCATTTGCACTTTTCAATAAAGTGCATATTAATTTTTGTAATTAATAAAATATTATTTTATAATTTGACCTCAATATACCACATCATCAAACTAATCCGAGTAAGCATGCCATATCAAATTTTATTTAAATTTGGTGAAGGATTTTATTGATGAGAACATCTTGCGGGATTATCTCTTTTTGTTATTCAAATAGACAGTACGGGATGACAATGATTCTATTAATCTCATTTTTTTTAAATTAACTAAAACCAACGTCGATTAAAAACTCGTTAATCAAAATCGAAACTGAAACCAATTAATCGATTTGTAAATGAAACTGGTAACGGATTAGTGAATTAAATTTTGAAATATTTAAACATTACCAAAATAATTAACTATAGTGATTTCGATTACCAATCCCGCGAACCAATAATTGAAATCGAATCAAATTTAATCGATTTTTTATATTCTTTAGTCAGAACTGAATCCGAATTGCAAATTCTCTATCCAAAATTAAAATTTACCATTCGATCAACCGATTTCAATTATCAACCCTAGTTGTATAGGCATAAGACATGGGTGTGATTGAACTCGTAACTCAAGCGGGATAGACCAGTAGACCACGACGGTCTTGCACTTTTCTTTTCTTTTTTTATTTCTTTAACTTTCCAAAAAGTTTTCAGTCATCCATCTGTAATCCAACGGTTTTCCTTTTTTAGAAAATAATTAATAGTAACTCCTCATCTCTCTCCACTCTCCACGATAAATACATCTGTTAACATCTCTCTCTCTCTCTCTCTCTCTCTCTCTCTTTCTCTCTTTACGGCGATAGGTTTGAGAATTGCCGACAGTGTGACGTCGCCCTTCGAATCTCTTCTGAAATGGCGCTCTCCTGCTCCTAGATTTAGCGTCTTATTCGAGCTCCTCTTTGGTTTGAGCTTTCCCTTGTTCCTCGTGATTGCTCATAGTGATGGGGAATCCGCAATGGAGTTCGAAGACAAGTGGTTATGAAACCGCGATCTGGGCCGCCAAAATCTCCTTTTGCTTCCTCGGTGTCCTCGCCTTTGGTGCCGGCGCCAGGTCCGCCGTCCCCGCCGTCGCCGGGGCTGTGTCTTCTTCACTCCCTGGCTTCTGGGCGTCCCTTCGCTCCTGGTTTGCGCCGCCGTACCTCTTCGTCACCGTTCATCTTATTATCTTTGTAATCTGGAAGCTCTCTGATCAGAAGCACCACCACCGTAACCGCGAGCAATGGGCGGCGGAGGAGCACATGGCGGACTCCGGGAATCCAGCAAAGGTCAAATCTCTCGAGTCTTCGGATGCTACGCCCCTTCTCCGGAAGCCATCGCCGGAGATCTGGCGTGATGAGATCTCTCCGTCACCGTCTGTGACTGCGGTGGCGGTTTCGTTGCCGGACCCGGACTCGGATAAGTCATCCACGTCCGACGCGTCATGCCTCACGACGGAGACTGGTGAAAGGTCCACTGCTTCGTCGGCGCCTGTGGTGAACAAAAGCGCTGAACCGGAGACTAAGAGCAGCATTACAGTGGAGGATGAGGAGGACTTGGTGGCGGCGGCGGTCACTGCGGCGGGGATAGAGAATGAATCAATGGAGGCGACATGGAAGGCGATCTTGGAGAAGTCGTCTCGGGCAGCTGCGCAGACACCGGCGGCGGCGTCGAGGCGGGGCGTAGAGGCGCCTCCCTCATCCACGGGCCACGACGAGTTGAACCGGCGAATTAATGATTTCATCAAGAGAAATCACGAGCAGATCCGATTTCTTAATGGCCGCCGGCAGTAGCTGCAGATGGCGAATCCAACTATTTCAACAAACTTCTTAGTAGCTCGTTAAGCCCTTTTATTGAAAGCTTTCAATGGAAGAAGAAGGCTGCTAAAGATCCGATTTTTAAGGTATTTATTCATTCGCCAAAAATCGATTTACATCCTCCATCTTCTGCTTCACGTTTATCCACGAGCTCATCCTACTTTATCTCCTACTGATGCCAGAGATTTCATTACTTTTAGACACTTATACTTGATTGCTATCTTTATGCTCCCCTTCTGCTTATTTGAACTGAAGCCATTCAAATTTCAAATCAATTGCCTCTTCCATGTATGTTGTTTGAATCTTTTTCTGCTACAATTTTCCTATTGTTTTATTCTGACAGATGATAGGCTGTGTTTCTTATTGCAGGTCAATTTGAAATGCTACTCTTTTTTGAATGTGTTGTGTATACAACTAGCTAGTGACTTGTTGCTGATAGATGGAGTGTTTTCTAGCCTTCAGTCCCACCTTTTGTTTTTTTGCTTGGTACTATATATATATCAGCAGACTGTATGTCTATGATATAGTTTGGTTTTCAAAAGCTACAGGATTATGTACTGACAATAGATCACAGTGTCTGTGGAATACTGTGTTTGTCGATATATGCTTTTCTAGTTACTGTGTGTTTGCTCAATAATTTATTAAGAACATTGTATTAACCCTCTTTCTTGTCTCATGTTCCATCTTCCTCATTTCCATTTTGGTAATCACTAACATGTCTCTGGACACAATCTTATCCAACCTAAACTACAATATTTTTGAGAAAATTTCAGATTTGGAGAAAATGACACCAAAATGTTTGGTCATGGGTAACTTTTTTGTCAGATATGTTTGATTTCTTCCCATATTGTAATTGTACATTTGTACCCAATGCTATGCTTTTCAGTACACAAGCAGTTAATTTCCCTAGTGAGCCAAAGAATTGATGTTGCTCTACGAGGGAGGACACTGCCGGAATCAGTACAGGTGACAATTCTTCTCCCACATGGTACCATGTAATTAAAAACATACATCTAACTCGCTAACTCTTCAAACATAGTGATATTTCACTGAAATAATGTAAATTTTTTGTGCATCTGCTGTATTAACATATGCTCATGTTAATATTCAATAAGAACTTGAATAATCAGTTAAAACATATGGCTATCATTTGCTATAAGTTGCTGATGCCTACTGTTACCATTTATAAAAATTATCTGCTTCCTGTTAAATATATGTTAATCCAATATTTATAAACAAACCATTGTATGTCAATCTTCTAGTTTTCATTAATTGTCTCTTTGAAAAATCTTCCGGATTAGTGACTGTTGTCTTGTAATTGTTGTTAAGACTTGTAGTTTCTTTAGCATTGACTGCTCAACATTGACTGTATCATTATTTTTCAAATTTGTTGGGTCTTGTTTTGCACTTTTTCAGCAGTACCTTTTTGAAGTAAACTATCTTATTGCAGATATTTGTGTGGCCTAAAGATGACTTTTGTTTACGATGGAAACCACCACAAATTTAGAAAAAAAACTTAATTGGCGGTCCACCCATAAAAATTTCAATGGATGAGTAAACACGAGCAGCTTTGACCGAATGAAATATGAATAATAAGAGAATGAATATGAATTTCACGTTCATTTTTTTTTTATTCATGTTTATTCCTTATCGGCTCAGGTTAACTCGTTCATATATTTTCTATGGGCACCCCCCCCCCTCCATAGAAGTTGCACTCTAGTTAGGGTGGAAAATTAGATGACAGCAAGTGGCATGAGAAATAGCAAGTTCTTGTGGAAGATGTTATGCAATTGAAGGTAATCATGTCATGGCCACAATTTCTATATATTGAGGTGCATACAAGAGGTTATTTTCATAGATTGTCTGTTCATTTGTGCCCATCAATGCTATGTCTTTATCGAGCACATGATGTTGATAAGTGAAATGTCATCAACAAGTGCGTGACAACTATATTTCTCATGTTCTAATTAATGAAGTATCACTATCATTTACTTTTTTAATGTTTTAACCAACTTGATTTCTTCTTCTTTTTTTCTTTTTTCTTTTTGCATGGATGGTTTAAACATGAATGCTATGGAAATTACTTGCATCATTCCTCTACTTTCACGTAGTCTTCAATAAAAATAGTTGGCAAAAATTTTAATTAATATTTTGCACTTCTCCAACTGTCTTATCAGTTGGCTCGTGATATTAAATTGTTCTTTAGCTTTCTATATATATTTTTATTTGGCCTTACTTGAATATTTCACATCTCATGTAAATCACACTTCAAAGGCATACAACATATTTTGTAATCAAAATATTATATATGACTATTATTTAGGGGATCAAATGAAAATAAAGAAGTGGTATGAGTAATTTGGAAAGTAGATGGAAATGGAAAGTGTAGTTTATCTCATATAGTAACAAGTATAATATAATATTATTTTTCAAGTATTGTAATTATAATAATAATAATTATTATATTATTATGCAATATAATTTTATGATCAGTCATAACATTTATATTGCATTAATATGGTATATTTATAATAATTAGTAATGAATATACTACTAATTAGCTAGGAAGCAGATAATTAAACCAAACAAGACGCAGAAAGTTAATTTATAGTAAAAATATAATATTACCGAAGTTTTCTTTTAGTATTTGCAATTAATTCTGATTTTTTATAATTTTAATAATTAATATATAACTAAAATATATACATAACAAGTATAGTAGAAAATATTATTTTTGAATATAATATTATAATAGTAATATATTAATTATAAAATTATTTATCACAAAGTTTTTATTAATGTGATATTATTATAACAATTATTAATGAAGAATACATCAGTCATCTGAAGTACTTCTGATGAAATAAATAATTGAACCAAACAAAAATATAAAAAATTGATTAATTCAACGTTCACCAAATATATCTTCAGCATTTTTTAGAAAGTTCTTAAGAAAATTTAATTCATAACGTACGCAATTTCTTACGTAATTTTTTTTTTGTGCGAACTCAACTAGGGATGATAATTCGTGTCGTGTCGTGTCTAAACATATCTCGTGTTGTAAAAGACTAAATCCGAACCCGACCCGTTTATTAAACGTGTCCGAATATGCAAATCCGAATCCGACCTATTTATTCCCGGATTGACACGACACAACACACTTAACCTATTTAAATAAACGTGTCTAAACGTGAATATGTGTACACCTACACGATACAATACAATAAACACAATTTCAATAGTGAATAAAATGAAAGCTACTGAAATTAAAAATTAAACACAATAGAAAAACTATTAATAACAAGACATACCCAACATTCGTAACTTTTTACTTTTTATTATATATATTTTCTTATAAACAGGTAAATGGATTGAATAAGTTCAGTAACACGATTAAACGCATTTAGTTAAATAGATTTAATCGTGTTTATACGAGTTACACGGATTCAACCCGGATTAACACGATTATTTAATCGTGTTAATCCGGGTTGAACCTGTTTAATCAAAATACATGTTTAGCCAAACCCAAACCCGCGTAACTCTATGTCGTGTCGTGTCGGATTATTGTGTCGTGTTAAAAATTGCCGACCCTAAACTCCACAATGCCTATAATTAATTGTTGAAGATTATAATAATCTTAAGATAATGAGAAGTTTTGATTTTTTTTCTTTAATCTTTTTGTTTAAAGAAAACGAAGGGATGAAATATTGAAATCACACCATTTTACTGAAATATTGAATTAATTAATTTTTTTGAATTGATTGGAAACTTGGAAAAATTCAAATTAAATATAATCAAATTAAATATAATCAAATTAAATATAATAATATATGGAATTATCAGTATTCAAGTTTGTAATTATATTCTTCAGTTGATCATGCAGAATTGGATTTAGACCCGACAATTCGTGCTGAGCCGGAGTTATTGTGCAGGGGCCAGCCCGGTCCGAATAAAAATCGTGCTCGACCCGATAAAAATTTAGACTCAGGATCCCGAGCTCGGTGCGACACGATTGTAAACAGACCGACTTAGCCAATTAGCACGATAACGAAAATTCAGAATCATGCTATTAGGATCGAATCGAGCTATCGTAATCGGGCTATTGGATCGATTCGGGCTCGATAACTCGATATCCTGATAATGAATAAAATTTTTACTGTGCTATCAGATGGACCAGGCCTACACTATCCAAACTGACCCCGATATTTATTCGAGTCTTTTTAGGCCGGCTTGATAATGGCCGAGCTGGGTCAAAAATTGCTATGTTACTTCAATTTTAGAATATATTCATTATTTTATTTTAATGTAATAAAAAAATTTAAAAATATTAATTTTTGGTGAACTTGAAAAAGTAAATTTCTGATTTAATTATTTCGAAACAAATTAGTTTCTGTTTCGTTATTTCGCCTCCACCTAGGCTGCTACGCAAAAAAAAGGAAACAAAATTTCCAATAAATGTAGGCACGAGTTTCGATGAACCGTCCGATTAAGATCCAGCGTCAACGAGCGTTCGACACGAGAACTTCAAAAAATCCCTCGCGATTTCTGCGGTCAAAACTCTCGATCAGCATTACTCTTCTATAAATAAACATCGTGTTTAAATTGTTAAAAAATCGAGAAATCAACACGTGTTAAATAATAAAATAAATAGAAAGGCATATTCCGTAGAATATTAAATTTTATATATCGTAACTAATTTGACTCATTTATTACCAAAAAAATATTAATTTTGTGATTTAAACAACGCGCAGGAACCGAGCGCACGCCGCACGCGACGATTTGCTTGAGAGAAGGAGAGGAGGAAAGCGAGAGAGGGCAGGAATCCGTAGCAAATCCCTAGTCGCGGAAAGGCAACGCTACCGTCTCTCCAAAACCTGTTCCTTCGGATATTTTCTTCGCCAAGAGCTTTGTTGTTCGTCTCGCGTAAGAGATTTGTTGTTCGTTTATTATTAATACTATTATTAATCGAATCCTTTTGTTTTTCTATTAGTTTGATTTTTCTGATTCTAATTTACATTTCTGATTAGTTTTTTTCTTCAAAAATTAAGATTTTGATGAAGCATTGTGATTCAAGTAATAAGATTGAGGATTCTGGTTCCTTTTGGATTCAGAACTCTGCGTTTCAATCATCGATTCGTAACAGATTCTTTAATTTCATGCGATAATCATCAGATTAGGTTGATCCCAATACAGTATTGATCTTCTCCCGAACATCCTAGCTTTTCTATAACTCGATTTTTTTTACCCTATTTGCTCTGCTATTTATTCATGTTAATCTCAAATTCGTTGTTGTTCGCAGGTTGAAGCAGGCGGGGAGGGGGGAAGAGTAGAACAAGACGAATAACGAATCGTTCGAATTGTAGTTGGTAGAACGCTGGGCTTGGCTGTCAACGTCCTTTGACAGCCAGCCCTATTTCCTTGACTCCTTCCTCTCAGCTCTTCCAACAAAGCCCCAATTCCCTTCGGTGAGTCATCATGTGCTCCGTTGGCCCTCAAATTTAACCTTAGGTGGTCAATTTATCTTTGTCAAGTGTGCCATTTAATTTTCCTATGGTTTTACTCTTTCTTTCTGCGTTCTTCTTCTTAGTTTTAATGCATAGTAGATGATATTATTAACCTGTTTCCTATGTAATCAGGGAGGTAGGCTTGAGCTGAATCTGCTATATGGTTAATTATCCATTTGGCATGCCAAGTAATTGAACCGATTCTGTCAGAAAGTCCTGCTCCTCATGGCTTCGTTTTATGGAATTCTCCACCGGCCACTCTCCGCCGCAGCTGTAGTTGCTGTTGCCACAGTGTCTTCAGCACTGCCTGAGTGTGTCTCCTCACACCCCACACCATCCGAGTCCGATGCCAAGCCTCCAATTGTATCAGAACAGCATTTGGAGCTTGCACTGCATAAATTCTCTATTTCCAACATTGCAGGCCTCTCATTCTTGTCTTCTGATACAAGGCCTTCCAACCATGTGCCTCATTCGGTCTTCAACAAAGCCTCCTTTCCCACTGTCTCACCAGCCATTGTCCTCACTCCATACCATTATGCAAAGCTAGCTGACACCCAAAAGAATGTTGAGTTACCGCCAACTATTTTAGCTTCAAAATCAGATGTTCTTTACCGATGGCATTTGCCTGACCCCAAGGCTTATGGAGTCATGGGGAATAGTAGTTGCTCGAAAGCAAGGTCTAAGACTGTTGTGATTTTGCTCGGATGGCTTGGTGCTAAGCAGAAGCACCTGAAGAAGTATGCTGATTGGTACACTTCAAGAGGCTTTAATGTCGTCACGTTTACGCTCCCCATGTCTGATATAGTGAACTACAAGGCTGGAGGAAAGGTTGAGCAGGATGTTGAATTGCTAGCTGAACATCTGGTGGATTGGGTCTCAGAGGAAAATGACAAGAGTTTGGTTTTCCACACTTTCAGTAATACTGGCTGGTTGATGTATGAACTCTACCAATCTTTCCTAGCATATACTTTTTTCTTCATTGATTTTAATGAGATCTTTGTTGATATACTTTGGTTTGATGCAGGTATGGAGGATTACTGGAGCAGTTTCAGAAGAAAGATCCATCTGTATTTGGAACAATCAAAGGTTGCATTGTGGACTCAGCTCCTGTTGCTTCACCGGATCCTCAGGTAATAATTTATTTAGATCTGTATTCTGATTTGCTTCATGGAACTTTTGAGGATTTGGCCGGAATTTAATGTTAAACTTTTACATCAGAAGAGTCTGCATTTTGTCAGTGTTCATTGTGCCAGTATTCTGATTTGAATTCACTAGTCATAGTTGGTTGATTTATATTATATCTCAGACCTCTTTTTTCCTTTTACCACTATTTACTGTCATTTCCAATCAGTGTCTGTTTTTTAAATGAGAACATAATGAGCTTTAATGAAGTTGGGCTTCCTGTCACTATAATCATATGTTTAGCGATTATCTGCTATCCTCTATCACCCATCAAGAAATTTAATGAGTTACTAGCATTAAACTAATTACCACGATCAAAATTTAAGCTAACATCAAGTAAGCTAATTGCCTCGACCAAAATCTAAGCTAAGATCTTGTATGCTATCTTCTGGTACTACCATTATCTTTTGCTGTTCTTTGTAGCATTTGATTACTTAAATTTTTTTCTCATTTGTTGCTATAGGTCTGGGCTTCAGGTTTTTCTGCTGCTTTTTTGAGAAAGCATAGTGTAGCAACAAAGGGTACAACAACTCCCAATGTTTCCAGCAGGGATGCCATAACTTCTGGATATTCAAGCTTTGAACCTAAACCTACTTTTACTGAAACTGCTTTGTTAGCAGTCTTAGAGAAGTTATTCAAGGTGGTTTTGTACTTACCTCCTATCAACAGGTAGAAATTTTTTTCTGATTAAATTCTGGGTTCTTTACTTTTAATAAAAATTCTGCATTTTCTATCTCTTGAATGTTTCAAATATTCATCAAAATGGTTGGATTTTTTGCCGCAAACTCAAACAATTTGGAAAATTCTTAGCACTGCATTAAAAAAAAGATTTTAGTGGATAAATCAATTCAATGTTTATTTTGGTAAAGCTGGTTGTACTTTCCGTGTGCCTTGTGTAGATTATGCAATAATCTTTTTCACTGTTATATATAATGCTTCAGTTGCTAATTGAATTTTTTGGTCAACTTTATAGGAGACTATCTGATGTGTTGGATCTACTAACAACAAAGCAACCGAAATGCCCTCAGCTGTATATATATAGCTCAGCTGACAGAGTTATTCCTGCAAGATTTGTGGAATCATTCGTAGAAAGGCAAAGAAGAGCCGGGCATGAGGTTAGGTCATGTGATTTTTTGTCATCACCTCATGTTGATCACTTCAGAAGCCATCCAGGTCTATACAGTTCTCAGCTTGCCAACTTCCTTGATGACTGTGTTCTCACTTGTTGCAAAGATTCTGCATAAATTCTTTGCTCAAGAAAGATTCTGCTTAAATGATTCTTTTTTGTTGTTTTATATTATATCAAAGCATTCTTTTCCTGGCTGTTAATTGGCATGCCCAGGCATAATACCATGTCTGAAAACCATTGTGTTTTTTTTTATAGCCTAGGCGAATACTGTAAAAACATCTACTTGAAAGAAGAGATGAATTATTCTAATTTGTTTGCACTCGAATTGATGATGCTGTTGGTTGTCAACTTACATTAACTTGCTTGCGGTTTATTATATTGGAAAAAATGACAGTTACTGTAGCAAGTGCCATAAGAAGAAATATATTTTCTCCATTCAAATGTACAAAGAAAAGTAGGGTGAAGGAAGGCAGCTTCCAAGTCTAATATCTTCATTCAATGCAAAACGTCTACTTGTGATTTTGAAATTGCTCTCCTTAGATATTTCAAAGATCTCTGATAGCTGAGAAAGCCCATAAACCAGAAGTCAAATTCATCCACAGTCACTATTTGGATGTATTTTTGGTTAGGATTGCGTGAGTTCTCACATAGGCTGGTTCTTTTCACCCTTTTTAGTGGGATCAAAACCTGTCAAAGGCAACAGTTTAATCAAACTTCAGAAGATTCTATAGCTTTGTTTACTGCACTTCCAAGGCTCAAAATATTGGTATGGGCACAGCACCCTCATCTACCTTGGATTTGCCAGTATTCATATTACCGGCAGTATACTGAGCCTTAACACTCAGTATACTAAAATGAGTTATGTATCGTCTGATACTGGCAATTCCTTTGGTATTCTCCTTTATCAAACTGATACATACCTCCGACATCAAATGGTACAAATGGAACTTTAAACCCTATTTCAATTAGATATTAACAATTTTGTTGCTAGAAAAAAGTACCTTGTAAGGGACCTTGGCCAAATTTCCTCTGGAAGAAGTAATTCTGATGGATTGATTGCTTCGGAAAGCAATCTTGTTTGTTGAAATGAAAAGCAGGCCTGCAATGGGACCAGCTGTGGTTGATAGATAGCACTGGAATGCTTGCAGCAGCTTCTCTCCTTTTTCAACTGAGAAATTTTGCCTGAAAACCCTCTCAACACCTCCAGCCTTAAGAATCTTTGCTCCCAAGCTTAATTTTCCCTTCACAATCTCTGAGATTTTGGTCCCTAAACTCACTGAGATGTGCAAGAAGGTTGCAAGGAATGAGTGATAATCGATATGCTCGATAGTAGTTGTATTCTTAAAGTACTTGATGAAGAGAAAGCTGTAAACAGTAAACTTACCATGATCTCTGATGCCTTTTACATAGCTGTCTGCTTTTTTGCTGAACTTGCTTATCCAAGCAACAGGTGAATCCATTTCTGCATTTCCAAATAATTGAGTTTCTCTTAGATAATGCATGAAAATAAGTGAATAACACATAATTTCATATGAGGAAGATGATGTTACTTTGCTTGTATTGGGAGGTCTCATAAGAAGTGGAATGAAGACACAGTCTATTGAGCTCTGAAACAGCAGCAGATCTTCCAGCCATTTCAGTTGCATATCTGATTGGCCCAACAGGAAGCCCTACAGCTTGATCATGGTTTGTAGTCTTCATGTTGAGAGACAGTACTTATTCCACTTCACTACCTGTGGAGAAGTTAGGAGAGATTCCTGGCTCCAATAGACTACTAAGGATTCTTTTTATAGTGTGGAGAAAACTTCAATACTTTAATCTAAAGAAAAAGGATACCATTTATTAAGCAGAATCAGAAAGGGGGCATCTGTTGTAAAGGCATTCACATGAAGTCGGAAAAGAAAAAAAAGGCAAAGTGAATCTTCAATTCAGCCACCGGTTTCAAATACTTTGGAGTTTGGAGAAAAGAAAAGTAAGTTCCCAAATTTATCAATTTTTACTTTAACCAAGCAAAAAATCAAATATTTTGTAGTTCCAACATAATAATAGGAAGAAACATTCTTCAAAGTTTACTAGTTTTGTTTCATATAATTTCAGAATCAGAGATGGCTTAAATCATCTGCTCAAGCAATCGTAGAAGATACACATTGTATCATCATAGATATGTTACTCGGACATGCCATGTGCTATGATTTAAACAAGTCATTTCCACTTATTCTTTGAAATATTTGAAACATGCAGCATGCTTGAGAGAAAGAGTGAGTCAGCAGCTTAATATTCAGCTGACTTTGCAAAAGCTTTATGGCCAAATGCTATACTTAGCATTCCTTTACTTAGCTCAAGAGAAATAGTATTACTCTATTAGAACAAACAATTCACTGTGCAAGAAATTGGAGAAAAGAAAAGAAAGGAAGTGAGCAAGGCAAGCTTATGATGGAAGGAAAGTGCTTGACATGAGACGTCACATCTGTGGAGACAAAAAAGGCCAGATGCCTTGCAAGACCCAACAGAAGTGTCCTTAGATTTCCCTTTAAATCTTATCTGTAAAACCAACTTTGGCATGGCTTTTCCACTTGCATATGGGAAGGCTCTTCTTGAGGGCATCCCACTTAAAAATTCCCTTTTTCAAACAAGGGTATATGCAATGTAGATAAGATCTGTTGGGGCCACATTTAATATTGATGTCTGAAACCATTCTTTCTTCTCTCTGCTTCAACAATAGGAAGGTAGAAGTGATGTGTAAGTAACTAGAACTACTGTTTCTGTATAATAGAAGAGAGGACAATCTGAATTAGAGTATTAGGGCAAAGTTCTTTTCAAATCTGGAAAGTTTTCACTAAGTAACTTCATCTGATCATTTAATTTAATTTATTCTGCTGCCAATTTTATTGGAATAATAGAAAGGTTTACAAAAACACTGCAGATTCCAGCATGACAACATCGAGACTAAAGAGCCACAACACTAGATACATCAAGTACATGAATCTATGTTTCCCTTGCTATATAGATGAGGAGCAACAATTACACATCTATCTCTTCAGACTACTACAGAATAAGAAAAGATGTCCTTGTAGTTACCAGCTTAGTTGAAATGATGATAATAATGCAATACGGGCAACCTTAACTTTCTTCTCCCACAAGGACAAACTGCTACTATCTATTGGAAGATGTTGGAGGCATTGGATTTGTAATTGAAGGAATGTTCACGGGGGCACCAGGAACCACAGCTCCAGAATCTGGGGCACGCATACTATATGCAATATGAGGTGCCCCAGGTACAGAAAGGTTCACTGGTGTACCTACTGCTGAAATGAGAGGACCACCAACTGGCTGCCCAATTGTGGTTCCATACATATTGATACCAGGTGGACCACCCGATGGCTGAGGAGAATGCTTGACAGACTTTCCTGTAGTTGCAGCTGAGCCGCTAACTTGACCGGTGATTGGCCCTTGAGGAGTTGAGACATCTCCATTCCCTACACTTGTGATATCGTGGATGCTGGTCCTTCTTCGCTCTTTGTTCATTGAGTTCAGCCGAATGAAGTATTTCTGTGCGTGGCTTGCGACCTGTGTAGGTGTTCTTGATATTACAAAGTTTCGAGAAATGCTCCTCCAATCACCTTTTCCGTATTTATCAAGTCCAAGAAGGAACAATCTGCGGAAAATGAACCAGTGGAAACAGTTCTTTAGTTCCAACTTCTTTACTTTGAGTTCAGAAATAACAAAAGAATACTGAAAAAATCTGGACAATTCACTGCTGAAACATCTGGTGATGAACATGGAAGTGTATTACCAAAAGTCTAGACAGCATATTAATAGGCGGCATGCCAAGCAACGAACACTCATGAGATTGGTTTTGATATTATACCAGCTCTAGATCAATCATTATAATTGCATGGAGTAATATGCTAACTGCTAAGAAGAATACAAAAAGATGAAATCAGAGGCTTCTTTATGACATTTTTTCTGATATATGGGCTTTCTTGAAGAACCAATAGAATATTCATTTAGTTTAGATAATCCAGAAAGCTGATAGAAATAAAAGCAATAATTCTGGTAGAGAAAAGACTTTAGTAGGAAACATCACTCAGTTCTAATTATAATAGTGACAGAACTTGATAATCTCCCACTTCTGATAAAGCAAGTAGCGGTTTATCTATACGATATCAAGTTGCAATTGCATTCTAAGGTAAATAGGAAAAGGAAAATGGGACCGGAAACTTAATCCTAACAACAAACCAAAGCTGCATAAATTCGATCATTTTAGCAACGAAAATTTATACATCACCATCCATCTAGACTTTATAAGTAACAAAATTCATCGTCCAAGAAATGGCAGAATAAAACTATTCAAGGTTTTTACACCTCACATGTTATTTTGAATTGTTATTCCATAGCTTGCTAGAAACATGCCAGACAGCAGATGATTTCTGCAAAACATAACCTCACTGTCTTTAGCATTTCTATCCTTAGTATAACTTTAGGAGATGGAGATTTGCCTTTAATAGCAGTAGGATAGATTCTTGAATAGCAACTAAAATTTACATATCTGGCTATATTTTTCTAGCAAAATATAGTTATTAAATATCTCACTGTGGTTTCGAACTCTGAAGTTAAAGATTATAAATGCATGAGACAGAACTCAAGAGATACTACTTTGTGGAAGCTCCGGAAATAAACAAAGCGTGAGGAAGGACTAAAAATAATAGCAAAATCTGGAAGCTCCAGATTGCACTCAACATATGGCCTTGGTTATGTTTTAACTATTAACTAAAAGTTCATATGGTCCATAGCAAAAAATATGAATTACAGTTAGGTACCTGTAATGGGTTCATAAGAGTCAGCATTTAGGTGGGACTATGGTGATAGAACAAGGAAAGGTTCAAACCTAAGACCTGATATTATCTTCAAATTCTGTTCTTTTATGGTTGTACCCTTATATCAGCCAAGCCATTTTCCCATAGTTTAGATGACATAATCCAATCTTAGGCATCTCAAATCCATAATAAAAGATTAACATGTTGGGTAGAATCTAAGTGCTGCAGGATTCTTATCCTCATCTGGAGGTCACAATCTAAATGGGATGAATATGCAAAATCTGAAAGAAATTTTATTCTCCATTGAGTGAGAAACTTATATTGATGATTGTTACCTTAAAATGTTGAAATCATGGATTGATTATTGATGATGTATTGCCTATGAATCTCTACACATGATCAGAAAGATGACAACTCATGGCAGATAAAATTATTGCTTCAAGGATGTACCCTTAGAAACCACATATCCACCTAATGAGCTAACTATAGCATGGATATTGCACAAAAAGGTGATTGCATGTACAAGGAAAATATGTCATGATTTGCTTGGTGAAATAAGTGGCTCATTACTCCATAGGCCTAATCACTAGCCTAATTAAAATGCTTAAGTTGAAATTGATAATAGTATACTCATCAAGCTTATTAATTGACATAATTTCCCATATACTCCTTTATGTGGGACTAAATAACGATGTTACAATCTCCCCCACTTAAATCCAATCTCCCCCACTTAAATCCTGACAACCCCAACTTATATCTTGACAACCTTATGAAGAACGAAATCAAGTCAGATGCATAACCCACAACCACACTGTAATTGTTGGTATGTGAAGCCTACCCTAGTAATGGCTCCACCCCATACCCATGTAGCCCTTTCTTATATAGGATCACTTCCCGTACCAAGGACTAGATCTTACTATAATTTTAACTGAAAAAATGTAATCCTTACAAGCAATCATGTCTACATGTAATATCTGTTCTTCCATCAAAAAACACCAAGCATTTCAGGTTCCAAAATCAGCTAGTATTACAAAAATTAACATTATTCATAGAAGTTCCATTTGGAGAAAGGTTCTCTTCTGAAATCAATTTTTTGTTAGACCAAAGTCATATGCCATGATAGAGATCCACAAAGTCATGTACCAGATATACTAGGGTTTAAATACTGAGCAATAATTCTCATTGATAAGTAAGCAAGATGAGGAAATAGATCCAGATCAAGACAAGGTGGGATAGACATATTGGAATAAATTTAGTTGGAGTTCACCTGTGCTCATCCTCAGTCCAAGCTATCCCCTTTCTGCGTTCTTGCTCTGACCTTGAAGCTTTTCCACTGTGACTGGGATCGCCCTGCGAGTGCCCGCCCTTTTTGCCACTACTGCCATTGTTAGCATGGTCGCCACCATCTGAGGAAGATGGGTAGCAAGGTAGAGGGACTCGGCCGGACTCGATGCCATTGACATCCTCCACCAGAAGCTCGTAGTGGTCCTTGACATCCTCAATGGTTTTCCCAGGCACATCAGCTGCAATTTTCTCCCACCGGTCACTGCAATCCTCAGGATGGGTTGCTAGGGCATTCTCAAATGCCTTTTCCTGCTCCCTAGTCCACGACGAACCACAACTTTCTTCTTCCATCCCCATCTTTCGAATAGAAATATAACTAGCAGATGAAACAAGGATGCCCCGAAATATTCGAGATCCGAACTAATCAACTAATGCGAAGGTCGGATCTTTTCCTCGGCAATAGCTCACTCCCCCTCAGATTAATTGAGAGCACGCTGAATAAGATCTGGACTGGTTGTTGAACAGCAAACACAGACCTTGGGCTTACTGATATCTGAAAAATCATGCAGAAAGGAGGATGTAAAGTATAACTGCGGGCGCGGAGGAAGAGAGATGTGGAGTCAAGAGAAAAGCGCAGCAAAGGGCAAGGGAAAAAACCGAGAAGAAGAGAATAAATCACCAGTCCGCGACAAAAATTAGGGCTTTCTGCAATTGCAAAGAGAGTCACTGCAAAAGCCAGCGCAATCAACCAAGACTAAGACGAACAAAATATCCACATCTGAGGACACAAAGGTATAACGAGAGAAGAATTGGGGGTTTTGGGATGAGAGATTGAAACCAACCGGGGAATCCAGACAAAGGACCAGATAGATGTGATTGTGGGATAAAAGGAACAAAACAGAACCTTGTGGATGATTGGAATGGGAACCCCAAAATTATTTAATTTTATATCACACAATCCCCGATTCCAAGGCATCAATTAAGCATCAATTATAAAATATTGCAGTAAAATCGAGATTTTTCCTACTAAATCAAGAAGCAAGCACCCCAAATTCCCAAAAGAAGGGAAAAGAAGGTTAAAAAAAACATTTTTTTGTTACCCAGGGGCAGCAGCACCTATACAGAAACATTAACTTCAATCATTCATTCATCAGAACCATGCTACATCTGAGATCTTTACAACAAACGATGACCCAACCAAACAAATGAATCCAAGAAGTTCCCCATCTCACACTCAGTGAATTCCACAGTATCATCGATGGAGGAAAGGAGGACCCACCTGACTCTCCCACCCACCAAAGAGTAGACAAATTTCACAGATGCAACAGCTTCTGTATACCCTTTCACAGTAGACAAAGAGCTCAATCCAAAATTTATCCCACCTCTGTGCCTGATTCGATGGGTTCACATTCAAGACCACAGTAAAATCTGGAAAGATCAAGCAATCAAAGTGACACCTTTGCCAGCTCAAAACCTCCTTAATATCATATTTGCCATCACTGATTAAATATCTTGGCTATAAAATTAACGATGATGAAGATAGACTAATTTTGACAGAACAAAGTCAATATAATCAACTGACATCTTCATCCCAGACTATTCAATCTCTGAAGAAGAAGATGTTATCAAGAGAACAAGTGTTCTTATTGACCAAAAAGAGAGGAATGCATTCGGGAGTGGAGTACTTACAGAGACAAAAGAATCCGAGGCTTATCTTGCGGCTACCATCGTAATTAGAATAGAAAAAAATCGCTGTCATGAGAAGCATAATAAATCTCCAGCATCATTATTTTATTTCAACTATCAAATTTATTATGCTTATCTTCTAAACCACGAGGTGTTTTGAGTCAAAGACAATCATTCAATGCCTGCTGATGCTTATCCTGGAGATTGAAGCCAGCAGGTGGATGGCACGTGGAATCAGTTCCTGCATTGATTCCAGAACTGGAGAAAAAGTGTTGCATTGTGGAGGGTAGAAAGTTCACTTACTCTGCTTTATTTTCTTCTTATGGTGCTTCAGGTGCTGTTGGTGGTATTTGAGTTTTGAATAGAAAATTGTTTGGACTATTTAGAAATTCTATCTCTTTCTTATGCTGGTTATGACATCGCCTGTCGCGCCCCGGCCCCCGGCCCGGAGACGCGACGGCGACTCGAACACCGCGCAGCGGAAGGAAAAGCCACAAATCCGAATCATAATATAAAACAACATTAAAAATTCATATGTCCGATCAAATACAATTACCCAAATATACAAAAGCAATCGCCATCAGAGCTCCACATCTACGACTGACTACTAGATGTCTAAAAACTATCTACACCTCGATTTACAGATCGACCGCTCACCCCTGCAAGTCTGAAGCAAAAACAACGGAGATCAGCGAATGCTGAGTAGGAGAATCACAATATGATCAACAGTATCAAGTGTCAACTCAACAATGCATAACAACATGACCTAAGATGCAGTCAAAGGCAATGAACACAACAAATACACATCACCTACTCCTAAACAACATCAACTGAATCATCGAGCATGTGGACCATTGGGTAAAAACCCCGCACTCTACCACCTGCAGAGTGGCATCAATCGTCCGCTCCAACAATGATGCGACTACCCCCACCAAGCAGGTAGCCCGTCAGATGTCGCGTCCGACATCCCCACACCCGAAGGTGCCCAAAGTGACTAGTCAATATCCATACCCTCTCCCATCCCTGGGGGGTACCACACTAAAATGGTCCTGGACCGAAGTCCTCTCCAAGGCCGTAGCCTCCAGATCGACAACAACCATGCAACTCGACTCCAAGAGTGCAACAAGGTATATCATCATGATCAACAATATAACAACAACTGCAAGTAATCATGACATGATCAACAGGATAATAACATGCTCAACAAATATACAACACCATATATATCAACATGATACTAGGCATACGGTGACTAATCCAATGCACCTTTGGATTAGCACAACATACTATTATCAAGAATAAACACCAATATGCAACAATAAAATGCAACACATGCAATTTCTCTACATGGCATGTCCAACAATAATGTGCAGCAGGAGTTCAATAAATTTCAGAAAGCAAATCAAACAACGGAAGCAAAGGTATTTCCGAATTTATCTCCGACGATAAATCAACAACAGACTTGCAGGCTCAACCCACACTCAGCACACTCTCCAAACGCCCATGATCAACCAACTCACTCTCCAAACCCCATGCTCAACTCATTCTCCAAACCATAATTATTTCACACCAATCAATCGACTAAATTCTCAGACTAATAATTTACTATTATTTGAACACCTCGACAACCTCAACCACTAACCAACTGAAAGAACAACCTAATAATGCTTTCTCGAAAAACTAACCCCACCATCGCGTTCAGCACGCGAAAACGATCAAGATTGCTATTCACCTCAACTTCAACCGACAACTCGGGACCCACCAACTAAATTAATTTCAAACACAATTATATAATTAATTTACTAAACAACATCAATACTGAAATATATCAAAATCATATCAATCGATCTCCAATTTGAAATCCGACACCACCATCATGTTCAGCACGCGAAAATATGCAACTTTGGTATTCACCTCGACTCGATCCGACGACTCTACGATCAACTATAAAAATACACCAATAATTCATAAATCAATCCAATTTCATGCGATACAGCTCTATTCCTTGAACACTATTCATATCCCTGCACCCGATGCCACCTCCTTGCTCTGCTCGAACCCACGCCGACCGGCCATCCCGGCTGCCGGCGATCACCCCGGCGGCACGGCCGCCCTCTCCCCGACCTCCGCGACCGGTCTGACTCACCGCCGGCCGCCCCTACTACACCCAATCCTGCCACCTCCTCTACTCGCCCCGAATCCATGCCGGGCGACTCCCCAAGCCGCCGGCGACCACCACGCTTCTCCTCGGCCTCCGACACCGATCTCTCTCTCTCTCTCTCTCTCTCTCTCTCCACCCGCGGACCCCTCCTCTCTCCCTCTCGGCTGCCGCCTACGACCCACACGCCGACCTCTCCGCCCTCCCATCTACCTCCTGGCTCGATCCGACCCACTGGCGGCCGAGCAGTGGCCGGAAAAGCCACCACCAAGCACGGCCAACCAGCCGCCAGCCCGGCACGGCTCCACAGCGCGACCTCGTCCGTCGTCGTCGTCAGAAGATAAACGCGGAAGTAAAGGTGAAGGGAGAGATCTCCTACCTCGATCCCGCGACTCCGGCGATGATGAGCTCCACCGGCGACACGCGCCGACTCTTCCGCCACCTGCCGACGCCCTCGCTTCTTCCTCTTCTTCTCTACTTCTCCTCACTTAAAACCCCTCAACAACACCTCTCCCTCATTTAACCTCACCCTCACCGCCACCTGGCACTCCTCCACTTCCACATCCATTTTTTTTTTTTTTTTAAAACCCGGATATAACATCACCAATCATGTCATTAGATTTTGGTCCCAAAACTATTTGAACATGTATACTACTTAAGATTGTAGTAGATGAGAGGTTTTCACCAAAGCAACCAATCATATTTTTTCAAAAACATTTATCCAATATATTTTATATAAATAAAAATTTAAAGATACACTTTGCTATTTGATATCCTTAATTTTTTCCTTTAATTGGCATCATCATATACCAAACATCATTGCTTCTGAATTCATCCATCGTTTAATTTGGTTTCTACTTGTTCCATTGCCAATATATCCATCCTTTTAGGCTTGAAAGTGGAATAATTTAAAGGAGCTTTAAATTAATCCCTATTACTTTATCTTTAAACTTAACCATCACTAGTTTGGTTTGGAATATATCGATGGTTCATGACAACAAGCCAAGAAGGCTTGGCTCATGAGCTTGGAGCAAGTCCAAGCGATAGACGAATAATTACATTTCCTATGGGCGGTAACAAGGACAAAGAGAAATACGCTATCATATCTTCTTAATCCGAAGTGGTTGAGAAGAGAAAAGAATCATTTTTGAGAATACTCTTGGGAGCATATCGAGTGGAGATGGGGTGAGGCCTATAGGTTAGAGAGTTAGAGCACGTGGTTACTAACCATGGTGTCGAAAGTTCAAATCCCTTCTAGCCCACAACCAAAATGGATTAGGTCGAGTGAATTAGAGAATAGACAAATGCATGTTGGCATTCCAACTTTCTTCTCGATCCTTTCATGGCATATCTGAAAGAGAATCCACCTCTTGGGCATGTATATTTGACTTGTGAAATACAACAATTATTAGGAAGCGATAGAGCTAGAGCTATAGCTATGAGTGGTACAAGTGGACTAATGTGAGAAAATGGAAGAGATTTACACATGAGCTCCTCTAAATGTTCCACTTGATGGAGCTATATCAATACCATTAGGGTCGATCGTTCCCTTGTTCCATTTCACTTCCGAAAATTGGCTAATGTTTTCGTTTGTTTCACTTCAATCGGTCACTAAAAATTTCAACTCCATACTTACCTTCTGGTGGTGAAATAGAGGAAGAAGACACCCTTGTAGAGGAGAAGAAGAGAAGTAGAGGAAGAAGGAAGCGAGAAAAAAAAGGGGATATGAGGGTTTCGGAGCAGAGAGGCTGCAGGAAATCACGAGAAAAAAACAATTGGCACTCAACGAGTGCGCCGATTTCGCTTATAATTAACACTAGAGCTAATTTAATTAAAACCGACGCTCATTATAAGCGTCAGCTTTTATTACCCGATAATTTAGAATATTTTTGTACTGTACGAGAAATGTGTTGATAGGTTCAATAGAAGGTTCAGGTGCGTGAAGAGTTTTATCTGTTGTCCCCTAGGCGAGGGGAGTCTATTTCCTTATGAATTCATCGACATGCTATTTCTTTTTATGAAGCACAAGTAGACAAATTTATCCTTAAAGCAAAACAAATTTTAGAAGAATATCCCTAGAGGGTAGCTGTGAATTACTTTTTATTTTATTTATTTTAAAACTTTTGTGGGTCTTTTACAAAAATGTTTTATGAACTCTATTCAAGTTTTTGAGGGGTTTTAATTCTAGGACAATCTCTAGGAAAATTTGAGACCTTCTATAAATACTTTTGAAAATATTTGACATAAAAGTCTTCATATTCCAAGCCTAATTAATCAATCTTATAATAACGAGCTTCCAAGATTCTAATAGACATTCAGTTCCCTATCTCCAACTTCGCTTCTCATTTGAAAAATTACAATATTTTTTTGGTAGAATATGTCGACCCACAAACATTCCGCAACAACTTTAGTTTTTAAATTTAATTTATAAAATAGTTATACATTGCTTAGTTTTTAAAAGTAATTCATAAAAGAATTGTACAATTGAAACAAAGCAAAACTCCATTTTATATAATTTACAACATACACTATTTGAGAACGATACACCTCGGCATAGACTACCTAAAAACTCTACTTCGAGCGAAATCTAATAATGGCAATATTCCTGATTGAAATACCTTTTATTTTTAGTGCATCATTGTAGGAATTACATTATAATAAATATCATTTATCTGGCTAGGAGACATCCATGACTCAAACTCATATATTTTTGATATCATTTAAATTAATCCGTAACATGACGAAAGAAAATCAACAACACGGGTCGGTGTCGAGTAGGTTTTTCTAGAGAGAAAACAAGCAAATAAATAGCAAAATTGCATAGATCAAATGAATGAAGTCAATTTGGAGGTAGCAAATAGATATGCCAAAGTTCACAATAGTCAAGCCTCATGATGCATGTTATAAAACAAATCAAAGGTAACATGAGTTCCAAAACATTAATAAGAATAATCAATATTGTGTCAAGAGAGTCGACATAGTCTAAGCGTGCTATCGCATCACGGTGGCACATGGATCCGGTAATAAAAACCCCTCGTGCACTTTCTTTGAAGTGGTGAAACACCTGCCACAATGTGATACGAATTTGTTAATAATCTCTAAATGTAACGACAAAAGATCGATAATGTTTGACAAAATGCTAATCCTCAAAGAAATCACTCACTATACACCAATACTAGATCCTTTCCCAACATGTGACCAACATAACACAAACATACTCTAGTCATGCTCCGTAAGAGTCCAAATATAGTCACATGGATGACATTTCAAAACTATGAAGAATACATACATCCTTATTATACCAAGGTACATTCAGACAAATAATGGACATCAACTCAAAGGACGCACAAGAGTAAAAGAAATATGGAGTATATCATGAAAATTACCATAGATTTAGATTATATAAGATCGTATAAATACGAGATCAAATGATCGACATAATTATCAAGAGATGTATATGGAATTATCAAGAATGTCCGCTATCATGTCATACAATTATATTAGGTCAGATATTAGATATATCCTCATCGAACTCAGTCCAATCTCAATTTATGTTGAGATCAGTATGAATGTTTCACGTTGTAAAGCTTGTTTGACTAACCAAGTGGAATATGATCGATCAATATTCATACTAGCGGTCCAACAAATCATAACACATTGTATTACGATATCATTAACACGTTTTCATATTTTACAATTAGGTACCTATGTCTCATAACTAGATTGTTATCCACAACCATGAAACTAACATTTACCCTACTTAGATTCTTATAAGATAAATCAGACATGATTCTTTTAATGACTTACTAGACATCATTGATCAACTTTTATTTTTTGCACAAAGCAAGAGAAATTTCATTGAAAAGAATGATATATACATAGAGCTCTATTATCCAACAATCCTAGGAAAAATAGTCATGAAGCTCACCTTCGGCATTGCCATCAGCAAATCATGACTCAAAACCTAAGATTGGTGGAATCACAAAAGATAGTAAACATCCCACCGCTCGGGACAAGCATTATAATTTCAAACAGTAAGCACTTAGGCCGTACGAAAATCGGTTGAATAGTGATCAATCGTTGATTGACCAATAATCTTCGATAAAAAAAATAACACGATGTCTCAAGCTGCCATTTTAGCTGATACATTTGTGATAATGCAACGGGCTACCTCATACCAAGTCGTAGGATCCTCATCGTGCATTTTTCTATTCCTCTCCTGTCATAGGTATCATTGATCAATTACTATTTAACTATAGAAACAAATCATATTTTTTTCTTATTTACCTATTCAATGTCATCAATTAATTAATAATATTTTAATTAATGAAATTGTTGTATGTAACAGAGAAACTAAAGAGCTTTACATATGTGTAAACAAGAAACAAAAGAATTTATCTTGCCGATCAATGTAATTTACTTAGTTTTCTGTTTTGCTATCGAGAAGGGAACAAAGCTGCCCATTGGGCAGCATCTCAGGCCCGTTGTCATCATGAGGTTATGATTTGGTCCTCTATTTGACCTCCCGAATTGGAGGATATTTTGTATTCTGACATTGCTGACCCCGGTACTACTCGGAGTTTAATAATATAGTTTCTTTGTTTTCGGCCAAAAAAAACAAGAAACAAAAGAATTAATATGCAAATTACGTGTGTATATAATGGGCACAAATAATTCACAATTATTCTTTATTTTAAAAAAATTACTAATTGAGCTGATTATGTTATACCTTGATTTTTTTGGACCTAGTTGTAAAAATATTTCTTAGAGGGGCCTTTTTGCAAAATGTTAATCCTATTTAATTAAGCCCTAACCCCCTCTCTAATCTTTTTTCTCTCCCGATCCCTGTAGCAGCATAAGGCGTGCGACGGCTGTCGGAGGGCGTGCGGTAGCAGCGGAGGGCGTTGGCGGTGAGAAGACTCTGGTGAATCGGAGTTCGGAGGAGTTTGCCGGTAGGATTCTTTTCCTACTCTTTTATCTGTTCGCGTAGGGTAATCTTGATGTAGGATGAGATTCGCGAGGTTCTTTCTGCCGATTTGTAGATCGGAGATTATTTCTTGGTTTCCCAAGATTTAGCGTGTTCTTGGTTGTCGAAATTTCGGATCTGAATCCTCATTGCCGATCTCATATTTTTGTCAAATTTCCCGGCGGATTACTCGCAGTCCGAGCCGTCGTCGATGAGACGATCACAGTACATGATCGGATCTATTATTTGTGGTTGAATCGCGTCGTTTCTTTGTCATTTTGGGTATCATCTTCTTCGCTCGAGTCGTTGTCGACGATAGCAGTGCCAGCCGGCATTGTTTCGGAGAATCTTTCGTCGGGTTAGCAGCGGCGCCTGGCTGTTTCTCGGTCGGGGCCCGATGAGGCGGGCTGTGGCGCCGGTGGGGTGCCACGGCGAGCAGCGGCTGCCGGCGAGGCGTCGTTGCCGCTCGCGCAGGTGACCACTGCCAGGCGCGACAGTCGTTGAGGGCTGTCATGCGAGGCGGGTGGACTGCCACCGTCACGTGCTGGCGTCGGCGCCGGTGTCGGGCTTCCTGGGTGATTCGATCGGCCGAAGGATCGAGATGGTGGCGGCGGCATCGGGTAGAGGCGGCGTTGGTGAACTGGGTTAAGGAAGATGAAGGGTTATATTATAACCTTATAAATTAATTATAAGTATATATCGGTGTTATATACTTTATATCAGTGTTATATTTTATTATAGGTGTTAAGTTGACGTTATAAGTGGAAGTTGATAACACTGCAGTCGTAGCAGTGATATGTCAAGTTGTAGCACTGTTACGAACTTCGTAACAGTGATGTATTAAGGTGTTATTAAGGCATTAGGATTATTATTTTAAATAATTATTTGGAGGTCTTATAGTTGGTCAAAAATAGTCATATTATATATGAATTTGGACCTACTCGACGCCCCGAATCCATTTGGTGGAGTCAGTTTTGTCATTTGACTTTCGGATGTTGAAATCAGTAGATGTTTATTGCCTCGTTTTGCGTGTCGAGTCGAAAAGTATTATTTTATCGGTTTTCATGGTTTCTACCCGAGTTATTCTATGGTGGTAGTTGTTGTCAAGGTGAATCTCATCCTAGATCGGTTGTTACCCTATGTCGAAATATTATCTTGTTGTTCTATTCCATTGAAAGTTGATATCTACTGCTGTTGAAACTCCTTATGCATAAGTTATTGAAACATGTTGCCAGCATGCTATTTTTATATGCATATTAGTTGAGGATGCTAGTATAGATGTTGCATGCCTTATCTGTTGATAACATCTTAAGCTGTTGTTTATATATTTAGTTCATACAAGATGACATGACTACTAGCATTATATTAGTTGAGTTGTAGTAGTGTAGTTGTTGACATGATGCATAGTTGACCTACTGTTGGGCGATAGCCCTGGACAATGTTGATATATTGCCCAAGGTGTAGGGCAAGTGACACCGGTGATCACCTATTTATCACACTGGTTGTGTGTACGGCGTCGAGGTGTTGGACGTCGGCGGACTACCATTTTTTGATAGTCGCATCTCTAGCTGGAGCGGGCTTGAGGTGCCACTCTCGGGGTGCGAGAGTGCGGGGGAAACCCAATGTCCAATACGCTATTGATTGAGTTTATGACCACATACTCATATAGATGATAGTTGACATAGTTGACATAGTTGATTGGTATAGGTGCATCGAGTAGATGGTTGAATCATATCTTCCGTTGTACACATGGCATCATAGCATCTTGTTGAAATCCTACTCAGCCTTCTGCTGATGTTGTTGTTTTTGCCTCACATTCTCAGGTATGACGACATTATCTTATGGGGTAGCTAGAGTTTTGGATGAGGAGGAGACGTCTTCCGCACAACATTTAGTTTCCTAATTTACTAGTTGAACTATGCACTTTTAGCTAGACTCTAGAATTTATTGTTCTCTTATGGACTGTTGAACTTTTATTATTATCAGGCTGGACTTTCGATTGGAATCTGGTTGTAAATTTAAATTTTTGTCCATAAATTATTGGTTGTTCTGTTGTTAATTACGCTTCTCCTAGGTGAGGTCCCTTATATAGGGATAAACCTAGGCGGGGCGTAACAGATTAACTTTGAGCTCCAATATGATCTAGGATTCTCTATAAATATGAGCTCTTGAATCAAACAAATTAATCTTTACAATCACATAACAATTAATAAATGATATATATTAGAAATAGCACTCCAAATAGTCTTCTAAAAAAAAGAAGTATACATACCATAGTCAAATCAAATTGGATGCAAATAGATACTATTGGTCAGTGAAATTGAGGACCAAATCTTCAAATACATTGATGCCAGAAGAAGACAATACAGAGAGTACCATGCACATGGAAGTTGGCTGATTCTGCAAAGAGAAGAGAGTGAGGATTGACACAAGGACCAAGGATGTATATGTAGCAAATCAGCTATATATAGAAACAACTCACAATTAGACCAAGGATTCTGAATCTGCAATTTGGGAGTCCACATTTGTTTCATACGTTTCTGGATCCTTAGTATACAATATGAATTTGTTCATGTCGTACAATCTGATCTCGACTGCTGGAATTCGCTGAATGATGTGCCAATTGACCCCTCCCTTGAGGCAGTTGTTGAACAACGATGAGTTACTACAATAGAGCTTGAATTTCTTGAAGCTTCGCTGAGTGGAAAAAGGGGCACTCTGGTGCTGCTCTATCAGGACCGATAACCACTTAGGAAGTTGCTCTACATGCTGCGAGCAGGAAAGAACCACCATTTGCAATGTATTGAGATTGTCTACGTACTCCAAACTCGAGCATTCATCAATCATCAAATGCCTAAGAGAGGGAAGGCTTGATATCTTTTCCAACCTCGTCATATTTGTGACTTCAAGCGCGTCAGTCAAGGAAGGCAGATCACGGATTTCTCTCATTGTATGATTATTTTTTATGACAAGTGTCTCCAAGTTGGTAGCAAGGCGCAGGCAGTCTGGAAGCGTTCTCAGCTTTGGGCAGTCGAAGAGCCAACATTTCTTTAGATTTGGGAATAAGTTGAGAAGATTTCTTCCACCATCATCAACGTCGTAAACCATTTCTGTCTCTGTGGATGACATGGACCATTCTTCCCAATTTGGCATGTTTGAGAACAATAGAGACTCGAGCTTAGGAAAAGCTCCTGCGGAACCACCATGGGGACCTTGAAGGAATTCAGGGCCGATGGTTTGGATTGCTTTTGCTGCATGTAGAAAAAGGATCTTCAATTTGGGCAACTGCCCTAGTAGTGAAGGGAGCTCATTGCATGATGGAAGGTTCGCAAAATCCAAGATTTGCAAGTTTGGAAATTTAGCACCACCCTGGGATATCCACCGTGGAAATTGTCGACCTGGGAACTCGACAATAGTAAGAGATTGTAGGGCCGATGGAGGAGAAAGCTGGTTGAGTATCTTCTCAGATTTGATCTTGGTTTGATTATCGTCCTCGTTGATGTATGATGTGAACCCCTTCGTCCATCGAAGCTCCACTCTCTGTAGAAAGGGCATGTTGGAAAGCACAGTGGTCGACTCGTTTATTAGTGCCCTCTCCAACCTTGCTATTGTTAGTGTTCCCATGTTGGACAACAACTGCAGTTCGTCCAAGTTGCACCCCTCATCGCGAAATTTGGAAGAGGAATATTCATCATCATGGCCAATGATGAATCCAGTTAGAATCTGTAGATTCTTCAATCTCCCGATTCCCTTGGGCACATGAGTCAATGGCGTTTCAAACAGAGAAAGGACAAGTAGGCTGTGTAACTTGGTGGTGGCCTTGGGAAGCATATGCAAGGACTTGCAACCCTCTAAAATCAAAGTTTGCAGGTTTGCGAGGCGCCCTATGGATTCTGGTATCATCTGAATATTTGTTTGAGATAGATTCAAGTATCTCAGATGCTGCAATTGTCCAATAGAATCAGGAAGGATCTCTAGAGATGTCTTTCTCATACTTAGAACTCTTAGAAACTTTAATCTTTGAACCACATCATTCCCTAGTTTCTTCACTTGAGGGCTTTTGAACATAATTAAGCTTCTCAAGCACTTCTCTTTCATTATCACATCAGGGAGGACTAATATCTCCTCTTCCCATGACATTGATAACCGACGAATCTTGCTCAAGGGATTGGTATTCAATGTTTGACCATGCTTTTGGATACTGCCTTCTCCTTCTACCAAATTCACACCGAGGGATCTCAGCAGATCATGCATGGAGAATTTTTTCTGATCTATATAAAGCGGATCCGGTTGCAAAATGTTCCTCCAAAGTAATTCCTTGTAATAGTCCCCGGCTATGTCAACTATCAACTTATTTTCTTGTTCAACTAAAAAGCCTTCCGCCATCCAGTGATTTGAAAGACCTGGAAAATGTTTTATATTGGGGAACAGAGAGCAATAAAGAAAACATTGCTTGAGATGTAATGGTAAATCCTCATAGCTCAAGTACAAGGCCCTTGGTAATTCTTCGTCGTCAATATGTTTCATGTCCCATAAGTCACTTTGAAGAGCTTTCTCCCACTCCTTCCTACATCTTTCCTTGGATCTTAAAACCCCACCAATAACCTTAATGGCCAGAGGAAGCCCATCGCATTTTTTAACAAGGCTAATCCCTAAATCTTTCAAACTGCCAATCTCATCATCAATCTTGTCATTTCCAAAAACAGTACTACAAAGCAGAGCCCAGCCACTCTCTTGGCTCATTTTCCCAACCTGGTGGATGTGGTTGGCTCTCATATTTGTCGGCACCATTTGATCTCTAGTGGTAACTATGATTTTGCTGTCACTTGCTCCGCTTATTATATGATCCCTTATTAACTCCCACCATACTTTTGGGCTCCATACATCATCTAATACTAGAAGTAAATTTTTTGATATAAGGGAGACGAGTTTATTCAAAAGTCGATCTTTACTTTCACCTACTTCGACATTTCCTCCAGCCACTCGAATCATATTATTGAGTAAATCAGTATCAGAGTAGTTCTTAGAAACATACAACCAAATGCGTAAGGGAAACTTGTCCTTGATCCTTTCATCATTGAATATTTTACGAGCTAAGGTGGTCTTGCCAATTCCACCCATCCCGACAATCCCAAAAATCTCACATTTTTGTCTCTGTTTCTGAATTAAGATCTGATTACTTAGATTCCGAGCAGCATCTTCAATTTCTGTCCCCACGATATCTGACTTAACCTCTAGGGAATGAGTCTCAGGTGGGTTTGCTTTTCTATCTTGAGCTTCTTGCACGGATGAGGAATGTAATCTAGGTATTATGTTTCGTCTATCTTGTGCAATTTCTTCGAGCCTACTGTTAAGTTGTTCAATTTTGCTTGCTACTTCATGGCGGTATTTGATACATGTAAAGCATGAAGAAATCATACACAAGGAGAAGCATACGCCTGAATCTGATGCTTGAAGCTCCAACAATTTTCCACCATTTAGCATGCAAAGGTCGAGGATGTCATCAGCATCATACATGACGTCCTTCAGCTCCCTCACCCAAGTGTTGATAGCTGCATCGGCATGTCTCTTATGCTCTGCATCTCGAAGAAAATCTTTGATCCTCTCCAACCTTCTTTGCAGCTTCTCGATCTCCTTCTCCACGCCTAGCACCTTCAGTACGTCACCCTCGATTAAGGTGGCTAGTCTTCCAAGGTATCTCTGGACAAAAAAATCTAGGACCATCGCCATTTCTCGATGGAAGAAATGAATTGTTACCAGGAGCAGCACCTACACAGAAATATTAACTTCGATCATTCATTCAGAATCATGCTACTTGTGAAATCTTTATACACAGACGATGAACCAACCAAATAAATGAGTCCAAGAACTTCCCCATCTCACATTCAGTGAATTCCACAATATCATTATTGGAGGACCCACCTGACTCCACCCACCAAAGAGTTGACAAATTTCACAGGACCTCCTTAATATATATCATATATATTTGCCATCACTGATTAAATATCTTGGCTATAAAATTAACGAAAATGACGATAGACTAATTTTGGCAGACCAAAGTCAATATAATCAACTGACATCTTCATCGCATACTATCCAATCTATGAATAAGAAGATGCCATCAAGAGAACACTGCTGCGGTATTAACATAAACAGGCGCTTGCACATGAGAAAACCGGTGTTAAATTGAGGTCTGAATAATTGTTCGGACGCATTCAAAGCTCCGGTTGTAAGGTAAAATTTAAAATATGAATGTTTTTTTATGAACTGGCGCCGTCGGAATAGCCGGGTATATAATAACAGCGCACAACTTTGGTGCACCCGAGATTTAATCCCAGGATTAACCCGATTTAATTGTCCTGGACTGAACTAGCACTTTGGGCTTGATCGGATTTTACCTAGAAGCGCCCACACTTATGAACCAGATTCAAGTCAAGTGAGACAGCTTAATTTGGGGGCTCCACCTGGTCATATATATATAAGGGCATCCACGTCTTCATTAATTACGAAGGATTCGTCATTACGATCCCGACATCTCCGGGATCAGACTCGACCTATTCTGAGCAACATCCTTACGAGATTATCGAACGACATCATCGCCAATCATGCATCCCTCGTCCTGCAATATATACAAACACAACACTCATCGGGTAACATAGATTCTGATTTTTATTATCTCCACCTCAAACATATTCTGACTTGAGCGTCAGAGTATTTTTTGCAGGTCCTCTGCCGGAGTTACACCTGACCAAGAGACACACCGGACTGGACCATACTGCTCCGACCTTCAGGCAAGAATATACCCCGATTTAATCTCCAAAAAATTTCATTCACCAATTTAGATTTTTTTTTTTGTTTTTTGAGGATTTTAGGATGCATTTTCTTGGCCAGATGATGAAACATTTCAAGAGTTTCAATATATGGGTATATTGGAGATTTTTTGAATTTAATTATGTTTTGGTAATTTTGGATATCATATTCGATTTCGGCAAATTTTCAAGATTCTTATTCGGATTTACAGAAATTCATAAAGTGAAAATTATACTTTGGGTGTCAAAGTAGAATATACGATTCCTTCCCACATAACTATGTACAAGCAAAGAATTCATAAGATAGTCAATTGTGAGTAGCACAGTTGGTGACAACATCTTGTATGTTTTCTAGAGATCTAAGATTCAAACCTTAGTATGGTCATTTATTGTGATTTTTTATTTTTGTTGAAAAAAAAAATTATAAGATGATTGGAAAGAACTAATACTTAGCTCCGAATCTCGGTATAGGCGAACACTTGGAAGCAGCTCATTTGGCATGAAAGTAACCACATATGCTTTCGAGACGGAAGGATACACATAGTTGGATCCATTACATCCATGTTACCATAAACTGACACTTATTGATAGGTAAATTGGTGTTAAATTGAGATCAAAATAATTATGCATACGCATTCAAAAGCGTCAGTTGTACGTTAAAAATTACAAATTGATCGAGTTTTTTTTTAAAATAACAACTTTTTAATCGGTTTTGAATAATTTTTTTTAAAAATCCATGTGTGCATGCTACGTCACTCGGTTAACGGGATAACTGATAGTATTTTGACGAAGGAATGCAATTGATACAAATGTGATAGTTGAGGATGCAATTCGGAGAAACGAAAGTTCAGGATACAAATCTGATAGCTTACGGAATTTTAATTGATTTTGAATAAAAAATTAATTTTTTTAATCCACGTGTGCATGCTACGTCACACGGTTAACGGGGTAACCGATGGAATTTTGACGGAGGGATGCAATTGATACAAATCTGATAGTTGATGATGCAATTTAGAGAAACGAAAGTTCAGAATACACTTAACACAAAGTCGATAGTCAGGATATATTCAGATAATTACCATATTATTTTTCAAATATTGATATATATTAATAGCAAATTTATTTGATCTAAAATGAATTAAGATCACCGCGCATCGCGCGGATCTTATACTAGTATTACTTAAGAGAGAGAGGAAATGAGAATATTAAGCTTGTGAAATTCTTTTGAGAGAGAAAAAGTCAAGGCCCAAATGTCCAAATGAGTAGTGCTCTTATTATCAAAAAGTTTCAGGTTTCTATCAATTCAAATATGTCAGAGCAAAAAAGCATCAGAGGGAAAAGACCAAGCCTGATGATTGGAAGGAGCCAACTGCTAAATACGATTAATTAGCAGACATAAAATAAAGCAGTGTTGCACAGTTTCCACATCTGCATTTCAGACCGAACAACTATCATCAATATGAAAGAAGCGCTCCTTTAATTGCTGATTTGGCATTGAAATTTGGTTGGTTTGTTGTAGTATGTTGCTTGTTGTTAATGTCTTCTTTCGTAATTGTTACACCCGGAAATTTTGAATAATCTTTTTTTGGATTTTTGGTAATTTTCGGAATTATTATGGGGTTAAAGGGCATATTTATAAAATTTTATATTGGAGGGGCTCTTTTGTAAAATGCCCATAATAGATTAAAATTTAGGTTAAAGTCTAATGTTTGAAGGTAGAGTCTTTTTAGCCATCTTTGTTGAGGAGAAGGGAGATACCAGGGGATCGGATCGACGTGTTCATTTTAGGTTGATCTATCATCGACTCGGTTTGAGGTAGGATTCTTCTTCATCTCCTTCTTATTTTGTGGTTTTTTCATCATCTTCATCGGCAAATAGGAGCATATCCTTTTGTTTTCCTTTCGATTGTAGGTCGTAGGAAATCTTTCCTGTTGCTTATGTTGGTTTCTTTTTGTATGAAGATGAAATTATGTATTATAGGATGATTTAAGGGCTAATAGTGAAATAGAAGTGATTTGATCGGCAGATACGATCAGAGAAAAAGAAAAAGAAATGAGAGGATGTTGACCTTGCCGGCGTATATGGTTAGGCCCAGGTTGAGAAGTGGAGTAGGGCGGAAGGGATGGCTTAAGGAGATGTCCTATTGCCATGGCTTTAATTGCATGATGGATGGACAGCGATGTTGAGTCTGTTGAGTTGCTGTGTGGGAGAACATAGAGAAGAGAAAGAGCCAAAAGAGAGGGAATGTTATTTGACTTTTTAAATTAAAACTTGAAGTTTTAGTGGAACAAGTCATTGATTTGCTGCTTAGAAATAATGGAGGAGATCAAATGACAGGGGATGTATTTGATTAAATTTATTCATAAAATGGAACCTAGATGATTGTATTCTTCCTTAGAGTTGTGTTGTTTATTAAATTGAGAGTTTAGAAGGAATCATAGCTGATATAATTATTTATTTAATGGTTGGGTATTGTTTATTTGAATTGAGTTAGAATTCGGTCTTAAATGGATGGTTGGAATTTGTGGATCAATTCCATTGTAGCCCGTGAATTCTTGACGAGTAAAATAATGGAAATACCCTTTGCCTCTTTTACTTGTTTTGCTTCTAATAGTTGTTGAAATTTTTGTTGCATGTTGTTGGCTCATATACACATTAACATCATATTATGTTGCATGAATTGCATCTATAGTGATTATGATGATTATGAAGCATGTGTAGATGTTAATGAGTTGCATAATGCTAGATTCAGATTGTTGGTTGATCGCATTATTGATGCAATCATTGCCGTATGCATTATATTTGTTGATATCATGCTGATAGCATTTTATGCACGTTGCTTCTATAGTTGCGAGAGTTATATTGGCATGTTGTACATTATAACCCGTTGTGGGGCGCAAGCTCGAACATTGTTGATTGATTGCCCGAGTTGTATGGGCGGTGACACCGGTGATCACGATTTTTTTCACACGAGTTGCATGTGCGGTGTCGTGTTGTTAGACGTCGGCGTGCTATCCTTGGATAGTCGCACCTCCTGCTTGAGTGGGCTAGAGGTGCCACTCTCGAGGTGCGAGAGTGCAGGGGAAATCCAACGTCCACTATGCTCCTAATTGCGTGATTATTATTATGCATGTATATACTAGTCGATAGGTGCATAAGTGTTTATTTAAAGTTGACGTCGCATTGGTTGGTATGAGCATATAATATTAGTTATGGTATGCACATAGTTGAATACCATGTCATCATGACATCATGGATGGTCACCTTTACCTCTTTGACATATTGTGATATCCCACTCAATTTTTCGTTGATTTTTGTTGCTTTTGTCTCAGATCTGCAGGTTCGAGTTAGTTGCTGAGGATGTCTAGTTAGATAGAGTAGAGGAGGCAGGCTTTGACGTCGATTTTCGTAGAATTGTAATATGTTTCTTGAATAACATTTCATCATTGTAATAAATATTATTCTACTCCAAATGATTGAGATCTATGTTGTATTATCGAATCTTCATTATGCGAGTCCTAGGTGACCCCCTCCATTGGGGGATAATCCTAGGTCGGCATAACAATAATCATTTGAAAGCTTGATGTGCTTGTCATGGTGGTCGAGTGGTGGATGACAATGAGAAAAACAATCTTCAGTTAGGAATTTTTGGTTGGATTTTTAAAAGAGTTATTAATGTTGTTTGATATTAGAGTCGGCAATGGGTCGTGCCCGAGCTGGCCCTGGCTTGGGCCTGAGTAGGCCAATTGCCTATCGGGACGTGCATGGCATAGATTTCCAAAGGTGAGGCCCAACCCGGCATGCGACCTGATGCTTTAGGCTCAAGCCAGCCTGGCGTTAGGCCGACACTGGGCCTGCATGCGCTAGTGCAGGCCGATAGACCCTGCCAAGCTTGGCATGCATGTCATGTGGGGCTCGGCACACACGGCCCTTTTTGGGCTGGGTTTGTGCCATCCATGGTGGACCTGATCCATTGACAACTTTATTTGATATGAATATAATGACGGTGATGGATAGAAATATGATTTCCCACTAAAACAAAGTTAATATATGTATTTCTTAGTGATCTACTTGTTCATTGAGCAAAGTCAGCATAAACAAAGAATTTGGTTAGTTCATTATGTTAAATAATTATTTTTTTTTGGCAATCTCAACTCGAGAAGTGTTAACATGTTTGACGAGGTCATGGGTTTGAACGGTGGAAATCGTCCTTGAAAAAAAGCTCACCAAAAGTGAGATTACTTCGTGCAATGATTCACTTTTTTTTTTTTAAAAAAAAAAAGCAGTTTCATGCATCCCACTGATTACATGTGAAAGCTTAAAGATTTTTCACACAATTCATTGTCTTATTTAGCCCTTAATTCACATAATTTTTCTGCAAAGCAAGAAAAATTTTATTGAAAAGAATGATATATACATGGATCTTTATTATCCAACAATCTTAGGAAAAAGAGCCATGAAGCTCACCCCTTCGACATTGTCATCAGCAAATCACGACTCTAAACCAAAAATTAGTGGTATCACAAAAGATAGAAAACATGCCATCGCTCGAGACAAGCATTATAAAATGTTAACGGGTTAAACTGGTTCTATCTTATTTTAAAATCTTATTAACCCTATTGAAAACTCCCGCCGAAATATTTTTGAAATGTTTCATAGCATTTTAATCTCATCCAAAGCATTTTAAAGTGATTTCATAGTATTTTAAACTAGTTTCATAATATTTTAAATTGGTTTCGTAGCATTTTAAACTGGTTTCCAAAGCATTTTAAAATGTTTTCATAGTATTTTAAACTGATTCTCTAGCATTTTAAACTAATTGCATAACATTTTAAATTGGTCCCAAAGTATTTTAAATTGATTCAAAGTATTTTGGTACCAGTTTAAAATATTATAGAACCCGTTTAAAATACTATGAAACCAGTTTAAAATATTATGGAATCAGTTTAAAATACTATGGAATTAGTTTAAAATTTTATGGAATCAGTTTAAAATATCATGGAACCAGTCTAAAATGCTTTGGAACCAGTTTAAAGTGCTATTGAACATTTTAAAAATATTTCGACGGGAGTTTTCAACGAAGTTAACGATGTTAACCCCGTTAACAGTTGTGAGGGCATCAGTGGTATTTTGAAATGTTGATTATGATTTTGGGAAAAAACCAATAGCTTTTATGATTTTGGAAATAAATGGGTTCCTATTCAATTTTAGGGAAATCTAAACCTATAAACCAAATGCCCATGCATTAGTAAATTAAAGTTGCTCCGTTCATGCTACTTGTTAATATCCTCTTTCATAATCATTTGAAGCTTGAAGTGCTCATCATGTTACTTGTTAATTTTTGGTTGGATTTTTAAAAGAGTTCTTGTCGTTTGATATAAAATCTTACGACGGCGACGGGTAGAAATATGCATTCTCACTAAAAGAAAGTAGTTAATTATTTATGGTTGAAGCTTTGACTATTCTATTAGTGATCTACTTGTTCACTGAGCAAAGTCAGCATATATAAACAAAGAATCATCCCATTGCATTTATTAATTCCCTCATTTTTTTATTACTGATCTGCCAATTTCTTTTTCTCCATATCATCTAGCAATTATTCATTATATATGATTATCTCAGGTGGTTAGTTCATTATGTTAAATAATTATCCTTCTATGTGATCATAGTTATTAATAGCGCGCATAGTGTTACTTATGCATACCCCCTCCCCTCATCTTGTATCTCTTTCATTCCTCTTGAATTGAATACAATATTTCCGTTCTAAAAAAAAAAGCGTGCATAGTGTATAGCGCAAGACACTTCAGCGTAGCGCACTACATGAAACTATATGTGCCATTGTGCAATAGCGCAACGCAACAAGAAGCACGCTATGTTGAAGGTGTTTTGTCTCTTCAGCTTCAGCGTTTTTTTTAAAAGACGAAGCATTTTTTGGAAGGCACAGGCAACCCAGAAGTCAAACTACATGCAAACGTCCTTTCCTCTTCCTCATGGAGAAATTTTGGTGCTTGAAATTTGAATTCTAGGTTTTAAACTTTATTTTGCTAACTTTTAGACTTATCCCTTATGATTGATTTTTGATGTTTTTCTTGATTTAATTATACATATCCTCTTCTATTTGTCCAGGTTACAATCACCTCCCCTGAGTAATCTTTGAGTAATTATTTTAGAGGAGATCTGTGTAATAATTTACAAAACTCAGGGGAGGTTTGTGTAATTTTATTTCATAATAGGGGAGGTTTGTGTAATCTTTTACAAAACTCAGGAGAATTATAAGATAAAATTATAAATAAAGGAGAAGTCAGTATAATTTTACTAAACCTCAGATGATATTAGTGTAATTTACCTATATATATATATAATCAATGTACGTGTCAAGAGAGTCAACATAGTCAAAGCGTGCTATCGCATCGCGTCGGCACATAGATTCGATAATAAAGACCCCTCGTGCACTTTCTTTAAAGTGGTGAAACACACCGTGTGACACGAATTTGTCAATAATCTCTCAATGTAACAGCAAAAGATCAACAATCATCATGTTTGACAAATTGCTAATCCTCAAAGAAATCACCCAATATACACCAATACTAGATCCGAGTGCAAACATAGTCACATGGATGACATTTCAAAACCACGAAGAATATATACATCCTTATTATACCAAGGTACATTAGGACAAATAATGGACATCAATTCAAAGGGCGAACAAGAGTAAAAGAATTATGGAGTATATCATGAAAATTACCATAGATTTAGATTATATAAGATCATATCATTTCACGGGATCAAATGATTGACAAATTTATCAAGAGATGTATATGGAATTATCAAGAATGGCCGCTATCATGTCATACAATTACATCAGGTCAGATAATAAATATATCCTCATCGATCTTAGTCCAATCTCAATTTATGTTGAGATCGGTATGAATGTTTCACGTTGTAAAGCTTGTTTGACTAACCAAGTGGAATATGATCGATCGATATTCACATATACTAGCGGTCCAACCAATCATAACACAACCGTTGTGTTATGGTATTGATTAACATGTTTTCATATTTTACAATTAGGTACCTATGTCTCATAAATAGATTGTTATCCACAATCATGAAACTAACATTTATCCTACCTAGATTCTTATAAAATAAATTGGACATGATTATTTTAATGAGTTACTAGACATCATTGATCAACTTTTATTTTTTGCACAAAACAAGAGAAATTTCATTGAAAAGAATGATATATACATAGAGGTTTATTATCCAACAATCTTAGGAAAAAGAGTCTTGAAGCTCACCTTCGGCGTTGCGATCAGCAAGTTATGACTCAAAACCTAAAATTGGTGGTATCACAAAAGATAGAAAACATCCCACAGCTCGGGACAAGCATTATAATTTCAAATAGTAAACATTCAACCAATCTTCGATTAAAAATAAAATAGTGTCTCAAGCTGCCCTTTTAGCTGATACATAGTGATAATACAACGGGCTACTCATACCAACTCGTAGGATCCTCATCGTGCTTTTTTCTATTTCTCTCCTGTCATAGGTATCATTGATCAGTTACAATTTAACTATAGAAATAAATCATTTTATTTCCTATTCACCTATTTAATGTCATTGATTAATTAATGGTATTTTAATTAGTGAAATTGATGTACGTAATGGAGAAAATAAAGAGCTTTACATATGTGTAAACAAAAAAAAAGAATTAATATGCAAATTACGTATGTAATGGGCACAACTAATTCACAATTGGAAATGAAATTTACTAACTAAGCTGATTAACTTTGAGCTCCAATATGTCTAGGATTCTCTATAAATATGAGTTCCCGAATCAAACATGTAATACCCCGGTTTAGTCCCACATCAGGAGTATGTTGGATATGGTGTTGGCTTATAAGGCTTGATGGGTGTGCTACCATCAACTCCAGCTTAAGTATTTTAATTAGGCCAATAGGTTGGTCTATGAAGTTGATGGGTCAGTTATCCATTAAGCGGGTTAATGAATGATACATATTAGAAATATCACTCCAAATTGTCTTCTCAAAAAACAAAACAAAAAAAGAAGTCTACATACCATAGTCAAATCAAATTGGATGCAACAAGGACCAATGATGTATATGTAGCAAATCAGCTATATATAGAAATAACTCACAATTAGACCAAGAATGATGAATCTGCATATTGGGAGTCAGCATTTGTTTTATACGTTTGTGGATCCTTAGTATACAGTATGAATTTGCTCGCATCGTATAATTGGATCTCGACCTCTGGAATTTGCTGAATGATAGGCCAATTGACCCCACCCTTGAGGCAGCTGTTGAACAACGATGAGTTACTGCAATAGAGCCTGAATATCTTGAAGTTTCGCTGAATGGAAAAAGGGGCACTCTGGTGCTGCTCTATCAGGACTGATAACCACTTAGGAAGTTGCTCTACATGCTGCGGGCAGCAAAGAACCAGGCTTTGCAGTGTATTGAGATTGTCTACGTACTCCAAACTCGAGCATTCATCAATCCTCAAACGCCTGAGAGAGGGAATGTTTGATATATTTTCCAACCTCGTCATTTTTGTGACTTGAAGCACGTCAGTCAAGGAAGGAAGATCACTGATTTCTCTCATTGTATGATTGTGTCCTATGGCAAGTGCCTCCAAGTTGGTAGCATGGCGCAAGCAATCTGGAAGTGTTCTCAGCTTTGGGCAGTCCTTGAGCAGACATTTCTTTAAATTTGGGAATAAGTTGAGAAGATTTCTTCCGCCACCATCAACGTTGACCTTTTCTGCCTCCGTGTATGACATGGGCCATTCTTCCCAATTTGGCATATTTGAGAACGACAGAGACTCGAGCTTGGGAAAAGCTCCTGCGGAACCACCATGGGGGCCTTGAAGGAATTGAGGGCCAATGGTATGGATTGCTTCTGCTGCATTGACACGTAGGAACTTCAATTTGGGCAACTGCCCTAGTAGTGAAGGGAGCTCATTGCATGATGGAAGGTTCTCAAATTCCAAGAATTGCAAGTTTGGAAATTTAACATCACCTTGGGATATCCACTTTGGAAATTGTCGACCAGGGAACCCGTCAATAGTAAGATGTCGTAGGGTCGATGGAGGAGAAAGCTGGTCTAGTATCTTCTCAGCTTTGATCCGGGTTTGATTATCGTCCTCTTTGATGTATGATGTGAACCTCTTCGTCCATCGAAGCTCCATGTTCTGTAGAAAGGGCATGTTGGAAAGCACAGTGGTCGGCTCGTTTATTATTACTGCCCTCTCCAACCTTTCTATTGTTAGACTTCCCATGTTGGACAACAACTGCAATTCCTCCAAGTCGCACCCCTTATCGCGAATTTTGGAAGAGGAATATTCATCACCATGGCCAATGACGAATCCAGTTAAATCCTGTAGATTCTTGAATCTCCCGATTCCCTTGGGCATATGAGTCAATGGTGTTTCATAGAGAGAAAGGAATCGTAGGTTGTGCAGCTTGGTGATGGCCTTGGGTAGCACATGCAAGGACCGGCAACCCTCTAAAATCAAAGTTTGCAAGTTTGCGAGGCACCCTATGGATTCCGGTATCACCTGAATCTCTGTTAAAGAAAGACACAAGTATCTCAAATGCTGCAATTGTCCAATAGAATCAGGAAGGATCTCTAGAGACGTGCTTTCCATTTGTAGAACTCTTAGAAGCTTTAATCTTGGAATCACATCATCCCCTAATTTCATCACTTGAGGGCTGTTGAACATAATTAAGCTTCTCAAGCACTTCTGTTTCATTATGACATCAGGGAGGACTAATATCTCCTCTTCCCATGACATTGATAACCGACGAATCTTGCTCAAGGGATCCGTTCTCAATGTTTGACCATGCTTTAGGATAGTGCCTTCTCCTTCCACCAAATGCACACCGAGGGATCTCAGCAGATCATGCATGGAGAATTTGCTCTGATCTACATAACGCGGATCCGACTGCAAAATGTTCCTCCAAAGTAATTCCTTGTAATAGTCCTCGGCTATGTCAACTATCAACTTATTTTCTTGTTCAACTAAAAAGCCTTCCGCCATCCAGTGATATGCAAGAGCTGGAAAATGTTGTACATTGGAGAACAGAGAGCAATAAAGAAAACACTGCTTGAGATGTAATGGTAAATCCTCATAGCTCAAGTACAAGGCACTTGGTAATTCTTGGTCAATATGTTGCATCTCCCATAAGTCACTTTGAAGAGCTTTCTCCCACTCCTGCCTACATCTTTCTTTGGATCTTAAAACCCCACCAATAACCTTAATGGCCAGAGGAAGCCCATCGCATTTTTCGACGAGGCTAATCCCCAAATCTTTCAATCTGCCAATCTCATCATCAATCTTATCATTTGCAAAAACAATACTACAAAGCAGAGCCCAGCCACTCTCTTGGCTCATTTTCTCAACTGGGTGGATGTGGTTGGCTCTCATATCTGTCAGCACCATTTGATCTCTCGTGGTAACTATGATTTTGCTGCTACTTGCTCCGCTTATTATAGGATCCCTTATTACCTCCCACCATACTTTTGGGCTCCATACATCATCTAATACTAGAAGTAAATTTTGTGATATAAGGGGGACAAGTTTATTTACAAGTCGATCTTTACTTTCACCTGCTTCGATATTTTCTCCAGCCTCTCGAATCATATTATTGAGTAAATCAGTATCAGAGTAGTTCTTAGAAACATACAACCAAATGCGTAAGGGAAACTTGTCCTTGATCCTTTCATCATTGAATATTTTACGAGCTAAGGTGGTCTTGCCAATTCCACCCATCCCGACAATCCCAAAAATTTCACATTTTTGTCTCTGTTTCTGAATTAAGATCTGATTACTTAGACTCCGTGCAGCATCTTCAATTTCTGTCCCCACGATATCTGACTTAACCTCTAGGGAATAAGTCTCAGATGGAATTGCTTTTCTATCTTTGGCTTCTTGCACCAATGAGGAATGTAATCTAGGTATTATGTTTCGTCTATCTTGTGCAATTTCTTCGAGCCTACTGTTAAGTTGTTCAATTTTGCTTGCTACTTCATGGCGGTATTTGATACATGTAAAGCATGAAGAAATCATACACAAGGAGAAGCATACACCTGAATCTGATGCTTGAAGCTCCAACAATTTTCCACCATTTAGCATGCATAGGTCGAGGATGTCATCAGCATCATACATGACGTCCTTCAGCTCCCTCACCCAAGTGTTGATACCTGCATCGCCATGTCTCTTATGCTCTGCATCTCGAAGAAAATCTTTGATCCTCTCCAACCTTCTTTGCAGCTTCTCGATCTCCTTCTCCACGCCTAGCACCTTCAGTATGTCACCCTCGATTAAGGTGGCTAGTCTTCCAAGGTATCGCACGACAAAAAAATCTAGGACCATCGCCATTTCTTGATGAAAGAAATGAATGGTTACCAGGAGCAGCACCTACACAGAATTATTAACTTCAATCATTCTTCTCCGCTCCTTCTTCCTTCGATCTCTTCGTCTTCAGTCGATTCTGTCCTCGACGATGAATATATGTTGAACGGATACTTTGACAGAAAGGAAAGAGATTAGAGTCTTACTTGAAATCGCTATCCAAACCTCTGATTTCTCCTCCGATCTCCTCACGACAGCATGTTTTCGTCTTCAATCCCTCTTGAGCAGCAGCTATCAATATCAATGGTAGTGAGATTAGGAGGGATTAGGACTTTATACAAGTCATTAGGCAAAATGCAAAAAAAAAAAAAAACTCCTCTCAATATAATATTACCAATTTAGTCCTTTTTGTAAAATTTTGGAATTTGACAAGGACCCACCTGACTCTCCACCCACCAAATTAAGTCCAAAGAGTTGACAATTTCTGTGGCTTCTTTTTTTAATATTTGTTCCCATTGAACGTGCATTTTGGTGGTGGCCGACTCTATTTTCATTTTGTTTTCTTTTGTTCCTTCCCTCCCAGCTGGTTTCATCTTTTCAGAAAAAAAAAGAAGAAAATAATGGCTGTCATAAGAAGCATAAGGAATCTCTAGAATTATTTTATTTCAACTATCAAATTTATTATACTTATCAGTCAATGCCTGCTGATGCTTATCCTGGAGGGAGATTGAAGCCAGCAGGTGTCATGTGGGTAGCCAGAAAAAGGCACATGATAGCAGGTTTCATCTTAATTTTCAAAAAAGAAGAAGCACATGACACATACAAGTAGAGCTATATACAGGTAGGACAACTGGAGAACAAGTGTTGCATTGTGCAGGGTAGAAAGTTAAAAGAAGTTTCAATCTCTATTAATCATTGAACTGGAACAGAAATAAAGAAATGGGTGAAAAAGAGTTCTTCCCCTCAAATCATGTATTAGCTCTCAGAAAAGAGATTAAGGGGGCATTTGGTTGCCCGCAAGTGCAAATGCTGCAAAATTTATTTGCATGCAAAAGCAAATGCCCGCAAATAGATTTTGCAGCATATCGTTTGGTTGCCCGCAAGTAGAGTTGCAACTTCTATTTGCAAGCGTTTGGTTGGTCGCAAATGAAAGTTGCAATTACACTTGCAACTTGTAATTTGCATCTTACGAATTTTTTCGAGCTAGGTCGGGCACAAATTTTTTTGGGACGGATCGGGCACGATTTTTGTTGGGCCGGGCCGTGTACGAATTTTTCCGGGAAGGCCACGAATTTTTCGGGCCGAGCCGGGCTAGGCACGAATTTTTTCGGACCGAGTCGGGCACGAATTTTTTCGAGTCAGATCGAGTCAGGTCGGGTCGTGCACGAATTTTTTCGGGTTGGGCCGGGCACGAACTTTTTCGGGTCGAGCCAGACATGAATTTTTACGGGCCGGACCGGGCACGAATTTTTTCGGGCTGGGTCGAGCCGGATAGTTCACAAATTATTTTTGGGCATGGCCAGGCCGGGCAAGAATTTTTTTGGGCTTGGCCGGGCTGGGCATGAATTTTTTTCAGGCCAAGCACGAATTTTTTTCAGGTCGGGTCAAGCTAGGTCGGGCATGAATTTTACCAGGTCAGGCCGGACACAAACTTTTTTCAGGCGGGCCACACACAAATTTTTTCGGGCCGGGCCGGGCACGAACTTTTTTCGGGTCGGGCCGAGCATGAGTTTCTTTGGGCCGGGTCAGTAACGAATTTTTTCCGGGCCGAGCTGGGCATGAATTTTTTTCGGGTTAGGCCAGACACAAAATTTTTCGGGCTGAGTCGGACCGGGCTATGCACGAATTTTTTTACGATGGGCCGGGCCGGGCCGATCCGAACCGTTCCGTGCACGAATTATTCTGGGCCGGTCAGGCACAAAATTTTTTGGGCCGGGCTAGGCACAAATTTTTTCGAGCCTGGCCGGGGACGAATTTTTCGGCCAGGCCGGGCACGAATTTTTTCGGGCCTGGTCGAGGGCGATTTTTTTGGCCGGGCCGTGCACGAATTTTTTCAGGCCGGGCTAGGCTGGGCACGAATTTTTTTGGGTCGGGCAGGACACGAATTTTTTCGGGCCAGGCCGGGCACAAATTTTTTCGGGCCGGATTGGGCACGATTTTTTTTGGGCTGGGCCTAGGATGAATTTTTTTGGGCTGAGCCTTGCACGAATTTTCTTAGACTGGCCGAAAACTTAGGCCCAACACGATTTGCCAAACCTAGTCTGATAAATTAATAATTTTAATTTTTGAATAATATTGAATATATATATATATATATATATATATTATCAAACGACGTCAGATCTAAAATTTGGCACTACCATCGTGTTCAGCGCACGAAAACCTATCACTTTGATATTTAACCCGTCTCCATCCGACGACTCTAAGTCGCACAAATTAATTATTTTTTAATACTTGCATTATTGCATTTGCAGCCCGCAATCTTGTCTTGTGGACTTTTTAGGCTGTAATTCCATTTGCGGCCTACAAATGATATTGGAATTATAAGTTGCAACTAGTAAATGATGCAAAATGCTTTTGCGGCCAACCAAACAAATTTATTTTCGAAATGCTACGACTAGAGTTATAGCATTTGCACTTGCGGACAACCAAATGCCCCCTAAGAGTTCAACAACCAATTAGAATTAACGCGCCCTATATAGCTGCGTTATTCGGATGTGCAAAATTACAATGGTGCCCATGGGCACATTATTGTCCCATTACATGTACTAGGGGTAACAAAGTAAAATACAAAACAAAGGTAAAAAGATACCGAACAAAAAGATAAAATGCTTCACACAACATACATCATACACAACATACATAATCCTGTTGCTGCTCGGCACTGCTCTACTCAACACTCCCCCCTCAAGTTAGTACTGGAGAACAATGTCCACGCTAAACTTGATTAAGAAAGCTTGGTGTTCTCTAGTTGGTAGTGCTTTGGTAAGGATATCTGCAATTTGACATTTTCTTGATATGTAAGTTGGACTGATAAGTCCCTATTGAAGCTTTTCTCTTACAAAGTAGCAGTTCACCTCTAAATGCTTGTTTTGTTCATAAAAAACAAGGTTAGCTGCTATATGTAAAGCACTTTGATTATTGCAGTAAAGTGTAGCAGGTAATTACAATTAATACCAATTTCATTTATCAAATTTATAATTCATACCAGTTCAGCAGTGACACTTGACAGTGCTCGAAGTTCACTCTCAGCACTTGATTTCCTTGTTGTTAATTGTTTTTTGCTTTTCCAATTTATCAATGATGACCCAACTTCACATAGTAACCTATAATGGATCTTCGAGTAAGATTGCAGCTTCCCCAATCAGCATCGCAATACCCTGTCACTTATGTAATTGGGTTAGATGAGTAGAACAATCCAAATCCAGGTGTACCTATAAGATACTTCACTACTCTCAATGCTGCTTTCATGTGCAAAGCTTCCCTATCAGTCTCCGAAATGCACACTTATCTTCTAATGATAATTCTGGTATACTGATGTTATTGTCAGTCTTGCCTTTCAACTGCATAGGTGTTTCTTTTGGTTTGCAGTTTGTCAAATGCATTTCTTTCAACAGGTCCAATATGTACTTTCTTTGACATATGTGTGATTCTGATTTATTTCTTTTGATTTCCAAGCCTAGGAAGTATGACAAACTTCCTAAATATTTCTGAGATGTCTATTCATGTTTAAGATGTCTTCCTCATCATTCTCTGTTAGTATAATGTCATATACATATACAAGGATGATGACGGATTTGTTTTCATTTTTCTTGATGATGCATGACTGGATGTGTCCAAGCTGTGTCCGAGCCGTGTTTGGGCAAAACAATGTTTGACCGGTCAAGACACTCTTGGACACGTGTGTCGGACGAGTGTCTTCTTGTGTCGGTGTCCGCGGCGTGTGGACATGCGGACACGACAATCCCATGGAGTGTTCGTGCTTCTTAGGTATTAGATTATATCAATGTTTTATTCCTTTAAGTTATAATAGTGTTATATGTGATATGTCGGTGTTATATTCAAGTAGCAGTGTTATTATGAATTGGTTAACGTTTTATTCTTCGTAGCAGTGTTATATATATTATATTATAATATGATATGATATAAGTTGGCTATGTGTTGTAGTTGGTATCACTGCAGTTGTAGCAGTGATTTATGGATTATAGCACTGTTACAAACATTGTAACATGAACTTATTTAAGTTGTAATTCTAGGATATTTGTTGATATTTGAAATGCTATTTTGATGCTTTATAGTTAGTCAAAAATAGTCATATTATATATTAATCTTTACCTAATCGATGTTCTGGAATTATTGGTGAGGTCTGTTTCACCGTCAAACCTCTGGATTTTGAAAGCGGTAGGCAGTCGTCGCCTCATTTTGTGTGCCGAGTTGATAAATAATATTTTATATGTTTTTGTTGTTTGAATTGGAGTTGATTCTTTGTTATAATTGTTGATAAGGATGAATCTCATCCTAGCTCAATGGTCACCTTATGTCAAAGTAATTATTTTTTTGTTCATTTCCATTGATCTTGAAATCTTCTATTGTTGAAATTCTTATTGCATGTTGTTGGCTCATATACATGTTGATATCATATCGTGTTGCATGAATTGCATCTATAGATATTATGATTGATTAGGAAGCATGTGTAGTTGTTAATGAGTTGCATAATGCTAGTTTCAGATTGTTGGTTGGTCGCATTATTGATGTAGTTGTTGTCGTATGCATCATATTTGTTGATATCATGCTTATAGTGTTGATTACATGTTATTTCTATAGTTGTGAGGTTTATGTTGGCATGCTGCATTATAACCGTTGTTGGGCGCAAGCCTGGACATTGTTGATTGATTGCCCGAGTTGTATGGGCAGTAACATCGATGATCACGAAATTTTCACACAAGGTGCGTGTGCGGCGTCGTGCTAGCTGTTAGACGTTGGCGGGCTCGTGTGCGGCGTCGCGCTGTTAGACGTCGGTGGGCTATCCTTGGATAGTCGTACCCGCGACATTGCACTGTTAGACGTTGGCAAGCTATCCTTAGATAGTCGCCTCCTGCTTGAGCGGGCTCGAGGTGCGAGAGTGAGGGGGAAACTCAATGTTCACTACGCTCTTGATTGCGTCTATGACCATCACACATATGTAGATAGTAGTCATCTTTTTAGTTGACATGATATATGCATCGTAGGCGCACTTTGACATGTTGGTGAGTCGTGTATACAATTGTCTTCACTAGCATCGTGGCATAACATTGTTTATCTTATTTCTTGGCATATTGTTGAATCCTACTCAGCCTTCTGCTGATGTTGTTTGTTGTTGCTTCATATTCGCAAGTATGTGAGTAGTTTGGAGTTGGGTAGCTAGAGTCCTGGAGGAGGAGACATCCTCTGCTGCATATTGGTCATCTTAGAGTCATCTTAGATTTGTTGAAATTTTGTCTTATAATTCTTGAACTTTCGATATGAGATTTATTGGTTATTTGTAGATTTCAGTTGTTTTAGTTGATATTCCTGGTGTATCTTGTTGTTTAGTTGTAGGTTACGCTTCTCCTATGTGAGATCCCTTATCTAAGTATAAACTTAGACGGTGCGTAACAGTTCAACCAATAATCTTTGATTAAAAAAAATAAAAAATATCTCAAGCTGCCCTTTTAGCTAATACATCCGTGATAATGCAACGGGCTACCTCATACCAAGTCATAGGATCCCCATCATGCATTTTTCTATTCCTCTCCTGTCACAGGTATCATTGATCGGTTACTATTTAACAATAGAAATAAATCATTTTATTTCTTATTCATCTATTTAATGTCATCAATTAATTAATAATATTTTAATTAATGAAATTGTTGTATGTAACAGAGAAAATAAAGAGCTTTACATGCGTAAACAAGGAACAAAAGAATATGCAAACTACATATGTAATGGACACAAATAATTCACAATTATTTTTTTTTCAAAAAAATACTAATTGAGCTAATTAACTTTGAGCTCCAATATAATATAGGATTCTCTATAAATATGAGCTCTTGAATCAAACAAATTTATCTTTACAATCACATAACAATTAATATGAATGATGCATATCACTCCAAATTGTCTTCTCAAAAAACAAAAAAAAAAGAGTCTACATACCATAGTAAAATCGAATTGGATGCAAATAGATACTATTGGCCAGTGAAATTGAGGACCAGATCTTCAAATACATTTATTGAGTAATTAGGAAATATGTCATCTCATTTTACAACTTACTAAACTAGACATTTCATTTCTGTTATTACTATGCAAGTAATAAGGGTACTTTAGTCTTTTATAGTAGCAGTTAATGACTGTCGAGTAAATAGATAAATAACTACTTAAGTGAACATAGTGTATTTTTTCAAAACTTATTCTTCTACCTTCTTTTCCCTCTTCAGTAACCTATCGATCCTTTGGCTGAAGCTAATGAATGAACCATCTTGATTTGCATTTTATCTATGAGTTGAAGTGAATGTGAGATCTCAGCATGGTATGAGAGCGAGTGCGATCGATATGAGGAAGGAAGGAACACGAATGTTGAATCAGCGACCAGATCCCTTTTTCGGCGATGGCGAGAAATCGAAGGAACTCCAATATCGTGCGATCTGTAGTGGATGAGTCAAAAAGTGAGCACCAAGATGGAGCCACATCGAACACCAATCAAGAAGAAAACAATCCCTACCTCCTCCAAGGAAATGACAATCCCGGTATGTCGATAGTCTCATTTCAGCACAAAGGGCACGAAAATTATCTCCCATGGAAGAGATCCATGATAATTTTGTTGTCAGCTAAGAATAAACTAGGGTTCGTGAACGGCTCAGTCGAGGAACCAGAGGAAAGTGCGCCCAAATACCACATGTGACACCGATGCGATGACATGGTGAAATCATGGTTGTTGCATTCAATCACATCGGAGTTATGCACAAGTGTGATTTATGCTGAGACCACGCATAAGATCTGGAAAGATCTTGAGGGAAGATTTGGGCGAAGCAATGAGCCTAGGATCTTCAATATACAGGTGCAGATAGGAAATACAAGGCAAGGAAAAATGGCAATTTTAGCTTACTACACCAGGCTGAAGAGCCTTTGGGATGAAATGGATGCTCTCCAAGTGAATACAAGTTGTAATTGCAAACTCGAAAGGGGAGAAAGAGAAAGAGGCAAGCTGAGGCAGTTTCTCATGGGTCTCCATGAGTCATACATGGGCATTAGAGGTCATATTTTGTTGATGAATCCTCTGCCCAAGACAAAGGCGCACAAGTAGGGACTGAAAGAGGGGGAAGTAACATTGAGAGTGTGGCATTAAACACCTCATATCAGAACCCGAATTATGCTCCAAGGCAATATGACAAAGGAAAGCAATCAGCTGGAGGTAGGAAGTACTGCGAGTACTGTCAAAGGGCAGGACACAACAAAGATATGTGCTACAAGCTACATGGTTTCCCTCCCGGACACAAGTTTCATAAGGGAAAATAGTAAATAACTAAGTGGAGAATGAGCAGTGGTACCAAAGATAGCTCAGTTAATAATGTTCAGTCTTCACAGAATTTCAGAGAGCAATGAAACTGAAACTGAGCATCATGAAAGAAAAGAAAAGCATGTTGGTGGATTCAATGAGGAACAGTGATGACATATTTATTTTCCATCTTTTGTTGCTTATTTTCATGTTAAATTCGAATTAAATACTTCCTAAAATGTGTTTATTGTTTTGTTTTATTTTTAGGCAACAAATTATGGAAAAAAAATAAAAAAAGAATCCCCTTGCACGTTTTTTAGAAGCTGGAAATTGGAAAGACAGTTGGACCTGGTTGCACTATCTTAGACGTGTCCACGCCTTAGTAAAAATGCATGTGGCGGATCTAGAATTTATCATGTTAAAGGCTAAAATTTTATTTCCAAGTTTCCATGCGAATTTGGACTATCCTTTTGTGTCTAAAATATTAAACCAAGATATTTGGTTGTTAGTTTATTGTTATGTAAGTTTGATTTGATTTTTATTTTCTATTCTAGTTAGGTTTGGAATTCTCCTATAAGAGGAGAAAAGTTGTGATGAACAGAGGCTGGTAGTTTTTGGAGCTTTAGCCTTCTTTTTAGTTTGCTCTTTTCAATTTAGAATTAAGTTTGAATTCAGCGATAGTTCTTGGAGAATGAAAATATTTGTGTTTGTGATGTGTGGCTAATTCAATTCTTTCTAGCTAAAGGACGATTCGACATTTCGGTTCTACGGGTTGTGAGATTCTTTTGTGCTTAACATCTTTTACTTTCTAGTATTCATTTATTTCCTGCAGAAATTATTTCTATTGTTCCTTTTTAATTATTGGTCTGTTACCAGATTATTAGGACAATAATTAGTCTTCTGATATGGTTGTTCCATGCCGAATTTAGAGGCAAATTAGTCGAGGTTGTTATTCAATCCCTACTAATGGAATTCTTTAATTAATTTGACATGTGAGATTGTTGTTCAATTCACATAATCTATTAAGTTTGCTAGAAATAAAGGAACTCATCCTTTGTGTCTATGATCAATCCTACGAACCAAAATTGAGATCGTACCTTTAGCTAGGCTTTTCTCTCATTGATTTCTCCTCAAATTTTAATTACTGTCTTTATTTACGTTTTCTTAAATCTAATCAACCCCCCCTTTTTCCTTTCTTTTAATTCCTGGTTTCGAAAGAATTTAAAACTAATCAATCTCTGTGGATTCGACCCTACTTGTCACGACTACAAAATCTCAAGAAGTAGGTATTTGTTTTTGGTGGATTCGACACTCATCAAATTTTGGCGCCATTGCCAGGGACTGGTAATAATCAATTTTAATTTTTTTTTATTAACCAATTTTGACTGTGCAGGAAAATTCCAGATAGGTTAGACGTGGGCGCGTCTTAACATTGATGGTCGGATCTGATCGCACTGGAGAACTCATATACGATCCTGAGATTGAGAAGATTGCTATAAGTCTTAGAAAGGCGACCCAACAACGAGGCAAACACGTTTCAGCACCCTTATCTTCAATAACAAACGAGACGTGGGCACGCCTTAACTCTGAGACAGAACCAGAACCAGAACCAGAAATAGAAATGACTGAAAACAATCTGACTTTGCGCGAACTGGCTGCTACACCTTTCAACTAACCATCATTATGCATCACTTACCTAGAACTAGAGGTAAACTTTGAATTAAAATCTGGACTAATACATCTCTTACCTATTTTTCGAGGACCTAAAAATGAAGACTCTCACAAGCATTTGAAGGAATTTTACGTTGTATGCTCAACAATGAAACCACACGGGATATCCGATGAGCAAATCAAACTACGAGCCTTCCCTTTGTCCTTAGCAGATGCAGCTAAGGAGTGGTTGTTCTACCTTCCTCCTGGATCAATCAACGCATGGATAGATTTGCTAAGGTTGTTCTTGGATAAATTCTTTCCAGCTTCACGAACCGCTGGAATTAGGAGGGAAATCTGCGGAGTTAAACAAAATGATTCGGAGACTCTACATGAATATTGGGAAAGATTCAAACGGTTATGTGCAAGTTGCCCTCAACATGATATTTTTGAACAATTACTAATCCAATATTTTTATGAAGATTTGCTATACATGGAAAGGAGGATGATGGATGCAGCAAGTGGTGGGACTGTAGTGAATAAAACTCCTTAAGCCGTTAGGGAATTAATCTCCATCATGGCTGCCAATTCACAACAATTAGGGCTTCGACAGAAACCTTCAAGAGGAGTAAATGAGGTAAATGTGTCATCCCTTGAATAAAAAATTACTCATCTAACTACTATGGTTCAGAATTTGGTTGTATGAAATACATCACATGTTAAAGTGTGTGGGATTTGTGTCGTCGCTGGTCATCTCACCGACATGTGCCCTACCCTTCAAGAGGACACACAAGAACAAGCTAACGTCATTGGAGGATTCTCAGGTCCTCCATAAAGGAAACCTGATCCCTATTCAAACACCTACAATCCAGGTTGGAGGAATCATACAAACTTAAGTTATGGGACAAGGCAACCAAATTTTCAGCAATTTCAGCACAAACCACCTGTCTCGCCACAACAATTCCCTTTAAGCTCAAGTACATCTCTTGAAGAAATTGTTAAAACACTTGCAATTAATACACAATAATTTCAACAGGAAACAAAGGCCAACATTCAAATTTTGGAGAATCAAATGAGCCAATTGACGTCATCTCTAAGCAAGCTGGAATCACAAGGCAAGCTGCCCTCACAAACTGTCATCAACCCAAAATAAAATGCTAGCGCAATAACTCTGAGAAGTGGAAAGAAATTAGCAGAACTCAGTCTGCCAAGACATAGGCACGCCTTAGAAATAAAACTAGAAACAAGATGAATCAGAACAGCCGAGAACATTGATGATCAAGCCCCCCTTTCCAGGAAGATTGGCCAAGTCTAAGAAGAAAAATGAAGAAAAAGATATTCTTGAAACTTTTCGCAAGGTTGAAATAAATATCCCCTTACTTGACGCCATTAAGCAAATATCTCGGTATGCTAAATTTCTCAAGGAATTGTGCACCAACAAAAAAAAGTTGATTGGTAATGAAAAGGTAAGTGTGGGAGGAAATGTTTCCGATGTACTTCAAAGGAAATTACCTCCAAAATGCAAAGATCAAGGTATGTTTGTTATTTCCTGCAACATAGACAACATTGGTATAAAAGGGTTATATGTGGCTTAGGAGCATCTATAAATGTCATGTCATTGTCTATATATTCATCTTTAAATATTGGTTCATTGAAAAAGACAGGTGTGGTCATTCAATTAGCTGACAGGTCGATCGTTTATCCCGAAGGGGTGTTGGAGGATGTCTTAGTTCAAGTGAACAATTTAGTTTTTTCTGCAAATTTCTTTGTGCTTAACATGGAGGAAGATACTTCTTCCAACTCATCTGAAATTTTACTTGGGAGAGCCTTTCTTAGCACAGCTAGGACAAAAATAGATGTACATGATGATACGTTCACTACGGAATTTGATGGGGAAGTCATCAAATTCAATGTTTATGATGCCATGAAATTTCCTAATGAAGAACTTTGTGTTAACAGTGTTGATTTTATAGACTTCTCAGATTAAGAAACTTTTAATTTGAGCATTATGGATATGAATATGAATCTGGACATATTTGAATTTAATGCTAGAAATAAATTGCAGACAATTGAAACCACAACAAAATGCTCATTGCCTAGAATCATCTAATTCTCACACTAAACTTCTACCTTCTATTATGTAGACACCCCAAGTGGAGTTAAAGTCGCTGCCCGACCACTTGAAATACACTTTCCTGGGAGAAGAAAAAACCCTTTCAGTAATAATCTCCAACAAACTTAGCACTCAAGAAGAACAGAAATTGAACCAAGTGCTTAAGGAACATAAAGAAGCTATTGGCTGGACCATAGCCGACATTAAGGGATTAAGCCCTTCCACATGCATGCACAATATACTACTGAAAGAAGACAACAAACCTTGTAGAGAAGCTTAGCGACGTTTGAACATGCCAATGATAGAGGTGGTGAAAAAAGAAATATTGAAACTTTTAGATGTTGATGTGATTTATCCAATTTCAGATAGCAAATGGGTAAGTCCAGTGTAGGTTGTTCCCAAGAAAACATGTATAATTGTGGTTAAAAATCTTGATGGTGAGTTAATACCCACTTGAGTTCAAAATGGATGGAGAGTTTGCATAGATTGCATGAAATTAAATGCAGCGACTAGGAAGGATCATTTTCTACTTACATTCATTGATCAAATGCTTGAATGTTTAGATGGTAAAACTCACTATTGTTGTCTTGATGGATACTCAGGTTTTTACCAAATTCCAGTTTCACCTAAAGATCAAGAGAAAACCACTTTTACCTGCCCCTTCGGCACATTTGCATACCGAAGGATGCCATTCGGACTCTGCAACGCTCCAGCCACATTCCAAAGATGTATGGTCAGTATATTTTCAGAGTATGTGGAAAATATCATAAAAGTATTTATGGATGATTTCACTGTCTATGGTAATTCTTTTGATGAATGTTTGAAAACTCTAACAATGGTGCTCAAGAGATGTTTAGAAACAAATCTGGTTTTAAACTATGAGAAATGTCATTTCATGGTTAGTCAATGCTAAATTTTAGGACATAATGTATCTTCCAAAGGGATTAAAGTAGATACAGCAAAAATTGATGTTATTAAATCTCTACCTTACTCCGTATGTGTACGAGAAATTCGATCTTTCTTGGGACATGCAGGTTTCTACCGGCATTTGATAAAGGATTTTTTCAAGATCACTCAACCCTTATGTCGGCTGCTGCAAAAGGAGATGGCATTCGAGTTTGATGACTTGTGCAAACAAGCATTTGACTCCTTAAAAGAGAAATTGGTTTCAGCACCCATCATTCAACCACCAAACTGGAATTTTCCTTTTGAGATCATGTGCGATGCAAGTAACCACACTATAAGGACTGTTCTTGGACAGGAAATTGAAAAGAATCCATATGTCATATATTATGCCTCAAGGATGCTTGATGATGCCCAATGCAACTATTCGACAATAGAAAAAGAACTCTTAGCTATTGTCTTTGCTTTAGAAAAATTTCGTTCATACTTGCTTGGGACTAAAGTTATTGTCTATTCTGATCATGTAGCTCTAAAGTACTTTCTCAAGAAGAATGAAGCAAAACCAAGGTTGATACGTTGGATACTTTTAATGCAGGAATTTGATTTAGAAATACGAGAGAAAAAGGGAACATAAAACTTAGTTGTCGATCATCTTAGTCGATTACTCATAGATGAAGAATCTCTACCCTTGAAAGATGACTTTCCATATGAACATCTTTTCTCTATTCAGGAAATAAATCCATGGTATGCTAATATTGTCAATTATTTGGTTGCAGGTACATTCCCCAATGAGTTATCTAGAGCTGAAAATGATAAAATCAAAAGAGACGCTAGGTACTATGTTTGGGACGACCCATATTTGTGGAAACATTGTTGAGATCAGATTATTAGAAGATGTGTTTTTGAAACAGAGGTTCCCTTTATTTTACAATTTTGTCATTCATATGCATGTGGAGGTCATTTCGATCCTAAGAGAACAGCCCGCAAGGTATTGGGAAGTGGTTTATTTTGGCCATCTTTATTCCGTGATTCATATCTGTTTTGCAAATCTTGTGAAAATTATCAACGAACTGGAAATTTGGGACATAGAGATCAAATGCCACTTTCTCTGATCCTAGTTTGTGAAATATTTGATGTGTGGGGAATCGATTTCATGGGGCCATTCCCCTCTTCATTTGGTTATGTTTACATTATTTTGGTCGTGGACTATGTCTCAAAGTTGGTGAAATCTAAAGCTACTCGGAATGACAACGCCAAAGCTATTGTAGATTTTGTCAAATCTCAAATTTTTGTCAGGTTCGGAACACCAAGGGTTATAATCAGCGACCGAGGAATCCATTTCTGCAATAAGGTGGTAGAGGCTCTCTTGAAAAGGTACAATATTACTCATCTCACCTCTACAGCTTATCACCCTCAAACTAATGGTCAAGCCGAGGTGTCCAATAGGGAGATCAAGTCTATACTGGAGAAAATAGTCAACCACAATAGAAAAGATTGAAGTTTGTGACTAGATGATGCGTTGTGGGCCTATCGGACAGCATACAAAACTCCCATAGGGATGTCTCCTTTCCGGCTGGTGTTTGGCAAACCATGTCACCTACCTATTGAATTAGAACACAAGGTATTACAACCCGCTTAATGGGATAACTAACCCATCAACTTCATAGATCAACCTATTAGCCTAATTAAAATGCTTAAGCTGAAGTTGATGGTAGCACACTCATCAAGCCTTATAAGCTAACACCACATCCAACATACTCCCGATGTGGGACTAAACCGGGGTATTACACAAGGCATATTGGGCTGTTAAAAATTGCAACATGAAGATGGATGAGGCAGGAGAACACAGAAAATTACAGCTTCAAGAGTTGGAAGAAATTCGGAACGATGCTTATGAGAGCTCAAGGATTTACAAAGAAAAGACCAAAGCTTTCCATGATCAAAAGATTTCCAGGAAGCAATTTTTAATTGGACAAAAAGTCTTGCTTTACCACTCTCGTTTAAAGTTATTTCCTGGTAAGTTGAGATCGAGATGGGTAGATCCTTTCATTGTCACTAATATATTTTCCCATTGTGTAGTAGAAATTAAGAGCTTGGACACCGATAAGACTCTCAAGGTTAATGGATATCGCTTGAAACCTTTCTACGATGGATTCCAAGTACAGAATGTCGAAGAGATTAACTTGGAGTACCCAACTAAAGACTCATAAATTGCAGCAGAGCCTGGCCCAAGACAAGAAACATGACGCTTCTGGGAGACAACCCAGGCATTAGGCGTGCCCACGCCTTATTTCTTCAGGTTACTTAAAATTTTAGAATTCCCTCTTCTCGTCGACGTTGTCTCCAACCAGGCCCTGCCTTCCTCTCTAGACGCAACAGAGGAATCGACGGCTCCTCTCTTCACTCACCAACTCCCTTCTCTTCTCCACTCATCGGCCCCCTTCACCAGAGGTCACCGAATGTCACTCGTTACCCTTCAACAAAGGTCGCCGAGCTGCGACCTCTTCTTCTCCTCTTCACACACCGACGCCGAGCTTCAATCACTAGGTCCTCTCTTCACTCGCCGACCCCCCTCACCAGAAGCCACAGCTTCCTCAAGCCGCTAAGTACTCAACAACAATGAAAACCCGCAACCAAGCACGACAACCACCAAGATGGGAACCCAGAGCCAAACGCCCTCATCCATCCCGTGGGCGACGAAATTCTCCAGACCAACCAGTTCTAGAAATTTCATCTGAATCCTCGAGCTCATCATCATCCACCTTTGTGATTCAACCCACTCCTAGAATAGAGACAGTGAAGGAAGCAACTGAAGTTAACCCTCCTCAACAAAGAGAAGAATTTGATGCAAACAGCCCCTCCGAAGAGGCAGAGGTTGAACTGATTGATATTATCCCTCCTCAACAAGAAGAAGAAGAAGCTGATAAAGAACCCCCCCCCCCCCAACATGAAACTGAGCCTCAACAAGAAGATAGGACAGAAATCTCCCAACATCGCAGACATCGATCAGGGATTAAGAAAGGGAAACAAATTCTTCTACTGTCCAAGCACAACCACAGTAGGAATCTAGAATTCGCTGACCCATCCGAAAGAAAGAGGTATGCAGAAATTTACAAACGCACGATGGTCCAATGTAAGTATCCCGACATCCCCACTTTGGAAACTTTGCAAATTAAAGAAGATGTGCATGCCTTGATTGACAATATTGGTTAGAGTTCGTATTTTGAAATAAACTATCCCACATTTGTTGAATTGACTAGAGAGTTTTATGCAACATTTCATTTTGAAAAACCCACCGAGATAACTATCGCCACACCTTCACTGATTAAATTTAGACTCATAGGCAAAAAATTTGATCTCTCTATCACTGAATTCAATGTTTCACTGAGCTTCATTAGGAAAGAAGATGCAAAATCAAAGGAATATCTTAGCAGCCTTTGTGATTTTATTGATGACTTTAAACCAAATTATGTATATCGACTCTTAATTGGGGACCCAAGTGCGTCATATGATCCTAGCAAATCTAAGGATTCTTACATACATGACCCTGCAATAAAGTATATTCATTGTTTTCTTGCATACTCATTCTCAGGTAGAAAAGACTCCGCAGGTATTGTAACAAAAGCTGAACTCTATTTTTTGTGGTGCATGATTCATGGAAAGAAAGCAAATCTTGATTTTTGGGTTGCTACACAACTAGCCAATGTCAACGCATTTAGATGCCCACTTATTCTAGGACCATATATCACTCACTTGACTTTACATGAAAGTTTACTTAATCTTGATGAACATGATTTACAACTAGCATATAACATGGCTCCATTAGATCTTAAATGTTTGGATTGAATGGGTTTGCTTTGTAAAGAGAAAGGTAGTGTTTGCTTTTCTCCCCCGGGTCCTCTCACGCCCCGCAATCAAAGAGCCCGCCACAATAACGTAACAAACACACCTGCAGATGCCCCATCCTCCTCTACCCAACAATCACAGTTGGAGAAACAAATAGTGTGCTTAGAGAAAGCCGTGACCCAATTTACTGAACGAGTTGCAAAGATTAAAGAGAACCTGTTGAGTTTCTTCCTCTTCATGGGTTTTGACCCTCAAGCACCCCCGAGGCAGTAGATGACTCCACCCCTCCTCCAATGTTCAGAGAAGTTCTCATTTTCCCAATATGCTCTTATTTTGCTTTGAAATTATTTTGAATCACATTAGGGACAATGTGAATTTTAAGTGTGGGGAGGGGCTTATTTTGCATGATACCTATTTTGCTTAATTATGACTTTTATGGAAAATATCTTTATGTAGATAGCTAAAATTTTCATTGGGGGGTTACTGTGTTGCACACTTTTGATAAGTTTTTTTTTTTTTGAAATCTTGTCCTGGAACTTGATTTTTTTTTAACTCATACATTTCAATTGCTATCTTGAAAGATTCATTTACATCCTTGAACACCCCAATTCATTGTGTTTAGATGCTTTGAACTGAATTACAATGGAGAGCTAATATGAATAATGCATTTCTCATCCCCCACACGATATATGACCATCTCTTGATGAACTCTCAGAATTTCAAGATGCAATAAGCTTTGAAACAACCATGCATGCTTAAAGATCATGAGTAGAGCTAGTAGCCACCTAGAATTGTGATCAACCGAGTAACTGGGTGCATGCATCACCAATGTGTGTCCTCGCATCAAAAGGTTGCATGACATTCTAGGCAAGGAACTTAGATTCGGGGCCAACCGAGTAACCGGGTGGATGCATCACCAATGTATGTCCTTGCATCAAAAGGTTGAGCAACGATCTAGGAAAATAAAAGGTGCTCAGTCAATAAGTTAAGTCTCTTAGTTATTTCGACTTGTGGCATTGCTTGGTAGATGTTTCTTCTGTGCGATGATTATTTTTTTAAAATTTATATGTGTGCTTAAAACTTTTTTTATCCTTTGCATCTTGTACTCTGAATGTACATCTAAGTAATCATAAATCTGTGTGGATGGATGAGATTTCGTTGTGAAAGGTTTGCTTGCTATTGTCTTTTTATTTGAGTCATTAAAATTGTATGATGCGGGATGCGATAGGGTGTGATGGATTTAAAAAAAGAGTGATTGTTTTGTATAAGTTATGCTTGAGGACAAGCATCGTTTAAGTGTGGGAAGATTTGATGACATATTTATTTTCCATCTTTTGTTGCTTATTTTTATGCTAAATTTGAATTAAATACTTCCTAAAATATGTTTATTGTTTTGTTTAATTTTTAGGCAACAAATGATGGAAAGAAATAAAAAAAAAAACCCTTGCACGTTTTTTGGAAGCTGGAAATTGGAAAGACAACTAGACCTGGTCGCAATGCCTTGGACGTGCCCACGCCTTAGTAAAGATTCATGTGATAGATCCATAATTTATCATGTTAAAGGCTGAAATTTTATTTCCAAGTTTCCATGCGAATTTGGACTATTCTTTTGTGACTAAAATATTAAACCAAGATATTTGGTTGTTAGTTTATTGTCATGTAAGTTTGATTTAATTTTTATTTTCTATTCTAGTTAGGTTTGGAATTCTCCTATAAGAGGAAAAAAGTTGTAATGAACAGGGGCTGATAGTTTTTGGAGCTTTAGTCTTCTTTTTAGTTTGCTATTTTCAGTTTAGAATTAAGTTTGAATTTAGTGGTAGTTCTTGGAGAATGAAAATATTTGTGTTTGCGATGTGTGGCTAATTCATTTTTTTCTAGCTAAAGGACGATTCGACATTTTGGTACTACGGGTTGTGAGATTCCTCTGTGCTTAACATCTTTTACTTTCTAGTATTCATTTATTTTCTGCAGAAATTATTCTATTGTTCCTTTTTAATTGCTGGCCTATTACCAGATTATTAGGACAATAGTTAGTCTTCCGGTATGGCTGTTCCATGCCGGATTTAGAGGCAAATTAGTCGAGGTTGCTATTTAATCTGTACTAATTGAATTCTTGAATTAATTTGATATGTGAGATTGTTGTTCAATTCACATAGTATATTAAGTTTGCTAGAAATAAAGGAACTCGTCCTTTGTGTCTATGATCAATCCTACGAACTGAAATTGAGATCGTACCTTTAGCTAGGCTTTTCTCTCATTGATTTCTTCTCAACTTTTAATTACTTTTTTATTTACGTCTTCTTAAATCTAATCAAACCCCCCCCCCCTTTTTTCTTTCTTTTAATTCCTGATTTTGAAAGAATTTGAAACTAATCAGTCTCTATGGATTCGACCCTACTTGTCACAACTACAAAATCTCAAGAAGTATATATTTATTTTTGGTGGATTCGACACTGATGATGTAGCCTCTTCTAGAATAGCATTAGAAAACACCACCAAGCCAAAACATTTCAACAAAGTTTCATTACCTGATGGAACCACAAAAGAAATCCTAGAAATAGGAACTGCATACATAAATAGGGACCTGAAACTTGAGAACACTTTAGTTGTACCATCTTTCAAATTCAACCTATTATTTGTTAGCAAACTAACCGAAACCTTGGGATGTTCAATTACTTTCAATCCTGACAATTTTGTAATCTATGGAAGCTCACCATGTGATCTGATCCCAGTAAGCATTAAGCAAGTGTATTTATAGTTTACTTGCTGAAAATAAACCTATAAACCATGATCCTTTCTTCATGTTTTTGCTGAGGTAGAGGCTTGGTGAGGACGTTTGCTGGTTGATTTTCACTTGAAATATATGTGGGTTTGGTGATTCCCTGCAGAAATTTCTCTCTTGCAAAGTAACAATCAATTTCGAGGTGTTTGGTTCTTTCATGAAATACTAGATTCGATGTTTGCGGGGGGAGTATTGGGTAATTAGGAAATATGTCATCTCATTTTACAACTTACTAAACTAGACATTTCATTTATGTTATTACTCAGCAAGTAATAAGGGTACTTTAGTCTTTTATAGTAGTTGTTAATGACTATCAAGTAAGTAGATAAATAGCTACTTAAGTGAACAGAGTGTATTTTTTCAAAACTTCTTCTACCTTTTTTCCCTCTTTTGTAACCTTTCGATCATTTGGCTGAAGCTAATGAATGAACCATCTTGATTTGCATTTTATCTGTGAGTTGACGTGAATGTGAGATCTCAACAACATTGATGCCAGAAGAAGATAATACATAGAGTAGTACCATGCATAGAGAGAGGTTGAATGATTATGCAAAGAGAAGAGTGTGGATTGACACAATGACAAAGGATGTATATATCAAATTAGCTATATACAGCTAGAAAAAACTCAGAATTAGACCAAGGATGCTGAATTTGCATATTGGGAGTCCACATTTGTTTCATATGTTTGTAGATTCTTAGTATACCATATGAATTTGTTCCTGCCGTCCAATTGGATTAGGACCTTTGGAATTTGCTGAATGATGTGCCAATTGACCCCTCCCTTGAGGCAGTTGTTGAACAACGATTAGTTACTACATTAGAGCTCAAATATCTTGAAGCTTCGATGAGTGAAAAAAAGTGTGCTCTGGTGCTACTCTATCAAGACCGATAACCACTTAGGAAGTTTCTCTACATGCTGCATGTAGAAAAGAACCAAGCATTACAGTGTATTTATTAAGTAGTAGTAATAACAAGCATTTACACATAGACTTTACCTTTTTTACTTAGTTTACTAAAGTAGATTTTTCATCCTTGTTATCACTTTGTAAAGTATAAGGGTTTTTTAGTCTTTTTACGGTTACTATTGTTAACTGTTGAGTGAGCATATAAATAGCTACTCAGCTCATCTCGAACAAAGTGTGTGTGTAATTTCGAACTCTGTTTACTTTTTACTTTTCACTCTTCTGTGAGATTTTCTAGAGTACCAATGAATCATTTTGAGTTCCTTGTTCTGTGAGTTGTGAATCTTGACATGGTATCAGAGCAGGCTTGGTCGATCCGAAGAAGAAAAATCCTAAGTGTTCAATAGGCGATCAGATCCCCTTTCTTGGCGATGGCGAGGAATCGAAGGAACTCCAATGTCGTGCGACTTGTGGTGGCTGAATCGCAAAGTGAGCAGCAAGATGGAGCTACATCAAATGTCAATCGGGAAAAAAGCAATCCCTATCTTCTTCAAGGAAACGACAATCCTGGTATGCAGATAGTTTAATTCCAACTCGAAGGGCATGAGAATTATCTTCCATGGAATAGATCTATGAAGATTTCATTATCAGCCAAAAATAAATTAGGGTTCGTCAATGACTCGATTGAGGAACCAGAAGAAACTACGCCCAAATATGATCTCTGGTGCAGATGTGACGACATGGTGAAATCGTGGTTACTGCAATCAATTTCTCTTGAGCTGAGTACAAGTGTGATCTATTCTGATACTGCATATAAAATCTGGAAGGATCTGGAAGGGAGATTTGGGCGAAGCAATGAGCCTCGAATCTTCGACATTCAGCTGCAAATCGGGAATACAAGGCAAGGAAGCATGGCCATCTCAGCTTACTACACAAAACTAAAAGGTTTATGGGATGAGTTAGACGCACTTAGAATGAACTCCTGCTGCAATTGCAAGCGAGAGAGAGAGTTTTTGATGGGTCTCCATGAGTCATACATGAGCATTAGAGGATAAATACTATTGATGAATCCTTTGCTCGAAATAACCCAAGTATACTCCATGTTGGACCAGGAAGAGTCCCAAAGACAAGTAGGAGTTGAAACTGGTGCCGGTGGAATTGAAAGTGTAGCATTGAATGTCGCATACCACAGCTCAAATTGTGCTCCAAAGCAGTTTGATAAAGGAAAATTTTCCAACAGCTCCAAGAAGTATTGTGAATACTGTCAAATAGCAAGGCACACCAAGGATGTGTGCTACAAGTTGCATGGCTTCCCTCCTGGACACAATTCTACAAAGGAAAAACAAAGGCTAGTGAATGGAGAACAAGCAGTACTTCCTAGGACAATTCAGTGAACAGTGTTCAATCTACTTCAAACCCAGAAAATAGTGAAGTTGGAGCTGAACATTATGAAACCAAAGAAAGAAACATTGGCGGATTTACTGAAGAACAATACCATAAATTGGTCAGCTTGCTGGGAAGAAACAAAACTACAAATCCTCGAATCAACATAACAGTTATATCACTTTACTCAACTGCATATGATAAGTCTGAATCTTGGATTGTGGACAGTTGAGCCACAGATCATATAGCTTCACCTAGAATAGCTTTAGAAAATGCCATTGAACCAAGCGATTTCAAAAGGGTTTCCTTACCCGATGGAACTACAAAATAAATCTCAGAAGTAGGAACTGCCTACATAAACATACACCTGAAACTTGAGAATACCCTAATCATTCCTACTTTCAAATTTAATTTATTATCTGTCAATAAACTAACACAAAACCTATGTTGTTCCATCACTTTTAACCCTTATGATTTTGTAATCCAGGACCTCATTTCGAAGAAGACCTTGGGGAGTGGTAGAGTGGAAAATGAATTGTACTACATAAATGGAGTTTTTCCTCTTGTTAGTAAGAGTCATTTCATTTCAAATACTTCACATGTTTCTTCCGATGATTCTATTTTGTGGCATATGAGACTTGGACATATGCCCATGAATAAGTTGAAATTGTTGTCAGATGTAATACCTAGTTTTAAGGAGAGTTCACAGTTTTTTTGCAATATTTGTCCCTTAGCAAAACAAGCATGTAAACTTTTTTCAAAGAGATTGAATAAAGCTTCTTTTTCATTTGAAATTGTACACCATGATGTCTGGGTCCCCACAAAGTTTCTACCTATGATGCAAAAAAGTATTTCTTGACCATAGTGGATGATTGTAGTAGAAGTGTTTGGACATACCTTTTCTCTTTAAAATCCCAAGTACCTACCATGGTTATGAATTTCATCAAGTTAGTCCAAAATCAGTTCAAAACAACCATAAAAATCATTAGGTCAAATAATGGCACTGAGTTCTTAAATACATGCCTTGATACCTATCTTGTCAACCAAGGGATAATCCACCAAACAACCTGTGTAGAGACACCTTAACAGAATACCCTGGTAGAAAGAAAACACACGCATTTGTTAAATGTAGCTAGGAGTTTGAAGTTTCAGGCTCAACTCCCATTGCAATTTTGGGGAGATTGTTTGCTTACTGCAACCTACATCATCAATAGAACACCCAATGTAGCCATAGAAAATTTAACTCCTTTTGAAAGGCTATATCAAAAACCACCCTCAATTTCTCACATGAAGTCATTCGGATGCCTATGCTATGCCAATTCACTCAAACAGGGAAGAATCAAATTTGAACCTAGAGTCAGGAATGTGTATTCCTAGGCTACCCTTATGGCTAGAAAGGGTACAAGGTATATGATCTAAGAACTCATGCCAATTGACTTCCAGAGATGTAATCTTTCTTGAAACCATTTATCCTTTCAATGCTTCATCATCATTGCAAAAAACCACATTTCCATTACCTATCACCACCGACAAAACTTTTGAAAACAATGATATTTATCCTATTCATTCAAAACAATATACTATGTCATCCACTAAGGGTAATAAAAAGAAATGTGTTGAGTTTGAAAGTGAAGAGACGAAAAGTGTTGAGGGACAAAGTGTTTCAATAGGTGAGTTAATAAGTAGTCCTCAGTCCAATGACTAATAGCTCAAAACCACCTGAGGAAAATGATAAGGGTTCTTCTAAAGTTGTTCCAACCATCAGAAAAAGTAGTAGAGTGCCACAAAAACCCATGAAGCTCCACGACTATTATTGCAATTCATTAACCACTAAACCACAACCTGAGGCAAAACCCAAAGTGACATCATACCCACTACACAAATACATAAACTTAACTAGTATTCCAAAGAACCATCAAAGCTTCCTAGTCTACATAGATAGCTCGTACAATCCCAGGGCCTATGGTGAAGCTGTCCAAAACCAAGTTTGGATTGACTCTTTGCAAGCTGAATTAGAAACCCTTGAGGAAAATGATACATGGGTGCTATTTGATCTACCACCTGGAAAGAAAGCAGTAGGAAGTAAATGGGTTTTCAAAACCAAGTATAAGCCAAATGGGGAGGTGGGGAAGTTCAAATCCAAGGTTGTGGCAAAAGGTTAAACTCAACAGGAGGAAGTGGACTATGAAGAAACCTTTGCCCCACTATCAAAAATGAATACTATAAGAACCATAATTGTTGTTGCAGCATTCATGAACTAGCCATTTATGAAATTAGACATAAACAATGCATATCTACATGAGGATCTCAATGAAGAAGTGTACATGGTTAAGCCTCAGGGATATGGTGACTCAAATGATATGAAAGTTTGCAGACAAAAAAAATCCATCTATGGATTGAAACAAGCTGGTAGGCAGTGGTTTGCCAAACTGTCTACCAGCATCTTGTCAAAGGGGTATGAACAAAGTACTGCAGACTCATCTTTGTTCATCGAAAGAAAGAATGGGAAGACTACAATAGCTACTTTCTATGTAGACAACATAGTGTTAATAGGGACAGATGTGGAAGAAATGAAAAGACTTAAAAAGTACTTGAATGATAAGTTGAGGATCAAAGATTTGGGTGATCTAACTTATTTCCTAGGGCTAGAAGTTCACAGAACTGAGCATGGAATACAGATTTGTCAGAGAAGGTATGTTACTGACTTGTTTAATGAAATTGGATTGCAAGGCTGTAAACCCAAAGACACTCCAATACAAGTTAATTGCAAGTTAAACACTGAAATAACAGAAGAATATGCTTTGATGAATGATAGTACAGTATACAAAAGTTTAATTGGGAAATTATTGTACATCACAATGACAAGACCTGATGGAGCAAACACGGTACACCGCTTGAGTCAATTTTGCCAAAATTCAAAAACATCACACTATAAAGCAACTCTCAGAGTATTGAAGTACTTGAAGAAGGCTCCTAGTATGGGTCTTTTCTATCCTGCCTTAGCCACTTCCTCAATTTCTGGCTTCTCAGACGCAGACTTGGGAAGCTGCATACTTACTAGAAGGTCGGTGATAGAGTATTTGATAAAATTTGGTGCTTCATTAGTAAGTTGGAAATGCAAGAAACATCCCACTGTGAGCAAACCCAGAGCTGAAAGTAAGCTACGTGCATTGTCCAGTGCTATAGTAGAGATTACATGGTTCATCAAATTATTGAATGAGATTGGGTTCAAGTTCAACCAGCCAGTGCCCATACACTATGACAATAGAAGTGCTCTTCATATAACATCGGATCCAATATTTCATGAAAGAACCAAGCACCTCGAAATTGATTGTTACTTTGTAAGAGAGAAATTTCTGTAGGGGATCACCAAACCCACATATATTTAAAGTGAAAATCAAGCATCAGACATCCTCACCAAGCCTCTACCTCAGCAAAAACATGAAGAAATAATCTGCAAGCTGGGCATGAAAAATCCTTTCTCTTCACTCCTAGCATGCGGAGGGACTATTGAGTAGCAGTAATAACATGCATTTACACATAGACTTTGCCTTTTTACTCAGTTTACTAAAGTAGGTTTTTCATCCTTGTTATCATTTTGTAAAGAATAAGGGTTTTTTAGACTTTTTACTATTACTATTGTTAACTGTTGAGTGAGCATATAAATAGCTGCTTAGCTCATCTCCAACAAAGTGTGTGTAATTTTGAACTATGTTTACTTTTTTACTTTTCCTTCTTCTGGGAGATTTTCTGCAGTATCAATGAATCATTTTGAGTTACTTGTTATGTGAGTTGTGAATCTTGACAGTATTGAGATTGTCTACGTACTCCAAACTCGAGCATTCATCAATCCTTAAACGCCTGAGAGATGGAAGGTTTGATATCTTTTCCAACCTCGTCATGTTTGTGACTTCAAGCAGGTCTGTCAAAGAAGGCAGATCACTGATTTCTCTCATTGTATGATTGTCTTGAATGGCAAGTGCCTCCATGTTGGTAGCATGGCGCAAGCAATCTGGAAGTGTTCTCAGCTTTGGGCAATCCTCAAGCAAACATTTCTTTAAATTCGATTTATTTGATTTAATAAATGCTAATTAAAAAGGAAAGGAGATCACTGATTTCCCTTGAGGCAGTTGTTGAACAATGATGAGTTACTGCAATAGAGCTCAAATATCTTGAAGCTTCGCTGAGTGGAAAAAGGTGCGCTCTGGTGCTGCTCTATCAAGACCGATAACCACTTAGGAAGTTGCTCTACATGCTGGGGTCAGCAAAGAACCAAGCTTTGCAGTGTATTGAGATTTTTTACGTACACCAAACTCGAGCATTCATCAATCCTCAAATGCTTGACAGCGGGAAGGTTTGATATTTTTTCCAACCTTGTCATGTTTGTGACATCAAGCGCATAAGTCAAGGAAGGCAGATCATCGATTTCTCTCATTGTATGATTGTGTCGGATGGCAAGTACCTCCAGGTTGGTAGCACGGCGCAAGCAATCTAGAAGTGTTCTAAGCTTTGGGCAGTCCTCGAGCAGACATTTCCTTAAATTTGGGGATAAGTTGAGAAGATTTCTTCCGCCATCATCAACGTTAATCTTTTATGCCTCCATGGATGTCATGGGCCATTCTTCCCAATTTGGCATGTTTGAGATCGATAGATACTTGAGCTTGGGAAAAGCTCCCACGGAACCACCGTGGGGGCCATGAAGGAATTTAGGGCCGATAGTTTGGATTGCTTCTGCTGCGTCTATGCATAGGAACTTCAATTTGGGCAACTACTCTAGTAGTGAAGGGAGTTCATTGCATGATCGAAGGTTCTCAAAATCCAAGAATTGCAAGTTTGGGAATTTAGCACAATCCTAGGATATCCACTGCGTATATTGTCGACCTGGGAACCCGTCAATATCAATGGGTTAATAGCTACTATATATGTAGATGACATAGTGTTGACAGGGACTGATGTGGAAGAAATGAAAATACTTAAAAGGTACCTAAATGATAAGTTCATGATCAAAGATTTGGGTGATCTGACTTATTTCCTAGGGCTAGAAGTTCACAGAACTGATAATGGAATACAGATTTGTCAGAGAAAAGTATGTTACTGACTTGCTTGATGAAATGGGATTGCAAGGTTGTAAACCTAAAGACATTCCAATGCAAGATAATTGCAAGTTAAACACTGAAATAATAGAAGAAAATGCTTCCATGAATGATAGTACGGTATACAAAAGTTTAATTGGGAAATTGTTGTATATCACAATCACAAGACCGGATTTAGCATACACTGTACACCACTTGAGTCAATTCTACCAAAATCCAAAAGCATCACACTATAAAGCAGCTCTCAGAGTATTGAAGTACTTGAAGAAAGCTCCTGGTATGGGTCTTTTCTATCCCGCCTCAGCCACTTCCACAGTTTTTGACTTCTCAAATGCAGACTGGGAAGCTGCATACTTACCAGAAGGTCAGTGACAGTGTATTTGGTAAAATTAGGTGCTTCATTAGTAAGTTGGAAATGCAAGAAATATCCCACTGTGAGCAAATCCAGAACTGAAAGTGAGCTGCATGCATTGTCTAGTGTTACAACAGAGATTACATGGTTCATCAAATTATTGAATGAGATTGGATTCAAGTTCAACCAGCAAGTGCCCATATACTGTGACAATGAAGTGCTCTTCATATATCATCGGATCCAGTATTTCATGAAAGAACCAAGCACCTCGAAATTGATTGTTACTTTGCAAGAGAGAAATTTCTGTAGGGAATCACCAAACCCACATATATTTCAAGTGAAAATCAACCAGCAAACATCATCACCGAGCCTCTACCTCAGCAAAAACATGAAGTAATAATCAGCAAGCTGGGCATGAAGAATCCTTTCTCTTCACTGCCAGCTTGCGGGGGGAGTATTAAGTAGCAGTAATAACAAGTATTTACACATAGACTTTAACTTTTCTACTCAGTTTACTAAAGTATGATTTTCATCGTTGTTATCACTTTGTAAAGTATAAGGGTTTTTTAGTCTTTTTACTATTACTATTGTTAACCGTTGAGTGAGCATATAAATAGTTGCCCAGCTCATCTCGAACAAAGTGTGTGTAATTTGGAACTCTATTTACTTTTTACTTTTCCCTCTTCTGTGAGATTTTCTTAAGTATTAATGAATCATTTTGAGTTCCTTGTTCTGTGAGTTGTGAACCTTGACAGTATTGAGATTGTCTACGTACTCCAAACTCGAGCAATCATCATTCCTAAAACGCTTGAGAGAGGGAAGGTTTGATATCTTTTCCAACCTCATCATGTTTGTGACTTCAAGTAGGTCGGTCAAGGAAGGCAGATCATTGATTTCTCTCGTTGTATGATTGTGTCGGATGGCAAGTGCCTCCAAGTTGGTAGCATGGCGCAAGCAATCTAGAAGTGTTCTCAGCTTTGGGCAGTCCTCAAGCAGACATTTCTTTAAATTCGGTTTATTTAATTTAATAAATGTTAATTAAAAAGGAAAGGAGATCAATGATTTCCCTTGAGGCAGCAATTGAACAGCGATGAGTTACTGCAATAGAGCTCAAATATCTTGAAGCTTCGTTGAGTGGGAAAAGGTGCGCTCTGGTGCTGCTCTTTCAAGACCGATAACCACTTAGGAAGTTGCTCTACATGCTGCGGGCAGCAAAGAACCAGGCTTTGAAGTGTATTGAGATTTTCTACGTACTCCAAACTCAAGCATTCATCAATCCTCAAATGCCCGACAGAGAGAAGGTTTGATATCTTTTCCAACCTTGTCATGTTTGTGACATCAAGCGCATCAGTCAAGGAAGGCAGATCACCAATTTCTCTCATTGTATGATTGTGTCGGATGGCAAGTGCCTCTAAGTTGGTAGCACGACACAAGCAATCTAGAAGTGTTCTCAGCTATGGGCAGTCCTCGAACAAATATTTCCTTAAATTTGGGGTAAGTTGAGAAGATTTCTTCCGTCATCATCAGCGTTAATCTTTTCTGCCTCTGTGCATGACATGCGTCATTCTTCCCAATTTGGCATGTTTGAGATCGATAGATACTCGAGCTTGGAAAAGCTCCCGCGGAACCACCGTGGGGGCCTTGAAGGAATTTAGGGCCGATAGTTTGGATTGCTTCTGCTGCATCTACGCGTTGGAACTTCAATTTGGGCAACAGCTCTAGTAGTGAAGGGAGTTCATTGCATGATGGAAGGTTCTCAAAATCCAAGAATTGTATGTTTGGGGATTTAGCACAATCCTGGGATATCCACTGCATAAATTGTCGACTTGGGAACCCGTCAATAATAAGATGTCGTGGGGTTAATAGCTACTATCTATTTAGATGACATAGTGTTGACCGGGACTGATGTGGAAGAAATGAAAAGACTTAAAAGGTACCAAAATGATATGTTCATGATCAAAGATTTGGGTGATCTTACTTATTTCCTAGGGCTAGAAGTTCACAGAACTGAGCATGGAATACATATTTGTTAGAGAAAGTATGTTACTGACTTGCTTAATGAAATGGGATTGCAAGGTTGTAAACCCAAAGATATTCCAATGCAAGTTAATTGCAAGTTAAACACTAAAATAATATAAGAAGGTGCTTTGATAAATGATAGTACAGTATACAAAAGTCTAATTGGGAAATTGTTGTACATCACAGTCACAAGACCTGATGTAGCATACACAGTACACCACTTGAGTCAATTCTACCAAAATCCAAAAGCATCACACTATAAAGCAGCTCTCAGAGTATTGAACTACTCGAAGAAGGCTCATGGTATGGGTCTTTTCTATCCTACCTCAGCCACTTCCACAGTTTCTGGCTTCTCAAATGCAGACTGGGAAGCTACATACTTACCCGAAGGTCAGTGACAGGGTATTTGGTAAAATTGGTGCTTCATTAGTAAGTTGGAAATGCAAGAAACATCCCACTGTGAGCAAATCCAGAGCTGAAAGTGAGATGTGTGCATTGTCTAGTGTTACAGTAGAGATTACATGGTTCATCAAATTATTGAATGAGATTGAGTTCAAGTTCAACTAGCAAGTGCCCATATACTGTGACAATAGAAGTGCTCTTCATATAACGTCTGTTCCAGTATTTCGTGAAAGAACCAAGCACCTCGAAATAGATTGTTACGTTGCAAGAGAGAAATTTCTGTAAGGAATCACCAAACCCACATATATTTCAAGTGAAAATCAACCAACAAACATCATCACCTAGCCTCTACCTCAGTAAAAACATGAAGTAATAATCAACAAGCTGGGCATGAAGAATCCTTTCTCTTCATTGCCACCTTGCGGGGGGAGTATTAAGTAGGAGTAATAACAAGCATTTACACATAGACTTTACCTTTTCTACTCAGTTTACTAAAATAGGTTTTTCATCCTTGTTATCACTTTGTAAAGTATAAGGGTTTTTTAGTCTTTTTACTATTACTATTGTTAACTGTTGAGTGAGGATATAAATAGTTGCCCAGTTCATCTCGAACAAAGTGTGTGTAATTTGGAACTCTGTTTACTTTTTACTTTTCCCTCTTCTGTGAGATTTTCTTAAGTATCAATGAATCATTTTGAGTTCCTTGTTCTGTGTATTGTGAACCTTGATAGTATTGAGATTGTCTACGTACTCCAAACTCGAGCATTCATCATTCCTCAAACGCTTGAGAGAGGGAAGGTTTGATATCTTTTCCAACCTCATCATGTTTGTGACTTCAAGTAGGTCGGTCAAGGAAGGCAGATCATTGATTTCTCTCGTTGTATGATTGTGTCGGATGGCAAGTGCCTCCAAGTTGGTAGCATGGCGCAAGCAATCTAGAAGTGTTCTCAGCTTTGGGCAGTCCTCAAGCAGACATTTCTTTAAATTCGGTTTATTTAATTTAATAAATGTTAATTAAAAAGGAAAGGAGATCAATGATTTCCCTTGAGGCAGCAATTGAACAGCGATGAGTTACTGCAATAGAGCTCAAATATCTTGAAGCTTCGTTGAGTGGAAAAAGGTGCGCTCTGGTGCTGCTCTTTCAAGACCGATAACCACTTAGGAAGTTGCTCTACATGCTGCGGGCAGCAAAGAACCAAGCTTTGAAGTGTATTGAGATTTTCTACGTACTCCAAACTCAAGCATTCATCAATCCTCAAATGCCCGACAGAGAGAAGGTTTGATATCTTTTCCAACCTTGTCATGTTTGTGACATCAAGCGCATCAGTCAAGGAAGGCAGATCACCAATTTCTCTCATTGTATGATTGTGTCGGATGGCAAGTGCCTCTAAGTTGCATACTTATCAGAAGGTCGGTGACAGGGTATTTGGTAAAATTGGGTGGTTCATTAGTAAGTTGGAAATGCAAGAAACATCCCACTGTGAGCAAATCTAGAACTGAAAGTGAGCTGCGTGCATTGTCCAGTGTTACAACAGAGATTACATGGTTCAAATTATTGAATGAGATTGGGTTCAACTTCAACCAGCAAGTGCCCATATACTGTGACAATAGAAGTGCTCTTCATATAACATCCGATCCAGTATTTCATGAAAGAACCAAGCACCTCGAAATTGATTGTTACTTTGCAAGAGAGAAATTTCTGTAGGGAATCACCAAACCCACATATATTTCAAGTGAAAATCAACCAGCAGACATCATCACCGAGCCTCTACCTCAGCAAAAACATGAAGTAATAATCAGCAAGCTGGGCATGAAGAATCCTTTCTCTTCACTGCGAGCTTGCGAGGGGAGTATTAAGTAGCAGTAATAACAAGCATTTACACATAGACTTTACCTTTTCTACTCAGTTTACTGAAGTAGGTTTTTCATCCTTGTTATTACTTTGTAAAGTATAAGGGTTTTTTTAGTCTTTTTACTATTACTATTGTTAACTGTTGAGTGAGCATATAAATAGTTGCCCAGTTCATCTCGAACAAAGTGTGTTAGTAATTTCGAACTCTGTTTACTTTTTACTTTTCCCTCTTATGTGAGATTTTCTTAAGTATCAATGAATCATTTTGAGTTCCTTGTTCTGTGTGTTGTGAACTTTGACAGTATTGAGATTGTCCACGTACTCCAAACTCAAGCATTCATCATTCCTCAAACGCCTAAGAGAGGGAAGGTTTGGTATCTTTTCCAACCCCGTCATGTTTGTGACTTCAAGTAGATCGGTCAAGGAAGGCAGATAACTGATTTCTCTCATTGTATGATTGTGTCGAATGGCAAGTGCCTCCAAGTTGGTAGCATGGCGCAAGCAATCTGGAAGTGTTCTCAGCTTTGAGCAGTCCTCAAGCAGTCATTTCTTTAAATTTGGTTTATTCGATTTAATAAATGTTAATTAAAAAGGAAAGGAGATCATAAGAATTGGTTGGTATATGTAGATTATTATGATATTTTTAAAGTTGATCTTAGAGACATCAGATGAGATCGAAGTGAATACCAAATTTATTGATTTTCGTGTTCTGAACGCGATGGTGGTGTAGGTCAAATTTCATATCCGAAGTCATTTGGTAGGTCTTTTGGATGTTTCAATATTATTTAGTGATTGAAAGTTATTAATACAGTTTGATAAATAGTTAAATTATATAAAATAGTTGTATTCCATATTAGGTGGTGATTTAAAGTATAGATAGTTGTGTTGGATGTGAGTTGACTTCTATTGTAGCCGATGAATGTTGAATAGACAAAATGATGATTTTGCCTTTGCCTCTATTTGCTTGACTTATTTCTGAAATCCGTTGATCTCATGTTGCATTATTTTGTTGAAAATATCATGTTGATAGTTGCATTAGTTTAATTTAATTATCATTTATCGATGGTTATTTGAGCATGATATTATACTAGTCATGGTGCGCATTGTAGCATTAGTGTTGTCATAAGTTGTTTGTTGCTAGTATGAATTATTTTGATTGCATTATTGTTGTGGTTGTCGTATGGGTGTATATCATATGTTGTTATAATAATTTATTCTGGTTGCATCTTCAATTGATAGTTGTTGTATTATTTATTGTGGTTAACATTGTAGACTAGTTGTGGTTTATCATGTGATGAGATTTAGTTGACTTGTTGCACAGTTGATCTATTATCGGGCGACAGCCCATGTACAGTTATTTATTATTGGCCCGAGGTGTATGGGCTGTGACACCGGTGGTCACATTATTTTTCACACAAGGTGCGTGTGTGCGGTGTCGAGATGTTAGACTCCGACGAATTATCCTTTGGATAGTCGTATCTCTTGCTTGAGTGGGCTTGAGGTGCCACTCTCGATGCGCAGGAGTGCGGGGGAAACCCACTTGTCCACTTTGCTCTTGATTGGTATGAGTTGCATTAGATGATAGGTGAACATGTGTTGTTGTTGACATGTTGCATTTTATTAAAGAGTCGTATATTGTTGTATTTGTTGAAATCATCATATCATGTTTATTTATCTTCGTTGTTGACGTATTGATACTCCTACTCAGTTTTTCGCTGACGTTATTTGTTTTTATCTCAGATTCACCGCTTTGTTGGCAGTATGGTCGAGTAGCTAAAGTCCTGGAGGATGAGACGCATATGTTGCTTGTTTTCCTTATTTATCTTAGATAGATTGTTTAACTCTGTTATTGTTACCTTGTAGTCTTTAATAGAACTTTTATTTATGGACTTCGTTACAATTATTTTAAATATTCCTTGGTGTGTGACTGTTTGGTTGTTGGTTGCCTTCCTCCTAGACCATGTCTCTTCAATAGGGATAAACCTAAGTAGGGCGTAACACTTTTGAGACGAAAGAAAAACATAGTTGGATCTGTCATTGATAGTGGCCAATCTTATACAATATATCCTTCCGGCCTTAGAACTTTTTTTTTTAAAGTAAAGCATCTTGTATTCATGCGTGAGTGAAGAATGGGGATACAAGAAAGGGGAGGGGAGGGGAGGGGAGGGGAGGGAAGATACATATTACCATCTTACCTGAACAAAGACAAAGCCATGACTAATACATAACGACTACAATGTTATGTTCTAGATTTTAACGGGTGTCTTTCTGTAAATATATTGTTGTTGATGGACCTTTTTGCAAATATGTAAGCTCTTATAAACCAAATGCGGCGTCCTCTACTCCGGCACCGTCTTTGCCGGCCAGATGACCTTTGAGACTCCCGACGTCTAGGACATCACCGCCATCTCTGTAAACCCCAGCGAGCTACTAATTTCAATGGTGTAAGTGAGATATATTAGTGGGATTATTCAACCCTCTTTCAAAACCTTAGATGACAATGTCTTCTGGATAAGAAATCATCTTCTTCTCCATCTCATCATATTTTTTTATGAAAAGTGGGGCATTGCCACACCACATGAAGAAAAGGAGCATACATACAGGGTATCATATCCAGTTTAGTTTCACATCGGGAGTATTTTGGATGTGGTGTTAGCTTATAAGGCTTGATGGGTGTGCTACCGTCAACTTCAATTTAAACATTTTAATTAGGCCAATAGTTGAGGCCTCGGAAGTTGATGAGTCAGTTATCCCATCGAGCATGTCGTAACAAATGGTGGGGTGGAAGAGAGGAAACAAACATCAATCAACCCCCCCCCCCCCTCCATATAAACCAGGTATCACCACCTTCGCGACAACCTCAGCAGTCAAAGCAGCTAGTTTTCTCTCCTTCATTTATTGACAACCTCTCCTTCATGTTGAGGAGTTCTTGTAATTTGTTTCACTTTATTTTTATTTTATTTTCTCCTATATTTCTTCTCCCTCCCTCAGAATGCAAGTTGCTTTCACTCAAATAATAATAATAAACCTATAATTAAACTAAATACCTCATGCATTAATTAGTAAATTAGACTAATTGCTCTGTGGTATATTGCGCTCGAATTTCGCGTGCATCGGAATTCGTCCCACATGCAACGGAATTCAACTCGAATTTCGTTGTAGGCGGATTTAAATTTTTTAAATATATATATAATAGAATATATTTTTTGAAAACTTTTCGACATCTTTGACCGGCGAGCGTCGATACGTCCTATTTCGACTCTCGTCATTATTCACTCACTTTCATCGCTTTTGCAAGTGTCTATATGTATACTTCAACTGATGTTGGCACCGAAATATACTACTGATTTGGCGTCGAAATTTGACTAATTTGTTGTAGTGTGCTACTTGTTGTTAATGTCCTCCTTCATAGTCATTTGAAAGCTTGATTGATGAGCTTGTCATGGTGGTCGGGTGGTGGATGACAATGAGAAGAACAATCTTCAGCTATGTGCTTGGAATTTTTGGTTGGGTTTTTAAAAGAGTTCTTGTTGTTTGATATGAATCTTATGACGGCAACGGGTAGAAAAATGCATTCTCACTAAAAGAAAGTAGTTAATCATTTATGGTTGAAGCTTTGACTATTCTATTAGGTCATGTTTGCTTTGCATGATATGATTTAGATGGGATAGGATTTAAGATGGATAAGAGTGAGATAGAAATTTAAGAGGATTTCTTGAAATTTTATCCTATGTTTGTTTTGGCATAGAATAAGAAGCATGAATAGAATATGAAAATTCATATCATGTGGATTTGGGCCCTGAACCCATCCCTTCCCTAGAATTTCTAAATCAGACCAACGGTGGATTTTGGCCAAAATAAATTCACCCAATATCCGACCCAATTCTTATCCATTGCTATAACAAACAATGGATTTTAAAATCTAATCCATCTCCTTAATCCATCAAAGCGAACGAGCCCTTAGTGATCTACTTGTTCATTGAGCAAAGTCAGCATATATAAACAAAGAATTATCCAATTGCATTTATTAATTCCCTGATCTACCGATTTCTTCTTCTCCATATCATCTAGCATTATGCTAAACTATTCATTATATATGATTATCTCAACAAGTTGTAGGTGGTTAGTTCATTATGTCAAATAATTATTATTTTTTGTGACAATCTCAACTCGAGAAGTGTTAACCTGTCTAATATGGAGGTTATGGATTTGAGCCGCAGAAATAATCCCTCCGTAAAAAAAATAGTCCACCAAAAGTGAGATTACTTGGTGAGTTGGGTCACCCTTCATCCTTTTGAATAGTTCAAGGGTAAAATTCACCCAAAATAAGAGTAAATACGCATAAAATTTGGCCAAGAGAGTACAAAGGCAAAATCATCTCTTTTCCTTTTTAAAAAGGCAGTCTCATGCATCCCACTGATTACCTGTGAAAGCTTAAAGGTTTTTCACATAATTCATTGTCTTATTTAGCCCTTAATTTTTATATTGGATTTCTGTATTATTTTGACCTTTTCCTGATTACAAGAATATTCATATGAATCAAATAAATCAAATTAAGAAGGAAGTTTCTAACAACTAAATAATCAAATATATTACTCTATAAATCCTATAGCTACATATATCTAAAATACAGTCAACTGGTGATGAGGTTCAAGGAAGCAACCTCCACATCTTTTATTTGATGCACGTATATATAAGTGAACAAAGAAGGAGAAACAAATATATAGAAAGAATCAATAACTCAAATTATGGAGATCGATCTGAAATGAACAGGAAATCAAATCTTTAACTTAAATTTGCAGCTGCTGGATCGAATGCTAATGTCGGAGCCAGTGCTCAAGCTGTTCACCACGAGATTGCAGCGCACTTTGAAGGTCACCTTCTTCAGCTTCAGGCTCCCAAACTTCACCCTCACCGGCACCTCGCCGTTAACCTCCAACGGTATCATCCCCGTCTGCTGTTGCTGCTGCAGCTCCGTGAGCAGCTTGCTCCCTATCTGCGTCTCTCCGGCCAGCGACACGTGCAGCACCGTCGTGTTCCGGTGGCCCTGATAGAACGCCGGGAAGCTCCCGCTGCTGAGCCGCTCGTCGTTGTACCACGTGCTCAGCTCGCTGCCTTCCTTGTAGTAGATCCCGATCCTCTTGTTCGGGTTCCTGGCCGTCACCGTCACGTTGAAGGTGGCGCTGATGGTGGTCATGTTGCTATCAACGGTGAAGTTGGAGATCCCGAGGCGGTCCACGGAGTACTTGGGAAGCTTGGGGTCGAAGATGAGGTAGAGGACGCCGGCAGTCGCGGCGATGGCGACGACGAGGATGACGATGGCGAGGAGAGTCCAGCACAGGCACCTGCAGCAGCAGCTCCGCCGCTTCTTCGGTGGCCTCGAGTGGGCGACCGGCACGGTGCGCTGCGGCAGCGGCGGGTACTGCTCGCCGCTCTTCTCGGGTGCTGCTAAGCTCGGCGGAGCGGCCGGCGCTGATGGCGGTGGCGATTCGACGTCTGCCACCGGGTGGATTCGCTGGTGCTCTGCCATGTTTGATGAGCCAATTAATTCAAGTGTTTGTCAACCTGTGCTTTTCTTTATACTTTAGAAGCTTTTATGGTGGAAATGGAGGATAAACGGCATCCATTTTTTACTTTTGTGCTTATTTTTGTGTAGTTGTCAGTAAAGTCCCATAAAAAAGGTTTTGGTAGATCACTTGGACTTTCTTATTAATCCTTCATCACCAAATTGCATTACTTTTTGACAGAATTGTGATCAGAATGATTTCTTCCATTGTAGGCTAACTTCCAAGATATAGCCGTATTATATAATGCACATCATTTTCATAGAAATATGCTGGAGTATATGTGAAAAGTACCTGGTGAAACCTCATGTCTAATTCTGATTGGTTGATGATGGGAGTTTTTTCTGAAGAGAGCTTCTGTTGGGGACAACTTTTGTTGGTTTTTTCTCTATAAATTAAAAGCATTCATTGTTTAAAGTCAAAGATAGTGGAGGTTATTTAATCTTGAGATATGTTAGATGTGAAAACAAGTATCAAGCTAGTATGAATCATTTGACTATGGACAGGTTTGGCTGTTTCTTTCTCTTTTATAAATAAGATTTTGGAAGGCCCGGCACTTTATTTCAGATAGTTTTGTCTCTACTTAGGTGAGTTTCCCTTCTCTGGCTAAGCTAAAAGACCACATGAATTATTATCTCGATGAAATTGTGGGAACCGACCATTTTGGGATAAGCAATTTAAAAATTGATCTTTCACGTAATTTTAGACCAAATTTTATATAAATTGACAAAAATATCCTTCATCATTATCTCCTCTTCGCCTTCATCCGTCTCCCTCCCTTATTCTCTCTCGCCTCATCGGATTCACCATCGGTGGTCGTCCCTCATCACTCCTCCATCCCCTTCTCTCATCGCCAACTCCGCCTGAGCCCACCATCGGCCGATTGGAGCTAGGATTGTCGTCCCACAATACTAGCCAACGTGACCAGAGTGGCTACAGCAACGCTGCTATTAACAGTGGGCCACCACTACTAGATCCGCGGTGCACCGTTGCCGCGCAAGCCAATGGCCGCCACCCGGCCAACCATACGTGGCCAGTAGTCGCAGCCAATGTGCAGCCCCACGTCATGATTTCGTCAACTCATCTTTGACATCTCGCAATCATCTTTGGCATGAATCAGATTCTCCTCTTCCTTGTAAGTCATTTGCAGTACAAACATAAATCACACAAGCAACATAAGTACCAGTGCAGGGTGTTTTGTCTTTCTACTAGGTTGTTGACTCCGTCGGCAAGTTGTCGACACTTTGGACGGGTTGTTCTGAGTTGTCCTGGATTGTCGACATCCAAGGCGAAGTGTGTTGTCTTTGTCCGTTGTTGGCATATGGACGGAATATTTCCGAATTATCCTCGGTTGTTAACATCCAAGGCGGGGCGTGTTACTTTTTTTTTTAGGTGAAGTAAGGGCAATGGCCACAGAAGGCATTTCATAAGAATTGAAACAATTACAGTACTAATAGACTGGGTGGTAGTCGCAAGATCTCCCGCCCAGTAAAAACAAAGAAATGAAATCTACATATTCAAGTACCCTTACACAAGGGACCCTAGACGAGACCACATAATGCTAGCTCTACTAACGATATTCGGGATATATAGATCTTCTAGCTTTCCTGAAGATGACCCAATTTCGAGCAGACTAGACCATCTAGCACCAGGTCATTGTAAGGCCTCGTTCAGATCTACTTTCGACATGTGATCTATCATCCAATGACAGAACCAGATGGAAGAAGTTGTGACTTGCTTTGCTCAAAAACGATCTCCAGCCCTCCGAATTAAGAAGAGCGGCAAGAGGAAAAAAGATGTTCGCAGGTTTCCTCCTCTTCCTCACAAAACACGCACTTGTAGTCATCGAGTACCACTCCCAGCCGCCGAAGTCTACCTCTAGTCAGTATTCTGCCTCTAAGGATTAACCAGTAGAGCACCTTCATTGCTCAAGTTTCTTATTTTCAAAAAAAATGAGCAAAAAATATAGTGAAGCTGTAGAAAAACATTTGTTCCCTTCCCATCTCCATAAAAGCTGATCGAGAGACGTTCCAAGGTGGGGCGTGTTGATTTTGTCCCTTATTTGTTGGCATATGGACAGGTTGTGCAGGTTGTCCCGAATTATCGACACCTGGATGAATTGTTAAAATAGACACATCTTAATCATACAGGTCGGTATTAATGAGGATAATTTTGTCCAAAAAATTATTCTCTTGGTTAGATTTTGTTAAATTTATAAAGATTATCAATTTTTAAAACATTTATCCCAAAAAGGTTATACAAAAAAAGCACCCTATTATCTTCTCCTGCGGAATGAAATAGATTGTTGAGAATAGAGCGAAAAAATGGTGGATCAGATAGTGACTTGAAGATAAATGCAATGAACGTAGTTTCGATTTAGCCCTCTCAGTTCAGGGTTTTATTTTGCTGATAAGGATGAAAAAGAACCAGCTATTTTTTTTCCAACCCTTATCAATAACATCCCAGTTCGTTTGGTTAGAGAATATTTATGTTGAGTCCCGCTGAATGGTCAAATGTGTAATGTACATAACAAACGGATGCAACATTTTTTTTTTTTTTTTTTTTTGAAGTTGAAATCTGTAATGCATTCAAGAGAGTTGAAGTGTTACAGGAGAGGGAAATCATAGGAGAAGAAAAAACTGCAACTAACAGCTAAAAAACTGAAACAGAAACAGGGGAAAGGCTAACAACACAACAGCCACAACATCACAAGCTCATGAAGAGCAAAACAAAAAATAATTTGCAGCAGAGGCTGCCACATCAAGATCACGAGAGACAGGTTGCTGAAAGACTCGAACCAAACAAACCACGACCAGAAAAGAATGAGTCTGCTACGAGATTTCCACTGAGCATCGCTTTCCAGAGGAGACTGAACCAACCGTAGAGAAGAATAAGGAAGCTTGAGAAAGGAAAGGTAGACTCTCCATCCACGCCAAAAGAAGGAACAAGAAGAGAACAGATGGTTGTGCGATTCCTTTCATGCCGGACAAAGAACACAAGAATCGTCCGAAGTAACACCCATACGAAGCAACCGATCACGGGTTAACAACCTTTTTCGAAACCTAAGCCACCCAAAAATTGAGATCTTGGGAGGTAATTTGTTCTTCCAAAGAACTGAGAAGAAGGGACACAGAATGCCCTGGAACATCAGCAAGCGGTAAACACTTTGAGTAGAGTAACAACCATCCACCGACCACTTCCAACCAATCAAATCTTCCTCTGATGAATAGCGAAACGCCTCTAAAACATGATCAAGAAGCAGCAAGATATCAACAGGAACAGCAGCAGAAAAGTCAATGTCCCAACCAATAAAAGCGTCAACCGAATTAGTAATCCGGGCATCAAAAATTGAACTATTTGGTTGAAGAGCATGCCGAAATAGAGAAGGAAATAAATCTGTCAGACGCACACCCCTTGACCATTTATCTAGCCATAAGCGAACCCTCCGACCGCCGCCAACGAAAAAGGATAGACCTGAGAGCAACAATTCAAACAATGGAATCAAATCTTTCCAAATAGGAGAAGCCTTGCAAGCAAAGGAGGGATTGACCCAAAAATGATAGTTGCCATATAAGCGATCTAACAATCCAACTCAAAAGAGATCCGCTCCTTGCACAATTTTTCATACCCATCCACCTCTCCTAGCCTTACAATGAGAATGCAAATCAAGCATACCAAGCCCTCCATCTTCTTTAGGACAAGCGATAGAATACCATCGCACAAGACATTTTCCATTTAATGATTGCCCCTCAGCACCAATCCAAAAAAACCTCCTCCGACGCTTATCAATAAGATTAATAACCCACCCAGGTGCCCGAAAGATAGAAAGAAAATCAGCCACTGAACTTGATAAAGTGCTATTAATCAAAATTAAGCGCCCAGCGCAGGAGAGAAGCTTGCCTTGCCATGTCGAAAGACGAGCATCAATTCTTGAAACCAGATCCAACCAATCAGCCCTCACCAGCCGCCCCACCCTCAACGGAAGGCCCAAGTAAGAGACATGGAAAGAAGAAGCACGGCAGCCCAGCAGAGCGGCCACCTGCTCCGCTGCGGCTCTATCACCACGAAGACTAATGACCACTGTTTTGCTAATATTGATCTTGAGCCCAAAAGCAAGTTCAAAACACTTCATGAGAAGAGTTAAATTCCTTAAAGACTCCTCCGAATTCATACAGAAAAGCATCAGATCGTCAGCAAATAATGAGTGAGTTACACCACCCTCAATGCGGTTAGAAAGTACCCCCTCGATATGATTATTCCGAGCAGCCAAGGCGAGAAGACGAGAAAGACAATCAATCGCAAGACGGATGCAACATTCTTAGACTCAATCAATAGCATCTCTGGTTGCTTATAACAATTAGGTTAACATTTCAAGGCTACAGAAGTAGGAAGTTCAAGGTTAGCATTTTGTTCTCCGAGGAAATATGTTGGTAGCATCAATCAAGTTTCCAGGAAAATATAAGCAAAATTGGACACAAGCCAAGACTGGTTTAGTTCTCTGGAACCTATGTGCACTGGAATTGAGTGACAGCATTTTCTTGACTATTTACTGAAGGAAGACTTTGGCATTTACAGTATACAAACATTAAAAAAGGGGGGGAAATAAGGTAATACCAAACAAAAGAAAACTTCATGAAAGAAACCATTTACAGGTGAGGTGTGAACTGAATTTGTAATGGTTTGTGCTATCATCTTGAATTGCTTTGCTCTTCAGGTCTTAGAACATGAATAGGAGCAGCAGGAATTCGACTCCACCATTCTTTGACCCTCCTTACCAACTTCTCACTGCTTTCTCTCCTCAGGGGCATCCTTCTTGTGTATATCTCCAGAAGTACCAAAGTGAGCAGGTGTCTAAAAGGCACCAGACAGAATGCTGCTGCCACAAATACCAAGGTACCAGCAACTTTGGTTGTTGTCTGAAAGCAAAGTCTTCAAGTTAAACATGAAACATATATAAGGGGAAGAATTCTTGTATAGAACATAGTTCATTCTATTTGACTCCTACTAGAAGTTGTAAATTTGGCTTAGTGTACTGAGTCTACCAGATTTGGCCTGAAACCATCCCAGAGAATGATCTGGGTCGCCCCACCCAGTATGACAAGTAAGATGGAATAAGTCTGCATTTAGACTTGTACAACCATGGTTAGAACTTAGAACTGTTGTTTTCTCCTCCCTTCTCTTAGATGGAGTTGTTTTGTAACAACCCTATCATTGACTCTATAGTTTCTATATTTTCTTTTTTAAAAAAAATAAATCATTCAGCTAATAGAAGGTTTAATGGAGACATGATATTAATAATATGCAGTGGAAATTATAATTTAAAAGTAATTTGAACTTCAGGAACAAACCTGAGGAAATGCTAAAAGAAGAGCTCTTAGCTTAAGAAGAGCAATAGTTCCTGTCTGGATATTCGTTTGAAGCAGAGAAACGCCATCTTGTAACATCACTAACAACTCAACCGTGCTCCTATGGGGGGGAGGTGACACTTCGAAAATTTTTACTGGTTTTCCGTTGTTATGATGCTTATGCCAGAACATGCAAACGGCAAGAGATAAGAAAATACATGGCAACGTGTACCTGACCCAACCCCTGAAATCACAAAGCCAGAAGCATCACCTAAGGAAAGAGTAGTAAAACAAAAGGAAAGTAGTTGAGCAGTTATGCTTATAGATTGGTGAAGCAAATTACATGAACTGAATATAGTACTTGACAAAAAGGGTAATTAATTTTGAAATTTACCAAAACAGAAAGGGTAGACATAAAACCAAAAATAAATAAACAAGTATAACAAATTTCAGATTATAAAGACATGGAAAATAGAAACCAATTCCAATTAACTAGCCATGTAACTAAAAGTACTAAGGTTACAAGATGATCCATATTAACTTGGTAATAGTTACACTATTAAAAAGATATTATATATATTTCAAGGAAGCAGTACTATTTTCTCCACAATTGTCCATCGGTGAAAAATGGAGGGATTTGCACAAATTTTGCCATCTAAAGCCCCTCTCAAATTTCAACTAATTCTCTTGGCATGGATCTCATATAAATGCGATCTTGCAGCAGATTGTAGTTAGGGAAAGTAAAAAACTTATTCTGAGAGTTCTAATTTGACCAAGAATCTGAATTTTTAAGCACTCAGTGATTTAGATGAAAAAGAATTTTCTTTTGAGAAAAGCAGCCAAGAAACCAAAAGATCTAGGAATTTTTTGTCCAACCGGAAAAACCTGATTTAGTCTCCTTGCTCAAAAGTTACTTTGAGCCTCTGGTTAAAATAACTGAGTCAATAATCCTCATCCCAGACCATCCAAACAGATGATGGAAATATTAGGATTGCATGCATAAAAAATATAAAATAACAAATAAGTACAATTTTCAATTTGAGCAGCTCAGATGATATGAAATGCCAGATCGTAGTCTCTGGCAAAGCACTTTGGAATTCAATAAGAATAATGTACTTAAATGACTTAACTAAGAGAACTAGGTGCATGGAGCAACTCTAGATAATAAAAATATTGACTGAACTATTGTTTAATGTCTAAAGAAAATAGAAAGTGATATTACTAGAGGTCATTTAATTCGTCATGCCAATTACACCATGGAGGATCAATTTAAGAAAAAAAGAAAAGAAATCAGCTTCATTAGTATCTATATGAAGTTCCAGTAATGAGGCAATACCTGTAGAGAATATACAATATCAGAAACAAAAAGGCTCTTGATTTAAAAGAATCCTCCCATGAAGCTAAAGACTGGAGTCGTCTGCCCATTTCAGATAAAGGAAAAAGTAAATCCTGCAAGATGAAAATATCATTGCCAGGTATATAATTTTTAACATTACTCTCACGCATAACTAGTTTTTTTTTTTCCTGAAAGATGCAAACACAGGTTTAGCTGATGACCCTGACCCAAAAAGATCAAGCACATCAAATACTCAGGAAAATAACTATTAAAATTCTTTAAAATCAATCCATTTTCACAAAAAGGATGAAAGAAAGGATGCCTACTACTAGCCTGACTCCTGTTAGGTTAATAGCACAAAGCAGCCAAAATAAAATGTAAGGAGATCTTAGATTTTAGTTCAATATAAATTGGTCAAATAGTCCTGTTGGCAATAAACGTGGACAAACAGGCATTAATTGCAAGCCATCTTCTTATATGAAGACATGGGAAATCTAAAACAATGAGTAGTTGAAAATTAACTAAGAATGATAAAATCTAAAGGTTAAAGCAGTCATGCTCCTAAGAAAATATCAATTGTCACATGTTATGGAATTAAGCAATAAAAACTAAAAATTGACACTTCCAAGTTGACAATCAGTAGTGACATGAAAGTTTGTATTAAGGATTTATTTTGTCCCTAAAGGTCAAATACAAATTTCCATGTGTCCTATTCGAAAAACCAACTTACTGCTAAACTGTAACTTACCTGATTCAAACATGTTTTTGATAGTGGAGTATGTATTTGAAGTGCACAAGCAGCATGCACTCTTAAGACCTGAATAGTGCTAAAAAAATAACTTTCTAATACATACAAAGAACTTTTTGAAGCTGGAGTTGTTCTTTAGTTGATTTTTTCTACAAGTAATGTGAGATAAAGCAGTGATAATTAACTGTATCCTGTGAAATATACCTTAATCACAGCTAAGTTTGTAGCAATATCCTCCATTTTAACTTGATATAATGTTGCACGTGCTGCTTCAACCCTGCCAGTGTAACAAAATGATTCTCTAACAGCTGCCTGTAGTGGACATGTCTGACCAACATGTATATTTCCAACCAAAATTTCATTTTCTTCAAGATTGTATTCCTTCGTCAGTAGTGGAAAGCCCATTCTTGTAAGTGTATGCAATGAACCAGGTAAAGGACCTGATAATGGTTTTTCATCCGATGGAGTCACAGGACCAGAATGGTTCTGATATATTCTCCGCATTAGTTCCAAGTGGTTATATAAAGCTCCCAAGATCTTATCTCCTTTTGGAAGTTTTTCAGCTAAGTTAAAAGCAAGTATGCTCTTAAAGTCTGAGGGTGTAGTATGAAATGCTTCTTTGACAGCACGACATCTAAATATGCCTAAAGCAGCACTAGAAAGAATTTCTGCCCTTTGAAACTTTTTAAGATTGTACTTCCTTATAAATTTATGAACATGCAAAATTTCCTGAATGATTGAAAACCAATAGTCCCTGTGTGAGTGACCACTGAACTGAGAAAACTCTAAGAAAATGGGCTCTGTTCTGCAAAAGAAAGAATTAGATAGCAAGCCAAGTTCTATTATACAAATTAAATAAAATACCATCAAAATTTCAAAATTTTGGAAATTGTTCACTTACACAGAATCTGACTTGTACATAATGGCCTTATCAAAGAGCCGAGCACCCCAAGGCCCAGTTAACTTGCGCTTTACCACCTGCTTCGAGTCCTTGGATAAGTCATATTCAGTAGCTTTATCAAATGAAGTAATGCCCGACGCTTCAAAATATAGAGCATGGCTGGTGAGTGTCAGCCTTCCTGCCATCGAAAACATCTTCTGAAGCTTTTATGCTGACGAACAGTTAACCTTCAGAAAAAATAGAGTAGCAGAAGAACAGTGCCTAACCAGACTTCGAAGATGACCCATTATGATGCAGAGCAGATTTAGCATCAATGTCTAATATAATTTCTCCATCAGCAAGATCAAACTTAAAACTCTGGGTTTGTCCTGATAAATGCTTCATTGATTTCAGGACCCTGCAGTAAACAGATGACAAAGAGAATAAATATGATAAAGCCAAAAATATGGCCTCGTATTTTAACCATTTTCAAGAATTTAATCTGTTCCTAAAGCCAATACAGCAGTACAACACTAGAAGCAGTAATTCCAGATATGTAAACATCATAATACTCTTTAAACTTCATCAGATACAAGCATTTTTGTGAGAAAAAACTAATTACACGAAAATTTCATCAAAGTTACATTATAAATGGAATTTGAACATAATAATATATATTATTAGTATATTCTAAGAAACATGTAGGACTCTTGGTTCATATGGGAAGTAATTTTTTTGCAGAAACTGTACTTCTCATGAATTAACTTTCCACACGATCTTTCTAAGAAATATCAAAAACTATTTTGGTTAATAGTAAGGGAATCCACACAATCTTTCTTTTGAAAGGAGCTTGTCTCAGCTACATCTTTGTTTTTTTCTATTGTTTTTCTACTTTACTTTTTCTTTCCTCTATCCTTCAACCATAATCCCTTCATTACTCTTGAATGGAATGCAATATGCTTTCTTTCAAAAAAAAAATAGTAAGGGGCAACTTCCCATGAATTAACTTTCTATGTTTTGTTTGGCTCAACTATGTACTTTCTATCTATTCGAAAACGCATGATCACTTATTCGGAAGCTGCGTTTACTCCTGCAACGGCTGGTTTAGTTTCGTCACCTTATTGGGAGAGGATTGGTTCCTGCTTTGTTGGAGACCTTGGAATCATCAGAGGCAAAATGGAGACTTAGACCAACACAAATTTCGCCTACCGGTGACGTGGTGCTGGTTTCTTTGGTTTGAGAGAAATATTGGATGTTTCAAAAATACAACAAACTCAAGCACGGCGAATGCAATCAACGCTGTTGTTTTCTTCAAACTCACTTTATAAGTGTTATTGGACTTTGCTTAGTTCCTTTACCGTAATGTTTTCCTTTACTTGCTCTCCCTTCCCACCTTTACTTGTATTCTCTTCGAGTCTTTCGAAATGAATGCAAATTTCTTATTCTCAAAAAAAAAACTATGTACTTTCTAAGCAGTACGCATCAAATAACTAATATGTCTTCCATTTGCAACCATTATATAATTTTATAATACAATATATTTATCAATAAAATATAATTTTATTAATTAATAATATAATAATATGATAATTATTTAATTATATTAAATAATATTATAATATAATTTATTATTATATGAGGGCACAAAACACAAGAAGTGTAACCTTGGAGGATTGGTTAAACCACTTCCTGTGTTTTATAAGAAGTACAACTTCCTCCATTTTCTCTATTTGGTGTTAACCAAAAAAGAACACTTGTTGTCAAACTAAGTCTTCGTAGCAACCAAAAGATTACTTGAGAATCAGCACATAACAAACAACCATGCCCAAAACAGTAATTCAATCTATTATACAATAGTATTCAATAGTACATATGTTGATAGGCTTGCTAGGTTGGGAGTCACTGATGATGAATCTTGTCTTCTTTGCAATGACGGTAATGAGTCGCACCTCCATCTCTTCCAAACATATCCCTTCAGCAAATCAGGTTGGACCTTTTTCCTCTCACACGCAAAGCAAATATATTTCCCCCTTGATACTCTACCATGGGAAGAGGATGGAAGGAAAGGCGGACTTAAAAGAGCTAATTTGGGGATGGTTTATTTAGTTTGAACGAAACTCTCGAGTTTTCCCGGATAGCAGTTCCATAGCCCAAGCAACGGCTCTCTCAGCAGCAGCTTACTTCAAATTCTGCTCCTCTTGATGTTTAAATGTTGTTTGTAGTTTTTTTCCTCGGACTGGGAGATTTGTTTTTGTTATTTCCTTCTCTCCCTTTCCCATCTTTCTTGTAATCCCTTCATTTCTCTTGAATGGAATGCAGAGTTCTCTCGTTCAAAAAAAATATATATGTTGTTTGTTGTCATGTAATAACACATGTAGATATTTTCTAAATCTATCTTTTCAAGTTATTTGACATAGCCATATCAATATTCTCATATCAAAAGTAACTATTTATACATGTTTCACCAACATTGATAACCTCAAAGGATAGCTGGCCTCAAAGTAGTAATTTAGAGAAATATCCCTTCTTCACCTTAGATCATTAAATGGTATAAGATTGGACGAACCAAAACTGAAATTAGTCAAGTTCTCAAGCATGAATAAATTCCACATATGAATTTCCCTAACAAGCAAGCTAATCAGCAAAGGTTCCCAGTAATTCAAAAGAAAAAGATATCAGATTGCATACTTGTATAGGCTTTTGATGTATTTGTCATATATAAGAAAATGGAGTCGACCACCTGAGGAGCTGGTAAGTACATGAAAGAGATTGTGAACAGTGATCGAATCTGCTACGGCAGCACAAGCAGGAGCTATCTGGGCAAAAGCTTCTGGCCCAACAGTCTCCTTGCCATCAATCTGAGAGAAGAAACATGAACATAAAGAATCTGATCCATAGTTAAAATTTATGGATTAAGGGACAGAAAGACACAAATAACGAACCTGACTAGCCATTCTTGTTGCACTTGCATAAAAAAGCGATCCCTCATCATCGTCAACTTCTGGATAATTAGAGCAAGCATTTTCCTGTCACAAACACATTTTTACTGTTAATACTATTTTTTTTTATTAATCTCAATTGCCATGGTTTTATGTTACAAGAGTTGCAGCCTAAGGTATACCATCAGGAAAAATGCTATTACCAAAACATAATAATATTATCTTTTTAGGTAACTGTAGGAAAAAAAGTGTGGTTAAGCAGGAGGCTACTGATTAACTATGAAATGCATTGTACTCTAAAAATCAAAGAAAAATACATGACAGAAATTCATACGAATAAATTTGAAAGGATTTTGCAAATACCCTGCTGTAAAAGTAGTTAAGGGTCTCACTTTGAGTAAGGATTCAGTTTCTGTATCAGGTGCTTCCCAAGCAAGCATCATGTCAAAGGTTAGAAGTGAAAATTCCTTATCAGCCAGATGATCTGGACGCTGAGTTTCCACACGAAGAGCTTTGTAACAACAGTACTCCACAAGGTTCCTAGCATAAGATGGTTCCTTGGAATGCTCGGGCAGCTCAGCCTCAAAAGACTGCTGCACTTGCTCCACTGACAGCGTAAGAATTCTGAAACACATATTCATGAGTTATTCCATCTCTTTCCAGTGGCACACTAAATTCAGTACCTTAAATGTTGGTCTACTTCAAAATTCACTAAAGTAGCTATAGTGTAATAGAAAAAAGAAAACATCATTGTAATTTGAGGAATAACAATCCCGAATGCATAATTCTGCCTAATGCATACGTAATGCGTCTGAAGTTGGAAACACAAATTTACTTTTTACTTTTTGACTACCTAGAAACTTCACTACTGCATCAACCAGTAGGATTTTTCACATCCCCACGCTTCAATGATTGAACAATAAATACTTTGCTAAAAAATGTGTATCAGAATGTCTTCAGAGGTTTGACTTCGGATTAACAATCAACTGTCAATAAAGAGCATTATCTTAACAAATCAAGCACGTGATAATGGACCGAACTAGTTACAGAAGATGATAAATAACTTCGCACCCATCAATGCCAACGGTTACAATACAAAATTCCACTCATCTTTCTCACACAGCAATGCCATTTTCTCAATAAAATTAATCAATGTCGGCGTTCTCATCTTTTTTCACCATCGGGAAAGATATAAGATAAAGATAACTCAATCGATCGCATAAAAATGGCCGCTTTAGAAAATCCATCGACACTCAAAGAAAAGAAAAGAAAATGAGAAACCATAATCAAGCACGAAGATTAAGAAGAAACGGTCCTCCAGTAATCCAATGAAACCGAGAAAAGGAAAAGGCACGAGGTGAAGGGAGGCTAACCTGCAGCAACGGTTGATGACGGAATCGGCAATGGAGGAGAAGTCGAGGAGTGGACTGGGAACGGAGGTGCCGTTCTCGCCCTCCATCTCCGCAGGCGCCTTCTCCTTGTTCTGTTTCCTGTTGTTGTCATCGTCGTCTCCGAGGAAGATGTGCTCAAAAAGCCCCATTTTGGCTGGTGGCGCTCATTCCCGGCCGGTCCTTCTTCTTCTTGCTTCTCCCGGCTCAGGAAGGGCAGTCGAATGAAGCAAAGACCATTTCTTCCTGAGCCAGATGCTGCTCCGTTTTATTCTCCGCTCTCTCTACCGCTCGTTGTAACGGACGAAGGAACGAGAGCGCGAGCGAGCAACGGAATCGGGATCGTGGAACGAGCGCCAACTTCAGCGCATCGAGTGGGTCTTCTTCGAGCTCGCCCAAGGCATCCTCGCGGGACTCTGTGTGGGTCCGAACTCCAAAGATCGGTTCGTTCCGGTTTCTCCTTTTAATTGTTCGGTTCATTACGAGTTTTTATTTCGGTTCAGTTTGTTTTTTAAAAAAATTTATTTCGGTTCAGTTTGTTTTTTTTTTAAAAATTGTCATTTATATATTTTTTAATCACAAGTTTCCAATCAAACATATTGTTAAATATATATTTTTCAATTAAGATATTTTTTTTATATTTTAACACTTATTTATAATTCATGCACCTTCAAATGGCTATTGTGTGGTGAGCCTCATCATCACCGCCTCGTTGAAGAAACCTCCAGCGATTTCTCCAACGAGGTCCGATGGTTTCTCCGACAAGGTCCAGTGGTTTCTCCGGCGAGGTGGTGACGACGAGCCTCACCGTACGGTAGCCATTTGGAGGTCCATAGATTATAAATAAGTGTTAAAATATAAAAAATATATTTCAAACCATGTGTGCAAGCCACGTCACACAATTAACATAGTATGTGACAAATTTAACAAATTGATATAATTGATACAAATCTAATAGTTCATAATACATTTGAGACAAAGTGCAAAGTTCAGAATATATTCGCGTAATTACCCTAATTGATGTTGTTAATGTAAGACTAGATAATTCATGAATTATTTATTTTAAAATCTTTTAGGATAAAAATATGTAATATGAGAAAAATAATTTTCCTATATAATATTACATATTACATTAATCATATATGAAAAAAAATTATATTATATTTTACGTATATGTTTAACTATTAATTTATAAAAATAATGATATATATTAATAATACTCAAGTCAACCAAATATACGGTAGAAAATTAATTCATGAAAAGATATTTATTATAATTTTATTCGAGTCAACATTTTTTTGATACATTTCGAAAAATACAGTAAAAAATTTAATTCATGAAATTATAATTTTATACGAAAAATTACTTCTCATAGTGCCCTCAATAATGTTTTATTTGTTTAAAAATTTGCTCTACACGTTTAAGCTGCATAGCTAAATTTGAGATTATTTATAAGTTTATTGAAAATTTGATTAATACATGTAAGCTTATCACGAGAAAGTTAAAAAATAATATGATACTTATCTAAATATATCTCAAATTTTATGAATTTTTGCAAATATAAATTATCATATTTGTGTTAATTGAATCCTCCGGTTGATGTGGATAAAATAAAAATATATATTAAAATATTTAATTTATTACTTCGGTCATTATGTTTTTTGATATTATTTAAAAAATATATATTAAAACTTTAAAAAATTAACATAAAGTATGTATGCCACGTTAATAATATTGGAAATAAAATAGTGACGTCGTGTATATTAACTTTTTTTAATATAAAAATTATTATTTTATCCACATCATTAGTCATATCATGTCATCATTTTAACGAGATTGCCCGCAGACATCATGACAAAATTTAATTGGTATATGATAAAATTTGAGTATACGAAAGAATTAGATAGATTTACAAAAATTCTTAAAGTTTAGGATATATATATAAATATAAGTAATTACTCATAATAATATAGAAAAATAAAATACTTTATTATGTACATAAAGTATTCAGCAATTTTTTAGATCTAGATTTTGAAAAGAGGAAATTTCCAAAATCGAAATTAAATGGACCGAATATTCATTTTTATCACTGGCCCAAAGTCTCTAACCAATTAGAAACTTTGGTTAAAAATTTAAAAAAATTAATTAATTCATATAAAAAAATTATAATAAAAATGAGTCGTTAAAATCTAAAAAATATATTTTCAAACTCTCTAATTCATTAGACAGTTTTGCAAAAGTCTATAAATCTAAGTTTAAATTAAAAATTATAAAATATTTGGATAAAAAATATTTTTTTGAACCACAAGATTCACAACACATCTTTTATATTTTTAAAAAATATTTTATTAATTATTTTTTTTAATTATAAAATTATTATAGACTTTGGACAAAAGTCTTTAATACATTAGAAATTTTTGCTCAAAATCTATCAAACTAATTTTTAATTAAAAATAGAAAATATTTTGATAGGCACGTCTTTTATATTATATTTTTTTTTTATGAATTAGATTTTATTTTTTATAATTATAAAATTATTATAAATAAAAATTTTCAACTCCACTTTGTGCAAAGTCTATAATAAATTCATAATTTTTTTAAATAAATATTTGAATTCATAAAATAATTTTTTAATAATACAAAAAATGTACTATGATCCAAAAAATTATTTTACATCAAAATATTTTATAATTTTTAATTTAAATTTATAGACTTTATGTAAAAATCTTTAATACATTAAAGAGATTAAAAAATATATTTTTTATTTTCTAATATCTCATTTTTATTATAAAGAATATTTTATAAATTTAAATATATTTAAATATATATAATTTTTTATTAAAATTTCGCCAGAAGTAAAATAAGTATTTGATTCGCACAGTTTAGATTGGAAAAATTTTAAATCTTCAAATCTGATTTTGAAAAAAAAAATTACCCAGAATTAGAATAAGGGAAATTGCTGTAAAGTATTTTTATTATTAAATACAAAAATATACAGCCCGTGCATTATTCAGTGGCTGCATCATCTCCCGAATATTTTATGACATAAAGTTGACAATGAGTTGCCCCCACTTACTACTTTTGAGACATTAAAAAATGGTAGTGGCGCACGCAGCCGCATGTGGGAAACGAGATTTGTATTCGTTTTTCCCGTTTCTAACTTTGTGGGGAATCCGTTTCCCTCAAAGTACGAAAGATATTTTTATTGGCGCCGTCTTCTTCCTCTGGTCGCAGCGCACAGCGCACCGCGACGCTTCGCTGACCAATTCGGTTCACCTCGGAAGAAGAATTAGCGCAGCGGAGGCGGAAGCTGAAATCTAGGTTGGCCTTCTGTTACTCATTATTGGTTTTCGTGTTTGCTCGTTGTTGACGTGGAAATCTGCGTCGAGAACACTCATCAGCTTAAGATCTAAAATCTGATCCTCTTTGATGCTTGAGAATACGCTTTGATTCCCGTCGATCTCACTTCGGAATCCTCCATTTCGGTGTAGATCTTCGTGTTTTCAGTGAAATGTTCACCCCTTGATGGATTGTACTTCGTCTTTTGTTACTTTTGACATAAATCTATCTATTACATCTGTTTTTTTTTGTTTGCACATTAGGAGTCCGATCTTCGATTAGGTCTTTAATTGTGGAATTATGATTTTCTTTGGTGGGTAGGATCGATGGCAACCATCGACATTGAGGGGATCTTGAAGGAGTTACCGAACGATGGGCGGGTGCCGAAGACGAAGATTGTGTGCACCCTCGGACCAGCGTCGAGGTCAGTCCCGATGCTGGAGAAGCTTTTGAGAGCGGGCATGAACGTAGCGAGGTTCAACTTCTCTCATGGGACACACGAGTACCACCAGGAGACCCTGGACAACCTTAGGATCGCCATGCAGAACACCCAAATCCTGTGTGCCATCATGCTTGACACTAAGGTCACTTTTTGCTTTGATGGTGTTTTGGCACTGCTTCAATTTTCGTTCTGTTTAGCAAGTAGGAATTTAACCTATTTGAAGAAAATATTTTATCAGTGTCATTGTTATGTAGAAAGAGCTTGGCACGTAGAAACATTTGATGCATTTGGTAAGACAATTCGAAGGAAGTCATTTGATAACTTTTTGGTCAGTCTAGGATATAGTTTTTAGTCTATTTCTTGAGCTACAGTGTTATGGTAGTTTGCCTTGCTCTTATTGTTCATCTTTCTATGTCATGCTTCATGATTTTCATTAGGATCCCATTTTTCCTATCTCTTCGGGTTTCCATGGTGTACATCTTGCTTATCAGAAACTAGATAGTTGATCATAGTTATTTATGGTAAACAATTTAGTTTCTTAGACCAGGCTTTAGTTTGCAACTCAACTTCTATTAATCTATTAAAGTTGTTCAAATCCTTCAGGAAGAAAAGCGATCATTCCTGCAAGTCGCACAAAATTTTGTTTTAAACCAATTTGGTGAAGCCAAGTCTGTCTCTACTAGGAATAAGGCATTTTCTAACTTCGAAGGATTCATGGGTTCTGTTGTGGTCTGATTTAAGTTGACACTCCATGGCTCTTTCTTAAATGCTTGTGCCTGTGTTTGACAATTTGGCATCCTGTTTGTCTTACTTCCTTTCTTGGTATTGGATAGCTTGTCTGGAGTAGAATTCCAGGATCTGGTTTCCAAGAATTGATCTTAGTCTTGAAGTCTTCTATGAAACTTACAGTTTCTATCACTATTTGCTTATTAGTAATTATCATGGTCATTGGTCGCTAAGTTACTAATTTGCTGCTTACAGCACTTATTTTATCTTCTTTTACTTGCTTCCATCTGAAGTAGAACACATGCATTTTTATAAAGATGTTCTTGAAGAAGAAATGGTCCTTAGTTGAGCAACACTAAAGCAAATAAAACCTCCCTTGTTAGTAATTTTTTTTTCTCATACAAGAATCATATCTTTATGTTATCATGCACCTGATGTGTTTTGCTTGTATATATATCATGTCATGGCAGGGCCCTGAGATCCGCACGGGTTTCCTGAAGGATGGAAAACCTATCAAACTTAAGGAGGGTCAAGAAGTCACAATCACCACTGATTACAGTATCAAGGGCGATGAAAATTTGATATCTATGAGTTACAAAAAGCTTCCTGTAGATCTTAAACCTGGAAATACTATATTGTGCTCTGACGGTACCATTACCCTTTCTGTCCTATCATGTGATCCAGAGGCTGGAACTGTAAAATGTCGTTGTCAGAATACAGCAACATTAGGTGAGAGGAAGAATGTCAATCTTCCAGGTGTTGTGGTGGATCTTCCCACATTAACAGAGAAAGATAAGGAAGACATCATGGGATGGGGTGTTCCAAACAAAATTGATATGATTGCTGTGTCATTTGTGCGCAAGGGTTCAGATCTTGTTACTGTTCGAGAGTTTCTTGGGCCAGATGCAAAGACCATAAAGCTGATGTCAAAGGTTTGTATTTTCTACCTTCTACAACATTTAAATTCCAATCACACATGAGATTTCAAGGGAAAGAGCCCAGCACAACCTAACATTACTCTCGTGATTCACCACCTAGCATTTGACTTGTTGGAGGTTTGAAGCATTGATGATGAACTGAATAAAAAACACATGTCAAATCATCTTGTTATATATAAATATGTGGATATGAGTCAATCTTATCTCAAAGAGTTCTGGCACCTTGATGTTAAATTATTGTTGTAATTAGTATTAGCCAAAATCACGTATGGTTTTTTATTTAACATGCCTGATGTCCAAGTATTTCTTTACTGTACAATATAATGTTAGTTTCCTTTTGCGAAGAACTCATTAGGTATCATTTTGAAGGGTTCTTAAGCTGATGAAGGTGTTTTATCTTTGAGGTCAATGCAGAATGTTCCTTTGCTGAGACTTTTCCATTATAAATTTCTGCTGACAAACCACACTAATTTCTTTTTATTGTTACTTCTCCACATAGGTTGAGAACCAGGAGGGTGTAATAAATTTTGATGAAATCTTGAGAGAGACAGATTCTTTCATGGTTGCTCGAGGTGATCTTGGGATGGAGATACCTGTTGAGAAGATATTCCTTGCCCAAAAGATGATGATTTACAAATGCAACCTTGTTGGCAAGCCTGTTGTAACTGCCACCCAAATGCTTGAATCAATGATCAAATCTCCTCGCCCAACACGTGCAGAGGCTACAGATGTTGCAAATGCTGTTCTAGATGGCACAGACTGTGTCATGCTCAGTGGTGAAAGTGCAGCTGGTGCCTATCCTGAGCTGGCAGTGAAGATTATGTCTCGGATATGTATTGAAGCTGAGTCCTCACTAGACTATGAGGCAATCTTCAAGGCAATGATAAGGTCTACACCTCTGCCCATGAGCCCCTTGGAGAGTCTTGCATCCTCTGCTGTCCGGACAGCAAACAAGGCAAAGGCTAAATTGATCGTCGTCCTGACTCGTGGTGGGACCAGTGCCAGGTTGATGGCTAAATATCGACCGAGTGTTCCCATCCTATCTGTTGTGGTTCCTGTGCTTACAACAGACTCATTTGATTGGTCTGTCAGTGACGAGTCACCTGCAAGGCAAAGCCTCATTTATAGAGGACTAATTCCATTATTGGCAGAGGGTGCTGTCAAGGCTACAGACTCGGAGTCCACAGAGGTGATCTTTCAGGCTGCACTTAAGTCAGCAATAGAGAAGAAGCTTTGTGAACCAGGTGATTCAGTAGTTGTTCTCCACCGTATTGGTGCTGCTTCTGTCATTAAGATCTGCATCGTCAAATGATTGCAACTCTATGAGACCGGTTGCAGCCCAAATTGCCTGTTATGATGGTGGTGGGGAATTTTTTCCTCTTCTGCTTTATAGTTATTGACTTATTGTTATTTCCAAGCTCAGCCTGTGGTTTACAGGCAAGTTTTTCTCAACATTATGAGCTGGTCTTCGACTTGGAGAGACTCGGGAAGTTGTTCCTCATTTTGTGATTTCTAAAACCATTGCTTTCATCTGGCTTCACACCAGCTGATAAACTTTTGTTTGCTTGTTTCTTGATTTGATATTTAGTAAAATGTGGTATTGAAGAATTACCATGAGCCATGTCACTATATTTAATAAAAAGAAGGAAGGATCATAGATTGAGTAATTCCTCAATATTTTATTTTTATGTGAATCATCCTGGAATTGTGTTTCGTGCAGAGGAGTTTTGACATCTGATCCTTTTATCAATTGCATCATTCTTCAGTTCATTAGCTGTACATTTCCAAGTGCTACTCCAATGTATACTCAAGGGAGAAGTCCTACTTCCTATGATAAAGCTGCAACAGGGTTTACGAAAACTGGAATGCATTTGCAGATAACGTCATATTCTGTCATCTTAGTAGATGGCAGCAACAGGGCTTATGAAAACTAGAATGCAGTTGCAGATAACGTCGTATTCTGTCATCTTAGTAGATGGCAATCGGTCAGGTTTAGCATTTTATCTTTTCCTTTTATTTATCATTGTAACTCGTTTTCTCTTCTTGTAAATGATAATGTATTCAAGCCTCTTCATCCATTGTTTTTGGGAAAATCATATTTTTGATCCCCATAATTTTCTCTAATTTTGATTTTAGTTCCTATAATTTTAAATTTTTTATTTTAGTCATCACACTTTACTTTCGTTTAGGATTTGATCATTATCGTCAAATAAGGTTTAAACGGTGCTGACGTGGATAATATGTGCTGATCGGACAATGCTGACGTGGAGCTTGCATGAACCAACTTTGTAAACTATAAGGACTAAAACCAAAATATTATAAACTATGGGGACTAAAATTAAAATTTAATTAATTATTTTTCCTAATAAATATAAAAAATTACATGATATTTTTTTAATTTATTTATAAATGACTATAATATTTAAAAATATTAAAATTAAGCAAACTTTTTACGGATTAAGGTGCTTTAGTTTGGATTTTATTTTGAAAAGAGTGATGACATATTTATATATTTAGTAGGGGTGAGCACGGGTCAGGACGTCCGAGTCGGGCCAACCGTCCCGGTCTGGCCCGACCCGAAAAGTTGGGACAAATCCCGTCCCGGTTCAAAATTGGGACGGGACTGGGACAAATATATTCGTCTCGATTAAAAATCGAGACGGGACCGGGACAATACAAAAAAAAATCGGGATTGTCCCGTCCCAGCCCGATTTATAATATAAGTAAGATTAAATATATAATATTATTTTTTTAGAAAAAAATATTAATTATTTTAACGGAGATATTGTTTTTATTTTTTTTTAAAAATAATATTAATAAATTCGGGACGTCCCGGTCCGGTCCCGACTTTTTCGAAGCGGGACAAAATCGGGATGCTTCGTATTCGGGACCGGAACCGGGACGCATATTTGCGTCCTGACTCAAAATCGGGACGGGATCGGGACATACCAAATCCCGGCCCGTTCTAGTCCCGAATACGATGCATCCCGATTTTATCTCACTCTGAAAAATTTGGGACCAGACCGGGACGTCCCGAATTTATTAATATTGATTTTTTATAAAATAAAAATAATATCTCCATTAAAATAATTAATATTTTTTTCTAAAAAAATAATATTATATATTTAATATTACTTATATTATAAACCGGGCCGGGATGGGATAATCCCGATTTTTTTTGTATCATCCCGGTCTCATCCCGGTTTTTAATCGGGACGGACATATTTGTCCCGGTCCAGTCCCAATTTTGAATCGGGACGAGATTTGTCCCAACTTTTCGAGTCAGGCCGGACCGGGATGGCCGAGACATCCCGACCCATGCTCACCCCTACTAAATATATAAATATGTCATCGCTCTTTTCAAAATAAAATCCAAACTAAATCACCTTAATCCGTAAAAAGTTTGCTTAATTTTAATATTTTTAAATATTATAGTCATTTATAAATAAATTAAAAAAATATCATGTAATTTTTTATATTTATTAGGAAAAATAATTAATTAAATTTTGATTTTAGTCCATATAATTTATAAAATTTTAATTTTAGTCCTCATAGTTTATAAAATTTTGGTTTTAATCCTTATAGTTTACAAAGTTGATCCCTGCAGGCTCCACGTCAGCATTGTCCAGTCAACACATATTATATACGTCAACACCGTTTAAATCTTATTTGACGGTAAGGACCAAATCCTAAACGAAAGTAAAGTGCGGGGACTAAAATTAAAATTTTAAAATTATAAGAACTAAAATCAAAATTGAAAAAGAACTGTGGGGACAAAAAAATATGATTTTTCCATTGTTTTTTTATCAACTGCTGATTGTTGAAACTTGTTGCACCATGCCATATACATGTTTAATTGGTATTCCAAGATCAATGTTAAAGAAATGGAACAAATTTCAAAAGAAGAATACTCGAATCTTGTTCGGTAGGGGAGTTATTTTTCCTAATATGGGAGAATTTTTATGGGAATTATAAAAAATATATATATTTAATTGCGACTATACTAGAATTACAAAACTCATGTACGTCATCACACAATTCTTCGTATAGGAGATGAATTTTATAATTTTTATGTTCTAAATTTTAATTTAATTTAATTATTTATTTCTCATGAAAGAGGGTTATTTTTGTCGGTATTTATCTGATATGAATAAAAAGAAAGCATTAATATCAGATAAATACTAGCAAGAAACATATACACATTTTAATTTCTCTTCATCTGTCTCGATCGTATCTCATTACATATATATACAGCTTCAAATTGTATACATATTTTGTTAATAAATAACCTAGCAAACGAGCATGCGTCTGCTGAATTTGTTGTTATCACAACATTTGTAAATATCGAACTTAATATATGTACAAGGTGTATTAAATATTTAAAACAAGAGAAGACACATCATGACACAGCACAAAAGGAAGAGCCATATCTGATGCAGCGAGCTCTCCAACTGCATCTGCTGCCTCCTCAGCCTCGGACTGTTCCCGCTCAACGTCAGAAAATAGGAAGGGTCTGCATAGTACAGTCTCATTCCATGATTCCTGCACACCCAAGGCAGTATGGCTACCGCTAAACCACCGAGCAGGCCCCCGGCGGTTGACCGGAACAATGGTGCAGTCAGTGAGGATGACTGATCGAACACGTAGAAATCGCCAAGGCTTGCATTAGATTGGTGATGGTGTTGGTGAATTCGAGGTCGCTGAGCTGAAGCAGTCACTGTATGATTGCGGTGGAGGTGAAGGACTGGCCGATGAGGGACGTTGGAATTTGCCTTGGTGTTGTCTCCTCCACGACCGTAGAGGGGGACGATGGTGTCCTCGGAAAGGAAGGCCTTGCAGACTGGGCACTGCTGGTGGGAGATGGTCTCTACTTGCATCCATTTGTAGATGCAAGGCCAGCAATAGAGATGGCCGCAGAGAGTGACGACGGGATTGGCCACAAACTCCAGGCAGATATTGCAGTCGAAGCAGCCGTTCATGGATGGAGCAGGAGCAGCATCAGCTGCCTTGTTGCATGTTGATGGATCTTCCTCCTGAGCATTGTTATAGGAGCAAGATTGAGTGATGTAGGTTTGGGAGATGTCTTGAACCTCCATCTAACTGCAGAACATTAAGAAACAAGAGAGAAGAATCAGTTATAGAAAGCAGAAACAAGTCTAGAGAAACTACACAAGATTTGATGAACAAGTCACAGGTAAACAACTTAATGAATTGATGACACACCTTTAAAGGTATGCTTGGCACAATCAACAAACAGGGACCACATTTGCTAAGTTAATTGACTTTCCGGTGGAAGGTAAGCCTAAGGGCAAGGAGCACACAGAAAAAACTTTGAGAAATTTTTTGACTGAATGAACATGAATAATAAGAAAATAGATATTATCAAATGAATATGAATTCATATCCATTCTTTTATACTCATGTTCGTTGGTTCATATATTTTCTATGGGCAAGCTGCCCAAAGAAGTTGGGCTAGCACACACAGATAAAGCCAGTTGTTAAGGATGGAACTAAAGTCGTATTCTTTTGTGCCCTAGTAAAAGGTGGAATGTGGTGGGCCCCTGATGAGTCAGAGAATTGCAATGCCATTGCCATAAACGTGCTCTTCTCCCAACAACAGCAGGAATCAATGCGTATTAAATCAGTATTGGACCAGTTAGATAAAAAAACACAAGATGATGACGAGGAAAGAGTAGGTTCACAACAAAGTAGCGGTTATGGTAGATTTCAAGCCTATCCAGAGCCGACCAGAAGAACAATGCTATCCATAATCAGTATTATTCATTTAGTCGAAAATACTCATCTAAGACAAGAAAGCTGGATATTGAATATAAGAGGTCCATCTTTCCATCTTTTTGCCTTCTATGGGGAAGAGACATCTACCATCAGTTGAGGCATCAGCATCCTAATAGTAATCTTAGCAAGACAAGTCAATGGCTCGAGCAAGAAGAAATGCAGAAGATGTTGCGGTGATGCTTTCACTACGAGCATTCTAGTAATAACTACCAACTCTGTGCACTTGGAATATTTGGTGACATACTGACATAAAAAGAGAGCTTGATGGAGGATAAAACAGTGGAGGATTTTTATACTACAAAATCAAAGTATTATCTTTTTTATTTGTCAATTAGGCAGGAACAGTGATCATCATTTATTATGTTCAGATTTTATGATGGAAGGTCACTGGCAGTGAAGCATCTATGATTAGAATACAGAAAATTTTAGTAGCATTTTGCAAGTTGGACTGATCAAAGTGAAACTTAGACACGGAACATACTCTTCCTCCTTCACATATCTAATAAACTTAATATCATGACAAGGAAAGCAGATGCCAAAGGAATAATTCGCAAAGGGACACTAGTTACAGAGCACCGGATTGATTAGTATATTGCATACTGATTAGAGATTTACTCCTTGGGTATCTGATTTCCACGTTGCAAGGACCAAGGCTGCTAAAATAATCGGCAACTTAAGTAATTTTTAAGAGATGAATAGTAGAAAAGAACACAGCTGAAACAGATACCTACTTTAGGAATACACTCAAATGAAAAGGAAGGCAGGCATACAGTATTTAGTAAGCTTGTAATTCAAAAGCCCCATTTCCTCCATAAAGAAAAGGGTGAAGTATAACGGAGCTACATCTCCTCCTCTAAAAGTGAAAGGTACTCGTAATTTAGGCACTATTACAAACTGCAAGATACGAAATTTCTGCAGTTAAAACAACAACGAAGGTGTCGGAAGAAAGTTTCTGAATGCTTCATTATCAACTACCCCCAAAATCATTCGTGGACAAAAGAAAAATGGAAAATAGTATCTCACAGAGATGAGCCATCTCTGAAAAAAAAAAAGAATTTCATTTGGATATCAATTTATCCAAATATGTTCTTGCACAGATAAAAAGAGAGATCGAGAAATTAGGCATAACTTCGATCAAACTATCAGCTCAGAAGAAGCATATATGTATACACCTAAAATTTTCAAGATAAAAAGCCTTCTCTAAAAAAAAAACCTCTTCCCATCTTGATAATTATTCTTGCCCTATTTAAAATCCCTAACCTATAGAGATTAGAAGTTCATGGAGAGGAAAAACATAGAAAGTGAACAAATAAATGCACATGTAACTAAGCCGATCGGGCCTTTCCCCCATCAATTAAGCGAAGATAAAAGAACAACAACCGCATTTAACCCTCAAAAAATATTTTTTATGTTCCCCATGATCAAAAATCAAGCAGATTAACAAAGAAAAAGGGAGAATACATCAATTTTACTCATCCCCTGCGGCGAAACCTTATTTTTCTTCAAGATTGCAGAGCCAACATCAAAAATACAAAACAGTACTAATTTTTACAAATGAAAACGAGAGCAACTGAAATCAAAAGACTGGAACAGCCAAAGCAGCGCCATCCACATACCTATTGGTCCAGACGAAGATGAATCCGATCTGTTTCGTCGCCCCTCGCGAGACACCTCGATCTACGCACCCAAACCCGGAAACCGACGGCGCGGGGCTTCGGATAGCAGAGGAAGTCACGGGAATTCTGTGGGCGGCGTGTTTCCCGAAAAGGATGAGGAGCGAGTAGCGGGAGATCGGCGGTGAGCGCAACGATGAAGGCGACCTGTAACTCCACCACTGGCTGGCTTGCTATTTATACAAAGGAAGCAAGACATATATCTCACTTCGCACGTGCCTCAAATCTGCCAAGGAAACATATCTGATATCACTCGCTTCGCACGTGCCGATGATGGAGTACAAATGTACAATGCCTTTGTGGATTTAGGGATGGCAATGAGTTGGTATAAATGGGTATTTACCCGTCCCAGACCCTGATAGGTCATTAGCGGGTTTTGTCCGTTGGGTTGTGGGACAGGTATAGGATTTTGAGGTAAAAACCCTGTAGGGTTTGGAACGGGTCCAGGATTTTAGTCTAAAACCCGTCCCAAATCCATTAAGAGTAAAATTACTTAAATACCCTTCATATTATCTAATATATACTTATATAGGGATAATTATGTCTTTTTACTTATACCCTAATTCCTAACCCATTATATAATATAAATAAATTAATAATACATTATTTTAATTCACCCGATTCACCCAGTCACCCGATGCCTCACTGCCTCAGCCATCTGCCCGATTGCCCTCACGCCCGCTCGCCGCCTCTCCTTTCACTAGATCGCCCTCTCGCCGCTCCTCAATCACACGATCGCTTCTCTCGTGACCGCCGCTCAATCTCGATGCCTCTCAACAACAACCGATCGCCACTCAACAACAACCGATTGCCTCTCAACAGAGCCGGCCGCCAATCGATGTACTTCTCCGACGATTGCTTCTCCCGACACCTCTCAACAGCAACCGGTCGCCTCGATCTACTTCTCCCGACGGACCCGACGCCGCGATCTGCTCCGACGACTGCTTCTCCCGACGCCTCTCAACAGCAGTCGACCGCCTCGATCTACTTCTCCCGACGAACCCAATGTCATGATCTACTCCGATGATTGCTTCTCCTGACGGACCCGACGCCGCGATCTGCTTCTCCTTACGCTGCGACGCAGATGCCGGACGCCCCTTGATCTGATTCTTAAGTTTTTTTCTATTTTTTTTTACTTTTTTCTTACCTGCCGCCTGCAATTATTTACTGTTGATTTTTGCATAAAAGAAGCTATTTTTCTTGCTTGTTTTCTAATTGTTACCTACCGCCTGCTCCTATTGATTCTTTGCATGAAAGAAGTCATTTTTTCTTCAGATAATTGATAGTCTTTACTAGCTCTCAATAGTCATTGATACTAGCTCAGATAATTGATTTCATTGTTTAAATTAGCTTACTGTTTATATGATTTATGTTTAAATGTTGTGATAATTATGTTGTGATATGTAAATTGTATATATATATATATATATATATATATATATATATATATATAATTTGTTAACGGGCGAAAAGCGGGTTCCCAGTGGGTACTCGTTAAATTAGTGGGATGGGTTTAGGAATCACCCTTCAAAATACTAACGGGTTTGGGACGGGTTTAGGATTGAATTTTCTTAATGGGTTTGGAATAGGATTGGCTTCGCCGTCCCAAACCCGCCCCAGTGCCATCCCTATGTGGATTCTTATAATTACCCAAAATATTCTTCTAACCCATGTGGATAAAATTATATACTTCTTATCCGGGCTGACAGAAAACAGGATCCGATCCATTTTACATATTCCTTTTTTTGTACATTTTGGATTCTTTTAAGAATCATTTTTTTCTAAATTGTTAAAAAAAAAAAAAATTAATAAATTTATTCATGTAAATTGGATCTAATTTTATAGGATTAATTACGTCGAGCATATTCCCTTTTAATGTGGTAAATAATTTATAGAATAAATTAGTACAAGCTAATACAGAACAAAGAGTTGTACTATATTTTACTACACAAGAAAATTACTGTTGTTCTGTATGAGTTTCTTATTATCACAACACAAGAGAGTACGTAATAATCCAAATATTCTTATGTTGTATGAATTATCGAAGAATATATACATTATATTATAAAAAATAATACATGTAATTTTATTTTAAAATTTTGTTCCCTAAACAAGCAAGTAAATGTTGTCCTCTTATCGTAGCGTTGTTTATGTTGTCTTATAACTTTTTACGATACAATAAATATATAACTTACAACTAGCTCATACTCCTTCACTGGTTCATCATTTTCTTCATTTTGCTTGTCTCTTTTGTGGTCACACCTACTCAATTTGAGTTTCCCCTTCTTAATTTTAATTATTGGCTTTGCCACTATTTAATTAGGTCTATCTTCGCATCATATATTTATATAATAGAAAAAGAAAATAGATTATATTTGTATTCATAAAGTTAAATTTGATCCAAAAATATTTTTTTCTTTAAAAAATGATCGTATACAAAGTCATTATAAGATATATATAAATATAAAATTTATACGTACAAAACGCATTTGCAAACATACGTAAATATAAAATTAAAAACATAAGGCATTATGAACGTATTGAATCTAAAACCTACTAAGACCATCTTAAATATCTAATCACTAAACTATTGGTAGGTCAATAGAACCAAAAATACTTTTAATATCCACAAATATAAATCTATCTCCTAGCTTTAATTTTTTTGTCCCTCAATTGTTTGCTTATTGGACATGAAAAACAAATTGAGGGATTGTTACCAACATTGACTTGGCATGTCCCTGTCTTTTGATATAACAAAATAATAAATTAGTCAATGCCAGCACATCCAATGAATTTTATATAAACATTTTACAAGTTCAATTAGATGGATAAAATTTATACATAATGCTTATGTAGCATTTAAAGAATAAGTTGACACAAAGACCTTTTGATGGCAACCTAATTATTTGATTATTTTCACCAAATATACTATTATATCTTGTTTTGCCTGAAAAGGACCTTCAAGTTTGAACAGGACAATAGTTGTATGAATATGAAATCAAAGGGCGAATAAAAATATGCCGAGGTGAACAATTTCTTAATTATGATAATATGCAAGTCAATCATTAATAATCAACCAACATTTAAAAATGAAATTAATGGATAATGAGAAATTTAGAGGCTTTAATTGCATTGTTGACCCAATCTATATATACAGGATGAGGTGGATTGATTTGCATTAGGGTTAGGACCAAATTTTAATCAGTTGACTTGTTGGCCTAATTAATATATCTATAATGAATTGGATTACTGAGAAAAGCATTAATTCCCTTGGTAGCTTGATTAGTATTGATTCGTCTTTTTCTTTGCAGAACATAAACATCTGGGGGTATATTGCTGTTATTACGTCATGAGTTTAATGCTTGATTGTAGCGCCTTATTTGTTTGTTTTCATATCTATGTACGTTTCGTAATGCGTTTTGTGGGTATATTTTCGTGTTTATGTATGCTTGATTATATTATTGGTATTAGATCATGAGTTTAATCTCTGATTGTAGGCTTGTAGTGCTTCATGTGTTTATTTTCGTGTCTATGTACAGGTTTTATAATACTATTATAAACATCTGGTAGAACATAAGCATTTGGGTATGTTGTTGGTATTAGGTCATGAGTTTAATTCCTGATTGTAGCGCTTTATTATTTATTTTCATGTCTATGCACGTTTTATAATACGACTTGTGTGTATATTTTCGCGTCTATGTATGCTTGATTATGTTGCTGGTATTAGGTCATGAGTTTAATCCCTGATTGTAGTGTTTTATGTGTTTATTTTCGCGTAAATGTATATTTTGTAATGCGATTTGTACATATATTTCTGTGTCTATGTATGCTTGATTCCTCTTTTTCTTTTTAGAACAAACATTTGGATATGTTGTCGGTATTAGGTCATGATTTTTTTTTTCTTTGATTGTAGCACTTTATGTGTTTATTTTCGTATATGTGTACGTTTTGTAATGTGATTTGTGCATATATTTTCGTGTCTATGTATGCATTGCATATAGACAAATTTGACATCGTGATAGCCTCTTGATAAATAAGGCTTGTATAGAAAATTAAGTGAAAATAATATATATTTTGCATTCCAATCCTATATTTCTATAATTTTTATTTTCGATCCTATAATAATAATAATTACATACTTTAAAATAACAAACTAAGATGAAACAACTAAATAATTGGTGAAAATAGTATATTTTACCGTTATAAGTTAAATGAGAAATAGTTTCAAAACTAGTATAATTGCATTCAAAACCTTTTCAATTATCGTAATTTTTACATTTTCATCATTTATCAATGAACATATGTCTTAAAAATAATACATTACAAAAATAAATCCTGATGATGCTAGAGGCCTTTGAATTGTGATCTTGGTATACTTAAATTATATTTTTATTGAACAATTAAAATTTTTATTTAGGTGTTATGTATATCTATATTTTAGTTGATTCTGTAGCATGATAAAACTTTTAGTAAAAATATTAAGGATTAATTAATGAATATATCAGGATCAAAATTTTTAAATCTATCACGACTTTTTATTTATTTCAAATACAAGCTTCAACTCTCAATTCGTTTCAATTGTAACACACAGTCAAATTTCGGTTAAGTTTCTCGTTAAACTACCGACCTGACAATGATGACATGTCTTAATAAATTCAATCAGCCATTAAATTAATACAAAAATAAATAAATAATTGGCGTGTATTAGTAAGTACAGTCAGCATTTTTTTATTTAATTATTTTTATATTAATTTAATGGTTGACTGAACTTATTAAGACACGTCATCATTATCAGGTCAACAATTTAACGTGAAACTTAACCATAGTCTGACGGTGTGCTATAATTGAAACGAATCGAGAGTTGAAGCATATATTTGAAACAAATGAAAAATCGTAATAGAATTGAGAATTTCGATAAAATTCATGATATATTCATTAATAAACCCAAATATTAATTGATTTCCATTATTGATGATCGAAACAAGCAATTTGGAAAATACTCTCGTTTGTATGCATGCAACTAAAACAATCCCTTACTGAAATGGGATTCCACAACTAGGGATAGCAATTGGAACCGATTAACCGCAGTTAATCGATTAATCGAACCGCAAATTTTGGTTTCGAATAATGGTTTTGCGGTTCGATTTCTGTTTCGGTTAGTGAAACTCAAAAATCGATTTAAAATGGTTCGATTTCTGTTACCGAGTCGCGGATAACCGGTAACCGAAACCGATTGTAAGTTTCGGTTATCGGTTATCGGTTATCCGTGGTTAATCGGTATCCAAAACCATTAAAATATAAACTATTAGATTTATAACCCGAAACCCGTTTATCCGTTTACCCTTATATATATATAACCTAATTTTTAACTCTAAGTTAGGGCTGTAAACGAGCCGAGCCGAGTGTTGGCTCGTTCTAACTCGGCTCATTTATTTCAAGCTCTGTTCGAACTCGGCTCGAACTCGATTCGAGTATTTTAACTTGTGTTCGAACTCGGTTCGTTTGATTTTTAAGTTGTTCGAGCTCGACTCGGACTCGACTCGTTAAAGTTAAATGAACACATAAATGAGTACCTAAACGAACATATAAACGAGCCACTAAGCGAACATATAAACGAGCCTTAAACGAACACATAAATGGTTTTAGGGTTTATTAAATGGGTATTGGGTAATATTAAATTTTAATATTATATATATATATATTAATAACAGTAATTAATTAACTAGGTTATTTATTAGTTAATAATTAATAATTTATAAAATATATTTAAATGAGTATTTAAATGAACCGGTTCACGAACAATAAACGAGTATTTAAACGAGCATGTTCGCGAACATTAAATGAGCATGTTCGTGAACATAAACGAGTCGAGCTTGTTTGTGTTCGAACTCGGCTCGTTTATTAAACAAGCCTAGAAATTTGGTTCATACTTGTTTATTTAATAAATAAACGAACATAAACGAGCCCTAAACGAGTATGTTCACGGGCTGTTAATGAGTGTATTGGTTCATTTACAGTCCTACCCTAAGTCTCTACTCCCCATTCTGCGCAGACTCCCCATAGCATCATTCTCAGTCTCCCACTCAGCATCTCATCTCCTCGCCGGCGTCGCCGCAAGGCCGCAACTCCCAGTCCGACAGTCCCCATCCCAGTCCCCTCGCAACCCCACCTCCCTCGAGCTACTGCATCGTCGCATTGCACCTCGCTTGCTTCGGTCAGTTCTTCGCATTCTCCCCTTCCCCTGGTTGGAGATCTTTTGCTGTAGGCAGCTAGGGTTTTTTGGCTTCTTGCTTGCTGTCTATTTGGCTCTCAAAAGTAATTAACTTGCTCGTAAAGGGTTTTCAAGTTGACAATAAGTGCTTCAAGTCCTGTAAATTTTAGTTATTGTCTTTTCAATTTTAGTTTGTAAACTTTACGGAAATCATGTCAAGAAAGATTCTCAAAAGCAAAAAAGAAACAGAGTTTGCGCTTGCAACCTTGATGGAAATTCCTTCACAATACAAAGCAACATTAGACTTACAACTTTTGGCGTACAGTGCCGACTTTTCATTGTTAATTTCTTTTATTCAAGGGGTTTTAAGATGGTAAGGCTGACATTGATGATTGCCTGAACTTGCTTAATTTCTTGCTTCTCAGTCAACGTAGAGGAATTTCACAAAGAAATTATCTTCCACCACCAATTAAGGGTCGTGATTCAACCCTTGCGGGAATCAGGTAAAGATATTCGTTTATCACTGGCCACTCACCATCTTGCTCTCAAATTTTCAGGTTGACAGTAAGTGCAAATAATTTACTGAAGCACAATCTTGGGAACAAGTATAAGCACAACATTTTTTTGAATAATTTTTTTTTCAATTTTTCGAATATTTCATTGCTCATTTTTGGTAATAGATTATTTTTCATGATGGTGATTGTTCACTTGGTAATATGATGTTTTTTATATGCTAATAGACTTTTTTTTTCAGGCCATCCTGAAGACTGTCATAAAAGCTTCTGAAAATATTGATGAAATAGATTTGTTGTATAAGGAGAACTTTTAATTGTGGGTTTAGAACAACAGTTGTGTTGTATAATTTTTAATTGATGGTTTGGAAATTAGATTAATGTATAATCTTTTAAAAATTTTCTACGTAATCTTTTAATTGATGATTTAAAAATCAGAACATCAGTTGTGATGATTTAGTTAATGTATAATCTTTTGAAGTTTGTTTTGTAAAATCTTTTAATTGATGGTTTAATTAATGTATAATCTTTTGAAAAAAATTTGTTCACCAATTTGTTATTATCTTTGTTATCCGGTAGAATGATTTTTGAAACACTGTTTAATATAATTGTTCAACAATTTTTTGCATATCACTGTTTAATAACTTATTAAACAGCCTTTTAATTATTATTTAGTCAATAATTTTTGAACTGATTATCCATTTACTAACCGGCTAACCGATTAGTAAACCGATAACTGATTCTATCCGGACCAAATTAATCAGTTTCGGATATAAATTTTTGAAATCGATCGGTTTCGATTCCAATTTTGATTAGTGGGTATTTAGTTCAATTTCGATTAATCTCAAAAAATACGATTAATTAAACCGGTTGTCGTCCCTGTCCGCAGCAAAAAAAAAATTTAATGAATACCAAAATAATAATGCAATCATTGCCTTGCACAACTTATGCGGATACCTAATAAACACATCAACTCCCACTTACGTTAGGTGTTTGAAACTCTCAACCATTAATTAATAGGTTGCTTTTCTAGTTTTATGGAAATGTGTGACAAACTCTCAACCATTAATTAATAAGAGTGATTTTTGCTCGCGAATTATTAAAAATATAATTAAAATACTCACAAATTCTTATTTAATTAATTTTTATCCTTAAACAAATAAAAATAATTAAAAAATACTCTCGAACTATTAAAAATGAGTAGAAATATTCTTAAACTTTTTTTGATATATTTTTTACCTTAAACAAACGAAAATAGTTAAAAATATCAATATTTTTACCCATATCTAAGTCTAAAGGTAGAAAAAAAATTCCTTAAAGATAAGTAAAACTACTAATATTTTACAATTATTTTTGTTTGTCTAAGAATAAAAAATTTATCAAAAAAAAAATTAAAAATATTTTTATTTATTTCTAATAGTTCGAGAGTTTTTTTTAATCATTTTCATTTATTTAAGGGTAAAAATCAATTAAATAATAGTCAATGAATATTTTTACCATATTTTCAATAATTGAATGGCAAAAAAACATCTCTAATCCTTCTCAAATTCCAATTCCATCAATTGGAGCAAGGAATAAAAGTTCATGCAGAGCATGATGTATGATTAAAGTCCATTTAAACTAATTAAAGCCTACGAGGCCCCGACAAAGGTTTGGAATCACTTTAATTGAGGCGGAATCCCACAAAGCAAAACAATATTGGCCTCTTGGGTCATTGGGTGGCATCTAGGTTTCTTGCGGGTATCAATTAATATAATTGGTTGCTTCAAGTAATGCCCGAGTAACAAGTTGCACTCGTGATGAGCAAGCAAGTTCTTGATCAAACCCTAAAGCTAAAAGGAGAGAATACAAGTAGAGTTCCTATGCTCTTTGTCTAACGATTAGATACTTGGAGCATATCTTGTCCAACTATAACAGGGGAGAACGCCTTTGAATTGATGGTGATAGTTGGGATGTATCGTATCATCTCCACTTGTGTTTCCACCAAATCTTAACACAACCAAATCTTTGGATTTGATTTGCGTGTACCTATATACATCAGTAGACCGGACCGGTGTGTCAAAATCAGCAAGTGGACCGTCCGGCCGGTTTGGTATTAGCTCGAATCCAAAACCCAAATCTTGGTTTGCCCCACGTTCCTTGAAAAGGTGCATTGAACATGACTTGGAGAACATGTCATCTATCATAACTTATACTGACTTTATTTAGGTCATCATCCAATGAACAAAGGAATTATGTATGATCTATACAACCCTATTGATGTCACTTTCAATGGCTTATAACTTATTACGACAATTAATGCATATAAATGACAAATGCAAATAACTGTTCATGATTTGACCAACATGCAAACACTTTAGATGCGATTTTTCTAGTAATTAATTAAGTTAAATGCTAAATTAGCTCTGAATTGTAATCAGGTCCCTTCATTGTGATATGGATAATTTGGATAGCATATTAGTCAGCAATAGATTAGTATGTATCATCATATTCAGCAACATGTTATCACAAATTTGCAGAAAATTTGTTGTGCCTCTCAAATCAGCAGAAGATTTATTGAAGGAAAAATAAATTAGTCATATATATACATATTCTGCATGATAAGTATAATCCAAATTAACTAATGGACTATAAAAACCAACAGCTGATGTAGCATTCAGCTCACAGTTTGGGCTAATTATCGAAGGTAAGATGATCAATCAACTCACGGCAAGCACAAGTGAAAAAGTGGACTCAAATAATTGCACGGCGAACTAGTCCTTGTACTGGGATGTCTCCTAATTTGCTATTTACATATTTAATTAGTTTCCCTTTCTTTATCAAGATTAAGAGCTGTTGCCAATGAGCTGAACTTTTACTTTCTTTCTTCTAGATGGGCTAACAATGACCTAGATTTCTAGGGCCTTTATAATAATATACATCTAATTAAAAAAATGGGAAGCTTTTAGATGAGTTTGACATGGAGCTAAGAATTTGCACTATTGTAAGACTCGGAGACGCATCAATGTTGTTACGACCTAACTTATCATTAAATTCAAACAAGTTGGTGTTGGCAAGAAGCCAAGATTTAAAGATGATCCCAATAAACCAGAAGAAAGTACAAAAACGGAAGATATGACTTATAATTAGGTTGTGGAATTCCGGTGAGTTACTTACCATTATTAAAGAATTGTTGTATATTTAATTATTTTTTCTTGAGCGTGGAAGCTAGATAAAAGAATATAATACAGTGGTTTGGAGATATAATACAATGAACGGAGCATGCACCGACATGAAGATGCGTAGAGGAGTTAGCTGAGGAGACAATTTTGATGTAGATTGCTGACCGGGACGCGTTGACTTTGTGTCTCCTAAATTTCATGTTGTGCTGAGAGATTCCCACTGGATTTTCATCCTGGAAAAGCTGACATGCAAGGCTTTAGAAATGGAAATTATGAGAAATAGTGACAAATAAGCAGTGAAAAGGTATATACATTAATTATGGAAAAGTTTTGCTACAACAAATTTGTAATGAATTCACAATAAAAGAAATTACTATCGATAGTAATAGAGACGGAATTTTCACCACCTTAAGAGCCACCTCACCTGCAGTAATAATAAAAATATAGCCTCCACTGACAAAATGATTCCAGACCTGAAAAACATGAGGCAAGAAAAAGTTAATCATGATAAGGAATAAGAACGATCATCTTTATAGAATACATTCTTAATTAAACTATGATGATTGAGTGATGACACCAAAGCCATCTTAATTTATGGATAAGCATAAAATGATAGTGAAAGAAAGCTTGGCATCTGTCACCCTAGTATAGCTTTATATAACTTATTTATAATTTAACATTTAAATGCAATTCAAAGTCAGAAGCATAATTCACATCACTACCTGTAAGGTATTTGTTCTTCCTGTCATCAATCCACAAATAATTTTTTGCAACTCTCTTGTTTGCGTTTCCTCAAAATTGATGGAGTATTCTTAAAGCTCTTAGCTGCGTTTCTCAAAAAGGATGTTGGACTTGTTGAGGTACTTGCAAAACTTGGTGAAAGATCCGGTGGAGTACAACATTTCACACGACTGCAATGTTGTTGCTCTTGATCATTTATAATTTTACAACTTCCTTCATTTGAGGTAGAAATTATTACATCATTCATCTGCAAATTTTTCATCTCTAGATGTTGGAGGCTGAGAGCAAGATCAGAATCATTTTGTCTGTTTGATTTATGGGCATAAGAAATATTATCTGAAGAAAATTTGCCCCTCAAACATCTAGATTCACCACTAAGAGAGTTCAAGCTAGAAATCTTTGCAGCTGTACTAGAACTCTGAGCCATAAAGCAAGTACCAAGATCACGTGCACCTTGCTTTAAAACATCTATTTCTGAGCATCCGACTTTCCGAATGCAGTCTTTCCAACCAAGAGCAATTACTCCAGATTGTTGGTTAAGAATACCAGATGATACATAAGAAGCTACCTTCTTCTTCAGCGAGCAATTCCAGTGGTTTTTGATCGAGTTTTCTGCCCTATAAAATTGATCAAATATAAAGAAATATGTAAAATAATGAAAATTTATTGAAAATGAAAATCCAAATTATTTAATTCTCTAAATGGAGTATTGTTTTTTATTCTATAAAATGAGTATCTACTCGCACTAATTAACGATGAAGTGTCATGAAGAATATGTTACCATATTATAAGAGAAGGGCGTCAACAAACCTTCTATAAATATCAACCAAAAGTTTGTCTTGTACCCTGTATAGTTGATCCATCATCAATTAGTCTCTGGACTTTCTACCTTTGAGCTCACACTAAAATGAGTGGAGCAATTGGAAACCTCCATCATCAATTAGTCTCTGGACTTTCTACCTTTGAGCTCACACTAAAATGAGTGGAGCAATTGAAAACCTCCATCATCAAGCCTCTCATGCATAGTTGTAAATTCACCTTACACATGGTTCACATTGATCAAGTAGAGAAGATCAGGCAACCATTCACCTATAAAACTAGATAAGACAACTAAAGTTTATGTGTAAATTTACAGGTCAATCATTTTTCCTTACTCTGGCTTCTTTCTATCGGTGTTCAGGATTAGGGCAAATAAGGTCTAATCTTGTTTCAAACAAAGTTTGCTCTAGGAGATCTCAAAGATTTAGTAAGAAATTAGCCAACCCATCTCAGGAACTAACATATATAGTAAAGTACACCTTCCTTCTCAGTAAAGGGCAACTGATCTCTTTATGCTTAGTCATTTTTGAGATACTAGATTGGAGGCGATGTGGATAGCAGCACAGTTAACACGATATAATTTCATAAGTTCAATTTACATAGTTTTCAACATACGAGAGATAATGTTTAAAGGCGTGCTTCAGAGATAAAATCTCATTCTCAGGAAAAGATATATCCACATGAAATGGTTAATATGAGAGATAAAATCCAAAAATTTAAATGAGCAGCTTCAGAAGTAAACATTTAGGCATAAAGGAGTGCAGTGTTCAAGGCATTAAATACAATCTATCAGTCTGTGAAGTCAGAAAGAGAGAAACAATATATCAATTTACTTAATGTTCTATTATTTATGTGACAGTCTAATTATGACCTTTCCACTTTCGTTGATGATAAAGTTAAGAAAGTGCACAAAATAAATTGAGCTTTGTAATGTGGGAACAAGAACAATACCTTCCAGGTAAGAATTTGGCAATCTCAGCCCACTTATTTCCATATTTTTGGTGGCAATGAATAAGAGTCAGTTCTTCTTCTAGCGTCCATGCAACCTTTTTTATTTCAGGGTTCAAATGGTTATGCCACCTAAAATAAATCATACGTTGTTCATGGCATGGTTAAAGTGACCTCAAAACAAATTTGTATACTTAAAAGAACTACAGCACATGCAAACTGAATATATTAAACAACAGAAACTTCGAATAAATTTTTAAAATGTGATGACAGTCTAACAGACATGTCCACAATTAGAACCCAAAATATTTTCCTTATAAAGATGCCAATAGAAAACCCTCAGCTGCAGCTTAACCACTAAGCTCAATCTTTATTGCTACACAAAAAACATGACACATTAAAGATGCTGATGCTACCGCGAGATATAATACCCGAACCATCTCTATACAAAAAATTCAAGGAGTATATAACAGAATAAAATATGAACTGATAAAACTCTGAGTGAAATTGACAAAAAGATCTCAGCAAAATATGACATTATAGTTTATGCGTTATGCATACCTCTCTCGACATTGCTTGCCTATGCGGCCTGGCAATGACTTTGCAATAACAGACCATCTCTTACAACCATGCTTTGCAACTAGGTTGATAATGCACTCGTCTTCCTGAAGATCATAGAAAATGTAATTAGTACAAATAACAAGAGTTTCCTTAATTTCCCCGCTGAGGCAAGATCCATAGCACCTGCTTTGTCCAGCTTCCTTTAACTAGCTCTGGATCAAGAACCTTCTGCCACCGATGTAGGCATTGGATATCTGTCCGGCCAGGGAAAGACTCAGCTGCATAGGATTTTTACACTCATCAGATGAAATTACAAACACACATATAAACCCTATAGTTCGGTGCAAGCACCCTATTGATCCAGATCTAGCAATGTATCCTCCTAGTGTAGAACTTAATGTCATGAGTCTCAGCAAAAGTACATTATCAAGATGGTAAAAGTTTCTTATGGACCAATAAAAATTAAAAAAATTATATATAGATCATTGACAAACATGAGCGACCTTTATAGAGGGGGGAAAGTTAAACAAAAAAGAACCAGCGAAATTAAAGTTATCAATACTGATAAAACAAGTCCGATAATTTAAGCACCAAATCCCATTTTTGAAACTGCTAATTGTTCTTACTGAACTTAATATTATTTAAGTTAATTCAAAAAGCATGAGTAATTGAACAAAAGGATAGGATCTTCATGTCATTCTAATTCTGCCTTCACCTAACAGTACACTTATTATACTTGTAATAAGTCTTGAAGAAAGAAATACAAAATAAATACATACAACTATATGTTTGAGAAAAAAAGCATGATATGATGAAAATTTTCACGAAACAAAAATGTAACCAAAGTTGGGAAGTCCTTTACCTATCCTCTTCCAGTTTTTTCCATCAAATTGCTTTACAGCTCTTGTCAAAATGGCATCCTGTAAACAAAAATATATGGTTAATTTAAAGATCAAGAGCATGAAAAATGTGGCCATTTAATGAACTTGACATTTCCGTACTCCCCCCTTAAATTCCAGAAAAGACTGTATATTTTCCACCTTGAGCATTTATTAAGAACAGGAGACTATCAAAAAGAGGTGAAAACATGAAACTCAAAAGATAAAGAAGGAAAGAACATAAGAGAAAATAAAACAAACTTTCACAAGAGACAAGAAATCACCTATTTCTCATGCCTTCCATCAAATAACATGTATCATTTCCTAAAAAAATGTAACGACTACCTTACAATCCCCCGATATATCTTTCTAGCTGAAGGAAAGAACACTATGCAGTATGATCGCTTCCCCTGCTAAAACTAGCTAGTACTTCGAAGTTCATACTAACTCCTGATTAATAAATCAGCTTAACGACAAATAAGTATGGACGGTACCAAATTCAACTAGCAAGTGGTGGAAATATCAGTAAATAGAATGCTGAGATAAGATAGATTTATCATTTGAGGCCTATAAACCCATTAATAATAATAGTCCACAATGATCTACTTTTCGGTAAGTTTTCCTTCAACCTGATCGACAATTCTTAGACGAACAAACCATGTATTAATCCACCCAAGAGATTAATGTCAAACAACCAAGCAAGTTGCTCACCTCCTCATTCGTCCAGCCGCCTTTTCTCGATCTCCGAGTGGGACCACTTGCTCTTCTGAAACAAAATGGGGACAAACTATGATCACGACGCCTATCATGTCATGAAACTCCCATAGTAGCCAAGCTTTTACAATAAAAACATATCAAAAACCACATCAACACACTAAGAATCCCAAATTAAGTAAGGAATTAAACTGACGACTTCAGGCATTGGCCAGCGATCCTCCACTGATCACAAACACGCGCCAAAAACCCACAATAAGCAAGCCAGCCAGAATATTTGTGTACCTAGCAGGAAGGGAAGACGAGACCAACGGCGGGACCTCCCCGACCCTCTTCTCCTCCTTGGCTTCCTCCATCTCCAGCTCTTATGTCATGTCTCCAGAGCCCATACTCCACGACCGGAGGAGGGGAGAAAGGCGGAACAGATCGACCTAGTGCTTCCGGGACTCCGGCAATTGGCGATCCAAAGGGAGCAGCGAAGGGCTAGGGTTTCCAACTCGGAAGGCGGGAAAGCAAAGAGATCGCGAGGGGGTCGACGGGCAGCGAAAACACTAGAGAGGGAGCACGAAGAGTTCCCCTTCCGTCTTCCTATTTAAACGCCCGTATCTTCTACTTATTTATTTACTTATTTATGAAACGCCTCCTTGTCGCACAAGCTTCTCTGCGGTACACTGCATATAGTGACCCGATCAAACTACACACGCCTACCGCCCGTCTCTTGGGCGTACTTGAGTAAACGGGCCCACGAACGATGTGGGTCGAAGGTAAACATTTTGGGCTTATATTTGCGTGCGGGAACTGTTATGCGACAACAAGACGGAGTCTGCAATGACTAACAGAAGCGCCGAAGTTTTGAATGATGTATTGTTCATAAATATTTATTCATATTTTTCATCAATTATTTCATGCTTAGTGTACGGGTGTACCCACGGTTCGTTTTCTGGGGGTAATAAGTAATTAATGGGAAAAGATATTTAATTTCCTATTTACTGCCGAAAGAAGTTTTGCAATTTTAATAATTTCCAAATGATCAAAAAATGTTTCTTTTTATATTTATTGGTGGGTGTTTGCCTTTTTAGTTTGGGCAAATTGTAATCCCATTTTGTCTTGCCTTTATTACAATTTTATTTTATTTTTTTTTTGAAAAAATAAAGTACTCACAAATTTGTTAAGGGTGCATTTGTTTCGCTAATTGACTTGACCGTACATAATAATACTTATTCTGGATAGTGCCTTATATTTTGTTTGTTTCATTAAGTATTAGATAAGAAAAATAATCTTAAATTTTTCAATGATATGTGAATTATCAATCAATGATAATCTTAAATTTCAACATCGCTCTTCTCTTCCATATATTCTTCTTCATGCAAATCACCACTAAAATTTGATTTAAAAAATTTAGTAATTTTATGTGAAATTAAAAAATACAAAATTAAATTATCATATATGTTGACCAAACATGATAACATTATAAATTAAAAATGATAATATGGATTATTATTGTAATATTACCGAGCAATGTACCTAAATCAATCTTTTATATTTTGAAAAATACATGGTCAAGTGAGAAGAGGTTGAATTGACATATGAGACAACAAAAACCAATCCATATTCATGCAGGTCAATGTAGCACCGCATATGAGACAACATAAACCAATCCATATTCATGCAGGTCAATGTAGCATTGCATCTCAGAGTCTAGTAATATGACTTATACAAGTTCAGTTTTTTGAATTAGAATGAAAGGAAGCATATTTCATCTGTGCAAAGTATCTTCATCTACTTCCTGCTTGACTCTGGAGTCTGGCTTGGATAAAGGAATGTCCTCGCAATCTTTTCCCTCGGACCTCCCTTTCTTAGGTGAAGTCGAATCCTGCAATTCCAAAACTTCCCAAATTAAGATCACGAGAAGACAACCATTTAAGTTTTTTTTGGATGAAAATGGAGGGGAAGATCCCCACTCAAAATAAAGTGTATTATATACTTAATTAACGAGGAAGAATGTGCAGGAAGTAAAGAAGAAGATAGATAAGAGAAAATGCCACAGTAAAAAGATAAAAGAAAATAATCCCAAGCAACGCAAATAAGTTAAAAGATACCATTGTTTCTTTCCCTTAGAATATAATTAATCCCAACTAGAGTCCAACACGAGATAGATTTGGAATGATGGTATTCATGATAACTTCATCGAGTGGGACCGTGGTATTGACAGCTAGACTAGCTTCTTTCCAACCATTTAAGTTTGTCTAATACATTGTTTCAGCAATAAGAGTCTACATCTTAATGATTAAAAAAGCTTCTCGAGGAAAGTTGTAGGTTTATTGAATAACAAAGAGGCATGTGCAGCAAAAGTTGCATTAACTAATCAACATGATTTCATGTACCAAGAAAATGAGAGTGAGCCAGGTGTCTTATTTTGCTGAAGTACATATCAAGAGTTGGAGTTGAACAACAATTGCATACAAGCAAAGAGACTCAAGATAAGATGTGCAAGTGGAGGATTCAAACTCGAGGACGGCATGTTGTGATGTCATGCTAAATTTGATTGGATAACCAACTTTCCCAATGACTTGAGCTATTAGGAAAGAGATCAATCTATGTATTTATATCTTTAAATTTTCCCCTCACATGTGGGCGGGTAAACTTGAGGAGACTGACCTAAGTCTAACACGTCAATCAACTAAACTAAAGTGGGGTTTTTTTTTATAAATATTCATGCTAGGAGGATTCAAACTCATGACCTCCTGCTCCTCTTGATACCATGTTAAATTTGATCGGATGACCAACTTTCTCAAAAGCTTAAACTTCCTAGCTTTTAGGAAAGAGACCAATCTATTCATTTATATCCTTAACAAATTTCATGGTAAGATGTCCATAACATGGCAATGCAATGCACAAACAGCCAAAAAGCTTAACAGATAGCACAGATACTTTAAAAGTGTAACATTAGAAATATTAAAACATTGCATCGTGAGTACACAAAATAAAGGAGCTAGCTACCCAGAATACTTACAGGGGAATCATTTCCCAATGAAAGGATGTCGCAGATGCTATGTCTCCTTGGTTTAGATGCATATTTACTCAATACACCATCATTTATATAGAGAAAGCAATCCTTGAGTGTTCGAAATACATATCCACTTTCTGGATGAATGTAATACTGCAGCAAAGAGATACTTATCATCAAGATAAATTTCCACTTAACAAAATAAGAAAAATATGATCTAAGAATGAAATGCCATGCCCAAAAATTACCTTATATCTACTAATAGCACTCTTACAAAGACTAGTGAATCAGTAGCTAAATACGGTAAGTCGGTAATGTAAGTTCAATTTCACAACCCAATTGTCAAAATGACAGAATGGCTACAGCATAGCTAAATAACTCCATAGATCATAATCATAAGTTTGAATAATCAAGACTTGAGAACATGCACATATATTTTCATAGAGGCATAGGATCATGAAAGTACAAGAAGTTGTATGACTGGTAAGGTGCACCTTAGTCCATGTGTTTCTTCTCCTCTTGTATAGTTTTAGATGAGGATATGTTTTCAAGGGAGAATCAATAAAATTAATCCCTGTGGGTGTAGAGTCTGTAGACTGTATCTTTTCTACTTATATGATTATTTCTTCTCTGCGGATTAGCGGAACCATTTTATATCAGTTTGTTGCATGTGCTTACTTGGTTGTGGTATTTTGAGGCGAAGATGTTTGATTATTTGCTTCTAGGGGGATGACAGGAGGGTTTTGCTTCTGCTACTAGGGTGGACCAGTGTCATTTCGGCTGATGATTCTTGGGTGAATTGAGGTCAGTAGTCAGATTGATCATCTACCACAACAAACTTAACCTAAAGGGCAAGAAGTAAAGACCCAGTTTTATTGGGACTATGGTGATAGATAAGACAATCTTTGCAACTTATTTTGATATGTAAAAGGGAAATATTCTCTTTCGTTGTTAAGGGTACATACATCCCATTTTCCACACCATATAAATTTATGTGTTGTGAGTGCTACTGCTTGCTGCTCTATGTTTTTCTTTACCATATCTACACATCTCCTAATGCAATCCCCCACTTCAGTGTAATCTTGAAAACATCATTGTTCAGCCTTCCATATTCAAAGTCAAATCTTCCAGTTCTTAAGGACTTTCATTAGTATAAATGAACTTTCTAATGAGGTACCCTAAGACTCACGTGTAACTTGTTTGTGCTTGCTTTAACTTGCATAGTTTGCAGGGAACTCTTCTTTCAAGGAATCATTTAACAGTTGTTTGTGATAGTGCCTAAGTTTTATAAGCAAGAATACAAAAAAGATAAAATAAATTGTCCTCATTTTGTTGGTAACAAATCCCATTCAAAAAGTCAGATAGTGAGCAATTTTCTGGCAGGTCATAATATTTATGTCAACTTCTACAGTTTGGAAGTTCAGTTCTAGCTAGGCAGAGGTATGTGAAAATCCTAAGAGCCAAGGAGATGACATCTTGAACAACAAGCACAGGTTTTCTGCCTTGAAATATGAATCAAAATAAGTACTATATACCATAAAGATATGTCAAGATGAAAGTTGAAATTTTGTAAACAAATGAAGTATTATTCCAAGGTACATACTGGATCCTGTCTAGTATGGGTTTCAGTATCCACATTCCTTCTGTATTTGGTTTCTTTAATCCATCCATAGGGCAAATCTTCTGGAGAATATTCAATTCGTGATAGAAGCTATTTGGAAAAAAGAAGTATCAGAATTTTGTCTACTACCAATGGTGATGAATATTGGTAAGGATAAGAATGAGGCGTAGGATGCAGCAAGAAGATATGAGTTTCAAAGCCCTTACATTTTCATCTGGTTTCCTCTTGCAGTACCCACTCCCAGTGGATGCAGAGCAATCATATGAATTCTCCTTCTCATGAAACTTAAGTACTTCTTCCTTGCAATAGAAAATGGATCCAGTAGATTGATGCTTGTAGCACTGGATAATAGAAGCATTTAACTCATATTAACGCCTTCATTATCAAAATTTCAAGATTTAGAAATTTTGCACTTTGCAATAAAGATAACTTAACATGATATCCAGTGTTACATCCTTTGTTGCATATCCTATGTTCTCTCAACTTCTGACTTTATTTTTGATGTATATGAGATGGAAGTTACTAAACTTCCATAGCAGACGCAGAGTCCATTTTTTGTTACCTAGTCACTGAGATGGCGGGAATAATTGAGAAACAAGCAAAACTTGGAGCTATTGAGAATGGCATCTTTCAGTAAAGGATACAAGAAGCAATTAGGTTTTCATTCATACTCTCTGCTAGTTTTTACTTGAGTTTTGCTAGTCTGTTTGATAACCTCATTTCATAGAGATAAAGATGTTCTAAAGCAAACATGTACGAGTACCTACTTTGTATATAGTTTATAATACCTTGTACTTCTCTTGTCCTTTTTCACTGGTTTCTCGAACTCTAATCTCAATTACCCATCCACGAGGCAGCCACTTAAGTGAATCTTTCACTTCGAGTACAAGCTAACAATTAACCAGACCAGCAAATATTTATGAAGTTCAAATATTAAACAAAAAAGAATATAGAACTCCAACAAAACGATTCTTACTTTCTGGTCATTGTCTTCAAAAGATTTGATAGTCCTAGCACGTGGCACAGGTTCTATGTTGGTGAGATAGCAGAAAACTTCCTCTTTTGAACAGAATGTGTTCCCAGATATGGGACATGTGTAGTACTGCAATACAAATTGGATAACAAAAAGTTTGTTTGGCTATACTTGATTTGTAGCTCACATGGGGCTACTGCTGAACCATTCTTGATAAGAATTATAGGATAAAACAAAATTAGACTATTAGAGTGGTTCAAGATCCCTGAGAAGTTCGCAGATGATACATGACCAACATCGGTTATGAATTGGTACCGAAAAAGATATGTTTCTTAGTGACATTAGCAGTTCTAGTGTTCAGTTCTGCACTTGAAACTAAATGATTTTGTTGAACAGATAAAATTGTTAAGTCTTATTGAGATTAGCACCTCTTATGCATAAAATAGACCAAGATCTAGGGTCTTTTTGTATGAGCTCAAATACTAACTTGGCTTTTTTTTTAACCAAAAAAATATAGAAACTCTATTAAAAAGGGAAACATGCTTGATGATCAGAGCAAAGTAAATCATTCAGCCATATAGGTAAGTTATTAATCCAGCACTCATTTGAAGAGTGAATGTGTGCATTCTTGGCTAGCCAACCTGCTGCCTTATTAAGTTCTCTTTTTACATTAGAGATTTTAACTTCCTCAAAACATAACAACAGTAAGAAGTAGACATGGTATAGCATCAATGTTGTCCTTGTTACACTTCTCAAAGCCTAGTATACAGCCAAATTAGACCATACAAATTGATGATGTTTAACACTAAGAATTCCGTGAAACCAAGTTCTCCAGCTACACCCACAAGCTGGATCAAATGAAATGGATCAGATTCTGTCAGTCCAATGAGAAAATTTTGATCTCTCAAAACCATCAAAATCATTTTTTAAGGGAACTAACCATTAATAGAATTGACCAAACCACTGAATTGCTCAAATCATAAAACCGGCTCCAATTCCTTCAATCAGTTCCTATTGAAATCTATTTATCAAGTATCATATTCTTAAAAATTGGCACCTCCTATTAAGATTGACCACGAACTGCCAAAACTGTTAATAACTAACAAATTTGGTCAAAGCTTTTAGCTGAAACTCATCCCTTGGAGCTGAAACTGATATTATAGCTAGTTTGACAAAAACCTTGCTGGAAATCATTTGCCCAGCAGTCAATCCGAGCATATTCAAAAAATCAGCCAAATAAAACAAAAAAATTGTTTCATATTCAAAGATCAGATGAAACTGTTGACTGCATGCTACCAATTTATATCACATTTTACGACTTCATCCAAACAAAAATTACTTCCAACAACTAGATATTTCAAAGTAGACAAATGTTCAGTCACAAACTCACGCCTATTACAAGTTTTAGTCTCACCATTATCAGAGACTAAAACATTGATTTCAAACTAGAACAACTAGACAAGATAGGACCTGGAAGCGAATCAAAACATGAACACCCGAACTTCGATGTTCCTGTAAAAATCATGACTTCTCTTCAGATATAAACGAACCAAAACAAAAAACCCATCATGAACTTGAATGAAGTGGTCCTCATTAGGTATCTAACTAGGAACTCGGTAGTTTCCTACAATAGCTCTTGCCTCGCAGCCCTTTCTTACCGCATCCGACGGCAAAGAGAACCGCATTCCAAGGAGGGGCACAAAAGATTACCTCAGAAGAGGAAAGAAATCATCGAGCAAATTAGAGCAATCACATTCTCCACAACCAGAGTTGGGGAAAGGATCACTTTAAGCAAGGAGAGGTGGTGGTTGATTACCCGATAGGTGAAACCCTTCTTCCCCTTCCTAACCTCCATGATCCACCCGTCCGGCAACCAGTCCGGCGGATTAAGCTCCGATTCCTCCATTCACGGAATGTAGCGTCGTCTTCCTCCTTTGGCGGTTGAAACCAGATCGTCCAGAGATCCTCCGGAGGTTGTAGCAGCTCGATTTCTTGCTCGCTTTCAGTTACTCCTCGACGACGTCAGCAAGAGAGGAAAGAAGTTATTATTATTATTATTATTATTATTATTATTATTATTATTATCCTAATCCACCCATTTTCATTTTGGAAACACTTTTCAAAAGTATTAAAAAAAAAAAAAAAAAACTGAAATACTTTGTCTTATATGTTAAGGTGGACAACAAAAATTATTCCATATTTAAATGTACCATAAATAGGATAAGAATAATGTTTGTGGACAGTACACCATACTTATTTTTTTATTACTTTAATTTGGAATAATAAAGACTTATTATTTTGATACAAGTTGAAAATGATAATAATAGTCTTATTCATATTTTTAATATATGTAAAACAAAATTCAAGAATGTACAATTTTTCAAGAGCACAATAGTCTTGTTACTTTGAAATTCGATGCATTTATCAGACCAAACATCAATTTTGATTATTTCTTGTTTCATTTTTAGCAAGAGCACCTCCCATATATTTTCTCCATGTACTGCCCCTCAAAAAAGGGCAAAACCCCATCTCCAACCCATGGTAGTATGACGTACTCGTATGAATCTTCGTGTACAATTGCCATTTTATGAATCTTCGTATCAATCAGAAAACCATTTTATGTACAAATTGCCACTTCATACGAAGGCCATTCAAAAGCATATGAATTCATACGCGTTTGATTCTCCGCAAATGCAAATACTGTAAGTCTACTTGCAAATACAAAGTGTTCCAACAAATACCATCCTCACACTGCAAAGTAACGGAACAAAGACAGATAATTGTGCATCAAACAATATCAGGTCCTGCTTTTAGAAAGTATGAATTGAAAATGATTAATGGTAAGAATAAAAGCAGAAAAAATGATAATTGCTCCTGATGCAACTTCTCTTCGAAAGAAAAAAAAAGCTCTTATCATTAACTAGGATATGACTATAACTGTTCAGCGCCGGGGAAAGATTAAATTTATCCAACCCCCACCCTATTTGCTCAGCACCCTATATAACTGTTGTAGTTTCAGCAATTTTCCTAATTGTAAGCATCTTCTGTGTCTCACCAATGTAGCTGAATCGGCTTCATGATGTAACCATGTTGAACTGGAACCTCGACAGCTGCTGCGGAATGGTAGATATGACAGGTCCATATCTCTGCATCCATTTTAGCTCATTTCAGTTGTATCTCAAAAAATTTCCCCAAGCAAGCAAAAAAGATGCCTAATATGAAAAGAAAGTGGCCAATTTAATCAATACTTGACCCATGCGATGGAGATTCTTATGTGATTCTAGCAGTACAAACATAAAGTACAGTTAGAAAGTACGAGCTAATGTATGAAAATAAGGTGAAATATATCACTTGATTTAGGTGAAATATCTGTATCATGATTTTAAGTAAACAAATAGAAGCTTAGAGAAGTAAGCGTGCACAATGATTGTTATACCCTGAAAATATTTTGGACTTAGTTGTAAAAATATTTCTTAGAGGGGCCTTTTTGCAAAAATGCTAATCCTATTTAATTAAGCCCTAACCCCTCTCTAATCCTTTCTTCCTCTCTCGGTTACTGTAGCAGCGGCGGTCGACGAAGGATTTTGAGGCGTCGGCGTTGAGAAGGCTCCGGTGAATCGGAGTTCGGAGGAGATTTCCGGTAGGATTCTTAACCTACTCCTTTCCTTTCGCTTAGGGTAAACTCGATTTGGGATGAGATTGGTGTAGATAGACTGTCGATTCTTAGATCTGAAGTCTTTTTGTTGTTCGGTTCTTCGATGTGTTCTTGTCGATTGGAATTTTCGAATATTGAAATGCAGTCGTCGAACCTCGTTGCTTTTCGTCGTTGTTTTCATTGAGTTTGGATCGGATCTTTTCGTTGTTGTTCTTGTCGAATTGGGGGATCGGATCAGCGCTGCCAATCGAGACAGTGCGGAATCGAGATCCTGTCGGTAGTATTGTTTGAGTGTCGGTTCGGCCGAACGATAGCGACGGCCAGGGTTGTCGGTGGCGCCGTCGTCGTCGCGCGCGTTGACACCACCAAATGGGGCATCGTCGCCGAGCGATGCCGCCATCTGGCGAACGCCACCGCCAGGCGTGGTGTTGCCGGGTGGTAGCGCGAGGGGCGCAATCGTCGCATCAGGGATTGCCGCCCCTGATTCTTCATCGCCGCCTATTCGTAGTTGGGGTGACGACGTCAGGGTGGTGTCGATTGGCGAGTCGCTGTCGTCGGACGGAAGTGGCGCAATCGCTTCTTCGTCGCTCGAATTCCAACGACGGCGATGGTAGGATGGAGGCAGCGGCGAGTGTTCGACGGATGTCTGGCCATGACTCGGTGAGTCGGGTCAAGTCATTGGCGCCGGCGTCGGGACTCTCCGGCGACCCGATCTGCCTGAGAGGTCGGGGATGGCGGCTGGTAGGAGCGGCGGCGACCTGGTGTTTTGGTGCTAGCGAACTATGGAGTAGGGTAAAGGATTGGTGTAGTTCATAACACTTTTATCCTTGTAGCAGTGGTACATGTGTTGTAACGGTGTCATTTTCATAATTAATATTTGTATTAATCTGTTTTGAGTAGGTAGCACCGTTACATTTGGATAGGGGCTGCTGTGAGTGATATGCTGGGTGTAGTTACGATATATAGATTCGTAGCACTGTTTCAAACCTTCGTAACAGTACTTTTTAAGTAATAGTAATGTTATTTTCATTGCTATTTTAAATAATTATTTAAAGGTTTTTAGTGGTTCAAAATAATCATATTATATATGATTTTGTACCTACTCGTTGTCCCGAATCCATTGGTGAGGTCAGTTTTGTCGTTTGACTTTCGGATGTTGAAAACAGTATGCGTTATTGCCTCGTTTTGCCTCGTTTTGCGTGTCGGGCCGAAAGGTATTATTTTATCGGTTTTCATGGTTTCTACCCGAGTTATTCTTTTGTGGTAGTTGTTGTCAAGGTGAATCTCATCCTAGATCGGTTGTTACCCTATGTCGAAATATATCTTGTTGTTCTATTCCGTTGAAATTTGATAACTACTGCCGTTGGAGCTCTTGATGCATATTTTGTTGATACATGTTGCCAGCATGATATTTTTATATGCATATTAGTTGAGAATGCTAGTATAGACGTTGCATGTCTCCTGCTATTGTTTATATATTTGATGCATACATGATGACATGACTACTAGCATTATATTAGTTGAGTTGTAGTAGATGAGTTGTTGACATATGCATAGTTGATCTACTTTTGGGCGATAGCCCTGGACACTGTTGATATATTGCCCAAGGTGTAGGGCAAGTGACACCGGTGATCACATATTTATCACACGGGTTGTGTGAACGGCGTCGAGGTGTTAGACGTCGGCGGACTACCATTTTTGGATAATCGCATCTCTAGCTGGAGCGGGCTTGAGGTGCCACTCTCGGGGTGCGAGAGTGCGGGGGAAACCCAATTTCCACTACGCTCTTGATTGGGTTTATGACACATACTCATATAGATGATAGTTGACATAGTCGGCATAGTTGACATAGTCGATTGGTATAGGTGCATCGAGTAGATGGTTGAATCATATCTTCCGTGTACACATGGCATCATAGCATCTTGTTGAAATCCTACTCAGCCTTCTGCTGATGTTTGTTGTTTTTGCTTCAGATTCCCAGGTATGACGACGTTATCTTATGGGGTAGCTAGAGTTTTGGAGGAGGAGGAGACGTCTTCCGCACAGTATTTAGTTTCTAATTTATTAGTTGAACTATGCACTTTTAGCTAGACTCTAGAATTCATTGTTCACTTTTGGACTGTTGAACTTTTATTATTATTTGGTTGGACATTTGATTGGAATCTGGTTGTAAATTTAAATTCAGTCCATTTTGATGTTGTTGTTCTGTTGCTAGTTGCGCTTCTCCTAGGCGAGGTCCCTTATATAGGGATAAACCTAGGCGGGGCGTAACAATGATGGAGTAAAAAAACCGAAAAACAGATCTTTCAACAGTTAGAGACATATGATGTATTTACTGTCACGTAAATATATTGATACCTGGACATTGTCATAAAGTTCAAATAATGGCACAGCAAGTAGCTTCAAGTTCTTTGGAACGGCAAAATAGTCTCTTTCCGTCAGGTGAACAATGAATAGTTTCTTACATTCCTGGAAATGGAAAATTTTAGGTTTAGATTCAACTTCTGCCACTAGTTTAAGTAAACTATTTCACTTCTACAATTGAAGTGAAACTTACCTTGGGCTTAGTTATATGAGGAGGGCAGTACGGGTACATTATTGTTTCAAAATTTGGTCTCCACCAGGTAGCAACACACTCCCCAATCTGCAAGTTGAAACAAGTATGTGATATCACAAATTACCATAATAAGAAGTTCACTACTTCAGCTCATATCAGAAACTCATCAAATGCATTTCGCTAATGCAGAGAAATAACAAACAGTGCCAGTAAAAACTGGAAAATAAAAGCTGGGATGACTTAAGCAAAGAAATAGTACCAGGAAAGATGATGTTTGACAATTAGACAAGAAGATGGAAAGGGGAACTCATAAAAAGCATCAACACCATAAAGTCAGGGTGGTTCGTATTATCATATAGGAAACAAATTGGAGAATAATTAGCTATTTGCCATATCTGAAAGCATTGTGTAAGTAGAGGATCAGGCAAGTTGCTGAGACTAGAACAGAACATATGGCTACATTGCTACGTTCATGCATTACATTTTATGTGATGAATGATTTGGTGCACTTGCATTATCCACAAATAGAAACAATAAGTTTGCATTATAAAATGTGATTCAGACTGAAAAATATTATGTAACGCAACTAGAAAGTAAATCTAGTAAATACAAGGAAATTTAGATTAGTCAAGTACCTGCCAATTTGGTTGAAAGGAAGGTGTACTTGCAGCAAGTTTGCTAGAAAGCTTTCGTTTCATACCATCTATTTCTGAGAGTTCAGTGGCATGGACACAGGATCCGATGTGTCAAAACTTTACATGAGTGATTTAACAAAACTAGCACAGAAAGAATAGGGCGAGCTAATGGGATTCACCAAAACTGGTGGAACCTACCATTTTCTCCAGGCTTCAGACGTCCACCAGGAAGTTTACAGAATGTATTCCCTATTTGCAATAGCAGTAAATGGGGATGATTGTGCTCCTGAACCTACAAGAAAGAGAATAACAGTCCCAAGTTCAATGAAAGGGAAAGTACAGTTCGGTCCAGTTTTTTTTTAATTTCAAATTGGTCTGACACAAAACATTGTTGTTATGACTTATGACTACTTCTGCGAGTCTTTCAAACACTACAACTAATATATATAGTGTAATTTCATGTCTTTTCTCGTTAATACTGAACGTTCCATGAAAAGATTTATCATTGATTTATTACTGGTCATCGACCACTTGCATTAATCTCAGTGATTTATTTGGACTTTGGCATCAGCCAAATGAATTACATATTGGCAAAATCAGAAACATGGTGATCAAAAAATGAAGATGATCATATTTGTGAAAGAAAATTTAATAGGGTGGTCAAAGAATGAAGGCCGTCATATTGTTATGGGCCTCACTTCTCCACCCCACCAGCACACATCAGCACCAATTGCCACATCACCAACAAGAGGCAAAGATGCGGTAAATAGAGGCTTCAATATTGAAGGACACAACCAATCCAAAAGATGCAACTTGAAAGCAAGTTAGCAACTTGGAAGTGTAGAATTTTCATTTGAACTCTATGTAATAAAGTCCCTTTCCATATAATTCTTCTATTGATACATTGACAGCATTTAATAGACTTTTCTTGAAACTTGATACAATGTATCCTATAAATGAAAGGAACGAAACTTGATACAATGTATCATGTAAATGAAAAGAGTGACAAGGAGAAACTAGACTTGGATTCTCAATTACAACTCTTCACTCCTCTATCAGCACCAATCCTCTATCAGCATTCAGCACCAATTGCCACATCACAAACAAGAGGTGAAGATGTGGCAGATGGAGGCTTCAATATTGAATGACACAACCAATCCAAAAGATGCAACTTGAAAGGAGCTTAGAAGTGTAGAATTTCCATTTGAACTCTATGTAATAAAGTTTCTTTTCATTTAATTCTTCCATTGATACATTGGCAGAATTTAATAGACTTTTCTTGAAATTTGATACAATGTATCTTTCATGCCCTCAAACTCGGGCCTACACCAAGGCTCATAACACATATCCATATGTTTTATCATTTAAATGAAAATTTGATGTGGTCTAATGTGCATTAATTAATGCGCATTAATATGCCACATCATCCATAGTGTATAGTTTAGTACTCCCTCCATTCCATAATAAGTGACTTTTTAGGCTTTGGCACATAGATTAAGAACACTATTTAATAGCCTAATTTTTAACATTTTTTTCTTTCTTTTTACTAAATTACCCATAGTGTGATCCTTAAATTTCATGCTTTTATTATTGTACTCCATTGATGGGAGAAACTTTTATTAGAGGTTAAAATTGATAAAAAAATAATTAATACTACATTGGAAATCTAAAGTGTCACTTAATATGGAATTTTAAAAAAACCCTAAAAAGTCACTTATTATGGAAGGGAGGGAGTAGTAGTTTTCTATCTACCTATCTAAGCTTCACGCCCTCAAACTCAGGCCTACACCAAGGCTCATAACACATTATATGTTTTATCATTTAAATGAAATTTGATTTGGACTAATGTGCATTAACTAATGCGCATTAATATGCCACATCATCCATAGTGTATAGTTTAGTAGATTTTAGTTCTATTAGTAATGCCATTTGTTAGTAGTGGCAATGAGTTACTCCCTCCGTTCCATAATAAGTGACTTTTTAGGGGTTTTTTAAAATTCCATATGAAGTGACACTTTAAACTTCCAATGTAGTATTAATTATTTTTTTACCAATTTTAACCTCTAATAAAAATTTCTCTCATCAATGGAGTACAATAATAAAAGCATGAGATTTAAGGATTACACTATAGGTAATTTATGTTAGGCTATTAAATAGTGTTCTTAATCTATGTGCCAAAGCTTAAAAAGTCACTTATTATGGAACGGATGGAGTATTATTTAGTTGTGTAATGGGTTGTTACAGAATGGGTGGGAATAGTTAGTTGTAGCAGGTCATCATTTTAGTGGTTTGGAACATTGTTAGGGATTATTATTTGGTTATTATTAGGTTGGGCTCATGGTTTGTTAATGGGTTGTTAGTAGGAGACTTCTAGAATTCTCCACGAGGGATAATTGAGCCTTTTAAGAAGATTGTAACTCTCTATATAAGAGAGTATTGTAATGAATGCAATTATCACTTTCTTCTAGTCTTCTAGTCTCTCTATTCTCTCTAATCTCTTCTATTCCAATACCAATCCTTCTACTCCTCTCTCATTATTTATCTATTCCCTAATCTTCCTATGCTCCTATTTCACTTTCTTCCTTTAAATCCTAGAACTCTATCAAATTAGCCTGATGCCAAACAAAATGTGAACAGTATAGTAGATTGTATATGTCCTAACCTCCTACAAACCTGAGATAACAAAAACAAAATATAATGAAAAGTTTACAAGATGTTAGTATGATAAGTAGATCTTTACCAGCAAAATTCCTTCAACACTTGTCCGCATACCTTCTTTCATATAGCTGAATCAAAAGAAACAAAAGCAGTTGAACAACCATAAATACTGCCAGAAGTGTGTTTCAAGGCAATCAGAATGACAAAATTGAGAGGTTTTATCAATATAAATTTAAGAACTTCTGATAAAAACCAACATAAGATTTCTTGGTATTATTGAACTACTATCTACCCACAAATTTCCCAATTATCCACAGTGACTTAATTGTGGTCTGCAATGGTACTTAGCTTGTAATACCCCAGTTTAGTACCACGTCGAGAGTATATTGAATGTTGTGGTGATTTATAAGGCTTGATGGATGTGCTACTATCATCTTCCGCTTAAGCATTTTAATTAGACCAATGGTTTTGATGGGCCAATTATCCCATCAAGCGGGTCGTAACAAATGGTATTCGAGCAGGACATAGTCCTAAGCATGGTGAGCAAACCTATGTGAGAAACGACTACCCAAGAGATGGGGTGGAGCCACTACTAGGTTAGGTCTCACATATCGTCGACTTGGGTGTGATTCTGGTTCTGTGTTAAATTCGAGTTGGATCTTGACGAGGACGTCAAGACATAAGTGGGGGAGATTGTAATACCTCATTTTAGTCTCACATTGTGGTGGTTTGTAAGGCTTGATGGTGTGCTACTATCAACTTCCGCTTAAGCATTTTAATTAGACCAATAGTTTGAGCATATGAAGTTGATGGGCCAGTTATCCCATCAAGCGGGTCCTAACATGGTTCAATACAAGAGAAGGAAGTTGCTCTTTAACACTATGCATCCCTGGTGGTGATCTACAAATATAAAGACTATCGTGGTAGAGTAACTGTGTTTTCACACTTGACAAATCAGCCAACATCTGCCCATTTAGATGCAGAGATATATACACCATAGGTCACACAGAATTGGGAGCTCACAAAAAAGGCATAGGCACTGGTCACTTTTGAGATAAGGTACTTCTCTTTTGTTGGAAACAAGAAAAAATAAGCTAAATCATGCAAAGTAGTAGTGACTACGACTTCAATGGTCCCCATCACCGACGAATATAATGGGTTCCAAAAAGAATGGAGAAAGTTTGCATAGAGAATGTATTGAATAACAATCTTGATGAATTACTACTGCTCAATGTAAAGGTAAATAACTGTCTATACTCTGACAATAATGATCTCAATAAGAAATATTAGGGAAAACATAATGGGGACTAATGCAACTTCATGAAAAAGATAGCATTCAAACTATTCTATTATTACAAAAAAAAATTCTACAGCAATCTACTAGTTATAAAGCTATTTACAACTCCCCTCAGACTTGTTTTAATCCACCTATGATTACAAATGCTATTATAAAGATGCAACCTCTGAAGTAGACCACATATATCACCAAAAAAGGAGCATATTAGCCTCCAACTCGAACCATGACACGAGGGTAACAAGAAAACCCTACTGGCATGAGCTGCAGAAACTTGACCTGAGAACGGAAGCTATGCGCCACTCGTTCACATCGGCATGAGAGGGTTTGTGTTTTCATTTCAGAAAACAAAAATCCCATTTCAAGACTGTCTATCACCTCGAGATCCGCTGTTTCTCGCAATCATGAATGAGGATAGAAGGCGCATTAACCGCGAATCAAATTAGTACTGCCGTTCAATACGAAGAAAGCGATGGAAGTACAAAATGTAGGTCTATTTGGAGCAGAGAACGGCGAGGGGTTACAAACGGGGATGGAGGTGGACTTACTTGATCTTCATGCGAGCAAGGCGATCGGCCACGGAAGTGTCCTTCTCCATCTTGGGCTCCTTTGCCCCGAAGGTGTAGTTCGATAGCGGGTACGTGTTGACTACCGTGGAGCTCACCATGACTCCTCTTCTTCCTCCTCCACTGCCGTCGATCTCTCTACGCGCAGCGTCAGTCAACCAGCGGCGGAAGGGAAGCACGGGACACACGAACTTATAAAGAGTTCACTTCTAAGTTCTAACTTCAGGTATGGAATGATAACGGATCGGGTTTTAGAATATCCACACTCATGTTAAGTGTCATTTTCAATGCGGATCCGCTTTAGGTAAATGTTGTTTGTGTTTATTAACTATAGCTGCTTCGCAATAAGATATGATATTGTTCTTGTTTGGACTCGGGGTGATGTAGTCTGAAAATTGAAAGTAAAAAAAGAATCGATATGAGAGGAATGAAAATTGAAATCTAGATATACCTAAGGAGAATCGTGTATGTATATAGTGCAGGATGGAGAATGTTTGATGATAATATCTTTCGGTAATCTCTTATGGATGTGCTCAGAATGGATCAAGATTGATCCCGAAGATGTTAGATTCATGAATGATAGATATCTCGTAATTAATGATGACGTAAGTGTTTTTGTATGGATGAGTGGAGCTCCCAAACTGAGTAGTGTTTGGCTTAACTTGAGTCTGGTTCATGAGTGTGAGCACTTCTGAGCCTAATTCGGGCGGGCTCAAAGTGTTTATCCAGTCCAGATACGATAACAAATAAAAGAGAATATTTAAAAATACTTTTTTTGTATAATATAAATTGAATATAATATTAATTTTCTTTTCTTTTAATATATATAATAAACAAATAGTAGATCACACACCAATTAGGGGTGTAATCGAGTCGAGCCGATGTGCTTGAGCTTGGCTCATTTAAGAAATGTTGAGCTCGAGCTCGATCGAGCTTCGATCTCTAGGCTCAAGTTTGGCTCGAGTTATACTCGAGCAACTTGAGCTCGACTCGTTTAGGCTCGTTTATTTTTTTCAAGCTTGATTAAGCTTGACTTGACTCGGATTTATGAATTATAAAAGTCCGACCCAATCTGAAATATTAGTATTTATATAATTATATATAAAATATATGGAGCTCAATTAGGATCACGAGCTGCTCTAGCCGGGTATCGGTTAGCTCAAGCTTATCTTGCTCATTTGTAAAGCTCAGCTCAAGCTCGATAAGATCGAGTCAAGTTCGAGTTTTCATCGAGTCGATCCCAAATAGCTCACGAGTTACTCGACTCACTTGCGCCCACCACACCACACAAGCATAGAATTATGTTGTTTTTGATCGATGTAGGGGTGAGCATCGATCAATTTGGTAAATTAACCGAATCAATCGATCAGTTAACCGAACTAAAATATAGCACATTTTATTAACCATTTTTCGAACCAAAATTTTCGGTTAACCGACCTAATTAACCGAAAAAATTCGATTCATCGATTGAAATCACATATATATATACTATATCATTAAAATAATTACTTAACCAATGTAACAAATAATACTATATAACACATATATATATTTTATACTTAATTTTTAATTCGGTTAATTCGGTAAATTAATCGAACCGGAAACCGAAAACTAAAATTTTAGAAAAATATTAACCGAAAACCGAACCGAAATTGATTTGGTCAATTCGGTTCAGTTAAATCGATTTCGGTTCAGTTGATTTAAGTTCAGTTGAATCGAAAAATTACGCTCACCCCTGGATCGAGGACTGCAAAAATTATACAGCCATTAATCATAGCATACCAGCTCAAAACTGCATATCCTTTTCGCATAATATTGTCTTGATACTTGATTCATCCCAAGTCAATGGTGTTTGGATTGGGCAGAACCGAGATCATAACCAGTGGGCATGAATCCAACGGCTCCTGCTCCTCTTCCCAAAAGGCCAAACAGAGAAGACACCGCCATTAGACTCCAGAGAGAGAGAAAGAGTGTGAGTGTCAATGCACTTGCCAGATGGGAAAGCCGGTTCGAAGCCCGGTTTGATGGATTCCCCCAAAACCTTGGTCCAACGGTGCGAAACATGGGACTGAAGCCCACTGGATTCCCACTCTCCTAGATCGCTGCCTCTCTCGCCTCTCTTTATATATGTAGACCTCTCCTTGACCACGCCTCACCAGCTCCTCCTCCTCCGGCCATGGACGTGTACATCTCGGAGGAGTACGTCGTGAGCCGCCGAAGGGAGAAGATGGCCGCGGCCGCGAAGAAGACGAGCTCTGGGGAGGTGGAGGAGAAGAAGAAGAAGACGAAGATGATGAAGAGGAGATCGCCTCGGAGCTCTGCCGTGGGTGTCTTCAAGAACAGTGGTGCTTTGGGAGGAGATGGATGGGGAGAGGAGATTGTTTTTAATTGCTTCTCTGCGTAGTTACTGATCTGTTCATTTTGATGCTTCTTCCTGTTCTTGGGAATGATCAGTTGATGCTGCTAACCACGTATGATTGTTTTTTGTATCTAAAATGCTAGAATAATTTGGTCATCTAATGTTTGATGATTTCGAGCAAAAGAAAGTAGAAATCTGGAGAGCCAATGCATCAGGAATAGCAGTGTTTGAAGGTCAACTTAATTGACTTCTGTTTCCTCTGTAGCCACCTGCTATATTTGAAGAACAGTGCATGTCAAGCAACCCGGTTCTTGAACCGGAGTGTAGGGATGTCAAGTTTTGGTTCAATTTAAGAATAGAAAACAAAAATCAATTCCAGTATAGTTTGATTTTATTTTATTTTATTTTATTTGCAAATTTTATAGTTTGGTTTAGTTTATAAACTATTTTAGCACGTAGTACAAAATTGGTAATAATTTTGCAAATTTTATTAACGGATTGCGGGATTGTCCCGGGTTGTCGATGCATTGGATGAATTGTCTTGGGTTGTTCTAGATTGTCGACATCCAAAGCATAGTATATTATGTTTGTTTGTTTTTGTTGGCATATGGATACGTTATTTTTGGATTATCCCGGATTGGTGGTATCTAAAGAAGTTGTTAAAACAGACATATTTTCCATCGTACGTATGGGATATACATGGGGATATTTCTTTTTTTCTTGACTAAATTTTGTAAGTTCATCAAGATGATCATTTTTTAAAAGATTTTTTTCAATTTGGGTCATAAATAGTAGTCCATTGGAATTATTAACATTCATTTTTTTTACCCAAAAACAGAAAACTACTTTAAATTATCGAACAAAATCTGAACTATAACAGTCCCTTACAATAATGTTTTGGAGCTCCCGGAGGTCTCACATGAGACCAAACTTGCGAGACACCATTCAAGCGATCAAAATTTGCAACCCAATAGGTTGCTTTATTACATTGCTTAAAGATAAAATTGAAGCAAACGTTATTACAAGCTAACAAGAATGAAGAGATATCATCGAAATCAGCTTGTACGCGCCAATCCGAACAGCTCTTTTGCTTCAAGGATTCCACAAGAGTTTTGGAATTAGACTCGATGATAGCATGATAGTATCTTTCCTGCATTACAACTAATAAGGATTGTCTAATTGCAAGTGTTTTAGCATGTAAGGCAAATTTAGCATTGACTAATAAACATTCAGCATAAATAGCATTACCCGTATGATTCCTGACAATAATGCCCACTGCAGAAGAATCGATAGTAAATGAAGCATCACAGTTTATTTTTATGTAATCTAAGAGAGGAGACATCCATTTACATATGATTGAATTTCTATCTTTAGCTTTGCCCTCTGATTTTAAGTTTAAATCGAGCAAGCCGGCATACGAGATTATTTTTCTCACTAAGCAGGAGGAGGAAAGCTACCTCGTCTAATGCAATCTCTCATTTCTCCCAAACCAAATGAACCACCATGAAACGATAATTAATTTTTTTATCGAGCAACGAATTGAATCATCACTCAAGATAAGAAGATTGCTACCAAGTATCCATGTTTGTCTATCTGGCAGCATGATTCTAAAATAAGATTGTAAATCATTCCAAATTTTAATAGAAAAGGGGCAATGGCAAAACAAATGTTCAAAATTTTCATCAACAGTTTGGCAGAATATACATAAATTATTAGAAGCCAATTTTAAATCATAAAGTCTAGTTTTTGTAAGCAGTCGGCCATGCATCAATTTTCATAGAAAAACCTTTATTTTGTTAGGAACTTTTAAAGACCAAATAGCTAACCAGTTAAGAGAAGTATCAGAATTTACAGAATCATGCTTGAGGAGGAAGGAGTAGGCTGAAGCAGTGGTAACGTTTCCTTCCCTATTTTCTGTCCAAATTATTTTATCCTCATAGGGTGTTAAAGGAAGCTCAATCATCAAAATGGATGCACCCAGCTCATGAGAAAACATAGTGTCACATAAATCATAATTCCAATGCTGATCTGTAATAAGGCAGCTGACAGTCATATCAGGATTAATTAAATCCACATTGATGAATGTGGGTTTTATGCAAAAGGGGAGATCTAAAGCCCATGAGTCATTCAAGACAGAGGTAATACCTGATCTAATGATATGATGGAAACCAAGGTTAAGTTTCTTAAAGGCCTTAACAAAGAGTTTCCAAGATCAGGAAGAGGAGGCAAGGGCAGTGGCCTTACTGGCAGTTAGCAAGGGGTATTTATGCTTCACAAGCTGAAGCCACATGTTATCCTTGTTATTTAAATAGGCTGCCACTCTTTTGGCATTGAGGGAAAGGCTTTGGATATATGTATTGTGAACTCCAAGGCCACCATTGGTTTTAGGGGTTGTAATTTGATCCCATGAAGTAAGGTGAAACTTTTTATGCTCAGTGGTGGAACCCCAGAAGAAGTTGCTGATTATACTATTTATTTTGTTCACGATTTTCTTGGGTAACCAAGAAACAAAAATAGTATGGAGGGGTATAGAGGTGAGGATTGAGTTAATCAAAGTGAGCTTACCAGCTTGGGATAGGTAATTTGATTGTCATGATCCAAGTCTAGTGTTAATTGATTTGAGAAGGTAATCATAGGCATTAGGAGGACGACACTTTGGAGAGATCTTAGTGCCCAAGTATTTGAAGGGAAATGAACCTTCAGGCATACCAAGCTTTTGGCAGATAGAGAGCTTGATGTGAGAAAAGGTATTGTTTGGGAAGTAGATCGCAGATTTTAAAGGATTAACACTCTGTCCAGTTAAGCTATGATAGTGCTCAAAAATATTTTTAATTGCATTGAGGCTTTTATCATTTGCTTTGAGCATAAGGAGGATGTCATCTGCAAAGAGGAGATGACTAATTTTGAAGGATTGCTTGATGATTAAGGGGTAAAATCCTTATTGTTGACAACTATATTTATTAGAAGGGTGAGGGTTTGGGCCACTATAATGTATAGGAAATGAGAGATAAGATCTCCTTGTCTAACACCCTTATTGGTTTGAAAGAAACTAGAGAGTTTGCCATTGGCAAGGCATGAAAAGGAGACAGTGGATAAGTAGGAGTGGATTCATTTAATGAAGATGAGGGGAAGTTGCAAGCTTCTAGGACAGTGTAGATTACTTGCCAAGACACAGAGTCAAAGGCCTTAGCAAGATCAAGTTTGATCATGATGTAGGGGTGCTTTCCTTTGGATTTAAAAATTGAGTGGGCAGCTTCTTGGGCAATGAGGACATTCTCATGAATACTTCTGCCCTTAATAAAGGCAGACTGCTTTTTGAAGATGATTATGGAAAGGGTTTCCTTAAGTCTATTGGCGAGCAATTTGGATATGATACGATAGTTTAGGTTACATAGGGAGATGGGCATGTAGTCCTTAACCCTTGATGGATTACTGACTTTAGGAATGAAAGTTAGGACATTTTGATTCCATGAAAAGGGGAGGTAAGATGTATTTTGAAAGTTAGTTATGCAGTCAAAAAAATATTGTTCAATAATGGGCCAATAGCTTTTATAAAACTCTGTTGTAAAACCATCAACCCCATGGCTTTTTCCATTTGTCATAGTCTTAACAGTAGACCATAGTTCCTCTTTTGTGAAGGACTTGATGATATTTTTCTTCGTAGAGGTAGGGATAGTGGGAAACACAGGCCATAGCTGAATGGAGAATGAGTTTGGATTATTTGGTTGCCAAAGATCTTGATAATATTTGGCAAAAGTTTGAAGAGTGGAATTGTCATTAGTGAGAATGTTTCCATTGTCATCAATAAGATTGGTTATGAGGTTGGTTCTTCTCCTAGATGTGACAATTCTGTGAAAGAATGTTGTGTTTTTGTCACCATTTAGGAGTCATTTGATTTTGGCTTTAGCCTACCATTTGAGACTTATTTATCTTTGGAGGACATGAATTTTGTTATAAAAGGATATGAGGTTTGTTTCTTCAGAGCAGGAAAGACTTGAATTAGCTTCCTTATATTCAAGTCTAGTACACTCAGCCTTAGTTGTTTTGAGAGTTATCTCTAGGTTCCCAAGTTATTTTTTGTTCCAATTTGAGAGGACTTTTCTGATGGAGTTTAATTGAGTGATAAATTTATTTTGGGGAATAGGGAGAAGAGTGGGGGATGACCAGGCTGATTGAATTGTGTTTCTGGTGTCAGAGTATTCGATCCAAAAGTTTTAGAACTTGAAAAAATTGCTTTTAGAGTTGATTTTAGGATTGATCTAAATCAAGAGAAGACAACATTCATTTCTATTGACCAAAGGGTTATAATCTAGATAATCTTATAAATATTGATGATAATAAATAAGTAATTAATGTTACTTTAAGATTTCAACATTGAAATAGTGAATTTTGATCTAAATATATTATTTTTATATTGATAAATTATTTTCAACTATATACTATAACTAATATCAATATATTTTAAAAATATGAAGTAAAATCAAATTTTACTGTGTGTAAATAAGGAGCTCTTTTGTTTAATAAACCCTATCAATTAGAGCAAATGAATATGAATTGCTTGTCTCTAAACCATTACCAATAATCTCAATAAAACCATCCTTCCCCTCATATCAATAACTAAATATATGGAAATTTTTCATTACAAGGTAACCAATGAATTCAAGACATGTCTTGTCTCCTCTTAAGTCTTAACTAGTGGAAGTAAATATATGGAAAATTTTCATTACTAAAAACTTACTATTCAACTTCCACGGTGCACCAAAAATACAAAAATTCCTATGAAATAAAGTTTTTCTTAAAACATATACATAGATATTTATAACACAAACATAACAAAGTGATCGCGTGGCCTAATGGATAAGGCGCTCGCCTCCGGAGCGGGAGATTGTGGGTTCGAGTCCCACCGTGATCGCTAATAATTTGCATTTTTTTTTTGAGCCTAAGAGATTAATTGGATTATTAAGTTAATTAATATCCGTAAAACTAGTTTAAAAGCTTGTGATGTGGGTGATTCCAACACGTCACCTCTTGAGCTAATTACACACTCAACTTCCAATCGAATGCCTTCTACATGCCATATAGGCTTCAATCTATCTTACTTTTTTCTTCAATTTTAATGGAGAATTCAGAATGAACTAGGTGGAGAATCCACATGTGACATGTGACCCAATTATCACGAGCCATTTATTTTGTTCGAAAGAATTCGTGCGACACCTTTGCATCTCGTGCAAGGGATAAGCCTATCATCCCGAATTGAGCTTTCCGACTTAACATCGCGGAGAATGTGTTGGTCTATGTACCAACCACATGCTTTATATATGTGCTTCCAAAATATCATGTTGGTCGAATGATATTGAATGCATAAAGTAAAATAATAATTACAAGACTATGAACGCAAAAAAAAAATATAAAATCGAGTGTAGGACGAGCTACGCAAGTTGTCTTAAGTGAAGATCGACTGATCGCACGCCCATATGGGCAGCTCGTTCGTCTCCGCCCAAGGCAAATGCTTTATTTGTCAATGCTCTCCTACATTATACATGAGACACATAATCTTCAAGTGTCACCCTCAAGGTTCCCAAAAGCACGACGAGCATGGCAAAAACGTGGCTATGCGAGATGATGATTTTTCATAGCCACGGTCATGACGAATGTAGGAAAACTGCTCCGCTTAGTCGTAGCGCACGTACCAAGCGTTAAATGACATCAAAATGCATCCAACTCGTATCGTGGGCCCTCGGAGATCGCACAAGAGATTTTACAAGTACGAACTATAATAAAAGCCAAAATTACAAGGACGCGAAAATATATTTACAAACATGAAAATATTTCGTCATGATTCGTCGTTGCTTGGGCATATCGAAAAGTTCCGATGCTCAAGTGGACCTACTCCATCCGTACTAAAAGTCTCATTTTTTAGATTTGACCAATCTTAAATTAATCTCCTTAGAAAAATTAACAAGTCATTATATATATAATTATTCAATGCCGGTGGCTTCAACATGTTTTATTCTTTAATCACGGAGACTTAATGCAAAAAAAAAAACCCCGGAGATTTAATGCAGAGTTCTAATTCTATACGGCAACGCAGCGTCCTTAAATTCGAATCGACCCTGATCCGGTTCAGCAGCACGTTTGACCGATTCAATTAAGTTCGATAATTGAACATAATGAATAAACGATTTTCCGACGGAGGGAATAAGAAATATTTTTATTCCGAAAAGTAAAATTTTTATTCATTTTTTTTCTAAATTAGAAAATAAATATTCATATATTCAGATAATCCTCCGCAGATCATTTTCAATTAGTTCGGTCAATTTTACACATATTCGAGATATTCATTCTAAATTCACAATAAAATTATAAAAAATTATTTTTTATAGGTAAATCACTTTCATAAATTATATTGGCAAAATAATTTTTTTAAAGTTGAAAAAAAAAATCATCATTTTTAACTGGTTCAGCCAATTTTAAATAGGTTCGAGAAATCCATCCTAAATTCACAATAAAATCACAAAAAATCTATTATTCATAGGTAAATCACTTCCATAACTTGTATCAGCAAAATAATTTATTTAGAGTTGAAAATCAATTTTTTTCACTATTTTCAATTGGTTCGGTCAATTTTCAACTGGTTCGACCAATTTTAAGCTGGTTCGATCAATTTTAAACCAGTTGAAAATGATGAAAAAAAATTGATTTTCAACTAACAAATTTATTTTGCTGATATAAGTTATGGAAATGATTTACCTATGAATAATAGTTTTTTTTATGATTTTATTATGAATTTAGGATGAATTTTCCGAACATGTTTAAAATTGGGCAAACTAGTTGAAAATGATTTGCGGAGGATAATATGGTTATATGAGTATTACTTTTTGATTTAGGAAAAAAATGAATAAGGATTTTACTTTTGAGAATAAAAACATGTTTTATTCTCTTCTAAGGAAACCCTGTAATGAATCGGGGAACCACCTTTTCTTTGAATGCCAGACAATTTTAGAGGGTTGGCACGAGTTTCTCGGGAAGCTCAGAATGATTAGATTCATGGCGTTACCGACTTCCACCATTGAGGAGGATGAGTGGAATAAAAAAAGGGCTTCGATATATGTTGTTGGAGTGTATGTGCTGTCCGAAATAACTACATCTTTAATGGAAAACTCGACAAAGTGGAAAAGGGCAGTTAATCTGGGGTTTAGCTTCTGGACCCGTCTTTATGGGGGTTGATACGGGGGCGCCTAGCCTTTTCGCACTATTTTTCTCTCATTTTTTTTCTTTCTTTTCTATTTTTGGGCTTGTTAGGTTGTTTCTTCGACTTTTTGGATGATATCGTTCGGTTATTGACGGGGCAGCGGGATACACCGTAGCCCCGATAGGCTTGTACATTTTAATTCTATAAAATGCATTGTGTGGCTTTTGCCTAAAAAAAAACCTAATTTTTTGGGCAAGACCGGATTGAATCATCGAACCGGTCCGCATTAACCGGTCCGATTCCTTCCGATCTGCTCGGCGGAATATGGATTGAACCAACGGTGCTCATCCGGACGAGAAATCTCCATACGAAACTGAAAGGTTTGGAATTCAGACGATGAAGCCATGGCCGAGCGAGTCGTGCGGATCAGACGATCAAGAGCAGCTCGTGGAAGCGTCGCCAGTGGTGATCAGCAAAGCCAAGAGCAGTGTGTTGACTGCGTCATGGTCGTCGGCGACGAAAGGCGTCGCAGTCGTCTTCCTCGCGCTCTTCGCACTCGTCTTCTTTACATCCGTGCGTTGGATCGACGGCGTCGTGAGTGAATTCTCAGCCTTGTTAATTTGCTGCTGCTCTTTTTTTTTTTCTCTCTCTCTCTATATATATTATATATATATTTCCTCTGCAGAATAATGCTTGTGTTTGCGGATTCCAAATGCATGATCTATCATCAGATGAATCTTGGTAGCAAATTCTTTGCCTTTTTTGTGTGTTTCGAATTGTTTTCGAAGCAATCGTAATTGCTAGAGGGGAGAAAAGTTCGATGTAATTTGACGGTGGACATGGGAAAAAATATCTATTGTGGCATGCTCCATATATTGAATCATATATGGAGAATCTATTGTGCCATGCTCCATATATTGAATCATATATGAAAAAATATCTATTGTGCCATGCTTCCATATATATTTCCTCTTTTGCTTGTATCATTAATATTTTTAATATTGAATCTAGAATCATTAATATTGAACCTAAAATGAAAATGCTAGATTCACTCGTTTGCCATGCAAATTTATTTTTGCTTTAGGTTTCGTCTGAATTATACTAAATTTAATTTTACTAAGATTAAATTCTTTTTTATAAATAGCTCCATGAAAATTATAAGGAGCCTGACTAGGTAGAAGTTGCACTCGTTCACGTGCATCTTTGTGATAAAAGTAAAAGCAGAGCCACTAATTTGCACGATTCTAATGGAAGGACTTGTCAATGACTCAATTTTGCACCAGTTTTTTCCTCGAGCCATCGGCTCAATTCGATCGCAGCCAAGTCAACTCTAACGAACAAGAAGAAGATGCAAATTGAAATGCTTCCTGCGATAATTAACACTTGATTTCTTGATCTGTAGCCTCTCGCATTGACGAAGTCAGGGAGTGCACAAGCTCTCGAATCCAACTCTCCGGTCACTTTAACTTGCGGCGGCAACAAAAGCACATGCCGAGCATCGACGACATCTCGGCCTCCTTCTCCTTCCCTCGACGACGTTGCCTCGCCATCACCTTCTTCTTGCCCGGACTACTTCCGGTGGATGCACGAAGACCTCCGGCCGTGGGAGTCGGCCGGCATCACCAGGGAGCTGGTGAGCGGCGCCCGCAGGTTCGCCACGTTCCGCCTGGTGATCCTCGGCGGCCGCGTCTACGTCGAGAAGTACCGCCCGGCGTTCCAGACGCGGGACGTGTTCACCCTGTGGGGAATCCTCCAGCTCGTCAGCCGGTACCCCGGCCGCGTCCCGGACCTCGACCTCATGTTCAACTGCGACGACACGCCTGTCGTCAAGTCGGCGGCCTACAGCTCGTCGCCGCCCCCGCTGGTCTTCCGCTACTGCAAGAATGACGAGACCCTGGACATCGTCTTCCCCGACTGGACATTCTGGGGTTGGTAATATAACCAATTAATTAATTCCACCAAATTTAATATATTATGATGCATGTTAATTATTAGTTAATTAATTAGTTAATTAATTAATGGAAATAAGGTCGGAGATCAATCTAAAGCCATGGGAGAGAATGACAGAGGAGCTGAAGAAGGGAAACGAGAGGGTGAAATGGAGGAAGAGGAAGCCATTTGCATACTGGAAGGGGAATCCATGGGTTTCTGACAGCAGAAGGGATCTCATCAAGTGTAATGTCTCCAAACAACAAGATTGGAATGCTCGTCTCTTCGCACAGGTATTTGATCTAAATCCAACGTAAGAATGAAAATGAATGATTTATAGGTGATTTGATCTCCCCCTTCTTGCAGAATTGGGATAGTGAGGCCAGAGGAGGGTTTAAGAACTCAGATATGGCTGCTCAATGCGATTACAGGTTGCTTATTCTCTGCTTAATTTCTACCAATCATGAAACTTTCATGAGATTGATTCAATGATTAATGGCAGATACAAGATTTATGTTGAGGGGAGAGCATGGTCGGTGAGCCAGAAGTACATCTTAGCATGCAACTCGCCTGCACTCTTCGTCACCACCCACTTCCATGACTTCTTCTCCAGAGGTCTGGTGCCGGGACTGCACTACTGGCCCATAAAGGAGCACAGCAAGTGCAGGTCCATCAAATTTGCTGTTGATTGGGGCAACAAGCACCAAAAGGAAGTAAGCATTTAATTCTACTCCATGGAATGTTGATGAACAATTGATTCCGAACGCCTTGGATTTTGACAGGCAGAAGAGATGGGGAAGGCAGGCAGCAGATTCGTGCAGGAAGAGCTCAAGATGGAACGTGTCTATGACTACATGCTGCACTTGCTGATTCAATACGCCAAGCTTTTGAAGTACAAGCCTTCGATTCCTGAGAAATCCACCGAGCTCTGCTCGGAGTCCATGGCTTGCCCTGCCACTGGAGTCGCCAAGAAGTTCTTGATGGAGTCGATGGTGCAGTCGACGCGTGCAGCAGAGCCCTGCGAACTGCCTCCGCCGTTCGAAGCAGCGGAGCTCCGCGGGATGCTGGAGAGGAAGGCTGATGCGATCAAGCAAGTGGAGTTGTGGGAGAAGAAGGGTTGAGGAAGAAGAGGGGTTTGAGTGCTCAGTATATATATGAGCCCTACTAACTGTAGTTACTAGATATTTAACAATCTTTTTTCTTTTCTTTTTTAGAATATATTTTATCAAAGAATTGTAGAAGTGAGTTTGAAGATTTTAAAATCAAAATCATTGTAGAAGGGATTTGTTACCAGTTATTCAGTTTCAATGGTTTTATTTTGATCTTAATTTGTACTTAAATTTGTATGTATCATGATGGTTTTCACTGATATAATCACTCACTGTATCTTGTGTTTAACTTTTTTTTTTTTTCCTTTCCTTATTTCATTGTGTATTAAAATTGTCTTGTAAAGGAAATAGGGAGGAACACTACGGACATCAATCCTTCCCAGAATCCATAAAAATAAGATTTTTTTTAAGGAAAGGTGAGGCGAGAACGCCACACAAATTCATTTCACGAGAGAAGAAATGACGATACAGGAGATATAGAGGGGTCTCCAAAGGAGACCGAGAGAGTACAAGAGAGAGGGGAAGATAGCGGTGGCAGAGCCGCCCAAGCGACTCAACGAGGCAAGTTAGAATATCATGTTCAAATTAGACCGGCAAATCCCTGGTGCGATGGGACCAACTAACATGCCCTCGCAAGGAGGGAGGGCTCGATATCCTAGACCTCCACGCTCATAATCGCGCCCGTCTTGGCGCCCGGATTTGGAAGATCATTCAGAGTTCAGATTTATGCTGGGTACAGATTATGGTTCGATTATATGGAAACTATCGCTCTTGGATCGGCTCATCATTCATTAGGAGAGCCTCTCCTATTTGGCGTGATTTGATTCCTTTCCTAGCCGTGATCAGAATGGGTATTTCCATTGAAGTTGGGGCTGGTCAGCGAGTGAATTTATGGACAGACCCATGGCTGGATGGATGCAGCCCGATGACTTAATTCCCCACCTTATTTTCCTTCTCCACAAACCAACAGTGCACTATATCTGAAGCCAGGAACACAAACGAAGATGGTACTTTTGTCGGTTGGAACTTATCTTTCTCTTGTCCTGTAGAGGCGGAGGTATTATCCGACTTTGTTTCTAATTTAAATCGGCTATGCTTATCGTCGGGAGATGATTTAATTGGTTGGAGATGGTCATCTGATGGGTCTTTTTCTACTAGCAGTTTATATCGTATCCTCTCCTTCCGCGGGATCACTTCCTCCACATCCGATATTCTATGGAGACTTAAACTTCCACCAAAAATATCCATTTTCGGGTGGCTATGGATGCGAAACAGGCTGCTGACCCGTGACCGTATTGCCAAATGGGGTGTTATATCGGACGAAGACTGCCCTCTTTGCTCCGGGAACAAAGAATCACACATTCATCTCTTCTCTGAATGCTCTTACTCTTCAATCGGATGGGTTTCTTTCCTTTCGGGTCTGCACATTTCATTCTTCCAGATCTTATCATCCGCTCGTTGCACATCCTCCTTCTCGGGTTCAGCTCTCTTCCGAGATAGAACGAGGTTGACTATAATATGGTGTTGGTTCATTTGGTACGAATGTAATTCTCGGATATTCAATGGAAAAAGCTCCCCTCCCCAAGCGTTGGCTGCTGCGGCCGCGAGTTATCTTGATTGTTGTAATAAATGTTTATCTTCATGGTGTTCTATATAGGCCTATGGTCATATTATATCTTTCGATTTTACATTTATATTTTCTCTCTCCCTCCCTCTCACCTGTAATCTTTTTAATTCTCTTGAATAAGATTCAATGTATTCGTAGTTCAAAAAAAAATTTGTTCAAATTAGACCTTTACAAATTGGATAGCCTGGTCTAGTAGGAATCCACATAGAGAACTAAATCGGGGATAGAAGGGTCTTGATCGTCGAAGACGAAAGCGTTTCTAGCCCGCTAGAGGAGCCAACACCAAACAAGGGCCATCATTCTAAAAGAGTTATTTTTGATCACGAAGTCCACTCGGAACAAAGGGTAAAGTGCTCATTGCGACCCCGCAGCGTGAGTAGAAAGACCGCCATCCCTTTATCACACATTCGTGAAAAAGGTGAACTATGGTTTCAACTTCTTGCAGAAGGGGCAGGAGATGTCATCCAAGGTGAACTATGGTTTCAACTTCTTGCAGAAGGGGCAGGAGATGTCATCCAATGAGAGCCTGACCTTAGGACGGGCAGTCTTCGTTTGAGAAGGATACACATGTGAATGCACATTTTGAGCGAGCATTTCAGCCTGCGCATGAGTACAACAGTCTTGCTAAATACACATCGTTCCTTCAGGCTTCAGCAATCGATAAAGTGAAGCCGTTGAAAAGGTCCAGGAGCTGGTCCATCTCCATTTGAGCGAGTACGTGCACAAAAGTAATATTGCTTTGTGCATTGGGCCACCTTTTTCTTTATTAAGATTGTCATGTAATAACACTTGCTTTGTTGATAAACAAATCTCTTTACCCTAAACTAATTATCTTTTCAGGGAAAAATCAGTTCTTTTTTACCAACTCAAGAAACCAAGCAAAGGAAATAAACACCAGTCACCAAGATAGCTGAAGATTCATGGATATATTTTTTATTCATGACAATAGTCTACGTACGTAGATTATGCATTAGATTCACAAAGGTTGCACAGTAATGTCAGATTCACATACCTGCGGTAGAGAGTATCTATCAAGCTCAGCTAACAGAAAATAACATGTGACCGAACATGTCCGTGCAGAAATCTTGTTCGCATAGGAAACCAATTCGGATTACCAAACGCATGCAATTATTGGCCAATTGTAGGCTGCACTGTTGACTTTCAACGACTACAAAGTCTACCAGCCTCGGAGCAATGCATCGCAGGAGAGAGGAGCACGGCGGCATCAGCCCTCCTCCCCATCTCAAGTCCCAAGTCCCCAAGTCCACATCTTTACTGTTGTGATGGTACAATAATCTTGCTCTCCCTTTCTTCTTCTTCAGCTGCTTCTGCTGCTGCTGCTGCTGCTTTTAGATCCAGCTGTGGACTGCAGTGAGATGGCGATGCGGGCGCGCTTGGGGAGGCTGTGGAACGGTGGATCTCGCGAGAGGGATACGTCTCTCGAGAGCAAGGAGAAGAGCGCGCCGGCGGCGAGGCATTCCTCGATAAGGCTGGTCGTCGGCGTCATGATTGCCCTCTTTGTGCTCGTCTTCTTCATGTCTAACAGCACGGTGAGTCTCCGCTGGATCTGGAACTTAGATCGATTTGAGTGCTTAATCTGGTGGATGTAGCCAAACTAGGGTTTTGTGGAAACCCAATTTTGTAGCATATCACTCACTTGGATTGCGATCCATTTGAGGCATTTTCCCGAACATTGGAGGCTGAGGGTTTTCGATGAGTTAATTTTGTCCATCTCACCATCAAATCTTTAGCTCCAAAGTAATAGTCCATTGAGTTTAATGCAAGTAATGACTGATGCTTCTCTATGAATGGTTTATAAGGTGAATTAAATGGACGCTTTCTCAGATTTCAATTATAGGGATTTGATTCAGTAATGCTAGATAGTTTTTTTTTTTGTAAATACTATCTAGATCTTGAACTCTGATCAAAGGTTCATGTCACAAGGCATTATTTAGTTTCATTTGTCGCTCCATCTATCGAATTCCACTATGCATTGATGTTAGCCTAAAGCAATCATGGTGATGATACTTAAAAGGCGAATTATAAGTTCATATTGATAGCTTCGACATAGCTCACTTTTTGGTTTGCATTTGCAGTCTTTCAGCTGGAGTGAACCAGGAGTTGATCCACAGTCTCTCGGAAAACAGTCTTCCAAATCACAAACTGTTCCTACTAGTAATACACAGACCTCCGGAGAACAACCAATTCGTACTAGGAATACCCAGACCTCTGAAGAACAACCAATTCGTACTAGTAATCTACAACCCTCCAAAGCAGAACCAATACCTATTACATTAACTTGCCCAAACCAGATAGCACCCACTTGCGGAAAATCTTCCACTCTAAGTTCTACTCTCTCCCTCAACACTCCCCAGAATTCCCCTACCTGCCCTGAATACTTCCGATGGATTCATGAGGACTTGCTTCCTTGGAAGTCTGCAGGAATCACAAAGGAGTTAGTTGAAAGTGCCCAAAAGTTGGCAACCTTCCGTTTAGTGGTGCTTGATGGCCGAGTTTATGTGGAAGAGTACTTTGGTCATTCCATGACTAGGAATGTGTTCACCCTCTGGGGTATCCTCCAGCTCATTAATCGGTATCCCGGGCGTGTCCCTGACCTTGATCTCATGTTTAACTGCGTAGACCAGCCATCCGTCAGGTCTTCTCTATACAGCCCTTCGACTCTACCACCAGTCTTCCACTACTGCAAGGATGATCAGACTTCTGATATCCTCTTTCCAGACTGGTCCTTCTGGGGTTGGTAATATGTTCGCACTTAAATCGTTCTTGTGGTTTCCAAATCTTCATTTAAGCTGGTTTTGTGCTAACTGCTTGTGATGGTTATTGGAAGGCCTGAAACCAACATAAAGCCATGGGCACCATTACTAAAGGAGATGAAACAAGTGAGTGAAGAGTTGAAGTGGGCGGATAGAGAGCCATATGCATTTTGGAAGGGGAATCCAACTATGGGTGCCAATAGGCAGGAGCTTCTGCAGTGCAACGCCACTAACGAGCACGACTGGAATGCTCGGATCTACTCACAGGTATGTCTTGAAATGGCCTAACTTTTATATGAGGTTTACTCAATGGACATCATATCAAGGACCACAATATGTTGATTATGTTCTAAAAAGCTAAACTTCAATTTACAGATGTGTAAATATGTTATTTTACTATCTGAGAAATGTGAGCTAATCTTGCTCACATTTCTAGCCCCTGAAAAAAGTAACTTCTAGCAGTGATTAGTCCAGTCTTCTAGTTAGGAAGCTAAGAGGGCGACTTAGTCCCTGCATAAAAAGCAACTCGGCCCTTCAATAGCAATTTAAGCCATTTTGCTTGAGCACCCGGGGCACTTCAATTAAGTTTTCTTCTCCCTTTCCTTCTGGTTTGACAGTTCCTGTTAGCTCAACTGGAAGGGGACTTTAGCATTGTTAGCAAAGTTTTGGGGATCAACTCTCGCCTTCATCGGTGATCACTTGTAAAGAAACTACTGTAACCTGTAGATCCTTGCATTCCAGTTGATCTCAGTATTTACTGGAATTTATCAAATGTTCTTCATTGAGATATCATGCTGCATATCTTCAGGCACTGCTGGTAAATGATGTACATCATGTGTCTCTACCTTCCCTTTGCAAAGAATTCTGATTCAATTCATGAATAATGATACAAAATATTCTTCATATCAAGTAAAACAAATCTTTATTGAAGTAGGCATGTGCTGAACATGTTATTTCTAGTTGATTAACATGTCTTACTAGATTGCTTGTGTCTCAGTTTTTCATTTCTGTACTTTTCTATAGGACTGGAGTCGCGAGGAAAGGCAAGGGTATCAAGGATCGAACCTAGCAAGGCAATGCAATAATAGGCAAGTTTCTTCCATTTTCCAACGACGAAATAAAGCTCTAAAACTAACTATCTTATTTGGGGAATATTTCGATCGCAGATATAGGATTTATGTTGACGGTCTCGCATGGTCAGTGAGCATGAAGTACATAATGGCATGCAACTCCCCAACATTGTTTGTGAAGACTCCTTGGGTTGAGTTCTTCCAAAGAGGTCTGATACCGGGTCATCACTACTGGCCTATTCCAGACAAGGATAAGTGTAGGGCTATCAAATTCGCCGTCGACTGGGGCAATGAACACCCCAAGGAGGTATTTTACCTTACAAGTGACACACTGACGCATTTCATGAAATAATCCAGTTTCTAATCCTCTCATGGATTAAACCGGAATAGATACTAATCTTCGTTAATCATAATAGGCACAAGCTATGGGAAAGGCAAGCAGCGAATTCTTTGAAGAACAAGTGAAGATGGATCATGTCTACGACTACATGCTACATGTACTGACTGAATATGCCAAGCTTTTGAGGTACAAGCCTACCATCCCCGAGAAAGCCACCGAGATCTGCCTGGAGTCAATGGCCTGCCCAGCCCAAGAGAATGTCAAGAAGTTCATGTTGGAGTCAATGGAGAAGTGGACTCATGTCGCCGAACCCTGCTCATTGCCTCCACCATTTGCTCCTGGGGAGCTCCAACAAATCAACGACAAGAGAGCTGATTCCGTCGTGAAAGCAGAGATGTGGCAGCAAAATGCTTGGGCAGAACATGGAAACAACTTGTGAGCATTGAGATTACGTCTACACGATTAGCAATTTGATCGACGAACAAGATGGAATTGCAGCTTCACAATCTCCTCATTTCTGATAACAGAAAGTTTTCATAGTTCATAGAGAAAGGTTGCAGTCATTGAATGCAGGATACATACAATTATATGAATGCCAGAGAGCACTTAGAATCTAATTTGTTGCTGTAAATTATTTGTGATTCTTATATGTTACAAGTTGTCCACCAAAATTTGTTCAAACAATTGGTATTGCTTTCCACCTTCAATGTGATGGATTGCGCATTAAATTCTAGGAGTGGACTCGCGCATCTACGTATGTCTATCTATTTGTGGACTCGTAGCCCGCATAGAAACAATTGCCACTAAGATGGTGATAAAAAAGATCTGGGCCGGCTGACAGCAAACAAGCCATACCAGATCAGTTTGGTGGAGTTGACGTGAAACCAAATGAGCGATTTAATTGATCATCCTACGATAACGATTGTTACCGACACAACCCTAACCAAAAAGCAACAGGAGAGGGAGCAACTTGAAGAGGAAAAAAAAGGTGGGTTGCGTGCTTGCGAGGATTCAACGTGAGATTCATGGCAGAAATTGTGGAGTAGCAGAAGACAAGGATGGCAGGGCGAACACGCCGCCGTCAACATAGCAGTGATGCAATGACCGACGTCAGCATCCGTTGAACTCGTGCGGGACAGACATTTCAACGGATAGCTTTTAGGCAAAGCAAATAGAGCAGCAATTTGCTGAAATCAGAAAGTTCTCAAAACTGTAATATGGGTTTAGAAAATTTTTAATTTTATAATATTTTTCTTTTTTTTTAAAAAAAAATATCTAAAATATTATCATTTTTAATTTTTCTTTAAATATTGAACTAATTCATAATAGAAGTTTTGAAAACAAAACTCAAATTGAAACTCAACTTAATTTGAATATTATCAATTGAGATGCATAATAAGCCTTCCAATTCAATTGTATTATTTTGAAAAATCACCGTGGATCCAAGTTAACACCCAAAATTAATGGATACCCGATGTCAAGCAAAAAAAATAGAAAAATATTATATTATCATAACTCATGTGTCTAAAATTCCTCCTAAAACTCACGTATAATAAATTATTTATAATTATTGATGAAATTATAATTTATGTCATTGCAAGTGATTAGGACGATTTCTAAATTATTTTATAGGATGATATAACAATACTCAAAAAAATAATAAGAGAAATATAGGCGGAAGGAATAAACATAATATAATTAAAACAATAATATTATATATTTTTAAGCGCAATAAATAATTAAAATACATAATATTCAATAAACACAATTAAACAAGTAGTATTCAATGAACAAAATTAATATGGCATTAAATACATATCTTTATGTATATACTCCATTGAACATAAGTCATGGGTTCAATTTTTTGTTGTAGCGCTTAATCCGTTTTTTTCCACGTATATGTCTTGTAATGCGTCTTGTGCGTGTATACATTGCTAATATGACATTAAAATTCTATATATTCCATAATCATATTAATGGTGTATAACTCCATTCTATATACTCCATAAACTATGTATTTAATGCCATATAATAGAATTTTAGTGCTTGAACCAATTAATACGGCATTAAATACATATGTTTATGCAGTATAATAGATAGAGTTTTAGTGCTGGAACACAATTAATATGGCATTAAATACATATCTTTATGTATATAATTGATAAGTTTTAGTGCTCGAAGAATATGCATTATATATAAAATTGATAAGAGTTTTAGAATTTTGAAGAAAGTCGAACTTAGCCACACTACAAAGTTGTCTTTTTAGCACAGTAAACCATTAAAATGCATAATAATCTCCTAATCCAATTACCAGTCTTCTAAAAAAACTTAACTTAATTGTCAGACGTTACATTAGGTCGGCAACGGCAAGAACGGAACCGGTAGAGGATAAAATAGCAGTGTCAAAGCTTAACTTAATTGCCAGAATAATGAAAAATAAAAGAAGACTTCCTTCGTCTCCTTTTATTATGTGAAAAATTAAATTTATATATTAAAAAAACCAATTACAATATATAGATATAGATTACGGAAACTGCTACTGTTTCCGACTGTTCCAATACAATACTTTTTTACTTGTACTAAAAAGGTCACAAATAGACGCCTTTTTCTTTTTTTACCTTAATATAATTTTTAGTAGTTATAGTTAACATCACTACCTCAATATAACGGACGTTACGACGAACTTAAGCACCGGCTCTTGGTGCCTTGGCCGGCGGCACGAAGAACTCCGCCACGATCCGCCGTTGGATCTTCCCCGTCGCTGTCTTCGGCAACGAGTCCGTGATGAACACCCTCTTCGGCACCTTGAACGCTGCCAAATTCTTACGGCAATGCCTCACCACGTCCGCCTCGTCAATCTCCGCCCCTTCCCTCGGTATCACCGCGCAGTTTATCTCCTCCCCATACTTGTCGTCTGGCACGCCGAATGCCACCGCCTGCGCAACGTCCGGGTGGTCAAGCAGCACCGCGTCCACTTCGATCGGCGATATCTTCTCGCCTGTCATTCATCACCGTTAACCAGAGATCAGATGGATGTGATTGGATGGTATGATGATTTAGGGGAGGGAGAGGGATTTGGGTATTGGTTTACCTCCGCGGTTGATGAGCTCCTTGATGCGGCCGACCAGGTGGAGGTAGCCGTCGGCGTCGAGGTAGCCAACGTCGCCGGTGTGGAACCAACCGAAGGCGAAGGCCGCCTTGTTGGCCTCGGGGTTGTTCTTGTAGCCCTTGGTCACGTTGAGGCCCCGGATGCACACCTCACCGGGCACGTTCGGCGGGCGGGGTATGCCTTCCTCGTCCAGGATCGCCATCTCCAGCCCCGTCGGCCGCCCCACAGCTCCTGGCTTCCGGGGGGCGTCTTCAGGCAGCGGGTTCGATGCCATTTGGTGCGAGGCTTCGGTCATCGCGTACGCCTCGAGCACTGGAGCGCCGAAGGCTGCCTCCAGGTGCTCCAGGATCACCGGCGCCAGAGAGGCGCTGCAGCTCCGGATGAAGCGGAGCTGCGGGTAAGCCGGCTCGGGTCGGGAGGCATGGCGATCGAGAAGGATCTGATGGATGGTGGGAACGGCGGTGTACCACGTGGCACCGGAGGCGCGCATGTCAGCCCAGAAGGTGGAAGCCGAAAAGCGGCCGGCAGCTGGGAGGGTCACGGAGGCGCCGGCGGACAGGGAGGAGAGGAGGGCGGCCACCAGGCCATGAACATGGAAAAGGGGGAGGACGATCACGGTCGAGTCGGCCTCCGTGAGCCGATACACGGACCGAATGTTCTTGACGGAGGCGGCCAGGTTGAGCTGGGTGAGAGGCACGCCCTTGGGCCGGCTCGTCGTACCGGAGGTGTGCAGGAACAGCGCGACGTCGGAAGGGTCGTTGACACGTCCCGCGATCACAGAGGCGGAACCATCGGCCTCCGCCTGGCAGCCGGAGACGGATAGTTGAATCGGGCCCGAGGGGTCGGGGAGAGAGGCGACGGCATGGGGGATACCCACCTCCGTCGCAGCAGCCTCCGCGGCGGCGTTGCCCTCGGCGTTGGTCACCAGGAGCTTCGACTCCGAGTCAGAGATATAGAACACAAACTCTTCACGCGTGTACGCCGGATTGAGCGGCGCCGCAACGGCCCGGGCGCGGATCGCCGCCATGAACATGATGACAAGCTGTGAGCACCAAAACCAACTTGTTAGCCTTCAAAAGTCGCATCTCATATCAATCGATCAAACTATTAATCCAAGACGAAAACAGGACGAACCTCGATGGTATTGGGGAAGGCGAGGGCGACGACATCGCCGGGGCGAATACCGGCGGCGACGAGGCTGGCGGCGGCGGAATCCACCAGCTGCTGGAGGCGGGAGTGGGTTAGGTCAAGGCGGCCAGGGACGAAGATTGCGCGTCGAGAGGGGAAATCGCCGGCGGCCTTCCTCAGAACACCCGAGAGAGTGTGACCTTCCATCGTCTTCGCCACTCAAAATCCTACCCAAACAAACAAGCCAACTCGCCACGCAACAAACTGCAACGGTCACAGCACAAATCACACCACTACTTCAAAACGGAAACAGAAACCGATGCGAGTGGAGCGAAGTCGAGTGTGGGGAGGCGACGGGTATAAATAGCGCAGGCCGAAGGGAACGCGTACGCTGTGGTAAAAGCAGAAACACGCGTCAAGCCGGGAAAGAGCCGTATGGTGAATGGCTATCTGCGCTCGTGGGCTTAGCGCTTAGCGGTGGTGACGGCTCGATCACGCACATGTGGACGGCCGATGACCGACTTGAACGACGCGGTGGAGATCGAACCGTCCACTTTGGCCGATGCGCCAAGTATTGATGGCGTGGGGAACGAAGGAGAGGGGAAAGTGGCGGAAATCGGGTAACTCCGCGTCCGTTACGACCTCCACCTGATGCGCCCGCTTTTTCGGTCGCTCCCCGTTTTTTCCACCTCACAATTTTTGTGATGCGGCCGCCGTCTGCGAAATTGAAATGATCAAGGGTGTGCATGAATACGAATAGATTCAAAATTAATTGAAATCGATTTAATTGGATAAATTTTGAATAGATTTAAATTAAATTTAAATAAAATTTAGGATAAAAATTTAAAAATTAATTAAAATCGATTTCGATTTTAAATCTAACACATCGGTATCCAAAATCAAAATCGAAATCGATACTCGAAATCTGTACTTTGGCATCGGTTCATTTTCAAGTTCTAATGTACTATATATCCTGTTTGAATTTGTACATTTATAGGTTCCAGAATAAGTTTCAACCGGATATCATATTAGAATCTGTTCATTTATAAATTTCAAGACAGATTTCAACAAGGTACCTGAAACTTATATCCTAAAATTTGTATATAAATAAATTTCAACATGATACTCAGAATCGGAACTAGAATTTGTGATTTCGGATAGGGTCTGATTCCAAAATTTAAAAACCGATCCTATACAGTGTATGATCTGAATATCATAAAAAATATAGGGTGTTCAAACCCGCTCACCCTTAGAAATTATGCGAGAATATTCAACGTTCTCGTGTAGAATCACGGCGGCTCAATTCAAACGGTTCAGTTCCTGTTGATATGGTGGACCCGGTCCATACAGCGGTCCATGTATTGACTCGACATGGAAATCAGACTCGAGTCAAAAGTCCGAGATGGATCAAGCGCAGATATTTCAATCGGCCTTCTGCAGTCTTGCTAGGGGACGGATAAGTATCAGCAGGACGGGGCGCAAAGTGGCTCCTCAGCACCGCTAAGGGGCAGGTAAGCGTTGAGGGTCCCATGTTGCTTTATCCAATAGCTCGTCTTACCCATCCAATGGACAAGTCGGCGTATCTCAAATTACTGATTCAAGGGTTCACTGCATCCGCCGGCAGTGTTTCAAGAAATTAGGGGCATTAAAAAAACATTTCCAAGGATTGAGTCCATTTTTGTTTTTGTTTTTGCTTCGTATTATTGTATTATATTTGATGTACTTATAAATTATAAAGTAGAAGACAACTGCACGCTTCTGTAAGTTATTTTTAGGTAAACAACTTTGCCATTTATAGCAAAAAATATCTTTAAACATTTATATGCATCCATATAACTATTAATTGCAATTCCACGTGTCAATTCCATAGTTATAGTACTAAATAAGAGCTTTCACTATCAAAAATCAAAATAGAATAATATAATTTTATTCAAAAAAATATATGAACTAATATTGTCTGAAAAAATCCGTCAAAAAATATATTTTTTTCACATTAGAAAAATATTATTTGAAGAAAATAAATACGAGCATCTTACTTTTTTTAAGGAAAATTAATAAATATATCTTAAACAATATAAGAAAAATACTTTTGATAATTTGTAATCTTACTAAAAGTTTCCTTTCTTAAAAATATATTTCTTTAATAATATGCTAATACTATAATAATTTATTTCTAAAAATTTAGATATACAAATATTTACTATTTTAATTTAAATTATCAAGAATATTAGACTATTGTTGAGGTTTAATTTAAAAATTAAATTATAATAAAAATTTACAGTAATCACATTTTTTAAAAATAATCACAATTAAATTTAAATTTAAATTTATTAAAATTAAAATTAAAATTATATTACGAAATATAAAAAAAATTGATAGATTATTTTATTTATATATAATGATATATTAAAATATAAAATTGTATTTCAATTTTTATTTTTAAAATTACTTTTTTTTACTAAAAAGATAAAATTAAATTATTGATAAGAATGACCTGGATAGTCCAAGCACAGTAAAGAGTTGAGTTTCGATGTCTATCCAAGGTCCAAACAGTGGACACTTTTAGACGATGGGCTCGATTTGCAGTCCAGTAGACCGCTTTATTACAATTACAAAAGCAGAAAGAGAAATTACAGTGAGGGAGCATTCCACTTAAATATTGAATTCTATTTACAATAGAGACCAATCTAGGGGGAGCTTCACACTGTTTTAATATTGCTTGATAGAGCAATTTTAAGTCTGTTTCGATAACCACTTGTTGGTATCCTTGAGAAGAGGCAAATCTCAAAACATCAAGTATGACATAGACTTCCGAGAGAACAAGAGAGTGAATATTCTCCAGATAATTACAAGTTGCAAACACACAGTTTCCCAGGTAGTCACGCACAATGATACCAGATCTTGCACATAAATTACACCATGAGTCATCACAATTGATTTTAAAAGCATCTATCTCTGGAGGAATCCATCTAATATGAGTTACCATAATATAGTTGGAGTAATTAGGGCCCTCAGGGTGCCGAGTATTAAAGATTTTGCTTGAAAAAGCAAGAATATTCATCACAAGGCTATTATGAGAATGTTGACTTACAATGTGAACTTGTTCATTCCTAACGTGCCGAGTGAACCAAAATGTGATAGCTATAAGGGACTGAATATTGAGAGGCCCGGACTGACTCATTGGCAAATTCAATCGGCCACCGCTAATCCAAGAAAATTTATCAATAAGATTGAGCCCAATTTTAGAACGAAGAAAAGACCAAACATTTGAAGTGAATGGGCAGTCAAGGAATAGATGTTTGATTGTCTCAGAGGCATTAGAAGGTTGACATAGTGGGCAATTGGAAGAGCTAATAATACCAATATGGAAAAGATATGCTAGGGTAAGCAGCCTACCATGTAAGAATTTCCAAAGGAAGAGAAGGGTTTTTGGTGGTAGTTTTAATTGCCATAAGTCAGACCAGTTTATTGTGGTGCTATTAACCTTAAGGTCACGACTTCTTAAGAAGGAATAGGTTGCACATGTTGTAACAGACCCATTAGCCTCTAAGTCCCAAGAGACAAAGAGAGAGTGCACATGAATAGAATTCAGGACAGAATTAACCAAAATCAGTCTCCCAGCTTGTGAAATAAAATTACTTTGTCAGCTACCAATTCTGTTTTGGACATTCTCTAATACATAATCAAAAGCATTGGAGGGTGCCCTTCTAGGTGAGATAACTGAGCCAAGGTATTTAAAGGAAAATTTTCCTTGCTTCATATTAAGGACATTACAGACCCTCTGTTTAATGGCAGGGGAAGCATGCTTAGGGAAGAAGATTTCAGACTTGAGATGATTAATTGCTTGCCTAGTTAAGATGTCATATAAGTCTAAAATTTTCTTGACATATTTAAGACCCTTATCAGTGGCCTTGAAAATAAGCAGGACATCATCAGCATACATTATGTGTGAGAGCTTGAAGGAATCCCTGATTTTGGAAGGAAAAATATGCTTGGAAAGGACAACATTGTTGAGAAAGTTAGTCAAAGATTGGGCAACTAGAATATAAATATAGAGAGAAAGAGGATCCCCTTGTCTTACACCCTTGGAAGAGAAAAAGAAGGGAGAGGTATGACCATTAACAAGGCAGGCAAAACTAGGAGAAGAGATACAAGACTCTATCCAATTTATAAAGAGTGGGGAAATTGCAAGCATGAAGGATATGAAGAATTATCTTCCAAGATAGCTTGTCAAATGTCTTATCAAGATCTAGTTTAACTAGAATGCAAGGTTCCTTGATCTTAGAGGCAGAGATAGAGTGAGCCACCTCGTTCACAATCATAATGTTATCCTGAATGTTCCTGCCCTTAAGGAAGACAATTTGTTCAGGCGAGGTTAGGAGGGGGAGAAGAGGTTTCAATCTATTAGCTAAGAGCTTGGCCAGAATTCTATAGTTAAGATTGCAGAGGAAAATTGGTCTGAAGTCCTTAACAGCCTTAGGTTGTTTCACCTTAGGGATAAAAGTGATTAGGGTTTGATTCCAGTCATGTGGGATGTGAGAGTTAGAGTGAAAAAGTTTTAAGCAAGCAAGAAAGGAATGGAAAATGGTAGGCCAATAGGATTTGTAGAATTCAGCTGTGAATCCATCCAATTTAGGACTCTTGCCATTGGGAAGAGACTTTATCACATCCCAAACTTCTGAGTGAAGGAATGAAGATGTAAGGTTTGAAATAAGGTGTGAAGGAAGCTAACTAAATTCAAGCCAGCCCATAGCAAGGGGAGACCTAAACCTAGATGGGGCCCAAAGAGAGGAATAGTGCTGGGAGAAAGTACTAAGAATGTCAGATTCTTTGGTCACAGTCTGCTCAAGATGGTTTGTAATCGATGCAATGTGATTGAGTCTTCTTCTAGAAGTGACTACTCTATGAAAATAGACAATGTTCTTATCTCCCTTATCTAGTCATTTGATTTTGGCCTTAGCCCATCATTTAAGGGATATTTGTCTTTGAAGGACAATAGTCTTATTGTAAAAAGAGCTAAAAGTGAGTTCTTGCTCATGGGATAAGGAATGGATAGATTCAATAAGCTCTAAGTTGGATTCTGATCTTGGGTGGAAGAAAGATTGTCCTCAAGTATGCCAAGGACATTCTTATTCCATTCAAATAATTCAAACCTAGATTACTTAAGGTTAAGGAAAAACTTCAAAAAATGATTGATGTGAGGGTTGGGAAAAGGCCTAGAACAAGTGTTGTTAATGATATTATGAGACTCAGTATACAAGGGTCAAAAGTTTGGAATTTGAAATATTTAGATTTAACCTTATTAGTTTCAGGGTTTAAGTTAAGTAGGATTGTAGGAGGGGGCAATGGTCAGACTCAGTTCTAGTTATGTGATTAATCGAAGCCTTACCGAAAAAATAAAGACTGACAGGGTTGGCAAAACCCTTGTCCAGCCTAATCAGAATCCTATGATGACATTTTCTATTATTGCACCATGTGAAGTTAGGACCAAAGTATTTTAGGTCAATTAAACCTGAATTACAAACAAAGTTACGAAAATCTCTTACTGATTTATTAACTACAAAAGGTAATTCATCAAATTTATCAACTGAATGTAAAATTGCATTAAAATCACCTATTAAAAACCATGGGTAGCTAGAAAAGTCTAAATCAAGCAAGGAGTTCCAAAGCTTAGCTATAATATTAAGGTTTGTTCTTGCATAGATATTTGAAAACAGAAAGAGTTCTAATTTATCCATATGAATAACAGAATGAATGATATGCGTATGAGTGGCAAGAATATGAAATTTAATAAAATTTGAGTCCCGAGCTAAAATTAAACCTCCACAAGCTCCAACTGCAAGAGCAGAGATTTCAGTCCAATTTCTACCAAGATATTTAATAAAATCTAAAGCATCCTGAGAGCTTAAATGCGATTCCTGAACAGAGATAACATACGAATGGTGACAATTGATTAAATTACGCATGTGGTCCTTAATGGAGCGCTTAGAGGCTCCTCTAACATTCTAGCTTAGTAACTTCATAAGTTAAATAGTAGAGGAGATGTTAGAGGGACTTCCCTGAATAGGAGCCGAAGTATCCATGTAGGAGAGAACATCAGAGGGAGGAACGATGGCTGACTCCTTTGATCTTCTTCTCTTGTTGACTGCTGAGCCATAAGTGAGGAGAAGGGGAGTAGAGGAGGAAGCACCATGTCTGCTAGGGTTCTTTTTGTTGCGTTGCCTTGGAACCCTAGGTGAAAGGGGGGTTGCTGAAGCCGAAGAGAACACCACAGCAAGCTCTCTAGCCATCTGATTAAAGGATCGCGAGACTGGAGCAGTGGGAAGCACTGCAAGTTCAACATCCAAAGGAGCAGCAGGGGGGCGATTAGAAAAGTGTCGGGAAGGATTAATTTTAGGGTTTCCCGAACCTACTTTATAAACGATGGATAGCGGATTCGGGTTGGCCCCTAACGGGTCCCGGGAAGTAAGTTGGGTCCGATAAGGATTTTGATCGTTGACTCGTCGGTTCGAGGCATCCTTGCCCGAGCCGTCATGGGTAGATTCATCCGTCGTCATACCATTGGTCGAGCGATTACTCTCCGGTAGCCGTCGACGAGGATGACGATGACGAACCTGGACCCATGGGCCACAGGTCGATTCCTTCGGGACCACCGGAGTCACAGAATCACTCTCAAGGGACGGAGAACCAGCAGGAAGCGAAGCATCCATAGGGGATGCAGCATCATCAGAAATACCATAAACCGAATTGTTTATCGGAGAAGCAGAAGATGCCGAGTTACAATTAACTTCAGAATGTCTGATGTGGCCACAAGCAAAAAAAAATCGAATGTAAGTTCTCGTATGAAATTGGTTGAAAAATCTCATCGCCATCAACGCAAACCCAAACACCTTGCTGGATTGGAGCGGCGAGATCGAGATTAATATATACACAAATATATTTACCCCTTTCAAAAAGAAAAGAGCGTCGATCAATACGTAGAACTCGACCAAGGAAAGCAACAATTAAATTGATGGAATCCTCATTCCAAAGTTCCATCGGAAGGCAATGAATTTGCACTCATACGACAACAGAGGAAATTTTCTCCTGCCAGGGACGAAACAAGGGCTTCCACAGAATCAATCAGAGGAGGTTTCCTCTGTAAGACCAAGGGCTGCCAGTTAAGGCATCAATAGCCTGTTGTCGGGAATTAAATCGGAAAATGAAAAAATCGTCATCTAAATCCAATACCGATTTTAAATTGAAAGTACCCCAAATCTGATCTGTCCAAGAATGAACGGTGGCCACCGGCGGTGTGCGGCCTAAAAACTTACCAATTAAACTCGCTTGCCATGGTTCAGACCAAGAATCAAGTTGCGATTTTTGAAAAACAACCCTACTGGTAGGGTTGGATTTGATCCGTTGAAAAAATGAGGGGGTATGAGGAAAAGAACTATTCATACCTTTTAGAATCTGTGATCATGACAGATTCTCTGAAGGGAGATATATTGGAAAACCTGGTATTGTTCGGTGAGATCGCATGGGACGGGGAAGCGCTTGGACGCCGATCATGTAGGGAAACCCCAGAGGGAACGGCTGCAGAAGCACGTGGATCCGAAGAGGCCCTCGGTGCCCGGGGTAGGTGGAGAGAGGAGTGAGAGGATGATAGGGGATTGGCGGGGGGGGGGGGGGGGGGGGGGGCAAGCGGCGGCCGATTGCCAAGGGGGGAAGATTTAGCCCTAGGCTCACGAGAGGAGGACGCCATCACCCACTGTTCTTATTTTTTAAGGTTAACAAGAGGTAGGAAAGAAGTAGGCTGCAGAAGCACGTGGATCCGAAGAGGCCCTCAGTGCCCGAGGTAGGTGGAGAGAGGAGTGAGAGGATGATAGGGGATTTGGGGGGGGGGCGCAGGCGACGGCCAATTGCTGTTAGCCCTAGGCTCACGAGAGGAGGACGCCATCATCCACTGTTCTTATTTTTTAAGGTTAACAAGAGGTAGGAAAGAAGTATTTTTAAAATTATTGATTACCGTGCAAAGCATGAGTACTGTAACTAGTTTTTAGGTAAACAACTTTGCGATTTATAGCAAAAAATATCTTCAAATATTTATATGCATTCATATAACTATTAAATTGCAATTCCACGTGTCAATTCCATAGTTATAGTATTAAATAGGAGTTTTCACGATCAAAAATCAAAATAGAATAATATAATTTTATTCAAAAAATATTATATATGAACTAATATTGTCTGAAAAAATTAGTCAAAAATGTATTTTTTTCACATTAGAAAAATATTGTTTGAAGAAAATAAATGTGAGCATCTTGCTTTTTTTAAGGAAAATTAATAAATATATCCTAAATTATATAAGAAAAACTAATAAATATATTCCAAACTAATATTATTAATAAATCTATTCCATATTTTTATTTGAAAAAATTAGACGCTGTGAACTTTTAATTTTTGACCATATCTATTCTCCCGTCCGCAGCTGTTGATTATTGTTAATCGTTATAATATATATATATATATATATATATATATATATCAAACTATATAAGAAAAATTAATAAATATATTTTAAACATTGATGTTATTAATAAATATATTCTATTTTTTTATTTGAAAAAAATGATATTTCAATTTTATACCGAATATATCCCCCCATTTAGTTGTTTATTACATGAAATCTCAGCCAGTATTTAAAAAAAAATATTTTATTCAGATCTACTATATCACTGTGCAACTACGACAAAGAAATCAATATAATTTAAATACGCCATATCATCATGCACACTAAGACTAAAAATAATAATAAAATACTAATTTCTAAAAATCTCGATCAAAGCTAACGATCTCTCGTTAATACTTATCCACATTATCAAAGTCATTGCAAAGTATATAATCCAAATTTTGAATTGAATTATGATAAATTTAAAGTTGGGATGAAATTTGACTCCAATGCTCAATTTAAACAAGCTCAAGTTTCAACGGGAGACAATCGGGTTTGATAGATTTTTTAGGGATTAATATTATTTTGTCTCGGCTTGCAAATTCGAATAAAATTTATTTTTAGATACTGAATGTTGAACCACCCAATTTAAATATTAAGCCAACATTTGTACTTGTGTAATACTCTGATTTAATTCACGTAACAAAATATATTGGATGTTAAGACTTGATTGATGTACTATTATTAATTTTAGCTTATACATTTTAATTAGACCTAGTGGCTCGACCTATGAAATTGATGGACTAATTATCCTATCAAGCTGATTGTAATATTTTATTTATATCGAATGGATCGATACTAAAAGATCATGCTTCACATAATGCAATGATTGGTAAATTACTTGAAAATTAATGATAAAAAAATATTTTAAATGCCAAAAAGATGGCATATTTAAAATGACTAATAATCTTGTTGCATCATTTTAGTAATTGAAAGGAACATTTCCTTGAGAGAGTGAAGTGAATGCTACTTTAGAGACAGATACTTTGCATTTGAAGGAAAAGCATTCTAGATCTTCTCATGCTACCACTTTACAATATGCACCCTTATATTATCATTAATTATTCGAATGCATGATCAAAATAAACAATATAAAAGTCAATGGGAGAACCAAAGAAACTTTGGTAATAACTAAGTTTTTGTTGGATGTTAATTAAATATTTGAATATTCCAACTGAGAATCTACTCTGATATGAAATTGTATACGAATATTAGGTAAAATATGTTGTGGATTTTATAAACATGTGTCTTTTACACTAAAATCTCCTATAATTTAGATGTTGGATTGAATTGGACGGGACTGGCTCTCTAAGCCCAATCGGATAGGTCCCGGAAGCACGCTAATTTATGAATCAGATTCATATCGAATCAATTATAACTTAGTTCGAGAACTCAATCCGACCAAATAAAATATTAATATTTTGCATTCGTCATTTGAGACTCGATAATAAATTTGCAATTTAAAGGATATGAATCGACCTATTCGGGGCGTATTCCTGCGAAATTCCAAAAGATATTCTTGTCCAGTATCTAGACTGATCTTAAAATAGACATGTCACACAACAAAATATACTTTCTATTCTAATTTCATACATATTATCTGAAATCCTCTCTCACTTAGAATGTCGGAGTAATTTTGTAGGTTACTATCGGAGCCGCGTCGAACCAAGAGACCTCGAGACTTGCAGCATCCTCAACTTGAGGCAAGAACATATATATGTGAATCAAATTTTGAGTATCCAAACTATTACACATCATTTCTACTATATATTATCGTACTAGCAAAAATTAACAATGAGTTCTTATATATTAAGCGGGTCATTAACGTTCAAACTTATATATTTCCACGCGGGTGAATGCAATTTTTTATAATATTTAAAATTATATTTGGATGTTCATTCTTATATTGGTTGTAATTAAATTGTAATTTTTTTTATTTTAAAGAGGCTAAGATATTATTTGTAAATTAGTTATAAATAAGATCGAGTAGTAAGTTTCATATAATAATTAACAGCATGATTTAAAATCTTGCACTAGTACCGCGATCGATAACTAACAAATTCAAAATATTCCATAGCTATTTTTTAAAAGCTTCAAACTCATAGTTTAAAATTATTAATTCATTAAAAAATTAAATATAAAGTACATATATTAATAAAAAATGAATGGTATCACATGCTTAATAAGCTCAATCCACTAAAGAGTATTAATTAGTTCTAAGTTAATATCCACTAATTAACTTTGTGCATCAGTACCTAGAAAATAAAGTAAGCAACACCATGCATATTGTTTTATGTGGACATCATATAATGTGGAATTGACTAATGGCTTGTACCACTATCTGAAAGTAGGTTTAGGGAGAAAGCTAAGAAACACAATGGGTGGAATTCATGTGTCACCTCCTTGATGCAAACATGACTTTGATGCAAAGGAGAGCATCAATCCTCATCCATTACATCATCTACTACTAGCTAGCATATTATATTCATTCATATCCAGGGAAGGTTCCAACATGTTGCAGAAAAATTATGAACTAGTCTCACATTGACAGAGATATCTTGTTTTGGCCCTACTCTATTATTTAATGAATGAAGCACCCCATCAAGAGTGTTATGAGGCAAGTATTAAGTATGAATAAGAATGCCAAGGAGGCGGGGCGAGTAAAGAGGGGGAGAGGGTTTGCCTACTCGTTACCCGTTATACGTCCTACGAAATAAATTTAGTGGGTACTCGCTACCCATTTATTTTCCACGGGTATCAAAATTAGATACTCATTTAATTACCTACGGGGGGATGAATACCCACGAGTATTGGCAGGTACCCATGATACTTTAAAAATATATAAATTATAATATTCTAATAACACTTTAACTCTTCAAGTATTTTGATAATAATTTTATTTTGATAAACACATAATATTTTGATAACAACATTATCATAAGTTTTTAAAATATAAAGTATGTGAGTATTGAATTAGGTTAGAGTTTTTTTAGTATATGTAAAAAGAATAATATTGTAATTTACTAATTTTCGCGAGTAACGGATACTCGCGAGTACGAGTACTATAATACCCGTACCCGTCCCCGTCCTATATAATAAATAGGTAAGAAAAATTACCTATGAAATCCCCGCAGGTAAAAAATTACCCTCCATATCCGTCATAAACGGGTAAATACCTGCGGGTACCCGCCTAAACGGGTAATATTATCATCCCTAAGTATGAAGAACCGAGAGCCCGCGAGTAAAAGCTTATATAGTGTTCTTTCCTGATGTCGTTCGACGCATCTCTTGGTCAGGTGCGACTTCAGCGAGAGACCCGCAAAAAATACTTCGACGCTCAATTAAATAAAAAAGGATTGCGTGTGGGGAGAATATAAATTGGAATATATATATATATCTAATGTGTGTCGTGTCTTTATATAATGATGTCTAATGATAATGTCTCTCGAAATCTCGTAGGGATGTGCTCAGAATGGATCGAGACTGATTCCGAAGATGATAGATTCATAATTGACGAATACCTAATAATTAATGAGGACGTGAGTATTCTTGTATAATCAGATGGAGCCTCTGAGCTAAATAATATCTTATTTGAATTGAGTTTGATTCGACGTGAGTTTGATTCATAAGTATGAGCGCTTCTAGACACAACCCATTAATTTGTCTGTGATGTATTACATTAGGTCACAAACTTTATCCATCCGAATATATATATAAAGGAAGGGAACACGGGGATACTAAATGTGCAAAGATTAACTAGTAATTAATGAATGTAGCGAGATGCATTGCTAATGAAAGTATCTGACATTAATTGGCAGGAGGACCAACGAGTTGCAGTATTTAAATCCACCTCCCCCAATTGTGCCTCCTCTCCTCCATCTTCGTGTGCATGCATGAAGGCAGCGGACACACGCAAACATTACAAAATTTGGCGGCTCTGCGGGCTGAGACTGAGAGAGACTCGTTGTCGGTCGAGGATGACATAATGGCTTGCGTCTCTCTGCCCGCAACCAACCAGCAAACAGCATGCTGTGCTATGATGGTCACATCAGGATTCAGGAGTCAGGACGACACCCCTGCCTCAGTTATATATATAACCACCACACATTGTCTTGGATATTGTGTGGACTGTGTTTCGCCCGGCCCATCTGATTTCGTATTGTGTCAGACCCGGCCCGGCACTGGGGTACGTGGGCGGCGTGCGCTGGACTTGGATGTCTTCGGCTGCAGGTCGTGTCGACTGTCGAGCCGAGCGTGATACGACCATGGAATTTGATTAGTTGGAATTGATCGATTAATCCAATTCTAAAATTCAGTTTTGGGTAGATATTATACCATCCAACTATAAAACGGGATAAAAATATTTTTAAACTTTTTTTTTGATTAATTTTTACCCTCAAATAAACGAAATCAATTAAAAAATACACTCGAATTATTAGAAATAAATAAAAATACATCTAAACTTACTTTTTGATATATTTTTTACCCTTAGATAAATAAAAATAGTTGAAAAATGCTAAGAAAAAAAAAACTCTTTCTACCTTTAGACATCGTTAAAAATACTGATTTTTTTTAATTATTTTCGTTTGTCTAAGAGTAACAAATTTATTTTAAAAATATTTAAGAGTATTTTATCCCATTTTTAATAGTTCGAGTATATTTTTTAACTATTTTTATTTGTTTAAGGGTAAAAATTAATTAAAGAAGAGTTTAGAGATATTTTTACCTCATTTTCAATAGTTCGAGGGCAAAAATCACCCTTAACCCAAAATTTTATAGTTCGATTTTGATTTTGATTAATGAATTCAAAAAACCGATTTTAATTTGATTCTATTTCGATTATTAATCAGAGTAAATCTAGTATTTTTCGGCTCGACCGATACAACAAAATTGGGCTCGAGTTGATACTTATTGTGTCCAGACCGTTATCGAGCACGGGCTGAGCCAAGCGATGTAGGCCCCGCCCGATAGCCCAATAAATTTTCTTTATTAATTATTAGAATATCAAGTTATCGGGACTGAATTGGCTTGATAGTCTAATTTGGGTCCGATAGCTCGGACCCGATAGCACGATTCGAATTCGATAGCATGATTTTGAATTTCATTATCGTTCTATATAATGGGTCGACCCGTTTACTATTTGTGTCGGGCTCGTGAACCTTTATCGAGCCGGGTCAGGCATAATTTTTGTTCGGGTCAAGCCAACCAGACCTAATATCTCCAACCTGACATGAATTTGTCAGGTTTAGATTCGCGAATAACCAGTTATAAATTCATTATATAATATACATACTTTGTTTTTTTAGTAACGATTATTCGTTTATAGCAACTGATTAATCGTTTAATAATTGGTTAACAACAACTATCTGAACCATTTCAATTGGTTCGATTTCAGATAGCAATATTAAAAGTCGGCCGGTTTTCATTTTAGTTTCGAATAGCGATTTTGTAAATGTTTCTATTGTAGTCTCTAATAGCGATTTTGTAAATTGTTCTAATTTAGATTATCCCAAAAAAAAATGATTAACCATGTATTAGTTTATAACACGCATCACAAAGCATCTATTTTAATTTGTGTTTTCCTAAGTGAGAATATCTGAAATTTACTCAGGTTACTTAGAAAATTAGTGTATTTAGGTAAGAATGAGTGTATCTGTAATAAAAATTAGTATATTTAGGTAAGAATGAGTGGATCTGTAATAAAGGTTAGTATATTTGGGTAAGAATGAGTGTATTTGTAATAAAAATTAGTATATTTAGGTAAGAATGAGTGTATCTGTAATACAAATTAGTATATCTGGGACATTAACACAAAAGCTGTTATGATATCCATAAGCACCACAGAAAGTTTTAGAGGAATTATTCAAATCCATAACATCAAATATGATTTTTTTTCAAAATCATGATATGAATCCGGATATAATCCAATTTTAACCAAAGTGGAGACCTGTTCACCCTCAAAACTTTTCAACATAGTTAATTTTTTATACCACTCTTTTTACCTTATACCATCCTTTTTACCTTATTGAACCCGTTTCTATTTTTGTTGAACCGGTCGACCAAAGATCAAACCAGCTAGCGGCCCAGCAGTTTGGAGGGCAAAATTAAAACTTTTGGCGTTAAGTTATGAATTCGAAAATATTTGAATTAATGTTATAAATTTGGAAAAAAATCAGATTGAAGTTATGAATTTAGGTAATTTCTCAAAATTTTATTCCCCTCTCGGTCTTAAAATTGCGGCGATTGACCAAGTGTTTACTTGACCTAATAAAATGAAATCCCCAAATTAGCCAGCCATACCTAGAAAATTACAGCAAAAATTAAAGATAAATAGAGTTGCAATATTGCTTTGAATCGTGAAGCTTGCCTCTGCCGTTGACTTTCTTGGTTTGAAAAGTTTTTTCCACCTAAGAAAAGTCAAAGTTTGATTGTTTGATTCTTATTATTCTTATCTGAAATCGGGATGATGCGGTTCTGTGCATCTCCTAGTACGGTGTGACTTCGGCGGAGGACATGCAAATACACTCGATCTCACGCTCAAGTACGTAGGATTTTAAATATGGGTATAACAAATTAGAATCTAAATATACCTGATGTGCGTCGTGTTTGTATATAGTGCAATATAAGAGATATCTGATGATGTATCCCAAAATTTCAGAGATGTGCTCAGAATAGGTCGAGGCTAATCCTAGAGATGTCGAATTTATATTTGACAAATCTCTTATGATTAATGAGAACGTTAGTGTCCTTATATGGTTAGGTGGAGCCTCCTGACCTAAGTGGTATTTGATTTGACTTGAATCTGATTCATGTGTATGAGCGCTTATGAGCCTAGTCCGATCAAACCCAAGTACTAGTTTAACCCACTTATAAATAGACTTTCAACATTTATATATATAGTTTTTGATCAACTAAGTTATTTGATTAATTGCAACTAAGTATATTATAACATTAAATTTTTACAAACTATAATTGTAGGTTGCAAAGTGGATTGCAACCCTAAAACGCGGAAATTCAATTCGTAACCCGCAAATAATATAATTTCCTCTCTTCCTCTCTCTCACAACAACCTCCCATTTTGCTTGTGACTCTCGCGACAATCTCATTTTGCTCGTTACAACATCTCCCTCGTCCGCAACATCCTTCCTCTTGCTTGCAATAATTTTTTTCTCATCCGCAATATTCTCTCACGCTCACAGCTGCCCTCATCTTTTCTATTTGCGGTCAATCAAACACCCGCAAAAAAGAAATTGTAAGTCTACTTGCAAGCAACCAAATAATAGATTGCAACTCTTATTTGCGGGCATATGCTTTTGCATGCAAATATTTTTTTTGGCATTTGCATTTGCGTGAAACCAAATACCCCTCATTGATATTAGAGAATGTATTAAAATTCTTAATTTATAGTTACACTTTTTTTATTTTTGAAAAAGAAATAAGATTAAAACATTAGAAAAAGATTAAACTGAATGCATTAAGAATGGATTACAAATACGAGGAACAAGGGTTCCTTCGGTTGCCAAGATGGACGGTTGGATTGGGCTTAGCTTTAGCCCAGGTTGCCTACGGTTGGGCCGGTTGGCCGCTGAGGTTGACTCAGCGATTCACGCGTCCCGGGAGCGTGGACCTCACGTGACCGATATTTCTCAACCTTGTCGCCTGGTCTAAACGCGTAAACTTTTAAGATTATTAATTGTAATATAATATTTATATTAAGTAATTATTAATGCCGTCAATTAAGCTAATTTCTCGAGCACGGTCGCCTGCTCAACCACCTTCCTAACTCCTTACTTACCATTCAAGAAAACTATATATATATTATATTTTTACTTTTACGTAGGGCCCACAGTGGGCGCAAGCACTCCACCCAATTACGAGGCGGGTAACTCGATTCGGAGGTGGGAAAGGAACAAGTCTCCGGCAGTTGAGCATTTTACTCGTATAGCTATTCTCACTATTTTTATTTGCGCCACCATATCCTACCCACGTGTTGATTGGATAATCTCACTGCAAATGTTTTGTCGAAACAATAAAAAAAGGGGCCACGTGTATCGAGCGCGTGGGTAGCGCGACAGACGAGTACGTTTAGGTTCTGCAAAAATCAATTGATTTAGAAATTTGAAAGGGCTTTAGACCGTTTAATTCCTTCTCCGTGTACGACTGCAACAAATTGCCGATATCGATCGAAGTCGGGGAAGAAATTGAGGGGGAGAGAGAGAGAGAGAGAGAAGACGACGACAGCATTCCGAGAAGTTGCGAGACAAACGCGTCGCTGCGGAAATCGCTCTGTGTATTAGGGTTTGAAGCTGGTGCAGCCGTGCAGGGGAGCCCGTTGAACAGCTCGATATATCTCAACGAATTCGCGATTCGAGGAGGAGAATCGAAGGGTTTTTTTAGCTCGCTAGGTGAGAAACTCCGAGCTCGATATATATTTTCTTTCCGTTCTCGCACTAGAAGAACAGAGCAATATGTGCTTTTTTCGCGTTGTTGATTGGTTTCGAGGGGGTGGTTCTGAGCGGTAGGAAGCTGGGAAAATAGCTGCTAGTGATGTTTTGGGGGCACACTCTGAGAGGAACTTGTCGAGTGGAGTCAGGGTAGACGGAGTCGATGTAGGGATTCCCTTGAAAATTTGCTTACGTGAAGCTACATGATTTATTGCAAGTTGTTCCTCGATGTTCTAGGTTCGAATTTTTTTTTCTCCGATTAAGAAAGTTCGGTTTTTTACTTGTATTTACTAAATGCCTCTGTTAGTATTCAAAGTAGTCGTTGGGTGTTCCCCTCTTTCAACCCCATAGACTAACAAATCTATTTGAGATAAATTATCATCAGTATTGATGAATGCATATTCAACCCATCGACTAGCACATTCGGATGAAAAATGAACTCATCGAAGTTTGCAGACCAATTACTCCCTTTCCATTTTCTCTTTCAGATAAATCTTCATCAGTAGTGTGAGAGCAACTCACAATTTGAGAGTAATCTTTATCAGTATCGAGAGAGCAGTCCACTATGGCTGGAGTTCTTGTTTAGTATGAAAGATTTAGATTTCTTATTTTTCTTGCAGAATTGCTTACGATTTACACAACATTAACGAATATCTAAAAGGGAAATGATCTTTTTGTCCCTTCTATTGTTTATAAGCTACTGGTATACATTATTTCTCAAGTATCATTTAGTAGCAGAATCATCTGCCAGCTAATTGTTCTTTTTATAGATTTCTTTCACTTCACTCTATTGCCTACTAGTTGGGTGGTCTTCAAAAACATTTCGTGTCCTTGGTCTCAGTTGCTCACCATAATGAGATAAAAGTCACGTCACATGCTTTATTTGATTAACTATTAGTGTTCCAGCACAAATTCTTATCTCTTATCCAATGTTTCTATGGGACAACATTTGGTATTTCTAAAAATTAGTATCTGTCCGCCAGGATGTTTTTCTTTTTACTATATCTTGGCAAGAGTTGTTTTTTTTTCCTCTCCTAGAAAGCCAGCACATCGAATCAGTACCTCAGAGAATCAACTATAACCCATTGTCTTCAGTGGTACAACATCTCTCTTCCCTGTTTGGGCTTCAATCCCCATCATGTGCAATCTGCCCAATGTTCTCACTATCAGGGAATTCCTATATTATTTATGGAGATAAGTAGTTTTAATAGGTCTTCTAACAGATTTGTTAAACAATTTAGTGACCCAATTGTTGTTTATCTCTGAGATCTATTACATAACGACTGTGCTCTTAGGTTCTTTACCAACTTTATTTAGTTCTTCTTTATTGACAACTAGTTGCAAGCATGAACATCTTCTAATGTATACCTATTAGAAGAAAACTTGTCAGATTTAAGCATCATAGTTTTTTAACATTGAAATTGTCTTCTCAATGATGTGACCCCGAATATATTTTCTAAATTTTTCATTTCTTATAGTCTTGCAGACCCAGTTAGAATACCTCAGAATTGTTTCATTGGTTATTGTTTACTAATGTAGGATGGTGGTATTTGTCAAAACATTTTATACTGCACTTGTAAATTACCTTCACTTTTTAGATGTCACTAACACCATTTTGAATCCTTCAAATGTGTAGAGTTTTACCATAAGGCCAGCAAGCTTTGACAAAGATGGGCAATTATAAGTTGGGTGTGGAAATTATCAGTGCCCATGACCTCATGCCTAAGGATGGGCAAGGTTCTTCTAGTCCTTATGTGGAGCTTCACTTTGATGGCCAGAAATTCCGTACCACCATTAAAGAAAAGGACCTAAATCCTGTATGGAATGAGCGCTTCTACTTTAACATTGCTGATCCTTTTTCTCTCCATGAACTTTCACTAGAAGCTTCAGTATACAGCATGAACAAAGTGACACATTCCGGGTCATTCCTTGGCAAGGTCCTGATTGCTGGTACCACTTTTGTTCCATTTGCAGATGCCGTAGTCATGCACTATCCCTTGGAAAAGCGTGGATTGCTTTCACGTGTGAAGGGAGAACTAGGCCTTAAAGTATTCCTTACAGATGATCCCTCAATAAAACCTTCCAACCCACTTCCAGCTATTGATCCTCATCATAATAATCCTCCTCCAAGTCAAGCATATCAAGTGTCTGCCCAAATTCAAAAATCAAATAGAAGCCGACCAACAAAAGAGTTAAGATATACCTTTAACAGCATACCAAAAGAGGTGCAAGTCCAACAGCACCATTATTCTGCTCCAGTCACTGAGCCATCGAGGTATGTGACTGATCCCATGAAACCTGAGCCTCAACCCGCCAGAATTGTCAACATGTATTCTTCAGCAGCATCTCAACAACCCGTGGACTATGCGCTAAAAGAAACTAGTCCTTTTCTTGGTGGTGGTCAGATTGTTGGAGGCCGAGTAATTCGTGCTGAGAAGCCAACTAGTACATATGATCTTGTGGAACAAATGCAGTATCTTTTTGTACGTGTTGTGAAGGCACAAGATTTACCAGCAATGGATGTAACAGGAAGCCTTGATCCTTATGTTGAAGTAAAAGTGGGTAACTACAAGGGCATCACAAAGCATTTTGAGAAGAAGCAGAACCCAGAATGGAATGAAGTATTTTCATTTTCTAGAGAACAGTTGCAGGCATCAATTCTTGAAGTTGTAGTGAAAGATAAAGATCTAGTCAAGGATGATTTTGTTGGGATTGTACGCTTTGATTTAAATGATGTTCCAACACGTGTTCCACCAGATAGTCCATTAGCTCCTGAGTGGTACCGCCTTGAGGACAAGAAGGGGAACAAAACAAAGGGTGAACTGATGGTTGCAGTTTGGATAGGAACTCAAGCTGATGAGTCTTTTCCTGACGCATGGCAGTCGGATGCAGCAGCAGCTATTGATGCCGCTGCTGTTAGCTCTCACATAAGGTCAAAAGTCTACCATGCACCAAGGCTGTGGTATGTTCGAGTTAACATTGTTGAGGTGCAAGATATTGTAATAGCTGATAAGACCCGCTTTCCAGATGTTTATGTGAAGGCACAACTAGGTAATCAGATCTTGAGGACAAGAGCAGTTCAGGCACGGACATTCAGTCCATTATGGAATGAAGAGTTCATGTTTGTCGCTGCAGAGCCCTTTGAAGATCACCTGATCCTTTCTATAGAAGATCATGTAGGACCAAACAAAGATGAGGTGATAGGCCGTGTTGTCATTCCTGTGGGGTCAATCGAGAAACGACTAGATGACCGCATTATCCTTGGCCGATGGTTCAGTCTTGAGAAGCCTGCTATGATTGACGTGGATCAACTGAAGAAGGATAAATTCTCAAGCCGGATTCACCTTCGTGTCTGCCTGGATGGTGGATATCATGTACTTGATGAGTCTACCCACTATAGTAGCGATCTCAGACCAACAGCAAAACAACTCTGGAAGCCATCAATTGGATTGCTTGAGCTTGGCATCCTCAATGCAGAGGGACTTCATCCTATGAAGTCACGAGAAGGAAGGGGTACATCAGATACCTACTGTGTAGCCAAGTATGGCCAAAAATGGGTGCGTACTCGTACTATCATAAACAGCCTTTCACCGCGATACAATGAGCAGTACACATGGGAGGTTTATGATCCTGCAACAGTTCTGACAGTTGGTGTATTTGACAATTGCCAACTTGAGAAGGCTACTAATGGAAAAAAGGATACCAAGATTGGCAAGGTTCGCGTACGTCTTTCAACCCTCGAAACAGGTCGAGTGTATACGCACTCGTACCCACTTCTAGTTTTGCATCCATCAGGTGTCAAAAAGATGGGTGAACTTCATCTTGCCATCCGGTTCTCATCCACATCAATTATTAACATGATGCAGATTTACTCGAGGCCTTTGCTGCCTAAAATGCATTACATACGGCCACTAACTGTTATGCAGCAAGACATGCTGAGGCACCAAGCAGTTCAAATGGTAGCTGCTCGTCTTAGTAGAATGGAGCCACCCCTCAGAAGGGAAGTTGTCGAGTACATGTCTGATGTTGACTCCCACTTATGGAGCATGCGTCGAAGCAAAGCAAATTTCTTCAGGTTCACGTCAGTATTTTCAGGCTTGTTTGCAGCAAGCAAATGGTTTGGAGGTGTTTGCATGTGGAAGAATCCTATCACCACTGTACTCGTCCACATTCTGTTCATGATGCTGGTGTGCTTCCCAGAACTCATACTTCCTACAATATTCCTATACATGTTCGTGATAGGCATTTGGAACTACCGTTTCCAGCCACGGTATCCTCCACACATGAACACAAAAATTTCTCATGCAGAAGCTGTGCATTCAGATGAGCTCGATGAGGAGTTTGATACATTCCCTACCAGCCGTAGTGCTGAACTTGTCCGTATGAGGTATGATCGGTTAAGAAGTGTTGCTGGAAGGATACAAGCTGTGGTCGGAGATTTGGCTACTCAAGGGGAGAGGGTGCAGGCATTGCTTAGCTGGAGGGATCCACGAGCCACAGCAATTTTTATGGTATTCTGCATGGTGGCAGCAGTTGTGCTGTATGTGACCCCTCTGCAGGTGTTGGTTCTTATTTTGGGCTTCTATGTCATGAGACACCCAAGATTCCGTCATAGAATGCCTTCTGCACCATTCAATTTCTTTCGGCGTTTGCCAGCAAGGACAGACAGCATGCTTTAAACCAAGTGTAGTTACAATTCTTGCACAGTGGTCTTTTTTTTTGGTTTAGTAGTTCAATTCTTTTATAGTTCTCTGTAGTTACATGCTGAAACTTACACACCACTGACATACGTTATCAATCTTGAGGTTCCAAATTGGAACCAAACACTTGTGATTTTTTGAGTTTTATGTATAGCTTTGATCCCAAAGGCAAAACTTTGATGTGACAACTTGAACCCTGTTATGAAGTGGTATATATATATAACTTCTGTATGAACTGTAGCACTTCTGCTAAGAACAGTGTTGCTTTTGTTCACTTTTTAAAGTTTTGCTTTGTTTGTGAAACTTCATTTTTTGTGGGACTTACATATCAAGTCTCTAGATTTTTATCCTTGTTGAGATTTCACTTGTGCATGCACAAAGCCAACATCTTTTTCTGGTTTTCACTTGTGCATAGCAATAAGCAATTACTGTTGCTATAGAAGTCATAGCAACTATTAAAATAGAAAAAAATTGGGTTTTAATTCTTTGTTTTTCTTCTCTTAAATCTGTCGTCCAAGGAAATAAATGACTTCATTCTTAACATATATTCTGATTCAAGGAAACATGTCCCAACTTGTAAGAAGGAAACTAATATTGCTAGGCCTTTCTCTACTTGCCTTCCATATCTTCTTCTAAAAGAAAGGGAGGAAAAGCTCATATTGAGTCGGCTAAATTGGTTCCATCAAGCACTCAATCAATGTTAACACAAAGATCATATATATCACAGTTTTTGGAGGGAAAGAAATTTTTTTAATGAACAATAAAAATATTAGCAAATTAATTAAGTGTTGCATTTTTGTGAAGAAAAAACAAAACAAAAGCTTACTATATGCTTACTATATGTATACTAATTATGAATGAATGAATGAATGTTCACTGTATTCATACCTTGCTTAATTATTCGCTTACCCGGACTAATCTATATATAATTTAATCTTTAATGAAATAATGCAAATTAAGATTGGATATGCAAAATTAAGCCACGAAAAAAACAAATCAAAGTAACATAAGAACTACTTATTACGCTAAGAAATATTCAGCAAATCTTTAAATCGATCTTAATATGCATATATAATTGATCTAGCTATTCATTAATTAATTAATCAATTAATTATGAAGTCAAAGTATCATATAATAGAATGCAATATCTAATTAACTATAAGTATCAAATAATATTAGGCAACAACAAAAATACAAAAAATAAACACAATTAGAGTAAAGGAAAATCAATCTAGATCCAGTGTTCAAGGAGAGAGCACATAAATTAATCATTAATTAAAATGTATATATTATATATAAGGGTATATATATATATGTATAAAATATAGTAGCATAGTAACTCACATATAATAGAAAAGTATAGACACTCAAAATTTATATTTAGATCTTGATTTCGATCCTTAATTAAAATTTACAAAACCAAATAACGTATGATTTGGAGCTCCAATTTAATCATATAAATTTAAAAAACACTATGCATGCATATAATTAATACTGTACTAGTTATTACTTTTTTCATTTGAAAAGAAAACATGTAGAGATTATTACAGCACTCTAATTATTAAGCGAGATAAGGGGAAAATAATAATATATAGATAAATGTTAATATGGAAAAAAAAAAGAGGACAATAATTAAGTTTAGAAGAACCTGAAACCATGTCCCTTTCTTTGCCAATATTTAGAGAAGATCATGAACATGTATAATATTAGTTAGCAACAGATGGAAAATTCCGAAGGAATCGCATGATCTCTTCAAAACCCAGAACCCAGAATCCAGAGAGAGAGAGAGAGAGAGAGAGAGAGAGAGAGAGATCAATGCGATCCCTTTGGAATTCTCCTTCAGCTGCCTGCACGAGAACCAAAACTACCTCCTGCTTTCTTCATCGTCGTCTCAGCCGGCCTTCTTAACTCTTCCTAGGGATGATGCTTCGAATTTGAGTTATAAAGAGAGAGAGAGAGAGAGAGAGAGAGAGATGTGTGTGGACCAGTTGGTGGTAGACACTGTTGTTGTTGGTGTTGCTTTGCTTCACGTTGAGCTTGTGAGGGAGCAGGAAGAAGCTGCAAACTATTAACTATGGCCCAATTAATTGGGCACCACTTCTCCCATTCTTCCTTCCCTTCAATATATATTTTTCTTTACCATAATAACCTTGTATACCATTAAATTCTTTCTATCTTTCTCTCTCACATAATACAAATATATAAATTTCAATTTAGATTATTCTAGCAGATCATCTACACATATAATTCATTAATTTTCTATTGATTAGATCATTAACTTGGGTTTGGTTACTTTGGTACATTAATAAACAGTAAGCTAGCTAGAATTTCAGCAATTGGGATATGAATATGTAGTCATAATTTGCATTCTCTCTATCTGACTCTAGCTTATGAGTCTGTGGGGACAAACTAAAATGTTATATATTAAACTCGGATAACTAGTTGATTATTAGATTGAAAACTTTGAGCTGATGGAACCCTATGTTGGGCAATTTAGGCTATATATTGATCCAATCAACTCAACTACTGATTTAATTAAATCGATCAAATATATCGAGAACATAATGAAACTGAGTCGATCAATCGACTCAACCGTTTTCTTGCTTGACTCTGTGCATGCTCAATGTTTTGTTGATTTGCCTGAGATAGCAAGAATTGACAAATTCTATTGGGCATTAATGCTTTTATATATATATATATATAGATAGATAGAGAGAGAGAGAGAGAGTTAATTCTCTACAATTTATTCAAATACAAACTTTGTATAATTTATCTTTATTCTTTAAGAATTTTTTTAAAAAAAATACACATGTCTATTCAACTAGCTTAAATTGGGTTTAAATATTCATTAGTTCATAAGTAAAACAAACATATATGCATTGGTATCCATATAGTTAATAGAATTTCAATTGGATTTAAAGTTATGTCAAATTAGAGGATGAATTTCACAACTGCTATTACAAATTATATGGTATAAAAACAAATCATATAATTTACTTATAGTCTACCCACTAGTACTATGTGGTTAGACATCTAAATCTGTTGCCTAATGGTTATGGATTTGATTCTTAGTTTTAGCGCATTATGTGCATGTATATATATATATATATGTCTTGTAATGACTATGTTATAAAATCTAATTTATTAATATATAAAAATAGCAATTGATTTTGCCTAAAGTAATCTAAATCAAATAAATGTGTTTTTATAAATTAAAAAAAGAACCAAATCAGAAATGGAGGAGGTCCAGCTTCCTTTTTACCTCTCCCCCTTTTCTTTTCTTTTTTCTTTTTCTCATGGTCCTCAGTCCTCACCATTGATTGTAGCTTTAAAGCCCAACACAACGTGACTAACCAAACTAGAGTTAGCAGTAGGTTCTCTCCATATACTGATTTGGATACAACATTAACTCTCCTTTGTCCTCACACCACCAATCAATCAAGATTACAACAATAAAATTGTGGCAATTTATTTACCCTTACTTGAGGAGAAGATTGGCAAACAGGGTGATGTCTAATTGTCCCTGTCACAAGGATACACATTTTAGAAGTCCATGCAACAACAGTTGGATTCTTTTTCCATCAATTTCTTTCCATCACAAACTATAACACAAAGCATGAGGACTTCTTGAAAGCTTGTGTGTTACATGCTCTGCACAGTATCAAGAAAGTAATCATGCAAGTAGTAGGTAGTGCCTTAATAATGCCCAAGTCCCTCAATTCAGCTGGTCCTGACCAGTTTTTGGGTGGTTGGCTCCTCTCGCCTCTTCTTTGCACCAGCAGTGCAGTGATTTGACCCATCAAATTATAGTTTACAGACTATTTACAAAAAGCTAAGGCATGTTGGGAGATGATAAGATTTATAGGTCAAAAGAGCACATCCAACCCATGCTTGCTGCAGGATCAGTGAAAAGAGAGGCTTTGGTTAGACCCACAGGTTAAATAATTGGGAATTAAATTATATGATATATATAATTGAAGAATCGATAGCCGAATTTAATTGAATTTGTGTGGGTTTGGGAACTATAGAAAGATTGAAACATGTGGGCCATGGAGTGTACAATGCCAGATGAAGGGATGATGGTAATGTGCTATCCCATACTGGCAAAGGCCGGCAGCATTTGCCATCAAGTTGCAAACATTAATAGGGAGAACGTGGGCATCATCAATTATGCAATCGCCCACTACAAACAAATGCTTCATTCTGCAATCTCATGATCCAATTAATTATTATTTTTTGTATTTATGAGGTATATGTCTGAGAAGGAACATTGAGTCTGCAATCTCACAATTCACGTGTAGGGCTGCATTAAATCCATTAAGCCTGTTTAAACTTATTGCCACAGTGGAAAGATTGAGTACTTACTGCCCTACTAGTTATCCAAGCAAGAACAGACATGGATTGATAAGACTTGAAATTTGTGAGCAAGAATGATGGTTTCATGATAGGAGAGACAATTATTTCACCTTGTGACATTCAAAATGCCTATGTGTCGGTTTATATGTAGTCACATCTGGCACGTATCGACTTGACAATACTTGTGATGAAGGATTGAGTTTTGAGAGTAAATATATTCATGACACACTATGAACTCAAATTGGTAATCTTTGAAAAGGAAAAGCGAGAAAGAAATTGCACTGAGGAGTTTCTAACAATCTCCGAATGCAAAAGTATTTTGGGTTCTGGATTAACCAATGACAGCAGAGGAGATCGATGATAAACAAAACATGCTGTGTTTTAGATTTTTAATCGTGAATGAAGTAAAAGTTGTATGAATTACATGACCAATCAGCTTTGAATGATACATGTGAGACGTCATTGCCTGTAAAGCAAGCAAACAATGAAGAAATGATGAGAATTTGGAATTGGTGGTTAAAAAAAAGAAGACAAAAAGGGAGTAGAATAGCAAAAGCTCAAAGTAAAAAAACTTTGGGACATCATGTCAACCGAATAATTCGTTTGGGGCTCCACAGCTTTCCCATGAAATGGAAACATCTCACACATCATGTGGAAATTACATGTACTTGGGAGTCACAATCTTCTTGGTGGACAAAGTCATGTGAAATGTTAGGCGCACAGGGCACCAACTAGTGCAGCCTTCAACATTCCACAGGCCAGAGATGGGGCAGGCTGGCCCCGCCGCACCACATCAATTCGATGTCATCGTGCTCCCTTGGCCCGGTGCATGTGGACCAGCTCCCACCCACTTCAACTTGAACCACAACAGGAAGGGCTCCTCGTGGGAGTGCCATTAATCCCCATCATTTTCTTACAACCATGGATGTTGAAATAGTTCTCCAAGAATGTCTTCATGTGGCCATGGGAACGCTGTTAACCTCACAGAACAATAGCACAACTAGAAGGACCTGTTTAACAGTGGCCATTGTCCGGTCCCAGTTTACAGGCTCGTGCCTGCACAGACTAATGGCAATCCTCTCCTTCTCGTGGACCACCAGTGTCTTTTGGACCATTCCAACTGAGTTTTGTGGAACAGTTATAAGCAAATCAGGCTGGCCATTGTCCTCTCCAAGTTGATGATTAAAGCATTACTGTAGATATAACAAAAAACAGCAATTTTTTTAAAATACTTCGGAATTACATAGAACTCTAATAAAAAAAGGTAAGAGTAATTCAAGGTGATCAAAAACTTAAAACTTGATGTATCTCCAATAATAAAACATCAGGAGAACAATTCACGATTAGAATATGGGAACACCAAAACAAAGCAACTTCTAAGCGGGCTACAAGGATCTTGCCCCAACAGTAATCTGCTTAGGTCAATACCACTAGTTGAGCTAGAATCTTTTTTAAATGCTTTCAGCTCATACAGCACTGTCCAATCAAAGCAAGTTAACAAATACTGAAAGCTTCAATTTTTAATCAAGCAGAGACTATTTATGACCAGTTGAAGTCTCATACAAACAGCAGTTAAGTATTCTTGTATCTTTTCCAAGACTCAAAAGGATCGAAAAAAAGGTCCTGAAATACTGAGATCTTCCATTTCTAACCAACCTAACATTGTTCTTTTACATTTCCACTATAAAATACTAAAAGAGGACAAGGCTTTTTCCATGTAGCAAAGCTTAAGTCATAATAAGAAAAGCATAACTCATGGATGGAATAGTTGTCTAGGTTTGAGTAGTACACTCACAAAGCAGATAGTACAAGAAAAAGCAGAATGTAAGGTCATGGAAACATAATTGTGAAAAATAACATCTAAGATAATGACAATTGCTCCTTTCTTTCATGGTGAGCTACTTCCATAGTTCCAAATTAACTGTTGTTGATGATATAGAAAAGATTCCTAATTAACATTTTACTCTCAGACCAAAACCAAATTAACGTGGCTAAAGCTGTTAGCACTGTCTCACTGTAGATGAGATAGGATGACAAGGTTGAGGACAAAAATAATGAAACAGTTCTAACTGTGACAGGTCACCCATCAATGCACAGCGCTGTTTTGATTTCCTGAGGATGTCAGAGTTGTTATGAAGAAAAAAAAACAAACCTGACTGCGAAAGAAATGGAGAGCATTAGGTTTGGAGTTTGGACCACAATCACAATCAGGGTTATAATTATCAAGTCTTGTAAAAGTATTCTAACAATAAATTGTGATCATCATATCTGTGTATGACAACCACTTCATTCGGTGTGAGCATACCAGAACACTTAGATCTGTAGTGTCGTGAATTGTCAGGGGACAAATATTTATTTTTGTAAGATCTTTTTTAGGAAAGAGAAACTTTACTTAAGATTATTTTTGTAAGAATTGAACATGGATAAAACACTAGCATCACAAAGTCAAAAGTTACAAAGATCATAGATCACTGGAAGGATTTCTGATGAAGCAATACTTCACAGGCTCAGATTATTGAGCTCAATTAAGATAGTTGAACAAAAATCTAAGATGAATGGTTCTAGCAGTTCAATTTATAAAGAAATCTGGAAAAGACAAGATAGTTAAACAAAAAGCTTAGAAAAACAAGCTCAGAAGAATGATTCCAGCAGACCAAGATATGAAGTAATCTGAGGAGCAAGGATTAAATATTTATGGGCTACTAAACACCTGCTTACAGAAAATTAAGGAACAGGTTCATCGCTAAGAACATCTTACGTGCAGGAAAGTCCATTGTTCTGAAATGAGGAAACAAGCATCTAGAGCCAGCATCTAGAGCCAGTACCACAAATAAAGGTAAAAGACTATCATAGCTACAGATAAATCCTAGATATATGATATACTAGAAAGGCTATATATCCAAGGTATATGATAAACTAGAAAAGGCTACATAATTCTAGAGATGCAGCAACCTTTGTTGGATTTAAAACCAGTACGAAAATAAATAAATAAAAATAACATGATAAACAGTTGGGAATTATTCGTTAGAAATTGAAAATTGAAAAACAATAGAAATCATTAACTTACTTCGTCTTTTAGCTACTCTGTGAAGAGGCTTTTTGCTTTCTCTCCATAGTTGATCAACTTCACTATGAGATCTTAAAACTTGAAGTAAATCAATGTTATGTTGCAAATTTTGATGAATATTAGATCTAATACTTCTTGAACCTATCTGTTTAGATTCTCTGTGGCAAGCAGGTGTGTCAGGTCCACCTTCATTGCATGATCTGCAAAATATGACAAATCAATCAGCCAAATGCCTCAAAGAAAAGTTTCTTGAACAGAACGTCTAAATGTGAATTCCAGGCACAAAAAAAAATATACAAGACTCATTCTAGTTGCCTATACACGTTGATTATCCTTCTGCGGCAAGGAAATCACCATGCTGATTGTACTAAAATGTCATAGTATATATATATTTTTTCTTCAAGAGCCATAGCATGTTGTGAAAATCTGGAATAGCATTACATCTTTAATCAAGGTTTCAAATAATAGATGGGCCAGTTCATACAAATAATATGTGTCCAACCAAAGACCAACATCAGATAATATATTTTTATTATTTTGTTCAGCATTATAGGGGGTACATATTGGTCCACTACTCAGGCAAACTATTAAATTAGTATTAAACTGGAAGATAAACGTTGTTTCAAGAACTAATCAGATAATTTGTTAGAGTAACTGCTTTTCTTCCCCTGCATACTTCTTCAATCGATCATGCAGTCCCATATAATAAGCACAAAATGCAAATGCACATGTTTGGCAGGTATTCAGTAAGATAAAGACACAGATAATTGGGAATAAAAATAGATCCAATATAATGCAATGATAAAATTACACCAAGAGGCCAATTGAGTTGTTTGCACCTTAAGAATTCATTCAAAGTTCTATTTCCTACCTCTCTTCTTTGCATATCGCGCATGGAAGAGATATGAACCCCCCATTAGATGGCTGACATGCAGGACAGTAGAAGGTCTTTGGAGGTGGTCCAAGCAAGTTGATGCAATCAAAATGATACCACTCATCACACTGGTCGCAGGCAATCATGGCCCTCTGATCATATGGCTTCCGGCAGATGCAATAAAGTAAACTCCGTTCTCTTAATGACTGCATAAGTTTGAATTAGGATGGGGAATATATGAATGAATGATCTAATCTCTAAAGTTATACGGAGCATAGATGAAGATACCTTCAACTCCTTCTCAAAATGAAGAGGCAAATTTTCACCTTCGATTATAAGCTTATACACCTCACTTAGTGCAAGTTTCCCTGAATCTGAAGCCACCTGAATACATGATATATCAGTTTATATATCTCATAGGGTCAAGCAGGCCTCATGGTAATCAAGTCTCATTTTCTACCTTTTTGGCAATATCTGCCCAATGCAAGCTTATCTGCCTACCTTCTGCAATTTCCTTCATAAAATGGTCTTCTGATGGTACACCCATAGATTCACCCTGCAATTTCAATTGTCAAGACAAAGAACCCATACCTGGCATTATAGCACTGCCTCATCAAGCAAGAGGGAAGACAAGAGCTAACAAAAATTTTATGACCTTTCAAAACTGGCCTAGTTACAAGTGTCAAAAAGTGAACTCTCAAGCAACATTAACAAATTGCTTATGCTTATGGACAAGTTGGTGCATCCATTCCGCCAAGAGTTTATCACTAAACTAGAATTAAATAACAATTCACATGCCTTCTGGTGCAGCATAGATGAACAAAGTGGACTCACAGTTATCTGATCAATGTGTGTTAGTTAAATTAAAGGGGGAACTAAATAAACAAGGGGGTATGAGCTATTACACAAAAGAAGAAATCATTCTGAATAATTTAAGTACAAGCTAAAAGTTGTAACCCCAATAGGAATTCTTACCGCTCTCATATTCTGTAACCTCAGTGTTATATGGTAAAAAGAGCAGCATAAAATTTCATTATTAGACTAACTCTCCAGTATATGGGAGACAAGAGGTACAACGTACAAAAGGAATAAGATAATATGCCAACATAAGTAAAAAACAAATGATAAATATTCTGATACTCAGAAAGCATGCATGTGGGCAAATTAAACGTAAATTATTAAAATTGTAGTGGGAAAAGACCGGCTATGTGTCCTTCAATGGAAACCCTGAAACTCGTAAGATTCATTAAAAAGTTAAGGGAAGATACATATGATGATATCTCTGTCAAAAAACACGATTGAGGTAAATAGGAGTATGAGATAATCTTGTGCTTCCACCCTTATCCAGGTGTAAAGCTTACTAGTTCACATGATCCGACTGATAGTGGTGTCTGATGAGTTAAAATAAAATTTGGTCGCCTTTCTAAATGAGCGCCTTGGGTTTGTGATAGTATATAGTACATTTCCCATCTGTCGTGCTTGGCATAAAATATGACTTCTAGCTTTTCTTGCTTGCAAGGTCTACAATGTTACGAGTGTCAGGCTCCCATGTGCTTGATTTCAACTTCACTGTGCCAATAATATGCAATAATGCATCAACTAACAACCGTGCAAATTAGATTCACCTCCCTTATTGTGCAATGTTTCCTTATATGTAAAATATGAATATTTAATTGTGTGGAAAAAATCTTCTCTTCTTGCTGAAAAAGAAAGAAACCTACTCTATTGTGATGTGCTTTCATTATAGTTTGTACCTAGAGCATGATCAAATTTGAGTGATAATATGCAACTATCCTGTTACTATAAGGAAAGAAACAAAAAACGGAGCAGATGTTCAACAAAAACTCAGATATATCATGGTAATATGCAGAAATGTTTAATATCAGAAGCGGGTTTAATTGGTAAAATTTTCGATAGAAATCTGAATGTCAACTAACAAGATCCAGCAATAACAATTAATACCTCTTTAATTAAGCGCTGAATTTGTTGAAGCACTGGCTTCTTTGATCCATTCAAAAGCTTCCTGACTCTTACTTTCCACGAATATCTGGACAATGCTGACTCAAAAATGCAGAAACCTTGGTGGTCATATATACCAGCTACTGCTATTGCCTGGAAGATAACAACCACAAGTAAGAAGCTGTGTCAGATAGAAAAAATAAAGCAAATCAAACCACTAGAATGAGAAAATGTAGCTACTTCATAAAAGAAAATGCAAAATCAATGTCAAATTGCACTGCGGAAAGAACCTTCAGGGCCCTCAGAAGACTCTCTGAGATAGAGCTGAGATCCTTTCCATGGTAAGAAATAGTAGTATTCATTACTTCAGTTAGGTGAGAATTGCATTCCTGTGCCTGTTCAACAATTCCTTCAGCCAAATTCAATTCTTGGAACCTGAAAAGGCAAACAAGCTAAACAATATCACCAGTCTTGCTAACTAAATAGAAATTGGACAACCTTGAAAGAAAGTTATTGTTTAATTTTAATTAAGCGAAGTTCAATATTCTACAAAATACAAAACCATACTGTAAAATGAAGAGTTTGGAATACAAATATTTGTAAAGTAAAATTATTGTTTAACTTTAATCAAGCGAAGTTCAATAATCTACAAAATACAAAACCATACTGTAAAATGAAGACTTTGGAATACAAATAATTGCAAAAGAAGATATCATCTTAAACCTGTGAGGCTGTAACTACCCATTAATGCTCAAAGCAGATGGAATCAAATAATAAATCTCAATTTATTTTGTCCATCGGAAAACAAAGAACAAAGTCATTGTCAGTACTTACTATTTGAGAAACATTGTGCAGTCAATTCAGCCATTTGATCTATCAAATAAAAGTTCCATAGTTATCAGAATTTAAATGATCACTGACCTGGCCAAGACTCAATCTGAAAATAAATGTATTTTCAAAAAATAAACATGAAGAGTTATGACTCTAATAAGTATAAGATAGAAAATTATATTCCCAGGTTTTTAGACCAATGTTTTTTTCTTTATCTTCTAACACTCTAGAGGAAAAAAACACCTCACAATGAATTGTTTACAAATAATTGGTAATTTTTGAGATAAACCCTAAATCCATCCACTCTGGATTTTGACCAGCTAGTTCTTCCCGTGTGCAGAATACCAGTGGACTTACTAGGTTGAGTTTAGTTCTTTGAGACTTCTGGTCCAACAACCAAACCAAACATACCAAGGGCCCAGATTCAAAACACTGATCTTTTCTAGTGATTTAGAAGAGTTGAGTGAGGGTTATGATTTATCAGGCTTAGGAATTTAGAAAAGAAAAGTTAAGGAATGCTGTTAATTATTTAGGATTAGGATTGAGAATCATTTCCTAAATATGGGTTAAAGCCTAGTGTTTAAAGTCTCAGGTGATATCAATATACATATAAGCTTGAAGCGGTGATTACCAGGCAGTATACTGATCGAAGCCTTAGCACCCGACAATAAAATAATAATATAAAATTTAAGGTACTGCTTGGTACTGGCTAACTGGCACATACCAACCATATAATACAAAATTTAAAACATGACAATCTGTGTGCTACATGTGGATGTTAGCAAAAAGGTATTGGCTGGATGAGAAAAAGTGGCCATTGTGTGCAAGGCATGTGAGAAGAAAAGAGAGGAGAGGAATTGGACATGAGGTTAGTTTAGACACATAACATATCTACCTAGACAGAAAGATGTTATCCATCACGTTAGAGAGTTGTTTTAAATTTCAGTTAGAGTCCAGTGATCTAAAATTTAAATCCTTATTCATTTCAGAATTATATTTAAAGTTGGTGTTAGCTGAAAACATAACAATAAAGAAAGTAGCATCATTCTTCAAATTTACCATAATTTTGGAACTCTTAGTGTCCAATACTCCAATATACCAATCTATTTTAATTCTTAGCATAGAATTTACAACTTCCGTGCTACCGTGGCCACCAATAATAAAACACACAAAGTCAAGCCTACCGAAAGCTTGTAGGACTGTCATCAGACTCATCACACATCCTACTCTGAAAAATATACTTAACACGAATGAGCGTAGCTAGGAAAAAATCAGTCATAAATAGGATTGATGGTTTAGAGGTAGACGATAAAATGTCAAAAGAACACAAACAATGACATATTTACTACCTGCAGAATTCTTTAAACAAAATACCTAATGACAAGTAAAAACAAAACACATCTTTAAAAAATCAGCGCTCTAGTTGGTAGGTAATGTTTGCATGGTCAACTTATAAATAACTCAATTTCATTAGAACAAACTATCAAAATATATAAATAGGTATATGTAACTTAAGACTCTTTACCCTGAAAAAAAATCTCCAGCAGCAGACACCAGTTGAAAGAATGATTTTACTTCAGGTCGGTTACCTCTAGATATCTGAAAAGCAATGCCAATATCATATGAAGAGGAAAAGGCTATTTTTCTTGCCCAATGTAAAAATTTACTGTGAGATGCATACCAGAGATTGGTTTCCATTACTTGGTATAGCTCCATTTTCAATGTAAACACAAAACGAGCATGCGTACTCATTCATCATAGCAGAATTAGCAAGTGGTGGTTCCACACATGAGAAATGGTACCTATAGATTCAGTTAAGATAATCTTAAGAACAACGAACCATGAGCATGAGCATCAACTCTAATTGAGATACAATCAAGCAGGTTCTTAGACCATGAGATTAGTGTGTGGAAGCAGCGCTCTTTTAGACACGTGAATACCACAACCTCTAAACCTCACAGTCATAGTTTCATTTTAATTGACTTATAATTCGAAGTTAATAAGTTACTCTGGCACCTTACCGATCATCACATACGAGACAAGTATATACTTCATCATTCCCAGCAAAACTTGGGCAGCATACGCAGAACCCTCTGGCTCTTCGCCCCTTTGAACCACAGTAGATATCCAAAGCTTTATCAAGTGAAGTTTTTATCTGTAAAGTCTCAATAAGATAAGAACTACTTAAAAAATTCATACACAGGTAATATTAATAACGAAACCTACTTGCACTAGCCCTGATGATAACGAATCAAGATTAGCAAATACAGGGTCCAAAATGACATGGCACTTAGACATCCAATTCTCAACTTTTCCTGCTTCAGAAGCTACTTTATCCAGCTCAGAACATTCAAAAGCATCAGCCTCGCCAAGTTCCTGACACAATATAATTCAGATAATTAATGCAGACAAAATATTTAAGAAAACCAAGTTAATTGGTGATAAGAAAAATAAACATTTTTAAATCATATACGGAAATAAAAATAGAAAATCCTAGACCAAAGTAACATGGTATGAGCACAAGCAGCACAGGATTCAAACAATTAAAATGTAAAATACAAATAAAATAAATTGTCTTAGCATAAAGATAATCGCACTTTGGTTTATGATGTAAGAACACACTTAAGATATCTTTCGTAGAATATTTGGTCTGAAAAAATAACCTTTAAAAGAAAGCTTTTACCAAGTTCCTGACACTATAATTCAGATAATTAATGCAGACAAAATATTTAAGAAAACCAAGTTAATTGGTGATAAGAAAAATAAACATTTTTAAATCATATACGGAAATAAAAATAGAAAATCCTAGATCAAAGTAACATGGTATGAGCGCAAGCAGCACAGGATTCAAACAATTAAAATGTAAAATACAAATAAAATAAATTGTCTTAATATAAAGATAATAGCACTTTGGTTTATGATGTAAGAAGTAAGAACACACTTAAGATATCTTTCGTAGAATATTTGGTGTGAAAAAATAACCTTTACAAGAAAGCTTTTACTAAGTGAGAATCAGAAATAGCAAGGTTATTCCTTTAATTGAATCTATAATGGAGTCTAAGGACGACCCATTAGTAAAAGCTGCATTTCTTAGGGATTTTAAAAAATAGGGAACGTGTGTATAGGCATTTAAGAACACAAACTTTCTAGGATGACTTACCTTGAGCTTCAATAAAGAAGACCATGGCTGCCGTCTGGGAAGTTCAAAATAAGCACAAACTTGCTCCACCCAGGATCTGCATCAGTGCATTGAACAAATGGTATAAAGCAAAAATATGTAAAGACTCAATTATATTCGTTTTATGGTGCTTTTTTGGGCAAATGTAATTAAAGACTGGATTGACACTTGGACCAGTATATAAGCAAAATACCAAGTGGTACATACCTATCATCCAGCATGATCCAAAATATAATAAATAGATAATATACCTACTGCTAGTAAAGTGTATGGTTCCTTTACCAGTGGATTTGTCAGGCCAATAAATACCATTTGGCATTTACCAGTGTGGCTGCCATTCTAAACCAGGTGGGTACCAATAAATAGATGCTTTTGGACATTAACAGTTCCGAAGCTCAATAAAGTAAAAGGAAATATACAGAGACTGAAGACTAACTCATGCTTCTGGATGGCATTCTGAATCTGTGTAACCACCATAGGATATGAAACTACAATTTTCTGCAATATGCATCTGTATCATGTTAGACAACAATCACCAAACATAAAGAACCAAAAACTAAAAAAAAACAGAAAGAAAAATAGGCTAACCTGAATTTCATCTAAAATTACTTCGACATCCTTCAACTTGCACCTCTTCTTGCTATCACATCCTGGAAGTATATAAAGTGCTTTCTTGAGCCACTTAACTCCCACGATCAACTCTTGTGCTAAATGGCTATCCGAACAGATGACAGGAAGGTGGTCTGCTTCTCCAAGTAATTCATCAACCTCCTGCCTTACAAAAACTTAGTTTGTAAATATGTAATAACTATACCTATCTACAATTTCAATACTACTCAAGCAAAAAAGAATATGCAACTGCCAACTTACAAAATAGCTGTTGAAACAAAATATAAAGCATTCCATTAACAGAACATTTAAAACGATGAGCACCAAATATAGAATCTACCATCATGAGTGGCAAATTCTATATTGAGGCCCATCTTAGTCTACATTATTGTGAAAGTGCATAGATGGGAATAGCTTTGAGTTGCAGGTTGTATCATAAAGCACTTGCAGTATATGCATGTGCGGAAGGTATTATGCCGTATTTTACACAAGCCTGATAAGATCATCATGAATCCTATCCCATGCTGCTATCTGGTCATATGGACTCAACCTATCATGGTACAATTCTCAACTTTCATAACAAGAAAGAATAGGAAATTGCAGAATTAATGATAAAAATTGATACTATTGATACTAAGATAGCATTTTTTGTAATGATACTAAAATAATGATGATCAATATAGTCAGAAACAAGAAACAATCATATGAAGCAAGAGAGATGTGATAACTTTTTAAGCACAATAATTTAAATATTATAAATTAATAAGCTGACCTTCTGAGAAGTTAATGGGATTGGCAATATGAATCGGTTTAACTGAAGAATCAAACCGCAAAATTTGATTATGGACACTAATTTTGCGGTTGGATTTTGGTTTTGGCAAGTAAATTTCAAAAACCACTTAAATTCAATTAGTTTTTGTTACCTCCTCGTGGATACCTGGAAATCAAAACCAGTTATATATTAATAAAATATTTAATTTTATGAAATGTATATTATTAATATAATAAATATATATTAGTAATTGGTAACTGATTACCTCCTCGCAGGTAACTGGTAACCAATTATAAATCCATATAATATATGTTTTTTATAAAATATACTAATAAAATACAGATCTATTTTTTATAACCAGTTATATGGATACTCAATAACTGCATCTATCCTAATTGATTATACCGATTCCATTAACCGTCGGATATTTGACGATCAAATATAACCATTTTGGATAGCAATTTCCAATATTGTTCGATTTCGATTTAGATTTCGAATATCGGGTTTTTAAATTGTTCCAATTTTGATTATCCAATTAAAAATACGATTAACTGAACCATACCCTAAAAGTTAGGCTACTGGCTACCAAATGCAAACTAAAAGGCGAACAATTACCGTTCGCAATGGAATCCTATAGCAAAGGGAGATTGCTGTCGAACACCATTTCCAATACAACGATGCAGTTCTCAGTTCAGGCAATTCCTCAAACTGAAACGACAAAGAGTGCCCAACTTCTATGGCAGAATCAATTTTTTGTTTTAGTTCCTCAATCTTTGTCAAAAGGTGATTGTCAACTCTGAAATCAGCATGGTGTATATAAGACAAGGATTTTGCATTTTCTAACAAAGAACGAGCATATTGCTGCCATCCTTCAACTTCCTTAGCAATGCTCTCAAGCTTGTCTACACCATCTACAGTGACTTCTAGATGTTTCAACTGGGCTACCAATTCCTGCAATATGGAATATAATTGAGACACATTTTTATAACATATCTGTGGTATCTAGAAGATAATACAAGAAAAAAATGTGAACCTTCAACTCATCAACTTGAAGCAAACTATCTGATGGATTCACATTTGCAGATTGATCCAGATATGGCTGAGACCTACTTATCCATAACTGAGCTGTAGTCACAGCATCTTTAACACCAGGAAGAGATGGAAGACCAACTAATATCTCTTCTGAATCCCTGAATTGAATAATGATTATAATATACAACAGATTTAGCAAAAGACAGAAATAAATTACATACTAGCCTGTTTTATACCTTAAAATCTTCTCAAAGTCAGAGATGTGTGCTACATGTTCCAGAGCAAATTTAGCTCCTTCTTCCCAGGAAATCGCACTCATAACCACTTTGAAAACATCCATAAATAAGTGTTCATTCTCAATTTCTAATCTGAGCAAGACATTAGACCCATTGTTTAGCATATTGTACTAGTCACTTAAATAAAATTAAGCAGCACTATAGTGAAAAATAGAACTTACTGCGAAGCTTCATGCAAAACTTGCTGAAGGAAACCCAGAGGCATAAGAGTAGTGAGTGCCTACAGCATAATATTTGGTGATGAGGCTGAAGTATAAAGCAAGTAATAAGCAAGAATAAATGATCAAAAGTTCAATGTTGACAAACAGGTAGGCGAAGTTGGAATGAAGGAGCTTCAAATCTCCATATCAGAAAAATGCAAAGTGGGGATTTTAATCTGGAATAGCTTATTCCAAGCTACTAACAAACAATGGATTCTTTTAATCAATTTGACTCATCTACTTCTCATGGTGCACAGATGAGACTTTACAAAGAGGGAACTCATCAGTGGAAAAACAGATAGGTAACAAAATTGCACCTCATTTTCAACAAGGCAGTAATGTGTCCTGTGGTTAAAGGATAGATGTAAGAATTGCAACAACCAACACCAGATGGAATAAAATAGGCAATAATTCTTACTCGCATAATATTTGTTATGCAAAGAATGCTCCTATTTGATTGGACTAAGATATGCCAAAGAGCTTCAAATTTTGGGGTGAGGGGAGTCGGGGACTCAGAGCTTTAACCCAATAAATGGTCTGAAGTTACTTCTTCCAAATTGGACTCAGAGGGATGTGTTTATTGGATCCTCCATCAGTTCTATTATTATGTGATGATTTTTGTTCCTTTTTTCTCAAGTAAAACTGAATAATAAATAATTAATCATTAAAACCCTGCTCTTACTTCTTTTGGTAGGGCATTCCCCTCTATTTCCCTAAAGAAATCACTAAGGAAAAAAGCAAAAAAAAAATCTCAAGGTGTGGTAGAAAAGAATTAATACCATTAAAGCGCTTTCCCTACATGTGAACCTTTTTAGTTCAGCTTCAACATGGGGCAACTCGTCAACTGGGACAGTGAGAAGTTGAGAGATTGTGTAAATGAAAAGAACAATTTGCTTTCGAGAATTCATGGCAAATAAAACAAGTTTGAGAATCTATACCCTGTACCCTCAACGACTGTCCAGCCTTCAGGATGTCAGAAAGTTCTACAACAATATTTCCATAGTCCTCACGCTTATTAAGACTTTGCAGGACATTTTCGAGATGTGAAACCCAAGAATGAGCATCAGAGCTGTATTTCCTCAGGATATCTATCTCTGGAATGCTGACCGTCAGATAATCTGCAGATAGAAGAAAATCATCGAGTTCCTGTACAGAAAACAGGAAGTTGTCAATATACAAAAGACAGATTTTTCAGACATGATGAAAAGCAAACTAACAATTTATGTTCATAAGATGACAAATAACACCCATACAAATAAAATAAGCACATAACAACAAACTAGTATGATGATCACAACCTTCATTTTGAGGGGGCCTTTCAGGATATCTTCACATCTAATTTTCCATGATTCGACTTCTTTACACATGTTTGAAAGCAAATCCATTTCCGGAAGTTTAACATGAAGCTCCAGCATCTACCACATATGAAGGTTGTGTTACACATAAAAAGAGCACATTAGGTCATCAAAATAACCAGAAACAAGAACTAAAATAATTTGCAAAAAGTTGTGGTGTGAATCAACTCTTGTTGCAAAAAGCAACCTACCTGTGACTTTAGCTTGTTGAGGAAATCCAAGCCAACACCACCACGTCTTTTCTCCATGAGGCACAAACGAGCATTATTTAACCAAATCTGAAGTTAAAGCAAGATGTAGCTAGTTACTGAATGCTGAATTTATAACATTTAGCAATTATAAAGGTAGCATAGGGAGAGTAACAATGAGATGATCATACAAGATACTAAGAGTCGGGTTCTCGTAAATAATGAGATGAGTACCAACTACAATGCAACCACTTGGTCCACTCATTCATCAATCATTATGCAACACATTGCTCACCACCCAAGGCTATAGTTTTTCCAAGGATCTTGATAAGACAAAACATATATGAAACTTACTTTAATATACCCCATTCCAAATATATATTTTGGTAGTTCCCTTGTTTGCTGTATCAGTTTGTCAATTTCAAAGACAATCAAGGTCCTGTTGGATAGCAAGATTTTGCTTTTACCAAGCTAATGTAATACAGTACTACTATAAGACGTAGACACAGATTATCTCACTTCATATTAAATTTACTTTTCTTCAACAAGTTTAAAAAACTGCTCAAATCACATGTTACAAGCATTAGACCGCTTCAAGAATTGAACAGGTGCCTTTTTTAAGCACTGAAAGTTATTTGAAGCTGAGCCCTAAACTAGGCTTCTCAAAGAGGACAAATATGACAAGAATGCTGGAAGAATAGATCTATCATTTTATCTATTTAATTGTTCTTTCCCTCTATTTCCAAAACTTCAGCGTTTTTTATTCATATCCTTTTGCCATCTCAACATCTCTACCATTTTGTGTTGGTTCTTTGAATTCCCACATGTTATTGATTTGAACACTTATATGTATCTATCTTGGCGATTCTTAAGTTGTCAAGTATAGTTAGTTACTTGGCATAACTCTATTTGTTGCTCTAAAGTTCTCCGCCTAATTCCACTCTTCAGCTTAAAAGTTGACAGCTGTCTGAAACTCTAAATTATCTTTAAATTTTATCTATGCTTCTTGTCCCACATCAAACAGAACCACAAACAAAAACCAATCTTATAAATTGCAATATCTACTCTTTTAAATTGGCACAGATGAGCTCATAATTTTGCAGCATAGTATCACATTAGAATATAACTTAGGTAATGAGGAAAAAAGAATAGTAAAATACCAATATAAAGAAATAAAAGAGGTTCTCTTTGATTCCCATAGATCAGCTATATTTACTATCACATAATATCTAGTGCATAATATTACTTCATGGTTTTCCTTTATTCCATGCTGTGAATTAATCTGTTTACCAAATATAGTAGCATACCTTTGCAGAAGAAATTTCACTGGATAATCTTTCAGTCACTTGGAGACTAATTGGAAATTCTTTACATCTGGAATACAGAATTTCCAATGTGTCAATCTGCAGTTCATCCATTCAGAAGAAAACAAACTAAAGTTAGAAGAAAATCACCAGTTGATGAAAAGGAGGAACTAGTGTTGATTAAACCTTGATGAATCTCATAGGATATTGAAAATATGCAAAAGGAATTTTTTTTCATTCCAATTAAGAGACAACAGTATTATTATGTAATTATTTGCACAGGCAAATTTAGTTTCTTGTGATTTATGTCAAGAGTCAAGACACAAATGGTAAACAAACTTGATCTTGCTACAGCAAACATATTTATTCATAGTATCATGCATCATCCTTAGCATTCAGCTTACACTTGAGGATGATGAAAGTGCACATTGTACTTCAGTGACTAAATTCTGAGCATCCTCTACAATTGCCTGAACACCAAATGAAAAGTGAAATGAGAGTTCCACAATAATACAGGTTACAAAATAAGTATTTGTTGCTGGAGAAATAATAAAGAGAGCAAATTTACTAACTTTCAATTTACTGAAATCGAGCTGACAAGGTAAGGTTTGAAAGCTGAGCAACTTCTCTAAGTCGCTTAATGATACTTTCTCCTTGCTCTCCTGTGAACAATGCTCAAAGCTCTCTATTTTAAGTAGAGACCTATTTATATTTAGTGCCCACTTCTGGGCCTCAATTAGCTTAATCGTCATATCACGGACCTTGCAAATGCAACAATGAAATATAAGACTAATTACACCCCACTACTAATTATAATATGCAAAAAATTAACTACTGAAATACAACTTACAGGATCCATGTCATGATCAGCCCAAAGAAATTGCTCAGCTTCAGTCAGAACATTATGATAAACAGAATCTGAAAATGGAATCTCCAAAATATGGCAGGAATGAGAAAGCCAATCTTCAGCAAGTTGTGAATAGGAAATCTCAGTGCCTTTCATCTGAGTAGATAAAAGACCCCCTTTAGTCCATGATAATACTTTAGAAAAAAAAAAGGAGAAAATGGACGGAATCAAAAACAAAAATAAGCACCAACTTTTCTTCCCAACAATGAAAGTTTTAATAATAAAAAATCATATGAAATATACAAATACTATCTAAAGAGATATTTCAATCTTGAGCAACTTGTAAACATAAAATCCAAATGCCTTTCGTTGTAAACATAAAATCCAAATGCCTTTCGTTGTAAACATAAGACCCACACTGAGTTCATGAGTATATGACATAAAGAGAGATTTAGATTTTGTAGAAAGCTTCATAGAGTTCCACTACAAATACTCCAAATGGATATTACTATAATTGAGCCCCAAAAAATGTCAAAAGAAGCATCAACTTCTTATTACTCCCCTCAGGTTTAAGCACAATGAATGAAAGTGAAAAAGTAATGACAATCCTCCTATCTACTGGCTCCATGCTACCAAAGCTAAACAGGCAATAGAAGTGCTAAATTAGTGATGACAGAGGTGCCATAATAGAGGTTGAATTGGGCAATGCTAATTGCAGAGATGCATACAAGGAAAGGTTTAGCATTTCGTACTGGTATCAATACTAGTGATTTGGTCGTCTATAACAGTAAAGCACTGTGCTGAGTTCCCATATTGAGTACAGTCCAATGAAATAATGGACTGTACCAAGATAGCAGTCCCTTTCCTCATTTTTCATAAGGCAAATACTATTCTTCATCAAAGCTTGATCCAAATGACGGATAAAACACATCATCTCCACAACTCTAGCATTAGTCATAGAAGGGATCCTCTTCGGATGTTCTCCACCCATTGCTAGCATCTCATAGAAGTTGCTTCTTTTTGTTGTTATGAAACAATCTAAAGAGTTTGCAGACTTCAGAGTGAGCCTCCAAGGACCCATTGGGATGTCCCCATGGCAAATGTTGTTTTAAACGGGTGACTCCTCCACGGCCACCAATTAAATGGCAACAAATATATTGCCATGAATCCCACTCCACTATTCCAAGTTTCCAACCATTGGCAATGTTGGCAAACATGTACTTGTAGTTCTCGGGTAACACTTTGAAAAAATTTAAGAGAGTTTTGAGAGTGATTAAGAGATTCAAAGCAAAATAACCAGATTTAGAGAGAGACAGAGTGTATGAGAAGGCATGGGAATGTATGAAATATGAATGAATGCATTCTATGTATGTGTAGTTGGCCATGTACTGCACCTCTCTGATTGCTGGCAATGTTGCCAACCAAGGTCGTTGTACTTATTCAACTGCATTTTACAAAATTTAAGAGAGTTTGAGATTAAAAGCTTTAGAGAAAAATAAAACGTAGGAAAGAGCATAGGAGTGTAAGAATGAAGGCATTCTCAATTTGAGGGGTTTGGTAGTCTTTGAATAAGCTCAAAGCCCTAAAGAACACTCTCAAACAGCTAAGGGTCCATTCGGTTTGCATTATTTTGAGGTACAGTACAGGACATGTCATCCCGTGTTTGCTTGCAAAAAATTGTTATGGGCAGGACAAAAAACATAGCTCGGGGCAATACAAGAAGGCCCTTTTAGTACAGCGGTACAAGCCTGTCACAATGCCCTCGATCTATCTGAAAACCTAAATGGCTCATTATTTCCACCTGACACCTCTAATCTCGCATCTTGGCTTTAGCAACAAAGCAACGCACCTGTACTATCCCACCTGGTACTTTACTTACCTTTATGGATAGTTCGCGAAACGAACGAACCCTAAAAGTCATATGATGATGGCTCCAAAGAATTCCAAGAACCAGAAAAATAGTCATAGGGTCCTACCACCCAATACAAGTTATGTCCTGTTTAGTTCTGTCTCATATCTCCAAATAAAGAAGAAGATCCCACATGCTAGCTGAAAGGCTGATTAGGATTCTGCATTCACTCAGTTAAACAAAATAAAAGTGCTACATATGGTACAGGTTATATTTGTATATACTGGCCTTGTATTGGTACCAATAATTCAAGAAAATGATAGATAACGTACCGACCAATACGATATGATATTTTAAACCATGATATGAGGATAGGAAGCCTTTTAAAACAACAAAAGATAAATGATGGAATTAATTAGGTGTGCAATTAACTTCATTAAAAATATTGTGCTTGGTTTAAAGAAAAGGCACAAATGGATGAGCAAGGTTGGAAATATGGAAACAACCTCTTTTCTTGAAAGAACAAGATTGTCTACATTAATTCGGACCTCATATGGCATAATGGCAAGGACCTCATGCAAGTTCAATCAACATAAAATCAAGTAAATTGACAATAGCATACCAGAATGAAACTATTGAATGTTAACATGTAAATAAATGTGCATTGGCTGAACACACATAAATGATTCTCTAAAATGAAACAAAATTAGCATTTCAAAAGAAAAGTCTAATGGAAGATAATTGTCATGCATTTTTTAAAGATGGGACGGATAACCAAAAAAGACTGTAACATGAAAATAAAAGACCTTTTTCATGTCACTTGATCTGCTCAGATAAGAATTGCACCCTTGAAAAAATTGGTTCTGCAAAGTCTTTGCCGAATTTGTGATCTTGGATTCAGAAGTCACCAAATAGATTAAATCACCAAGCTCAGCAAGAGTGTGACGATAAAGAAGATGATGTTTGTCCGGTTTGCACTCACAAAGATGCTTCCAGTGCTAGCAGATTAAAGAAAAATTAGACAATAGTATAAGTTTTCAACGCAATATATTTCCATAAACTAACATACACCAAAAGCATACATGAAAAATTGCTCAATTTCTAGAACAAAATGAAGATGTGCCAATGGGACGTTAGATCAAAAGTCAATTTGCATTATCTAACATTGCTGAAATTATTCAAAAGTTCTTCGAAGACTACTTTTTGATTCTGTTCAACAGCATAATTGAGTGCCACAAGTTATATTTTGCAAACAAATGTAATTGTGACCAACAATAGTACCTCTAAAGTTTCCCAGAAATTTTTTATGATTGCATGATTACGCTATTCCACCATGCATATTTATCGTCAAGTTTGTACTTAGTATCAGTAAAAATCCAAAATACGACTGACTAATTGTTTTCCGATAAATTTTAATGGATAAATAAATTAAAAAATAGAAACTATGTAACAAAAAAAGTCTGCTTCAGTTTATCATTTATACAGTAACTAACATTGTGCTTTAACTTAATTTTCTTATTTATAAGTTCACACACACACATATATATACCATCCTGTATGAGAAATGAGAATACTTGCTAAAGAAACAAACAGTGGTTATAATCTCTACAGTGAACAGCATACCTCAAGGCAGACAAAAGTAGATGGCCTGCAGCTGCAAGTAATGGCTGAAAGATACAAATACTGTTGACATATAATGCATGTAGGATCCTACAAAAAATTTCAAGTTTTGGATTAATTTAGGTAAAAAAGAAATGACCAATTTTGTATGTTCAAATGGGCATGAAAAAGAAAAATATAAAGACAGCTTGCCTCTTCAGTGCCCACATAATTGGGATGTTTCTTTGGATGCATCTTTGATGATCTGACAACACCATTAACCCATAATTCCTCCCGGCATTTCTTTTCTCTAGCAAATACTCTCTGCATTTCTTCCTTCAGATATGGAAAAGCTTTGGTACTGCAACCACTCTGACAAAATAAGCATGAAAAAGAACTTAGGAAAACCTAACTGCCCTAACCCTAATGGTATGTTTGCTTCATTGGATATAATAGGATTAGATAATAAATGAGAGATGATTGGATATGAATTTTTTAAATCCGATGTATATAAGATATAATATCAATTTTATATTCTTTTATTCTCATTTTCTTTTAATTCATACACTAAACAAATAATGGATATTAATCGATCCCTTATCCTATCCTCCCTCGTCCTATGAAGCAAACATGCCCTAAAAGCGATGTTGTAGATCTTAACACCATAACCATAGTTCAAATCCAAAAGCAACAGTTAAAAGAAAATGCCAGCCAAGTCTGCCTGCTTTGTCTAAAGGTAACTTTACATTAGAAAACATAGATCAAGTATTATCATGCAAAATATAGAAAGAAACCATCCAGTACAGAGTTACTATAAGCCTAACCATAACAACCAGAAAATTCATCATGGGACATAGATCATATATACATAATAGGCTCAGCTGAATTTGAGAAGATTCACCATGAATCTCACAAATCATACAAACAATGAACTAAAGTTTGCCAAACTAGAAAATGTCAGAAGGGCCCTAGTTAACATGCCATGAGTTCTTTTGTTCATTTTTATATAATTGCATAAATTTCCATAATCATCTAATAGTATACATTTGTGTAGATTCTACATGGATTCAGCAAAAATAGAAATTTGTCCAAAATAATTTAAACAAAATATATACAAAAAATAAGATCTAAGGCTTAGTTGTTGTTGTTGTTAATATACAAAAAATAAACATTACAAGCAGACCTCAAAAGATATTGAGATCTAAAAACATTTACACAATTATCACATTTAACAGGATGCTACATATTTACTAGCAATTATAAAATAAAAAGGTGCACCTCATGCACACGGATGCTGCCAATAAGGATCGAGGGAGGTCAACCCTATGCAAACAACTCTAAAGCCAGAGAGATTAATCTATGGATGGAATCCTAGTCACCCAGGTTGCAAAGAAGCAACCTTATCATGAGACAACCTATAGTATAAATGAACAAACTGATGCAAAATAGACCAAAAGAAAAAAGATGAACTTTTGCAGGACTTTTCCAGTGACAATAGTGAAAAAACTAACATTAAGCCATTAGCAAAATCAAAAGTCGAAACAAAGTAATTCTGAGATCACAGCCAACATATATTGGAAGTTAACCTTGACAACTACACAAAGAAGTTCTTCATGAGATAAAACAGCAGCCTTGCGATATAGTCGATACAACTCTGCCCCAACTCCTCCATGAGGCAGCCAATCAGCAGGAGCAAAATTGACAGCCTCAGCACAATTTAAGCCTGAAATCCAGCCATTTAGCTTTATAGCATAGAGTATAGCATCAATCAGAATTGCAATCCTGGGTATCTGAATTCGTTAATTATATAACTACCTACCAAAATTGAAACCACCATGAAATGACCTTGGAAAAGTAATGACAAAGTTTCCAGGTTCCTGTAAAAGAGTAACCCCTTTAAAGGTCATAAATGTACGATTTGAATATGAAATTATAGTGCTATGGCCAAAAAAAATGCATTGCTAAAAGATACCATGACCTCATTTCCCACTATTTATGTCTAATTGGGAAAGAATGATCCTATTACAAATTTACAATACAAGACAAAGATATATATGTACTATAATAGCATGAACTATTTCAATAGAAGTCCAGTAGTCCCAATAGTATCAAAAAGAACATATTCAAATTTGAAAATACATACACGGCCAACATTTTGGATAAATAGTTTTTTAATTTCACATACCTGCAAAACACCATATACTGGAACACCATTTTCTAGTAAGATAGATGGATTAAGCATTGTGACAAGCTGGAAAAGCAAATCAGGTTGTGCTTCAAAGAGATCTGGAAGCGCTTCCCGCATAACCTGTAAATGGGAAAAATTAATCTGATGGACTTAACCTTGAGACCTAGAAAAGTGACAAAATGGGGAAATAGCGTTTTTAAGCAGGCATGCAACCAGAAAAATGATATCCTCTAGGCATGCATGAAAATTTGATCTCTTAGGAAGTAGGAACATATAGAGATGCAGTTTAAAGAACTGATGCAGTGTACACAATCATGTCAACCCCGTCAAAATTTTAAGCTTCAAAAATCCTACTTTACCATTGGCATGCAATTTATGTTTATCAGTCATATCAGTTGCCTTAAACAACTAAAACTATGATGGTAAATAAGGAAATATAAGAAACTTGCAGACAGCTCACAAGCATTAACAATGTCCAATTTTGTGGATTAAGTTATTAATGAATGTCTAAAGTCTGAAATTGCTTCAATTTCTTAAGAATGATCAGGCCTGAAAGGATCTAGCAATTTTTGTTCAAGTTACCATGTTGGAAGTGTTAAAAAAAATTAGTAACTTCTGAATGTTCTCAAGCATGAACATACAACGAATATATAGGACAGCTTCATGGTAGTGGCAAGGTTGCTCCAACTTAGGTCGACAAGGCCCAAATTGCAAATAACTTGCAACGGTAAAGGCTACATGCATGAACCACCCCAAACCTTGAACAAAAGGGAGCCTTGGCAGCAAGCCAAAACCTTTTTACGTGGACCGCATGAAACCCAAAATCACAATTTTGCAAGTTTATGTTTTCTTAAGTTCCAATTGGATCAGTTTGTCTAATAGAGCATCACTAGGTTTGTACCTATAATCCTAACAAAAGTAAGACTGAATGATTCCCAAACCATATTTTCTTGCCTCATATGTCTGCCCATAAGAAATTGCTGGCCAATGGATCCATGAAATAGGAGGCAAATCTGATTTTAAAAATTCGTCATAGTTATCCACTATAGTTATTAAATCTTTACTCCAGATCTAGCATTGCCAAGTAAGAAAGTCAGAAAATACACTCCAGATGGCTAATAAAACACTAACAGAAAAATACCTTTTCAAAGGCATTTGCTTCAGTACCAGGCACACCATACCAACACTTTGGTTCTCCCCTGAAATTATACAATGCAGAATTAGATTGAATATTTGGCACAGAAATATATATTAAAATTTAGATCAACGTTAACTTGAGTAGAAAAGTGTGCTCTCTAATATTGATCATTAGCATACAACCAAAAATTATAACCACTCGAGTTGTTGAAACTAGCATATTCGAAGATCAATCGGCTAAAATAACACCGAGCAGCTACGATATGTTAAGTATCTTCCTCTTGACTGAATCTATAACCTTCCTTAGCAAATTCATTTTCAGGGAAACTGGACTATCATAATCAACCAAATTTTAAGATGAGTATGATAGAAAGCTAAAAATTAGGGTCTACCCACTTACAAGCATTTCATAGTAGTATATTCTATCTCCCAAATTACAAGCATTTCATAGAAGAATATCCTATCTAGCAATATATCCTACCCATGGCTGCTAGCCAATATTGATGATAGTTGAAACTTGAAAGTTCCTTAGGTTCAAAAAACCACGGAATTTAAATGATCATTTATATCAATAGTAGAGCAATGGTTGCCTTGTGCATGCATGCCACTATGTGACTGGGAAAGTTGCAAGATATGAAGCTTGCTGAAATGGTATGTCTCCTAGTGTAGTGGTGTTATTGCCCAACCTGGTGCAGGTATGTACCAAAGTACCAGTAATATTAATTTCCTGTAGACACATAGGTCCAGTTTTGTAGGCACCGAGAGGAGAAACACAGCCAGCATGGTCAAATCTTTGTGATTAAGAGTGCCTTGTACAATGCCCTACAGTGCAGATGAATGCATGCAGTATAGGACTAAACTACACTCATCAGGCAGGCCAACTGGACTAGTGTAGCTGAACCTTAATAATTTGGTAAAGTATATGATTTGACTAAAGAGTTAACTTAATTTGGTATGTTTATGACTAAACAGCTCTTACTCTACATTTGCCACTCAAATTTGAATTGAACAAAGCAATACTTTACAGTAAGGAGGACATCTAGAAGTCAGATAATGCAGCTGGTCTAGAAGTCAAGAACAAGCTACTGACATCTTAAGATTTCATTAATGGTTCCAAAAGCTTCTACTGAAAGCAATTTTTTACAGTAAGGAGGATAGGTCACCAAATCATCTGATGATAAATAAGGAGGGAAAAACATAACAACAACAAATACACACTTGACAGAAGCTAAGTTTTATAATATTAATTGGAATATTAGAAATCTTACAGTACTATCTGTTAAATATGGACAAATAATCAAGACTGTCATTATTTATTTATTTATTGGGTGCACTAGTGTTTTTTACATGTTTTATTGCTTTTAGAAAACTGAGTACAGAGGCAGGGTTGTGGGCCATGGCTTATTAGTGTGGAAATGTTAACAACAAATCTAAATAGTCCATGTCTCTCAATGTTGCCCAAGATTAGTGTGTGGGTTTGATGCCATGCAAGATACTCCAAGTCCCAAATCACATGTATTTTTGAGTATCTATAATTGTTGAGTCTGTGCTTGTAACACTATTGTGTAGGAATATAGTGGTCCAGAGAGACATAAAAAACTTTTTGAGATTGTTTTACCAGTTCGACATTTGCCTTGACAATTGACATATATATCACAAGGCTTAAAAAACAAGAGCTTGTATCACCATTGTTATCTGACTGTATATGATTATTTGCTCTAGCAGCCACTTTAGTCACCTCAAAACCTTGAATCATGTTTACATAACAGGCCCCATGTTACAATACAACTGAACCCTCACCTCTGTTTTGCTCGCGAGGGGTCACCTTGATTTGGCACCACCATGAGCTATATGAATACGTTGGGTCCCCTTCTAACAACTTAAACACTAGTACACCTTAGTATTTGATTACAACATGCATGCATAAAAGAATGTGTTATATTAATAGGATATTATTAATCAAATCAACATTTGATCTAAGTCTAAATAACAATCCTTGGTTTGTCATGCCAACAGGCATCACGAAACTTGTCAAGCCAAAAAAGTAACTTTGCTTCACTCCAACATGTCATGAAGGTGGCAAGGCGCCAATAGATCGAAGTTTGGCTCATATACCCACTAGCATGGCATGAAAGTTCATCTAAAACCCTTGTTCCATAAAGCAATAATATTACTCCCAATAAAATTTTTACACAATTCCATATGCATGTCCATATATGTCCATATATGTATGAATAGACATATTTCTTTGAACTAATCAACATTTTACTATTTTCTGCAAATTTATACCTTAATGAATTTATCATAACTCATTATCGTATACTGAAGTGCTTAAATAATTTTATATTTGTAAAGATACCCTATGCTTTTTTAAATGCCTAATTCCTATTAACATAATATAGCGGATGCTAAGGTACACTTTACAAAATTACTATGAAAAATACCAGGTTACACTCGAAAGTTTGATAATTTCTCCCATCAATTTCAACAACTACCCACCATCTAGGTATCTGAGTGCTACATTAAAATTGAGGTTGCCTAGCATGCTCTATAAAGATGTGTTACTAAAATATTGTTCCATGTGCGCACCAAGAACAAGTAAATCACACCCATGTCCAACAGGCTTTAGAAAATTCGATACAGGAGGTATTGCAAAACTTCGATGTATGCACTTCCAGCTCTTAAGGCAAATTTACGGCAGGCAAGCTATATTTTCTGTAATGCCCTAGAAATGAAAATGAGCTTTAATAAAGAGCTAATAAAGAAGGGATCGTGGTTCTATGTTCTATTACGAGTTGGAAAGTGAGCAAGATGAACAAAAGTGTACCCATCTTACCAAGCAGCAAATGATGATGATGTTCTCCATTCTGTGCACAAACAGCAGCCCGTGTATGGATGGACAAGCTGAACAGAGAGTCCATTTTTTTTCCTTTAGACATACCTCTAAACACTTTGGCATCAATATTTTTCTTCTTCTTAGAAGAATTACTACTACTTAGTGACTAATTTTTATCTTACTTTCAACTTTTTTATAAGAATAATAGTTCTCCTTTTCTTTCAACTTTTTTCTAAACACTAACGGAATCATGTCTATTCTTCTGCTTCTCAGAAAAACTTGTTACTGCCTGGTGATTATTATTTTTATTTCTTACTTTCACTTTAATATGTGTAAGTAATAGTTTGCCTTCACAAACTGAAGAATACACCATGGATGAGATCCTATCAACATGTTTTAAACTTTACAAAATCTTTTAGGTAAGAAGTATAAGATGTTTGTCCATTTGTAGTCATTTCATCCTCAAACATTCTTTTTTGGTAAACCAATGTAAGTTGGTATAGAGCAAAATGCTCTGACCAAAGCTAACAACAAACTTACATTGTTTCTAAATAGGTACCGGTAACGGTAAAGCCTAAAGACATTAGTAAAAGATGTACTATTTGGTAAAAGCACCTTACAAAAATTGAATCATTGGTGATCTCATAAAGCAACCATTTTTGCTAAGGAAATATTAAATTACTGTTTTCATGATGCAATCAAGATCCTAATTTTTAGGGCCTAATTATTAGGCCAATTTTTATCTATTTCCTAATTTTCAGGTCCTAATTATTAGGCCAATTTTGATTTATTTTCTAATTTTTAGGGCTTAATTATTAGATCAATTTTTATCTATTTACTTGCTTATTTTATGCCTTCATTTAAGGCTTAACTTGAGTTGATTATCTTTTATTTCCTAATTTCATCTATAGCATGCCATGCCAACTATAATTATGTAGCCCTAGGGGCTTAAGAGGGATCTTATGAATTGATAATAAAGTTTCCTCTAAGTTTTTCGTTCTCCTCTCCTTCCTCTTGGTTTGGTACTGCGCCATTTAGTTTAGGGGGGAAATTTCATGGAAGATGGTTTAATGGTAGGGAAAAATGTGTTGAGAAGTTGCTCTTAAGAAGGTTCCAAAATGATGTTACAATCGCTGGCTTTGGAAACTTGTAGAACCCAGCACCATATTATGATATCATACCATATAGCAACCTATAATGATAGCACCATTCAAAGGTAAGTAGGCAACAATAAATAAAATGAACAGTAGACCAAGAGAACAAATGTAAGTCCATTAGAAGTGTTTTGACTGGTATCTGAAGCCATGGTCTGTAGCTCCTTGCAATGAGAATGTAGGACTTTTGCAAGTGCTTCTCAAAACAGCAACACAAAGAACATGCACAAACAATAAGCAATCTCTCATTTTTTGTGCCCATCGGTTCTACGCATAAGAGTTATAACAGTGTTGCTTCAATAACCAATCTACCTATTGTTGGGGCATCTTGTAGCCAAAAATTAAGATGAGAAACATATTTTCAATGGCATGTGGAATAAATTGAATCACAGACACCAAAGGCTCGTGATATCTTTATTGATACTATCAATTCTACTCACTCCATATTTTCAACTAAAACACGTAGGCTCAACATTTATGTAAAGAGCAATAGGAACAATTGAAAATGATATGTGTAGAAATAGATACATACCAATGAAGGTAATTAATTGAGTAAAAACAATGATCCTCAACATGCCAACAAAAGGATGAAAAAATCATCCCAAAATAGAGCCAAGGAACCATAACTCCAGCAATATTATCATGGACAGCACGAAGCATCGAACCCGGCAACTTTGGTAGGTTATTGAGGTTCCATGGGCTGGAAGCATATTGCTTCCAAATATTTGGGTCTATGGCTGTTGGAATTGAGTCATTTACACGAGGGAATCCACTTCCATAGAGTGAAGTATCCAAATCATTGCCGTACATTACCTCCACTTCTCCTGCCCTGCCCTCTACAATTTCCCAAAACTTCTTTTCCATCTGCACACGACTAACATTTGTCTGCCCAAACCACTTCCTCCTCATCCGATCATCTATCCGCTTAAATGCATCTACGGTATATAGCTTCCCAGGCACAAAACCAAAGCTGTCTTTATCTGAATTTACACATTCCAAACAATACCAATTTCCAGATGGAACACTCGTCAAAGGCGGGGACAAGCAGTACAAGTGCCAGCCTTTATCGCATCGATCGCACAGAAGCATCACTTCCCCATGTAACCCACTCTTGCATTGCTCACATATCTGATCTAAAGCCTCTTCTTCGACCACCTCCTTGACTCTCTGAGAACCCAAACCTTTTCTTCTCCGTTGCCGAACAGGGACATCAGATTGGTTTGATGTCTTGCGCTCCAGGCTTGGCTTAGCAGCCTTGCGCTTCTTCGTTCCGCGGTTCAATCGGCAGTTGTACTCCTCGTAGTCATAAAGGTGTTCGCGATATAGCTGGCAGAGAACGTGCTTAGCGCACTCGGAGATCTTGGTGGCCGGGCGGATGAAGCGAGCAACATCTGCCCAGCGCTTCTCCGTGCACACTTTGTCGTAGCCGCCGTAGCGTTTGACTGCGTTGTATAGGCGGCAAAGGTCGAGGTCCTCGCCCTCGAAGACAACCCGGCGGGCGGATCGCTTGCCAAGGTGGGACTCGAGGAAGCGGCCATACTCAAGGCGGAAAGTGGCGGGGTCGCAGGAGGGGGGCCGGGCCTGGAGGCGGTCGATGGCCTGAGACTTTGTGGGGAACGAGAAAGCTTCGCGGTCGAGGGCGAAGGGAGGGTTCCAGGACTTGGGTGGGACGATGCGGCAGATACCGAAGGGCTCGGCCTGGGGGCGAATCTTAAAGATGAAGGCCAGCGGGTCGGCGAACTCCTCCTCGGTAGGGTAGAAGACGGGGGCCTGGGGGACGACAGCGGCAGAGGCAGCGGAGGAGGAGGAGGAGGAGGAAGAGGAGGAGGAGGCGCCGCCAGGAGCGTGCCCTAGGACGCCCTTCTCGACGGCGCGAGGTCGTCCTTTACCCATTGGGTTGGATCGCGTAGGGTTCGGTGTGTGATGTGCAGAAGGTGAAGCTATTGTTATAATTGGTAAAGAAATAACGGTAAAAATATCGCGATGAAGACGAGGACAAACAACTTTTGACCCGATTAATTACCATGTCCATTTTACTTGGTAGCTACTGAGGTCCCACAAATCACTTCCAATGGAAAGATGGGTTTAGATTTTCCGATAATGCTGAAAGGTAAACCATGGCTTTCATAACCGGATTGGGTTGAGAAAAATTTAGAAAAATTTCCCAAATTATCCAGGAATTCAAAATTTTCAAATACATATATACTTTTTAAATATTTTTGATTGTCTTCAAAGTTAAATTTTTCTTTTATTTTTAAATATGGTTCTTTTCAATTTATCATACGCCAAATAAAATATATTTTTATTATTTATAATATGGATTTATTTTTAACAATTCATAATACTATCTTATTGTTTTTTTAATAGCTAAAATTAGCACTTCTTTATTTTTTTTTAGTCATTTAAATATTTATGCAAAAGATTTTAAGTACCTTAACAAAATTCTTATTTGATTAAGATTGGTTGCCCACAAATATAAATATCGTAAAATAATATTTGCATGCAAAAATAAATGCGGGCAAATTGATTGCAACACAATGTTCGATTGCTTGCAAGTAGACTTATAAATTATATTTGTATGCATTTGGTTGGTCGCAAATAGAAAAGATGATGAGTTGTTGTGGATAAGAGAAAGATTGTCGTGGGCAAAAGGGCATGTGTTGTGGGGAAGAGGAAGATTGTCGTGAATGAAAGGAGGTTTTCACGAGTGAGAGAAAGAGTGAGATTGTCGTGAGCAAAATGAGACTATTGCAAGTGAGAGGATGTTGTCGCGAGAGATGTAAGTGAAGAGAAATGATGTCGTGAGCAAGATGAATATAATATGTCCTATCATTTGTGAGTTGCGAAGTTGACTTACAGGCTTTTGAGATCGTAGCCTAATTTATTTATTTATTTTGCTAAAATAGTGAGGCACTATGCCACACAGACCATTTCATTAGAATTGAAATGATTACATAAACATGAAAATAGCTTAGTAGTAATATCTACTACTAACCCATGGAGCAAACACCATAGGAAATAAAAGAGAACATAGTACAATCAAAAACTCTCACCCTTACACAAGGCTCACAAAACGACATCATGCAGAGTTAACTAAGTCTTGGATCGATTTTTGAGAGGCACGAAAGATAATGAAATTTATTGCAGTCCAAACACACCAACACCAACTCATCGTAAGGCTACGTTTAGTACTGACATTAGACATATCCTCGACTTGCTCGAACAACGTCGGGTAAAAAAATGAGTGGCCAGCACGAAACAGAAAAGATTTCCATCCCTCCAATAAGGGTCAGCAAGAGGAAAATATATATTCACACATTTCATCATCTTCGTTGCAAAATACACACTAGATGTCCTACACATTCATCCCCAGGCGACGCAGCCTCGACCTAGTTAAAATTCTCTTTCGGATAATAAGTCATAATAGCATTTTGATCTTCAAATGAAGCTTCCCAATCCAGACCACTGAAAGGGATGGCCAAGGAACTTCGGCATCCATGAGAATATAATAGAGTGATGTCGTAGAAAAGACTTTGTGTCTCTCCCACCTCCATGATATAGAATCCTCTTCTTGTCCAAGGTGAGTACCCTGGATATCGCTAAGAAGGCTGGCCACCCTATCAGCATCTATTAAGGTGCGCCACGATAAGTTCCAGCACCTAGACTCAACATTAAACATAGAGACGACACTGGCGTTTCGATGCCTGCTTTTGCATTATAAGTCAGGAAAATATGAGACAAGAGGTTGGCAACTTGCCCATCTATCCCACTAGAAGCTCGTTGAGGTCCCGTTTCCAAGGTAGATTTTCGTACTTATACAAAATGGTATTTTAGCCGCCATAATACCTTTCCAAATAGCGGACCGAGCTCTAGTATTATGCTTACCTGACCAATTCGCCCTGCCAAAGTACTTACTCTTTACAATATTCACCCAGATGATGTTCTGGTCAGAAGCAATGGACCACCACTCGTGAGCCAAGCGAGCTAGATTATACATATTGAGGTCTAATATTCCCAATCCCCCAAAATGTCTGGGTGTAGAGATGTCCTCCCAGCACACCAGAGGGCCGAAACTGGTTGGTTCAAGAGAACCCAACCAAAGAAAAATTCTTCTCCGAGCATCGATAAGCTTGAACACCCATTTTGGAGCACGAAAGATTGATAAGAAATAGCTAGGCAAGCTGCTCAACACACTATTTATAAGTATAAGCCGGCTACTACGGGACAAGAGTCTTCCTTTCCAACTAACAAGTCGACTGTCAATTTTCTCAACGAACTAAAGCCAATTATTTTTTAAAAGCTTTCCACTTTTCAGGAGGAGACCAATATACTTAATCGGGAATTTAGTCTGCCTACATCCCAACATTTGAGCCGCATCAGCTGCCTTGCTCATGTCGTTAAGAAGATGAGTAACCGAAGTTTTAGAAAAGTTACATCATGTAAAAGTTAAATGTTGCAATTAAGTTGTTTGCCGCTAACCAAATGATTTAATTGAGAAATATATTTAATTTACTTGTAGCTTGGTGGTTTGGACAATTAGCTTATTACAGGTATGTCATAGTTCAATTTCTAATTCTAGCAATTTTTATGTATTGTTCCTCATTTTTTGCAACAATTTAATATAAAAAATCATTTTTTGTAAAAAAAATATATTTTTAAATAACGAGAATATTTGTACCCACATAGGCGGGGTTGAAGATTATCAATACTGTGCGACGATGAAATATATAGACGTAAAGTAGCCCCTTACTGGTGGAGACAATAACAAACTGAATGTGGCAATAGATCGTGCTCAGGTTGGCCGAAGTCGAGGCCTAGGTAGGCCCCCCCTCTAGTACGCCCCCTCTTATTGGCTTGGGTTGGCCACATGCATGTCGCGTGCTTACACCACACCTTCTCAATGTTATTGGCAAGGTGCAGTTTTCATAGACTTAGGGCGGCGCACATGCTTGAGTAGAGCGCTTGAGCCGTGCTAGGCATGACCCGCGTGCATAGGCTCGTCCCTTGAGCAACAACGTGTCATGCTTAGATTGGTTCAAAATTTTTCTAATCGAGTAGCCCAATCCATTTCAGATTAGGTCTGTGCCGTCTATGGGTGAACTCAACCTATTGACGTAGATACGAGCCCCTCCACAAGACAAAAGAAGATAACAATAGTGAGCCTTAAGCTCATCATTTCTATCACGAGGAACGAATCAAATCAAATATATTCCTCAAAATACTCAATATTCTCTATTAGACTATTGCAACCATTCTCAGCTTTATATATAGTTGACATTTGCTCAAACCATAATGAAAGGAAATTACACCAAGACCTTCAAAATACAAAGCACAACCCAACAAGATGAGTTTTACAGAGCAGCCCAAACTGCAAATACATAATTCAAATTTCAGACATTAAACGGCAGATAATGTAAATAATTATTTTGGTCAACTAAAATGAACAGAGATCAATTCAAACCAAATTGAATTAGTCCGAATTAACTTAGAACTAATTTCAAAACAAATTTGGTCATTTGAATTCATTTTGTTCCAAGTATGGTTAATTTTGATCAACGTGGAATTTAGAATATATACATTTTGAATTATTCACAACAATTTAGTTGTTACTGACAATATATATTTTTTCAATAATTAATAGTAAAAATGACTCGATATAATTTAAAAGTAATATAATTCAAAATTTATATATATATATACACGTGTTAAAAATCAATATAATTTAAAATCTAATATATTTTGACAATAATAAAATTAATTGACCATTTTATTAAGTCGACGATGATCCAAACGATCGAGTGCAACTTATATGGGCAACATGTCCATATAAGCGTCTATGGGCAGGGTGGTGAGATTGTGCCACATCACCCCGTTCGGATCTTAAAACACCATGATTTTAATACACTCGATTTTTAATTCTATTACGTACACGAGATTTTAATTTTAAATTGAAGATATTTGACAATATTAAAAGTTGACCATTTTACTAAGTCGACGATGACCCAAACGGCCGACGAGCCAAGTGCGACTTATAAGGGCGTCCATGGGTGAGGGCAATGAGGTTGCGCCACCTCACCCCGCTCGGATCTTAAAGCACCCAAGTTTAAACCACTCGGATTTTAATTTTACTACATACATAAGATTTAAATAAATTAAAATATGAAAATATACCAGATTTTAATACATGAGTTTAAAAAAAAAAATTTCCAATAATACCATGCCCATGGACGCCCATGGATGCTTATATGGGCAGATCACCCATATAAGTAGTGGTGAGCATGTATGAGTATCATGTATTTTTCATGATACTTGATCTCTATCTTGTATAAGATTAATTCATAAGTTTTGGATCCGAACATATCATATTGGGACATGAAATCATACTCTACTTAGAACTTGTGGTGTGGTACAAGTTTCAAGTATTATGTTAGAACATGTACATTTACAAATTCAAGGGTACATGTCCTAGGTACTTCATCGGAACCTATTCATTTTACAGGTTTCGAATATCATATTGGAACTTGTTCAGTTACATGTTCCATGGTACAAATTTTAATTTCGATTATAGGTACCCAATATAGAGGTGGCAACGGGCCGTGCCTGGCACGGCCCGAATGTGTGGCAACCAAGCCCAGCCCGAGCCCGAGCACGGGCCGGCCCGAAAATTAATTTTTTAAAATTTTTAAATGTTTAAATATTTAAATTTAAAATTTAAAAATTAATAGTTACGGGTGAGTTTTAAACTTGAACATCTAATTTTATTTGAGATAGCTTAATTATTATACTAAACTTTATTATATATTTTTTAACACATTTTTTATATGTAACGTTATAACGCAGTACAAATTAATAAAAAAAATTTTAAAAAATCAAATTATAATTAAAATTTTATTTATCTTTAATACAAAAATATTCATCCAATGATAAAATATTTTTTTTAATATTATAATAGACCGCACCTTAAAAGATTGCCTACATATTTTCTATAGCTAAACTGGTACTCCTCAATGATTAACTATAGAAGGATTGGGTATACGTAGTTCTCTTTATATTTTTAATCACCCGTAGTCTCGGTGATTTAACTTGTACTAGGACTAGCAGCACCAGCTTCGCTTGTTTGAGCTTCCTCCTCTCCCGATGATAAAGTGTCGTGTCCTCCCTTATCTTGTAATATATCTTTAATATCCAATCAGTCTTTTAAGCAAATGCACATTTCAATCGTTTCTTCACTCATTCGGTTTTTTTTTTCGTCGAGAATTTTATTTCCTGCACTAAAATAAGACTCGGAAGCTATTGTAAACACAAGAACAATTAGTATATTACATGTCATGATGAAAATAATAGAATACGTATTTTCTTATTTTTTTCACAACGCTAAAATTTTATTATCATCTATTTTTTCAGAATGATTATGATATAGAAAAAAAATAATTAGTAGATTTAGTTTTTTTTATTCTACAATCAAGTTGAGAATTAATACTATTTCCACACTCATCTCTTAATCTAAAAGAAGAAGATGTTGTATTACTTGTAATTATATCACCAAATTTTGAAGCGTAAAATACAAACATATAATTCAATAAATTCGATTTTTTTTTCTTCACCATTATCTAATTTCATATTGTTATAATCATCATCTAATAATATATTTAAACTATCAATTTTCATTATAGGATCTAAATATATTGCTAAACAAAATAAAGTAGGTATATCTGATCAATATTTTTTAAATTTAGATTCTATTAGAAAAATAATTTGTGCAAATAAAGGATGATGTCAATATGAATAAAATACTTCACTAATACGAACTATATATGAAATAGTTAAATTACATATAGGATAATAAACACCGAAAAGTTATTCGGTAGCTTTATTAAAAAGTTCTAAAATTTGAGTAATATGCCCAGTAACTAATCAATCATTATTATTAATTGGATCACCAGACATATTTTGATTGTAAAATATTATAATAATATCTTGATATCTTATTGTAGACATAAGCATATGATATGTTGAATTCCATCTAGTAATAACATCACCATTAAATTTTTTAAATGATTTATTAAAAGATTGACATAATTTTTTAAATTCTTGTGTTCTTACTTTTGAATAACGCATATATCTAATAACATCTCTTATTTTTTCTACATGTATATTTACTTATTTTAAATCATCTTGTACACATAAATTAAGAACATGACAAACACAACGAACATTAAATAATTGACATTCTAATACTGGTTTAAATAACTATATAATGGGAGGGATAATAGCATCATTATTACTAGCATTATCAAAACTAATCGAATTTTTTTTATCATTTATATTATAAAAAGATGTTACAAATCTAATAGCAGAAAAAATGGCAACAAAAATGTGTGGATATTCAAAAATTTTAAAACTAATTATTTTTTTTTGCAAAATAAAATTTTCATAAATCCAATGTGCAGTAACACAAATGTAAGAATTAGTAGTACGTTGACTAGACCAAACATCAGATGTTTAAGAAATTTTTGATTTATTATTTTAAAAACTAGTCATTATATTTTCTCTATATGTAAAAAATAATTTTAAAGCATCACTTTTCATTGTATTTCGAGTACTTTTTTATATTTTGATTGTAAAGTATTTTGAATCCAACTATAAAATCTTGGTTGATCAACAAAACTAAAAGGAGATTCACTTTGAACAATTAATTTTGCAAGTTCAATTCTCGACGTTGAAAATCATGATCATACGAAAAAACTGTTAAATCAGAAGAAGATAAATTAAGAATTTGTTGAGCTTATGTAACCTTAGTGTCATGACCCTTTGCATGACGTAATAAATGACCAGTTCCTCCGATTGTTGAAGTCGAAAGAATTTTTTGATATTTTTTGCACCGAACTTTTATTATTGTGCCATCAGGTTCAATAATTTTTTTAAAATATTCCCAAACCATACTTTTTTTTCTACCTGATGGACATAAATTAATAGATAGACTTATCTCTATGTTTTGATTTTGTTGAGTAGTAGGAGTAGCAGGAGATATTTCTTCTAACATATTTGATTCAGTTTGTGGAGTATAATCTGAAAAATCTCCATCCGTCATTAGTAAAAATATAAAAAATATAAATATTATACTAATCAATGAAATAAATTGAAGAGATTAAAAAAAATTAATAATAATCTTGAATCATTGGCTTCTTGATGAGCTTAAAATATTTTTGATCGTTGAGAGTAAGAGAGTTGAGAGTTGAAGATTGAGAAAAAAAGTTGAAGACGAAGATAAAGAAAATGAAGAATGGGAGGGGATATTTATAGATTTTTTTTAAAAAAAAAATATTCGTCAAGTCTGGATCGGGCCGAGCTACGTCTGGCGGGCAGCGCCGACGTAGGCTTGGCGCTCGCCAGGCCTAGGTGGCCTGTGGCCAGACATCTGGCGCACGCTAGGCCTCCCGTGCTCGCCCAGAGCACGAGCACACGTGCCGTGGTCGGCTCGCGTGCCGTGCCGAGCACGGTCCGCGTGCCCAGAAGGCGAGCCCGGCCCGTCTTTTGGGCACAATCGTGCTGGGCCAGGCTCGGCCCGAAATTGGGCCGGGCCCATGCCGCCTATGGGGCTGGCTCAGCTCGTTGTCATCTCTAATCCAATATATTAGACTCAGAATCAAAATTAATTTTAATTAATTTCTTCTTTTTTTTTTACGCTATCAAGATTTAATTCGAGTTTACCTGTAATTTATTCGATCAATAAATTTCAAATGATTTTCGGGTAATCATGCACACTCCTACGTATAGGTCGCACTCCAAGCGGCCGGCTATGGAAGCCACGTTTCGCGTCGCATTCGCTATCCATATCGAATCCAGAAGAATACCCATTCCACAAGCCGCCACCCCATTTCTTTTTCCCAGAAAAGACAAAACATCCAAATGATTATCCTTTTATTCTCTTTCTTACTTCAGTACTCTACCTTGTGATTGACGAACTCCTGGCTTCGCGCAGGTGTTAGCATATTTCTCCCTCTTCTTAATCATGATCACGAATTGCATACTGGTGGATGTGTGCGAGCTGGCTCGCTATGGAGTCCGGGAATGAGCAACTCATCGTGGAAGAAGCAACTGCTGCTAATGATATCAACAATGGAGAGAATACTATTCATGTTGCAGTGGGGAAGAAATTTAAGGAAGAAAGAGAGAACCTGCTGTGGGTGATGAAGTATTTCCCAGAAGCTACCATTGTCATCATCCACGTTCACTGGCACTCGAAATGGGTACTCACAGATCGTAAGATCTTTGAACCTGTAAAATATATGGAGTGTGTGTTATGATTTATTGTGCTGTAAATTTCCCTTTTTTCCCCATCTTTTGATTTGGTGTTCATGCTCCCCATGAACTCTACGGTATGCGTTCTTTCTCTAGGGTTTTCGGATTCTTAACATTTTTTCTTGAGGTTTTTTGTTTTAAGAAAAGGAAGGGTCAATTACAATATTTTTTTACTTGGACTTGTGCTACTTCAATCAGCAATCTGTGTTTCTCCTCAAGCTTCTGTTTATGCCTAGTAAAGTTCCTCAATTATAATGGTTGTCATTTGAGGCTTTCCTGATGTCTGGTTCTAAATGATACACTAAAGGGCAAACTCTATTTGGTTTTGTTCCTTCTAATGGTTGGAATTTGTTGAAGTTATTACAAATTGGTTTTACATACTTGCAGTTGGGGTTAAATTCCAATATGAGTTTGCAAATGAACAATCTCAAGCGCAGCACAGAGAAGTAGAGAGAACAAAGATGAAAAAGTTGATGCAGGATTACAAAAGCTTTTGCTCTGAAAGAAAGGTATAGAGTGGTAGATCTTATTTTCCTGATAGATTCTAGTATCTTAACTTGGTCTTAATTACAAATTATGTCATATAAAGTTATTTTACAACGAAATCTGTGTTGCAGTTTGTGAGTTGACTTTTGTAAAGCAGTCTTGTTTTTTCTTTGATTCTTGAAACTCCAATTTTGGCTTCTATGGATGAGGACTATACATATATAAGGAATCCAGAGACAGAGTGGATCTCTCACTGTAAATAATCATTGCTACAACAGATTTCCATAAACCTAGGTATTACAGAAAAAGAGAAATCAAAATCAGAACTCAAACAAGTTCTGTGTTCAATCAGTTGCTTGAGAGCTCTGATTATACTCAGCTTCCTTTTGGAGTTCCAGCTGCCTAAATCATCTAGAGTGATCATGTGATCTAAAGAATCAAAGACTAGATATACATATAAAACAAAGACATTTTTTTGTGGTATCATGAAAATATTGAAAAACCATAGTTCTTGAAGAATATTCATTCTGAACTTTTTACATGCAGGTTAAAGCACATCACACTGAACGCAAAGTTGTCCTTGAAGGAATTCAATATCTAGTTGAAAAATACCAAATTAAGAGACTTGTTTTGGGTTCAAGGTATGCGCTGTAGTTGGTGTCTTCTTTATTTAATTGTTGATTCTCTGCATGAACAAATGAGAGAAAAGACAAACTTAGACTTGAATATTATGGGCCACCTGATTAAATCAATTCAATGTAAAACATCAGACTAGTAGAGAATACTTGGATCACTTAAATACTAGCTAAAGAAGGCTATGAACCTATATCTGGATAATTAAAGGAGATAGATTATAGGACTGATCAATATGTTTTTGCATTGATGGATTTACGGTTGATACAGTCGCTACGATATGCAGGTCCATGGCAAAGCAAGTTTCTCTCCTTCGACATTGTCAGGTATGGCATGTGCGAAAGGGGAAGCTTGTTTCCACAAGGTATGCTTAAGCTGTTGAATGCAACTTTTAACATGCCTACTTGTATTCCTTGGATTCTCTTGAAATGAATGCAAGTTTCTTCTTCTTCAAAAAAAAAGTTGTTGAATGCAACTTTCAACAGTTTTGTTGACTTGGTTAATCAAATCAAGAAGTTTTGCATATCATATTTTGGCCATAATCTTCTATTTTTTATAGATTTTCCTTGTAGCATTTCATGCAGCAAAGCTATTTATTAGTATAGATTTTCAAGGAAAAACTTTCATCAGTATGAGCTTGGAGTTATGAACCAACTGCAAAGCTCCTATTTATTAGTATAGATTTTCCTTGTAGCATTTCATGCAGCAAAGCTATTTGTGATGCACAAGCAACACAAGAAGGAAGCTCGGTGACTCAGATTCTTGCACCAAATCTGAGTTCCAACAGAGTTGAATTCAACGAAACCCAAGCTTCTTCAGCACTATTAAATGAACTGGTACATGTGACAAAGCCACATTTAATAGAAATGCAAAAATTCTTGCTTTTGTTACAAAGCTTTGATATGATTTAGTTGCCTTTGAAAGCTCAATGTGTAACTGTATATAGGAAGAGGTGGATGAGACTGAGTTGGATAATAGAGTTGTGGCTGATCATGATAAAGGTAACACCTTGGAGCAAGAGGTTCCAGGTCAATTGGTCAGTCAGCAAAACACTGGAAGAGATGGCACTAGCTCAGTCTCTCAGGAGGTAATATTTCTTTGAATTTTCTCTTTTTTTACTTTGTTAAGTTGTTCATAGAAGTTAACAAAACAATTTTTTTTCCTCCTTCAAGACAAGACATAAAGCAAAAATCCATCTGCTATACTTATGTAGATAAATGGAGAACAAGCAAGAAGATATAACCACATTATAAATTGAATATTGATTAGCCAGGAATGTCCATCTTGTTAAATTTTTATAGCTCTATCATATATGTTAATACAATATGATTCGCGTGGAAACCATTCTGAAAAGAATATGTTGTTTGGGAAAAAACTTTGAACTAAAGGTTACTAATCGCAGGTGGTGAAACTTAAAATTCTACTGACAGAAGCTAGAGAAAAGCTTCGGCAAACTGAACAGGAGAAAGTGGCCCTGGAGAGGGTGATGTCCAAGTTGAACTTGAATCAGGGAAGTAACAGGCAAGACAACCATGAACCAGAGACTCCTCACATCAGACAATTCACTGAGGATCAACTTAAGAAGGCAACCAACAACTTCAATCTCAGAAGTATAATTGGAGAAGGAGGGTATGGACCGGTCTACAAAGCTAACCTCCTCGGAAACACAGTAGCCATAAAGATGCTGAGTCCGGAGAGCAACCAAAGTTCGAGAGAGTATGAGCAAGAGGTAGATTGTCTGAGATATATCCGCATTACATTCAACTCGTTTCATTTTCATATAGAGATGATATGATTTTGGTTCTTGTAGCTGAAAGTATTAAGCATGGTTGAGCACCCAAACATTGTCAAACTCGTAGGAGTCTGCTCTGAATTGTATGCGCTCGTGTATGAGTACCTGCCTCATCACAGCCTGAACCAAAGGCTTGCTCGGGGACTACAGTGGCAGGACCGAATTCGAATAATTGGCGAGCAGCGTTCCGCTCTCATCTACCTTCACACTAGCACTAAAAGAGGGCAAGCCATTGTGCATGCAGACTTAAAATTCTCCAACATCCTCCTCGATGAGAATGATGTAAGTCGGCTCAGTGATTTCGGCACTGCTCGGCTGATACACCAAAGTTCATCAAGGACGACCCTCTTCTACCGCAACACAAACCCAATGGGCACAACAGGATACATTGACCCTGCATTCCTGATGTCTGGGAAGCTGACTCCACAGTCTGATATATACTCATTTGGAATCGTCATTCTGAGGCTACTGACAGGGTTGCCGAAGCTGAACATCGCAGAGAGGATCAAGGGAGTGATGCGAAAGGGAGCTTTGCGCTGTATCCTGGATGTGACTGCTGGAGAATGGCCGGTGGCTAAAACCAAGCAGCTTTTGCAGCTGGCACTAAGGTGCTGCAGTATCGACCCTACGAAAAGACCCAGCCTTGAGTCCAAAGAGTGGAAGACACTCCATATACTACAAGAAATGACTGGTAACTCAGTTGGGAACTTCATTTTGACATAACTCAAGATTCAAGAACTTGAATTCCTTGACCTCAAGAGTGCCAATTAACTCATGCAAAGACATGAGGATGGCAATTCACATGCAATGGCTACGAGGGTTGTGGAAGAAACTGGAGATCAAGGAGCATCAGATTTGAATCTAAAGAGTGCAGCAGTGTGCAACTGCATCAAATATGTAAATTTGTAGCAACTAGGAACTAATGAACATCTATATGGATATTCAGAATGTAGTTGCAGATGTCTAGTTGGTGAGAACTGCAAAGGGAGCATGTACTTACTACTTTTTTTTCAAAGAAAGAGTGAGGCAACCAGGTTGCCACATCAATTGCATTTCATAAGGTAAGAAATGAAGAAAATATCAAATATACAAAACAGAAAAAGAAAGGGCAACATGGTCTCTACAGGAGACAAACAAAACAGAAGTATTAAATTTAAACATGTAGCATCTAAACTAATCTAAAGCAAAAATAAGTTGAAGCAGACAGTGGCGACAATACTCATGAATAACCGAGGCCCGTAATCCTAGACCAGAAAGTTTCAGCTGAAAACACCATTCTGTTTAGCGGAGAAAGCGTTGTCGAAGATCGCTTTATTTTGAACATTCCATAAGAGCCAAAACCAAACGAGAGCAAGCAATCTGTCCTTCTTGCTACAATTGGTGATCTCCTCCACTATCATTGGAGGGAGAAAAAACCGACTCGATACACATTTAGATAGAAAGCACCTCCACCCTTGGGTAGAATACGGGCAAAGGCGGAAAAGGTGAAGGACAATTTTGGGATCGACCATGCAAAGAGGGCAGAGACTATCATCCAACTGGATACCGAATCTCTCCAATCTATCTTTTGTGTTGGGCCTACCTTTTACAAGAACCCACATGTGAATTTTCAATTTTAGTGGGCATTTCACTTCCATAATTTGCAAGCAAGCACGCTCGTGATGCCCGAATATTTTAGAATGAAATATAGAGACTGAGTGGAGAAAGACCCCGAACTAGTCCATCGCCAACTTAGTGAGTCAGGCGTGTTTCCCAAAGTTGGACGACCGATGAGAGAAGAGAACTCAAGAACATGGTCCTCATTTATATGCCGGATCCAAAGGGCAGGACTCGAAGAAGTTAGACGAAAGAAGAAATCCGCGACCGATATACATTTATTTTCATGCGTCAAGTACAAATCGAGGAATAAGGTTGAGAGTTTCTAGTTGTTGAGCCATCGTTCGTTCCAGAAGCTGCCAAGCTGGTATCGTCGCTCCTACCAATCACCTTATGAAAAACCAAGGAAGAACGGAGCAAGAGCCTTACTGATACCCTTCCAGACACCAGACCACCTAGCAGTGTGCGGCTGGTCAAACCAATTTGATCGGCTAAAATATTTATATTTCACAATGTCGACCCATAGTAAGTCAGCCCCCATTGCAATGCCCCACCACCATCGCCCTAATCTCGCGATGTTATGCTTTTCCAAATCGAGGATTCCCAGACTGCCATTTATTCGAAGATTTGTCATGTCACTCCAACAAATCAAGTTGTTTGATTTGCCGCTCTTAGTCGACCCTTTTCAGAGAAATTTTCGTCTCCTCTTGTTGATTTCCTTTCTAACCCAAATCGACATTTTGAAAATCGAGAGGAAATAACCCGAAATGCTGCCAAGAACATTATTTATGAGGGTTAAGCGCCCGGCCCTCAATAATAATATGCCCTTCTATCCAGAAAGCCACTTGTCGATTTTTCCTAGAATAATATTCCAGTCAGCCTTGACCAAATTAGAATTTTTCAGCGGCAATCCAAGGTACAAGATAGGAAAAGCATTTGCCTTGCAGCTAAGGGAGGAAGTCGCTCTGATAGCACTGCCCTCCTCATTGTGGATGTGTGTGATCTCTGACTTGTTATAATTTAATTTGAGGCCGGATGAGAGTTCAAAGGTGTACATGATTAGTTTTAGATTTAAAAGGTCATAGTCGTTACCTCTAGTGAAAATCATGAAATCGTCTACAAATTCGAGGTTGACGACTTGTTTGCCATTTCCAATGTCAATGCCCTAGATTAAGCCTCCCGAATTCGCTTTCCTAAGGAGGCGCGAGAAAACATCTGTAACCAGGAGAAAAAGATAAGGCGAGAGCGGGTCTCCTTGTCGGAGACATCTTTTGTGTCGAAACTATTTTCCCGGCGCTCTGTTAAGCAACATGCCTGACCCGCTTGAACGCAACATGCATAAGATCCAAGATATCCAAATGGGAGGAAAACCACGAAAACTAATAAGACGTCCTAAGAATTGCCAGTCCACACCGTCGAAGGCCTTTGCCATATCCAGCTTTATAATGAAGGCATCCTCCCTCCTTAATTTGCACATGTGAATAATCTCGTGAGTCGCCATAAAATTGTCTAGGGTCCCTTTGTCTTTTTGAAAAGCGCTCTCCGTGTTGTCGATTAGAAGATGAATCCGGTCATTTAGGCGGGTGGCCATAATTTTTGAGAAGATCTTGATCGGACTGGAGATTAAGTTGATCGATCTGAATTTAGATATTTCATCAACCCCTTTAGTTTTCGGTATCAGGGTGATGAAGGCTTTGTTTAATCTGGACCAGTCCGGGGAATTGAACATCAAGTCATCAATGACCTCTTTTAGATCTTCCTTTAGGAGCTCCCAATTTAGCAGATAGAATTCCAAGATTAAGTCGTCCGGGCCTGGAGACTTGTCCTTGCCAAGCAACTTGATGTTAAGGATAATTTCGTCGAGGCCGCACGGAGCCTCCAGACCAGCGAGATCCGCACTCGCGTGAGGATAAGGGCCGGCCAATTTAGCATGTACTTACTACTTAGTGCATCTTTGTATGGTATAGTATGAAATTTTGTGAGCATCAAATTCCTATTACTTACAATGTTTATACTATGCATCTTTGCAATACCTATATACTGACATACACATCTCTTTTGAGCATTCTCATGGAGAAGAAGAGGCTGTTTATGCAGTGGAATTGACATGATGGCCAGCACATGCTTCTGCCACAATTTCATTGGCAGCTTGCCCGTTGCCATTGCACTTCCTTCCCTGCTAACTTGACTCAGATTGCTTGATTTTGTTGAAGAATGTGGTGGCATTTGGAGATGGATTTTACAACCATCTACATCAACAGCATAAAACTTAACAGCAGACTAACAAATAACTGCATTCATAATAGAATTATAAAGTATGAGCTATATCTATCAAAAATGACATATTCAACAGTAAAAACTACTGAGTGGGGCTATGTATATTTAGTAATTATCACTTTGGCTTATCCCATTCAGTTCATTAGAATGGGCTAATTATGCTGTTAATGGACCCTTGAGCCCTAATGCATCAAAATCATAAATTTCTTAGGGATAAGTTGCTAAATCTTTTAGCAACAATTCATCAAACTTGTCTTAAAAGCATTTTCTACTCAAAGTTGGTATCATATACAAACTCCTAGTTTTAACAACTCAAACATTTAGAGGGAAATCCTTGTGCCCTAAAATCTGACCAAAGAGTGATTACTCTGTTCGATCACTCCAAAATGAATCCAACCAACCATATGATGAGATGGGAATATATATCACCAAAATTTGTTTTTTTACAGTGGGAGGAAAAAAATTCAAAAACCCTAATTAACTTTTTTTTTTCCATATAAAATGAAGTGGAGAGTTGTTCGGCCTGTCTCTCTCAACCAGAAGCCTATGTTCACTTGTTCAGCCTATGTTCTTTCTCCCGCGAGGGATGACGACTGTTTCTAGCTCATCTACATCATTCCTGGTTCTCCTTGCGCTGGTCGTCCTACCGCGGTTCCCACCCCTTGTCTAGGCGTGCGAGTCTCGCCCGCTTCCGCCTGTAGTTGGTTTGGTGTTGGTTTATCTGGTTTGAGCGCAATCTGCGCTACTTCCAGCAATCCAGTAGTTTGATGTTTAGTGTGGTCTTAAATGCCATTGCTTTCCTAAAGAGCTCATTGTGAGCCTGTTTGTAATGATTTTTTTGTATTGCCACGGTGCGGAGTTTGGTGCTTCTTCTCTGTATTTTTTACTATTTTATTTTCTCTTTTCTCCCCTCTACTTGTATTCTCTTCAAACTTTTTGAATGAATGCAAAATTTTCTTTCCAAAAAAAATGAAAAAAAGAAGAAGTGGAGAGTGATCATCTACCTAACACATTCACATCCTTCAATTAGATGAAGCCAAGCCCACAGGAAGAGAAGGAAAACCACTAGACTTTGATGATCAGTATCATCATGCATTCATGCTCTCCACATCAATGTTCTAAACTGAAACTGTGCCTTACTGTTGAACACTGATATTGGAGTCTAATCAATGCAATAGATCAATTGGTCAATATCAAAAAACAAAGTTCATATATTTTTAGAAATAAATTTATATTTATCAAAAAATGAATAAATGTTAATTATTTAAATGATAATTTATTTGGGTGACTCAAGCTTGCTGGTCAAGTGATAAAAATAACTATTTCATAACTTATATCCTTTAACAAATTGGCTGAGATTAGCAAGTGCCTTTTTAATTGGAGAGTGATAGGAACATGAATTTTGGGAGAGGATTTTTGCTTTATATTTTAAGGAAAAAAAATAATAGAGTTCAGCCTTCATAAGGTTCCTTCAAAGGAGAAGGAAACACAAAAACATGGGAGTTGGATGAGCATAAATTCCAAGTCACTACCATTAGATCATTTGGTGAAGAAATTATTTTCTACAATCAAGATATGTATTATTTGCCAATAAACAGATCATATTATGATATAATATAATTTGATTTTTAAAATAAATATTTGCCAATATTTTATACGAAGTATATAATTCAATGAAACATGGGTCGAATTAACTTCTCATGTACTAATTTATTGCTCACTGAATATTTTTTATTTTTTTAAAAAATACATGAAATTACAAATTATTTTATATATAAATAAAATGATTTTTTTTGCAAATTATTAAGGAAAATCGAGACAAGAAAAAATCCAACTGCCAAATCAATAAAAAATAGTAACAGTGGGGGCCAATTTGAAATTAATCCAAAGGAATAATTTTAAGCTTATAATATTTCTGAACTATCATAATCTTACGCGTCCGTTGACCTAAAACAAACGGCTACACGCCGGTGATACGCTGCTTTTTTGCAAAAGAGCCATTCTAATAATAAAAAAATCTAACATAAACCAACAAAAACATGATATTTATGTTGACAAAACATAAATTGTGGCTTCTCGTGCACATCCTTCGCAATTATTTCTTAATTGCCCATGGTGTCTTTATGTTGACAAAAGCTCCTCTGCGGGTCCCACAATCGGGTCAAACCTTCAGTCATAAGTAGAGCCAAATGCCACAAATTGACTCGATACCGATGCGGCCCCACCCTAATTATTAGCCCATGCAGCAATTGAGCGCACTGTAGCCGAAAGATAACGATCAATAATGATAAGTAAACCAAGTAATAAAAGATTAGCTCACCTAATGATTTCCTCCCCAAGTTATGGTTCTAAATTATCAAGGTAATTATTCAATTAAGCACAATTAAAATATGGTGACGTTCAGGAAGAGCCGACAACTTTTGGCCCGATCTGACACGATAAAATCGGACCCGAGCTTATTCTTATCGTGCTTGGGTCGTTATTGGGCCAGCTCGATAAGATCCGAACAAATATCGAACTGGGCTACACCGTCTAGCTCGGCCTGATCCGACTCACTAAGAATTTTATTCATTATCAGAATATCAGGCCCGATAGCTCGATTTAGACATGATGGTCCTGTTTCGATAGCTCAATTCAAGCTGATAGTATGATCCAAGCTCGAACTGGGCTTGATAGCTTAATATGGACCCGATAGCCCTATTTCGATAGCCAGATTCAGGTTTGATAGCATGGTTCGGGCTTGAAACAAGCCCAATAACACAGTTCAAGTTCGATAGCTCGATTTTAAATTTTCGTTATTGTGCAAACAGGCGGCCCGACCTGTTTACTGTTCATGCAGTGTTGGAATCGTGTCATGAGCCTGAACTTTTATCGAGCTGAACCAACCCGACTCGACCCGATATCTTCAACTCGACAAGAATTATGGGGTCTACTCTCAGTTGACAGTAGATTAGGAGTGGGTTTAGGATTTATGGCCCACTTTGAGTGGTTGGCAATTAGGAGTGGGGTTTAAATTATGTCAAAAAAAAGGGAATTGTACAAAACTTTTTCAAAAGGAGCTTTTATTAAAACTCCTTATGAGTGAAATTAGTAGGAAGAGATAAAAAAGAAAATTAAGGAATATATATATTTTTTGATTAAAGATATTTTCAATATGTGATGTCACTTTAATTGAATGAATGACGTGGCATGTGTTCATTCAATTTTGAATTATTTTATATATAAAATACATCCTTTCATATGTTTATTATTTTATACTTTGGCAAAAAAAAATTGAATTATTTTATAACAATAGAGAAGAGACAAATCCACGTGGCGACATCTCGCTGCTTCGGCATGTATGAGGTGGACGCCAAGATAGAGAAACCTGTAGCCCGTTATTCTTACGCTCTTTAACATGTAAATACTACACTCCTGCCATCTCACTCCTCACATCAGAGGGGAGTGCGAATAAGAAAATGGGTAATAATTATATCATAGTACCCCTTCTGATTTATCCAATTTATTTCATTTAATAGTTTTTCCCTCTTTTTTCTGTTTTCACCATTTCGTCCTTCCTTTTTCGTCTCCTCTTTGTTGAGCTTGATCTCGATTTAGTTATTTTAACTACGAATTTTGGGGGTTCGTTCCGGTTGCTTGATCGCGCCTCCTCTCTCTTCGTCTTTCGCCATCGTTGACGAGAGAAGAGATTGAAACCTTCGTCGTTGATTTAGGGCTGGGAGAAGCTTCGCCTGAGATTTCCCCCTTTTTTTTCGTGATCGAGATTGACCGTTTCAAGGGGCGGTTACTCACATGGCGGAATTTCGGCAGCGGGACGCCGATCTTGAGTTCCGTTTCGGGCTGGAGGAGCTCGTGCGTGGCCACCTCGACGGCTGCATGACCGCTGCGCTGTCCTCCTCTTCCTGCGCCGCTGGGGGCGGCGAGGATGACGATGAGGGGAATGCGGCTGCAGCAGAGCAGCTCGCCGCCCGTAGGCGCCGCAGGTCTGATCTTGAGGGTGATGACATCGCGGAGTCGTCTGCCGCCGCGTGTCGGCACTCGCGGGTGTTCAGCCGGTGGGTCGCTCGTCAGGCGGAGGAGATGATCACCACCATCGAGCGGAGGAATCGTGAGTCGGAGCTCATGGCCCTCGCCGGCCTCCACACCGTGTCCATGCTCGACCCTTCTTTTCTCAGGGAGTCACGCAGGTCGCCGTCTGCAGCGGATGCGGTAGAGAGGCCGGCGTCGGCCCGCGCATCGTCGATCCTGCAGATGTGGCGGGAGCTTGAGGACATGACGGCCACTCCAAGGGCAGAGCAGATGAGCACCTCTGCAGCTTCTGCACAAGGTGGTCGAAACCGCTCAGAGGGTCGCGAGGAGCTCGGCGGCGGCTCCGTAACTGCAAGCGAGAGCGACTATAATGGCTGGGAACATTGGGCTCACGGAAATATGGACTCTTCCCCTAGACCGGATGAGGTGGATGAGGATGATCGAAGGTCAAGTCGGGAGCAGTCTCCTGACCTTGGCGAAGATGCAAGGGAGAGGGTTCGGCAGATTGTTCGTGGATGGATGACTGACAGTGGGATTCCAGAACCCGAATCTAGGGTCTCCCCACGGGATGAGACCCAGAGAACACAATGGCTTGGGGAGATTGAGAGAGAAAGGGTGAGATTGGTCAGAGAGTGGGTACAGATGACTAGCCAGCAGCAGAGAGATGCCCGTGCTAGCAGGAGGGAGAGGGATGACTCTGTTATGAATCATGAGGATGGCCAACCAGATCATGTCAGAAGGGAGTTGCTGAGGCTGAGAGGCAGGCAGGCTCGACTTGAGCTAATCATGAGGATGGCATCAGATAGGCAGAGAGAAATCCAGATGTTATCAGAGCATAGGGCAGTCTCAGATTTTGCTTATCGTAATCGTATTCAAGTAAGTAATTTGGTGAAGCTGAATCACTTGTTTGGAACTCAGGATATTTTAAGAATGCATAGTGCAAAATTACTTGACTATAATATTTCTATAAAAGCATGATTATTTTCTTTCAGCCTGGGAAGTTTAGACTGTGTGCCATGAACCTATTCACTGTTGATCATAGAAAGCAAATATAAGTTGCACACAACTTCAATTGCAGTTCACCATTAGTAACTATTAGACATAAATTATGCCTTAGTTTTTGTTACTACGCTCTGCTTTATCTAGTTCTTGAAGACCTTTTGTTTGTGCAATTTGAGCTGTTTCATTGCTCAATATGGTCTAAACATATATTCTCTGTCTCATCTCTCATATCTCATTCCTTTGAAGGCCGTGAATGTTGATTTAATTTGAAGAACTTTAGCTAGTTTTCATCTGCTTCATCATCAGTGGCCAAATATCGAACAAAGTACTAGATTATGAGATTCCTTAATGTTAAGGTTCAACTTTTCTCTTTAATGCATGCAATGATATCAATTTGTTGTAGCATTCACTACAGTTTTTTGCTTGAGTACTGTTTATATTCTGAGGCAAAATCAAAGGTGAATTGAACAACAAAGCCGTGTAACTAATGAACAGGAAAATGAAGCTGGAAATAAGACAATGTTGTTGATGATTTCCATATAAAGAAATTTCTTATAATATGCTGAAATTTAAAGGCTGTTTCTTCTCATTGCATTTTAATTATGCGTTTTCAATTATATATTGAGCATTTACCCAGATCCATAAATATGGATCCGGGAAATTCCCAGATCCATAACATGGATCCGGAAATTCCCGGATCCATAACTTTTTATCCGAAAATTCCAATTTTACCTCCAAATAGTATGTGCAAAAGCCAGGGGTATGGATTTGGGAATTTCCGGATCCATGTTATGGACCTGGGTAAATGCTCTTATATATTCACTTCTATTATCTTCTTCTTTATCTTTTATTGACATTAATATTAATACATAGTTGTAGTCTCCTTTCTTTTGAATGAGCATCACGATATCATTCTTTCAGGTTCATAATTTATGTTCAATGAATGAATTATTTCAACCAATTTATTAACCTAGTTGATCTAATTACTGTTTGTAATTTGTGTTTTTCAAATTTATTTTTTGACTTTAATTTAAGATTTTGATAATTTATCTCCATCTCTTTCTCATTTATGTTATCTGATGACCTTATTTAAATTAGTTCTTCAAGAAAGTATAATTGCAGTATGCTGCTGCTATTTGATGAACCATGAGGAATTTTTTAATCCTTATCTGATAACTAGTCTAATTTCTCAGTCACTACTGAGAGGAAGATTCTTAAGAAATGGTGTTGTATCACAAGATGATCAAGAGAGGCCACTTTCAGCAGCAGAAAGAGAATTAGGTCAGTTGAGGCAACATCATCGTGTCTCTGGTTTGAGGTAACTTCATCTATATGTTGCTTTCTTCATGGTTACTTGTTTGTTTTTGGCTATCCTCACGCAACTTCTCTTTTTTCCCCTGATTGAAACGTTATGCACATATTTCTAAAATTTACCTTCTATATGTTGGCAACTTTTGAAGATTATAATATTTTCCAGATCTAGTTCTTATAACTGTTGTATGGTTTTAGCTAATCCTCAAGAGTACTGCTTGTGTTGACAGTCACCAACATGTTATGATGGTTGCATTTTGGTTTTAGCTGTCATAATATTTAATTTTGTTATCAAAGTAGTATTGACCATGTTGGTAATGCATTGAGAAAAATTGGCTGCATCTTTCTTTAAATTTAGATGGCACCATTTTTTCCTTTAGTTGTGCTAACCATCTCGGTTCTGGTAGTTCATTGTTATTTGCAAATGTTCAGTTTTAAGCCTGATATGATGCAAGCTGCCATCTTGAGAACAACAGGGCCAAATATACATGCTGAATGAGCAAGCATGTGGTCTTTGATGGCAAGTCTTGTAAGATGAATATATAAAATGTTCATCGGAGTTGGCTTGGGATGGTGAGAGTCATATTATCCATGTATATAGGATAATTATGTTTTTTTAATTAGAGTTCAATATAATTTATTTTTTTAATTAAAACTAGGTATACATTATACAACAATAACACATTTAATTACCACTTGTTGTAATCAATTTGAATTTGTAGTTTATATTTGTCATTTGAGCACTTTTTGTAATTTTAAACTATTTGTATAAGTCATATAATATTAGATGTTATGATAAGAATGTAAAGTAATATTTTTATATAAATTTTGTTAACTATTCTTAGATGTTATGATAAGTACGTAGATTGTAGAACAATTTTTTATATATAAAATTGTTTAACGGGCGAAAAAACGGGTACCCGTGGGTACCCGTTAAATTAGTGGGATGGGTTTGGGAATTACCCTTCAAAATAGTAACGGGTTTAGGATTGAGTTTTCTTAATGGATTTGGGATAGGATTGACTTCGCCGTCCCAAATCCTCCCCGGTGCCATCCCTAGGTGAGAGGAAGAGAGGAGCAAAATGAGATATTAAATTGTGTAATGGAGTCCACCTTGCCCTTGAAGAAGGAATTTCTTGTTTTTCTTTAATGATCATTGGTCTATTGCCCATTCATAGTTTTCTCTTATCTTTATCTAGTTTATTTTGAACTTTCAGATGTACTCAACTCAGATTTATGCAGTTTTGTATTTTTGTCCAGAAGCCATTAGGCATGAAGCCACATCGTCATTACAAGTTTGTCATGTCCAATAATTCTTCTTGCATGCCTTCTAATTCATATGCCTCCATTTATTTTAATAACTTTGCTGTTGGTAATGCAATCTCAGTTCAGTACTTTGTTTAACATTTATTTAAAAAATCTAGTATGACATTTAAAAAAAAAAATTTCATATCACCATCTGCCTTATTAAAGATAAATAGTACTGAGATATTATATCTCATATAAGCAGGGAGGGCTTTCGTTTCCGATTAGAGAATATTGTTCGTGATCAAGCAACAAGCCCGCCTGATTCTTCAGAAAATCAAAGCATTTCTGATACTGATCAATTTCAACCGAGTGTTGCAATAGAATTAGCTAATGTTAACCCTGAAGAGGCCCAACCTAGGAGTGATGACAGTAACGTTTTTTACCATACAACAGAACGAGAAGAGATGCTCGAGTTGGACAGAGGGAATCATAATGATACTACCAACATGCAAGCATCTCCTAGTGATGTACCTGTACAGCAAGATAACAATAATGGACATGATAGAGGAGACTGGGAACAGAATACAGATATTGGTGTAGGTGATTGGCATGAAGAAACTCGGGAGGAATTCACTGGGGACTGGCAGGAAAACATGGATCAAGATTGGCCCCGTGAAGCAACTGGGTATGATGTTGGAGAAGATAGTCATGTGCCTGAAGTTCATGAAGAATGGCATGACGATGAACCTCCTGATCCTGCAGATATCTGGCAGGGTGAACAAGCAGATCCTTCAATAGACCGAAGGTCTCCAATTAGAGGGGTCAATAGATTTATCCCTCCTGATGATGAAAATGTATACAATATGGAACTCAGGGAACTTCTTAGCAGGTAGTACCAGACTACCAGTAATTTACTACTACTACTAGCAGTGTACTTATTAGCCATTCCTTTGCTGACTTATTTTATCATTTGCAGAAGGAGTGTTTCTAACCTTCTTCATAGTGGATTTCGTGAAAGTCTGGACCAACTGATACAATCATATGTTCAAAGGCAAGGCAGGGCTCCATTTGATTGGGATTTGCAGAGACCACTGCCTACACCCACACCAGAGGAAGGTCAGGAGCAACAAAGGGATGGTTCAAATCAAGATATTCAAGATACTATTGCAAGGCGGTCTAATGTGTTTCCACCTCCACCATTGCCACCACGGCCACCACTATGGCACTCTGGTCTGCGTCACAATAATTGGGCCAGGCAAAACATGCATCGTTCAGAAATTGTGCGCTGTTCTCCTCTTATATATACTTTTTTCTTTGGCACCTAAGCAATTATTTATCTTTTAGACTTTGCTTTTAGAGTGGTTCTCTATTTCTTAATCAAATGATGGCAATAAACGCCCATCCTTTTTTCCCTTTTTGTTTTTTTTTGAAATCAACTCTGGCTTTTGTTAGGTTTCACCATCGTTCCCGCTTCTTTATATATATAATCTTTTAGGGGTGGCATTTCATACTATGAATTCATATCTTGTTGGTTGGAATTCTATAATACTGTTTCCTGGGTTCCTAAGCATTTTAACCTGTTCCTTCAAGTTATGGCTTTAGAAATTGCAGTGGTGACTGCTTGAGGGTGCTGTATGTAGATAGTATTCTTAGGGAATGTTTAATGTAAATGTGACTATAGAAAACTAGGAGAAGAGAGCTGTTTAGGAGTTGCAGTTTTCTTTTCCCCAATTTGTTTATAGTAACTGTGAAGCTGAGGCCATAGGGTACTAGATCATGCGTCATATGTTCACTTGATGTTTTGGCACTCAGGCTAATATCCACTGTTCAAATGCAGGAATGGGATGTTATTAATGATTTGAAGGCAGAAATGGCAAGGCTACAACAGGGGATGAGTAATATGCAGAGAATGTTGGAAGCCTGCATGGATATGCAAGTTGAGTTGCAACGTGCAGTTAGACAGGAGGTTTCTGCAGCTTTGAATCGATCTGTTGGAGAAGGTTAGTATTGTTTCTTTCTGGAGATTAGCATTGTATTTTATATATGACTGATAGACTTATTCTCTTGTATTATATATGACTGATAGACTTATTCTCTTTAACTCCCCATCACAATGTTGTTCTTGGCATTTGAAAGCTGGTCTTTGTATTTTATGTCTGCTTTGTATGCCTTTGCATTGAACCAATTGTGTACTTGCAATTCAACTTTCCTTGTTTGATCTTTTACTTATCCAATGAATTTCATACTTTCATGGCTTCTCAGTATTATAACTCTATATTACTATCTTTTCATCTATGCATCTTAAAATTAATTCTCTTCTTTTTACATCTTTCACTGAATCACTGGCACCAACTAATTTTGCAAATCACTCTCCTTTTATGCTATAATCTGCACGCACCAAAAGTTACTTAACTATTTAAACATTTAGGCCATCCTTGTTGCCTTTCATTCTATTTATTATGGTGTATTTTCAAATATTTGTTTTATGAATTTAAAAGTAGCCTGTTCATTACTTTCTAGTGGTCATTGCTTGGCCCGTCTTCTAATGAGCCATGTGCATGATTAATTGTATTTCTGAGGTGATTGTTTTTGGGTTAATTATTAAAAATAGCTTTACTTTCATCAAAATTTCTAGTTTAGTCCAAACTAAAATTTTTATAATATCTAACCTATAGTATAAAAAATGGTTATAATTTTATCCCACCGTAAAGGTTTATGTTAGATTTTCTATCATTTTAATGATGTGGTATGCAGATTAAGATTAACCTATATTTTATTAAAATTCAATCTTTTTAAATTTGAGATCTATTTTTAGAAATATTTAATCTTACTAAGCATGCCACATTATCACGGTAATATTTAAGATAAAAATTGAAAATTTGACAATCTACTTTTAGCAATTAATCCATTGCTCTTAAAACTTTATATAACTAACAAACTTGGACTACTTTGGAGTTTGGACCCTAAATGCTGGACAGTGGCTTATTCCACCAACTGCACAAGTAGACTCAATTTGGAGCAATTAGGCATCTCTCATGCACTCATTGGGCTGTCCTGTTATGCAGGGTTCTGCGAGGAATTATCTGAGGATGGATTCAAGTGGAATCAAGTGAAGAACGGGACCTGCTGTGTCTGTTGTGATAGTCATATCGATTCTCTTCTCTACAGGTCTGTGTATATCTTCCTCTTAAGCTGCAGAAAAGTCGTAGCATTTATTTTGGCACTCAACGTTTGGTCCCCTCTGCTTTTAACAGATGCGGGCACATGTGCACTTGTTCAAAGTGCGCTAATGAATTGATCCGAAGTGGAGGTAAGTGCCCATTGTGTCGCGCACCCATCATCGAGGTGGTCCGGGCCTACTCTATTCTTTAAGATATGACATCTAGATGGCCGTGGAGAAAGGAAATAAATTTATTTTGACAGGTTTTGTGAGTGGTAAATGTTCATAAAGTGTTTTGTGTTCATTGTTTTCTTTCTTTTTCTTTTTCTTTTTCCTTTTTTTATGGGTTATATATGTCCATGGTTCAGCAAGATGTTCCCCGAGTGTGCTGCGAATTGGCACCTTCTTGTTAACCCCAGTGATGAAATTGAAAATATATTTATACAATTCTTTTTGTTATTAATTGTTTCGTACGTTCTTGTATTTCCCATTCTCCAGTATATCTAATTAAAATTACTAAATATTTCAACTTCCAGGAATGTCTTTGTATACTTTAAATCTTTTGCAGGAGAAATTATTCAATTAAGCACCTTCGAAAGCACTTACACGTTGAAAATCCCAAGGATGATAAAATATGTCGCAAATTAACCATGACAAGATTATATAGTATTTCTTTTATGAAATTGTATTTATATTACTTTTTCTATGATCATCATAATTATTGGCATTTTCTAAACCTTTCACTTGTGCCTTTATGTTTTAACCATCACATCTTCCGCTTGTAAAATTCATGTGTCAATATCTTTTGATTCCTCCACCATCATTTGTGAGCTTTATGGCGTCTCAACCTCCACACCTTATGTATCTTTTCTATTTGAATACATAAAATAGAGGTTGAGTTAAATCATTTTCATACATTTAAAACAACTTAATTCATAAAAGTCCGATTGGAAATCTTTTCAGCCTAAATTGATTAAAATTGGTTCCATAAATAAAAGGAAGTTCTTGAATACATCATAATGAGAACAACACAACTGGGGCAATACTCCACAAAACACAATTTAAGAACCTTTCCCAGTAGAATACATGTATGCAGTATAATTCATGATGAGATATACCTTGCTATTCATTGTCATATATACTGCTCTTCAGAATAAGAGAAGAAAGAAAGTTGTACAGAAGGATGAGATGAACACAATGTACTGTGTACAGCAAGTACAGACAAATTTTGACACAATTATCATTCACATAACATGATTTAATATGAAATGCATTCAAGAAGCCTCTCAAGTTGTTTGGTTTCCATTTTAATATGAAAAATGCACAGAAAGATGAGATGAACACAATCACAATGTACTGTGTACATTGTATTTGAGAGCAGAGGAGTAGCAAGAGAGAGGAGGGTCAATGATGCTACTCTCGCGTGGGTTTTTTAGTCCCACCTTGGTGGCACAAACAATGGCCTTTCGTGAGAAGCAGTATAAATAAGTCGACTGATACAACAAGCCAAATCAAGTAGCTGCGTGGTGAGCACAGAGCGAACTATTCTTTCGCCTTTTACTAAAGAATACCGTGTTCTCACCACTTTAAGAAGCATACGCCAATTTTTGGAGGGGTGCTTTTTGAAAAAGAAGCCTCTAACAAATCTAATTAAAATTTAGGATTACTTTTAGATGGTTGATTATATGTAACGTACTGTCGAGCAATTTTTTTTATCATTGTGAGAGATATATATATATATATATCATGCTTATATTTAATTAGATTGAATGAATATGATAATATTGCCAAAACTATTTTTATAGTATGTCTCTCTGATATAATATTTTATTTTTATAATCATATTGTTATACAAATTAGATAGTTATATTTGTGAAAACACACAGCTCATTGTACGATGTGAAACACCGTTGCAATGTTCTGTCAAAGTCTTGCTTGGGTTTTTTAGTCCCACATAGGGCGAGAACCAATAGCCTTCCGTGAGAAGCAGTTTAAATAAGTCGACTAATGCGACGAGTTAACTCACGCAGCTGCGTGGTGAGCACAGAGCGAACTATTCTTTCGCCTTTTACTAAAGAATACCGTGTGCTCGCCACTTTAAGCAGCATACGCCAATATTTGGAGGGGTGCTTTTGTAATAAAGCCTCCAACAAATTTAATCAAAATTTGACTCTTCTTTTTATATGGGTAATTATTTGTAACGTACGGTTAATCAAAATGGTTATCTATTTTTAATGCACATAGCATGCTTATATGTAATAATATCACTACGTAAAAAATCAATTTAAAAATAATGGGATTGAATAATTTTAATGTGTTGGTTGAATTATTCAACACCCTTAGTCATCACGTTGACCACTATTATTTCATATATGCCAAGTGTCTTCTTCAAAGTAGAAAACTATGTAACTAATTCGGTTTTAGTTATGTTGGTCAAACTCACATTTGACTTCAATTAGTTTGGTTGGAATTGCCTAAATGTGGCCCCTCTTAACCTCTTTGCACTAAACATTCAAAAATTCGGTAATTTTGTTTCATATATTTACAACTCGGAGCATTTGATAATTAAAATTATTAATCACATTGTCAATCCACCTAGAATCCACCAATATTTTGGTGATTAGATATCTAGACATCTTAGTTATAGATTCTGGATTTGATCCATAGTTTTAGGATCTTATACGCATTATTTTGATTAAAGATACTGATCGAATATAAAGCCAATTAAAAAAAATTATTAATTACATTCAATTTGGAAACTAATTGCACGAACTATCACTCAAATTCTAAATGAGCCACTTAATCTATATCCCTACATTGTGTTCAATTTACAGAGACTGGACGAATTATGATTTCACAAACATCTGAAGTACAAAGAGAAAGGAGAGCATCATGGATATTTATTCCACATGGTGTATGTACAACTAGCAAATGTTAGTAATAACTACACATCAAAAGTCTCTTATAAATCTACTCATTCAACATCCAACAACATTCTCATCCTGCTGTAAGTTATTTCCATGCATCAACTTCAAAGCTGCAAATGCTTTAATCTTGCTCATCCAGAGGAAGATGATGTTCCCTATTTGGCGAAACGCCTTGTCCATTCTGCAGCAATCTCATCATGCTTAGCTCTGTTTGTCAAGTATAACTCGGCTATATTCAAGTTAAGCGGGTTATCTGCAGAGTAGAATGGGGTGAAGAAAATGAAAAAGAAGAAGAAGAAGCAAATATGTTAACCTAGCGTGGCATTCAACTAAGCAATTAATAAGCTAGCAAAATACTAATGAAAAACAACATACAGGGATCAGCATTTGTGATGATTGACTTTATGGCGACTAAAACCTTTGAAATCGTCAAAGCTGGACTCCATCCATCCTTCAAGATCTCTAGATTTAGATTGCCAGCTGAATCAACATTGCAGTGATAAATCCGAGTTTTAAAAGTTACCTGATGTCACAATGATTAAGCCATTAATGAAGTCTTGTTTAAACCAACATGCCACTGGGACTCATCAGACATAGACATTCTACAACATTCAGGCAGTTTCCGCCATCAGTTAAAGTAGAAGACAAGATATGATTGAAGTCATCAGTTATTAAACTCACTTACAAAATGTACATATTATATACTATATATATAAGTGTTAAGAATGCAAATGCATAAATTGGTCTATTTTCCACCATATTAAGCTTTTAAGAAAGTTGATCATCCAACCGAATTTAACATGGTATGGTATCGGAGCAAGAGGCCTTGAGTTCAAATCCTCTAGTGTCAGTATAATGGTACAGTCACAAAACTTCAAAGAAGCATGTAGTTCCACGCTTGCAAGTAGACATTGGAAATAGAGAGTCTAGACATGCAAAATAAGAAACAAGTGAAATAGGGCTTGGTCTTGTAACTTGTTTGACCCTATTGGAAGTAGCCTCTGCACTATGTAAGGGTAAAAAGCTACATAAATTGACCATTACACAGCTGCATCAATGCCTAAAGGATAGGTATTTAACCAAGCCAGTGTAAATCCATATCAAAATCAGATTTATTGATGATACAATATGAGAACACAAAATTAAACATTTCTCTAGGAGTCTAGGTAAGCATAATATTACAATATGTGAAACATGATTGATTTCATTCTGTTTGGACCATATTTCACATACCTTTGGAGGTTTGAATGGATAGTCACCGGGAAAGATGATGTCAAGGAAAAATATGCCACCTTCATATGGAGATCCTAAAATAAGAAGAAAATAGATCATTAGAGACTTTATCATTCAAATAGAATCTGTTCCAGAGAACCAAAAGTAAAAAAAAAGTAAGGCATTTAGGATTAGCTTCCGTCATAAGAACTAAAAACATATAACACAATCTTCAAGAGAATACATAATCGAGATAATCAATGATGAATGAAATCAACCATGGCTTGATCAGGAAACATGAGATAGTTAATTTATGGATTCCTTTGAATGATGAGGAAACATCAGATGTGACAAGAACACATCCATTTGTTCATTAATTTCAATCACTAAGAAACATCAAATGTAACAAGAACCCATCCATTTATTCATTGGACTGAATTTACAAAGCATACAAGTCACAGTAAACTATCATGCTCCAAGATCTAATACAAATGGCTGGTAATTTACCAGCTGAAAACACACATTGAGGAACATATACCCAATAAGGTATCATTTTTACAAAATTTAAGTTTTGAACAATTAACTTTTCATGACCATGGCAAGGGCTTATAATGATAGTGTTCCCATTAATAACAATCTCAACCAGATAGGTTGCAATTGTGAAATAATGATCTCTCTCAACTAGCAACTTTAAGTGTGAAATGATGATGTCAGCTAGATGATTTAGAGTGAAAAAAAATCACCGCTTTAAAAAGATCTCATCAAAGAAAAAACTCCCAACTATTCCTCCACTCATTTAAGAAATGAGGATTTTATGAGAGATGGTAATGATTAAAGAGAAGCTTAATGTAAATGGAACAGAGAAACCTTGGGGGCCAATGATGGTGGAGACCCAATGGTATAAGTTATCACCCTTGGGACCAGCATAGCAGTCTGTGAGAGGGTCAGTGTTGAGCTCCAACATTTCTTTCTGGATCCTCTTCCCCGAGGATGATACTGATGTAGCCGATGGCCAACCTCGTACCCCCACACCCCCTACACCACCACCGCCACTGCCTCCTCCACTGATCCCTCCTCCACCGCTGGTGCTCGGTTGAAGGCCACCAGTGGAATTGTAAGACATAATATTCCACTGTCACAATGGTGATTTGGTGAATGAACCAAACTGGAAACCATAAAATCCATAATATGTTTTTTGTACAATATCACAAATTAAATATCAACAATACAATATACTTACAAGATTAAGAATGTCAAGTAACATGGAAGAATATTTTTCACTTCTGCAAGTAATTTCCAATTTTAAGCACTAATTTTAGTAACAATCTTTATGTTAAAGAAAAAACCACAGGATTTGTGGTTTTTATTTTAAGGGATGATAAGCTTATTGGTTATAACAAAATAATTATAATAGTGAAAAAAAAGGTATGCTCCTTCAAGAGTTAAATTGTAAGGTAAATGCAAAATATACAAAACTATTGTTGGCAAAGAAATACATCATTGCCATAATTTTTAGTGTGTCATTGTATACAAGTGTTAGCATTGTTAGATCTTGTGAAATACTTTTATTAAAGTGATTCCTCGGTGAGACTATATCATGTTGCTTGTTCTTCATTAAATAAGAGTCAATATAGTTGACACTATCATCATAATTCATAAGTACTTTATTATTGGTCAAATATAGGAATAACTTAGTTTGAATGTAAAATTACAAAAATACATCAAAGTAACTATTATGAATAGGAACAACTATAAAAGAAAACACAAATAACAATACAATCAGCAAGCAGTTGTTAGGAACATCAATGTAGAAGAGGGTGCAGCAAATGAAAGAGTGAAAAAGAAGGGCGAACCTGAGGCCCTAGCCATTCAATTACAGGACTGATAAAATAAGGTTTCAGATAGTTAGCAAGATTGATAAAATTTTAAATTAGCACTTCTTATGGGGAAAAGTTATAAGGCAAATGTATTCTGAGGCACTGCAACTGTTACAAGGATGCTCATACTGCAACTCGTTAGGGTGAAACCTCAATGCCACTTCTAAGAAGAATAACTCATCTCTCCTTAATGTGCACACAGTTTCTTATTTTTGATAGATCGTTTACTCGACCGTAAATGGCAACCACCGACAAAGTTGTAGATCAATCACACAAGTACATGACCAAATAGGCTTACCTCCATGAGCCAAAAACCCCCAAAATAAAGAACACCATCGCAATAAAAGAGAGGAACCTAGAAGCAGAACCATAAAAATCTAATGCAGTGAAAGAATTTGAGGACTACCCAAAATTTACAGGAAATTAGAAGAATTCTAAGGCGAACAAAGATGAAAGCGGAGCATGGGGAGACGCAGCTGCACGCCGCCGAAAGGTTTGCAGCCGCAGCCACACACACACACACACACAAAACGAAGCTGCATGCGGCTGAGAGGGCGAGAGAGAGAGAGAGAGAGAGAGAGAGAGAGAGAGAGAGAGAGAGAGAGAGAGAGTTACCGAGACAAAGAGAATCTTCGCCGGCGACCTGCGGTCCTGCGCTTAGAGAGGAATAGGATTAATTGGTCTTTGGACCTACTCTGGGCGTCGAGAGTGAAGCGAGGGGTTGGTCGTTCGTTTCGCTGGCAAAAGGGGCTCGAATCGAGGGTTTGTTGAGGACGGTAAAAGGTTAGTTGGTGATTCGGTATTTTTCGTTATTGATTGACTTCATTTTAATTTCAAAGTTTAAAAATACTATTTAAATTTTTTAAATAGTATCATTGAGGGTTCGTGATTCGAACCGGGCTATCAGGCCGATTTGGCCATATCGGGCTATTGGACCGACTCGGACCCGATAGCTCAATTTTTTCGATAATTAATAAATTTTCTTATCGAGCTATCAGGTCGAGCCGAGACTACACTATAGAGCCCAGCCCGACCTGATATTTTTTTCGGGCCTTATCGAGCCGACCCGATAGCGGCCCGAGCACGATAAGAATCGTCTGAGCTTGCTTTTATCGTGCCGAGTTGGGGCTATTGGACTGGGCCAAACATTGCGAGGTAGGTCTGCTCTCAACTCGTCTTTTCTCTTATATTTACTGACTTGACCATCGAAAAGGTGCTTTAGATGTCCAATCTTGAGTGGGTAATTTTTTAAGTGTCGATCGGGATCTACGTCGACTTCATTAGGTCTAACATACAACTCCAATATAATTTTTTTATTAAATTAGAATGCATGATTTTTTATTGATAAAAAATTAAAATATAAATGTATAAAATAAAAAAAATCATCTGTCATTATCTTTTGATTCCTTCTTAATTTCATAAACGACACCACCATCATTTCTGAGCTCCGTGGCTCCTCAACCTCCCTACTTTCCACACCTTATCACCTCTTTTTATATCCTGGCCACCACCATCATATCTTTCATTTCTATCGTTTAGTTTCTCCTAATGCGCAGGAAATGATTATGCGAAGGAAAACAAAGATAATGGAAGAAGATTAATTTTTTTTATTAAAAAATATAAATAAAATATTTTCTTCTCCCATAATCTGAATAGAAAATTTCCTCACCGCTATCATTCAAGTATGAAGGAAATAATGGCAGGACACGCTTTTGGAAATCCTCACATGCGCATAGACCGTATAATTAGATGCTTCATATGCATGCTTTAAGATTCGTGGTATTTTTGTGTTTGCGAAGAAAATTTTACAAGATTGCCCATCTAGATTGCACGGCTTGACTTGATGCCGCAGTGGACATGTTAGTCATTGAGATTTTAGTGTTGGCCGAGTGTCATTTTCGGAGTCGAAGTGATGACTAACTTGGTTTTCAATTTCATGTGGGCATGATGAATTTGGTTGGAATTGCCTAAATGTGCTAAAAAATGACACTCGGCCAACACTAAAATCTCAATGACCGACATGTCCAATGCAGCATCAAGTTAGACGCTTCACATGCTTGCTTTAAGATTCGGTGGTGCTTTTATGTTTGCGAAGGGGATTTTACAAGATTGCCCATCCAGATCGCACAGCTCAACTTGATGCTGTAGTGGACATGTCGGTCATTGAGATTTTAGTGTTGACCGAGTGTCATTTTCGGAGTCAAAAGTGATGGCTAACTTGATTTTCAGTTTCATGTGGGCACGATGAATTTGGTTGGAATTGCCTAAATGTGCTAAAATATGACACTTGGCCAACACTAAAATCTCAATGACCGACATGTCCACTGCAGCATCAAGTTAGACGCTTCACATGCTTGCTTTAAGATTCGTGGTGCTTTTATGTTTGCATAGGGGATTTTACAAAATTGTCCATCCAGATCGCACGGCTCGACTTGATGCTGCAGTGGACATGTCGGTCATTAAGATTTTAGTGTTGGCCGAGTGTTATTTTTGAAGTCGAAAGTGATGGCTAACTTGGTTTTCAATTTCATGTGGGCACGATGAATTTGGTTGGAATTGCCTAAATGTGCCCGAAAATAACACTCAGCCAACACTAAAATCTCAATGATCGACATGTCCACTGCAGCACCAAGTTAGACGCTTCACATGCTTGCTTTAAGATTTGTGGTGCTTTTATGTTTACGAAGGGAATTTTACAAGATTGCCCATCTAGATCGCACGGCTCGACTTGATGTTGCAGTGGACATGTCGGTCATTGAGATTTTAGTGTTGGCAGAGTGTCATTTTTTGAGTCGAAAGTGATGACTAACTTGGTTTTCAATTTCATGCGGGCACGATGAATTTGGTTGGAAATGCCTAAATCCCCCCCCCCCCCCCCCCCTCCCCTCCTCTTGAGAATTAAACGTAGTAAGTTCATAACTTCTATGACTATTTTTAGTGGACTTTCATCTATCTTCTCCCATATATTTTGGATTGATTGTATAAATATCTTCTTCTTTTTTTTATTTAAAATATTTTAAATTCTTAAAAAATTAGTTTTCTAAAGAATCAAAAGTAATTTTTCCTTGATTAGAATGATATATTTAAGGAATAAATATACCCTTTTCAAACCTTTCATTTTATTCATGAGATATCTGATAACTCTGGATGCCTGATACTTCTCTTCTCAACAGCACCGTCGCCACCGACCTCAACGCTCAAAACATCGAAGCCCTTTCTCTTGTCTCATCTTTAATTTTTCCATCATCAATAGTGCATCAAGAACCTCCAAAACTATTAGAACATCTGGACCCTTCTCTTTCTCCTGTTTTATTCCTCGTTGATGTTGGTGCCTTGTTAGCACATTATCTCCATCGACCTTGACTACCATAGTTTTTATCTCTACAAGTTCTTTCTTTATTAATGACCTTCCAAACGGCCAAACCATCACCCATCTCTTTTCTCGTCTCGACGAGATCAATTTTAGTAAAAAAATGCAAGTTCTTGTTACAATCAATTCAAAACAAGTTTCAATTTTGGTCATTTGCTAACGACGAATTTGCCGGAGGGACTAAATTCAAATATCTCTATCACATGCACATCCAGATCGCACGGCTCAACTTGATGCTGTAGTGGATAGGGGTGAGCAAAAAAAACCGGTTTTTCGGTTAACCGAAAAACCGGTCCGAAACCGAACCGGTTTTTCCGGTTAACCGAATCGGTTTTTTCGGTTTCGTTTTTTTTTTTGGAAAAATCGGTTTTCGGTTTCGATTTCGGTCCAAGAGGTAAAAAGTCCACCGGTTTCGGTTAACCGACCGGTTGGATATAATTTATTAATTTTTAATTATATATATATATATTATAATAATAATAATAATAATAATAATAATAATAATAATAAATAATTTATAAATTATGAAAAATTATAAAAAATACAGAAAATTATAAAAAAATATAAAAAATTAAAAAATTAAAAAAAATTAAAAAATATTTAAAAAATATTTAAAAAATAAAAATATTTAAAAAATATTTTTTAAAATCAAAAAATATTTTAAAAAATAAAAATAAAAATATTAGTTTTTGTAGAACATTATCTTAGTTCAATGATTTCACTTTTTTTTTTCTCAATGAGAATTTACTATTTATTTAGATTTTTCTCCATGATTTGCATAATATTATTATGTTTGTAGGTTTAAAAAATTTATTGATTAACCGAAAATTATCGATTAACCGAACCGAAAAAACCGAAACCGAAATAGCGGTTAACCGAAGTTAATGGACCGATTTACGGTTAATGATTTTGAAAAACTGAAGTTAATGGACCGGTTTTTTTTTTTGCTAATGGACCGGTTAACCGGTCCATGCTCACCCCTAGTAGTGGACATGTCAGTCATTGAGATTTTAGTGTTGGCCGAGTGTCATTTTCGGAGTCGAAAGTGATGGCTAACTTGATTTTCAGTTTCATGTGGGCACGATGAATTTGGTTGGAATTGCCTAAATGTGCTAAAATATGACACTTGACCAACACTAAAATCTCAATGACCGACATGTCCACTGCAGCATCAAGTTAGACGCTTCACATGCTTGCTTTAAGATTTGTGGTGCTTTTATGTTTACGAAGGAAATTTTACAAGATTGCCCATCTAGATCGCACGGCTCGACTTGATGTTGCAGTGGACATGTCGGTCATTGGGATTTTAGTGTTGGCAGAGTGTCATTTTTTGAGTCGAAAGTGATGACTAACTTGGTTTTCAATTTCATGCGGGCACGATGAATTTGGTTGGAAATGCCTAAACCCCCCCCCCCCCTCCTTGAGAATTAAACGTAGTAAGTTCATAACTTCCATGACTATTTTTAGTGGACTTTCATTTATCTTCTCCCATATATTTTGGATTGATTGTATAAATATCTTTTTTTTTTATTTAAAATATTTTAAATTCTTAAAAATTTAGTTTTCTAAAGCATCAAAAATATTTTTTTCTTGATTAGAATGATATATTTGAGGAATAAATTTACTCTTTTCAAACCTTTCTCTCATTTTATTCATGAGATATCTGATAACTCTGGATGCCTGATGCTACTCTTCTCAACAGCACTGTCACCACCGACCTCAACGCTCAAAACATCGAAGCCCTTTCTCTTTTCTCGTCTTTAATTTTTCCGTTGTCAATAGTGCATTAAGAACCTCCAAAACGATTAGAACATCCGGACCCTTCTCTTTCTCTTGTTTTATTCCTCGTTGATGTCGGTGCCTTGTTAGCCCATTATCTCCATCGACCTCGACTTGCATAGCTTTTATCTCTACAAGTTCTTTCTTTATTAATGACCTTCCAAACGGCCAAATCATCACCCATCTCTTTTCTCGTCTCGACGAGATCAATTTTAGTAAAGAAATGCAAGTTCTTGTTACAATCAATTCAAAACAAGTTTCTATTTTGGTCATTTGCTAACGACGAATTTGCCGGAGGGACTAAATTCAAATATCTCTATCACAACTAAAACACAAAATTACTAAATTTTTTTTTGCCACTAGTAGTTTAGGCCTTAAAAAATGATAGAATAAAATAATTATCATTAATAAAAAATTGATAGAAAAATTAATAGTAGTCCATCAAATACGATGAAAGTAACCAAACAATTAAACAATTTCCTATCCATGCATGTTCTTCGTGCATGCATTCATCTTTTTAGAAAGAACTTCTATCAAGTGGACACCAATAGACTGGGTCAACATAAACATGAACTGGGTTAATCTTTACTCACTTTATGCCCGTGTTAACTAACTTGCTGCATATGTTCACTAATTCCGGTAAAAGTCTTCCTTCATCTCTTCCGTTTACCTGGAAATCCAGCGTATATAATAATTCATTCTTCATGCCTTCTTCCTCGCTTCGTATTTACTCGTCGTTTGGGTTGCCTCAGGATTCATTCATCCCTCTACACCTCTCCTTTACGATGGGGAAGTGCTCTCTTCTTCCTCTCCAATTGCTCCTCCTCTCTCTTCTGCTCTGCTCTTCTTCGTTCCATCACGTCGCCGACGCTGCCGCTGGCGCCGCTGACGGTTCCGAGCAGTGGGGCTACGTCGAAGTCCGGCCGAGTAAGTAGCCTTTCGCGTCATCTCCTTGATCAAAACTCCGCATTGAATTCAATTCTTAATTGCCCGCGTCTGTTCTCGTTCTCCTCGCAGAAGCTCACCTGTTCTGGTGGTGCTACCGGAGCCCGAGAAGGGTCGATAATGGCTCGACGCCGTGGCCGACGGTGCTGTGGTTGCAGGGTGGACCCGTGAGTCCTCTTTTCGGTGTAACTCTCATGTGGTTTCTTGCTCAGTGAGGGATCAAAGATTCGATTTTTATGGGTTTTTTTTCATGGTTGGATGAATTAAGGGGGCGTCGGGCGTCGCCATTGGGAACTTCCAAGAGATCGGGCCGTTGGATACCGATTTGAAGCCTCGGAGTTCGACATGGCTTCAGAAAGCTGATCTCCTTTTTGTGGTGTGGTGAACCTTTTTTTATCCCCCTTTTGCGCACTTTTGTGATCAATAATTTGAGCTGCGGCGGCTTCAAAACTCGTACTAATGATGGAAATTTTTAGGACAATCCTGTGGGAACTGGGTTCAGTTTCGTGGAGGATGAGATTGAGAGCCTCTTCGTGAAGACTGATGTGGAGGCGGCAGAAGACTTGACTACGCTCCTGAAGAAGCTCTACAATGGCAATGAGTCATGGCAGAAGAGCCCTCTCTTCCTCGTGGCCGAGTCTTATGGAGGGAAGTTTGCGGTGACCGCCGGCTTGACCATCTTAGAAGCCATTAATGCCGGCGAGTTGAAGCTCAAGCTTGGAGGTCTCTTTAACAATCCTCTTTCATCTACATCATATTTACTGGTTTCCATCTAAAAGCAACATAATTTACTTAAATTTGATGGATGCTGCTAATAGGTGTTGCTTTGGGAGATAGCTGGATTTCACCAGAAGATTTTGTGGTAAATTAAGTCTTCTCGATTCCTTCTCCCTTAAATTGAGATAAATGTAAGTGAAAAAGAATATATATTCTAAAAATGAAATTGTAATGCAGTTTTCCTGGGGACCTCTGCTTCATGATGTCTCGAGGCTTGATGCTAAAGATGCAAAGAAATCAAACAGGTAAACTGCTTCTGCTTCCTTCTATTTAGCAAGTACTGCATACAGGAGTCAAAGATCATTTCTCTTTTCATGTTACAAATTCCAGTATGGCTGAAAGGATTCAGCAACAGATAGCAAAAGGGCAATTAGGTGATGCTACAAACTTATGGAGTAACCTGGAGATCTTTATAAGTTCCAAAAGCAATGATGTTGTAAGGAATCTTTCAACATAAACACCTAAAATGCTTAAGCTCAAGTTACTGATAGTACACCCAAAATTTATAGGACTTTTACAATTTCTTGTTGGATGAGGCGAGCGATCCGCTTTCATTGACATCAGTTGAATCATCAGGGAAGTTCATGATGAAGACATATGCAACATACTTGAGCTCAAAGGCTTCTTCCACTTCTGGAGATATATCAAGTCTTATGGATGGTCCCATCAGGGACAAGCTCAAGATAATTCCAAAGAACGTGAGGTATTATTATGGTATTATTTTATCTTCTATTCTGGAAGCAAAGCAAGACCTATTCATTGACAACATTGGCATAAGATGAGCTGCTGTTGCCTTTAATTGCAGATGGGGAGGACAGTCTGATCATGTCTTTAGTTCTCTTGCAAATGATTTCATGAATCCAAGAATCAGTGAGGTGATCTCAAGTTCAAATTTAAACTAATTATTACTCCCATGATACAGCAAGTGCATGCAACAGTCATGTTCCTTTTGCATTAATGACAATGTAGTTGGTTGGCATATCCAATGCATGTGCTCTTGATCTTACAGGTTGACGAGCTTCTTTCCCTTGGAGTCAATGTCACCATCTATAATGGACAGGTAAGATGATTAATCAATGTCAACATTTTAATAGTGACATAGAAAATATTGATAAGTTCAAAACCTGATCTGCTTAAGATTCCTGATTCAAAGCCTCAAACTTGGCCACTTGCTGAGGAGGACCCTTGGATCAAGGTCAACATGTGGCAGTATACAGAATCATTGATCTTTCTCCCAAAAAACAATCATTGCTCTTGCTTGACAAAGTTTAATATACCATGATTGCAACTTGAATAAAAACCAAATGCAGCCAGCAAAAGTTTAAGATAACTCATTTGTATCAAGAGAGAGGCCTAAGCCAGCCACTTAGCACCCCCCAAAAAATTATTTTCCAGTATTCAGCAATCAACAACTTTTAGCATCAGGCTTATAGTGATAAAAATAGCGACTAATATCAGTTATAGCATTAATCGGTCGGTATGACCAGCTTAATTTTGAGTTTTGCATCATGAAATCGATCAAATTTGGTAAAATCTGTGAAAAAGTAACTCCAATTTTTTATTTTTTAAAATCTTTTGTTATTTTTCAAATAGAATGGGTTTGAAACCAATTGAACTGGACACACTTGGAAATCAATGGCCCAATTATCCAAGTTTAAAGATATTGGTTATCATCAATAATCAAGGGTTAACTTGTAGATCTAATGTTAACAATTTAGTTAAAACTTTAGCTCATAACATATGTATGCAGTATTGAGGTTTCTCAGAAATATAGTCAGCTGGCCACTTAAATAGACAGACTTAACAACCCTTATAAATACAATTGAACAACATTTAATAATCCTAATCTTTTACACAGTACTTTACAATTGGGAATTTCTTTTAACAATTTAGTTGGAAGCCTTTGTTAAGCATGTTGAATCATTGTGGCTAGCTGACAAGGATAAATAGGTCACATTATAATAATGACAAAAATTGGGTTAGGCTAACTTGGGTTGGTGATAATGACAAAAAATTCAAAAGATGATGAGGAAAAAACTTATATAGCTAAGGGTTCAATTATAAAACAATGAGACCTTGAATTTGAAGTTTCTAAGAATCACTGCAATATTTCAAGTTTCCTTGTAATTTTGCAATAGGATTCTTTTTGTTCTGGCTTAGCCAAGAAAAATGATGGGAACAGATGAGGTTGCACTAGATGCATACAATTTTCTAAATATAAAAATGTAGTACAAAAAGGTACTTTTTGTGGTCATTGATGAGTTACTGAGTTTGAAATCCTAGAGAAGTAAAAGAAGAAGAAAAATGCCAATTGCCTGCTTCTGATGCCCTCAAGTTATCCTTTTCCTGTAGATGTTGTCAGGGTTGACCTTTGATTGTCTGGGGACAGAAGAGGGCAAAGGTCTTGACCCAATAGTACTGGTTTTGTAATAACTTTAGTGGCCTACAAACTGAACTTTGTAGATGGAAACTGGTGAGTTTATTTTGAGTTACAGAACAGAGCAAATGGAATCTGAGTAAAAATTAATTTACTGATATTAAATCCAGATTCTCATACACAGAACATCTTCTATAGGATGAAATTGAATGTTTTTTGTTTGTACCATAAATGACTCCTACTTTTTGTTTTCACCACAAACAGCCCTTCCTGCATTTTAATTTTTGTTCCATCTTTTTCTACTTGACAATATTTGATTTTGAAAGGAAAAAGAATCTCAATTATACTAAACTATTATTTTCTGCAAATTAGGTTGATCTTATTTGTGCAACTAAGGGCACTGAGGCATGGGTTCAAAAGCTGAAGTGAGCATCATAAACCACTTCTACTTCCCAATCTAAATCTTCTCCAAATCATTCCCAAGTCTTTAAATTGGTGCATGAGGTTTTTCTTTCCCTTTTTCTTCTCAGATGGGAAGGGCTAAATAGCTTCAACAACATGGATAGAACACCTTTATACTGTGATAGTGAGGTTACCAAGGGCTTCCTCAAGTCTTACAAGAATTTGCATTTCTACTGGATCCTTGGAGCAGGACACTTTGTGAGTGTTCTTCTTTGCTCTCCATTTTTAATTTTTGTTCTAACCGAAGTAATGATAAAATAACAAAGAAAAAATGCCTTTATTACACTCAATACATATGCAATAATTGTAACATTGAAATGTGTTCTGCTTTTGCAGGTTCCAGTGGACCAACCTTGCCTCTCACTGAAGATGATTGCTGACATCACCCATTCTCCTGCTGTTTAATTCTACTTAGAAGAAGAGGAAGAAGATGTTTGCCTATATATTTCTACAAGAATAAGTAGGAATACTTGAAGAAAATGGAAAGATAATAACAACAAAAAATGGCATAAAAAGTCTTCTTTCCATCTATATATTAAAAGAAGAAAATTTCTATTGTTTGACAAAAGGGGGAAATAAAAGAAGCAATGTTTGAATCAAACTGTTGTACTGGGTGACCTGACTAACATTGAAGGGAAAAAAAATCAATAATCATTGCTGGATAATGAATTTGTTGGATCTCAAATGGAAAACCCAATATTCCCTTCTTTTGATACCCTTTAGTAGTTTTCAAACTGTTTAAAGATGTACTATTATTGCTGCAGCTGCTACTTTTCCTCTTATTTTAAACATTTCCTTTTATGCTTTCATTATCTCCTAGATTAGGACATCATTAGTTTCTACCATCCTGTTATTTTGGTTCCCTTAATCAATTTGTTCTAGCAGAATTTTCATGTGATTTATTCTTGAATAAGAAAAGTCAAATAGAATGAACAGGTTATCTAGAAATTAATCAGGTCTTAGTTTGGACAATGGCCCATTTGGCCCATGCAATCATAACTGTGCATTGATTTGAGTCTATAATTAAAGATGCAGAGAAGGTTTCTTTTCTTTCTTTCTTCCTATTTTTTTTTGCGCAAAATGCAAGTGAAAATTTTTATTCGAATAAAAAACATGTACATGAGTAGCTTAAATAATATTTATGCTAGGCGGAAGAGCCTCACCCATCACCTTCGGCATTATCATCAGCAAGGGGGGCGCAAGCCTAGTAGTGTCGCTAGGACATATGTAGCATACAAATATAGCTGCCCTGGCAAACAAAAATATTAACCAAATATATAGCGATATAAAGTGTCTCTAGTCATGCTCCCGAATGCCACCCAATCACACGCTCACATAAGTAATAATGAGTAATAATGGAGCGGGACACAATAGTAGAAGTATTTGAGTGATCCTTGAAGATTGGGTTATTGCGCTCGCACCATAGGTACTTAGGGATGATAATATTACCCGTTTAGACGGGTACCTACGGGTATTTATCCGTTTATGACGGGTATGGGGGATAGTTTCCTACCCGCGGGGATTTCGCGAATAATTTTTCTTACCTGTTTATTATATGGGGCGGGTACGGGTATTATAGTACTCGTACCCGCGGGTACCCGTTACCCGCAAAGATTACAATATTATCCTCGGTACATATACTAAAAAAACTCTAACCTAATTCAATACTCATATACTTTATGTTTTGAAACATTATGATGATGATGTTATCAAAATATTATGTGTTTATTAAAATGAAATTGTTATACTTGAAATTGTTATCAAAATATTTGAAGAGTTAAAGTGTTATTAAAATATTATAATTTATATATTTTTTAAATGTCATGGGTACCCGCCAATACCCGTGGGTATCCGTCCCCCCGCGGGTAATTAAATGGGTATCTATTTTTGATACCCGCGGGGAATAAACGGGTAACGGGTACTCGTTTATTTCGCGGGGCGGGTAGCGAATAGGCACCCCCCGTACCCGCCCCGCCCCGTTGACATCCCTAGAGGTACTAGATAGTCGCCATGCGCAATAATTTTCTTCGTCTTCTCGTAGGTGTCAAACTATCGAAGTCCTACACAAGCCACTACAAGTCAATAGATCAAGAGATCCTTGAGGCAGGCATGCAACACCTACGAAGAATATCGTTCCAAACTTTGCAAGAGAATTCACATCGGAATAGATAATTTTTTATATTTCTACTTTTCATTTATCTATTATTTGACCATGTATGAATGTTATAAATGAGCAATGTTTTTTATTCTCAAAACCTATGTTCTCAAAAATAATTTGGAGTTAAAATGATGTTAAGAAATTAGTGGGTTTAACACCATCCCAAAAGCTAGTTCAATGGAGGAGGATCGTCGAAGCTATTTTAGATGCTATCTTAACTATACCCCTAAGTAATGTGAGACTTTAACATACTCCTCACGTACAAAATTGCATATATGGAGCGTGGAGTTTGCAAGATTGAACATCCGTGGGTGGCATAATATCAATCACATGATAAACTTTAATATCATGTTAATAAATTAGTGAGCTTAACTCTATCCTAAAAGCTAGCTCAATGAGGAAGAACCGCTCAAAATTATTTTAAAGATTATCTTGATCATATTCTTAAGCAGTGTGAGATTTTAACAAATGGATACTCCAATCCTACGTTCTCAAAAGCAATTTGGACGATATACAATCTTAATCCCAAAAGCAACTTTTATATATATATATATATAATGAAATTTAGTCCACACATCTGAGCTAAGAATTTCATTCAATCCTTTACGGAGCTTTTTTTTTCTTGGTTCGAGTAGTAGATTAAAAATCTAGGTCACGAAATTCCACCGGCACAAATTGTCGGCCCCTTCCTGGTCATCAACGCTAGAGACGAGATCAGCTTCTTGCTCTTGATGACCTGCATGACTTCTTTCCCTCGGCAGGTAGAGAAGATTCTCTTCATTATGTCTGAGATTGTTATTGCTGCAACTGCATCAATACTGCATATATATATGCAAGCACAGTGTTGAACAAGTGGTGGCATAAGTTAATTTGGTCCCCAGTGTGCAGGGTACTACTTAGCTTCAGTCTTCAGCCTATGCTTCTTAGCCTGGTCTCCCACTTGATCTAACAAGAGACAGCTCACATGCTGCTACTGCATTTGTGCAACAAGTGCAGCATAGCATGTTCCTCCTGTGTATTTGCTCTTGCATTCAAGTCAAAAACATACTTAATTTGCTCACTGTAATTGCATGACTGTCTCTATAGCACTTCAAGGATGCACACATGTTTCATTCACACAACACATAGACTTCCTCTTTCCTACACATTTCTGCATGCTTTTAGCAGCCTTTTCATATGTTTTCTCTGTATATGATCTCTGTATACTTTTCTACACAAGGATGCATATATCTTTTCTGCATGTTTCATAGGCTTCCTCTTTTCTACACATTTCTGCATGCTTTCAGTAGCTTAATTTTCTGTGTGTATGATCTGTTCATAGACATCTGAGAAACTGAAACAATACCAAGAAGATTAGCAGATATGTATTATGCAGTAGTTGACAGACTTAATTTGCTCACTCTAATTGCATGACTGTCTATAGGACTTCAAGGATGCATACATGTTTCATTCACACAACACATAGGCTTCCTCTTTTCTACACATTTCTGCATGCTTTCAGTAGCTTTTCTGTGTGTATGATATATTCATAGACATCTGAGGAACTGAAACAATACCAAGAAGATTAGCAGATATGAATTATGCAGTAGTAGACAGACTTGAATCATGTGAGATGACTTGGAATAAGGAGAGCCCCCTTTTAATAATAGATTGAACTTCAATCAAATCAGGTAATAATGAGTATCTAAAAATATAGGGATACCATTTGCTTGCACACACTATGAGAAATGACAAATGAAGGAGACAAATCCAACAGTATACACTGAATGCCCACCATACTTTTCATTCTCTTTTTCCTTTACTCCTTCCCCCATTTGCCTTCCTCCTTTCCACCTTTTTATTTGTCCTTATCATAACTGGAATAATGAAGCTTACATTACACCTTGTAGCATCTAGCTAGCGGCAGGAACAATTAATTAACTATTATTATTACTACACACTACCCAACAATCTTTGTACCACTTGGTTGCAGTGTGTTTTGCTGCACCTGCACCCCCCCCTTTGAATTTTGTGGCACTCGCATTCATTCAGCTCCAGCACTCGGGGGTCAGTGAATGGTCCCTCTTCCGGTCACTGCAGTAGTTGTACACCATGTATCTCTGAGCCCATTGCATGGCCGCGTTCTGCCGGCGGCTCAGCCCGGCGCCGTTCCACGAGGACGGCACCGGCCGGCAGCGGAGAGGGGAGAACGCCGTGCACCCACGGACCGTGAACCGGGTGAACCGAGCAACGAACGGCTGGTACCGGTAGTCGGCCTTGTACTTCCCGTCCTCTGTTGCCCACGACGATGCGTCCCATATGGACCCGTACAGCCACATCGGCCGCAATGGGTACGTGCCGGCGTTCTTTCTCGGGTACCGCCGTATCGGTATATCGTCCACGAAAAATCTGTATAAAAAGATAGAAATTAGAGTCAAACAATCAGAAATCAGCATTTATTCCATGTGTCTGTTTATTTAAAGTAATAGATAGATATATATGTATCTATTTTTATAGATAGATAGAATGAACTCGCACTCAACATAAAATTAATCAGAAATAAATACTCATGTAATTGTTGAATTTCTTTTGCGAACCATCAGCATAATGCATCGAGAATATAGAATGACACATCACTGACAGATAAATCAAAGTAGAAGGAAGGAATCTACATATCAGCTGAAAGAGAGTTGATGTAAGACAATATCTTAAATTGGAAATCCGGGGAGCCCATCAGGGGATGACACGCATCACAAAGGCGTGCTACAGTGAAGCAGCAAGCTCAATGAAGAATGCTTTCTTTTCTCTTTACCACACAGCAGAGCATCTTTCGGACCCATAAACCACTCCACTTGTAAAGTTGACCTAAGCTTTCCTTAAATTTGCTTTAACTGCCACTGTTTGCACATGGTGAAGCTATGAACTTCACTCATGGTGGAAGTAGCAAGTTATTTGTGTTGTCTAAATCGAAGCAAATTTATAGTGTTAATGTCTGTGTTCATTTACCAAACAGCAAAGTTTGCGGAAGAGATAGAATGAGGCGCATTAATTAAGCTTGTATACTACTGCTTACATGATCTCCTTCGGATTCCAGAGAATGGCGTAGTTGTGGAAGCCTGCAGTGGGATCGAACCACAGATGAAACTTCATCTCCCTGCCAATGATCCTGCCGTCGCCGCTCCCTCTCACGTACACATTTGTTTGCAGCGTGTACGGCTTGCCGGGCGTCGTCCCCAGGAACTCAATGTCGACCTCGTCATGGAACCCAGGATGCGCTTGGTTGTTTGAAAGCTGAAGAGATTTGCCACTCTATTAATCCACTTCGGTTCAGTAAAGAAGCAGAGAAAGAAAAAGGTGAGATTTTGAGCGAAGATCCACACGTAAAAGGCGGTGATCACGCCCGCAGTGTAGCCAGGTTGGAGCTTAATCGAAGCCCCAAAGTACCCATTGCGGAAAGGGCGAGTGGATTTGAACCCACTTCCTGCGAGCATTTCAACAAGCAGATCGTGAGCAGCTTATATCAGATAGGATTCAGTAGAGGAGGAAGAGAGTGACAACCTGAGTTGCTGTCAAGCCAAATTGTGACCGAGTCCTGGTCGCCGGAGACAGTCTGGTGCTCGGGACCCCAGAGATTGTTAAACCCCCGGTAGAAGCTCCTCAGCGGCCGGAACCGGTTGCTGAGGTAGTACCCTGGAGAAGGCTGCGCATTGCCGCAATGCAGCAGGAGAAGCAGCGCGAGGCACGGAAGAGAGAGATCCATGGGGGAGGGTGGTGAGAGTTAAGAGAGCCCAAAAGAGGAAATAAATAGGAAGGTTTGAGCTCCTGCAGAAGGAAGACTAACAATAAATGGGCAGGGGTTGGAGACAAAGATCACTTAATGGTTTGTGTTGAAATGGAGCAAGAGAGGGGATGAGATCCAAGGCTCCATAGTTAAGAGGGGGCTACTCTCCTGTGCTCCTACCACCCACCATTCTTGACTTGGCTGTGGAGGAGGAGGAAGAGAGGAGTTGCTTTCTGGGAAGGGAAAAAGGTGGGGGTTTTTGTACCAAAAGCTCAGCATTGGGGTTGTAATCTAGTGCAACATTTCTATTCTCCATGGCTCCAGTCCAATGATTGATGTCCGACTTCCTTGACCCATCAGCCTCCTCCTCTCCCTCCTCACTCCATTTTTGCTCTTCTTCACCTTCTAGAGGACACGGGACCAGCAACTGTTCCAGGAAGCTGATGGGTTCATTTAAGTGCACAGTGCATGATCCCGTGCATGGTAAATTCCTGCACCAGTTTGTGCTTCCAAACTCATTCATTTACGTAATCATCATGATTAATGGATTCACCATGCAAGAACTGAACGATTTGATCGGCAAAACGAGCTCAAAGTGGCAAAGGGATGGGATTAATCGAGGATGGCTGAATCGGGTAGATTTCTTGTGGGGAAAAAGAATTCTGCGTACTTGAGATGATGAAGAGCTCGTAAAGGAAATGCGCATAAAGTCAGCAACACTTGTCCCCCTGCTCGTGTTGGCATTTACTCCATGTTTTGTCTTCTTCCGCCGGACTTGTGATTCATCTCAGATCCATTTGGTGCATAATTGCACACGCACCACGTAATCAAAGCAAGCTCTTTTTTTTCTCCATCGGCATCGAAGTAGCCGTTGGAGGAGAAGAAGAGGCCGTACGTTGATGAGGTGAATCATGGAAGTAATAAACAGAGAGAGAGAGAGAGAGGGCGGCACTGTTTGCTTTCACCTCGATGCATGCAGAGTGAGGACAGAGAAAGAAGCAGTGAAGAGTGCCGTTGGGGGAGGTTCTTTTTTTAACGTTAGGGGGGGGGGAGAAGGGCCTGTTGCTCTGCCGACAAGAGCTTAGCTTTAGAGGAGGAAGGGCCCGTGAAGAGGAAGAAGAGGAAGGAGAGAGAGAGAGAGAGGGGGCACTGCCTTTAATTGTGATATCTTCTTTGGCTTCTTCTTTGTTCCTCCCTTCAACGTTGGAGAGGAGGACTCTCCGTCTCCGTGCCACGCCAATGATTTCTGCTGGTCTGGAGAGCATCACCAGCGAGAATCCTATGCTGCATTGTGTTGATTAATCATCCTCATTAAGATTTAAGAAATTATATATATATTGCTGAAAGATAGAAGAATCAAGAGTACTAAGGGTGGCAATTTTCGGCCCGACCCGATAGCTCGGCTCGGCTCGGCCCGACACGAAAAAAATTAAGTTCAGGCCATTATTTGGTCAGCCCGATAAGGCCAAATCTCTTGTCGTGCCAGGTCGGGCCTAGTGTTATCAGATCGGCCCGGCCCGATAGCCTGATAAACACTTCGGATCGAATATTAAAATATTTAAAATATGTTAATTATCGGGTTTAACCCCCGATTTTTTATATCTTTTTAGCATTATCGGGCCGAGCACGAATTTTTTTCGGACTGGGCCGACTCAACTCGAAACTCAAGCCCAACACGATTTGTCAGACCTACACATTACGAATACAACAAAAAATACACATTAAGTGATTATACCATAGCTCAAATTTCAGTATGGATATGTACAAAATGTTACTATCACTTGCGCTACCGTGGGTTCACCGGAATATTATATATATGAATTTTTAGTATTTAAGAGTGCATTGGGGAGTTGTTTCCTCAACTGTTCATTTTCTTGATTAATTAGATTGCGCTCACGAGTGATTTTTTAGGCCGCATCAAATTACATGAAAGATTTTTTTTTAATATAAAAACTATAAATTTTGTCTTTTGAGATTGAATAAATTTTATATGAAATAATTAAAATTAGTTCCGAGTCTAAGAATTCGTCGGTTTCGTACTATTTTGAAGTACAATATATATTGAACAATAGTTATCATTTCAGTGTTTGTTTGTAAAAAAAAAAAAGTATATGGACAAGACAAAAATCATATCCTGGGAATCTGGGATAGAACAATATTATTACTCTAGAATAAAGTGATGATACAAAGGCATGGTATAAGTTTGAAAAATTATTATAATATTCTCGATCTCTCATCTCACGTGAAATAATTTCTTGTGCTGTCATGTATTGTATTATATTGAATAATTTACTAAACCTTAGAATTAGAATTAGAGAAATTGCCACGGTATCTACGTTTCAATTTTTTTTTGAAAATGAATAAAAACGGGACACAACTATTTAGGAATCAATAAAAATGTATTGATATTTTTGTAAATTCTAAAACGAGAAAATTACTACGGTGTTTAATTTTCACTGGAAATAAAAATGACGAAAACAATAAACGTTTTTTTTTTTTTGGCTAATCAAAACATTTGTTTTCTTAAAATAAAAATAAAAAGAATAGCATTGTAATTGGCAATGCTAAGTCCACCAATCAAAATGGCAAAAGCGTGTGGGACCCAATAATCTTTTGAGTGAAAAGTGCCGTATTCCCTGTGGGACCAAGGTGAGGTCATGAGCCACTCCGTACACGAGTGTTTCAGACGTTTGCTCAACACATGACGGTGGATGCATTCTTGGGAATAGGGGCGAGCATCGATCGGATTCTAAATAATCCGAATTTTAATAAGAAGACTTCAAAGATATGCAACGGTAAAAACTTCTCATTTTGCTTAAAAAAATAAAAATAAAACTACTCATTGAATAATAAATAGAATTAAGAGAGAGAAAAAAATTTATAATAGGATCATCTGCCTCGTCCTCCTGATCTCGAAGATATTTTGTAAAATGATTATTTTTGCTCAAACTTTGCCGAATTTAATTAATACATTCTTTATTTTTAGGAAAAAAAAAAGAGACTTCAAGACCATTCAATCGTATCGATTCAAATAAGAATTAGGAGTTCAACCTGATTAACTTGAATAGGATCTAGCTCCGATACTAATAATCCTATATATATATATATATATATATATATATATATATATATATATATATATATATATATATATATATATATCAATGTTCATCATTTTGTTAAATAATTTTAAATATTTTAAATATTATCATATAAAATATTCACTATTATGGATCATATATCAAAGTTTCTTTTAATTTTCACTACTATAAACATATCAAATATTTATTATTTGAGAATTTCTTTTAATTTTCGGGTTGGGTCAGCTATATCAAAGTTTTTACTCGACCCTACTCGAATTAGGGGTATAAACTTTTTAAAAATCAAATTCGACTCGACCCGACTCGAATTACCCAAATAACCTTATCCGAATTGAATTTTTCGATCGGCTTTTTCAAATTATTTGGGTTGGTTCGGATTTTACTCACCCCTACTTGGGAACGCAACTTCTATGGAGCCCGGCTCTATAGAAAATTTTTATGGAGTTGGGCTCCGATGACGAAGCACGAATCGCAAAGCAACTTTTATTTTGCTTTGCGATTTGTGCTTCATCATCGGAGACCGGCTCCATAAAATTTTTCTATAGAGCCGGGCTCCGTAATGGTTTTTTTTCCCTACTTGAGAACCCTAATTTCTAAGCTAAGATAAATTCCCCCGCCATTCCATTTGTAGCAATCAAAAGGAATCTAGTATTTCATTATAGAAATATGAACTTCAATCAATTACACAGACCTACTAGCTAGTGTGAGTTGGGTTGGATCATTGGAGAATGGTCAACTTGAGAGTCGATGAGGTCGGACCGCCTAAACCATCCTCGGCATGGCTTCGTATAGACTATTGCTATATTCTTCTAAAAATTAGTCTAATAATCTTTCTAATCACTCACAACGGCATAAATTGTAATTTTATCAATAATTATGAGCCGAATATTAGAAGGATTATTAGACACATGAGTCATGAAAATTTAAGATTTATCCTTTGGCATATGACATATGGACAAATACAACACATAATCTATGGATAGATATTCTACACCTAGACTACGTTGAAGCCGCTTATGATGTTGCCTTAATTCATGTCACATGAGGAGTTATCAATTTAGTCGTCCCATTAATTAGGAACACTATTAATGCTCAATAATGATGGGGTCGTCATGATTTGCCAACTTCTTCATCCAATAGTTGGCGTGTGAGCATTTATTGTCTACTATTACCTTCCATTATCAATATTAGGGTTGTTCACCGGATCGACCCGAATTATTCGGGTAGGGTCGGATCGAGTATAATCTGATCAAACTCGATCATAATTGAGTTGTTTGAAATTCGATGATCCAATTATTTGTATAAACCTCATTTTTTACTTAACGAGTAAATCCAACCCGACCCGATTTGTTACGGGGGGATGCTGACGGCATCTCCGATAAGAAATAGTTTGAACTAGTGTTTGATTAAATCTATGAGTTGTCAACAGTAGTAGTTGCATTAAAATTACTCACCAAACCTATAACCACATCAAATAAAATAAATTCAACAATCGCAAGCATATTAATTAGAACATAAAAGAAATGTGTAGTTATTTGCATTGCAAATTGATTAAGATTGGTATGAAAAGTGTGGAGGAGGATGTCGGTTGGTGATCTTGTGCATCACCAAAACTGGCCCTGCCGACACCACAAAGGTTGACATTTTCTTCATTTCTTTTATTCAAACTCACCTTGATTAACAAGACACCAAATCCTATCATTTCGAATAAATGGCATTTAATGTCGGCACATCACATTCAAGAACTATTTGACCCATTTCAGAAATATATCACTATTTTTCATTAATAAACTAATAATACATGTTGACAGTACTATGTATATTGCATTTAGTTTTACTAGTAGATGAAGTGATATTTTTCTAATCTTGGCTAGACAATTTGAAAATATATATCCTAATTTAACTATACTTTAGTTTGCCATTTTGTTAAAATATAAAATATAAAATATAAAATACATCTCTTTAAATATCTTAAAATAGGCGTATCATCTTTTTTGTTTTCAAATAATTTTATAATTTTTGATCAACTTCCACTTGGCTTGTAATTCTATCATGGCATATTTATTATTGAAAAACAATATATATTTTAATGTCACATCATTTATTACATACAATTTATTAATTTGACTCAAAGCTTACCATCGAAACAATCAATACTGATTCATCACCCCTCGGAAGATTGATCGTATTATACGGAATATTAAACACTTTACCGTTGGGAGACAAGATATCAAATCTCAATTTTCTCCAAAATCAACAAACCAAACTACTCACTGAGCAAGGCTCCATAAGGAGTCTACCATTTGAACCACCATTTGTCCACCGGGATCTTGATGTTGTATTATACATCGATTGTATTAATTTGCCCCATACGCGGGTTTATCAATAATTTTTTCTTTCATTTGCAAAAAAAAAACGAACTTATTCATCCGCTAACAAATTCATGAATTTAGCCATTTATTATCAATTGATGAGTTTGTTAACGAATGAATGAGTTCATTCGATATAAGTAAAACAGTGGTAAATGATGTGGCATTCAATCTCTTAATTAGTGAATAATAACATATCATTACAACATTTAGGGAGAATCACATGAAAGTGAAGGGGTTGCATGATTTTTAAAATTAAGAGAGATGGTACATCGAGAGATATATAGTACATTAGTGCGTGTGTTTTTTCTTAACTCCGCCTATGTGAGCGTAGATTGCGGTAGGTTGACGACCAATATAAAACTAGTCATACTTTATGATATGGATTCTCTGCTAAACAAACTATGGAACAGTAAATTTTAACAAATATTTTGCTTGGGATTTTATTAGAAACCAAATTAAAAAAAAAAAAGACAACACTGCATAGATTTTGGGGGATGAAGATGAATTACTCTACCACCATCAAGCCTTCCTTTGGGTTCACAAGGATCCACTTGATTCAAGCCCCAACTTTGACCCAAATAGAATCAAACTCTTGCCTACTTATCCTCATTACAGGAATGAAGCCCAGGCCCAGCCCTAAATGAATCATTCATGCTTGACCTAGATCAGAACTCTGTGGGTCTATGTGATGTTTGAACTTTGATGAATGAGATATATAGGGTGGGACCAGATAGGGTTGAATCAGATTTCAGCTCAAATATGACCCTATCCAAAAATTTTAGTACTTGATTCGATCTGATAGTCATTTTTTTTCTATAAAAAAATTATGTTTTTGAACCTAAAATCAGATTAAAGAAAACTCAACAACTCAAAAATTTCAAACATGCCTAACAAAAAAGAAATATAATAATAATTTGCGTCGAGCCTAGGGTTTTTGGCATGCCCGTCATGCTCATCTCGACATGACTTGGCAATAAGTGTGTGCATGGATACCAAGTAAATTCGAAATCAGTTGAAGCTTACGCGATCGGATAGATTCCAAATAAACTCGAAGTAAATTCGGATAAGGTCCAGAAGAAAACTTAAGGAATCGATTAAAATCGTTTCCATTTTAGGTCCAACACATCGGGTACCAAGAATCGAAATCGGTACCCGAAACCTGTACTTTGGAGTTTGTTCATTTACAAGTTCCTTGGTACCCTGAACCTATACCCTAGAACCTATTCATTTTCAACATGGTACCTAGAACATGTACTCTGGAATCTATCATTTACAGGTTCCAACGAGGTATTCAGAACCTATACTACACAACAGGTTCCGGGTAAGATCCGATTCGAGATCCCAACAGGGTAGATCCGGATCCAAAAACTAGAAACTGATCCTATACAATGTAGGATCCGAATATTATAAAAAATGCACGGTACCCGAATCCGCTCACCCCTACTTGGCAAGACCCTAGTGTTGGGCTTAGCATGGTTTGCACTGAAATGGGTTACGCCCCGCTTGAACAATTCTTAATATTCCGGTTGTACTAATTATTTTATAACTTAAATACCCAAGTAATTAATTATTTTACCTTTACTTAAATTCTTAATTTTTTGTAGTTGATTTATTAAAAAAAAGTAAAATATATTTTAAATATTTCATCAATGCAATTATTTATTATTAGACTCAAACTCAACTCGAACCGAATGCAAAGCCGGACCAACCTTAGAACAATACTGTAGCATGCCTGGTACTAACCACAGAACCAGCATCAGGTTATGCCCACCCAGTCCGGGCCATTGCCAGTTTGCCACCTCTGGATCTTGCATTGCAGAGACCTCATGACATGAGAACACCCTCTCTTTTTACCAACCATTTTGACTGTGTGGCCCATACGAAAGATGACATTGCCTGAACATGGAAAAAAAGAGCATGTATGGGCATGATATTCAAACGTATTAAACAGTTGTGTTTCAAGTCATAGATTAAGAATGCACATGCCTTGAACATGAAGTATCTTGCGAGTTGCATTTCCATTGGCCCTGCAAGTTAGAAAAAAGTTGATTGATGTGACACAGCACATGATCCATGTACCTGGTTCTTACACATGGAAACATCCTTCTCAGGACCACAGAATCAGGACAGATGGCTACTGCAGTGAAGAAGACTGGCTCAATATCCACCACTTATCATGCTTTTACTTTGCCTGGGATGATAGCTGTGCAACACAATTGAGAACAGGAGCATGATGCATTTAATAATGGAGAACAGAATGTAGTTCAACTAGATAAGCTTTCTAATTAGTAGTTGAAAGTTATGGAGGAGAATACAAACCCTTCATCAAGGCAGATGCACTTGTTCATTTGCTTACATTAACCTACATAAAAGATGACAGTAAGTGGAGATAAATGGGATACTTCAAAAGACAAGTTAATGTTTCATGATCTAAATCATGCACTAATTGCCCTCTAATAATAGCAAAGATGCGTACCTTTGGCTTATGTCAAGCTAGAATGGTTTGGAAACAATGGACATTGAAACAAAAAACATCATATAGGCAAAAATGATACAATTTTTTTATAGTATTCCCCTCAAATGAAAAAGGTTCTACATCTGTACATTTAGAAACAGTGCTATGCAGTTTGTTTACGGAGCACTAGAACCGATATCAAATTTATATTACATAGCGTATGGAATAACACTATTCTGATATAACACTGTGGCTTTAGAGCTTAAAGGTGCAGGAGATTAATGGAAGAATAACGTTTCTTTGCAGGTAGGCAACTTCTAAGTTTCTTCCGAGGGTTGTCAGAGGAAGACAACTCAACAACTAGAATAATTTTTTTAAAAAAATAAGTATAAATGTTACGGACAGTCTTCCCTCCAATCACGGCTGTGAAGAGAACAGCTGATAGTGAAATGGGAGGCATGATACATCAACAAGTAGGTACCCGTAGTCAATCAGAGCCACCTTCACTATCATCTGATCGGCATCTAGATTGTATTATAACCCGAGCTCCAGAAGTAAGCCTGAAGGAACAAATAGAAAAAATGAGGAGCAAGAAACAAATGACCATAAAAATCCAGTGTCAGCAAACATGAGAAATATACTCAACTTTCTTCAATCTTGAACACCTTCTCTCTGTTTTCTCTAAATGACTCTAACCTCATGGATGATCCATTGGCTGAAGAAGCATCTATAATCCTTTTACTTCCACCATTTGATGAACTGAGTGGTGAGGATTTGCATGTATCTGGCTTGACAGAAGAGTTCCTTATATCAGAAACTGGGGACATCATTGATTCATTCTCATCATTCCTGGAATGCTTGCAGGATGTAATTTTGATAGTCCTAGGAGGACACTTCAATTGAGCTGAACTTGTCTCCTTTTGTGTGTCCTTTCTTGAACAAGGCTTGTTGCAGCTCCTGTATAATTAGCATTCTTTATTGCACTTATAAAAGAACATACAGAGTCTAATAAGAGTATGCCACCAAAAGAACGCTGAAACCCAAATTTCAAAATTGACAAGAAAACAAGAGCATGAGGCCTCAAAAGAAGACTTGTTTCACAAGAAAATACAGAATACAAAACAAGCCAACACGAGAAATTGAAAAAGAAGGCAAGGTAACCTCCCCTTGATGTAACAGAACATACAGAGTCTGTTATTGCACATATAACAGATCTACATGCACAAAAATGAATCTCAATCAGAGGATTGACAACTTCAGTTGGGATGCTGAACTTAAAACACATGGATAAATGATCAAAGGTACTAGGATTCAATTGTCTACTCACCCTCATAACAAGCGGCACTTCATCTAAAGTAATTTGACCAGAAGCTGATCTACTACTTGCTTATCTGTTCTCTCCAAAGGCTTGCCAACTAAGCTAGCTTGAGTTGCTCAATTCCACAATGTCCAAGTGCTATTTTTTAGTAATTCATACACAAGCACACGCACCATATCTGTATACTATAAATAGCACATTTAGACATATGATGAACCTGTAAGAGGTAGATATGATGATGGTCTTGGGTACAGTTTTATTGATTACATGCTGAATTGTTATAACACTTCAAAGATCAAGTCTACCCAAATTTTTTTATGGACTCTATCCAATGGCATGGTGGGGGATGATGACAGTCCATACCTGCCAGCAAAATCCCACATGAAGCATAAGGGTGCATCAGCACAGTCACCTCACTTACAACACGCAATAATGAAAACACTCTTATTTTTAGGCAATGTGGTGGTAGGATTAGTTGCTACCCTCCTTTGATAAATAACTTTGCAACCCAGTTCTACTGCTGTTTGTTGATACAGGACGGTGCAGGTGTACGGTGTACCACTTGATATCTTGATACAACGGTCATGGCAAAAGGAGAATTGGATTGGTATGTAATCCTTCATTTTTTATCCTCTTTTCAATACTTACGATCAAACTATGCCAAAGAAAAACTATTAGTCTTAACAAAAGATTAAGACAAATTTACAGAATCATGAAGTTGAAACAGGAAGAGACCTGGCGCATGATGTGCAATTATTACAGAATTTAAGATATAAATAAATTAAGAGAAATTTGCATACTTGAAGATTATATGCAGGTTACTTTCCAGAAGATCCAACATATTGAACTCCTGCCTGCTTTACTATCATTTTTTGAAGATTTTTATGTCTGCAGAAATGTTTGATCCTATAACATGGGTAAGGGATAAGTAAATCAGATTTGAGGTTCTCTTTCCATTCCATTGTAATACCAAGAAGTGAAGCTATCAATCAACAGCGTAATGCCTACCCCTTGCTTTATGAAAAAAACAGATCAAACAATGTTTTTAATCATTACAGGTACACTTGACATTTTAAATGTAGGTTACCAACTACAGTCTTTTGGTGTAGCCAGAGAATAAAGAAAAAATTTCAATTTTTTCTATAAGATTTTTCCTTTTCATACTTGATAACAGATTAAATTTATTAACTATCAGTTTGCACAAAGAACCAACCAGGAAAAAAAGCCCATCTAATTAGCAATAGCAAACCAATCAAGTAGGCTATAAGGAACATTAACATTTCATAAAAGCATGTCAATTCAGAAAATAGATTTAAGTTGTTGAAATTTTGCATTACCTGTCCTCATCAAAGGGAGATGTTTGTTTTAGACTAGGAAGTCCTTCCCCTATTTCTTCTTTGTACTTGCTTGTTTCAATCATGCTCCCATTGACATTTTCCTTCTTGTTTGGCCTTGCGCCTGTTTCTCTTTGGCTTTCTGGCAAGTAGTTGATTTCCCCCAAAATTATCGAATTGGCAGACAATGGTGAGGTGAAGTTCATGTCAGTGAACCTCGGCCTATAGGTTGGCACAAGTCCAAAGCCATAACGATCTTTAACAGTGGTTGATCCACAAGTAATTAGGTGCATGAGCAAATTTGTAGCTTTAAATTTTGGACCAGTAGGAAGGAAGACTTCCTCTGCCTCCAAAGCCCTGTGGTTGTTTCTTCTGTTTACTTCATCTCTAATCAAAGATTCCAAGGTATTTATCTTCCCACGGGACGAAGAATCACCTGGAATTGTTGAAGGTGGTGAGTTCTCTACCTTAACGATCTCAGGTTCCTCCTTCAGATACACTTTCTGCTCATTTTGGGTCCCATTGCATTCAACAGATGGAGAAGCATCAACTGTTGAAACACCAATTCGAGGGTTCAATCCCCGAGTGCTCCTTCCCCCTTCAACATCTGTTTGAGTTGAAGCATCCTGAGATCCTATGGGATTGTGAATCTTATACTCTGTTGGGTTCGGGGAGCTCATCATTGAAGGCGGGGTACTTCTACCACCAGCCTCTGGTGAAAAGTTCCCTGAGGAATCTGATCTACGAGTTGAGGGAGATAGCTCATCTTCTTGCATAGGAGGAGCTGATCGAGCTGGTCGTATCGGCGATAGTGGGGGAAGCTTTGACTCCTTAATTACAATACCCATGGAAGATGAAGAACAAGAAGCTTCTTGGCCCTTAGAAATTAGTGGTTGTGGTGGTGGATCCTGCGAGAGGTGTTTCAGATTCTGTAATTTTAGATTGCTCGCACCTTGATTGTTTCTATCTGAAAGAAAAAAATATTCATTTGTTCTGTCATAAAATTGCAATTTTTTTCCTTTATCTTATAATTGAGGATTGACGTGAATCGACAATGTACCTGGAGGGGTTTGATCCACGAGCTCGGAACCCTTGAGCACATACTCATTCCCTTGCGCCGGCAGGATAAGGTCGTCCTCGCAGAGATCGTGCCACACGAATCCATTTTTGTAGCTCCTGCGCCGCCACCATTCCGTCAGTCAACCAAGAAATCTAAAAACTCTAGGGTTCTCTCAATCTCTCTTCACGAGTCTTACCTCTTGCAGGACCAGGAATACGTGGCTGCCATCCCCTTTCCTCTCAGCACATTAAGCCTATCGACCACATCTAGAAACCAAACACAACATGTTCAAGATCGCATTTTTCTTCTTCATCCGCGCAAAACAACTCGAATTACCTCTCAGGTAGAGTCCCTCGGGGGAGGAGAGGGGTACTTCGATGAAGTGCGGGTGCTCGAGGTGACGATTGCGGCAGAGGTAATAGACCACCGGAACCTTCGCCCCATGCTGGTACTCCGGCGGGTGGTGCTGTTTCGGGGGCGGTTCCGCCCACACTTTGGTCCTGTCCGGGCTGGCCTGCGGCGCGTACCTCCTCATTCTGGTGTCCATTTCCGAGCTTCGCCCTTGCTTGCTCCCAATTATGTGGCGCTTATGATGCGTTTCACGTCATGCTTCTGAAACTGGCGGCACTCAATGCAGATATCACAAAATGTCAATAAAATGCGAGAATTGGCGGGGGCCAATCTCGTGGTAGACTAGTAGTAGCAGTAGAAGGAGGGGGAGGAGGAAGAGGAGATATATGACACATATAAGCTAGGACGCTGCCGACGAGAGGAGGAAGGAGAATGGTGGTGGTGGGGGGCAGTAGTTCGCTGTCAACTACACGACGTTCACCTTATTCTGAAGTGGAAGAAGAGTGAAATATATTTTATTCGGAAGGGTTAAATTGTAATTAAAGTATTTTTTTATCAAAATTAAAATTATTTTTCATATTCTCCTAAATACATTTATATATTATTTTAATATAATAACATAACAAATTAATAAAGTATGTAATAATATAAATATAATTTACTCTTATTTTATTAATTTTTATAATTCATAATAGTAATTAAATTAATTTTTCATATATTGTAAATAATTTTTTTTAATTTAAAATTATCAAAATGAGAAACTACTTTTTAAAATGAAATATATTATTTTAGTATTAAATATAATATAATGAAAAATGAGAGAAATCAAAGATAAATCAGACTAACTAGTGAGCAAAAAATATATATTATTATATTTTATTAAAATAACGTGAATGTAATAGGAGAAATCCAATAAAAGAGAGTTTGGACTCAAATCATTCTTATTGATAATTCAATTTTAATATATTTATTATACTAAATTCTAATTTTGATAATTTTCTCATGTAATTATTTATAGATCGAGATTATTCGTGACGAAAAAAGATCGAACCGAACCAAACATTGAATTAACTGATTGGGCCGATCAGTCAACTCAATCGGTCCGAGTAAAATATATTATAAAATGACCCAATTGCTTCATTAGCCGAATTTATTAGACTAATTATTCCATAAAATGTTAAATATTCATATTTTTATTTAGCAATTTTTTGATCACTATGTCTCAATTATTGCTCTCAAGTCAATCATAAAGAAGAAATTGGAGACATCATGATGAAGTATTTTAATCATTGTATATATATATATAAAAAGATGTTGGTACGACAAAGAGATTAGTGCTTGATAGATTGATTTGCAAAAAAAGCTTAATCATTGTCCATCTGAAGTAGAAAAAGGTAGGTGGAGTTGTTCTACTTTGAAACGGACAAAAATAGAAAATATATATTTATTATAAAATTAAAATATTCATAAATATTTTTAAATTTAAACAATTTTCTAAATCATAATATCGATCAGGATAATTCCCGAATTCATAATAAGAATCCGAAAAATTTTAGATCCATAATTATTCCCTCAAAACTTTCAAAATACGTACTTTCAAATTCAGGTTGATATTCGGTTTTAGACTTTATTGCTAAAATCATAAATAATACACATAGCATATTATATTCATCAAAAAAAATGATGAATTGATCTTACACTCTTAATAAAGTCTGAAATCTATTATATTCTCAAGAAATTTAAAATGTTATTAACAAATATACGAAATAAACTCATTTAAAAAAATTATATATATTGTATCTATCATTATAGTTGTCAAAAAATGATAAGTTGATCTTACTTGATCCAATTTCACACTTTTGAACAAGTTTAGAACATACTATTTTTTATATCAGATCGGAGGAAATTTTTAGATTCTTGTTATGGATTCGAGAATTTTTGAGATATGTGTTATGATTTAGAGAAATTCCTTTTTAAATTTCAGTGAATTTGATTTGATTGGTTTTGTATTTGTTTAACTAAAATCATTCTATTAGAATTATATTATTTTTTCAGGTTAAAAATAAAAAATAAATAAATCATTATATATTAATGAATGATACAAAGTATAGAACTACTTACTTAGAATTTTCTTATTTTTGTTCTAGCAAAATATATAAATTAAGAACAGCTGATCAGATTTGAAGTTTGACTTTGCTGTGGATGAAGATTAATCTACAGACATGCCAAATTAATATTATCTTGTCGTGTGCCATGTGTGTTTGGTTGATATCCTAAAAAATAGGTATTTTGGGGGGCACAATCAATAATGGCAGGTCCACAGATGGATCATCATCATCATCATCATCATCATCATCATCATCATCATCATCATCATCATCATCTTCTTCTTCTTCTTCTTCTTCTTCCTCCATGGGCATCCTCAATATTGCCCTGAGAGCTTGTAATTGTTCACATGCATGCAGAAGTGGGAGTTGTCTGGGAGAAGAAGAAATGCCATTAATTAGTATGTATGTGGGGGCATCCAAAGAAAACATTAAACATTTACATTTACTCTACCAAGAAGGATTCTTCTCTCCCTCCCTTGCATTTGTCTTTGTTTAATTTAGTGGTTAGAGTTGGTGTTATGGCCACATCACCAAGATATATTGACATCCAATAATTAAGGTTATTAATTACTCATCAACAAATGAAGTTATTTGCAAGCTAGAATCCATTAGGAATGACAATGGATCGTGTTTTTATAATAATTGATATTCATCTAATTCAGTCTTGATGTGTTGACCTACTATTAGCTTAGTAGTTAATCATCCCAACAATATTTAAGATGGGTTGATATTAATTATCGTATATATTTCAATTTTTTACTTTCTCTTTAATATATTTTATCTTTTTATTTATATTAAATGATATTTTTAATTTTTATTTCATTTCAAATATATTCCATTGTTAATTAATTATTTCGTTTGAACGCTGACATGGACATGCTGACTAGGATTAGCAGTCCATGTCAGCATTCGAGTCAGCATGTCCACGCCAGCATGCTGACTGTTATTATCTTATTATTAAGTAGGTTAATTACAAAAATATATCTCCGCTTTTCATATTTTTATCTAATCTATCATCACTTTTTAAATTTTCTCAATTATATACCTCAACTTTTGATTTATTTCGAATTTATCCCACTGTGATTCCCGCGTCAAAATTATTGTCCGAATGCTGACCTAGCGCTGCTGATGTGGGTCAACAGTCCACTCAACATTCTTATCAAGTTTTTAATTACTAATATTAAGTAAAGTTTTATTTGTAATTAACCCTAGATATAAGCATTGTCCAGTCAACAAAGCTATAAGTTTTATTTTAGGCGAGTTAAAAAATTAAAATCATCTTTGTTGACTAGGCAATGCTTACATCTAGGTTTAATTACAAATAAAATTTTACTTAATATTTGTAATTAAAAACTTAATAAGAATACTGACTGGGCTGCTACCCCACATCAGCAGTGTTATATCAGCATTCAGACGATAATTTTGACGTTGGGATCACGGTAGGATAAATTTAAAACAAATCGAAAGCTGAGGTATATAATTGGAAAAATTGAAAAGTTGGAATAAATTAGGGAAAAATATGAAAAGTAATGATATATTTTATAATTAGCTCACTTAATAACAAGATAATAACAGTCAATATGCTGACATGGACATGATGACTGAGATGTTGACGTGGACGAATAATCTCAGTCAGCATGTTCACGTCAACATTCAAACGAGATAATTAACGGGTAATTAACAGCGGGATAGATTTGAAATAAAATAAAAATTAGAGACGTTATTTGATACAAATGAAAAGATGAGATATATTCGGGAGAGAGTGTAAAAGTTGGAATATATACGATAATTAATTTTTTATTGTATTATGAAAAACCATTGTACAATATAAAGAGTGTCAGCACAAAATAAGTAAAATCATTGGAATAAAATTTTGGAATCAATTTTTTTTATAATATAATACATATTTTTTAATAATTTGTGCACCATAATTTAACGTGTTGATAGTAATTAGTACGAAATAAATCCAAAATAATACTAATTTTTATCGCAAAATAAATAGGGTTCAACTCATTATCTTGTGTCTGACTTATACCAGCTTGTTCTGTTCGATCTAATACGCGTCTCAAACACACCCTAGGACCATTTGAGATTGAAATGAATTTGAAATTTTAATTAATTGATTTTCAAAATGCTTTGGTTTTAAATCGGGGAAAAGATTTAGAGTTTGGGAATCATTTTTTATTTATAAAAAAGAAAGAGGTGTAGAAAATAACAAAATAAATAGCATGATGTTTTTAAAAAAGAAAAGCTTTTAAAAAAAAAGCAAGAACTTTTTGTTCCTTTCGAAATCAATAGTGTCTATACCAAATATTTTTTTAGAACTATCTAGTGAAAATTAATATTTTTTAATAATAAATAATTTTTTACTACTTTCAACCGACTAAAACTAATAATATTTTCATCGATCAAATATATATATTTTTTTAAAAAACTAAAAAATCATAAGTATTTTCCAAAATTGAGTATTTTAGTTTCATTAGAACCAAACAAAAAGTAGTTATTTCAATTTTTTAATGAGCTATTCAAGCATCTACAATTTTTTAATGAAAAAATTAATTAATCTCTTCAAAACTAGAATCAATTAACAAATCTATCACATTTTTAATTTATATATCTAATATATTTTAAACCTTTGAATTTATACCAATCGTAATTTATTGTTAAAATGTTGCAAGTGTAATCAACATCAAAAAAATATTTTTATATTAAGATTTGCTACAGGAGTAAATATCAATATATACTAATAAGATTTTTTTAAACAAAGTAATGTTATTACAAGGGGATTTGATGCCAGCTAAAATGGGAAGGGTCTAAGTCTTTATTATTATTTTTTAATAAAGATAAAAAATCACAATAAATTATTATACTAAAATTTAAATTAGATATCTTTAATTAATATACAATATGTTGTCATTAACTATGCTATTCACAGTTGACGAATTTTAAATTATTATTATTATTATTATTATTATTATTATTATTTTCATTAGTATTCTAATAATTACACTAAGAGACATTTATGATAAAATATAATTGATATGAATTTTAAAAAATTAGGATAAATTAAATGTAAACAAAAAGGTGAAACAAATTTATTAAATTGATCCATAGTTTATGATAAATTTATCAATTTTTTCCTTTTTAAAATATACTTGGAACTCCCGCCAACAGACACTACTTTCACCTTTTGATGTTTGGTAATTAAAAAATAGGAAAAAATCAATTAAAATGAAAAATAAATAAATAAATTGAGAAGATAATTTCGCTCCATTTCCATCCTGTACGGTTCAAGAGAACCATTGGAAAACCCGACCGGGTTCGGTTCGGATGGCGAAGGACGAGGAAGCTACATCGTAGTGCCATTTGTTAATACAAAAGAAGACGAAGAGGAGCTGCGTTTCCTTATCTGCTATTCTGCTCTGAGCGCACGCCCGATCGCAAAAGCGATGGCCGCCCAAACCCTCCTCTTCTCTGCCTCCTCGTCCCCCGCCCTTCTCCCACCCGCTTCCTCTGCTCGCCCTTTCCACTCCCCCCTCCTCGGTCGCCCCCTCCGCCTTCCCGTTTCCTCCTCCAAGTTCACTCCCGCGACCGCGAGGCCCCTCGTCGTCGTCGCCGCCACAAAGAAAGCTGTCGCCGTCCTCAAGGGTACCTCTAACGTCGAGGGTGTCGTCACACTCCTCCAGGAAGATGATGGTTTGCTACTTGCTAATCTCTCGATTCCCCTTTTGCCTATGGCTTTTCTGGCTTTAAACAGCGATTTGCCGTGATATCTATTTGTTTCGATCGAAATGTCTTTGGTTGCGTGTATTTCGGTGCCAATTTTTGGTTGTTTCAGTGTGGAACTTTAGGAACCTGCTTAAGGTGTTGTCTTCCCGTGTATTGGATTACTCATATCTGGAAAGTTTCTTTTTTGATGGCTGTAAGGTTATCTTTCCAGGATAATTTCGTGCAAGTTTGTGAAGTCTAGAGTGAGATTAACTGGAGAAGGCTAATTTGTTGGTTTTTATAGTCAAATATTTCTTCATTGTGCATGTTTGATATTATAGGCCTTGGGGAATTATTTTAGCTCAAATTTTGAAGCTGAATCATTTTCTTTGTTTCGGAAATAGGAAATGGCAAAATAAAGAGGACGGGGGACATCAATAGACTTGGGAGAAGTATTTTAGTGATATTTACATTCTATCCCATCTGGAAGATAGAGGATTAATTGCTTGAGGGAAAAAAGGGAAAATTCATATTGTGTGTAGTGAGGACATATGTCACATATCTTAGTTTCTTGTGTATGTATCATATCAGTGGCCTAAATGAATACCTGATCAAATATTCTAACTGCTACCATGTAAACCTTAATTACATAACATTGGTTTTCTATTACAAACTTTTCCATGGAAGTGCTCTCCGTTGTTGATTTGAGTTGATAAACATCTCGTAACATTGCTCTTTAACTTAATTCAAATGACTCTGAATCTATGCCACATTTTTTAGTGGCCATATCCTGGTTTGTGGAAGACGGAAATAAATTCTCCATATGATATTTGATGCCTTTATTAGAGTAAAAAGTAAATGTCTACCTCTTGAATGAGTTAACAAGACTTTGTTGATTTAGATGCAATGGTAATTCTTCTCATTGATTATCTATACTATTCTGCAATAGGCCCCACAACAGTGAATGTTCGTATAGCTGGACTCACTCCTGGACCTCACGGTTTCCATCTTGTGAGTGTTATGTAAAATTTATATAAAATTTTCCTACTTTGTATTTCTTTTCCTCGAGTCAAATGATTGGTTTCTAAATACTCTTACCTTTTTTCGGTTTGCAGCATGAGTATGGTGACACAACAAACGGTTGCATATCAACAGGTTTCACACAGTCACTTGTGTTCAATACTTTCTATCTTTGTAACTGCTTTAGCATATTTTTTTTATTATCTTCTGTTGATTTTATGGCATAGACTATGATGCTCATATAACAGGCTAACTTAGATAAATTTATATATTTTTTGATGTTTAGGAAATAGCTGTAACTCTTTGTTGACCAGAAGTTCTGGTGTATTTCCTATTATGTTATATGCTCTCATTGTTATTAATCAGCAGCTTGTTTTGACAGGGGCTCATTTTAACCCTAACAAGATGACACATGGTGCTCCTGAAGATGAAATCCGTCATGCGGGTGACCTGGGAAACATAGTTGCTAATTCTGAAGGTAAACTATCATATCCTTGAATGAATGTGCTTTCACATGCTATCTCCAGGCTGATTGATTGTATTTTTAATGCACATCTCTTTTGAAAATGCAGGCGTCGCCGAGGCAACAATTGTAGACAGTCAGGTCAATACTGTTGATTTGATCTTTTTCCTGAGTATCTAGTATTGGCTATCGTATTTGTTTTACTTACTTTCTTGCCCAAATATCTGAAAACCCATATCTTGCCCATCTCACACTAATTTTATCTGTTCTCTTTAACTTTAATGTATATGCAGATACCATTATCTGGGCCAAATTCAGTCGTTGGCAGGGCATTTGTGGTTCATGAAGTTGAGGATGATCTAGGAAAAGGTAGCACTTAGTATCTTTTGATAGTCCATTAAAGTGAAATTGGCTAGTTATTATGTGGAAGCACATGTTTTGTTCTCCCTTCATTGTATATTTCCTTCCAAATCTCATCTCACTCTCTTTTTTTCTTCTAGGTGGCCATGAACTTAGCCTTACCACTGGAAATGCTGGAGGAAGATTGGCATGTGGTATGTAGTATATTTATATTGCCTTAGACTGCAATGAATTGTTCTCGACTATTTAATTAAGTTGCATTGAACAATTTCTAGCTTTACCCAAAATGACTATGAAGAATTGACTTGGGTCTTAGGGCTATAATTGAACGGTAATCCCATTCTAATTGAACATTGTTACGATACATATGTGCCTAACAAGAGATTTGGTGCCATAATTTTCAAACCTCTGCAAACCTCTGTAACTAAAACTATTTGTGATACACTTGTGACCGGTCATGGGTTGGACCCATGGAAACAACCTCCCTACTTTTTGCGTACATTGGGTCACCCTTCTAGATAACCTTTTAGCATGGTGTAAAGTTGTTCAGGAAAGAGAGGACATGAAACTAATATATCAAATAAAACTGGAATATATGTTGTTTCAGAGTATACCTAAAAGAAACAGTAGTGACTACAACTTGCCAAATGTACCATTATGTGTTTGCTATTCTTTTATTTTAGGGAAATTGTGTTAGCTATTGTTGTGTGGAAATTCTAGGCTGAATTTACTTGCAATATGACCAACCTAAGTTGATGGGAAGGTGGAGCGTTAGAACATATTCCATTCAAAAGAATTAGGTCTAATATGGATTCATAATTGTCGGCACATGGAATTTCGTATCAATCCAACACTGGTTTAGATATTTTCTAAGCTGTTTAAGTATTTTGTACTCGTAGATCTTCCTCGTGAAGTTTTTTGAACAAACGTCTTCTATGATCTCTATGTTATTGTGCAGGTGTTGTTGGCTTGACTCCACTCGAGTAATCATTTTGGACATTTAGAAACTTGTTAATTTTCCGGCATCAAATCTTGTATTCTCGTTCTCGAGACAAAAAAGAGATGCACCAGATGAAGTTTCGTCATTTTCGGGCATGCGCATAGCAAATGCTTACTGTCTTTTGTTGTATCTTAATATGCTACCTGATAATTGCTTTGAGTTTCCCTCCATGGATAATCAAGTATTTTTATGTTTTGAATAAAGTGAGCTCTGCATTTTGAGCTGCAATCTTCTTTCAATGTTGCAAGCTGTTTCGCCTACTAGCTTATTTAACTTTTTAGGTTTTCTTTAACAAGGTTACGGCCATAATCAAATTAGTTTAGCTGCTTCCTGCTCCCCCTATCATGAATGCTTTGATTGGGAATATTGCTTAAAACCTGAATTCATTGAATTTAATTGGGTTAAGGGTGATTTTTGCCATCGAATTATTAAAAATGAGGTAAAAATACTCATAAACTCTTATTTGGTTGATTTTTATTCTTAAAAAAATGAAAACAGTTGAAAAATACTCTCAAACTATTAGAAATGAGCAAAAATACTCAGGAATTTATTTTTTAATAAAAATTTTACCCTTAGACAAACGAAAATAGTTGAAAAATACTAATATTTTTATTCATTTCTAATGAAAAAAATATTTCTACCTTTAGGGTGTGTTTGGTTGGATGGAGTGAATTCATAAGGAATAAGAATAAACAATGAATGAAATAGATGAAGAATATTATTACCTTGTTTGGCTGACATTGTAAAATATGCCAAGAATAGAATTACTTTGTTTGGTTAGCATAAGGAATAGACAAGGAATAAAAAGTTAAATGACTAAAATATCATTCTTAATAAAACTGAATATATTTACTTTGTTTACTTAACACAAAGAATACACAATAAATTAAGAGGAAATGACTAAAATGTCCTCCTAAAAATATAATAAATTATATTATAATTTATTCTAATTAATAATAATATAATAAAAATATGGATCAATATAAAATAATTTATTAACTTAAAATAATAAAACACTATTATTTATTTTATTTTCATAAAAATTAATGAATCTTTAAAAAATAATTATTAAAATATTATTTAATAATAAAATAATAATTATTTATTTAAGATATGTAATTATTAAAAATAATTTAACAACTTAATTTTTATATTCATATTATAAATATTAAACGATAATATAGAAAAATGATCAAAATACCATTCTAAAAATATAATAAATTATGTTATAATTTATTTTAACTAATAACAACATAATAAAAATATGGATTAATGTAAAATAATATATTAATTTAAAATAATAAAAGCTATTATTTATTTATTTTTATAAAAAAAACTAAATCTTAAAATAATATTAAAATAATATTTATTAATAAAATAATTAATAATTAATTTTTTTATATTATTATGTAATATTATAAATATAGAAGGACAATATAGAAAAATATCATAAGGAATAGACAAAAAATAATATTCCTTGGGTTGATGTAAGAAATAATATTCTCCATGCGTAGAGAATAGTATTCCTTATCTATTCCTTATGGCCCACCTATTTCTTGTCCATGAGTTACAACCAAACAAGAGAATAAGTGAGGGCATAGATAATAGTATTTTATTCACCATCTATTCCATCCAACCAAACACTATTTTAGACATGGGTAAAAATATTAATATTTTTTTAACTATTTTTGTTTGTCTAAGAGTATTAAAATTGATCAAGAAAATGTTTAAGAGTATTTTTACTCATTTCTAATAGTTCGATGGTAATTTTCAATCATTTTTATTTGTTTAAAGATAAAAATCAATCAAATAATAGTTTAAATATATTTTTATTCTATTTTTAATAGTTTGACGGTAAAACCCTTAACTTAATTTAATTAGAAGAAAACTAATTAGTTAATTACTGATTAGATCCATCACTCTTAACTTATCTGAATTTCTAAAAACAAATTTATCATAAAAAATAATTAGTTAATGACTGATTAGATCCATCGCTCTTAGCTTATCTGAATTTCTAAAAACAAATTTACCATGAAGGGCTTATTTTCTTCGTGAGATTTTAATTCATCGTTTGCTTAATACATGAATTAAAAAATTTAAGAAAAATACTATATTCATATTATAATCATTTGCTTAGTACATGAATTTAAAAAAATAAAATAAAAAATAGTATATTTATATTATATTTGATGAACATTGATTTTTTTAAAAAAAAATATTACTTTTCACTTGTTATGACCAACACACATTATGCTTAGTATATGATTTTTTTAAAAAAACACAAATGTAAAAAATATTATATTCATATTATTACCCAATGAATATTGAATTTCAAAAAATTCTTTTTAATATTACCTATTCAGACAAACGAACCAACATAAACACAAACAATGGCGTTATTGGTTCAAAACTCAGTTTGATTATAAAACACTACAAGTCGGAACAATTATTTTGCAAACGGCTTTGTATATGCCATTGTAGCTTACTTATAATGACAACAAAAATTTGGAACCCCAAAAAATACCAATAATGTTAATTGAGAATCCATTAATGTTATCAACTACAAGAGAGATGTAGTGCCATGTATTTAAGGACACAGTCCTATCATAGAAAGTATTTGTTCAACCAGTTGCGTTTATTAATACACGCATACTCCAAAATATTCGGATACTCGGGTGTCGCTTTCGAACGTGGATGTTGGAGATCAAAATATCACAATCAGTCAGATCTAGAAGACCACCTTCCCTGTCATAAACTTCATTCCAACTTTACAGCTGATTGCAAGAACGAATGCTGAAAACAAGAACATGTATAGGCCGCCTCGGAGCACCATTGATAATGCATCAACCTGACCTTTTGTTCTCAGCTCAGGAACTGCAGTCTTCCTAACTACATTATCTGTCATGCTGTAGGAAAAGATGAAACCAGCATGTCCATTCTTCTGCAAGGACCAGTCTCCACCATTTCCTGGCATCGTTGAACCATATATGTGAAGAAACCCAGCCGTGACATGGATAGGACTAGCTGAGTGGGTTGCAGAGATCTGTGCGATAGACTTTCCAGATGCAGCAGGGAACTCCCCAGCAAATGCAGGAGGTGCAGGTATTGAGCCCAGCATGTGCATTAGATGTTGTCTAGCAGTTTTGTTCTTGGCGTCTTTCATTTGATCATCTGCATTGGAAAAAATAGAAAGAAATTGACAATCTGAAATATAACTTACAGCAAATGGGAGAGCAAATTTATTCTGTAAGGGTGACAGCTTGAACTGTTGACAACTATGCAAATAACCATCATATGAAATAATCCAATACAGTTCATAGGAAAAGATAATCCAAAAGAAAAAGCCAATGGAACTTAGGTGGAATGAAGTTAAGATGTAACATCAAGAAGAACTTGAGAAGTTAAGCATTGTCGGATTGTCCAACCATATGCACAGAGATAGAAACATTTTATAAGTGGAATTTTTTTATGCTTATTTTACTTTTTTAAGAGAAAGAAGAGTCATACCAGGTGCAGCAGTAACTTCCTCGTGTTTGTCATTTGACTGACCATAAGGTGAAGATGAGGATGATGCTCCACTCAGAACACTTCTATCTGACACCTGTTTTGTTCCCTTACTTGTTGAGCAATTGTCACCATCAACCTATATGCAAAAAGAAAAGTGCTTAGAAATTATTTAAGGAAGGTTCCTATAAGAATAACAAAGAATCCAGATTCTTACTTCTCCAGAAAAGTTGGGCACATCAGATGAATTGATGCGCTCTGAGCTTCCCCAAAAACCATCAGTGTTATAATGTAAATTACGATCAGTGGCCTCAAAGTATTCTAACAAGTTGTCAATCATCTCAAAACCAGATGTATCAACATCAGGTGAGTAAAGATGTCCATTCAGTTCAACATTGTCAGGCCTGAATGTTATATCATCACTGGGTGCATCGGAGAATACCATCTTGTCTTGAAGCTGTTGGCTGGAAGGGAAACCACCAGCAAAAGAATCCCAATCATTTGCCTGAGAATAGATATTGGTGTCATCTGTGGACATCTGGAGTGATCCTATCTGGCCAGCATTTTGGCTCATGGTGTCAAAGAACTCCTCCACCTCAAGCATTTTCTGTAAGTTGCTAGCCCCATCTATTCCTTGTATTTTCTGAGCATGGCATGTCCTTATGGGATAACTGACAGATTCTTCAGCAGAGGGGTATACCACATCTGCAGTACCTGCAATGTCTTTCAACTCCACATATTCATCTTTTCCGTTAGGGCGACTTTGTCTATAAGTGCAGTTCACCATCAGAGGTTTTACTTCCATTTCATCAATGGGACTCTGCTCTTTAGGTTCATCAATACAGTCAACCATGTTGGTGAAATTAGTTTCTTCCTCTACATTTGGATGACCTTGACTATCAGCGCAATCTACCATTAGCGGTTTTAATTCCATTGCATCAATGGGAGCAGGGCTACTTTCCTGTCCAAGTTCATCCATAATGTCAATCATGTTGATATTAATGTCTTCAGGTATATGATCCAGTGAAGTGGTGGCATCATCTGGACTGTTACCACAATCCTTCTCTGCAGTGTCAGCCACCAAATTTGAAGCATCCTCATCTTGACTCTTCAATTCTTCATTCTGAATTTAAGTAAAAAATTAATATAATATAATCCAGTTGGGGAAGACATAAATTAGCAATGAAAATTTACTAATGAAATAAAGTATCGCTCTCTATAAGTTTTCTAAATTTTGCAAATTGAACACAAGCTTTGGTCGATTGAGTTCCAGTGATTCCATTTGGTTAGTCTCATTTTTATTATTACTTTGCGTTTGCTTTCTCTTATCCATGCTTATTTCCACATGAAATAAGAGATCAAATTAGATCTATAAATAAATAGATACTGAATAAAATTTCATCAAATACGTTAATAAAATATTAAAAAAGTCTAAATGCATTAATGAATTTGATACCATAAAGAGGTACAGAAGAAACTTTGGTGCCTTAGAGGAGAATTTAAGGAATTTTGATAGTTTGGAGAGGAACACAGTATTGACCCTCTTTATAGTTCTATATTTGAAGAGATTTCAGTACCTCAACTGAAACAAAAGATGCATGATGTCAAAGATAGAAGTAGAAAGTAAATAGTGTAAAGGCTAAATGATCTAATAGAATAAAAACAAAGGTAATAGTAGAAAGGAGGATAAGAATTACGAATTCATCTACAATAAAAGCCTAATGGTAAAATCTGACAGTACCACTAATCACCTATTGATTCAATACCCTGCAACTAGATGCTTGTGGAAGATATTGCAAACTATTTCTCATATCTAAGACAGCAGATCACGCAGACGAGCTGCTCAGCTGCACAAGGACAATACCGAAGATTTAAAGACCTATGAAGAAGCTTGAATCGGTCTTGTTCTGATAATATGGAAAGAGCACAACAAAAGTATATTTAATGGAAAAGTCATTAAAGAACAAGGAAATGATATGGAATTCTCAGTCTGTGGAAGCATTCTGCACCAACTGAATATGTCATGGACTATTTTAGGATTTGGATGGTTCTCAGCCACTTTGTATGGAATTGTAATACACCTTAGCATGCCTATCATGATGTACAACTTTACAACATTTTACTATTTCAATTCCCCAAACAATTAGACAATAGCCGCATATTACAAGTCACTTTACATATCTACATTCTAATAGATACATAATCGGCAAGAGGAATGAATGATATACCTAAAAACCAAATATCAACCTCTAGAAAAATAAGAATGCATATCTGTCCACGAACCTGCAGGAAATCGCTAAACTCGAAATACTCCTGTTCTGTGGCTTCAGCAAAATGATCTTCTCCGCCATCTGGCATCAAAACAACCCCATCTGCCTCCTCCTCCCATTCCTCTTCAAGAAACGGTGCTCCATATTGAGCTCCGTTCTGGGGACCGGCTCCACTCTTCTGAAAGATCCTGCAGACCACATACGCATCCTGCCCCATCCATGGCCCATAATTCAATTTTTTTTGCCGATCAAAACGGCTTAGTTTGACCTAAAAGAAAAAAAAAAGATGGGTGCATTAAGTACCTGCGAGATCCCAGCCTTGATCAGCTCCTCGTCCTCTAGGCGATACTCGTGCATCACCCAGTTCGTCCTGGCGCCTCGCGGGGCCCGGCCGGAGTGGAAGACGAGCGTCTTCTTCATGCCGACCACGCGGGGACCGCGGTAGACGGGACGGTCCTTACCGGTGGTCTTCCAGTACCCCTGCGGGGTAGCGCGGTTGGTCCGGGACCGGTTCGAGTACTTGCGGTCGAGGGGGCTGAAGAAGTACCACTCCAGGTCGCGGCTGCGGATCCGGGAGAGGCCCGGGAGCTCCCAGGGCTCGCACTTGTAGAGGTCAACCTCGGCGACAGCATCGACGCGGAGCGCCCGGCCGCAGACCTTGCGCTTGAGGTAATAACTGACGAGCTCCTCGTCGGTGGGGTGAAAGCGGAAGCCAGGGGCGAGGCGGGACGCGGCCGCGGGCGGCGGCGGCGGCGGATCGGATGACGACGTGGCGCTAGCGCTCATAGATAGGAGCGATTGAACCGATTCGGTGGTCGGCGGAGGAGTCGAAGAGATTGAGGTCGAGGGTTTCGATCGAAAGCACGAAGAACGGAAGAGATACTAGATTGTTCTAATTATCTTTCCACGGTAGGTGCGACCGACGTGCTGGAGAAGAAAAGCTAAAAAGTATGTTAACTATTTTTTTCTACGTCAAAATGTTACGCGAAGTATGGAGGCGTAGATATCTGCTCATCTAACGTTCTCTGTGGTCCCACCTCAGCGAGTATATACTTGACATGTATGTAACACGTAAGTAACGGGTGAATAATCTAAATTGCTCTCCCAACCGATAGTGACGCGGGTTGCATTAAGAGTCGTGATGCATTGATATATTATTATATCATATTAATGTGGCAAAACCAGTATCTCATATTCTCATCCGTATTTTCTGTGCTGTAAATTTGACACGTGGATATTCCCTATTAGCATCCTTGATTAATAATGTTAATATTACGTCAATATAATCAATAAATTCTATAAGTAAGTATAAATTATCTAGATTATAATTTGAGATGATAATCTTGTTCAATTTTGAGAACATCAACTTTAGGATTATCCATGCATTTCAAGATTATCCGTGTATTTTACATCAAAATACATTGTAAACTTTTTTTAAATAAATAAAAATCTAGAAGAGAAAAAAATATATAAATCAAACTAAAAATATTACCAAGAAGTTTGGCAACATCTTTAGCACACTCATTGCAATAATTAAATTCTTATTCTTATCAATTCTAATAAATCACATCAAAATACATCCATAAAAGTCAAAATACAAAATGTAAAAGAAAACTTAAACCAAATGAAAAAAAGAAAAAAAAGAAAACCAAGAGGTTAGCAATATGTTAAGAGTTTAACAATAAATCAATCTCATTTCATCATTTAAATGACATATCATATTTTTAATTAAATATTTTCAACACTTTCGTTCGATAGAAGTATAGATATTTACACCCTATTTAGGGGTGTTCATCAGGTCGGGTCAACCCAATTAACTCGAGAATCCGACCCGACCTATACCAATCGGGTTGAGTTGGGTAATCGGATTGGGTCGAACTCAATTTATTCAAATTCGATCATAATTGGGTTGGATTGAGTTCAAACCTATTGAAACTCGATGATTCGAGACCTCATCCAATTACTCAAGTATTTATATTTTTTTATTCGGTCACGCGTCAAGAAGACGTGGCTGACATCTTCCAGAGAAGATGCGGCCACACCACTCGTGTCTTCTCGTGTAAAAGCGCCCCGCGTGGTCACGTCTTCTCGTCTCCCCGCGCGTCTCATTATTTATACTTGGCGTGTATAAAGGTGTAGGCATCTGCTCATCTAACGTTCTCTATGGTCCCACCTCAACGAGTACATACTTGACGTGTATGTAATGGGTGAATGATCTAAATCATTAATAAATAATCTGTCAGATGTACCAAATAAATGTGAAATTAAGCGCAACAAAATTAAATTAAAAACAAAAGAATAGATGTTTGAAAAGTAGTCTTTATTTTCAGATAAATTAATTCAAGCAGGATTGATGGTGATCTTTAATAATTGATCAAGTGAAGTTGAAGGAGTGTCAAAATATTGGTTTAATTATATTTTTAGTCCTCAAAATATTACATTTTTTTTCGTCGCTCATTTTTAAAAAAATTTCATTTAGTCTCTCAAAAATTATTTTTTTTTCAGTTTAATCTCTCCGTTAACTTTTCGTTAATTTTAGTTGTTAAGAGTCAATGCTGATATTGATTAAAGATAAAATGGTAGACCAAACAAAAATATAAAAATATTTTAAGAAACTAGATGGAAAAAAAATATTTTTTAATAAACTAAAATGCATATATATATATATATATATATATATATATATAAGTTTTCTCATCTTATTCATCAATATAAAATCTTATCAATTTATTTTTTCTTATTTCAAAATATTTACCTCACAAATCAATAATAAATTTACGATTCACGCTCGTAAATAAGGGGTGGCGCGAGCACGAGCAGTAAATTTATTGTAATAATAGTGCAAGAATTGAATTGGTATTTATTGCATATTTATAGTAGACACGTTTAATTATCTATAAATCTTTGCTGCATAAATTAATTGGATGCAAATTGAATGGACAACATTATTAGGCATAATTTTGCTGACATTAAATTAATATGTTGCAGAAATTAATAATGCAATATTATTAGTATAGAATTAAATCAATAATATTAATGAGAAACTATATTGATAACATTAATAAAAAAAATAAATACTTTGCTGCTATATATAGATTATACTTTGTCCCTTGTAAAATTCTATAAATACTTTAATATTAATGACAAGTTTTTTAAAATTTGTCACGTCATTAATACTTTGCTGCTATATATAGATTATACTTTGTCCCTTGTAAAATTCTATAATGTGAATTTTAAATTATACAATCTTAGCTGTTGATAATAATTTTACCATATGATTTTTTTTTTCATCTAACTTTTAATGTGATTAGTTTATATATTGACTCAAATTTAAAATTTCCTATCCGATGAGGGGCCAACTGTTTTTTACTCATTTATCTACTTGCTTTAATAATATAACATTGGATCTTGTTAAGGGGTGTGCATGGGTACCGAGTAGATCCGAAATCGGTTGGAATCGATCCGATTGGGTAGGTTCCGGATAGATCCGAATTAAATTCGGATAGAATTCGGGATGAAAATTTAGGAACCGATTAAAATCGGTTTCGGTTCCGGGTCCAACGCATCGGGTATTCAGAATCGAAATCGGAACCGGTACCCGGAACCTGTACATTTACAAGTTTCAAAACAGGTTCCCTGTTGGAATCTGTACCCCGGAATCTGTATATGAACTGGTTCCAACAAGGTACCCGGAATCGGAATCGGAACCTGTGGTTCCGGGTAGGGTCCGGTTCCAAGTTTCAATAGGGTAGGGTCCGGTTCTAAAACTTAGGAATCGGTCTTATACAGGATAGAGTCCGGATCTCATAAAAAATACAGGGTACCGGACCCGCTCGCCCTTAATCTTGTACGTGTTAAATTATTAAAAAATGCGAGAAAATTAGTCAAAATTTAATATAATGATAAAATTTACTTAAGTGGAGACACACATCATTAGATAACATGGACTAAATTAAAGTATCATCAACTTTATATCACTATACTAATATATATATTGATAAATGTTAGAGTTTAATTTAAAACAATAAATTTTAATAAAGTACAATCTATTTTTAATATTTAACTATAAGGATAAATTACACTTTCGTCTCATCTAATATTGAAAATAATAATATTCTTTAACTATGAATCATTGAATCATTTTGATTAATTTAACAATAAATTAATCTCATTTCATGGTTTAAACTACATACATTATTTTCATATTTTTAATTAAATGTTTGCAACACTTTCGTTCGATAAAAGTATAGAATTTTACACCCCATTTAGGGGTGTTCATTGGGTCAGGTCAACCCAATGAACCCGAGAATCCGACTCGACCCGTACCAATCAGGTCGAGTTGGGTTGGATAATCGGACTGGGTCAAGTTCAATTTATTCAAACCCGATCATAATCAGATTTGATCGAGCTCAATTTATTCAAACCTATTGAAACTCGATGATCCGAGACTTGACATGATTACCCGATCGAGTATTTATATATTTTTATTTGATCGCACACCAGGAAGACGTGGCCCTTATCTTCCGGAGAAGACGCGACCACACGACTCATGTTTTCTCATGAAGAAACGGTCCGCGTGGCCGCGTCTTCTTGTCTCCCAGCGTGTCTCTTTATTTATATTTTTAAAATATATATATATATATATATATATAGACTCGACCCGACTCGAATATGGGGCAAGTCAGATCAGGTCGGGTTCAATTTTTTTACGTTCAAACATGACCCAACCCAATTATTTGTTGGTCAGGTCATGCCTATTTTTCTCAAAATCCGATTCAATCCGTGAACAACCCTAATCCTATACACAATTGAGTGTTGTGGTTTCAAATTTACCAAATATTAGATTATTAAAAGAACATTTGAAATATAAGTAGACAGAGTTTATTTTGAAACAACCGCACAAAAATTCACGAGGTTATATATATATATATATGTGTCAAACTTTAATTATTTACGATGAGTTTTATTGTTATCAATAGTGAACCTAAAGTGATTATAGGTGAACTTATATTGTGAAATAGTAGATATTTGATCTTCAATAGCGAATTAAAAATTCAATTCATCGTGCTTTAAAATAGTTAAAGATGCATCTCATGCACCTATATTGGGGTGCAACTCCTGAATTTAAAGTAAGAATTAATATGTATCGTCAAATACTGAAAACCTAATATTGATGATGATGACGACAACGGTAGGTTCAATCATAAAAAAAATACATGGAGCCAACTTCTTGATAATTTTTTAGGAAATTAGACTAAAAAATCATAAAGTTTGTAAAAATATTACGTTATACCCAGGATTTCAAAATTCGCATGTAAATGCACAACGTTTACATCCGTTTATGTCATCTACCAAATCGTCAAGCGTCGTCTCAACTTAGCTGACATAGAGGAAAATAATGCTTGTGTGGCCTGACGACTGCATACGTTACCTACCTAGTTGTGGCCCATTATTAAAAAGGAATATATATATAATCCCACATATTTTTTTCTCTTTTTTCTTCTTTTTTCCCACTTCTTCTTCCACTCACAACCACCTTGCACCGCTACCTACTGCAAACCACCCCCGTATACAGTGCTCAAATTGCTCGTGCAATCCATGGCGGCGGAGGAGGTGACGTCGACCATCTTGATAGCCGCTGCCGCGGCCTCGACAAACTACATAGAGAAGCGAGCGAGCGGTGAGCGGTCAGTCAAGTCGCACCATGTTCACTCCATAGAGGAACTCGGCAACGACTGTCTGAGGTTCCATGAGTTATTTTCTTCGGAGATGCAACTTGTTCTCCCACGACGGCAAGTTCAGGTTCAGCCACTACGGTTTCCCCGCAGCACCGTCGCTCATTCTCGTGCCGCCATCCTTGCAAGCATCGCCTCCTCCTCTCCCTCGTCCGTCATCGCAGGCCGATCTGATCGCCATCGCCACCATTTCGGACAGTTTCGACTTGCCCAAGAAGCACTCATCGTCAGAGACTTGGCTGACAAGTAAAATATTGGTCTTCGTCTTCCGTGAGGAGGTCGTGAGTGAGGGAGAGGAGGAAGTCGGAGATAATGGACTTTTGTGCAAGGGTGAAGCCTCCATACCACTAGTACGAGAATAGAACAACGGAAGCCATCAAGGAAGAAAAGTAGTACGAGAGCAGAGCAACTGAAATGTATTGGACTGATATGAATAGTTAGAGATGGGTGGAAGAGAATGGGAAGGCAACAGGGTATATATAGCTGAGCAGCGAAGAAGATGAAGTGGAATATGGATCCACACTCATGACTCAACCAACGCTCTATCACCTTTTTTGACTCGCACATTAGTCATCAACGGATCAGATCTCATCCAGCTCCCGTAGGACCCACTGAAACACTAATTTATAGTCATTCAAATGGGTAAACTGAAATGCTCATTTGGCGTCCTCCCCACTTCTCCGTCCTCTTTCCCTCCCACACCGCACTCCACCGCTTCATTCCTCCTCCACCCTCATGGCTACTGCAACGGTGCCGGCGTCGGAGAGTAGTAGGCGCAATAATGTATCATCAACTCCGCCTACGTGCAAGCGGTGGCGAGGTCCCTAGGTGGCGTCATGGAGGCATGCTGCCTCAGCCCATCGATGTGATCAAGACGTGGCTCCAGCAGCACGACGACAGTGCAAACGGAGGGGGTGCGCGCGCTCTGGAAGGGCCTCACCCCTTTCGCCCTCCGCATGTGCTCCAATGCGGTCCTCCAGTCCGCCTTAAGGGACGCTTCCACTAGAGATCTCTCCCACCAAGGAAGGATTGCCACCCTTGCCTCCTCCAACTGAGCCTTCTTCGGCGACCTCCATCAGGTAGACTTCTCTTGGAACATCCTTCGCCTCTCCACCGACCACCCTTCTCCTACAAGCCTTCAAATCGATGTCTTCTCCCGCAAGTGGCCAGACCATCGCCACGGCACCCGACGCCATGGAGCGCCATGCCCTCACCCTCCATTTCGTGCTCGCCCGCCGCGATCGTGCACATCTTCACCTCCGCGGGGCTGCACAGTAAGTCATTCATGGCGCGAGGAGATGGAGGAGAGAGAGGAGATTAAGCACGGATGAAGAAGGAAGAGCAGTAAGAGATGGCAGCATCGGAAAGAAGAAAAGTAAGGTAGATTATTAACGGGGCCACTTTTTAATAACAAACCCACAACTAGGTAGGTCATGTATGTGGCCGTCAGGCCACGCAAGTGTTGTTTTCCTCCACGTCAGCTAAGTTGAGACGACGTTTGACGATTTGATAGATGACATAAACAGATGTAAACATTGTGTATTTATAGAGGGATTTTGAAATCCTAGGCAGAACGTAAGGGCCTGTTTGGTTAGCGAAACCAAGTCTGTTTTCATGATTTCAGTTTCACTGAAACCAAAACTGCTTACTAAAATGTGTTTGGTTTAGTGTTTTCGTGAAACTGAATCGAAACTAGAATGAAAATGAAACCAGTTTTCTTAATAAAAATGAAAACAACAGAATATTGTTTTTTGTGGTTTCGAGACTATCGGTTTCGTTATCAAAATGCTGTGACAACTTTGTAATTATAAATATTTTTTTATAAAATTAATTAATTTAAAAATAAATCAAACTATATCGAATTTTTAAAAATAAAAATAAAAATCATCATTTTTAACTCAAACTTTTATCTTAAATTTATAAAATAATTAAACTAATTTATATCTAATTGACTCAAACCCAAATTTTAAATAACTCAATTTTCTTAAAGTTGGTCTATTTATAATTTAATTAAACCTAATTTTAGATTATTGGACTTATTTTTTTTTGAAATTTTATAATAACTATTAATTAATTTTTATATCTAATTGAACAAAAAATCTTAAATTACCAATAACTTAATTAATTAAATTATTTAAATATTTTGTAACCATATTAACAAATATTTAATTTTGTAAACTAACTAAATATTTAATTACTACTAAAAATGTTCAAGAAAAATTAATATTATTTTTTATAATCAAATAAATATTTACTGATTTCAACTAACTAAAACTGATGTTGTTTTTATTAACCAAACGCGTTTTCAGAAAACTGAAAATTAAAAACCAAAATCAAGTTTTCGAAACCAAGTTTTCAATTTCACTGAAACCAAACCAGAAAATAATTTTTGCTAACCAAACAACACCTAAAATTTTTGCAAACATTGTAATTCTTTAATCTAATTTCCCTATTTTTTTCCTCTAAACTGGGCTTCATAACTCAGTCCAATGATAACATTTTTTGTCATAGGTAAAACAAGAGTGCAACTTTCATGAGTAGATTGTCCATATAAAATGAGTAGAAAATAAATGAATATTAGTATTAAAAAAAATGAATAAGAATTAATTATTATTCCTTTTCTATTCACGTGCACCCATATCTACTACTCGTGGCTGGACTGCCATATAAATTTTTTTTCTCAATACAAAGCTTCACAGTATTCGTTTGTTACATGATCTCACGAGTTGATCAACTTGCAAAGAGTGAATCTTATGAAATTCCATTTCCATATCCAGAAGCAACATCATCGTCTTCATCTCCTCACGGGGACGCATCTTCTACAAACATGCAGATCCTGCGCACGCTCGATCTTGCATGCAGATCATCACCTTTTTGACTCAGATCAGCAGAATTTTGCCTTGTAAGAGAGGCTAACTCCATTTTAGGGAATCCCCATCGATTACACCAGAAAAGTGCATCTTCCCTGCTCCTCAACCACACTCTTTCCGCCATCTTTTTCGATCACAAAGACGCCATTTGAGGTTTTATAAGCCGACCGTCGAACTGGCACGCAGCTCATCATCACCGTGCCACTCTCGGTGCTGCTAAAAGCACTAACGTAGCCTTTCTCCAACCACCGCCACCACCATTAAAGCTCGCTCTCTGCAATCATGTAATCATCATCCCCTTCCTTCCCCTCTACGATTCGCCTACTCGATCGCCCTAATAAAAATACTCGCACTCTACACAGTCAACCCCATCATAGGCGGCCATCGACCACCGCAGCAACATGAGCGTGAGGCGGCTCGGCAAGCCCTTCTTTCTCTGGACCTCCGCCATCTCCATCGCTCTCCTCTCTATTCTTCTCTCTCTCCAATCACTCCCTCCCACCGATGATGCCAACGATGTGCTGATTGGAAGCTCAACCATCGTCGACAACGTCGTGTCCCTCATCGACCGAGTTATCATTTGGAGAGGCCACCACCACCACCACCATGGCCGACGACCGCATCACGGAAGACGCCGCCGCACGTGCGACAACTCCAAATGGGCGTCGCCGATTGCTTCGGAGCAGAATGCGACGCTGGTCCTCACCGTCGACCAGAAGGGGTGCGCAAATTTCAGCAGCGTGCAGAAGGCGATCGACGCCGTGCCGGATTACAGCACGAATCGAACTCTGATCATCCTCGACGTCGGCGTTTACAGGTACCTTTAGCTGCTCTGCTCTTGCTTGTTGACAGTGAGTGAGGTGCTGTTTGTGTTCTGTGACAGGGAGAAGGTATTCGTATGGGCTAACAAGACCAACGTCACAATGCAAGGCCAGGGTTACCTGAACACCAGCATCGAGTGGAATGACACGGCCAATTCCACCGGAGGAACTGTTTACAGCCCCTCCGTCTCCATCTTGGCCTGCAATTTCATAGCCTACAACATAAGTTTCAAGGCAAGGTGTAATTTATTTAGCCTGCTAATTTTGTTTCGATGCTTTTAACCTCTATATACTCGGTGCAACGCAGAACGCAGCGCCCCCTGCGTCGCCGGGGGACACCGGAGCGCAAGCCGTGGCGCTCAGGATCGCCGGCGACCAAGCGGCCTTCTACAGCTGCGGGTTCTTCGGGGCGCAGGACACGCTGCTCGACGAGCGCGGAAGGCATTACTTCCGCGGCTGCTTCATTGAAGGATCGATCGATTTCATCTTCGGCAATGGCAGATCACTGTACGAGGTAAAAAGCTAGTACATAATAAAAACCTGGTGTCCCCTGCTTCATCGGTGACGATGGCATCCATGGCAGGACTGCACCATAAACTCGATAGCGAACGACGTGGGAGGCATCACCGGATGCATCACAGCTCATGGAAGGTCGTCGGCGACGGAGAAATCGGGGTTCTCGTTTGTGAACTGCAGCATCACTGGAACAGGGAGAGTGTGGCTCGGCCGAGCATGGGGGCCTTATGCAACCGTCGTCTTCTCCAGGACGTACATATCGAGCATCATTGCTCCTGAAGGATGGAATGACTGGAATGATCCCTCGAGAGACCAGTCTGTGGTTGATCCTTAGTACAAGTTCCTTCTTTTCCTGCCTTGATTCTCTCATTTGCATCTCCTTGGATCATGGAAAACTGCATTCTGATTGCAGGTCTGTTTACTTCGGGGAGTATGAATGCATCGGTCCAGGTGCCAACTACTCGCAGAGAGCAGCATATGCTAAGCAGTTGGATCAATGCCAAGCAGCCTCCTTCATGGACATCTCTTACATTGAAGGCAAGGATTGGGCGCTTCCTCCTCGTTACAGCGACTGGTATAATCCATGTGCAGATCGAAGACACCGGGATGATGTTACCAGAGAATACCAAAATGAAATGGAGGAGCAAGCAACAGACGACGTGTAGTCTGATCAATAATGATATTTCATATTTATAATCAAGCAGCAACAAATTGCAGAAGAATAAGCACTTTCCCATAGCAGAGAAATGAGCTTATTATTCTACAAGTTTATCTACTAATTTATATCAAATCCAAGTGGAACTTGGAATTTATCAAATTAGTCTTCCAGTAAGACAATACGTATGTTCCCAAGATATACAGTTCATTACATAAAAATTCTAGACTCTTGTCTTATAAGACAATGCGTTGGTACCTTATATTTTTATGATATTCGAATTTTACTTTATATACGATTGATTTTTAAATTTTAGATCGGAACTCTATTGAACTTGGAATTGGATCATATTCGAAAATAGATTTTGAGTACCATATTGAAACCCACTTATTTATCGATTCCAAATTATAAGTTTCATGTATTTTATTGGAATCTATTCATTTGCATATTTCGAGTACTATGCTAGAATATGTTCATTTACAGATTATAGAATATAAATTTTGGGTATCAATTTCGATCTTTGAATACCCCGATATGTTGGATCCGGAACAAAAATCGATTTGAATAGATTCCTCAATTTTTATTTCAGATCCTACTAGAATTTAATTTGGATCTACTTAGAACCTACGTGATTGAATAGATTCTAATCGATTCCGAGTCTATTCAATACCCATGCACACCCTTACCTCATAATACTTATTAAACCGACGTAAATTAAATACTAATAATATGTTTATTTTATACAATCAAATAGTATAATATAAAAGATGAATTAATATTTATTATTTATTGAATGTACGAATTAAAAATTAATATTATATTAATATATATACAGAGTTTAAAAAATTCATATTTGATCGTCCCCTCGTTTATTATCAATCCAATATTATGTTATATTATAGAACGAAGCAAATATACCATAACAATCTTCAATGGTTGTTTTCGCAGATGAAATTTAATGGTCAACGTTTTGGCCACCTCCTCCCTTGTGATGAAATATGGAGTTGCCACGTCACGGCTTAAAGTTTTGACTTAAATCGCGACAAGCTGACGTGGGACGGCGCGAAGGCGGTCCGGTATTCGTGATTTAAGTCGCGACGCGTTGCTTTTCCCGTGTTATTCATATCTCCGCTACACGGTCGGTGCGCGTTCTCCACCCAACCATCCACCGGCTTAGGTATTCGAGGATAGGTGGCTCCCTGTGGGCCCCACTTGAATAGGAGAAGAAGGTTAGTAATCTAGACGAGTAGATCGAGTATTTTTGTTGTTGTGGAATACTGGAATTTCTCCTATTTTTCGTAATATTATTATGCACATGTATATATAATTATACGATATTAGAAAATAAAACGCCCTCCACTATTCTCCTCGTCATTCTTTCTCAAAATTTGGAGCAGCAGTGGGAAAAAGAATGTCGACGACGAGGATTCCCTCTCGCTTCGCCGACTTCGATGGCTGAAGAAACCCCCGCCAGAGCTCTCAGCGCTAGGGTTTGGAATTGCCCGTATACCTCTCGGTAAACCCTCAAATTTACCTTCTTTCGTCGCCGCTTTCTGATCCTTCCGACCGCTGGAACTCGAAACTCTATCAAATCCCATCGGGTGGTATTCAGGATTGATTTGAATATATACTTCTTGGCCTTTTGTTGGTCATATTTTGGGCGATTGAAGTCGGAAGTCGATTTGTCGAGCTCTTGCTTTTTGTTTGGCGTTTTGGGGGATGCTAGATCTCTCTGTTTTTCCTTCTCGTGGTCGAATTTTACAACTGCTGCAGCTTTTGAATTGATATCTTTATTTCTTAATTTGAATAGTTGGAGCTTTCGGTGTATTCCGTGTATTTTGATCTAAATGATTCAGTAACTGAATGAGCTGCATGCATAGTTAATTGCTCTGTGACAGCTCACCTACAGATACGTGCATCATCTCCTATGACTGTTGTTGGACTGATGAGATGAAGCATGTAGCTTTGATGCAAGAAGTATCTTGTGGATGTCCCATCAGGAATAAAAGCTGTTGATGATGTTAGACTGACCTCTTGGCCATAAGTTAGTCCTAAGGTAGTAGACGATCCTTGTAGCTATTTGGTTGATTCCTTTAATGTTTATCCAAGTATGGAAATAACCTGGAGTTCTCAACCCGTGGTATAATACTTAAAATTTGTGATTGGGCCTCCCTGTAGCGTCAAAGGATGCACATCTCTTATAGGTAGATGGCTAGATTTACACCAATACATAAATAACACTTATTGACATAGAAGATTTTTAATGTTCAAGTTAAAAAAGTTGATTTTTAAAATATTAGATTGCATCAGAGAAATATTGATTTGATATATTCTATCAAGCATTTCATAGATATTAGTCTTTGTCAGATTATGTTTCTATAACTTCATAGCTAATATTTGGCATCCTTAGAACCTAAAGCCAATGTTACACATGTGTTGTGAATTGCATATACCACGTGTTTAGCATAAATTTTCAGGTACCAAGCACAAGTCAAGAAGTATACAACCAGTGCCAGCTTTTGACAAGGATATAACAAAAACATGAATTGTCCTTGCTTCATCATACAAAGGGTCTAGAGGGGACCTTAGTGAGCTTTTTTTGTTTCAACCCTTAGGATGTTACTGACTGGAGAATTAGTCTGTTTTAATTTCTCAAATGAAGGAAACCTGTGAAAATACCTTAATATATAGTGAGATGTGGTGAATTCTCTCTGAAAGAATGAATAGTTTTATCTTTATGTAATCCTGGTTTTCTTAATCACCACAAGAGCATTGAGCCTCCACATTCTTGTTATATAGTTTAGTGCCAAATCTAATAATTCATGCCTCCTCATAGTTACACTAAGAGGAGCATTATGGAACATTTTGTTGAGGCCTTAGAGAAGTCTATGACCATTGACTCACTTAGCACTTAGGAATTGTTTGATTTATCAATTCAGCTGATGAACCTCCTCGCTTGACTTGGAGAGGAGAAGGCTGACTCTTTTTTCTACTTATATACTTATCTATAGACTATTTAGTTGACTTAACCTTATGTCATGAGAACTTCATTTAAGATTCACTTTTATTTGCCAAATGACTTAATGAAGGTTTCGTATTGTGTGCATAACAAATGCACCAGCATTGTAAAAGCCAATTATGAAGAATCCAGATCATTTTATCATGGTTTGCCTTTATGTTTTGGTTGTATTGTATGACAGCCATATTTTGAACTTCTTGAAGCATTATTTTCTGATTTTATCTCGGGCTATGACTAAAGATCATTAGATCATTTCTTTGTTTTGTCAAAATCTAATACCATTGCTGACTCTTATGTTCAAATCGCAGGAATAAGGTATAGGTTTCTTGTAACTTTGAGTTGAATTGCACTTTTGACTTAGACAAGCAAATAAATAGGTAATGGGTGGTTGCTGTTGCTGTTCATCCAGAAGTGCTGAATCAGATATAGCACCAACTTACTTCTATGTGCGTAGCATTTTGTAGATTTGTTGTTTTTGTCATATTATGTACAGAGTATATACTCAATGGTTAATTAGATATTTAATTTGGTAACTTGCAACATGATATCTACATATGCCTGTATTTGATGCTAAACTTTAGTGTCTTGCACTTTTTCTTGGACCTACTATGATGCTAAACTTTGTTGTTAACACAATTATTCACCTTCAAAGGTCTTAAAGATTCAATTTGGAAGGAATTTCAGTTTAATCTTAACTAGTTGTTCCCAGAATTCAATCATTCCCTCCTTTCTTTCACCTGTAGATATTTCTTTAGTGCTATTCATGTGTTACAGTGTTACATAATTTTCTGAGCTTCACTCAGCTATGAATGAATGAACAATCCTATTTTTAGCATATCATGTGGCCTTAACAACTGAGTTTGTATACAGTTTGAGGAGACTATCTATTATTTTGTCACAGCCCTTTTCTCTCTGGACGAAGCAAGTGCTGAAAGCTTTTAAAAGTGAAAATAAGCTTGCAGAAAAAGTGACTCAACATAAGTGAAATGTAACTCTAACTGGAGTTGACTAATTCCACGCTTGAAATGTGGACTTGATCAAAACCTGTCAATTTATGATGAGTCCATAATCTTGATCTTTGGAATTTGGTGAAGTGAAGCCTAACTGACAAACTTCCGGCAATTGCATTTATAATCATGGGCCTCATGGCTACACTAAGTTCAGTTGTCTGATCATTGTTGATTTCCTGTAATGTTGAAGCTAATCTCTTCAGTAGGCAAAATTGATTTTGGATTTTCTTAATCTTCAATTCTATGGATATGTTAGGAGCTTTTCCATTTGTAGTGCCCTATTTTTGTCTTCCAAGTTCAATTTGATCATCAAGACTTGATTTTTTAAGCTTTTTTACTTGATCCTGGTCCTCCAAGTTCTTTAACTTGACTGACATCAATTGGACATTTGGACCATTCTTTATTTTCGTCACTTATGGATAAAGATTCTTCAAGTTCATTTCAAACCTTCAACTTCTCCATAGTCCATATTAAGAACCAAACGTTAACATACTTAATAACCTTTGTATTCTAGAAACATTTCACTTGATTTTTGTTCAATTTGTATCTACTAATCTAGTCCAATATTATTTCAAACTGTGGGCTTATCATGGTCCCATTGGCTTGTCTTGTCATGCCACCAAGTAAGGTTTCCTTCCTCTCTTTGCTTTCCACTGCCCTTATCTACCAGTAAGGACCATGAATAAATTGTATATAAGAATAAGCATCATATTCTTGGATGCTTGTGTCAGCTTCTTGCTTCTTGTATATGTTGTATTTGTCAATAATATTTTGCATCTGGACATGTAGAATGTCAATATATGAGACAAAATTTATAGGAGGACAAATGAAGGTGATCTCTCACATTTTGAACAATCAGAGGGTAGAAGTAGAAGGCAATGTAAAGAAAATGAGAAGCGTGATTATACTCCTTGCTTGCCTAAGAAATTCTAGCACTAATATATCCGTTATGTTATCTGCATATGATATTAGCTTACAGTCATTGACATATGAGACTTTGTTTTTTCATATATCTAATAAGTTACTGCTAACAAAATAAGGATTGGACATTGTCTTACTTCTATTAAGTTCAATTATAACTTCTCTCAGAATTCTAGTAAGTAAACTGTAAAAGTTTAAGTCCTCTAGAGCCCATTTGGTAACAGAAATATAGTGGACATTTCCATTCCATGACTTTGCGATGTTCAACCACAGAGTGGGTCAAATGGTAATAAAGGGTTTGAAATCTCAATGAGATTTAAATAGGGTGTTCATTGCCATGGAGGATGTGTGTATGAGAGGGAATAGATGAATAGGGAATGGGAAGGTATAGTAAATGTTAATGTTTGGTAATAAAATGGAATCATATTTTCTCTTTGTAATATTTTGCATCAAATGAAAACCGAAAGCATTTAATGCAAAAACCAGGTGTAAGACGAACCAAATTGACCCAGTGGATAAATCAGGATTGTGATTGGACTTTGAAGATTGAAGTATTGAACATATTGAGCAAGTTTGAATTGGCAGAACAAGGAGCCTGTTACTCTGAAAGCATCATGTAGCAACAAAAGCCCACATACCACCTAACTGACACTATCAAGTATCAAATACAATCTCCTTTTGCTTGAGGACCTGATAGTAGCAACATTTCAATTCCCATGTTTTCATTCGACTCTCTGCATCCCATTCCTTGTTTATGGAAGAACCAGCTGTAAATTTACTGTAAATTCTATATTGACAATGAGTCTCATACGAACAATTTTTTTTTGGAAGTAACATAAAGATCTATTAGAGAATTTGAATATTTTTTTCTTGGAAGTAACAGAGAACAATTTTTGGAAGTTACATTAATTTGGTAGCTGTCAGCCTATATTTCTTTCTTTCTTCCTTGTCTGTTTATCTGGTGATGATTGGAACAATCTTTACCCATATACTGAACTTCATAATTTTCTTCATTTCTATTATTTAAACTAGACAACTAGTTATACATCCAGTTGATTGGTTTTCTTGGCTATTTTCGAACTAAAATTTTAACCTGTTTCTTTAATTGTTTTCTGCTTTGTGGCTGTCTTTTTCATTCCACCGTTATTCTTCACTGGAAAAAATTGTTGTCTGTACCTACAGTATGATAGGCTTCACTACTTCATGGTTCTTACACATGAATTATCTAGTATCACAAGGTCTCCATTCAAGGAAAATGGTTTCTTCTAAGCCTTCTTGGTTAACTTTCCAGTGTCCTCGTGATTTGGAAGAGCATGAACCCCTGTCATCAAACAATCATGGAACACTGTCTGCAGTTTCTTCAGGATTACTTGTTGATACTAATCTGGACACATCAACACCTGACACATACCAAGCACCACCAGCACCTTTACCATATGATGTAGGTTTTGCAAGCTCACAGACTTTGCCCATAGATGTTGAAAGTGGTGGCACCAAAAGTGATCAATTGCAGCTAGCAAATTCTCACACAATAGAAGATACCAATGATAATTTTGAGACTTCAGACTGCAAGAATAAAACTGACTGTGAGCATAATTCTCCTAAAATTACTGAAGATGATGTCAACAAACCCATCTCAACTCCAGATGAGGAGGACGTCTGCCCCATTTGTCTTGAAGGTAGTCTTTTGTTCAAGACATAGTGAAGCATTTCTTCCTGTTATTTACTGCAATACTTAGATAGTCTCTCATGTGATTTATGCTCATATTTTGGAACTACTCCTTTCCATGATAATAACAATGGTACATCTTTTTTACTTCTAAGAAAAGATATGCTTTATGATACATCTGTTTTCACTGCATAATGGTTGCCCTTATTTACTCTATTGAAGTTGCAAATTATGAAAATTTCTCCCGCCTGTTTGGTTGGTGTTATTACTGTTTATTCTTTTTACTCAATTGAACCACGGTGTCAATTTTATCCAAATTCTTCTTGATTATGGTTTGTAACTAATTCTTCATTAAAGGTGAAGTTTGTTGTGAAAGGATGTTTACATTTATTTATGGTTAAGTTCTCTGTGCTTACTTCCATAGTTTGAGGTAATGGTTGTGTTAAAGTCTCACATTGGTTAAAAATATGGCCAAGGTAGCCTTTAAATAATTTGGGCAATCCTCTCCTCAAGAGCTAGCTTTCGGGGTGAGTTAGGCCTACTAATTTCTTAACATGGTATCAGAGCCAATTGTGTGGTTGATATTGTGTCACCCGCATATGTCCAGTCCTGCAAAACTCTACGCTCCAGATGTCCAATCCTGGGCGTGAGGGGGGTATGTTAAAGTCCCACGTTGGTTAAAAATATGGCCAAGGTAGCCTTTAAATAGTTTGGACAATCCTCTAAAATATGGCCAAGGTAGCCTTTAAATAGTTTGGACAATCCTCTCCTCAAGAGCTAGCTTTCGGGGTGAGTTAGGCCTACTAATTTCTTAACAGGTTGGTTGATACTCGCCATACTGTTGTGGCACTCGTTTGGCAAAGGACTGATACCGGGCCAAATGCTCCTGTACAGTTTTAGTATCAGAAATTTATTCTTATATTGGAATATGTACAGGATGGTACAGCCCCTTGTCCATCCCCTTGTTGTGGACAGATGAGGTTGCATATATTTGACCTCCGCACATTTCTCATTTGGGGAGCCTTGTGCATTTGGATTGTCCTTTTTAGTGTAGGATAGCACAGTACTTGGTGTACTGTTACTTGTCCAGCAAGTGTTACAAGTTGTACCAGATTGGTTTAAAACCTTGCTTACAACAAGGGATGTGTGCTTAAATGATGTAGCTCTGATGTGTTTTAGTTCTAGATTTTCTTTCTTGTGTGGCTGTATGAAAATAAATTCATTTTTCACATCATAGTTAAGTTACTTAAGGTATTCATTTGCAACTTTAGCATGGAGGAATAAAAAATATAACCATGCATGTCCGACATCTTCCTATGGGGCATTGTTGTTTCTAAATGTTTAGCATTGTGTCCTAACCTTAAAATATGCTTCCTATGGAGAATGCTGAATTGCTCCAATGGACATTGCACTTTGCATTGGACTTGGGTTTGACATTTTTTTATTAGTTTCCTTTTCTCTTCTTCCTTTTCAACAGAATATGATTCTGAGAACCCTCGCATTGTGACAAAATGTGAACACCATTTCCATCTGTCTTGCATTCTTGAATGGATGGAGAGAAGTGATACGTGTGCCATCTGTGATCAGGTACGTGGATGAAGCAATTCCAATATCATCTGCTTATCAATGTAATTTATTTTTACATTGATCACCAGATTCTGCTTTTTATGCTTCTATGCAATGATGACATTTTGCATTTACATATGTAGATTTCTCAGTAAAAAACTTCTCTTTCTTCTATGTTTTTAGCATCTTAGCAGTTGCTTTGGCTAGCTTACGTTACACTCTTCTAACTTTGGAAGTGAAGTGGCCAAAGTTGGCAAAGCTACATATTCTGTTCTTTTTTTTGCATATTGTTCATGTCTCATTTTGTGAATATACTGTTATTCCATTTTGCAGATAATGATGATTGACAATATGTATGGCATGGTTTCTCCTGAGCACAGTTTTTAATTGTCAACATCCAGATGAAAGAACTTTACTCTTCTATGCAGGAATTTTCTGTGGAAGCAATTTGAAGTTTGGGTGAAACTGTGAAAGTATACATGTTTTGATCATTCTTCTGAATTTTCTATTGCTGAATAGAAACAGCAGAAAGAAAAAGCAAAATGATAATAGTATCTACTTAGAAATGTTCTCGTGTAAATCCTTTATGTTCTCTCTCAAGTTTTTTCCTATATGCAGATGTAAATTTCGTGAGACTGCAGCAGGTACACGTGTGTGCCTAGTAATTCTTTCTGTAATTTTTTTAGTTCCTCATGATTTCTCTGCAGTTGTTTTGTCTTTCTGTATAGGTTTTCACTGTGAATACCTGAAGTTGGACGTTGTCTTCTTTTTTTTCTATATGTTCAATATGTTGGTTCTTGTGATAATTTTTTAGTTCTTTCAAGGAAGGATGCATATTCAACTATATATATCTCGCATCCTTTCATATTTTTCAAGCCGTATGATTCTGCTCTCCAAACAACGGTCGTCTCCTGCTTTATAACTTCAAAAAAAAAAAACCTTTTGTTGTAGAGGAATGGGTGAGGATCCTGATCCTCCCACATGCTTTATTCAATTTAGGTGTATCCATGCTGCAGATCCAGGGAGAATGCAGTCAAGATAGTAAGCACTCAAAGGTTAGTTCTTATCAATGCTGATTCTTTGTCAAGCAAAATGGTTTTACCAGCAAAGGCTATTTGATGACAAGAATAGTAGAATCCAGTGCTTAAGTTGGGATGCAGGTCTGGGCTCAGCATGGATATTTTGCTCGACAACCGTTTTGCTCCGGCTGTGACCGATTTATCATAATATATTTCCTTTTTTCTGACAAAAAAAATGGATTTAAATAGTATCATTATTGGGTAATTATCTGTTGATCAAAATCTTACAATGCGGAAACGTATCACTCCAAAGAACAGATCATACCATGATCTGAAATCTTATTTCAACATTAACAGAGGAAATCTTTCATCAGATACAAGAAGAAAGGATGAAGCAGTTCATCACGAAAAACGAACTCAAAAACAAAATACACAAAGTTAAGCTCTCAGTCGAGCAGCTGAGCCTTTTATACCAACACATTTTAAAAAGGTAAAAATACTACTATGTCCCTACTTACTTATTTACTTATTTAAGTCTTGATAATACTCTTTTGTCTTTTCACATCTAACCTGTTTGCCTGTTGCCTTCTTTACCTCTTCTTTCGCACATGCTCTTACACTCCCCCGACAAGTTGGTTGAATGGAGAATGGGTTCTCCATTCCCAACTTGGAGCAAAGTTTTTGATGTTGTGGAATTGGCAAAGCTTTGGTTAGGATGTCTGCGGGTTGTTCTGAGCTTGGAATGTACAAGGGCTCAATCAACTTCTCTTGATACTTCTCACGAACGAAATAGCAATCTATTTCTAGATGCTTAGTTCGTTCGTGAAAAACTGGGTTATGGGTAATGTGTAATGCACTTTGTGAGTCGCAGTAAATAGGTACTGCATCTGCTTGTTCAAATCCTACTTCTACCAACAGATTCCTTACCCATATTAATTCAGCTGTTGTGCTTGAGAGTGCTCTGAGTTCACTCTCAGCACTTGAGCGGCTCACTGTAGCCTGCTTCTTGCATTTCCAATTAACTATAGATTTACCCAGCTTGATGACATACCCGGTCACTGACTTCCTACTGGAGTTACAACTTCCCCAGTCTGCGTCGGAGTATCCTGTTAATTTCAGCTTCGAATCTGATGGATAGAACAAACCAACTCCTATTGTTCCTTTCAAGTATTTTAAAACCCTTAATGCAGCCAGATAATGTGTCACCTTTGGGTTCTGCACATTCTGACTCAACTTATGAACTGTATACATAATATCTGGCCTTGTTACTGTTATGTATAACAGTTTCTCAATAATGGTTCTGTATGCTGAATTGTTCTCATAAGGTTCTTCCTTTTCTTCCATTTTTTTCCTGTGTTTACTGCCAAGTGCCATAGGTGTTAACTTGGGCTTGCAATCTAGCAATTTTAAATCAGTCAACATCTCTATGATGTACTTGCGTTGACAGATGTGAAGCCCTCTGTCACTCCTGTGCACTTCCAGACCTAGAAAGTATTTCAAGTTGCCTAGGTCTTTGATTCTGAACTGCTCGTTAAGGTGTCTTTTGAGCTCTTTCATGCCTTCAACATCTGAACCTGTCAGTATTATATCATCTACATAGATGAGAGCAATGACTATTTTGCTTCTTTCCCTCTTGATGAATAAGCAAGGATCACCAATGCTTTGTGTATAGCCTTTTCCTTTGATACTGGTAGACAATTTAGAAAACCATTGTCTACCAGCTTGTTTCAAGCCATAGATTGACTTGTTCAATCTACATACTTTCCTTTCTCCTGAATTTTCATACCCTTGAGGTAATCTCATGTATACTTCCTCATCCAACTCACCATGTAAATACGCATTATTTACATCCAATTGGAATAGAGGCCAACTAGATGATGATGCTATGGCTAACATTATTCTTACTGTGGCCATTTTGGATACTGGAGCAAATGTCTCCGAGTAGTCCACTCCCTCAATCTGGTTATACCCCTTAGCAACAAGCCTAGACTTGTATCTATCCAGACTGCCATCAGGTCCTTGTTTGATTTTATATACCCATTTACAACCAATCGAATTCTTCCCTTCAGGTAAGTCACATACAGTCCATGTGTTGTTTAGCTCCAAAGCATTTATTTCTTCCTTCATGGATTCTCTCCATATGTGACTTGTGACAGCCTCCTCATAAGACATAGGTTCATGTTGCACATCAATTTGCGCAATAAATCTTCTGTGGCTATCTGGGATACCTGATAGGTTTATGTACTTTGTTAATGAGTGTGGTGACCTGATATTTCTAGCTTCCTGATTGCATGTATTTGCAATCTGATTACACACATAATCTTGTAACCTTGATGGTTTCTTTGTTTCTCTTTTACTTCTTCTGAATTGAGGCAGATGTTCATTAGCTTTGAAGCTACTGCCTCCACCTTCTCTGGTTATTGAATTGTCAGTTTCAGCTTCACTGAAACTATTCTCACTCTCATTGAGTTCATCATCATTCTCATTCATTGAATTTCTCCTAGAACTATCTTCTGGTTCTACCCTTCTGTTCATTGTTTCAGGTCTCATGATGTCATGACCTGACAATTCTTTTGAACTGAATTCATGTTCATTTCCTTCATGACAGCCCAATGGTAATGGATACACTGTTTCTTGTATTCTTTCCTTCCTAAAAGGAAAGATGTGTTCCACAAAAAATATATCTCTGGATACTGATATCACTTGGGTTTCCAAGTCTAGTATTTTGTAACCCTTTTTACCATGAGGGTATCCAATGAACACTGATACCTTTCCTCTAGCATCAAATTTCCCTCTACCTTGCTTTAGGGTACTTGCGAAACACAAGCACCCAAAGGCCCTTAGATGGTTCAGCCTGGGCTGTGACTTATGCAATATCTCATAAGGAGTTTGGTCATCTAATTTTTTGCTAGACATTCTATTTATCAGATAGGTAGCCGTGAGTATGCATTCTCCCCAAAACTTTTGAGGCAACTGAGCTTGAAACTTCAAACTTCTTGCCACTTCCAAAAGATGCCTGTGCTTCCTTTCCACAACTGCATTTTGTTGAGGTGTTTCTATACATGAACTATGATGTATTATTCCTTTATCTGCTAGATAACTCTTCACTGTTGCATTAAAAAATTCGGTGCCATTGTCTGTCCTCACTGTCTTTATATTCCTTTCAAATTATCTTTCTACCATTTTGATGAAATCCATTAGTATGTTTGGAACTTGACTTTTGTGTGAGAATAGAAAAGTCCAACATGCCCTAGAATGATCATCCACAATTGTGAGGAAGTAAGAACAACCATCATGTGTTTCATGTCTGTGAGGTCCCCATACATCAAAATGTAACAACTCAAAACAATATGAAGCTTTATTTGTACTGTTTGGAAAAGGAAGTCTACACAATTTTGCAAGTGGACAAATGTTGCACAATAAGTCTGAATTACATTTCAATTCAGGTATTGAATTCTTTAACAACTTCATCCTATCTGGTGGCATATGCCCCAATCTAATGTGCCATAAGGACTGGGTGTCAAGAGACACTTTCATTGCTTCTGCAGCTATGTTCCTGCTACATTCTTCACTTCGAGAATCCTTGAGAAAGTATAGTCCATCTCTTTCCTCACCAATCCCCATCACCTCCTTCGAAACAAGGTCCTGTATTATGAAGTTGGAGGGGTTAAAAGTGATTGAACATCTCAATTCCTTAGTTAACCTGCTTCATAGTATAAATTTGCATTTCCAAATCAAAAATCCTAGGTTCATTGCTTTTCCCGAACCTATTTTCTAAATCCAACCACATTTTGGTCGCTGTTTTTGCATAAATCACACTGTTAGTCAATTCAGGGACTATCGACTGGAGAATCCAGGATTTCACTATATTATTACATCTCCTCCAGATCCCATACTTCGACGAACTCGGTTCAGGCATATGAATTGTGCCATCCACAAAACCAAGTTTATTTTTGGCAGAAAGCGAGATCATCATAGATTCTCTCCAGGGCAGGTAATTTTCTTGACCACTTAATTTTACGGATACAAGAAAAATACTTGGTGAATCGCTTCCCTGGATCATGAAGGGATCATCCTCATATTCCACCTCGTCTGTAGTTGATCTGACCTCCATCAGATTCCCAGTCTCAGCTACAACTGATCGGGCGGATTGGGACCTTCTGTTCCTTGCCATCTCAATTTGGGGAAAATGATCTGGATCTGGACGAATCGCCTTACGCCTGCTCTGATACCATGTTGATCAAAATCTTACAATGCGGAAACGTATCACTCCAAAGAACAGATCATACCATGATCTGAAATCTTATTTCAACATTAACAGAGGAAATCTTTCATCAGATACAAGAAGAAAGGATGAAGCAGTTCATCAGGAAAAACGAACTCAAAAACAAAATACACAAAGTTAAGCTCTCAGTCGAGCAGCTGAGCCTTTTATACCAACACATTTTAAAAAGGTAAAAATACTACTATGTCCCTACTTACTTATTTACTTATTTAAGTCTTGATAATACTCTTTTGTCTTTTCACATCTAACCTGTTTGCCTGTTGCCTTCTTTACCTCTTCTTTCGCACATGCTCTTACATTATCCCTATAATGATTCTACGATAATTGAATGATAGTTTGCAGTACTCTTTGAAGATCTTGAATATGTTTAGTCAAAATGTGTATATATAATAGTTGAATTGTACAGAGGGAGATCGCCAGTGACGTCAGATTAAATTTCCTTGCAAGTTTTTAGAAATTTGCAGCTTTTTGTACATTCTCAGCTACCATCTCTAGATTTTAGGCTCGTTCCCAAATATTTGCATCGCCCATCCAATTTTTTTGCAAAAAAAAAATCGATCATCGATAATAGATGAAAAAAATATTTGCCTTTTCGATTTTATTTTATCAAATTTCCCAATTACTCGTTTAGTCGCCTTCAGTAATTGCTTGTTGGTCATTAATCTGCTTTTTTTACTACCTGCTCCTTCTGCTTGGTTGGGGGTTGATGTAAGTCCTTTGACAAAATCACACGTTCACACAGGTAATTTCCTTCAAGCTCCTATTACTCGGAAAAAAATTATATGATGAGTTTTCCCATATATATTTCTATGAACAAATGAATATAAACTTTAAGCGATCGAACATGAATAAAAAAAGAATAAATACATTCATATTCATTCTTTTTTATCTATATTTATATTTATTTATTTTTTATTCATATTCAATCATTTAAATAAATATATTTATATATTTATTTATTTCAATCGCTTAAAATTTATATTCATAATTTTTTTACGGACAAATTATTCATAAAAATTGCACCCACACTTTCCTACCAATCTCTTTCCTTACTCGCATCCTTTCCTACCAATCTCTTTCCTTACTCACATCCAACGCCTTTGCTTTATTTTGGGGATTTTGATAGGTGGCGTATGTGAACGCACGCGCACGTCCCAGTAAAACGAAAAAAATTGATAGGCTGATCGCTGCTTCGAATGAGAAGGCGGGTAGGCCACGGGGTAAAGTATAACTTCTGAAAAAGTATTTTCCAAGTAAAAATATGTATGCAATATAATATTAGGTAGCGTACACCGGGATATGAGAGTGAGAGTCCTCCTCACACACCTTCAACATAATTAAACGCTTTCATATAATTATTATAATACAGTAGACTTGATTGCTCATATTCTCAGCCAAATAAACTTTATACGACTGTCAACATAGGATATTATAATATTAATTGCTTCTAGGTTTGAGTATTTTATAGCACAAAATTGGGCCTACAAGTTTATAATGCCTGAAAGTGATGGCTTTCTACCCGTTCGGTTCGCAATAAATCCACATGAAATTATTAGCTTGGTATGATGGTATTGGGGGTCCAAATCTGGACAAATCCCACGAACCTTCTGATAAAAGAATTATCCAATCAACTTAATTATCCATTCTGAGCTGGTATTACTATGTGATGTGCGTAGGGGTGAGCATCAGCCGTGTCGGATTAAAATTCAACTCGATCCGAATAATTCAAAATTGAATAAAGAGACTTCAACATCAATCGACCCTATCCGAATAAAATTTAGGAGTCCGACCCGATTAACTTGAATAAGATCAGGCCCTCGACCCTAATAACTCAAATAAGCTGCTATGGTGGCGATTTATGTTCTACAATATTTTTAGGGCATGAGAAATGAAAATATTGCATATCAAGGTCTAAAAATTTGATACTAGAAATCAAAAGCAAAAAATCAAAAGAAATCGGATTTGATTGAGGCCGAAGAATTGACTGCATAATATTGCTTACATATGTACAAGTGCTATTACATAATATTGACTAACGCCGAAGAAATCAAAAGAAGTTATAATAAATCAAATATTAGAGTTTGGAAGTCCAATCATGCCTGCACCGAGAAGAACAGAGGCATTGCCGATGAGGGAGCTCAGGGAGAAGGCGACTAGGCGAGAGCTCGGTAGGGGATTCCGAGCTTGGCGGGCGGCATGAGGGAGGTTGCGAGGAGCTCGGGCAGCGCTGGTGAGGGAGGAGGCGACTAGGCGAGGGACTTCTTTCGAGCTTGGTGAGGACGAGCGACTTTAGGGATTTCAAGCAGTATTGAGTAGGGAATAGGGATTCGAGGTCATGACAGGAAGTAGGGGGTTTGTCATTTTAGGGCTCGATGACTTAAATTCTGGGTCTGGTTAGGTATACTAAGGTTTTCACTCAATCAAATCTGAATTACTCAAATAACTCAATCCGAATTAAATTTTTGGGTTATTCGGGTTGGTTCGTGTTTACTCACCCAGATGTACATATGCCTATATATCCTGTATATACTATACATAATTGTGGAAATCAAACCTTGCTCTAGAGAAAGAAAACCAACGTTGGGCATTAGGGGAAATATTTGGAAAACAAAGGAAGGGATAACAAGTTTTCTTAATCTCATTTAATTGTTCAAATATTAAATCAATTAAATATGACCTGCCACTTGTCATTACCTTTGGTCAATTGAAAGAACAGTGAATTTGTGCCCAATGGTAAAAGCTCGAATAAGACTTTAGGAATAGGATCCTCTCCAATTACTGTAACAATACAATCCAGATCGAACCGTCGAGATGGATGGACGACGGTCTATATCCGTCCTACCCAAGAACGATTCTTGCATAACATCCTCTACTCGAGACTGACTTGTTTTGGGGTCTACGTTAGACGAGATCACGAGACCCATTTAAATTGCACGACAAGCGACTCTGCGTACGGTTTCTACTTCGCGGCCGCCGCTTCGGAGCTCTGCCGGCGTCCGTCCCCTCCGATGCAGCAGAGATCGAGCTCGCAGCCCGGCCGGCATAACAAGAGACCTTTCGACCGCGGAACCTTCTTCGCCGCGACTCCGAATCGATGGGAGACCTCGCGGAGCTCCGCCGCTTCCTTGGCGTCCTCCGCCGCCACGGAACGCAGCGCGTCGTCGGAGCCCAAACGAAACCTGCTTAAAGCCTTCCTAAATTCGATTGTCGCGTTATTCTCCTCCTCAAAGACCGCGGCCGCTTCTCTGAAATCGAAGGCTGCTCGAGGCCTCGAGTCTCCTTACGGTGCGCTCTCTCTTCGTCTCGATCTCTGGTTCCCGTTTCCTTTCCGGTTTCATGGTTCAAGTTGGTGGCTTTTCTTGGAATGATTTAGTTCTCCATATGTTTATCTATTTTTAGATCTGCGAGCTCTTATTGACTTGATCTTGACTTGCTCAATTTCTGGAAACTGAGAAGAAACTAATTTTAGTAGTTTTTAGCTCCTAAAATGTTTTGTATTCAGAGTTAAAAGTTCTATTTACTTGCATCTGTCTCTCCTAAACTTCAGATTCAGAGATAATTACAGTGCTATGTTCATATAGATATATATTTTTGAATGATCTTTTCTTTAATTAGGATGTTTACCTCCTTGCATCTTTTAAATTTCTTTCTGTTATCGAGAATTTCTATGATTGGTATTGTGTAGAATGATTCTACATGCGGCAAATGAATTTTGAAGTTTTAATTTAAAGTTATTGAATTAACATAGTCAGAACAAAATGTTAAAACTCCCTTTACCAATCACTTTGCAGCAACCCCGGTTCATGATTTGAGGACATCAAGAAAAGGGGCATATCCAGGAAGAGATTCACCACGTTGGAAAGAACCTGGGATGATACAGTTCACCATGGGGGAGATCCTGAAAGCAACTAAGAACTTCTCCCCTACCCTAAAGATTGGGCAAGGCGGGTTTGGGATAGTTTATAAAGGAACCCTTGATGATGGCTCACTCATTGCAATTAAGCGTGCGAAGAAGGTTAGAGGATTTCTTTCTCTTCCATTCTAATTCATGTGGCAAGACGACTTTATGTTAGATTTGCACTCTTGATGTTCTATGCAGGCCATCTATAACAGCCATTTGAATGTGGAATTCCAGAGCGAGATCAAAGTACTGGGGCAGATTGAACACTTCAACTTGGTCAGGTTCTTTGGCTATTTGGAGGAAAATGAGGAGAGAGTCATTGTTGTCGAGTATGTGCCTAATGGAACTCTAAGAGATCATCTTGATGGTAAAATATTCTTCCTCTTTTTGCGGCCATTCCTTTGTTTTCATTCTCTGTTGTTCAGCACTATATTTGTTTGTTCTCATTTTTTTTTTTTACCGATTTGTTTGTTCTCATTGAGTTCACAGTTTGATGTTGGGGACAGTAAAACTTGCTAATGTGTGCTTCATAATGTAGGCATTCAAGGAAACTATCTTGACCTTGGAGCAAGACTTGAAATTGCAGTTGATGTAGCTCATGCTGTTACATATCTTCACATGTATGCAGGTAACATTATAAAGCAAAAAAAAAAAGTTCTTTTCTTCAGTTCAAGCTGAATCTACAAATCAGTTAGTGCTTTTCTTCCTAACATATCAAACATTTCTTCTTCAAGTTTTCCTCAAAATTGGTCTTATTTGAGGTTTATTCACCAAGAGAACAATCATTCAATATTATTGTCTCTAATAAAGTGATTTGCTTGTGGTGCAGATTATCCTATTATCCACAGAGATATTAAATCGTCTAATATTCTTCTGACCGAAAATCTACGAGCCAAAGTTGCTGACTTTGGCTTTGCTCGACTGGGCGTAAATGAAGCTGGAGTAACCCACATTTCCACCCAAGTTAAAGGGACTGCTGGTTATTTAGATCCAGAGTATCTTAGAACATTTCAACTCACTGACAAGAGTGATGTATTCTCATTTGGTGTGTTACTTGTAGAACTAGTTTCTGGTAGGCGTCCTATAGAGCGCAAAAGAGAACTCAAGGAGCGGTTAACAACAAAGTGGGTATGTTCTTCATCACTAGAACTATCATCCATGTGGCAAAGACTTTTATTTTATCATTGAAGTTACATCACTAGAATTATCATCCATCTAGCAAAGAAATCATAAGAGATGATCTTGAGACCCAGCTCATACTTTTTCATAATACCTTATGAGCTTCTACATTCATCTGGACAGGCAATGAAGAAATTCATGCAAGGGAAAGCAATTCAGATTTTGGACCCTAATCTTCCTCATACTTCAGCAAATAATCTTGCTCTGGAGAAGATCCTTGAGTTGGCTTCACAGTGTTTAGCTCCTTCAAGACAGACTAGACCTAGTATGCAGAACTGTGCGCAGATATTATGGAACATTCGGAAGGACTACAGAGAGCTATTACTCTCAGATTCCCTTCCCCAGTTTTCCCATCAAAGAAACCCTTCAATTAACAGTGACAAGAGTTGAAATTGAGATCTGCATACTGCTGAAAAGATGCTTAATTTGCAAATTCAGCATTCTCTAACTTTCGCTACTTGTAAATACGAGATTCTGCGAGGAATACTGTGAAAGGAATTGCTTTCTACATATGTGCAAGTTAGCATTTTTGCAAGTGGCTTATAAAGATGTGATTATATTTGCATGACATTGATAGGGAGTTCCTAGTTTTAGTGGATGAATTTGAAGAGCTTAGAGGCTTGTGTTTCCCTTTGTAATTAATTATTTTGTATTTATTCATACTTCTTTGATAAAGGCTTTCTTTTCCAGTTTCTACTACAACAAAAGAAGAATGACCTTCTTATATGAATCCTTCTTCCACAATTTCACATGTACATTTGGTGAGAACTGTAGCTCTTATTTTTCTTCTGCAAGAAAGTGGAGTGTCATGTTACATGAAGGAAATTCCAGTTTGTTATTCTTAAACATTGGTGGATATATAATATGTAGCTTCAAGTATTTATATGATTCTACATTCATCCCTCACTGAAATTTACAGAAAATTGTTCCAGAACAAAGAGATAAATTAGATGTAGAAATATGTGATGTTCAATACATATATGATGTTTATCTGTCTATTTCATGGTCACATAATATTGAGATCATTTCTGCTTACCGGTCTATATTGATATTGTATGAATGTTCCTCCTAAATGTACTTTTTGTCTTTTTACGTTCCTCTGTTCCCCTGCTCAAATAGATTAAGTGATGTTGTTCCTTTTCTAGTCACAACATCTTTAAAGCTCGCACAATCTAATTAAATGTAAAAGGTGACAAAAGGATCATAGGGACCTAATTAAATAAACAGTCAATTTATGATCACAATTAACCTGAATTGTAAGCTGTTTTCACCTATTCTGCAAGGACAAATTGTTGACTTCACTGCAGAACTTAGATTATCATATCAGTTTCTCCCAAGTGCAAGGACAATTTATTGAGTTCAAATTAGAATGGGTCAAAAGTGAACACTGCATTATCTAATTGACACTGAAGTGTGTGGTGAAAGCAGTACCTAGCGGTTTCCAAATTCTTCCTTGGACCAAAACTTTGTCGTTTCTTCTAGTACTTGAATTCAAACATATTCCCTGTATCAAATTCCTTCTCGCATCAAGTCAACTTAATTAGTGGATTCTAGCTTTGAATTCAACTTAATTGGTGCAAGGATATGAGCCTCGCGGAAAAATATCCAGCTTTGTTCCGGTACACTTCCCAGTCGAACGTCTCTATTGCTGAGGCCAGAATCACTAGTGACACCGGACAATTATTATATTGGAACATTAATTTCTCTACCTATGTTGACGGGAGCAGTGTTTACCTACTAACTTTGGATCTTTCCGCTGCAGCAGGCTTCTCAAGAGGATTGTTTACGTTGGAAATGAAAAGAAATTTATACGAGCAGTCTGCCATATAAATTTCTATGGACGATATATTGGATATGAGTTTTGAACGACTGAACATGAATAAAAAAAATTGGATATGAATATATTCATTCATTTTTTATTCATGTTTATCCTTTTTTTACCTATATTCATTCATCCATAGGTTTTCTACGGGCAATCTGCCCATAGAAGTTAATTGCACTCGTTGGAAATGGACCACCCAGGGTAATTTCTCTACTCGTAGTCTTTATCAATTACTAACGTTCGAAGGTATTACAGAACGCTTTTACAAACTCCTATGGCAGCGACAACTCCTCCACATAGAACTCTATTTTTGGTTGACTATGGGTGAGGAAGAGATTGCTCCCTAGGGGTCAACTTGACATATTGAAATTTTAAGCCTTTTAAATTGTATAAATTTAATTCACGGAATAATTAAGGAGGCATTTCGTACATTACCACTTAAGATGACTAAGAATCTAAATTACCATTCAGATATATTATTACTTTTAAGATTACTGGTAATATTTTATTATCATGTTTGACATCTATTGATAATCTTATCAGTAATTCACATTATATTATTTGGTATATATAAAAAAATTATGAGGAAACTTATATCTCTAACTAAAATATTCTTAAAAAAATAAAAATAGGAATTACCACTTTACTGTGAGATGAGGCGAATGAGGTGAGGTGGAGATTTTTTCTATGCTAATAGAAAGTATTTTAGTATGGGGTAATTTTGTCAAAAATAAATAAAAATATTTTCACTTTATTGGTAATCCATATAGTCATCCCCTCCATTAAGTGGTAATATAAATTATTATGGGCATCCAAATTATCAGTAATCTATTTCAATCAAACACGATAATTTGGTGGGCCTAGATAATATTAATTAGGCAAATATTATAAAACATTCACAGTACTTATTACAACAGGTTGAATTAATATAAGACTATATAAAATTATTAACACGTTTTTTTATTATCTTTTTTTCTAAAATGAACACATTTGTTTAATTTATTTGTCATGAGTATTGAAAGCACCATCTACAAAGAAAAAAAGAAAACCTAAAATTACCCAATCACAAACACATATTGAACAAGAATATAACGTTTAATTTCTTGCTAGATGTATAGCTAAACTTCTTCACTTGCCAAACATGCACGCAGAAAAATTAAATATCTAAATAGTCATTTAGACTTCTTCCTGTACACAAGAAAACAATAACTGGAATAAATTTTATATATAAAAAGAATTATGAACTACAATGCTCCCATGCATCTAATTAATTAATTTTCTGATCAATTAAGTTGATCAAGCTTAGTTGTCTTCTCCATTTCTATACCCTGCACATCTTCTCTTTCCCATTTGCTTCGATCTTCTCTCTGATCTCCTCCTTTTTAGTTTCTTCAGATAGTTATGGAAGAAGGTACTGAGAAAAGTCGTTCCTACAAGTGCACGTTTTGCAGGAGAGGTTTCACAAGTGGACAAGCTTTAGGTGGCCACATGAACATCCATCGAAGAGATAGAGTGATGATGAGGCGGCCATCAGCTTCTGCCAAGATCACCGTCGACGGCGGCGAGGGATCCGGTGGCGGCCACCACTCATCGTCGAGGAGTGAGCCGCCTATGAATGACTGTCATCCTGCGTATAATTGCTTCGTGTCGACGACGTTGTCATCTTCTGCGAGTAGTTCCCAGAAGTGCGGAAGTAGCAGTACCGTTGCAGCTGGGATGAGTAGAAGGGAGGAGAAGGAAGGCGGTGAGAAGAAGGAAGAAATGGATTTGGAGCTTCGACTTGGTCGTCGTCAATCATGATCATTCACAAGTGTTTCGTTGATTTTAATTTTATGATTGTTTTTTTCCTAATTAAAAAGAAGTGGAATATTCTGCAATCAATCAAGAAGCAAATTCTTAACCCTTCTGATTATTTCAAGTAGCTGGCTAGAAAAGTTCGATCGAGTCTTTGGATTTAAATTATAATTTCAAGTAGAAAGTGATCCGATCAAGCAGCACAAAGAAATTAATATGATGCCGGCCATTTCATTCTTAATTGTCAAACGGGAGGTTCTCCTGAACGAAGAAGAGATCGAGTTAAATGTACGAGAGTCGAGAGGTATATATGCTGCTCTATTTTCACTTTGGAATGACGGTAGAGATGGTAGAGATGTTGCCGGCAGCGCTGTTATAGCAACATTATTGTTGCTGGTAGGGGTGAGTCCGGGCCGGGATTTGATATGTCCGGCCCTGTCCCGTCCCGGTTTGGGACGCAAATAATTATATATCAAATATTTATACCCGTTATTCATTTACCCGTTTATCCTTATATATATATATAAGTTTAATCCTAAGTTCCAACCCTAATCTTCTATTCTTCTCCATCTCCCTCAGTCGGCGCCGACTACCTCCTCCCTCCCGCTTAGGGATAGCAATATTACCCATTTATATGGGTACCCGTGGGTATTTACCCGTTTATGACGGGTAGTTTTTTACCCGCGGAGATTTCACGGATAATTTTTCTTACCTGTTTATTGTATGGGGCGGGTACGGGTATTATAGTACCCGTACCCGTGGGTACCTGTTACCCATGAGAATTAAGAAATTATAATATTACACTCGGTACATACACTAAAAAAAAACCATAACCTAATTCAATACCCATATATTTTATGTTTTGAAACCTTATGATGATGTTGTTATCAAAATATTGTGTGTTTATCAAAATGAAGTTGTTATACTTGAAGTTGTTATCAAAATACTTGAAGAGTTGAAGTGTTATTAAAATATTATAATTTATATATTTTTAAAGTGTCATGGGTACCCGCCAATACCCGTGGGTATCCATCCCCCCGCGGATAATTAAATGGGTACCCATTTTTTATACCCTCGGGGAATAAACGGATAGCGGGTACCCATTTATTTCACGAGGCAGGTAGCGGGTAGACACCCCCGTACCCGCCCCGCCCCGTTGACATTCCTACTTCTGCTGTCGTGCATTCCATCATTCCCCGACTCGGCGACTCCCATTCGGTAATCCCATTCTGTTCACCACCGAATTACCAGGTAAACTCTTCCACTCGATCTTTGTCTCCGCCGCGCTCTTGTCTTTTCCCCGTATCACCTTTTACTTCTAAGTTGTGTTTCTCTTCTCTCTGGAACTCCCAGGTTTTTTTTCAAAGAATCGAAGCGAAATAGGCTTGTTGGTAAGTTCTGCGGCATTGGATTTCTTCTTGTGCCATTATATTTTACTCTTATCGGGTTTTAGCAACAGATACTTCTTTGTTTATATATATTTATTACACAGTGTAATTATTCAAAATGCGTTCTGACTTGTTGACCAAATGGTTCAACAAATAAGTTGGTCCTGTGCATAATTCTATATATAGGCTGTCATATATATGCATAATTCTACTTGTGATTTCAGTTTGCTTTAGGAAGATGAGAAATGTTCTATTTGGTGAAGGAGATCATGATCTAATTGGAGTTTCAGCTGATTTGGTGATGAAGATCATGATCTAATTGGTGTCATTTTCACAAAGCTGTGGAAAGGATGACACTGACACAAAGCATAATTTGAAGAATGGATCAAATTATTTTATCTAATTTTTCTTTCATGTGATGGATGGATATGGAGGTTTAGAGAAAAGTGAAAACTGAAGCAGCTATTCCAAACATGTTGAATCAACTTTGAGTATTCACCATCTTTTTTATTGTATCAGATTTTATTGTTTGATCTTTCCTCATTTATGGAGCATGTTTTTTACTCCAGTTACATTTTCTTAAATCTTCAGTCAATTGTTATGATTCCCTCATATTTAGAACAAGGACTGGGGAAAATAGTGGCAGTTTCTCATTCCTTGGATCAAATGTTTCTATGTTAAGTACTGATACATTTGTGTTCTTGCAGCGAGTCTCATACTTCTGTAGTTCTGTGCACTAAATATTCAGGAAGTTGAGATTTACTAGAAATACATTTTCATAGGTTTTAGACTTTTGGTATTATTGTGTGGAATAAAATTATGTATTCCTCTGTTAATTTATTTTAATAAAATTATGCAATACCTATATGAATCTGTTCTAATAATTTTTGGATATTTTAAAAATTTTAGTTTACTAAACGATTAACCTGTTAATATTCAAATCGAATCCACTGGTTTCGGTTATCCGACAGATAACCAATAACGAACCGGTTTCGGTTTCAAATACTAGTTTTCGGTTTTGATTTTGGTTAGCGGATTTGGAAATTGGTTCCGTTTTTAGTAAATCCTCAAAAGTGCGGTTAATCGAACCATTGTATCTCTATATACACCTGTATTGGCTGTAGGGTTGATCAGGTGAGAGATAATGGCATATGATTTTTTTTTCTATAAAAGTGATTTTATAACACAGACATTACAAATCGCAAACGCGATAATATACGCACAAGGCGTATTACAAGACATAAAAAGACGTGGAAAAGACACACAAAGTGCTACAACTAGGGATTGAATTCAAGACCTAGGCAACACATTGGGATGCTACTATCACTTGAGCACAAATGGGTTCACATGGCATATGATTTTTTATTCTTTAATAAATAGAAATATAAATTATTAATTAAAATTTTCAAAGTCTAAAGAAGCACTTAAGTTAAGCTTATCTGTTTCTGTTGATCTCACAAAGAATTATATCACCAGACTTGTGCAGGCTTTTGAGAAGGAAATTAAAGGAAAGGAAAGTGGAGGGGAAGAGAAATGGAGGGTAATTATTTGAATATAGTTTGATAAGAGGAAGGAAAGGAAATGAAAAAATTAATCTTGTTTGGATTTAGGGAAAAAATTAAAAAAAAAAGAGTCCTCTCCAAAAACAAAAAAAGAAAAAGTGAATTTTGACCTCTTATTTCTTCGGTGCTCAAATTAAAAGAAAATAATATTGAAGGAAGATAAATGATGTTATATTCAATGTGTCATGTGTACAAGGATATAAAAATTTATCCAATTTTTATATTTTAAATTTATCTAATTTTTTTTCTTATAGCTTATCCTCTTCAAATCCTATTTGGTGAAATTTTACAGCTTTGTAGTTGGATTAGCTGGTTTAATAGGATTTGTAATATCCTCTCCGGTGCTTGTTACGACGGTCGGATAAAAACTGGCCCGGATATAATGAAGACCCAAATCCACTGTGTGTAAAGGCGGGAGTCGCTCGCACTAGGTATTGGCGGAATAGAGGTGAGATTTGACGATTTGTTGCGTTGCGTGCGAGGAGAAGCCCTGCGCGACTGTGCATCTCCTGCGCGACAGGAAGGTGAGATCTTCTCCTTCCTCATCCTTCTTTTTTCTTCTTCGCTGATCTAGATAAGAAAGCTATTTCCCTTCCTTTTTTTTCTCCTTTCTCCTCCCGCTTCTTCTCCACTGATCTGGATCCGACATCTTCTTCGACCTGGTAAGGTTCACTTTCTTATTTAATTCCGCCAACATGTGACTGGATGTAGTGCAAATCTGATCTCTTCTTGTTTTGAGTTTTTAAAAATGGGAGTAAATTGATTCTGCTGTTGAATCTAGTGCATGACATACAACTAAATTGATCCTAAATTTGCATCATTTTTTTTGTATCCGAGCTCAAGTTTCGCCGGAGACCTTTTTGATCTGAAATTGAACCTTAATTTCTGTTTATAATTGGTTCTTGAATCTTTGATGCCCGGGTTTTGATAGGGTACTTCTAATTTGTGAAACCTTTCCCCAAATTTGCCTCAGTGGTTGTGTTTGGACCAATGCACGCCAAGTACTCGAGATAATGCCTGAATTAGATGTTTGTTTGCTTTGTAGGTATTAAAAACCTTTTGTGCAATATTGGATTGATCTTTGCAGTAAGCTGGGTTGACTTGGAAATATTTCTATTCTTTCTATCATGTCTTTACCCATTGAAGTTGACCGTTTTACCCATTCAATGGCCGTCATAACTATTGATGGTATTTTTTAATATCATTAGCAGTCGATCTGGTGAGACTACGAGTAGATGTATATGATTATCCACCCACATAGGTAATTAGGAGATCAACTGAGCTAAGTAGATACTAACCATTCACCTATAGGCATTTGTAACGCTCTTCATGTGCCTCTTCTGATGTAAATGCCTATAAGAACCCTAATCGATGCTCTCTCTACATGGAAATAAGATTTCTTCTCTTCTTATTCATGAATTAAGAGTAGCTTCTTCATCTTGATCTATTACATTATACCCAAGTTTTAATGTCTTAGGAGAGACAATTTGATAGTTTTTCTTTTAGTTGCATTCTGGCAATTCTTTATATCTTTTCCTCTAATTAGGTAACCCAGGATGGTGGTAATATGGTACTAAACGATAAATTTACAATTTGCATCTCTCTTGTGCAGTAATGCAAACAGATGTGCATCGATGCCATCGTCCACCGAACACTTCATTCTTCCTCCGCTGTTGTTCTCTCCATTTACAATTTGCATCTTTTCCTCGCCGCTCCAAATATCTGAGTACTATCTTCCTCCGCTGTTGTTCTCTCCGCAACCTTGGGCAGCTCCACGCCCAAATCCTCCTCCATGGCCTCCACCTAGCGACCATCTTCGGCTCCCGCCTCGCTTACGCCTACTTCGAGCTCGACTCCCCTCAACACGCTCGGCATGCGTTTGACCAAATCAGCCTCAAGACATCCCACTCTTGGAACACAATGTTGTCTGGCTACTACAAAACCCACAAACTCACCGACCTCTTGCAGTTTTATACGGCCTCTCGCGTCGAGAATCACCGGCCCGATAGCTTTAGCTTGGCCTTTGGCGTTCGAGCTTACATTGGCCTCTCGTCTTCAAACACGGGAGGTCGATTCACACAGAAGCCATCCGGTCCAATCTTGAGTCGGATGAGTTTGTATCCGTCCCTCTCATTGAGATGTATATCGAATTCAGTGATTTGGAGGATGCTGAGAAAGTCTTTTGCCGGGTTCCTCCACAGAATTCTTTAGTTTGGGGGCTCATGATGAAAGGGTACCTCAAATCATCGATCGACACTAAAACCTTTGAATTGTTCCATCGGATGAAGGATCTGGGAGTTGAGTTGGATCAACTTTCTGCGGTTTGCTTGGTCCGTGCTTGTGGCAATATCCGAGCAGCTAAGGAGGGGCATGCAATTCATGCTCTTTGCTTCAAGAAGAATTTTACTGAGACAAATATCTACTTGAAGACGTCACTAGTGGATATGTATGGCAAGAGTGGAATGATTGATCTTGCAAAGAAAATGTTTGACGAAATGCCGCACAAGGATGTTGTGTCATGGAGCTCCATGGTCGCAAGTCTGGCTCAGTGTGGGAGGGCATGCGAGTCACTTCAATTTTTTCATGGCATGTTGGAAGAATCGATAGTGCCGAATACTGTCGTTCTTGCCAGCGTCCTCCTTGCATGCTCTCTCCTGGGAGCTTTGCAGCAGGGTAAGAGTGTCCATGCTTTCATGGTTCGTAATGATGTTGAATTGGATGTTGTGAGTCATACTGCCCTCCTTGATATGTATGCAAAATGTGGGTCCGTGGACTTAGCTTACAAGGTGTTTTGTGCAATGCCTGAGAGGAATGTGTTTTCTTGGAGTGCGATGATAGCAGGTTTTGGCATCCATGGAATGTGCTTAACAGCTCTCGACCTTTTTGACAAAATGAGATATGAGAATGTCATACCCAATTCTGTCACATTTGTTGCTGTTTTATCTGCTTGTAGTCATTCAGGTAGGGTTCAAGAAGGGCATAGCTACTTTATGACAATGAGTAATGATTACAAACTTAGTCCGAAGGATGAACACTATTCATGCATGGTTGACCTTCTCGGGCGAGCTGGACTAATTGAGGAAGCCAAATCTTTGATCGAAAAAATGCCAACAGAGCCAAGTGCTAGTGTTTTGGGAGCTTTATTGGGTGCTTGTCGAATCCACAAGCGGGTGGAGTTAGCAGAACAAGTTGCTGAGAAGCTGTTTGTTTTGGAGCCTGATCAGCCCGGGGCACGCATATTGCTTTCAAATATTTATGCTGCAGCTAATATGTGGGATATGGTGAAAAAGACAAGAGAGCTGATGAATCAAAGGCATCTGCAAAGGGCTGTTGGTTTCAGCACCATTGAAATTGACAAGCAAGTCTACATTTTTTATGCAAATTGTGGAAGGAGTTGGCAGAACGAGGGCATCATGAAGCTGTGGCTGAAGCTAAGCAGTCAAATGAAAGCATTAGGTTATATTCCAGATTTATCTTTTGTCCTTCATGATGTGGATGATGAAGCAAAGGAGGAGATGCTTTGTGGTCACAGTGAGAAGTTGGCAATGACTTTTGGCCTTCTGAAAACTAAGGATGGGTTGCCACTGAGGATAACCAAGAACTTGAGAGTTTGTGGAGATTGTCATACAACTAGTAAGTTTATTACCTTGATCACCAAGAGAGAGATTATTATGAGAGATTCTAAGAGATTTCATCGTGTTAAAGATGATGTTTGCTCCTGTGGGGATTATTGGTGATCTCTTTCACTTATATTCTATATACTTTTCATCCACAAGATGTCACTCAATTATATTTTTTTTTTACAAATTCTCATCAAATATTTACAACTGCTGTAAAAATGTTTTGGAAAGTATTTTTCCACACTATGTCCTTGCCCTTTTTTTCAATTTCTACTATTCTATTTTCCCTTCCCTGTTTCCTTTTGAATTGGCTGCAAGTTGGACATTTGACTTTATGTTTGTTGATAGACTGGACATCATAAATACTTTGAAGGTCATTTTCTTGTAAATTTATTTATATAATTTACAAATGTAAAATAATATAACATTAAGCTTTCTGAAGGCTCTCTCTATATTAAAAAAACTTAGAATGGAGATCAGAAATCCAATTTACAAAATGGCCAAAAATTCATATGGGTGATTAATCCCAACAACTTGTAAGCCTTATATGTCTAAAGAAGCACTTAAGTTAAGCTTATCTGTTTCTGTTGATCTCACAAAGAATTCTATCACCAGACTTGTGCAGGCTTTTGAGAAGGAAATTAAAGGAAAGGGGAGGGGAGGGGAAGAGAAATGGAGGGTAATTATTTGAATATAGTTTGATAAGAGGAAGGAAAGGAAATGAAAAAATTAATCTTGTTTGGATGTAGGAAAAAAATTTAAAAAAAAAGGAGTCCTCTCCGGGAAAAAAAAAGAACAAGTGAATTTTGACCTCTTATTTCTTCGGTGCTCAAATTAAAAGGAAATAATATTGAAGGAAGATAAATCGATGTTATATTCAATGTGTCATGTGTACACGGATATAAAAATTTGTCCAATTTTTATATTTTAAATTTATCTAATTTTTTTTCTTATAGCTTATCCTCTTCAAATCCTATTTGGTGAAATTTTACAGCTTTGTAGTTGGATTAGCTGATTTAATAGGATTTGTAATATCCTCTCCGGTGCTTGTTACGACGGTCGGATAAAAACTGGCCCGGATATAATGAAGACCCAAATCCACTGTGTGTAAAGGCGGGAGTCGCTCGCACTAGGTATTGGCGGAATAGAGGTGGGATTTGACGATTTGTTGCGTTGCGTGCGAGGAGAAGCCCTGCGCGACTGTGCATCTCCTGCGCGACAGGAAGGTGAGATCTTCTCCTTCCTCATCCTTCTTTTTTCTTCTTCGCTGATCTAGATCAGAAAGCTATTTCCCTTCCTTTTTTTTCTCCTTTCTCCTCCCGCTTCTTCTCCACTGATCTGGATCCGACATCTTCTTCGACCTGGTAAGGTTCACTTTCTTATTTAATTCCGCCAACATGTGACTGGATGTAGTGCAAATCTGATCTCTTCTTGTTTTGAGTTTTTAAAAATGGGAGTAAATTGATTCTGCTGTTGAATCTAGTGCATGACATACAACTAAATTGATCCTAAATCTGCATCATTTTTTTTGTATCCGAGCTCAAGTTTCGCCGGAGACCTTTTTGATCTGAAATTGAACCTAAATTTCTGTTTATAATTGGTTCTTGAATCTTTGATGCCCGGGTTTTGATAGGGTACTTCTAATTTGTGAAACCTTTCCCCAAATTTGCCTCAGTGGTTGTGTTTGGACCAATGCACGCCAAGTACTCGAGATAATGCCTGAATTAGATGTTTGTTTGCTTTGTAGGTATTAAAAACCTTATGTGCAATATTTGATTGATCTTTGCAGTAAACTGGGTTGACTTGGAAATATTTCTATTCTTTCTATCATGTCTTTACCCATTGAAGTTGACCGTTTTACCCATTCAATGGCCAACATAACTATTGATGGTATTTTTTAATATCATTAGCAGTTGATCTGGTGAGACTACGAGTAGATGTATATGATTATCCATCCACATAGGTAATTAGGAGATCAACTGAGCTAATTAGATACTAACCATTCACCTATAGGCATCTGTAACGGTCTTCATGTGCCTCTTCTGATGTAAATGCCTATAAGAACCCTAATCGAAGCTCTCTCTACATGGAAATAATATTTCTTCTCTTCTTATTCATGAATTAAGAGTAGCTTCTTCATCTTGATCTATTACATTATACCCAAGTTTTAATGTCTTTAGGAGAGACAATTTGATAGTTTTTCTTTTAGTTAGCATTCTGGCAATTCTTTATATCTTTTCCTCTAATTAGGTAAATAGGATGGTGGTAATATGTTACTGAATGATAAACTAATAAATAAGGTGGTTTTAACATGTTTGCTAATCTTTTATTCAGATGTTACAAATTATGGTTGTGAATGAATTTATTAACAGCTTCTCAAAGTTTACCTATTCAAGATGGCTAAGTCCACTTAATGCATAAGCATGATATTCCTCTCTTTCTCGTGTAGCTTTGAAGCCATTGATGATGGATGTGACGAATACTCCCGAGCAGCCCTCCAAATCATCCAAAGATGAACCTGAGTTTGACCCAAGCAGAAGTGAGTTATTTGTATATGGATTTTGTTCTTGGCACATTAGATTTATACCACTTTGAGGAGATCTCTAACGACATCAGTTAATTTAAAGTGTCTTGATATATGGACTATGTGAATGTGTTACCTTCAAAATATACAGTTTCTACCAGCAGTTCCCTCGGATAAACTATTGCCTTCTTTTCACCTAGACTTTAGAGGGTATTCTAAGATTATTATACTTACACAGTAGCTTTCAGCTAGTTGTTTATCTTGACTACAAATCTTCAAGCAAGAAGGCAGGATGAACAAGTTTTAAGCTTCAAGTTCAACCAACCAACTTTTTGGCAGAAGACACCAAATACCTACTTTAGACAATTATAACTACAATAATTTTCAAAGTGTTTGATTTTGTGGATGTTGGAGTTGTGTTAATCTCCAAGTTTCAACTTCTTGGCAGTTTGTTGGATCTGTAAAGCAACAGTAGATATATTCTTCGTAGGGTTCTTGTCAAATAGTTATAGTATGCCAGTCCATCTTTGTAACTTCTTCTCAAATAAATGGAATATGACCTACGTAGGTTATAGCTCTTGGCCTAGATACACAGTGAACACCTTTTTTGGTGTGGAAACTCTTGGATGAAAGAGGTGCCATATGCGTAGAAATATTTCAAATCCCATATCTTTATTAGTTGATACACAAATACTCTATAAGATAGTTCATATTTTTGGTCATGCTGGGAGTAGGGAAGTTATGCACAAATTTTGAAATGCGAAATAGATATCCATAAATCAGCATCGTTAGTATTTTAATAAATTAGAGGAATATATTTGGTAAAGTTGCAGTTGTAATTCTTACATATTTACCTCAAATAATTGATGACAAACCAAATGATTCTTTTCCTTTTAAGATTTCCCATTAGCATCAAGAAAGTTTATATAGGCACCTACAAGATCTTATTCAAATGAAATTTTGTGAAGTGATTTGAGTATATTGGAGATTTTTAGTTGTTCAGCATATGATGTATGCCAAAGAAAAATAAGGGACTACTTGTTTCTATTGGTTCGTTATCAACACATTTTGCAACACAAAAGTAATAGTTTATTGTGATTATGTGTTTCTTGGATTATGAAATCTTTTCCTGCTTCGACCGACATCTTGTTTTCTTTTCCTAATTCAGTGTTCACCTGGATATGATGGGAAAGGCATCTCTTTATTATGGGTTATTTTGATCATTTTAGTAGGTGTAAATCATTGCTGTTCTTATTAGTGTTGGACCAAATGGTCGTAGATGGGAAAGAAATTCTTTCACAACCATAATTTGTTCTATGATCACCATTTTCTGGGATACTATACTAATTGCTACTCTTGCCAGAGCAAATAGTTATTTTACGCTATCTCGTTTCGTTTAACAGTGATAAGCATCATCAAGAGGAAGGCTTTGATAAAAGAACTCGCCGCTGCTTACCATGCTGAGTGTCTGACCTACTGTCAGAAACTTCTTCGTCTTCAAAGAAAATGGGAAGAGGTTGTTATCCCCCTTTAGTTTCTCTTCAAACAGTATACTGTATACCCACCCATCTGCATCTTGCAAGTTACCCTTCACATGAATATTTAAAAAAAAAAGTTTCCTTTGCATAAACAATGAGTAATGATTATTAGTTTGGTATTCATATGTTTGTTCTTATGGTCCCTTGCAAACCCTTGGGTTGAACTTACATGCTTGTTAGCACCGTATATTTATCGTTCTTATTTGCTTCTCATGTTCATTCAGCACAGGAGTAACCTTCGGTGAGCTTATGCAAGGAGTATGAATAAGCTTTTTTTTCATAATTATATATGGCCATTCCATGGCTTTTCTGTATACTAGGTCATATTTATGCTGGTTCGAAACCTTGCATTAGATAAACCTCGAAAATGCAAATGGTCACTTATAGATGATCCTTTCTTCAGGAACAACAGTATATCAAAAGGAAAACTCCTCAGGAAGCTGTGAAGCAGATAACAAAGCCCTCTAAGCGGCAAAAGAAGGGCTTGTAAAGCACAAATGTCTCAAACTTGCATCTGTCCTGTGTATGCTTATTTTCGTATCTTTTTGGACTTAACATACTCCGATTTGTATAAATTTGACATTCTTTGACTCAAACCAGCCGTCAGAAGGTCTCTAAAGGGGGTAGTGTGACTAAAACCTGTATAAGTCTTGAGTTGATCTTCTGGGACTTTTGCTATCATTTTGGATTTAGAAAAAAAATGCCCAAAAGCATAAATATTTTTTTTTGTCAAAATCATAATCTCTTTTTTAAATTGGTCAAAAACCATTGCATTTTTAGCAAATTTTTAGAATGCCTCTAAATTTAAATATTATTTTCTCGCAAACTCATGAAATCTGTTGACCTAATTAGCAAATAATCATAGTTAAGAGAATATGATCAAATATCCCTAATATGTTTAATTTGAATTTATTATTATTGTATTTAGATGTTGATTTCATTTTTGAGCAATGTCTGCTAACTTCATGTACAAATTCTCTATATAAATTGGCTCAAAAAATGTATAGTTTCATTTTTGTTTTCAAACTCATCCCTATAAATTTGATAGGACAAAAATGCTTATATCGCCCCTCCCAAGGACAGAACTGCCGCCAACGCAGCTAGATTCACTTAGTGGTAGTATGCCGCAATTAGCCCATATTTCTTTCCTTGGGACTGCCTCTCTAGCCCCCACACGCTCCCAGTTTTCCCACATCCGATCCTTCTGCGCGCGCAGGGAAGACTGCAAGAGATGCAGTTCGAAATAGGCAAATCTCCAAATGTTGCATTATTGACGGTCGCCAAAGAAATTGTTGGATGGCGAATTGAGATCAGTGAATCAAGATCTTGAAAACTTAGCCACGACCGGCATAAGCTCCTAAAACTACCAAGATTTAGAATCCAGAAAGGCTAATAATGTTCAAGTGGGCAACAAAAAAATATAAATATAAGATTTAGAAATAATGAAATGTACCATACAAAGCTACACTAAACTTGGATGAACGGATCGTGAAAATTCGAGACTAATCAAAGTTAAAATATCAAGTGCCTAAAGCAGAGCCCATCTAAGAGCACTTTTTGATTACTACATTCAGAAGAACAAAGAAAAAATAATAATCAGATAAGACTGCAAAATGATGTTCTTGAAAATATTTTGCAAAATGACAGTTTTAGCCTCACTGTGTTTCTCTTGCCATCAACTAGCATCAATTAGTAAGTCTTTGTTTTGGGCGCCTTCCTCTTGGATTGCCTCTTTGGAATTGTGTTCTTCATACCTAGGAAAAAGAGTAACGCACCGAAGAGAGCCAGATTCTGAGGACAAAATGTAATTCCAATATGAGTGAGCGGCTCACAACGTTCCAAAGAGTTGGCATAAAAGAAGATGCATATGACAAACAAACCAACCTGGGTGAACTTGACAAAAAGTTCTATGAATTCTGGCTTTTGAGTATCATAGTTGTAGAAGTCAAACATGATGGGCGTCACCAATGCCAAATAAAGAAGCTTAAAAGAAGAATGTCAAGATATCAATACCATCCAGTTATGATTTAAATTAGTGTTTGATTTATATAATAGTCAATTGTTAAGTTGGAATGAAATTAGTCCATCCTACGTCAGTAATGATTCAGTCCCCTTCTTGATGAGGCAAAAGAATAACACAAACATTTTGCACCTACTAAAAACACGGACATGGAGATAGAAATTACAGACCAGAAGGTATGCTCCAAAGGAACTGCTGAAGATAAGTAGGAGACCTCCCAGCCCTTTAAGAACTACAGTAGTAGCAATTACATGTTTCATCTGAAGACAACCAACAAACAGAAAGAACAGTTTCATGAATTTTAAACGGATTTAATTCAACCATTATAAACCAAAATACTCCAAGGGAAAAAAGAGTATTCTTACTTCAACCGCAGGGAGTACTATCCCTAGATGTGAGGTCACATGATTCACAAAGGTATTGAATTTTGGAGCAACCGCCTTTGCTGCCGGTCCCCCATCAACTCCAAACTCAATAACCCTGGAAACAAGAGAAAAATATGAACATGAACCATCAGCAACTGGGAAGCAGTTAATAAGCAAGGTCTTTTAGGAAGATAAAGCGGTGCAACTTTCAGAATATATAACTCCAGCAGTAAACACAAGGCCCCTAGGCATAAACCAGCTGAATACAAACTACCCACCTACATCATATACCTAAATAAATGAAAAATACTGCAAGCTTGTAGTGTCATACATATAAATTAATTAGGTATTAGTATTTGTTTGTTGGATTTCTTAGTAACAGAGCATATAGCTTGACAAGGAAAAATGATATCCATTTCAATAATAAGTACATAGTTATAGCACTTGTTCAGAGAACATTCCAACCTTCGCATTATGCTGGATCAATATGCAATAACATAAGCAATTATCCACTAACAGTAACAAATAGCTGCAACCATCTTCATTTTGTTCCAATGCAAAGAGATTCTATGCCAAAGCTCCTAGATGATGGACATGAAAAAAATATTCCTAGGGACAAAGTAATCAAATCAATTGAAGAGGTTTATATATCTTCCTCAGCTCCTTCTAAAACAAATAGGAAACTCCACCCTTTACTTTAGTGAATCCAACTAGCTTCAGGCACATGCATTATGCACATGCCAAATTTCTTCTATTCATAAATATGTAAGCACACATGTGATTAATGAAATTTGCGCGACAACAAGAACAAGCAGTCAGTCCAACTAGAGGTCATCATTGAGGGGTTGAGCTTGGTGTGGGCCAGGCCTAACTGACCCATGAGCCTACATTTACTCCCAAAACTAAACCTAGATATTTTAGCCAAACACATTCCTGATTAGGGCTATTTGTGTCCAAACTACAAACTCATTCATTAATCATTAATAATTGTTAGCATATATGAACTAAGAAACAATGTTTTGTCCACAATTTAGCAAACACCTGATGAATTTCCTTTAATCACTACAAGTTAATTAAAAGGTAAAAAGTTACTATTGCTTCCAATGATTCAAAAAGATATCGCTGAAAAGCTATTAGTTATAGATAACAAATAATTAAATTCTTTTGATATGGCCATAGCTTAGGTCAAACTTTAAGTTTAGTGTCCAAACCCATCCCCAAAATTAAATGGGGCCTCAATTATGGTCCAAGCAATATCGTTGAAGATAAACTAATTATGCAAGCCCTCCTAAATTGAGAATGGGCTTGGGCCTGTCCAATTATCATATCTAGTCATCCAACTATTTCAGGGTTGACTACTATTTCACAGTTGACTACATGGATTTCTTTTTTCCATTGATAAATATGCAAGGCCAAATCTCCATTTAAACAACCTTTTATATGTTTTACAGAGAATTATTCTTCTACATTCCTCTACCGCTTTTGGCTCCATTACTCATAATCCGTTCACACTAACTATAGCATCTACACATCTCCTCTAGACATGCACATACCATCTCACTCTATTTTCTCCTATTTATCCTCAATAGAATTTACACCTAATTGACCTATATGTTCATGAATGATAGCATTTTGTTTTCATCTATTATAGTAATATCACACTTCCATTTCAATAATCTCTTTATGCTACACTAACCTTTTTGTATGTTATCATTCATGAATAAGAGGTAGTCTTACAAACGTCTTATAAATTTTTTCTTTAAATCTAAAAGGAACATGGCAATCACAAAGCTCATCACTACTTTAACTAAATAGATTTCGCTCTGTGCAATGTCTTCATCTATTCCTATTTCTTGCAGAATAATATACTTGAGAGTTGAGATATCAAAAACTCTGAGTTTATGGTAATATATTGTCCATGCATCTTTACTACTTCTTGAATTCTTCTCTTACAATTATATTTTACATTTCATATACTAAATCTTGGATCGAGTTAACCTAAATCATGTAGCTTCTAAAGTATAATTCACCATTAAAAATAATATAAGGTCATCTCCATAAGTTTGGTTGAATTAGAATATAAAGAGATATAAACAAGGAAGCATGGTGATTGACAAAAGTACCAGTCTACGATTTATTTGTACTTCAATCTCTTTGGCAGAATTTACATCATACTTTGGCACCTGATCATTATCTTAATTAATTTTAGCAATAATTACGATCGTGAAATATACTATTCTTCCATCGCCATCTGGCACTATCATGAAATTGTTACAATACATCAAAAGATACATTTTAAGGGTTTTATGTTACATTATAGTTTATTGAATTACATGACAACAACGGCCAAAATAATTTCATAATTAACAAACTACATACTATTAGCACTAAACTGTCAAAGCATTGCATAGACATGAGAATGAAATGGAAATACAGTGACTGATTTATCACAAAATCTATGCTAGATATTTCCTTGTATCAAGTAAACATTGGCGGTCTAATATATTATAAGAGATTATGTAGATCTTAAAAGGTGTCTGATCGGTCTATCATCAACCAACATATCGTGCGCCAAATTAGAAAAATGGCATGATATTCATGCAATGATTGCAATCAAATGATTCCATTTCATTTTCACCTAACCAAATGCACTGGAGGACCACAATTCATCACAACACCATCACATCAGCCTAAAAACGAACATAGCCGTCGTCAATTTAACTAATCACGTCAGGTTCAGCGCAGAAAATTCTATGTGACTGACAGAATATTCATGTTTTGTAACGAAAAGGCTTAAAGATGCGAACCTCAACCCGCCTTGTGTATCATAAATTAGTGAGCATCCCTATGAAAAGAGAAACTATTTGAACCATGAACTTTTTCTATCTAGAAAGTTAATTGCGAGAGGAAACTTAGATTCTTCGGTAAGCAGATCAAATAAAAATAGCCAACAAAAGATCTCCAATACGATACTAACTCGAAAAATATTCACTTCTACAAAAGGAAAACCAGGCGAAAACGAACGACCGTGAACCCTAGCAGGCATAAGAGGAGAATAAGAGCATATCTGAAGCGAAAAAGAAAAGGAGGGAGAGGGATCGAAAACCGAGCTTACTCCTGGTACGCGGAGAGGAGGAAGACGGAGGCGAAGAGGACTCTCCCGGCGAAGGAAACGAACCCCATGGAAGTTTCGACGGCCGAGAGATCGATGTCGCGCCGGTTGGAAGAGAGATGGGGAGGAGACACAGGAGAGGAGAGAGAAGCATGGGTCTCGGGCTCAGTCAATTTAAAGTGGGCGGACAAGGATGCCACTGGCGGAGTCCGGAATCACGGAATTGCCACTGGATCTCCAACGGTCGAGATTGGCTTTTGGTTAAAGCACGCTTCGGACGGCGTGGTGGACGGCTGTCAGGATTCGCTCGATCCGGTGGACCGCACATGGCTTCTGACGGGAATTCAACTTATAGGGGACGGATCCTGGTTGTAATGTTGTATCGTGTCAGATCCGATTCGTTAGTTTCGGACCCATTGGTTTATACATACAATGGCGGTCTCACGGGCACGAAGGAGAGTACCTATTCGCTACTCTCTTCGCAAATAAAAGAGTATCTGATATCTATTTATTTTCCACGGGTATTAAAAATAGGTACCTATTTAATAACCCGTAGGGGGTGGATATCCATAGATATTGGCAGGTACCTATTTAATGACATTTTTAAAAATATAATATTTTAATATTTTGATAATAAATTAACAACTTCAAATATAAATAATTAAACACACTTCAAATATACACAAATATTTTGATAACAATTTTAAGTAATAAATATTTTTAGTAGGTTTAATTATGTTTTTGATCCTTCAAAATATTACGATTTTTTCGTTTGGTCTTTTATTTTTTTTAAAAAAAAAAAATTAGTCTCTCAAAAAATATTTTTTTTTCCGTTTGGTCCTTCCATTAACTTTTCGTTAACTTTTGTTCTTAAGTGTCAATTTTGACATAGATTAAAAATAAAATAAGATATCAAACGAAAAAATAAAGATATTTTAAGGGACTAGATGAAAAAAAAAATATTTTAATAACCTAAAACATAACTATATATATATATATATATATATATATATATATATATATATATATATATATATATATAGTTATATATTATTCACCAATATAAAATATCATCAATTTATTTTTTATTATTTTAAAATCTTCACCCCATAAATCTATAATAAATTTACGACTTGGGCTCGCGCTGCCCTTGTGCCACCATGACTCGCGCTCGCGCCACCCCTTGTACCACCACGAATCGCACCACCTCTTTCCACTCGTGACGTGAGACTGTCCACAATCATGTAACACCACAACGACCTCGCTCTCTACACCATGATTTTTTAGAATTAATTAATAAAGAAATCGTTGTGGCAGAGAATACTCGAGGGAACAAAAGGTCCTGACATAGAAAAGGACGGCGCGGGCGTGAGTCGTGATGACGCAAGGGCGACGCGAGCGTGAGTCGTGATGACGCAAGGGCGACACGAGCGTGAGTCATAAATTTATTATTGATTTGTGGGGTGAATATTTTGAAATAAGAAAAAAATAAATTGATGAGATATTAAATTAACGAATAAAATGAGTATATATATATATATATATATATATATATATATATATATATATATATATATATATATATATTCTCATTTTATATGCGCTTTATATATATATATTTTATTAAATTAACGAATAAAATGAGTATATATATATATATATATATGCGCTTTAGGTTATTAAAATGGGTTAATTAACGAATTCAACCCAAGCTATGATATTTTTCATAAATCTAGCTTATTTTTTTTATTTGTATTAATTATATCCTAAACTATCAAATTAATATCAATTCTAGTCCGACATCTGATGCTCGTCAATTTCATCGTTAAGTGTTGTGACATCTGACTCAGCATATTAAAAATTAATTTTTTTATTAATCGTATTTTTACGTCAACATTTAATTAATTAATTATTTATTTATTTTCAAATTTTTTACTTATAGAATTTTCGGAATCTCTCTCTCTGTTGCCATCCCTTTCTCTGTTGCCATCCCCAGCAGCCTCGCATGGGATGCCATCGCCCTCATCATTGGGTCCCGCCTCTCGCCCACCGTCGTTTCCTCCGTCACCGACACTGGCGTTTCTGAGGTCATCGTCTTCGATCCCCTCCTCCCCACCACCTCCTCCGTCGCTGCTCACCAGCGATCGGAGGGGTCGGTGCCCCAAGCTAGTACGGCTTGCGCATGACCACTATCTGTGAAGTCATATACGCGGCCATGGTCCCAGCCACCTGCGGCCTCGACCCACATTGCTGCGTCAAAGTCCTCGGGGGTAACGCCGCACTGCACCACCATCTGGCTATAGGTCTCCTACTCGAGTTTGATTTTTTGTTTAATATTGATCATAAAACTTAAATTATAAATATATAATGAATAATTTAAACAAATATATAGTTACCATAATGTATGCAGCGCGGTTGTCGATGTACTCCCCCGTCCCATGTGCTCGACGGTGAGTCCGCTCAAACACCGTCATCGGGGAGGGTCGCTGGACACTCCCGTCATCCGACATCGTCGTCTACATTTACAAAACAAATACATTAATTAGTACACATAGTAACAAATAAAATATATAATTAAAAGATATACTTACCAAACGGTTCGCGTGCACTGTAAATGCAACAGAGCCGCCGGTGTGACGCGCTGCTCCCCCCGACATGCGATTTCAAGCCGCATTCTGAGAAACCTCCTGTCATCGATCCGTCGACCATATTCTCACGAGCTGGTCCCATATATCCGGAGTAATCCAATCGGGGCCGTATCCCCGAGTCTTCGCGATGTTAGTGGTCCCAGCTCGGGCCATCACCTGGGACCGAACCTGCCCCAGCTGCCCGTTGTACCTTGCCCGGGAAATAGCCTCCCAAGCAGCGTAAATGAAGGGCCTTTAGTCCTCGGCCCATGTATAGCGAGTCTGCAAAATAATAATATCAGTACCAATATTAATCATCATGCATGTAAAAAAAAAAAATACGTGCCTCAAACTCGCGCCATAACATGTCGACGTGCTCGCTAGGCACGTGAGACCACGTAGGCCATGCCCCGTGCATGTATCGTCGAATAGTAGAAGAAATGCTCCTCGGCACTTCTTCTTGCTCGAACCTGCACAACAAAAATAAATTTTAATATTATATTATGATATAATGAATTTGTAATGATTCATAATTCATGATATATTACCGCTCCCCAATCACGCTAATCAATCTACGTGACTCTGTGGCTGGTGGAGGCTGCCACCTGTTCGGCCCGCGTGGCCGCCTGTGTCTGGATGTTCTAGCCTCGGCAGTATCATCGGCATGAGGATCAGCAACAGGAGGATCAGCAGCATGAGTAAGTGTAGGAGACTCCGAAGCTCTCTTGTGTCGATAACCACGACCAGACATATCTGTTGAACAGATATATAATCAGATTATTGTATAAATAGTAGAGATATATTTAATAAAATATATACTTTACAATTATTCCTCATCATTTGAATAATAGTCTTCGAATTCTTCCTCTTCTTCCTCTTCTTCATCTCCAGCTTTCTCAATTTCATGATCGTCATCATCAGCATATTCAACTTCTAATTGAATTGACGTTGTGTCTGCATCCTCGAGTATTGGAATAATACGATCTACAACAGGAGGATCATCTTCTTGATAGAAGCCATGTGTCATATCAGGTATCAGCTCATTTTCTCCTACTATCGGATCAATTTTTCCTCTACCTTTTGTCTTACAGACTACACGCCAATCTGGTCTATCTTTATTTCGAGCCGGATACTTCGCGTAATATACTTGTTCGGCTTATGATGCCAATATAAAAGGCTCATTTGGTGCCAATTTAGATTTGTAATTAACCTCAACAAGTTTGTATTTTGGATGAACTTTCATGCCCCTTTCTGTTGTATCGAACCAATGACATCTAAATAGAATAACTGATTTCAAGCCGAAGTAGTGCAACTCTATCACTTCTTCCACCACTCCATAAAAATCCATGTCACATTCAACATAGGTTGTCCCTTTCACACAGACCCCAGCATTTATCGTCTTCTTTGTAAATAAATATTCAACCGTGTGAAATTTATACCCATTAACAAAATATCCGCTATAGCACGACACAAGTCGCGACGGTCAACTAACAAACTCAAATATTCTTTTATCTATTTCAGCTCTGTGATCTTTGCTGTAAGTCTGAATCCAAGTAGGGAAATCACGATTCCGTAATCTCTCCAATTCTTCATCGTTGTGAATAGAGTATTTTTGCACCATCTCAATGTCAAATATTTCAATGAATTGTTCAATCTCTGGACAATTGAGTAATACATACAAGTGTTCCAAATGATACTCTTCATCGCTTAAGTGTCAAGATGGACGAGAACCAAAAGCACGACCAGAGTGACAAAATATATTTAAACGTCCATCTAAATGTCGAACACCCCCGTCGTCGTTACGTGGAAGACGATCAAATCTTGTCTGTACTGTCGATTCAAAGTAAAATGAGCAGAATGTTACGTGGAAGATGATCCAATCAGGGACAATTCAAGAATTGTACGTCGTATAAAAGATCATCTACTTCTTTTACACGAACATACAATCCCCGAACGGATCTAAGGTTTTGCTAAATCATATCCGACTCGTCGATGCGTACGTGAAACATATCAACTCGTCGGATGGATGATTATTTTCTAAATGTTTCGAGATAGTTCGAGTCCATATTGGACAATTCCGACACGAGTCCAAATTCGACGATTCCGGCGCGCGTCCGAAGTGGACAATTCCGAAATTAATCTAAACCCTAATAATTAATCTAACAAATTAAACAATTAATCTAAATAATTAATTAACAATTAAAAAACAATTAAAAAATACATATTAATCTACAAATTCCGGCGTCGGAGTCAGGTGGACTCCGGCGCCGGCGTACAGTGGCCGGACACTGTACAAGGTCCGGCAGCGGCCATCGGCCGATCGCCGCCGGCCGAAACCCTATTTTTAGGGTTTTGGTTGGATTTCCCGCCGACCACAACGGGAAGAGACGGCCGGCCGGCGATGTATACCTGACAGTGTCGGCAGCAGCGGGAGGAGGAAGAGGCATCGTCGGCGTCGGCGGCGACGGCGAGAGGCGGGAGGAGGAGGCGGCGGCGGCAGCAGCGGGAGGAAGAAGGGTCGAGCGCGATCTGTGACCTATATAAACTTATCAGCAACGGCTCACTCGCCCGTTAGAAAGTCGTTGCTAATAAGTTATCATCAGCAACGGCTCATTTGTCCGTTAGAAAGCCGTTGCTGATAATTAAAATATCTGCAACGGCTCGTGTGTCCGTTAGAAAGTCGTTGCAGATACAATATATCTGCAACGGCTCGGGCGGCCGTAAGAATGTCGTTGCAAATAGCAACGGCTTGAGCGGCCGTTGCTGATAGCCGTTGCTGAAGAGCAAATTTCTAGTAGTGTCACTAGCAGCCGCCTAAACTCCTCCATCATCTTCTTCACCTCCTCCAGGTGGCTACCCTTCAGCTCCTCCGCCACCGTCCCCCAGTTGCTTGGGTCACTCTTGATGCACAGCCCGTTGGAGGCGTGTCCATTGGCCACGCCGTTGCCGTTCGCGTGGATGCCGTTCTCCATCTCCATCGATTGAAGAAGAAGATGATGATGAAGTAAGAGGCGAGAGAGGAGAAGGTCGAGCGCCGGCCCGGTGCGGCCGGATGGGGCGAAGATGAGGATAAAGAGCGCGAAGGAGGTTATAACGCCAACAATCATGATCCTCGTGCTTGCCGTCAGGGTCATCTGAAGGTGGATCTCGACGGGACAGCGGCTAGAAGGATGCACATATCGTGGTGTGGACGAGGACGATGGGGCGGTAAAGGAGGTGAATTTTTTTTGAAAAAAATAAATAAATAGATAATTAAATATTGACGTGACAATCAGCACCTAACGGTTGCATTGACAGACATCTGACGTCGGGCTAGAATTGATACCAATTCGATAGTTCATGATGTAATTGATACAAATTAAAGAACAGATTAAATTTATGAAAATGGTCATAGTTTGGACTAGATACAACAATTAACCCTATTAAAATATATATTTTTTACATCTAGTCCTTTAAAATATCTTCATTTTTTCGTTTGGTCTCTCATTTTATCTTTAATCCATGTTAGCATTGGCACTTAACAACAAAAATTAACGGATTGACCAAATGAAAAAGAAAATAATTTTTGATGGACTAAACAAAAAGTTTTTAAAAAAGAAGGACCAAACGAAAAAAACGTGATATTTTTTTAGACCAAAAACATAATTAAGCCATTTTAGTATACGTAAAATGGGTAATAATGCAATTTATTAATTATCACGAGTAATGGGTACATGTGCTATAATACTCGTACCCGCCACGTATATTAAACGGATAATAAAAATTATCTGCGAAATCCCCGCGGGTAGAATATTACCCCCCATATCTGTCATAAACGAGTAAATACTCGGGCGTACCCGTCTAAACGGGTTTTTTTGCCATCTCTATGGAAAATTAATGAATTTAACCTAAATTGTACAAAATTAACTAATTTAATCTAATTTTTAATTTGCATCAAATCCAACATCAAATTTCGAATTAACATCAATTATATCTCACTGTCAAGTAACTATTAATGAAATCGTTAGTTAACTAGGATGTTACTTCAGCAACTAACAATTTTATTAACAACTGTTGGCGAAATGACGACACTAGAGGGGGGTGAATAGTGTATTTACTAAATCGTTTAGTCTAATTTCTAATTTAATCGTTTTCTGAGTTCGTTAGGCAAATTACGATTTATCGATTCAATGTGGAAGCAATACAAATGATTTAAGCAATTAAAGCAAAAAATAAAGAACAATGCAAACACAGATATTTATAGTGGTTCGGCCCCAATGCCTACTCTACTACCTAAGCACCCCGCTTATGATTTCCAAACTATTTTCACTAGATTAATTTATGTTTTCCTTACACACGAGGACTTTTCACCGAAGAGACGTACTCTCAACCTAAGTCACTTCCACACCCGGAAGTCTCCGACTTCTTATCGAGAGTCATCTTCCACCTCAACCCTAAGGGACAACTAAACTAATCCTAGTAAACACTAAGTTTACACAAGTGGCTTTACTCTTATACCAAGATACCACTTCTACACACAAGACCAAAACACTTGCTCTTCTACCCGCACAAATAAATTAAACGTTCAATAACAGAAGTCGTGCTCTTTTCAAAGCCTTGAAGCATTCAACTCTTTAGGAGGTAGAACTCGAATCAATCCCGAGTTGAGGCAGCAGAGCTTGCGCTTCAAGAATTTGGCGGAAGAACATAGCGCAACACTAATCCTTTTTGGAAGGGTTAACTCTTCCTCTTAATGGCTCAATAATCTCTGTAAGAATGAGGAAGAAGAATAAAAGAATCATATCATGGTATATTTATACCCTGGTGAAGAAACGACACTCAACGGATAGAAAACTATCCGTTGCAGAGCACCGATCGAAGCACCGATCGAAGCATCAGTCGACCGGTCATTCGACCGCCGAAATTCTCCCTGTGGTCAATCGACCGATTGGTCAATCGCTAGATGCAGATCGCGCGATCTGCAATCTTCGGTCGACCGGACATTCGATCGCTGAAATTCTCCCTGTGGTCGATCGACCGATTGGTCAACCGCCAGATGTGGATCGCGCGATCCGCGATCTTCAGTCGACCCATCGATTGACCGATACGATCTCGTGTTGCGGCATTTAGCAGGTCGATTGAACGCCAACTTCGGGCAAATTCTGTCGTGATTCAGTCGATCGCCCGACGCAAGAATCTTGTGTTTTCTTTCTTCGATCGATCGACGCAAGTTGCGTCTGCAACTAGCCTCAGTCCGGTCGACCGATCAGTGACCGCCAGGGCTACTGCCCCTTTTTACCTACAGTCGGTTGACCGCCCGATCGATCGCCCGATCGATCGAACCTTGGCTCAGATTGTTTCCTTCGGCCTTTTTCTTCCACGCTTCGTTTTCGGGTTTCGACTTTCAACGAGCATCATCTTGGAGAGCTTTTGACTTGATCTTTGGACTCATCCAAGCGACTTAATTGGGTGCACTCGTCGATCTTCGAGAAACTTCTACGACGAACCCGAGCGCGACGATCAATGTCTTTCCGATTTTGCGATTCCTCCGATTTATCCGATCGAGGACATCGAACGCTAGTCGATATGGAATCTGAAAGATATTCTCAATGAAATCATTAGTTTCATGTTTGTTATCATCAAAACCATCAAGATCGAGATTAAGGCTAAGGTTGAAAATCTAAAGCCAACAACAACAACTTGACGACGGAATATAATTGGTATTAATTAGAACCGATACAAATTAAAAATTGAGTTAGATTCATTAATTTCGCTATAATTTGGGTTCAATTTATTAACTTTCCCTTAATTTATAATCTAAAATAAACATCCCAACCTATTCACAATATAATCAATTTATTAACAAATTAATTTTCATAATATAGTTTTAATCAATAATTAATTTTTTAACAAATTTATTCAATCATCGAGGATGCATTTTGGTACTATTAAAAATACGATACTGAACAAGACAATCTAGTGCACAAAATACGCCATGATAATAACAAAAATGGTGAGATTTGCGTTACAATTTATATTTTTATTATATCATGAAAAATCATGGTACAACAGAAAGAGCATTGAGACGGTAAGTAAAATTACCTACTTATTTTTGAAATAAAATTATTTGCTAGGGGCGATAGAAATGGGCACGACATGATAATACGGCACGAGCACAATACGATAACTGAGGGTCGGTCGAAAAATTTAGATCGATAAGCTTATCGAGTCGGCCTGGCCCGACCAATAACATAGCGGGCCGACGCGGGCCAACTCTTATCGGGCTGGCCCGGCCCGTTTGGCTCACTAAGTATTAAAAATAATAATAATTTAAGTCTAGTTTAGTGCTTGTTTAGTGTTTTAAAATTGAATGTGAAGTTAATCCATGAAATTTTTCATATGAAATGTCAAATTTTGTGCTTATTTAGTCTCTCAAATATTTTAAATTATTTTTTTAGCAAGTTTTTAGTTAATAAACGGGCTCACGGGCCAGACTGTACCAGAAATTTCCTCCCAGTGGAGTTAGCGGGTCGGCCCGGCCCGGCACGCTACCTTATTGTGCTAGGCTAGCCCGTTTTATCACCCGTATCATTTTTTTATTTTTTATGTGATAATATATATTTTTGATAATTTATTGAGCATATGATATTAAAATTAATATGTATTATCATGTGACGTGATAATAAAAAAACAAATGCAAAATAATATTAATTTTTTTATTTAGTACCGGGCGAAATAAACAAAATACAACTCATTGTCCTATATTAACTTATTTTGTTCTATACAGAATACATCCTAAATTAACATTAAATTCTTTATTAAAATAATGGAATCATGTAATCACACATAAGATAAATAAAATTTTATTCAAATTATTTTATTGTTTCTTATTTATTTTAACGGGCGAGCTCAACCACATTTAAAATGAGCAAAACATTTTTTTATAAAATGATCATAAAATTTATTTGTCACATGAATGATGACGTGGATTTGTTTGTATGATTACGTATACATCATGTTATCAATATAACAACAAATCTAATAGTTCTAAATTAGCCGACTTCAAGTCTTTATCTCTAATAATAAGAACACATGTTATGTATCTCTCAAACTTCGTCAAATTATTAGCAATAACTAGCTCTTCTCCTCTGACCTTTCAAAGTTCAAAACCCCCCTCAGTAGAAAAAGCCCTTCTCAACAAGCTTAGAACCCTAGAATTTGTCACTTGTCATAAACTTCAGTTTGAAACTTAACCCAATTCAGTTGCATTGAAGCTAGTCTTTTTCTTTTTCTTTTCTAACTTTGGTGAAAGTGAAACCATGAACATCTTTTTCTGAGAGCAACCCGTTGAAGAACTTTAATCAGATTGTGACGTAGAACATGACTTGTTCCAAGCCATGAAAGTGGAGGACCATTTAGGGGCTTATACAGTATCATCATTGATTGTCTGTTGAAGTGAAGCTTTCAGATTCCTCAAACCTTCAAGTTGTCACTTCCAACAAGGATGTGGAAACTTCACTTCTCATCTTTGCTCCAGAAATCCCAGAACAAATAGTCAGCAGCAGGAAATTCCTTTCCCTGCACCAATCAAGAAACTGAATCATTTGTAAAAAGTCAAAAAATGAAGACAATTCTGGATGATTAAAGATGAAGCTTTCGGTGGATGCTGAAAGTTACACATATACTTGTCGGCACTCCATCAATCAGAACATTTCTCTTCATCTGTTCTTCTTCTTCTTCTCCCTCTTGGTGGAAAATGACATCTCAACAAGTTTCAAGCCCCATTGCGCTGATTAAGGCGTCAATTAATTGGTGTTCCAGTAGTTCTCTTTATGTACCTTTACAGATTCTAGTCCTGTGTTGGTTATCCAGAACATTATGATCAAAAAAATTCTTCTTATGATTATGTCGTCTTCCTGTGTTTAATTTAAAATCTGAAACAATTTGAGACTGATGCTGCATTGTTCCAGGAGAGTTTGACATAACTGCAGAAAAAAGCAAGAGAATTCCACTTGATTCTTCAGAGTTTATGAGGCAGAAAGAGGGAAGTTTTGATCTGATATGAATACAAATCTACATTATGAATTCCATGTGGAATCTACAAACTTTTATATACTAGCATTCAGCGATGCATACTCCTCTTCGATCACAGCTCAATTTGCAGAGGAAGAACAGCTCTGTTGGAGCTCCGAGTTCGGCCGAATGAGAAGAATGATCTCCGGAGTCTGCTCGAGCTGCTGCATTCTCCGCCGGCATCCTGGGATTGCGAATTCTGCTGCAGGATCTTCTGCAGTGCCATGCAGAGCTCCCTGTCGCCTGAAGAATTCATGGAGAAGGACCTCCTCATGGGCTGCTGCACGCGGAACTTCTCGTCTCTCTTCCTGACATCGATGCACTCATCTCCCTTGCTGCCGATGTACTGCATCTTCTTCCTCTGCCCCTGCATGCTCTGCCCCGTCTTCCATGGAGAGGTGGAGCTGGTGGCTGCCGCAGCTTCAGCAACACCGCTGCCGGCAGCCTCAACCACTTGGATCGTCACATCATCCACCCGGTGGACATCAACCAAACCCACGAAATGGCCATTTGGAGACGGAGCCGCGATGCTCGACCTGCAGAGCGGGCAATTGGCGTTGCCTTGGAGCCACGTATCGATGCAGTCGATGTGGAAGACATGCAGGCAAGCGGGCAGCAGCTTGATCCTCTCATCTTCCCGGAACTCGGTGAGGCAGACGGCGCACTCATGGAAGGATCTCGCGCCGGCCCTGCCGCCGTCTATGGCACTTCTCGCTCGATACCGGAAGGTCGGGATTGCGCGAATTGCGGACTCCTCGAGGCCGAGCTGCTCGGCGGCGCCGGGCGCGTCGTCGTGGCGGCGGCGGCCGCGCGCCCGCGGGCGGGAGAGCCGGGCGACGACGTCGGCGTGGCAGCATTTTATGACGAAGACGTAATAGCTGAGGAGGAGGACGGAGGTGGTGAGGATGCCGATGATGGAGACGGCGAGGATCGGGAAGCTGGTGATCGGGGAGGAGAGAGGAGGTGCCGAAGCAGCAGAAGAGTCCATTCTCGACGTACGGAGGCCGAAAAAACTCGATAACTGCGGGCTTTAATGAGGAAGAAGATGAGGTGATTCAATGCAGGGTGACCACAAGTCAAAACCAGAAGAAAGCAAGTGAAGAATTAGGCAACAACACAAGAGAGAGGGGATTTAATAGTGTGAAAGAGGAGAAAGATGAATGGAAAGCAACACAGCAAGTGCAAGCTAGTGGAGGTCTCAAGAAAGTAATTAAATGATTGAAAGCTATCGATGCATGGGAGTCGTCTAAGTGCAATGGTTGGCTGAACCTGCTGATTAATCCATCAGACTAACTCAGAAGAAAATTTTGACTGAGATCAAAACAAGGTGAAAACTGAGGAGAAACCAGAGAAAGATGATAGATTTTGTTAAGGATAGATGACAAGGATCAATCCAGGGTCAACTGATCATGCTGACGCCTAGGACTATTCCCCAAAAGTCCTTGTGGTGGTGGCAGAAGCAAGACAATTCTGAGGTCTAATCAATCAACAGCAGGCCAAATATTTTAAAGGCCATGGCTGTAGGGAGTATAATTATACTAAGCAACCCTACAGAGATATAAAGAGCAGCAGCAGCGGCAGCGCGTGACTGCTCTTCTCATTGAGATGCCGGTCTACCGCCATGCACAGCCGAATCCAAAACTTAGGTACACTGATTATAATTATCATTTCACTTTAATTTCCACCACCATTTGTGTGATGAAATTATGGATGCTTGGCATAATTCTTCTCCCCGGAGAAGAAAAGAATATTGTGGGAGCAGATGCAGGTGCAGGAACATAACAAAGTCTACGATCAAAAAGCCTAGTAATAAGTCAAAAGCTGTCAAGAAAAGGAGGAGCAGGAGATTCAAGAGAAGGCTAGCAGACGCAGACAACTACAGCTCGGCGAACGGCGATGCGAGTAAAGTGTGTGCAGGCTGCAACTGTTTAGGTAGATTTGGAGGTCCTTTTGATCTCTGTTGCGAGCAGAAGTTGCAGTACTTTTAGCAGCGGAAGGGAAAGAGGGGGGTTGTTTGACTTGTTTCCATTCCCTTCGGATGTGGACAGGGAGGGTCGGAGGGATGTGAGCTCGCGGCTGGGGGAGGGTTAAAAGGAAGGAGGCCACGTCACCGGAACGTGGACGGAATAGGATGACGACATGATGTGATGGCGGACGTGACGTGGTTCCGGAAAAGAATCTGTCCCCCTCTCTGAAGGAAGTGTAATGGCTGAGTTTTATCATGTGCTGTGAATGATGAAGATGATGAGTTTTATTGTGTGTTTGCTGTAAATAGGGATTGGTATTTATCCTTATTTCGTTCTCTCGCTATCAATTGACAGGGTATAAGTTATCCTATTTAATTATTTTCATCGGTGGTCTTTCATTAATGATAGAAAAATGGAATTTTTTTTGTCTTTGATTTTATTTTAAGATTTTTAAAATCGTTCGCTGCACACTGCAAAAAAAAAAAATGAATTAGAATTTTAATAAGATGCATTTCGAGTTTTTAAGAACCGTTTATGGTTCAAACGGTTCTCAAAAACTTGCACAAACAAGAAGCTTTCTTTATATATGGATATGGGATGATGTTCCGTTCTTATGTATTTTTTGTTTTATGTAGTATATTCAATAATTTTTTTGTGTAGTTTGTTCAAGTAGATGTTAATATGAATGAACCATAACTATGTAAACCTATCCCTAATAGATTTATTCCAAAATAGCATATCCAAATTATAAGAAATCCTATAGAAGCCACAAGTGCGGAATTCGTACCTTGCAAACTTTGACTTGTTCTAGTATATAAATAAATCGCGAATATGATCCAAGTAATAAATGCTCAAGTTTCTTTGAGGTCCCAATTCCAATAAGATTCCAATGCCTCATTAGCCCATATTGCTCCACAAAGAATGCCTATGGTTAAATGTAAATGTTGTGCATGAGGTGCAGTATTTTGGGCTCAGGGTTTCCGCTTAAATTGATTGGGTATTGTTCAGATCCGAGGAAAATTCGAATTCCAAAGGTAGAATTTAGGTGCATCTGATATGCGCTGTGTTTGTACGCAGTGCATGATAAAAAAAAATATCGGATGATAATATCTCTCAAAACATCGTGGTGAGAATATGCTCAGAATGCCCAAACTAATTTCGGAGATGTCGAGTTCATAATTGACTATCTAATAATTAAGAATAAATTACACTAATTTTCTTTAAGATTCAATAAAATTACACCGACCTCGATCCCCTCTATTTGTTTATGTGACACTTATCTTCCCTGTGACTAAGGGCCCGTTTGGTTCGCAAACTGCTCGTCACAGGACACCAGACAGGGACAAGGACAGGACATCAGATGTCCTGGAACAGTAGCTATACCGTGTTTGTTTCGTCAAGAACAGGACACGATATTCCGTCTTGTCCTGCGTTTGTTTCGCTATAACAAAGTATTGTACATGATAAAATGACTAAAATACCCTTGTAAATTAGTCTTAAAACTGATTAATACATAAAAAATCTTAATATATAGTATCAAATATTTTTCAACTAATATATAGTTTAACTAATAAGTTTTCAACTAACCTAAAAGTATAATAATAGGATAATACTGAAAAATATAAAATTCATACCAAACGATCTCCAATCTAAAATCTGACACCACCATCACGTTCAGCACGTGAAAATTTACAACTTTGGTATTCACCTCGACTCGATCCGACGACTCTATGATCAACTATAAAAATACCTCAATAATTCATAAATTAATCCAATTTCATATGATACAGCTCTCTTCTTTAATTATCCAATTTATTAAATAAATACCCTCTACCTCACTCGTCTCCCTCTCCACCCGACGCCCGCCCGACGCCCGCCCGAGCCCCGCCTTCCTCTGGTCCGCTCGGACCCACGCCGGTCGGTCCTCCCGGCCGTCGGCGATCACTCCCGGCGACACGATCCGACTCATCGCCAGCCCCTTCTACGTCCGATCCCGCCGCCTCCTCCCGTCCGAGCGCCGCCTTCCTCTACTTCGCTCGGACCCTCGTCGGCCGGTCCTCCCGGCCGCCGGCGATCATCCCAGCGACACGTTCGCCCTCTCCCCGACCTCCGCGATCAGTCCGACGATGGTGACCCGGCTCCGTCGAAGGAAGGGGTAATTTTGACAATTGCAGCCCTTGTCCTCCGCCCGATTTCGGTGTACCGAGAAATTTCTCGGTACACCAAAACGGGTGGAAATCCTGTCCCGGACAAGGAGAAGTCCTTGTCCCGAAGCTTCTTTTGCAAACCAAACGGGGGATATGGGCGAATGTCCAGTCCAGTTCCCCGTTTTTTAGCAAACCAAACGGGCCCTAATGGTGTTAAACGAAATTCTTTAATAATGCGATTTTTCTCTTATACCTCTTGTTGAAAAATTATTAAAATGCATGCACAAAATTATTTTATTATGTAATATTGTTCACATAATTAATGTTAGTTAAATGTAAAAATTAAAATTATAAATATTCACGTGATGAAAATACGATGGAATGATAGTTAAATGATATAACGGTATTTTATCATTTTAAAAAAGTAAAAATCGTAAATATTTTAAAAATATCATTAACTGCACGTCACAAATACTCCACTAAAAAGATCTACTAACCTTTTATAAAATTGAGGATGATCACATATAAAATTATAATTAGATGAGATGGAGATGTCTCTTTGATTAATTTGCTCTTAATTAATACATAGTGTGGTACAAATCTAGGTCTTATATATGACCACTATTCACATCATTTTCTATTAACTATTGTACAATTATATGATGCCAACACATGACCAACTAACTAAAAGAAAATTGATACATTAATTGGCAACTAATTGATCGGAGCAGATTATATATATAATGCACTATATATTATTATGAGAAGATAGCATGTACTTGAATAAACATATATATAAATTGTAAAATAAAAATATAGAATTAATTTCAATTTTGGTCATAATTATAATTTAATATTATTTTCAATTTAATCTCTAGAATTTAAACAACTCGACTCTGGTCATCTGAATTTTAAATTTGGTTTCATTTAATCTTTATACCTAGCAGCATTATTTTTCTGGTTATAAATTAATGGAATATCCATATTTGGTTAAAGAAAACTATATTCTGATATGGTTTAAGTGAAAATAAAAATTTGAGCAGATAATTATTATATATAATGCACTATATATTATTAGGAGAAGATAGCATGTATTTGAATAAAGACATATGAAAAAAAATAAAGGATTAATTTTAATTTAGATCTTAATTATAATTAATTTAATATGATTTTCAGTTAAATTTTTAAATTTTTTAAAATTCTACTTTGGTCCTGGATTTTGAATTTGGTTTCAATGTAATCTTTATACCAAACATCGTTATTTTTTTGGTTATAAATGAACGGAACACCCATGTTTGATTAAAGAAAACTATATTCTGATTTAATTTCAGTAAAAATAAAAAATTTAGTTTTGGTCTCTAATTTTTAATTTTCTAAATACACATTTGATTTATGAAAATAATATCAATTTTATTTGATTGAAACGTGTGAAAATTTATATGATTATATAAAATAATATTTTAAATAATTTGCAGTAATATAATCTGATGTTGAATAATTATAAACAAATTAATTAATGGTAGAAGTGAATTCATGAAAATCTTTATAAAAATATTTGTAATACAAGTTTACTATTTCATTTCGATATCGAAACATTGGTCTAGAAAATAATCTTATGTCATTTTCATTTTTTTAAAATAAAAAATTAATTTTATTGAAATTATTTTTCATTCTGATCTCAATTGCAAAAATACCATATCAAACATATTTTCTTAAGTACTTTTGATTATAATAGAACTGAAACCTTACTAACGGTTCGCTAACCGGACATGCTCTTAGGGTCTAAAATATTACTTGAAAACCTAAGAATCATGGGTTAATGAATAATCATAAAATACTTCTAAAAACAAAGACTAATTAAATGTCACTACTAGTTTAGGGAAACAAACAAAAACAAGAAATCAATTTGGAAACAAGGAAACACTACTAGTTTTTTTTGGATTCCGCTCCTTGGAGCTTTCTCTTCTAGTGTATTATTGTCCATTCGGCCATTGATTTTTGTGTTTCGGGGGGAGATATTTTTTTCTACGTTTCAATTCTTATGAAATGAATTGTGCGATTTTTTGCTTATTTTTTTCAAAAATAAAAATTGGTATCCACTTGATGTGCAGCCATTCTAGCACGTGACACAAGTAGAAGAAAAATTTGACCACTTGGTGGAAATGGAATAAAACTTTTCTTTTCATAAAAAGAAGTAATTAATGTGCATCAATTTTAGTAGGGAAAGCAAATTAAAGGTGAGTGGCATTGAATTGGAGGTCCCCAAACCCTAGAGAGATCACAATATCTATGATTGAAGGTCTTAGAACAAGAAAAATAGGATTGAATGATAGGAAAGTCACCCCCTTGCTAGGGATCAAATGGAAAGACACAGTACATGCAACTTTCTTTTATCTTGATAAAATGAAGTTGGACACTCTCTTTATGGCTGATGTACAAATATAGGTAGCCTACTTGAGCCCTTCTAGATAGGGAGGATAACGATTCGGTTAATCATACTTTTAAGAGTTAATCGAAATCGAAATCGGTCGATTTCAAAAGCCTATATTCGAAACCGAAATCGGCTCGATTTCGACTATCCGCGGATAATCGAAACCAAAATTTTTGATTCGAATAGAATTGATTGTCCGTTTACTAATCGATTAACCGGTAGTAAACGGATAATCAATTCAAATATTAATAACAAAATCGGTTTCAGATATTGGTTAACCGTAACAAACCGATAGTAAACGGATAATCGGTTCAAAGATTATTAACAAAACTAGTTTCGGATACCGATTAATCGCAAAAAATCGGTAATTGAAATCGAATATATAATCGATTTCGGTTACCGATTAACCACGACCCAATAATCGAAACCGAATCGATTTTAAATGATTTTTGATTTTTACTATCCGAAATCGAAATCGAACCGCAAATCCATTATCCAAAACTGAATTTTGCGGTTCGATTAATCGATTAACCGATTTGAATTGTCATCCCTACTTTTAGAGGGAGTATATCTTGCACAAGAGTTGGGGTGAAAATGAACCACTTTTGTTGACTAACTTAATTGTGTAGGTGAAGTTTTTTAATGTGTAAGATAGTCGCCACCCGCCGCCCCTGACCGTCGTAGATTCGATCGGTTGAGTTCCTAATTACTGATATGATAGTCGAATTGCATCTAAAGTTGTTGACAAGATACTCTTTATAGTAGATTTTGGTGGAGAGATCGAGTGAATATGCGTTGTATGTAAATGAACACAATTTAGTCATGTGTTCATATCTGTAAACTCTTATATTTACTCGCTTGTTAGTCGTATTGACTCATTCGTTGTCTTTATTTGGTCAATTAGTCCAATCGCATATATTATTTTGCACATTTTTTGTAACACTTTGATCGGATCGTGAAATTTAATTAGCAATATAAGAATTAATTGGTACGTTACTATTAGCTTTGAAATCAAGTTTTTTTATTACTGATTTGTTTTTTTTTTTGAAGTTACAAGTTAATTATCTCGTCCGACGATTAGTGCATAGATGACAACGATTCAGATAATCGCATCTTTTATGGATAGCTGAAACTGAAACTGTTTATAAAACAACTATCTGAAGTTGAAACTAGTCGGCTTTTAGTATTATTATCTGAAATCGAAATCGATTAATCATTGGATAATCGTTATTAAAAAATAAAAATAAACCTATTCAAAAGATATATATGTATATTATATAATAAATTTTAAATCGATTTCGTATAACTCGATAACCGAAACAAAACCAAATCAAAATGACTTTTTTAATTCATTAATCGAAACCGAGACTAAATCACAAAATTACTATCCAAAATCAAATTGTGCAGTTCAATGGGTTAATCAGTTGCAATTGTCATTCCTAGGTTTGTGATATACGCTTTTGATGACTATGATTCTCTCTCTCTCTCTCTCTATATATATATATATAAAGTTAGTTATTATTATTATTTTTTAAAAAAATCTAAAATTATGGATTTTAGTTCCATTTCTTTTAATTTCTTATGATATCTAGGATGAAAAGTTTACTTAATTTGCACGACAGAAGTTTAATTTTAACAAAAACTAATAATTTTCACGATAACACGAACAAACGACCAGAATATACCACAATAAATTAAGTTAAATTTTACCAAAATGTATCATGACAAATTAAAAGAAAATAAATATTAACTAATATTAACAAAATATATCATGATAATAAGCTGATATTGTGACTTTTTATAATTGATGGATTAAACTATGATAAATTACACGGAACTTCCCTCTTAGTCGATGTGCACAAATACTATCTAAATTATCACGTGTGCACGGACCCACCACAACCCCCCCCCCCCCCCCCCCGGCGCGATTATTATTTTTTGTTCCAATAACCTTCGTCCGTTAGCTCGTCCGTTAATAACTTAACGATAAAACTCCCACGTGCGCAGAACCCTCCTCTCCAATGCAACATGACAGTAATCTCCATCATCCATCTCATCTGATGATCGTCACTTCTTCTTCTACTCATCCCTCACCTACCTACACTCATTCCTTTGCCCTAGACTCCGCCGTCGTCGTCGCCGCCGCCTTCTCCTCCTCTCGAGAGGAGGGGGAGGAGATGGTGGTGGTGGAGGCGGCGACGGCGACAACAGTGGTGGCGATTTGTCTAGGGCAAGGGGAGGAGTTTAGATAGGAGAATGATGGGTAGAAAAAGAAGTGATGACCGTCAAATGAGATGGATGGTAGAGATTGCTGCCACGTTGCACTGGAGAGGGGGCCGGGGTTCTGCGCACGTGGTGGGAGTTTTACCGTTAGGTTACTAACGAACATGCTAACAGAGGGGGATTATTGGAACAAAAAATGTAGTCGCGAGGGATCTATGCACAATTGGTAGTATATGTAGTATTTCCGCACATTGACTATAGTCGATGGAGACTCCGTGTAATTTATCCATTAAACTATTACAAATGTCAAATGACAAAACTTAAATCCCCAAATTGAATTTTTCCCTAATATACAAATTTATTTATTTTTTAAAAAAGAATATCTGGTTACTTAATTACACATCTATAAAATACAAATAATATTTTTTTCTTATACTTAAATACTTATGTTGGACCATCTCTTAGAAGAATTGTTTTAAATTATTAAAGCTTTTGTAATATGAAGGACAGCCCAACTACCTCATTAATTTTTCCATCCGGCCCACACTGTTTTATTATTTATATGACCAAGTTTTTTTTATTTATTCACATAAATAAAATAAATACTTTATCTCGCATAATTAATTTTTTTGAGGCCAAATTACAGATCTAACAAGTATTCAAATTTTTTGAATTACCAACAATTAAATCATTTCGATATTGTGTTGTGTAAATTTCCATAAATTGACTATGCGGGTTTGAACATGTATCAATTTTTGAAAACAAATAATTTTATCAAATTAAAATTTACCCTCTTGCCATGTTAATATTTTCAGAATAACTTTAAAATACTTTTTGACAAGTGAGTAAAAATTAATAATTATTTTAAATAAAAAATATATCAGTGCCACGTTAAAAGAAAAAAAAAACTACTTTTCGTCAGAAAAAATGTTAATAATTTTTAAAGATTATTTAAACACTTCGAAACTAATATAGAAAGTGAGTAAAAAACATTTAACGATTATTTTATTTTTGAATAATAACATGTCATATCATCAATTAACAAAAAATTGAACTGCACTAGCGAATTTAAAAGTTAATTTATGTATAATACTAACATTAAAAAATAAATAATAAAAATACATTTATGAAAATTACGATAGTTGAATATATAATCGCACTTTTTATTATAAGCATAAGAACAATTACTTGGGAATTGATTAATTAAACTTGAAAAAGGATAACAAATATTTTTATGAATTATTAACGATTTATTTAATTTTATCTAATCTGATATTTTTTATATAAAAAAAAGACAACGGGAGCTGATTTGTTGACCTTCTCGGTGAGGAATGTGAAGAACTTTTAACGGTTAAAATAAATAAATAAATATAATTGGTCGAAATTATTAATTTATTGACCCTTTAATTGTTAAGAGGGAGAAGAAAATTTCACGAGTGTTGTGCTCGGTTGACTTCACCCGCAATTGGGGGGTTGAAGAGGAATAAAAGAAGTTTTCAAATGTTGGATAGAATATTTTGGTCAACTTAATTATTTTTTAAAACAAATATATATTTTGGTCAACTCTCCAAATGTTTCTCTTTGTTTGCTCTCTTTGACCTCAACTACTTGGTGAAACAAAATATGTATAATTACATTTTTATTATTACACAACTTAAATGCTTAATTACTTTAAAAAAAGAGACAATGACAATTTTATGATTGAGGTAGTGATAATATATCATGTTTGTTAGGTTATTTTACGTGAATTCTAAATCTTTTTCATGCATTGTGTGAAATTACACGATTTTTTTTTTATATCTAGCTCAAAAAATTTGTATGATTTACTACTTGATGGACAGCTTGATTTATTTCTCGATAACAAAATTAAAATTTTAAATCAATTTTCAACATTAAATGAGGCTAATATGTTTGAGAGGTAAATTTAAGTGTTTTTTTAACGACAATAATTTTGAATTGCAAAGCATAGGAGCCTTCTTTGAATAAAGCTTCGGCGTACAAAACATACACCTAATAATCCCTAACAATAAATCCCGAACAATGAGTATACTTCGATAATAAAATTTGCTTTTAAAAAATCCATCCAAAATCAATCAGATAAAATAAATAGATATTTTAATTTTTAGAACTAAAAATTGCTGCCGGTGGTCAACCAATGGTCATCCGTTGACCAAACATTAATTTAAGGGTCCGCACGTAACACAAAGCATTTTGATGACATCACAATATTTATGATCCCATTCGGCTTTGATTGGCTCGGTCAACAGTCATTGCCGCCAGTCAACTGCGTTGACCAATAAATAGCCACAGAAAATATTTAATTTTGGTGGTCTCCCATGACTACTAATTTACCTAAGTAAACAAAACAAATAAATAAAAGGGACAAATGGTATTTTTAGTCCTTCAATTTTACTCTGATTTTGGGTTTAATCTCTATAATTTATTTGTTTTGGGTTTAGTCACAGTTATTATGATCCATGCCGTAGTTAAATTACATAATATCGTTAAAAATATGATGACGTGAAAAAGAGAAAATTAGTATTTTTAATCTCTGAAATTTACTCTTGTTTTGAGTTTAGTCTTTATAATTCATTTGTTTTGAATTTTTTCATTGTTAAATTTTTTGTTATTATGGTTGGTCCTGGTTGTTAGTTAATTATATAATATAGTTAAAAATGTGACGATGTGACTAACGTATTTGAATATAAATGTGATTTTTGCGATATTAAAGCAATGAATTGATACTCGTCCCTACGGTTATGACATTGAACCCTAGTTATAAATGAAAATCAATCCTTAAATCACTGAAATAATCGAATCTAATACAATAAACACTCATACACAAGATTGACGTGTAACCTTAAATAACTAGAGTAATCGAAGATGTTGCATTTATTTAAACTCAACTTGTATAAGTTATCATATATATTAACATGTAATCGTCAGTTAGCCACATCATTACATTTTTAATGATATTATGTAATTAATTAACAGTACGAATTAATCCTAGTGATGACAAATTTAACCGAGACTAAATCCAAAATAAATGAATCATAGAGACTAAACCCAAGATGAGAGTAAATTTTAGAGATTAAAATACTAGTTAAAATGATTAATATAGTAGTTGTATTTAGTTTAGCTTCTTTAGAATTAGTCATTATTATACCAAACAGATGGATGGGGTTGAAAATAATATATTTGACCAATTAAGTGGGGCATGTAAGGGGGTTAAATTTAAATTTTTACTAATATTTGGATCAAAATTTTAACTCGCATTTTAATATATTTGCAAGACTAACCATTATATGTTATATACCAAAATTAATTACTTAGCAGTCCACTAAAGACATCTCTAGTATTTTAAATTATTTTTTCAAGATTATAAACTAATACCCAAATTATTTGACCAAAAATTGTGATTAAATGTTGATTTAATAAAACCCTCAAAATGGTCATACTAGTCAAAATTTTATTTCGAGGCTTCTGGAAATGATATTAAATTAGGAATTGGCTTCAACAATTGAATGCTTTCCTCAATTCAATCCTCATAATTAATTTGCTTCATTCCAATTTGACCACCAAATAGTAAATGATTAATGCCTTTCAATATGATTCAAATTAACATGATAGAAAAAATGTAGGCCTCAAATAAAATTCAATCTCTTGTCATTTACTCTTTTAGATGTCAACAAAACACATATAACTAATTTGACATAATTGAAATGAAATTGGATTCAATCTGATCAAGTTAATTAATAATGAGATATCAACTTAATCTCATATCGCTCTAAATTTAATCCAATTAATTCGAAGTCTAAATTTCATCCGATCAAAATTAATAAAGTCGAATCAACGTGAAGTTAGGAATGTTGAGTAAGATCAAATTAATTAATTATCACTATAAAAATTTAGTCAAATAAATTATATAATTTTTCGATTACAAATATATACATAACAAAAATCGAAATTAACATGAAGTAATTATAAGTCACTGAATTTAAACATTTCTTGATCCTAGAATTTTGGAGTACATAATTGCAGGTTGGAATCCTAGGTCATTATTGCATAGATTATTCAGAAATAAATCATTTTTTACCATAAAAAAAAATAAAAAAACTGAATTCTCACAAAAATTACATCATGCCAACTAGAGATGCAATTAATTTAATTTTGAGGTCAATTATGTTTGCCAATGAGAGCCAACTATATACATTAAAATATGAACATAACATGCAATCATAGAACAAGGGAGTTAACATAAAACAAGGAGCAATAATTTCATTATTTTAAGCAACAAATATATATTATATATATTATTGGATTGAAAGTAGTAGATAATTAATTAATTGGGAGGGCTTCCTCCAGCTAGATTAGGGGAAAGTTAAGACAAGATTTGGAAGAAACATGTACATGGCCTTTCCATGTTCCAAATAGGACAGACATATATAGATATACTCTAATTAAGAAATCTTAGCAAGCTCGCTGTACTTGGCCTGAGGACCAGAGACCATTCGTAGAGCACACGTGGAACACAATTTCCCGCATTCGTTGCAACGAGCAACTAAATTAGGTTCGGACCCTAGCTAGGACCACAAACATCGCGAAGACTCGAAGATACAGTCCCGATTGGATAACTTCATATGTGTGGGATCAACTTGTCGAGCGATGATCTTTCGAGCAATGGCGGGAGGTATCCCTAACTACTGCAGCTAGAAACTGCATGTTCGTGGGGCGCTAAGTCTCGTTTGTGGTGCACAAGTGTATGGTAAGTATTATACCTTAATTTTAATTGAACTATATTTTTTTAAATAAATAAATTATATATCGTATTTGTTTCACGATGTACTAATGTATTTGTTTCATAAATGTAGTCGACAGTTGAGGATGGCGACATCGTCCAGCGACCCTCACTGATGGAGGTGTTCGAGCGCACTCACCATTGGGTGTAGGAGTATGTCAACAGTCGGGATGCAATCATCATAGTAAGTATATTTATTTTAATTATGCAATCTTTATTTATAATTTAAGTTCGTCATTAGAAAAATTATGGAATAAATTACAAACTCGTGTAAGAGGCCTACACGAGGACTGTGACCTAGCGCAGAGGAACTCTTAAGGATTTTGGCCCCCGAGCGTGTGTCGATACCGTCGGTGGTTGGGATCACTCGTCCACTGCCGCATTTATGGCTTCAGAGACAGTGACCATGCGCGAGCCGTGCTAATGCCACTTGGGGCACTGACCCCTCCGCTTGCTAGTGAGCGGCCCTCCACATCCCAATCGCATGATCAGAGCCAGATAGTAACCTTGGAGTTAGAGCTCGCACAACATAGACAGATGATGAGGAGATGCATGCGATATTGAGGCATATGGCGGCTCAGCCCGGCATTGGCATACGTCTAGCATCCAATCCATCGTCCTCCAGTCCACGCCATTCCACACCCAAGCACTGCAGACTTCGCCACACGATCCTCACTGGCCTCCACTGCATCTGCGAGAGTTTATTTTACTTGTGTTATGATATTTTTCTTTTGATGCATATGTTTATACGATAGTTTTGTTTCATATCGTGTTGATACGATTGTTTTGATACTTATGATTGTGGATATGATAGTTTTGATAGTTTTGAGGCTTATATGTGATGTTATATAGATAGTAATGATAGTTTGTGATGTTAATACGTGATATAGAGTTTTGCTACATGTATATATGTGTATTTGTGATGTGTATGATGGTGTGATGTATGGTGGTGGTGTGTGTGAGTTATGTAACAGGGAAATTGTTAATGTATTAATGATTTTTTTTTAAAAAAAAAGTAAATTTTTCAGGTTGAGGATAACAGCATATATCAGCGACAGCTTACCAACCAACATCCGTCAGTATGTCGTCGTTAAAAGCGTATCGTAATGCATGGGTCACATTGTTAACGTCATTGCCGATTAACTATATCGATGACGCAACGATGGACCTTCAGCGACGACCTTACATCAACCTTGTCGGTTGTCACATCTAATGATATCAGCGACAATCGAAGTCGTTATTGATATATAAACACTAACGTGGCCCGCCTTGGTCGTCGCTAAACTATTAGCTACACGTACCCTTAGTTGCAATGGTGTGTTGCAACGACTTCTACTGTCTGTGAAGGGTCTTCACCGGCATCTCGCCAATGGATTTAGCCGTCGGTGAAGCCTATATATTTAGTAATGACTGCACCAATCTTTATGTCCTATGTTTTGCCAAATATTTAAATATTTATATATACATTCCTTAGTTAATATTCTTAAGTTATAGGGTTAATTATTTCTCGTCATTACTTTTGTTGTTTTCTTTTGTTAGTTATAGGAATTAGCATTGGTGTACAACTAATATGAAACTTTATACACGTACGAGTGAACTTAACATTGTTAAAAATAAATCATTTTTACAAAGATAGAGACTAAAATATAAGTGAACATGCACGGTGTATTATGAAAAAATCAACCTAACATTTATATTTTTTATTCAATTTTAATAAAGAAATATTCACTCTTAATAATCCTAGATTTTTTTATCTCCACGTCTATATGTATTTATATACGTAAGATCTTGTTACTGTATCAAATAAAATATATTTTTGACATTGAGGTAATGAACTAAGAGATCAAATTAATTAGATTAAAAATAACATATGCATCTTAATTATTATATATAAGATATATAATAATAGATTAAAAGAAGATCCAAATCTCGATCGGTTTCCTATAATATATATCAATGGGGTGAGTTAGGGTTCATGTGGACTCGCACTTCACTTGTATTTTTTTCTCTAGCTTTATCCGATATAAAAAGAGAGAAACAAAGCATAGAATAAACCGTGAAGAAGATGCAAAGCCTTTTAATATACAAGACCGCAATCTAATGCAACACCTCAAAATGCGTTGCTTTATAATTGGCTTGTGCTCATTAATTGCTTAATTAATTGATTAACTAATCAATGAAACAATCAAACATGCATATTTCCTACTACATCCAAATTTCACACCTTGTCAGCTAGCACATGCCGACTTGGTTGTATATATCAGCATCCAACATACATATCATGTTACCATCCATCCATTATATCATTTCTTTATTGAACATGGAATCATGGATAAGATGAACTGCGATGCTTCGTTATTTTATTATTTATTCATAACCGATAAAATTACCTTATTTCATGCTCCTACTTGTATATATAATAATAATATTTTATATGCACATTTAGAAAATATATATTAGAGAAAAATAATTATACTATTCTTCTAAATATATGTACTATAGAAATATCACCCATTGGGCCCTTAAACTTAGATATTTTTTTTATAAAAAAAGTAAATATATATAATTAGAATAATAATAATTAGAAATATGTAGTTTTTTTTCCATGTTTTTCATTTAAGCGATAAGAAATTTTGTTTGAGATTTTATTTAGAGTAAATTTCCAAAAAAAATACGAACTTTGGACATTTTCCTATTTTTAGCACAAATTTTTTTCATTAATAAAGAAATACACCAACTTTCATTTTGTTATTCCGTTTAGCACGCATCGTCATTTCTGACAGTTTTGACTGGTGTGTCACTTAACGAATAATACGTGGCAAATATTTATCATTGACTGGATCGAGCCATATAAAATAAATAATATCACGTGCACTCTATTATTAACTAAAATATTTATCATCTTCCCTAATTGTCTTCTCCACCACACCCTCCTCTTCTAGCTCCTCCCCTCTTCAGTGACGATGGCACCCTTTTCAAGCCTTGGGACTTCGCCGATCTCATACGAGAGGTGAGGACCTCGATCTCAAACGAGAGGTCGACGACCTCTCTAGCATCACAAAGAGGTCAGGCATACCTCTCTCGGACGAGAGGTTGCGCAGACCTCTCAGATGAGAGGTGGGCGACCTCTCTTGCAGAGAGGTCGTGCATCCTCTCTTGCAGAGAGGTCGTGCGTCCTCTCCGCCAAAGAGGTATGCGTCTCGTCTGCGACGTCTCGCATACCTATCAGATGAGATGTCGATCACCATCAGGCTAACGACGACGACGACGACGAGCTCCTCCTCGGCGACGACGACAACCCGTGGAGTGCAGTTAGCGTCAAGGTCTTTGAGAAGAACCACATCATTATCGTCACTTAAAATTATCAATTTATCATTTTTTGCATTAAATACTTGTCATGTATGATAAGCATTTACCATGTATTCTCCGTTAAGTGACACATCAACTAAAATCGTCAAATATGACAGTGCATGCTAAACGAAATAACAGAATGAAATTTGATGTATTTTTTTGTTAACGGAAAAAATTTATGCTAAAAATGAAAGAAAAATCAAAGTTCGTATTTCATTTGGGTATTTACTCTTTTATTTATATATTATCTTATTTTTTTAATTTATTCTTAGTAATTTATGACGTTCGTTTATGTTTACCAATTTTCATGAAATTAGTAAATTAGAGAAGATATTATTAGCGTACCCTCTCATCTCATATGCAATCTTTAATCTTCAATTATGCCTGTGACGTGACTTTTTATTTCCCCAATTACAATTTTAATTGCCTTCTCTACGAGCATGCACATGCAATATGATTATTGCCATTGTGCTCATACGTAATTATATTTGCCCACGTAGTCGGGTCGAGCAAGGCAACGAAGGCATTAAATTTTGGCGAGTGCAGATAGTACTGTAATGACTTTGATTGTGTTTAATTCTCAATCTTCGCTACGTGAGTGGTTTAACACTTTAACCTCACGTAATTAAAGTTTTAATTAAATGCTTATCCTAAAAGGGATAAATAGGAAATTACAATTTTAACCTCACATCCTAAAATGGATCACCTTATATTTGTAATTAAAGTTTTAACCTCGACTTTCTTTCTTCACGTAGTCGCCATTGTGATCAAGAAAGCCAAGCCTAATTAATTAATTAATGACTAGAGACCATTGTGACCGACGAGTGCAATTCTAAGACCTCAGGCTATATGTTGTTATTTTAATTCAAAACTTAAAATTTAAGTTTTGAGATAACTTTTTAAAAATATTTTCTTATGCCATAATTTGAGTTTTCCATGGTTAAATTTTTAGATCCGCCGCTACGTGCCCTCCTCAAATCCAGCTTGGCCCCCTATGTCGACGTGGCATAGTATCTTGATTAAAAATATTATTATTTATCTTTTGTGTAATATATATATACCATTTTTTTTTTTCAATACATATTAATGGGTGCGGTTGAAAATGATTTAATTGATTTTTGAACAAAATCAATATTTTAACACGCTAAAATGCATTAAACAAAAATAATATAATTCTTTAATCCCAATATTATATTCCGCGTCAATATCGAGTGGGTGGGGGCTAGGGGTGAGCATTGGTTCGATCGATTTGGTTAAAAATCGAACTGAAAATTTAGTTAACCGAACCGAATCAAAAGAAATTTTTTAACCATTTATCGAACCGAAAAAGTTCGGTTAATCGAATTTTCAATTCGATTCAATTAATTTGATTCGGTTAATCGAAGAAATTTAAAAAATAAATCAATTTTTTTTTCAAAAAAAATACATGTGCTAAGATTCAAACCCATGCATATGAAAACCATGCAAGCTTTATTTTCTAAATCTCTAATCATATTAGCAAACTTTATTATCATTTTTTTCTAACTAACCCATATTATATATATAATTGAACGTAAAATAAATACTTTACACAACACTAGGATTTAAATCTGGGCGGGTGGAAAGTTTAACGTTACACTTAACCACCAAGGCAAATACCAACATCTAATATAATTGTTATTATATATATATATATATATATATATATATATTCGATTAATTCGATAAATTAATCGAACCGTCGGTTAATTTACCGAACCGAATCGAAAACCGAAATTCAAAATTTCTTTAATCGAAAATCGAAATCCAAAATTTCTTTAACCGAAAACCGAACCGAAATTAATTTGGTTCGGCTAAATCGGTTTCTGTTCGATCAATTTCGGTTCGATTTCGATGAATCGGAAAATTTTGCTCACCCCTAGTGTGGGCGTGCGCGATCATTTTGAAACTTAATAAACACACGAAGGTTTTTCAAAATCACTATGATACATCTATTTTAGTATAATTAGAGGGGGTGGTACCACTATTTTTAAAAATATTAATTATTATAACAGCACTGTGTATTTTGATCTTCATTTTTTTTCTTCTATTGTTTGTCTTTTTTAATAAAACAACAAAACGGTTGCATTTATGTAGAACTTATTACATAAACTAATGCATAAAAATTCACATCCAGAGAAGAAAAATCAAAACACATTTCACATACTATATAATATCTATTGATCAGATGGAAAATATATACTTTGATTATTCCAGAGCAAAAAGTTGAAGGTGACAGCAGAAGCTTCATTGCAAGTAAGCCTTCCTATGACCAGGCATTTACCAACCTCATTGAATTCAAAGTTGAAGTCAAAAATAAGCACCCTTCTCATTATTCTTTTTTCTATTTATGTCAGACCACCAATTTAAGATGCTGCTTGTTACTTTATTCCTGGTGGGGCTCACTTTGTCACTCTTCCTCATTAAATTAACTAAATAAGTCATCCTAATTTCAGTACAAGACAAGAGAAGATCCAAAGAGAACAGGAGGAAGAATTAATATTAGGGTCACTTTATCTCAAGTAATTAAATCACATGCACTTATAAATACTTAATTAACACAATTAATGCTAGCTAGGGGTGAGCGAGTCTAACTATTTTTCATAATATCTGAATCCTACCTTGTATATAGAATCAATTCCTAAATTTAAAACTCGAATCGTATTTTATTGGGACCTGAAACATGATCCTACCTAGAATTTATGGTGTATATAATACATATTTATTTATAGATTCCGAAGTACATGTTTCAAATATCATGTTAGAATATGTTCATTTATATATTTGAGGTACATTGTTGAAACTTATTCATTTACATATTTCATGATATAAGTTTTGAATATTGGCTCTAGTTTCGATCTGGGTATCTAATGTGTTGGATCTGGAATCGGAATCGATTTTAATCGATTCTTTAATTTTTATTTTAGATCCTATTCAAATTTAATTCGAGTCTATCGGATCGGATAAATTTATTAACTCCAAATTTATTCGGTAGTCATGCACGCTACTAATTAATGCATTCATGCTTTTTTTTTCTGACATATATATTATAATAATATTAATCATTAAACAGTTGTTGCTACTAAATTAGTCAAAGTAATATTTTATACTGAGCATACACATATAATATGTATATAAATAAATATCTACTTTTCTAACACCAGCTTTTACAAATTAATTTAATTTAATTTATTATTAAGTGTCCTTTCCAACTAGCTAGCTGCTGATTTATTGATGATTAATTTATGTTCTTGTAGATAATTGATAAGATATTATTGTCTAAATCACACATGCATGTGTAGTTTTGGATTAAATTAGGAATATTATTTTGTATGTAATTAATTAATTTCATTTTCACATATATAGTCATGATTTTTTAAATTATATGTATATATATATATATTCTAAGCAAATATGATGAGGGTTTTATTGGGTTTAAAGTTATAAGTGTTGATTAATTAATCATGGTTTTTGGATAAACTTTTGGGAATCATGACTTGGATTACATGCAATGACAGATAAGGATATGTGTACTTGCATGCATGATTAATTGGTTGGCTCATGTTCCTTCTTTCTTGCTTTCCAAAAGTTTGTGCTTAACCTTAATTAGGTCAAAAGTGGTATAATAGTAGAAAAAACTGGATAGTTGTAAGTAAACCCTTCTATTTAGTGGTATTTACACATGGAGTTTAAGATTACACAGAGAAACCTTCTATTTTCACATGACAGCTCTTTAATTTGCATGAGGTTTTCTTGATTAAAATAACATATTTTTTTAAAATTATTTAGTTGATGCATCAATATGACAAATGTTTGGACAGTCAAATCGAATAAATTTGACATTTAGGGCACACTGTTAAAATTAGTAATTAAGGTGTTGATTTTTTTTTCAATTCTAGTTTTTGTCAGTTCAGTTTGATGATAAAATGCTAATTTAAAAGAAATTTTGTAGTGCAATTTTATGAAATGAGAAATGCAAGACTAAATCCGGCGCGGTTTAAAAACAAGTTGTGGGCGTTGGTTTACAAAAATATATCGGTTTTAATCCCAAATTGCGCGATTACATATTCTTAAACGTCATTAACTATTTTAAATCATTCATCGAATCCTTTGTTAACACATCTATTTGAATTAATTTATCCATCTTTATACTAATTATTTTTTCTAACTAGCTAATTAAATCAAGACATCTATTATTCGTCCAATGTCAGTTTTTTTTTTTTAAAAAAAATACATATCGATACCAGTGGCTTGTGATACTTTCAATTCGCAAGCGAACAATCGTTGCCCGAATATAAGCTATCGCACCCAAAAAAAAAAAAAAAAAAAAAATCCTCCATGATGATGTGTTAACCGGCCGGTCTAAATTACCCAAAATGGGAACAATTAAATCTGTCATTAAAGACATTATCATAATATAACTAGCTATATTAGGGATACATCCCATTAATGGTTGAATGTTTCTATCAATTAATTAATCTCAATCAATGATCTTGCTCCTCTTTAAAGTAGTTCTAGTAAGGATATCATTCATCATGCTGACGCAGGTCCATGTCTAATTTGTTTGTCTTAGCCAGCACTCAGCAGGATCATACCATCACTCGGTTTAACCAGCAGTAGTCATTAGGATTTCACTCATCAGGTAACGTTGAGTACACACTCCACAATCATTTTTACGAAACCCCTTATAAAAATGAATTTAGTATAATTCAGATGAAACGTAGAGCAAAAATAAACTTGTATTACAAAATGCAAAGGAGTAAATTTAGTATTTTTACTTTAGATTCAATATTAATGATCTTAGATTTAATATTAAAAATATTAAGTTCACTCGTGCTTAAAACTCCACAGGCAACGTAAAAGTTTTTTTCTCTGGCTGACGTTGATAGCTTCATCTCTCCCACAGTAATTAACAGCTACAGTGGAGTTGAAGGATACAGAAAAGTCAACCAAATCAGACTCCCAACTTGTTGCGCATGCATGCATTCTACTCTTCCTGTTCTGGTCTTGCATGCATACATGAACTAGTACTGATCAAATAGGACTCTCGCCTTTGTCTTATAGAGCATTTCTAATTTGACTGCGCGCGGCTTTCTCTCCTATTTCTGATTCCTAAATTAAGTAAGTGCCATTAATTCATATGGAATCCTAATGAATGCAGCAGTCTATTTCCTAGTTCCCACTTGCAAGGGCAGTTCCTTTACTTTAATGAGTTTACTAACCCCTGCACATATTTCTAGGGTTTATCTGTACGTACCATAAGTTGAGAAAAATGCCCCATTTTTAGGGTTTACATGTGCCCTTAATGATTGAGGAAAAGTATAGTCAATTGTCCTCCGGCCTCAAATATTATGCACAAATATCATAGGGAGGTGGGGCCATGCTTCAACTCCTCCCTGTCATAATTTTGACCACAACATGCATCAAATAAGGGTGTGCATGAGTATCGAATAGATCCAAAATTAATTAGAATCGATCCGATTGAATAGGTTTTGGATAAATCCGAATTAAATTTGAATAGGGTCCGGAAAGAAAATTTAGAAATAGGTTTCAATTTCAGGTCCAACGCATCGGATACCCGAAATCAAAATCGGAACCGAAACCGATACCCGAAATCGATACCCGAAACATGTACATTATATGTTTCAAAATAGGTTCCAACAAGGTAAAAGTCCAGGGTACCCTGTTGGAATATGTACCTTGGAACTTGTATATGAGCAGATTCCAACAAGGTATCCGAAATAGAAACTGAAACATGTGGTTTCGGGTAGGGTTCGGTTCCAACAGGGTAGGGTCCGATTTCAAAAATTAGGAACCGATCATATACATGATAGGATTCGAGTTTCATAAAAAATACAAAGTACCCGGACCCACTCACCCCTAGCATGAAGGTGTGTAGTGGCGAAGCCGGGATATAAAACGAGAGGGTAAACCCTTAACCACTTGCGAGCAGTGTAGCAGTGGCAAAGGTGAGTTTGGCGACGACGAGGACCCGAGGTTGATATGCGGGTGGAGGCGAACTAGTGGAGTCGAATATTTGAGACAACGAGGTTGATCAGCGGGGCGGAGACGCCGGAGCCCGTGACGATGACGGAAATTGATATGTGGCGGACGGAGGCACGCGGAGTTAGATATTTGAGACGAAATTACGAAGAATGTGAGAAGCCACGTGCGAATAAAAATGAAGAAGAGGAGCTAGCGACGGATAGGGATTTGAACAAGGGGGAAGCAATTCCAACAATGGGAGAGGGGCAAATTTGTCATTTCAAATATATGAGGAAGGATTTTTAAAATTTGAAGGGGGCTATTGCTCCCCTAGTGTCCACGTGTCTCCGCCTAAAGGTGTGCCTCATAAATAGTGGGTCGTTTGAAGGTTGCTTCCAAATAAATTTTTAGTATTTATATTTACGGCGTTTAATTAATTAAATTATTTAATTAATTATAGTTAAGGCTGAAATTTGGATTATATATATATCCCAAAAAGACAATAAGCCCGATTCGCAGCCTTCATTTCAAATGGTAAAATTTTATTTATTTCTCACGATAATCTCTTTTTACTCCCAACTCTTGCGACAACCTCATTTGCTCGTGATAACCTCCTTATTAATTTTTGCCTGCGAAAACCTCTCTCACTTCCTTTTGCTCATAACAGTCTTCCTCTTGCCGTCGACAACTTCTATTTTACCCACAACAACCTCCTTATTCTTTACTAGCCAATCAAATATATACACGCATAAAAGTTGCTAAGTCTATTTGCTAGCAATCAAGTAAATATTTGTTTTTATATGGAAATGTTTTTTTACTGTAGACAGCACTCTTTTAATTTCATATTCATATCATATTTTATTCGATGTTTAAATTTTATTTTATTTTATATTTTTTTTCTTTTTTAAATTATTCATTGTGGCTCATAATTAATCACGTATAATTGAGTCCTTCAACTTTACGGCTTGATTCGACCAATCACATCAACTTCGGCGAACAATGAAGCAAACCCTACCACCATGGAGAGTGGGGACATATACGTGAACGCATCATCGTTCGCGCTCACGCCCAAATGCAATCCAACACCGAGAAATAATTGCTATGAAGCCTGACTTCATAGTAAATCTTATGGAGCCGGGCTCCGCAAATGACACACAAATCTCAAAGTAATTTGTGTGTTTTAATTATGGAGCCCGGCTCCATAGGTTTTGTAGGGAGCCATACAAGTTGTATTCCCGACACCGCCCTCTGCCTTCAATGTCGCAGGTGACGTCACGGTCCTTTGTCGTATGTAGCCGCCGTACGTCAGCCGCTCACGTGAGCCCCCCCGTGCCCGCCCCGATGGAGGCAGAAATAAAAATCCCCCGCCCCGTCCTGTGTGCCATCCTCGAGCTCTTACTTTTCTTCTCCTTCGCCCTGCATGCCTTGTCCTCATCTCCTCTCCCCTCTCCCTCCTCCATTTCTTCCACCATAAAGCTCCTCCTACCTCCCCCCCTGTCGCTCGATAGCTTCTGCAGCATCGACCGAGAGAAAGATTCCGGTGGATAGATAGATAGATAGATAGATAGGTTATACATATGAGTGCAGTAATGGATCCGGATTTCTCCTCCGAGTCCTCCTACCGGGCCTCGCCGGAGCCGTTCGCCGGCAGCTACAGCCCCCAGTTCCTCCCCTTCAACGTCAACGACACCGAGGAGATGATCCTCTTCGACGTGCTCGCGGAGGCCACCGAGGCGGCGCGCGGGGATCAGGCCAAGTCGTCGAAGCGTCGGCGGCGGGAGGAGGAGCAGGAGGACCGGGCGCCGTCGCCGACGCCCGGCGGCCGCGGGCCGCGGTGCTACCGCGGGGTGCGGAAGCGGCCCTGGGGGAAGTTCGCGGCGGAGATCCGGGACTCGACGCGGAACGGGATTCGGGTGTGGCTGGGGACGTTCGACACGGCGGAGGCCGCCGCGATGACGTACGACCAGGCGGCGCTGTCGATGCGCGGGCAGCTCGCGGTGCTCAACTTCCCCGTGGAGCGGGTGCAGGAGTCGCTCCGGCAGCTGGAGTGGGCCAAGGACGTCGACTGCTCCACGGTGATGGCGCTCAAGAAGAAGCATTCGCTGCGGAAGAGGTCGGTTGGCAGGAAGAAGAGCAAGGTGGCGCAGACGACGGTGATCGGGAATGTCCTCGAACTGGAAGATCTCGGCGCAGACTACTTGGAAGAGCTGTTGAGAGTATCTGAGATTGGAAAACCTAATTGGTAATTCATTTTATATTCAAACTCTTTTCTTTCCATCTCTCTCCTCCTCCTCCTTCTCCTCCTTCTCTCTACCATCAAATCAAGCCAAATCAATCAATCAACTCCCACTTGTGTAATCTTCTCTCCGGCTTCTCCCAAAGCAAATCAAGATGCAATCATTTCATCATTTTTTCTCAATGATCACCTGCTCGATCAAACTCCCCGAAACTTGGATCTGCAGCTTTCCCTCAACATTTTTTTTTTATTCTCATTTTCCACAGGGTAATCTACAATTAATTACAGTAACGTTTCATACTTGGGCCCTTGGAAGTGAAAAGGATGTAAGAACATAAATAAATGAATAAACATGTATATGCATCAGTCTTTTAGATCCACTGAATCCATGAAAAGATGAGCTCCACGGCTTTGTTTTTGTTCTAAAGAAAGATTCTTGTTCAGATTTGGCACAGAGACAATTGCATGTCAATATCCATGTAATCTTGCGAGGGGTTGATGGATATATCAGAGGTAGGTTTCATTGTAATTAAACTTTCCCGTCCTCATTAGCCATTGATATCTCAAATTTGAGGGAAAATGATTGAATTTAAATGAGCTAAGGTCATAATCCTCACGAGATAATGCTTACATGGCACCACTCCATTGGCTTGCTCTTGAGCTGACATGGTAGACCACAAGCCCAGTACCTGCAGATATACACGTACATGCAACAATATGCCTGAAAACTTTTAGAGAGTACAGTATTTCTGAGAAGTGGATTAGCTTTAATTTGAAGGAGCTTATAATATTATCCTACAGGAAATAATTAGGCAATTAATGTTATTATATACTGTGCTCCATTACAGCTGACATATGCTAACAAAGTATGATCATTACTTTTCTAACTCACAATCCAACAGCAGCAGAAACAATGAGTGCTTATCTGTGAAATAATTATTTACTCAACTATATATATCTTATTCATATTCAACTGATTATTTTAATGATGTTTTATGGTTCTATAGATTGACCAGTTACATTAATTCAAACTTTTCATGTGGGGTGATCTGTTTGCTTACCTTTTTGGAAAAGAAAAAGAAAAAGAAATCTAACTAAATTTTCTTGCTATCTGATCATCAATAATGAATTAATATTCTTCTTTCATTTGTAGAATATATAGATGTTCTTCATATTCTTGATGACCTATAATTTTTTTTTTTCTAGGAAGAGGAATTTGATTTTGCTGTTTATTTTGCTTACCAAAAGAAGTTGTGTTTGAATATATATATATATGTTGGAACTAAATTGGTCAGAGTTGGAATATAATAAAGTGATGTGGTCAACATGACCAAGTCAAGTAGAGAGACAAGTTGACCTTCATAATTAACTTCAGGTTGGCCATGGCGTTTTACTTTTTTTGAGTTTGGTCCTTAATTTGTTTTATTTTTCATGTTAGCTTTAATACTTTAATTAATGATTGGTTGGTTCCATTGAATATAACATAATATGGGATATGATAAGAAATGGAAGAACATTGATTATAAATTTTTTAAAAGCAGGTATATATACACCATATATAATATTAATTAATTTGATCTTATAAAAAAATATTAATTTGAGTTTTTTTTTTTAATTTCTAACACATTCTAATTCAATTACGTACCAATACGGGAATTAAAATGGACCTTATGTGAAATAAGCATGTCCTAATTTATTTGCCCAATTATTTTCATCTGTAAATTAATAATGTACGTATTGCCGACTAATAAAAATTAATTTTTAGATAGTTAATTTTTTCATAGCGTATATAAATTTACTACTGTCACACTTAGGTAGGAATTATAACGGTTCGGTTAATCACATTTTGGATGGTTAACCGAAATCGAGTAAAAAATCCGCTAACCAAAACTGAAATCAAAATTGAAAATGTTCGATTTCAAAAATCCAACTGATAATTGAAACTGGATTTTGGATAAACAGGTAAACACTACTAGAAAAATGGTCATCAGCAACGGCTGATGCCGTTGCTGAGCCGTTGCTGAAGTGAATCAGCAACGACTGAGCCGTTGCAATAAAGCCGTGACAGAAAGTCGCGTTGCTGATGACTTAGCAACGGATCAGCAACGGCCGCTCGGGCCGTCGCTCTAAACATTATCAGCAACGGCCGCTAGGCCGTCGCTAAAAATATTTTCAGCAACGGTTTTACCACGGAACCGGAGCCGTTGCTGATAACATTAATAGCAACGGCCTCGAGTCCGTAGCAAAGCCGTTAGTAAAAACCCGTCGCTAAGCCGTTGCTGTAGGTCATCAGCAACGGTTGTCGATACACTTGTAGCAACGGCTTTCCCACGGACGGCCGTGGGAAAGCCGTTGCTGATGACCCATACCTGCAAACAGAAATATTTCAAATTTCTAATTTCCGTTGATACATTGATACATTTATCTGATACATAACTCACACACCCATACCCTCATACACACATCACAAACATCTCATACACATTCATTCACACATCACAAACACACCAAGATATACATCAAAACAATTATATTTATATTCATAATTATCCACGATAGTATAAACACAATTCAAATGTAAAATTGAAGTATCAACATCTGAGTAACATAGTCAATATAAATTAAACAAGTTCAATATCTGAGTAACAAAGTCAATATAAACAAAATCTCACGATGACGATGGAGGATGGCCTGGATCATATGGCGGGGTCTGGAGTGCTTGAGTGTACACCGGCGTGGACTGACTCGAGGACGACGGATTAGATGATGCCGAAGAGATGCCTGCTTCGGGATGACCTGACATGTTGCGTAGCATAGATTGTATATCTGTCATCATCTGACTCTGGCGCTCCATCATCTCAGTCTGACGCGCGACCGTCTCCTCTAGAGTCCTTATTCTGTTACTATGATCATAACTGAATCTAGAGGTGGACGGCCGCTCACCAGCGACCGGAGGGGTCGGTGCCCCAAGTGGCCCTAGTACGGCTCGCGCATGACCACTATCTGCGAAGCCATATACGCGGCCATGGTCCCACCCACCTGCGGCCTCGACCCACGATGCTGCGTCAAAGTCCTCGGGGGTACCCCCGCGCTGCACCACCGTCTGGCTGTAGGTCTCCTACTCGAGTTTGATTTTTTGTTTAATATTTATCATAAAACTTAAATTATAAATATATAATGAATAATTTAAACAAATATATAATTACCATAATGTATGCAGCGCGGTTGTGGATGTACTCCCCAGTCCCATGTGCTCGACGGTGAGTCCGCTCAAACACTGCCATCGGGGAGGGTCGCTGGACAGTCCCGTCATCCGACACCGTCGTCTACATTTACAAAACAAATACATTAATTAGTACACATAATAACAAATAAAATATATAATTAAAAGATATACTTACCATACGGTTTGCGTGCACTGCAAATGCAACAGAGCCGCCGGTGTGACGCGCTGCTCCTCCCGACATGCGATTTCTAGCCGCATTCCGAGAAACCTCCTGCCATCGATCCGTCGACCATATCCCCACGAGCTGGTCCCATATATCCGGAGTAATCCAACCGGGGCCGTATCCCCGAGTCTCCGCGATGTTAGTGGTCCCAGCTCGGGCCATCGCCTGGGACCGAGCTTGCCCCAGCTGCCCGTTGTACCTTGCCCGGGAAATAGCCTCCCAGGCAGCGTAAATGAAGGGCCTCTGGTCCTCGGCCCATGTATAGCGAGCCTGCAAAATAATAATATCAGTACCAATATTAATATATCATCATGCATGTAAAAAAAATAATAATACGTGCCTCAAACTCGCGCCATAACATGTCGACGTGCTCGCTAGGCACGTGAGACCACGTAGGCCATGCCCCGTGCATGTATCGTCGAATAGTAGAAGAAATGCTCCTCGGCACTTCTTCTTGCTGGAACCTGCACAACAAAAATAAATTTTAATATTATATTATGATATAATGAATTTGTAATGATTCATAATTCATGATATATTACGTACCGCTCCCCAATCACGCTAATCAATCTACGTGACTCTGTGGCTGGTGGAGGCTGCCACATGTTCGGCCCGCGTGGCCGCCTACGTCTGGATGTACTAGCCTGGGCAGTATCATCGGAATGAGGATCAGCAACAGGAGGATCAGCAGCATGAGTAAGTGCTGGAGTCTCACCGATCGGAGACTCCGAAACTCTCCTGCGTCGATAACCACGACCAGACATATCTGTCGAACAGATATATAATCAGATTATTGTATAAATAGTAGAGATATATTTAATAAAATATATACTTTACAATTATTCTTCATCATCTGAATAATAGTCTTCGAATTCTTCTTCTTCTTCCTCTTCTTCCTCTTCTTCCTCTTCTTCATCTTCTTCATCTCCAGCTTCCTCAATTTCATGATCGTCATCATCAGCATATTCAACTTCTAATTGAATTGACGTTGTGTCTGCATCCTCGAGTATTGGAATAATACGATCCACAACAGAAATATCATCTTCTTGATAGAAACCAGGAGGATCATTTTCTCCTACTATCAGATCAATTTTTCCTCTACCTTTTGTCTTACAGACTACACGCCAATCTGCTCTATCTTTATTTCGAGCCGGATACTTCGCGTAATATACTTGTTCGGCTTGTGATGCCAATATAAAAGGCTCATTTGCTGCCAATTTCGATTTGTAATTAACCTCAACAAGTTTGTATTTTGGATGAACTTTCATGCCCCTTTCTGTTGTATCGAACCAATGACATCTAAATAGGATCACTGATTTCAAGCCGAAGTAGTGCAACTCTATCACTTCTTCCATCAGTCCATAAAAATCCATATCACATTCAACATAGGTTGTCCCTTTCACGCAGACCCCAGCATTCATCGTCTTCTTTGCAAATGAATATTCAACCGTGTGAAATTTATACCCGTTAACAAAATATCCGCTATAGCACGACACAAGTCGCGACGGTCCACTAACAAACTCAAATATTCTTTCATCTATTTCAGCTCTGTGATCTTTGCTGTAAGTCTGAATCCAAGTAGGGAAATCACGATTCCGTAATCTCTCCAATTCTTGATCGTTGTGAATAGAGTATTTTTGCACCATCTCAATGTCAAATATTTCAATGAATTGTTCAATCTCTGGATAATTGAGTAATACATACAAGTGTGCCAAATGATACTCTTCATCGCTTAAGTGTCGAGATGGACGAGAACCAAAAGCACGACCAGAGTGACAAAATATATTTAAACGTCCATCTGAATGTCGAACACCCCCATCGTCGTTACGTGGAAGACGATCAAATCTTGTCTGTACTGTCGATTCAAAGTAAAATGAGCAGAATGTTGAAATTTCTTGGATGATATACGATTCAGATATTGATCCTTCAACAGCTGCGGTGTTCTTTACTTTTTCTTCAGACGATTCATGTATCTTTCAAATAAGTACATCCAACGATATTGAACGGGGCCACCAACTCGTGCCTCGTATGCCAAGTGTATCGGTAGATGCTCCATCGAGTCAAAAAATGCAGGAGGGAAAAACTGCTCCAGCTTGCATATGATTTCAACAATATTATTTTCAAATGTTGACATATCTTCGACTCGAAGGACATTTGCACAGATGCTTCTAAAAAACATACTTAATTCAGTCAACGGACCCCAAATATTATCAGGTAGAAGATCTCGAAATGCGATCGGAAGTAATCTCTGCATGAATACATGACAATCATGGCTCTTCATCCCTGATATTTTGCAATCATCGACGTTCACACATCGAGATAAGTTTGAAGCATATCCATCGGGTAATCTGAGTTCTTTTACCCATTGACAAACATCTTTGATCTGTTGTTTATTTAACACATATAGGGCCTTCGGTTTCAGATATCGTCCGTTGACCTCTTGTAACTCCAACTCTGGTCTTTTATAAAGTATTTTCAGATCATGTCGGGCTTTGACATTATCTTTAGTTTTTCCAGAAATATCCATCACAGTGTTGAAAATATTATCAAACACATTTTTTTCAATGTGCATGACATCTAAATTATGTCGAATCAATAATGAACTCCAATAGGGCAATTCCCAAAAGATACTTTTTTTCACCCAGTTGTGTGTTTGGCCAAAACCTGACACTCTTTCATTGCGACCAAATACTATATCTGGAAGTGCTGAAACACGTGCTAACATTTGTTCACCAGACAACATCGGTGGTGGCCCATCTCTTTCGACTCTGCCCTTAGTAAATTTATTACGATTCCTTCGATACTGGTGATGAACCGGTAGGAATCGACGATGACAATCAAAGAATGAGATTTTTCGTCCGTTCTGAAGACTGATTGATTTAGAGTGTTCCATACAATACGGGCAAGAGAGTCGGCCGTGAGTGCTCCAACCCGACAACATGCCGTACGCGGGGAAATCATTGATTGCCCACAAGACCGCGGCCTTTAAATTGAAGTTTTGCTTCCGATGACAATCATAAGTGACAGCTCCCTCAGTCCACAATGTTTTCAATTCATCTATCAAGGGTCTGAGAAATATGTCAATTTCTTTTCGCGGACCCTTAGGACCCGGAATAATCATCGAAAGATAAATAAATTCATCTTTCATGCACATTGACGGTGGCAAATTATAAACTGTCAGCAGCACTGGCCAAACTGAATAAGGAGTTGCAGAATGCCCAAACGGATTAAAACCATCTGTGCACAATCCCAATCTGATATTTCTAGTATCCATAGCAAATGAAGGATAACATGTATCCAAATGTTTCCATGCTTCACTGTCAGATGGATGAGTCATTACTGTATCATCACGACTTCTTGCATGCCAACTCATGTAGGGGGCTGTCTTTTCCGACATGAATAATCTTTGAAGCCTCGGTGTTAGTGGAAAATACCGAAGCACCTTAAACGGGATATTTTTCTGTCGGACCGATTTCTTCTCATTGTAACGAGGGTGTTGACATACAGGGCATTTATCCAACTGCACATTTTCTTTATAATATAAAATGCAATTATTTTGGCACGCGTGTATTTTTTCGTACCCAAGCCCCAATTTTCTCATTAGCTTTTTAGTCTTATAAAAAGTAGGCTCAAACTTGTTATCAGTAGGCAGCATTCCATTAATCAATCCAGCAATCCGATCATACGCAACTCCGCTGATATTACAATCGGCCTTGATGTTTAAGAGCTGTGTCATTGCTGAAAACCTAGTGTATTTAGGACAATTCTCATACAAAGGTTCATCGGCAGCTTTCAACATCTCGTAAAATTCTGCAGCTTCTTTATTCGGTAATTCAATCTCTACCGCAGCCCCTACTTCTGTGATATCAACCGCTGTAGTATCTGGTGGGACTGATGTCTGAAGATCTGGCCGATCAACATTATCATTCAGGCGGAATTGACTCCCAAGACTATCAAGTATCATAGTTCTATAGGGATTACATTGACCGGATGAAGAAGCACCAGCAGAGGAAGATTCACCATATGTCTGAACGACAGGATTGCTCGACGTCCCGACTTCGCGTGACTCCCCGTGACAAGTCCATAGAAAATATCTTGGTGCAAATCCTTTGCTATATAGATGCAGAGTGACAGTCTCCCGATCCAAAAATCGTCCATTTGAACAAATGCGGCACGGACATCGAATTTGATCACCCATGCTAACGAAATTCCGATTCGAATAGGCGAAATTTAGGAAGTACGTTACGCCTAATCGAAACTCATTCGTTAAAGCTCCACGATCAAGACGTCGGTACATCCAACTTCGATCAGCCGACATGATTCTGTCAATCAATGACAATTTCTTTGGTTAATATCTTTAGGTGAGATTGTCCTATTCCATTCGGGATTTATGTTATTCGTACTGCACTTACATTTTTATTTTAACTGTTAACTAATTATTCTAAATTTCGACAGCATCTCCCTACAGTTCTCCGAATACGCATATCATCTGGGCGCGTATCGGAGAACAAGAGAGATGTTGCCGAATTTTAGAATAATTAGTTAACAGTTAAAATAAAAACGTAAGTGCAGTACAAATAACTATATTCCCAAATTGTCCAATCAGGGACAATTCAAGAATTGTACGTCGTATAAAAGATCATCTACTTCTTTTACACGAACATACAATCCCCGAACGGATCTAAGGTTTTGCTAAATCATATCCGACTGATCGATGCGTACGTGAAACATATCAACTCGTCGGATGGATGATTATTTTCTAAATGTTTTGAGACAGTTCGAGTCCATATTGGATGATTTCGGCGCGCGTCCGAAGTGGACGATTCCGGCGTGAGTCCGAATTGGACGATTCCGGCGCGCGTCCGAAGTGGACGATTCCGGCGCGCGTCCGAAGTGGACGATTCCGGTGCGAGTCCGAATTGGACGATTCCGGCGCGCGTCCGAAGTGGACGATTCCGGCGCGAGTCCGAATTGGACGATTTCGGCGCGAGTCCGAATTGGACGATTCCGGCGCGCGTCCGAAATTAATCTAAACCCTAATAATTAATCTAACAAATTAAACAATTAATCTAAACAATTAATTAACATTTATAAAATAATTAATTAACAATTTCAAAAACAATATATATATATATATATATATATATATATTCCGGCGCCGGAGTCCACCCTCCGGCGCCGGCGTACAGTGGCCGGACACACTGTCCGGCCACTGTAGAAGGTCCGGCGGCGGCCATAGGCCGACCGCCGCCGGCCGAAACCCTAGAAATAGGGTTTCGGTCGGATTTTAACATCTCCGACCGAAACCGTATAGGCTGGCCGATCAACATACCGGCAGCAGCGGCAGCGGCGCGGCGGCGAGAGGCGTCGGCAGCAATGGCAGCAGCGGCGAAGTTCTCGGCAGGAGGCGGCGGCGGCAGTAGCGGGAGGAAGAAGGGTCGGGCGCGAGAGCGTGCCCTATATAAACTTATCATCAACGGCTCACTCGCCCGTTAGAAAGCCGTTGCTGATAAGTTATCATCAGCAACGGCTCACTTATCCGTTAGCAAGCCGTTGCTGAAAATTAAAAAATCAGCAACGGCTAGCCTTTCCGTCCGAAAGCCGTTGCTGATAATTAAAATAATCAGCAACGGCTCGGTTTTCCGTTAAAACGCCGTTGCAGATACAGATATCTGCAATGGCTCGGGCGGCCGTAAGAATGCCGTTGCAAATAGCAACGGCTTGAGCGGCCGTTGCTGATAGCCGTTGCTGAAGTCCAAGTTTCTAGTAGTGAAATGGGTTTCAGACAGCTATATATATATATATTACCAGTTCTGGATACCGATTAATCGCAGATAATCAGCAATCAAAATCAATATATATATATATATATATATAAAACTGGTTTTAGTTACTGGTTATCTGCGACCTAGTAAACGAAACCAAACTGATTAAAATCAATTTTTTAAACTAATAGTAAACCAAAACTGAACCACAAACCCACTATCCGAAATCAGATTTTGTGGTTCGATTAATCGTGGTTAACTGGTTCCAATTGCCATCCCTACCCTTAGGGGTGATCGAGCGGGTTCGAATATCCTCTATTTTTTATGATAACAGGATCCTATCGTGCATAGGATCGGCTCGTAGGTTTTGAACATAGAACCTACCAAAAATTTGTGGTGTATATGTTCCGGGTACTCTGTTGAAATATGTTCATTTACAAGTTCCAGGGTACAAATTCCTGGTACCATGTTTGAACTTGTTTTATTTACAGGTTTTAGGTACCTTGTAATTAATGAACAGGTTTCCAAGTACGAAGTTAGAACCTGTTCATTTATATATTCCATAGTATAGGTTCCAAGTACTGATTCTGCTTCCGATTTTGCGTACCCATTGTGTTGGATTTGGAATCGAAATCGATTTTAATTGGTTCCATTTTCAATCCGATTGAACCCTATCCGAATTTAATTTAAGATATACTCAGAACCTACCCGATCATATATGTACCAACTGATTTCGAATCTATCCGGTACCCATGCGCACCCCTGGTCTCCCTAGTTTTTCTCACCATATAAAAAATAAAATACTTATCAAGATCCAATTATAAAAAATTAGTGAGCTACGAAATTATTCCTACTTGGCATATCGTATGAAACCAATGTGACATTTATTTTATACCGAATTATATTATTTGATATTTCTATTAATGGCATATTTATTTTATGTTATCCAAATGCTACTCAATTAAAAATGGAATTAGCATTTTGGTGGAATATATATCCGAAGATTAGAGGAAAAATTTGTACTGATTTAGTAATTAAGATAAATAAAAATATTTAGGATATAAAGTAAATATGATATAGAAAACGATCACATTTGAAGGAAATTACCATTATCATAAAATAGATAAAAGACTTTGGCACAATTACCACAATACATTTAGTATATTTAATAATTTTTAACTATTATATGAAAAATATAATATTTATCATATTTTCATATTTATATACTTGGTTTTTTGAAAAATAATTGAAGAACCTTCTATAAATTATTTATAATATTTTATATTTTTTTCAAATCAAAATGTAGAGATTGATTAAGAGCTTTATTTATTTGATCTGGATGGGCCGGTCTAAACGGTCCGGGCCGGCCCATCTCTATTGACCCTAACCATTACATGAAATTGACTCGGGGCTCGAAGAAAAAACCGGTTTAAACTTTTTTCAGAAGATATTATTTAAGATACTTTGATTGATATAATTATTTAAAATATCCAGCTCTCGACGCTTACCATGTCAACCAAATCAACCACGTACCCACCACATTCCAATCGCATCGGACGGTAGGAAGGAATCCTCTCCCTCATCAAAGAAGACAACTTGTCGGCTGCCAGCCGTCCGATCGATTCCGAAGCTTCTCTAGAGTCGAGTCAGGGGCTGTACTGGTCCTGTTTGAGGCCATACAGGCAACGCCCTCCCGAACAAACAGAAACCGCGTTGTATGGATTCCACATACTAGGATAATATGATGTCATCCATTTACGGCCGTAATGGTGTTCGCTGTCTGATAGAGACAGGCGAGCAGCACTACGATACCGCTTTCTCGTACGTCTCCATCTCTCTCTCTCTTCCTTTTTCTCACAGTGAATTAAGTCGTCGCGCCCTTTGTCTCTCTCTTTCTCTCATTCGAGGGAGGAACAGGATTTGCTTTTCGCGATCGAGGGGGGAGCAGGAGCAGGAGCAGGGCGGAATGATAGCAAATATCCCTCGTGCAGGGAGTTCACGGAGAAGTGGGGAACAGAATCAACATTTTCTCCCTCCTCCCCCTCCCTAGCTGGCGGTTGTGAAATCATCGTCATCATCTATTCATCCTCCCCTTTTGATTTGGTTTGTTTCGTATTATTTTCTTTCCTCAAGCTTTTCGGTGAGGGATCGGTTGAGGAAAGAGGGACTTTTGATCTCTGGATGGATCCTGCTCTGCTGGATGACATCATACGGCGGCTGTTGGAGGTGAGGGATCGGAGGCCCGGGAAGAAGGTGCATCTTAAGGAAGCCGAGATCCGCCAGCTCTGCGTCGCGTCGAAGGAGATCTTCTTGCGGCAGCCTAATCTTCTCGAGATCGATGGGCCCATCAAGATTTGCGGCGAGTTCTAGATTCTTTTCTTTCCCCCTTTTCGTGTGAAAGTTGGCTTTTGGATTTTATTCTTTGATTCTACTTGGTTACTCGTTGATTAAAAGTCAAATTTCTGAGAATTTGTTGACAGTATAATTTGTTAGTTGTTCTCTGTTTCCTAATTTCTCCTATCGAGAACCAATCGAGTTTTTGAGTATATACCCTTTACGACTGTCTTTCGTTAGTGTTACCACGTTGTTTTCAGCTTGAGGGTTTGTGTGTTCTTTAGGAAAATGTTTTCAGCTGGAGTTACTTCTGAGGTTTTCTATAATCATTCATAGTTTGTCATCTTTTGATTATTGCTTTAGTTTTGTTTCTTGCTGATCACATGTTAGGTATTGTTGACTAATAAAGTTTATTAAAGTGAATGTAAAGCTCCAAATCATCTTCTTATTTTAACAACAACAATTTGGAACTACTTTAGTGGCTTAGTGTCTAGATAATTTACCTATCTTTTGTTGTTTTCTTCTAATTAGTGGTTTCTCGGTTGATAATATTGAGTTTATCTAGTTTGAATACCAAAATAAACTCTCGCGAAAGGAAACAATTATAGCGATGTTGCAACCCAACAGATATAAAGTTGTAAGAAAGGGGTGATATCTTGTTTATTTCCTTGGAAAGTGGGCATTGCCCACATCCGAAATAGCTCAAAGCGTCTAAGATATCTTGTTTAACTCATTCATATTGTCAAGAATGAGTTAGATAAAGGTGAATAATTTGCTCAAAAAAAAGATAAGGTGAATAAAAGCACTAGGATCAAGTTCCCAGGTTCACATTCACCTGCTATTCTATGTACCCTCTAGGCTAGTGTGGAGTTGAAGTTTGATTAGGTTGGAGGTTTATCCAGTGAAGATAATCAGTCAATGTAGAAGAAATGAGTCAATGCAGGAAGATAGTGCTGCCAACTGTCTTTTTCAAGATGAAATTAACTGATGGAATTCATTTGCTTTATTATTAGGCTCATTTTGTATTTTCTAAGTATCAATCTGCAAATTTTTTGACCAATAGTCAAGCATATAGAGAATTTCAATATTAGAGATGTGATATTTTCTAGTAGTGGCATTTGAACTAACAATGGATGATTCTATGGCGTAATTGACTGAAAGTCTCATTGTGAGTCAAATAAATCTTGCTATAATAGTTCACCATTTAATTTGTTTTGCAGTAACTTGTTTTAATGAGAAATTTTGCATTTCACGGGAGCTCCTAATTCTATAAAGATTTTCTTGATTTTACTTTATTGATTTGGTAAACATGACTTTGGCTGGGGCATCTGATCTTCCTCTTTCTTGTCGTGCTCAGGTGATATTCATGGCCAATATTCGGATCTATTAAGGCTTTTTGAGCTTGGTGGATTTCCACCTGCTTCCAATTATCTTTTCTTGGGTGACTATGTCGATCGAGGAAAGCAAAGCCTTGAAACTATATGCCTTCTTATGGCATATAAAATAAAATATCCTGAGAACTTCTTTCTTCTGAGGGGAAACCATGAATGTGCCTCTATAAACCGTATATACGGCTTCTATGATGAATGCAAACGCAGATATAGTGTTAAATTATGGAAAGTTTTCACAGATTGTTTTAATTGCCTACCCGTAGCTGCTCTTATTGATGAAAAGATTCTTTGCTTTCATGGCGGTCTCTCACCTAATTTAACAAACTTGGAACAAATTCAAAATATCGCACGCCCTGCTGATGTGCCTGATGCTGGTCTCTTATGTGATCTTCTCTGGTCAGATCCCAGTAGGGATGTTGAGGGGTGGGCAATGAATGATAGAGGTGTTTCTTTTACTTTTGGAAAGGATAAGGTGTCTGAGTTCCTTGAAAAGAATGATTTGGACCTTATTTGTCGTGCCCACCAGGTAATAAACAGCTCTTTTTGTTCATATTGCTTCTTTTTTGCAGTTTCGTATTTTCATCTATTTATTTTCTTTTTCTTGGTAGGTTGTTGAGGATGGATATGAGTTCTTTGGTGAAAAGCAACTTGTCACTATTTTCTCTGCACCAAATTATTGTGGTGAATTTGACAATGCTGGTGCAATGATGACTGTGGACGATACCCTATTGTGTTCCTTCCAGATATTGAGGCCTTTGGAGAGGAGAAGAAGTTTCCAGTTCTGAACCCTAAATGGAAAGTCTGAAACAACTACCACACCTGTAAAGGTATGTACCTAATCAATCAATTTCTTAGTATTTATAAACATATGTGGTTCATATAATAAATGTAGAAGTACAAAAACTTGTACTTATGATGGTGCCTTCTATTACAATGAAATTGATTATTCTGCCATGAATCATGTTGTTATTTATTATTTATCCTATACATATGTAAATTGTAAAGCTGTCAGTAGAGTCCAAGATGTTTAATTTATTACAAACATCCATCTAGAATAGTGGCAAAATTGATATATTCCTTACCCTCTTTTGGTTATGGTTTCCCTAATGATGTATGAAACTTAAGATTTAAGATTTAATAACCCCTATTCTTGATCGAGCCAAGGTTTGTTAAGCTGGGTGTTTGATTTTAATTGTAAGCGCCAGTGATCCAAGATATACTTCTGTAGGTTCCAGTTATGTCTTCATTGAGTCTCAACCATGTCAAGTCTGAGTTTTTTAAAGCCAATTTCTCCACAATAACATTTATGAAAATCTTTACCAAATCCACATTGGATTTCTGTTATCGTGAACCTTTCTTCCATCCACTATCGCTCCTGGCTTCATGATAGGCCTGTTCCATTATTTTTTCCAGCATGCCGAATTTTTTTACATGATGCTTAGTTTGTTACAGTGGTTAAGTTGAAACTGTAGTAATTTGGTTGGAATGAACCAGGAATTTAGCTCAATCATTATCTTAGATGTATGCTTATTGGTGGAATTCTTGTTGAGCCTGGTCTAGCATTGCCCAGAGTGTCACTTTTCAAAGTTCAGCACAAACACATTTTGCTGTGTAGATCCAGTTTTTAGTTGTCATGTTTCATTCATCTACCTTAATTTAAGTTAATTTCAGGAAAATCTATATTTGATATGTTTCACAAACATATTGCATCTTAGGTCTTTTAAACTTAGTTGTGTGTTCACTGCCCATTAACAAGATAACACGACTTTAGATTTACATATTCCTTTACCTTCAATGTTTTTTTCTCCTTCTCTAGCTAACTTCATTATTTGTAAAGTTTAAATTTCATATATTTAATTTTTCCTAGTCTATCAAATAAGACATCTAGAAACTGATAGTAGGTCGAGAAATGTCGCATTTCTTGAAATGAAAAAATTATGTATATTCTTGAAGAGCGCTGCCTGCTTAAAAGCAAGACCTGGATTTATTTAGACAATATATCCAAATATCTCATGATCTGCAACATTGAATGGATAGGACTAAAATTAGGACTATTTGTTTTCGTTTTGGCATTCGTAGAATATTTATGTTGTGCTAGAATAATTCATAAAATGCTATATCTTATTGTTCTGACCTCTCTGCATCTCTTTATTGCGTTTCTATCCTTCTACATGTAGCTTCTCTCCTTGGTACAAGGCGCGAGACTTGGTGACCATCGTGTACCCATTGCGACTTTTCCTTAAAAGAGTGACCAATAAACTTTTAGGTGAACAACGCCACTCAAATTCTGGTATGGTTTGTTCATCTTGACCAGGTCCGTAGATGTATGTACATTTACTAGGGGACTAGTTTTGAAGTTTCTGTCTAATGTAGCTTAAACTTATTTGACGCTGTTCAAGCAGTTTATGTTAAATATCCAAAATAAATAACAACTTCCATGGTTAAACACTTAAATTAGAAGTCTGGTAATCCTTATAGTCCTACACTAGAATGAAAGAATCTTTTGACACTTATTTTTCTTTTGAGTGGCTATAAGGTATTTACAAATTTATTTCAAAAGTTGACACTCTCAGTGTCTAAATATATATCTTTTTTAATTTTTTACATTTTTAAGCATAAAAAATTAGTTACATTTTAGTTTATCTAATCATAAGTAATGTGCATTGAATACTTCTGGAAGAAACTTTAGGGTCTGTTTGGTTAGCGAAACCAAGTCTGTTTTCATGGTTTCAGTTTCACTGAAATCAAAACTGCTTACGAAAACGTGTTTGGTTTAGTGTTTTCGTGAAACTGAATCGAAACCAGAATGAAAACGAAATCAGTTTTCTTAATAAAAATGAAAACAACATAATGTTGTTTTCTGTGGTTTCGAGACTGTCGGTTTCGTTATCAAAATGCTGTGACAACTTTGTAATTATAAATATTTTTTTATAAAATTAATTAATTTAAAAATAAATCAAATTATATCGAATTTTTAAAAATAAAAATCATCATTTTTAACTCAAACTTTTATCTTTAATTTATAAAATAATTAAATCAATTTATATCTAATTGACTCAAACCCAAATTTTAAATAACTCAATTTTCTTAAAGTTGGTCTATTTATAATTTAATCAAACCTAATATTAGATCATTGGACCTTTTTTTTTTTGAAATTTTATAATAACTATTAATTAATTTTTATATCTAATTGAAATTTTTTTTTTAAATTATCAATAACTTAATTAATTAAATTATTTAAATATTTTGTAACCATATTAACAAATATTTAATTTTGTAAACTAACTAAACATTTAATTACTACTAAAAATGTTCAAGGAAAATTAATATTATTTTTTATAATCAAATAAATATTTACTGGTTTCAACTAACTAAAATTGATGTTGTTTTTATTAACCAAACGCGTTTTCAGAAAACTGAAAATTAGAAACCAAAATCAAGTTTTCGAAACCAAGTTTTTAGTTTTACTGAAACCAAACTAGAAAATAATTTTCGCTAACCAAACAGCACCTTAAATTCTTATACAAGGATTACTAGATAATATCTTTCATCTTTGAACGACTAGCTAAATTCATTACAAATTCACCCTTATAGATAATAATAAGGGTAAATTACACTGACATCTTCTGAGGTTTAGTAAAATTATATTGATTTTTTCTCTATTTGTTCAGTGATACTCATATTCCCTGTAGCTAACGATGTTAAATGAAGTTTGTTAGTAATGTGATTTCTCTTTTATGCCCCTCGTCGAAAAATTATTAAAATATATGCATAAAATAATTGAATAAATATTTTAAAAATATTTTTTAATAAAAATTTTGAGAGAAATAAAAATGACATAAGGATATTTTTATTATTTAAAATAAAAAAAATTATAAATATTTCAAAAATATCATTAGTAAGTATGTGCAGTGTACATGATATATACTCCATTAATAATTTTCGTTAGTATGGGAGGTCTGTGTAATCTTTTATAAAACTCAGGAGTGTTACAAGATAAAATTACAAATAGAGGGGATGTCAATGTAATTTTACTAAACTTCGGGGGAGGGCATAGTAATTTACCCTAATAATAATAAAGAGAATTGGAAATATTTTTAACAATAATATTAATATGAACTTTATAAGTTTTTTTTGTAAATTTATTAAAAAAATTTATTTGCTCAAATTATATTATATATTATCATATTTGTGTCAATTGAATTTTTCAATCAATTATTCGTTGATGTATTTGTTAAAATAATGATGTGGCATATTGACGTAGATAAAAAAAATCATATTAAAATATTTAATATACTCTTTCTCATTATTTTATTTTAATATTGCTGATGTAGCATGTAATAGATATCATTTTGATATTTAAAGTTATCATATATTTAATATTATTAGAAATATCGAATAAAATAGTGATGTAGATATTTTAATGTAAATATTATTGAGCAAATATTCAAAATCATAATTTTCTCATCTTTCTTTCAAATCCATAATTTTCAATAGAATATTCTCAAAATCATAACTTAAAGTTCATTTTTCCGGTTTTGCCCTTGGTTGTTGGTTTGGACGCTGGCTGATCGGTTCAATAAAATTTGAATCGGTTCAACAGGATTTAATAAAAAAAAATCGGTTCATAGGTAAATCAACAAAAAAATTTCATTAATGAAAAAAATTGGTTTTTTTCATTAAACTCGGTTGAACTGGTTCAAATTTTGTTGAATCGTCCAAACCAACAATCAAGGGCAAAATCGGAAAAATTAATTTTAAGTTATGATTTTGAGAATATCCCATTGAAAGTTATGTATTTGAGAAAAAGATGAGAGAAAATTATGATTTTGAATATTTGCTCAATATTATTTTATCCGGGTAATATGCCGCATAATTATTAGGATAATTAATGAGATAAATGTGATAGGATGTGTATAGCATATGATATAATTTAAACTAATAAAAGAATTAAATAAATTCACGAAGGATATAATTTTAACTAATAAAAGAATTAATAAATTCATGTAAATAAGTAAAGATCATGCTATGTGTAAGAAAAAAAAATGAATCCAAACCCAAGTCTAAATAACTTTAAGAATTTAGAATGAAAATTTTTCTTTATATATTGTTAATAAGTGTAGGAGGATTGCATTCCCTAATTCGTATCCCGGTTCTGTCACTATCCCGCCCACGTGGATTATCCCCCGTCACAAAGTTTAAGAAGAATAAAACGTCGAGGAAGTGTTATAAGATCTAATACAAGAAATATCACATTAAAGTATACATTGGGCTACAGTAGTCATCTTTGCCGTGCACTATACATGCACCAACTAACTCCATGCCCCGCTGTGCACTGCATGCAGTAGCTGCCCCGAGCCGAAGGCGCTCACGCGCGCCGCAAGCGAGCCCGAAAAGCCGAAGCCCCAAGCTACGACAAAGAGAGAGATATTTTACATTTTTACTAGCGGACTCCGCATTTTGCAACACTCAACGTTTCAATCACGGGAAGAATAATTGGAAAGATTTTTCCATCTTTTCGGCGCGCTACATGCTCTCTTTTTTTTAAAGTACTAATTATGAATTTTTGTAGTCAAATTTTTAGTTTTAAAATATAACAAATATGTTTTTAATCAGTTAATATTATTTATAGTTCATATTTGTTATTTATATTATGTTTTAAAATATAAAAATATAACATAATATATTTAAAGTTGAAATTATTTATGGTTCATATTTGTTAAAAATATTATATTATATGAATATATGTATATATACTTATATGCTATATTACAAATATTAAGCATTCCATTAAACTCCATGTCACAAAAGTAATAGAATATATGTCATGCAATTAACATTTATTATAATAACCAAAATTTAAAAATATTATCAGGTATAAGAATAAACAAGAAATGACTATTTTGTATTTTTAAGAATATATGAAGAGTAAAAATAGTTATTTTTTGTTTTTAATATCCAATCAAATAAGGTAATATAAAAAGACGATAAATAATTATTTCATTCTTCGGTCATTCCAACAAATCAAATAGACACTAATAGTTATTAATATTATAATGCCAAAAAGGTTAATTAAATAGGGATATGCATGAGTACCAGACTGAATATGTTGAAATCTATCCGTTCAGGTAGATTACGGGTAAACCCGAATTAAATTTGGGTAGGATCATGGTTTAAAATATCGGTATCAGTATCGATCTCGACCAGTGATCGGTACCATACCGTATCAACACATGGTACAGACCGATACGAAAAAGATATACCGGGCAGTGAAATTTTATTTTTATTTTTATTTTTATTTATTTTACTGTTAAAAATAACACATAATTATTTGAGATCTTTATAAAGACCCAAAACAGCCTTAAATTTGTCCCAACCGACTATATAATCGTTTGGGGGTATTGTCGGGTACTATAGCAATAGCTCTTAAGCCGTTGCGTCATACCGAGCGGTATCACCCGGTATGACATCAAATACTGTCCGATATTTGATAAATATCGCTCATACCGAGTGATATTAATCGAGATACCAGGTATTGCCCAATACTGGATATCTCGTATATCGGTTTTTTTAAAAATCGGTAAATACCGATCGTACCGAATGGTACGGTATAATATTTTAAACCATGGGTAAGATTCAGAACAAAAATAAAGGAATTTGTTAAAATCAGTACTCGAAAATAAAAAAACGGTACTCGAAATTTGTGCATTGATCTTGTAAATGAACACGGTTCCAACAATATATCAATTGAAATTTATATCCTAAAATTTGTAAATGAATATATTTTAATATGGTATTCAAAACTTGTATAACACATATTTCAAGTAAAGTCCGATTTCATGTCTCAAAAAGATAGAATCTGCGTTCAAAATCTAGGAACCAGGAATCCAAAATAAGGTCCGGATATCAAAGAATCCAAATCAGCTCACCCCTGCTATTAGGCACTACTTAATTTGCAAAGAAATTGGTGGGAAATTATCCTGATAGTAAAGCTATCAAAAGTCAAAACAGGGAGGAAATTCTTTGTCACTGACGTGGACTCTGGTAAGAATATTTAATCATTTGAGGAATTCATTTAATTTAAATTATTTACTTACTCAAATTAAAATAGTCCTAAGAGAACGTATAGTTCAAACCGCCAATGTTGACCACTGCATTAGTGGACGCCAAACGTGGCTTCCTTCGGCTTCGCGCAATCAAATTCTCCGGCCTCGGTCCACGGTATGCTTCGCCCGCATAGGTGCGCACGCAACCGAGCGCGTTAAGATTGAGACCACAGTGATGAACGGTCGAAAATGCGTCTACGCCTTCGATCCGGTCCTATAACTCTGTAAGTGCAAATGGCGAGCATGTGCGTCGGGTGTCGTATGTGTTCTGGCAGTCGCGATCTTGCATGAACGGCTCAGATCGTAAGCGTCGGTGGACCCGGTCCAATTAAACGGTGATGACGCAGTCTCATTCTTCTGTTAATTAATTGTTCGCTCCTTCTTAAGGAGAAAGAATTGTTCGCGTCTCTCTCTCTCTCTTCTCTCTCTCTCCTCGGGCTTTGCTTTGCTGTATCCAATTTACTTCTCTCCACTTCTCTTCATCCCTTCTCCTTCTCTCTGTTTTCTCCAGGGATAGGAGACGTAGGGTGGGTGTGTGGAGACTGTACCTGTTCTGCATCGCTCTTGCCTCTTGGCTTGGCTCGTCGCAGGTCTTTGACCTCCACACGGGCGCATGTGATTGCCCCTAGCCGAGCTGCTGAAGGTGGAAGTTTCTGATCGGGAAGATCCGCCCAGTTTTTGGCGATTTTGCGTCCTATTATCCGGGTTGTTGGTTTGGCACTGCGAGGAAGGTGAGTAGGGTTTGAATTTTGTAGGAGTCTTCTTTGAAATGAGAATTTCATTTCGCCACCATCAGTTTGACTTCATATTTGTTTTGATTGCATTCGTTCTTTGTTATATGGTGGAAAAATTGGATTTTGATTACTGTCTTGGGAAGTAGAAAGTTTGAATTGGTAACTGTTTTGAACTGTAGCTAGCGATGATTTCTTGTTCTTCCAATATTGAAGATAAAAGGTAGGGAATTTGGCTCATTTTTAGTTATACCCTTATATATTATTTCCTTAGGGTTAATTTACTCAAAGAAGCCGCAGCGAGTCAGAGACAAATTCGTAAATATATTCTTCTGATTTATTTACCATCAAATGGCTGTCATAAGAAAACAGAATGGAAGACGTTTTACTGTCATAACAAAAGGTCTTTTTTTAAATTTTATTTTCTATTTATTGGAAATTATAATTACTGATAGAAGAGCCTAAGTTTGCCGCAGGTTGACTCAGGAATGGTGAAACCATTTATTTTTCAGCTAAAGGAATAAAAACTGATACAATAATGTTGCAGGTTGACTCAGGAATGATGAATCTATTTCTTTTTTGGCTAAAAGAATAATTTTTTGATACATTTTTTGGAGAAACCCAATGGCTAGGAAGTTATTTTTAGAATTCTATATATCGATTTTTTTTTTCTGAATCTGTATATTGATTTTATAATGCTCTTTCCTAAACTGAATCTGTAATGTGAAGTTAAGAATAAGATTTGCTCTTTATATAGGTTTTTGATATGTGGTCTTTTTCTTGATTGAACATGCTAGTTCTAATATTTTAAACCATCCTTTAGCTAAAGTCAAATATCTACTGAACTAAATTTAGGTTCTTCAAAGTTGAGCAATGAAGTGTTTCACATTCCTAAATGGAGTGAAGGAGGATCTCCAAACAAGATTGTCCGCGCCACTTCGGTCTAACAGCACCACATCAACCGACCGTGATGTCAGAAGATCTGAATCTGAGTTCAACTCTGGGGATGTTACCAGCAGTGTTGATTCCATGGGAAGGTCACACTACCCTAGCTTCTCCCAAAGACCAAGCAATCTCAGGAATTTCACATTTTCTGAATTGAGGAATGCCACAAAGAACTTTAGCCGGTCGCTCATGATTGGGGAAGGTGGGTTTGGATGTGTTTATAGGGGAACAATCAAGAGCCTTGAAGATTCAAATGCAAGAATTGAGATTGCTGTGAAACAACTAAATCGTAAGGGATTACAGGCAAGTTTGATTTTGCATATTTTATTTGCTCTGGTAGTTGTCTTGTTCTATAATTTTGCTTCTCACTTAATAATTGTTCAGTTATAATGGAAGGTAAACTGCAGAATCAGTTATCTCTTAGAGACGTTCACTATTTTTTTGCTGAACTGTGAAAAAGAATTTCAGCACTGAAGGAAGAGTTTTTATTTATTTATTTATTTGAGGTAGGCATTGAAGAAAGAGATTTTGAACTTTTATGCAAGACAATTTTCATGATGTTGATTTTCCATCCTTAATAGTAAAATGCTACTTAGACATACAAAGATGGGGATGCTTCCAGTATATCCCTTCTCCTTAGTCCTTACATTCATAGCATGTGAGCAGTATTTTCTCATTTGGGTAAGAAATCCTCATCCATGTTGTTCACTAACTAATCCATTTTTCTAAGCATCAGTGTTGATTCTGGTGAAGGGGGGCCTTAATCCTAATATTTTGCAACCAACAAGAGAATACCTTTACCAGCTCTTAGCTGATACTTTCAGAGTTCTTCCAGTTTTTGAGCTATTGTAAACTACCCACCTAGCCTCCTGTTAATAATTATGTGTTTTCTATGTGCTTGCTTAGTTACTTCAGCTCTTTTTGTGCAAAGGACTAATCCAACTAGTGAACATGATTGAGAAAAGATTTTTATGTTTAACCATTCCCAGAGGACCAATCATCTTTTCTCTTGCACTTTGTTTGTAATGTTGACTGCCTATGTTGCAGTTATGCTAGCCAATTTAATACATATTACGCACTGGCCTATTGGGGCTAACTAGAGGTGGCAATGGGTCGGGCCCGCCCATGGGCGGCATGGGCCCGGCCCGTCTGTGCCCAAGGGGCGGGCTGGGCTCCAGCTTGCCCCCTTGGGCACATGGGCCGTGCTCGGCATGCGTGCCAAACCCGGCACGACACGGCACGGGCACGGCCTGGCCCTGCGCCCGCAGGCTAGGCCTCGCACCACCCAAACCTAGCTTGGTCTAGCCTGGTTTTCTGAGCTAGACTTGAGCAATATATACTTTACTTAGTAAAATTGTATAGAAACAGATAATAAGTCTTAGTGTGGTGGTTAGTTCGTCACAAAAAGAAGTGAAGGTCGGCGGTTTGAGTCTCACCGCCGACCTTTATACTTCATGTTTTTAATAATTCGGGACAGCCCGAGCCCAGCCCGAGCCCGAAGGGGCGGGCTCATGCCCGGGCTGGGCCGCCCCTTTGAGCAGTCGGGTCGTGCTAGGTACGATCCGAGTATTGGCCGGTCCGTACCTGGCACGGCCCGAAGGTGGGCGGGCCTGGGCCGGCCCAGGCATGGCCCATTGCCACCTCTAGGGCTACCTGCAAATTGATCATTTTCTTTACTTTGTTTGCACGTAGAAGGTCCTCTTTTTTATAACTTAGTTACTTTCATACTATTATGTCTTTATTGTAATTGGGGAGGAGCCTTCACTATTCTGTTCTTGTAGGGTCACAAGGAATGGTTGACTGAAGTAAATGTTCTTGGGGTGCTTGAGCATCCGAATCTTGTCAAATTAATAGGTTATTGTGCTGAAGATGATGAAAGGGGAATACAACGTCTTCTTATATATGAATATATGCCAAATAGGAGTGTAGAAGACCACCTCTCTACTCGGTCAAAGAAAACACTTTCATGGTCTATGAGATTAAAGGTAGCTCTACATGCTGCACGGGGATTGACATACTTACATGAAGAAATGGATTTCCAGGTTTCATGTCAACTCATCTATTAGTTATTACTCCGTAATCCGTACTATATGCTCATCATGTTGGTTTTACAATATCATACATTTTTGGATTGTTGGGAATTGGGATTTAACTTCTTTATATTACTTGTTGCATGTTAGTTGATTAATAACTTGTGAACTTGTTAATGCCTTTTATTTGTAATAATTGATCACTGGCATTAGGTGATGCAATTTGTTTAATTTGTTCAACAAATTTGTGCTTTCTTTCTGGAAATTTGTGGAAGAGAAAACCTCAGAATAACTGGACTAGTCAGGGCTTATTTTATCAATAATAGTTAGACCTTGATGTCAATGTAAAACTGTCAGGAAACATGTTAGTCTTGCTTTTGCTTGGGCTAAACAAGTAACATTCTTCTGATGCTCTTTGGACCACATAATTCCGTATCTTTAATTGAGAAAAATCTAGAGAAGAAATAGGGTTGGACTTCTTAAGACACTAACTTTGAAGTATTATCAGTTTTGTATGACCTGTACCCTTTTCATGACACATTTTCTTCCTGTTAAGTGCATTGGTGACATTCATGATATCTCAGGTTGAGTTGTTACTCTTGTTTTGGTTCTTTCAAACTGTTGGACCGCCTTAATGATTTATCACATTGAGTTGTTATTTTTATGCTATCCAGATTATATTCCGTGATTTTAAATCGCCCAATATTCTCCTGGACAAAGACTGGAATGCAAAATTGTCTGACTTCGGCTTGGCTAGACAAGGACCATCAGAAGGGATAAGTCATGTTTCAACAGCAGTAAGTTTACTTATTCTGGTAGCACTATGCTCTTACAGTATTTGAAAGTTAACTTATATCATCTATGACCTATTGTCTAAAGTTTACGGCGAACAACTATCTATAGAAATTTTCTCTCATGTCTTGGTTTTTATAAAATGCTTTTTTTATTAGCTGTAGTTAATTTCATACATATAATTTTAGAGAACATGACACTGAGAGTGCATGTAGCTAGGAGTTAAACTTAGAGGTTAAAATTTATAAGGTAACATTTCAAAGGACAACCATCTCTTGTAAAAATACCGTTTCTATGTTTGGATATACTAAGATCAAAAGTTTAATATTTTTGAATCTCCATAGTTGTTCAATTAGTAAGTTCCATTGGGTCAGCTTATTGGAAGAAGTGTGGAATGGAAGTCGGTGGCACACTGCTTGTGTTTACTGCATTGGATAGGAGCGAATAGTTAGCGGACTATGGTTGTAACTCAGTATCAAATAGTACTAAATAACAGAATTCCCAATGAAGGTTTTAAATCATATGATTAGATGCTGCCTTTTTTACACATTTTCCTTACGGATAAAAAATTTCCATGTATCTTTGTTGCCAAATACACAATACTTAAATTTGTTGTTTCACTCATATAAAAATGAAACAGGTGGTAGGAACCATAGGTTATGCAGCTCCTGAGTACATGCAAACTGGTCGCCTGACTTCCAAGAGTGATATATGGAGCTATGGAGTTTTCCTATATGAACTCATCACTGGCCGTCGACCAATAGACAGAAACCGTCCAAAAGTTGAACAGAAGCTCTTAGAATGGGTCAGACCCTTCTTATCTGACTCAAAGAAATTCCGAAGAATCATAGATCCAAGGCTAGCAGACGATTACACTTTAAGATCTGCAATGAAGCTTGCTTCAGTGGCAAATCGATGTCTTCTGCGGCAACCCAAGTCAAGGCCCAAGATGAGCGAAGTCTTAGAGATGGTGCAACAGATCATTGAAACTACAGAAACTGGAGCACCACAAGCCCCTCTGAGGGATCCTACGGGTGAACAAGGGAATTTGCGAGCGACGAAAAAGAAAGGTCTGAAGAGAATCATTGGGGGCTGGAGGACAGGGGAAGGTACGCAGTTGGTATGGCAAGGGTGGAAGCTGAAGCTTCTGAAAACAAGTTGACTACGATGGCGATGACAATTCTGATGATTGATGTCTCTTCATGAAGCTTTTGTAAGTATATATTGAAAGTTATGTTTTTTCCAGAACTTATGGTTCCTCCAATTAATAGTAAAAAGAGGAACTGTGTATATCAGAGGTTAGCATGCCATACGCCATTTTTACCGGATAGATTCTCTAAAGCTAGTTTATCTTCGGTATGTACCTCATCAGAATGGTTTAACTCTAGAGTTACTGATGCACAACTATGGTTTGTAAAGCTACCAACACACTGAGTTGGATGTCTCCAAATAATCATAATCTTGTGATCACATTCTTGAATTGTACTTTCGCTGCACCATCAATGTTCTTACAGTTTCATGAATAAATGGTATTGAACCAATGCTGGTTTATCTAATCTGAGCAAGTGTTCAAAAGGTGTTCTTTTGAGGAGCTCATGGCCTATGAGATTGCAATGTATGGATAGGGATGACAACGGTTCGATTAATCGCATTTTTTGTGGTTAATCGAAATCGATTAGAAATTTGTTAATCGAAATTGAAACCGAAACCGGTCGATTTCAAAAATTAGTATTCGAAACCGAAACCGGTTAACTATTTACTGATCAGTTAGTAAAATAAAATTTGAAATATAAAAAAATTAATCAAATAATTAATATTACCGGTTTCGGTTATCGGTTAACTGCGGATAATCGGCAACCGAAATCGATTGGAATATATAATCGATTTCGATTATCGATTATCCATGATCCGATAACTAAAATCGAATCGATTTTAATTGATTTTTTGATTTTACTAACCGAAACCGAAATCGAATCACAAATTTATCATTCGAAATCGGATTTTGCGATTCGATTAAATGGTTTCATTTAGAGGTTCTAGTTTTAAGGATATAGGTTTCGAATATCTTGTTGAAATCTATTCATTTATAAATTTCGAACACCGATTTTAGTTCTGATTCTGGATACTTGATGTGTTAGATCAGGAATTGAAATTGATTTTAATCGATTTCTTAATTTTTGTACCAGATCATATCCGAATTTAATTTGGATTTATTCAAAACCTACTTGATCGAATAAATTTCAATCGGTTCTGAATCTATTCAATACCCATATACATCCTTGCATGGAAAGGCATGTCATTATCTTACAAAGGTCCAAAGTCAAAATCAATTAAAATTTGGTCAACTACAAAAGGCGATTTAATAAAATCTGTGTTTAATTTGACAAAATACTTACTAAATGACAATAATAATGACATCATGCTGACGTCATCTGCCAGGGGTGGTGATAGAGATGGATGGCCTCGATCGGGGCCGCCGCCGCGCGATCGGACGGCGACGCCAGGCTCCCGAACGCGGCCAGGGGCGGCGGGCCCTGAGGAGCAGGCGGCGGGGCCCTCAGCTGACAACCGTCAGACGGGGGGCCGTAAGGCGGAGATTCCCCCCGTGATAGATGCAAACAGAGGAGGCCCAGCGCGGCAGCCCTCCTCCCGAAGCACGCCGCCCGCGGACGCCGTCCTCCTCCCCCGTCGATTCGACGGCCAGGATCCCGTAGCGGGACACATCGACGGCCCGCGTTCGCCCTTGCCTACAATAAAAGGACGGATTCAAAAGCAGCCAGCGTCCGCGCCGCTCCAATTGGGCTTATTCAGTCCGTGACGTCCGCGAGATTCCCCACCCTCTCTCTCTCTCTCTCGCTCTCCATCTGTTTATTGCGGCATTCTTCTTATCTAATCTATTACTCGCTCGCTCGCTTGCTCCATTTCTCCCGTGGCGACGCGAAACCGCGTGCTCTTCAAACAGGAGACTCACTCCGTCGCGCGATCGCCCCGATCTGATGTAAGTTGTTGGCCATGGCCGGGGATCTGAAACGCATTTCTTGCGCGCTCGCGCTCGAGAGCGCGATCGTAGTGCAATGAGTGATTGATTGTTTGGGGATTCATCGGGCACATGAATTTGAGATATCAGCGAGAGATCTCTTTTTTGAATTTCATTTTTGTTATTGTGATATTTGATTCTGTCCGTTTGCTTTCCTTCTAGTGATTTGTCGATTTTTAATGATCGGGCTTAGATTTGTGCATTTATTGATCGGGCTTAGAAGCTGCACAAATAGATCTGTACGTATCTACTGGATCAAATGTAGGGCAAATCATTCAATCATGAATCCGCATTTTGACGCAGATGACTTCCTTGATCAGATAGTTTCACCTAGCGCTGGTTGAAGTAGTGGAGTATCTCATCATACTTCGCTTCTCTAGTTTCTTAAAGGTTGGTGGAATTTGAATAGGTCTATCTAGTTAGGTAAAGATATTGTATTTAAGTTGGGGGATTCCATCCTTTTGAGAATGCCTAATGTGAAATGCCCGTCTTTTTTAAAGGTTAGCTATCATATTGCAAACTATTTTATTGATTGTTCTATCGATAGGCACCCTAAGATGATAAACTGATAAAGATGAATCAACAAGTGGCATGTGTGTAGATCAATAAATTTCAGTTGCAGCTTACTCTATTTTCATTTCATCCAACCTGGTAATTTTGTTTGGATATTGCTAAAAGCAATTTCATGCATTTCAGGGCAATGCAATTTGTCATTTGACTATACATATTCCCAGCTAGCCACAACACAACTATCAGGGGACATAGCAGAAAATTTTTCACTGGGAATGTAGTTTGGTAGTAAATACTCATCCAATGATTATGTACGAGCAAGATTCTGATATCCATCGCTGGGGTTTCGACTTTCTTCATTGTGACCTATTTTCAGTCTCTCCATACACCACTCAACAGGATTCCAGCTTTTATGATACTAGTTATGTTGGAGAAGTTGATATTGGTACACAATGTGCAACCATTGAGAATGATGAGATTATTGCACATGCTCTTCAGGAGGAACTTTCTCAACTTGCAGTTGCTGAAGCTTCAGGATCTGCAGATGGAGAGGAAGAATGCTTACAAGTATCTGTTCTAACACAAGACTGGTTTAGTCCATATACAAGAAGCTACAGTTCAGGTACTAGGATGATTAGAGCACTAGTTGATGTTACTGATATGTTATCAAGCATTTTCATGATGATTTTTCATCTTTACGTAGAGAATGAGGATGACCAGGATGAGCCAGATGATATGGAACCCTCAAGTTCATGTTCTAGTCCTGGGGAGAACTCATATGAAGAGGAGGAATGGTCACTAGAATTAACTGATGATTTTTCAGAGATCGATGGTGAAGTTGGTAAAAGGTTGAACCAGATGGTCTCTATTCCTGTAAGTTTGCAGATTTTCTCTTAAATCCATTTTTTTATCTTCTGATTAAAAAAAACTAAATATGCTGCACAAAATATATCACCTTATCAATTTATCAACTGTTGATATATGTTCTTTGATTTCTCTCTCATTTATTTGTGGTAGTCAAAGGGTATCTTCAAGTAAATATTACTTTTGTTATTTATATACTAGTATTCAATTATTAAATTCTAGCATATTGATCAGACAAAATTAACGAATAATTCCTCCATTAATCAACTAAAGATGATGTTTGGACGCAATCTAAATACATTATATTGGCATTTAAAATCCTTGAGATAAACTTTCCTTCCTGCACATGCTTGCCAGAAGATCCTCTGTTTTTATTTAGGTGTTGCTTTTGCAGCATGTTCCTAGAATTAATGGAGAAATTCCTTCTGTTGATGAAGCTACATCAGATCATCAAAGGCTTATAGACAGGTACTGACTCTTGACTTAGTTGAATGTAAGTAAATGGTTAAATCTGAATGCTATTAGAGAAGTGTTTTGTGCCAGGAGTTTTTCCATTGAATATTCCTACTTGATGATAGTCTATAGAATTTTGGTTCCAAAAATATGAAGGTTTAATCTTAATACAGATGAGAAGAAGCTTGTGGTCGCCTTGAATGTATACATCGGGAGCAAACTCAGGAGGCTTTATTATGAAAGCATGGATATCCATATTGAAAAAAGCAACGATAAAAAATAATTACCATTGAACTGATTGAACTTTTGCCACAGTTATTGTTGGATAGATACTTTGAAATTCAATTATAATTCTGTATAAAGGGTACAATCTTATCTAAATTATGTAATGTGCACATTCGTACACATTTTTAGAAAATCTTTATTGCACGGGCTATTGAATCCTTGCAATTTTTCAGAATGCTCAATTCTGAAAATGCCTCCTAAAGGATATATCTCTATGCAAGCATTTAGTTTTTGATCTACTGCCAGGTGTATCTTTAATTCAACACATTTATTAGGCATATGTAAATTTGGAGTTTTCTCATAATAATTTTACCTTAGTCTCCTGCACTCACTGAAAGAAGAATGTCATGAACTGATCATTTTCTAGTCTCTATATAGCTGTGACTATCAGTTGAAGGCTCTGATATTTTACTTTGTTTTATTTACTCAGATTATTCCATGCAAATCTTGAAACATCAAATGGACTTCTCTTTTTTATGGACATTATTATATTTTTTTCATTTCCAGATTGCAGATGTATGATTTGGTTGAGCTTAAGGTCCTAGGCGATGGAAACTGTCAGGTTAGTCGGGGAATATATCACTCTTCTCCCTAAAGTTTCAAGGTACAAATAGCCAAGAAAAAACAATTCTATGGAAGACTATTGCTTTATCTAAACGCACCTGCAAGCATAAATTTTATGATTCTCTAGCCATAAGTTTCAAGGCATGGAGCACGGTTTCGGGCTGATCAAAATGTTCTTGTACATATGTTCTAAACTTTTATTACAGCTAACTACAATTTTATATACTGATAGTTAACCCTACAATATTTCATAAAACGTTTGTTTTATAATTTTTTTAGGATATTTAGGCTTTATTTGGGTGATAATGTTTGCCACTTGAGCATGACTCACATACTCACGAACTTTAAAGTGCTACCATAATAACTCTCTAACACAACATGCATCCCCACAATGCATGATGCTTTTAGCTTGACCAAATTGGCCCCCATTAAGTCAAGATATGATCTTTCATCATCTTTAGAATCATTATGTAAAAGGAAAAAAATCATTACTTAAAAGAGAATGAAAAAAACATTAATTTTGACTTTTAGCCTGTAGGACTTAAAGTGGTAAAGAGTTGTTGAAATAACTGGGGTCATTTTGTTCCCAGTTAAGCACTAGTTCTTTCGATACTAAAATTTCAGTTTAAATAATATTTTACTACAAGGTTGGTGGATTGGCTATCGTTATGAAGAAGTTAAGTCATTGAAGGAACTTACATGCATTATATTTTGTTCCACAATTTTATGATCCTCTGCATTTTTTTGTTCTTACGTTAGCAAATATACAAGGGCACTTGCCTGCACTAGATAAGTTGAAATCTGACATGCAGGTTTTTTAGTCATTATCTGCCCTTCTTTTTTAACTGAACTGTCTTGGTTGAAATCTGCATTTCCTATTTCTGAGCGTCATCCCATCAACTTTCGTTATCTGCCCTCCTTTTTTATAACTGAAGTAACACGGTTCAAAATCTTCATTCAACAGTTCCGAGCATTATCTGATCAATTTTATCGATCACCTGAGCACCACAAATTTGTAAGGCAGCAAGTTATTAATCAGGTTGCTTGTTTTTATTCAATTACAGTTTCTCTATACTGATTTACAACCATCATATTTCAATATTTAACTACCGTGTATTACTTTTTATTTTCAGCTTAAATCTCATCCTGAGTTCTATGAGGGATATGTGCCAATGGAATATGGAGACTATTTGAAAAAACTATCAATGTATTTCTCATTCCTTGAAACATGCACAGTCTTCTCTTTAGGACACTGTAGGAATATCCAAATTAGTTTGACAATTCTCTTTTTCATTTGCATTGTGCATATCAGGAGCGGAGAGTGGGGTGATCATGTGACTTTGCAGGCTGCTGCAGATTCGGTAGTCTCTCATATCCTTTCTGTTTTCTTTTCTATTCTTATAATTTTTTGTTTGTTCCCTATCTATATGAATATTTCCGTATGGTCTATAAAGCTTGCTTCCGTGACATCCTGATTAAATTCAATGTTGCATTTATTACTGAAATTGAAAAGTAATGGCCTGAATTATTTGAATTATTGTAGATTTTATTAGGGCTTTGTGGATTGACAGGCTTTGGCAATTGTATTGTGTATATGGTTGTAAAACAGTCTTCTTCACTGAATTTATTAATGCATGATAAGACTATTACTAGTGAAATTCTATTTTTTATATGAATAGCTAGTGGTTGAACTCAGTGTCGTGCTTGCCATAGTTATTAAGGAAAGAGGCTCTACTATGTTTGCCCAATTTACATTTCAAATTATCCATCTTTCATTTTTATATGGTGGTGAAATTGTTTTATGTTCAATACATTGAATCAATAGGCTTCCCTCCCTCCCTCCCTCATTCCATCTTCATGCTCTTCTCCTACTGACTTACCCTTCGGTCTATTCTCTAGGGAGAACAGGTATAATTCTTAGATTTGTTTCAGTTCGCATATTTCTGTGGTTGGTGCTTGTGTCTGTCTGTGTGCAAGTTTGATAACATAGAATTGAGTATGTGTTACTTACAATTAACACAAGTCTTTGCTCACAATTATTTCTGATGATCTACTGCAGTATGGGGTCAAAATTTTTGTCATAACATCATTCAAGGACACTTGCTACATTGAGATTCTTCCCAGTGTTCAGAAATCTAAGCGAGGTATGTTCCTAATGACTAGTTGTAGATATACTACGTTTGACATTCTTGCTAGGTATGTTTCTCAGAAGACATGTTAGGACCCATCATGCTTCAAGTTGGAGACTGCTGATTTACTTACTAAAACTTTGTTTATTGACATCTCTGGAACTTTTTCATGCATCCCTTGTTCGTAGCAATAATGAAGTTTTATCCAATGCAGTAATTTTCTTGAGCTTCTGGGCTGAGGTGCACTACAATTCAATATATCCTGAAGTGGGTAAGTGTATACACTGCCGGTATAACCCTTTTTCATTCATTTAAAGAGCGCAAATAATTCTGTTGTGAAATACTCTAGAAGACTACATGACTGTTCCATTCACAAATCGACATAACTCTTTTCATTTTTTCGACCATTTGGATCGTTAGATCTCCCTGCCTTAGATATAAAGAAGAAAAAAAGATGGTGGAAGTTTGGAAACAAACATTAGACGAGCAGACCATCGCCTTTGGTTGACATCCTTCCCTCGACTGGAGAATCTCGCAGCAGAGTCAGCTTTCAGTTCATCAACGATGCAGATCAAGTCCATCTTGTAAAGAGGATATCAACCCTGTGCATTCGATGCTCACATCAAATAATAAACATTCATATGCGTAATCCCAGGGAAATGACAGTTTACTGTTCATTATCCTTTTAAGGTTTCTACTATATTTGCATCTGCTGTATGTGTTGACCAAGCTCATGCTTATTGCTTACTAGAGCATGTTCAGACTCGGCTCCAAAAGAAATAAAGATCAAAATATATCGTTGTCACAGCTGTGTACTACTAGAGCAGGAATCTATATCAACTTTGAAATTTGATCATAGTGGACTTCGGACAACCCTATCCACTTATTGCAGTTGAAATTTGCCGTGCGCACTATTTTTTCGTGGTTTTACTGTTTAACGTGATAAGGTAACAAGCACACAATCTTTCTGACTAAACCAAGTTTTAGATGGACCACCAAATCACACAACATTTGAAATTCATATTCTTTCATAATGCAATGTACAAACTTACACCAAGACGCAATCCAAAGCTGTTGCACTCTTACTGCTCCTCAACTACAGTATCTGTACAGGCATTACAATTTCACGTGTTTATTCACCTATCAGTTGCAAAATAAATATTTGTCAATACCAATGGTAAAGGGCATTCAAGGTTTAATAGAAGTCAATCAATAAATATATCAATGCTACAAATTGAGAAAACACTATTGCGTAAGGTGTGTTGACTCTGGGATCGCCACTACCGACACTAATGGAGGTCAACCATGATACTCCTTGCAGCTAACAGGTTGATCAGGAGACTGATCATTAACTTCTACTGTCGGAAAGTGTGTTCCATCTTTGAGATGGCCGACTGCTGTAGGCCAAAGCCACTTCAGGATATTTGGACCTAGTATCTGCTTGCCAATTAAGATGAACAATGTTTACTGAATATGAAGAAGAATGCGCTGCAAATTCAGATCTATGGAGTTAGGAGAAGTTTAGAGTACCGAGACAAGATTGTTATATATGCCAATATTATACCGATGTTGGTACGTCTGACCACTTTTCTTAGCAAGCCACATTGCTCTTACTGCCATTCTATACTGTTGAAAAAACAGCAGGCAGAGAAATCATTATCATGATATTAGTATTTCATGCTTAAAATTTAAATTATATACCCACCTCTATGGTTGTAATGTTATGAGTAAGGAGATAAATGTGCCAACCCAGTAGGCTTCCTAAAGTCAAGCTCAAGAGAGAGATAACTGAACCACACAGGACCTGTAATACTCTGTTGTCAGTAATCAATTAACATGAAAAGGAGAGGACTAGTAATGCAAAGAAAAAGATTCATATACCGCTCTTATCTAATTGGAATCCATGCATTCGTAAGTGCATACCCAGATGGCCAGATACACTTATACATTGTTTGCTTCAATGGATTGGATAGGATAGGATACAATAACAAATGAAAGGTAATATTGCATAGGATTTATAAATCCAATATTTATTGGATATAGCAGATAAAGATAATAATATAGGATTGTTTCTGGAATAAGTGGTGCTCCAAAGATTGATGTACTTACACAAAAGATCTTATTAGACAGTCTCTCCAAATCTTGATACTTTTCAATGATACCAGCAAAAAATATCACCTGATACATTTACTGAATTAGTACAGATTATGTTGATCAGAAATAATTTGACGACAAAAGCTAGCAAAGCCCATGAATATGACTACATGTCAGAGTTTGTACATCTGGTGGATTAATGCAGAATACTCACCATTGAATAGATAGATGTGATGGCTGCATGAAAGACGCAAATAATGAAAGGCTTATAATTTGCATATCCCACACAATTACTAATCCATACACAATGGTGATCCTGCAATCAATGTAGATTCTTACAAAGCCATTGATAGAGAAGAAACAATTTTACCTTAAGCCTGAGTTTCTTACCTACCATTTTTAACACACAGCGTCTGCAAACTCGACAGTGATGTGTTCGTGGAGGCTTGTATGTGCTACACTTATCACAATATTTTAAGCATTCACCCTGTTGGCAGCCATGAAAAAGTTCTGATCTTTACGAGAAATTTTGGGAAACACAACAATCTAATCTTCATAGATAAAGCTTCATTAGGATAAAGGTTAACATTATCAATTTTTGCACACAGTAAAGCAATTTCTATTAGCTTGGGCATTCGTTGAATCTTCAGAATGTAACATGAAGATCCTAAAAAGTAAAGAAATTCAAGTGCCTGGGGATGTCTGAATAGAGAAGTATCAAATCCAACTAATGTGAATTAAAAAGAATTGGTATATTGCCCCCACTCAAGCCTAACTAATTCTCCTACAGATATCATAATCAAAAGAACACTTCACGATATGGCACAATACAATTCTGTCAAGCTTGAGCTTACAAGACTATGTGATAAGAAGATACCTAACAAAGTGAAGGAAAAATTTTAAAGAACCGTGGTTTGACCAATCATGCTACACGGGAGCGAGTGTTGGGCAACTAAAATTCAACATATAATATAAACAAGTTGAATGTGACAAAAATGTGGTTGCTAAAGTGGATGAGTGACCATACAAGATTGGACAAAATTAGAAATGAATACATCCGACAAAAAGTTCGTATAGCACATAATAGAATGTCGTTTATGATGGTTTAGACATTCGAAAATATGATAGTTTAGTAGTAGAAGGTAGAAAAAAGGATAAAGGTAGGCTTAGGATCACGTGAAGAGAAATAATATCTTAGGATCTACGGTTAGGTGGATCTAACGGATTTGGAGACAGAAAATTTATATAACCGACCTCATCTACCATGGAATTAAGGCTTAATTGTAGTTGTTAAGCTCACAAGAGCTATACAATCATTTCCGGGTTACTCCATAATACTATTGAAGCTCCTTCGTAACAATTTTAAACGATATTATCAAAGCTACAATTTTACCATCGAAAATCATCAAGATGAACAAAATTTATGAAAAATATGCATCCAAGGTCCCGTAATCTACTAAACATTTAACACAATCACAAAAGAAGCGAAGAATAATGAAATCTACTCACATCCTTCTGGGGGTCTTCCGTTTCGGGAGCAAACGAAGGAGGAACGCCGCCCGGATCTGAGAGGACGGCGGCGAAGAACGAGAACAGACACATGAAAGCGAGCCAGGTAAAGATCACAGAGTTGAGGAGGCCGGGGGCGGTGTCGAGGCCCAACCACCCGTCGATGAAGACGAACACCGTAGAGTAGTAGACGAATCCGATCATCGAGATCACCGCGAGCACGGGCGGCGACACAGACCTGCCCTTTCCTCCCCCCATCTCTCCGATTTCGATCTCGGAGATCTGAGTCTGAGAGAGGGGAGGAGGAACAGCGAGTCGGATCGAAGAGGGTTTCTCTCCTTCCTTCGTCTCCAGTACTGCACGGAATGGACGAGAGATCCGCCGTCCGTTGACAGGGACCAACGCGGAACTTAACGAGGGAATCAAGTCTTCGCACGAATCACCAAGCTAAACAGTAGCACCGGAGAGTGCGCGATTCTTAAATGCACAAACAAAGGTCTCTGATTCAAGCACGATTATCGACGGAGATCGTGCGGTAGGATGGATATTTAACCGCCGGACATGGCACGGATCTTAAAGGCACAAACAAAGGTTTCTGATTCAAGCACGATTATCGACGGAGATCGTGCGGTATGATGGATATTTAACCGCCGGAGATGGCACAGATCTTAAAGGCACAAGCAAAGGTCTCTGATTCAAGCACGATTGCTGACGGAGATCGTGCGGTAGGATGGATATTTAAGTAACTCGTTGTGATATCTCTTTATTACGCCTTGACAAATAATGTCTTGTTCCCTTCATCACTAGTCTGAAAGAGATGGCACCACCATCAACGTGGGAGCCCCACCATGTCAGACCAATTAAGCTCAAGGTACGAAGAAGGTGAAGGATCAGTGTCGAGCTTTAAACTACTGGGTGGGTTGGGCTCCATCGTACATATATTTATCTTTATTTTTATTATCTCTTGTTAATAATATTATACTTATTTCATTAGACGAAATTGCATGGACTGATTTTTTTTGGATAAGAATTTTAGAAATTAAGGGCGTATGTTGTTAGTCATATTTTCGGTTTTCGGTTTTGCCCGAAACCGAAAACGGGCTCGAAACGTTGTTTGTTGACGACAATATGGGCGGGTTTCGGTTCATTTTTCGCGAAACGCCCAAATACACATAAGCGCGAAAATCAAGTAATTTTCTGCGTTTTCGCGACCCTTTTGGGATAAAAGTTTCACAAAACATGAAGATTAAACATGTCAAACAAATAGGTTTTCGCCAAACAAAAATATTGAAACCAAAAAATTGAAACTCGAAAATCGATTTCAGTTTTTGCAAAACGAAAACTCGAAAAAAAAATTCGCAAACAAACGCGCCCTAGCCATATATATAATTTTTGGTCAAACTTTATATTATTAGACAAAAATATAATTCATCCTTATTTTCTCTTCTCCTTCTATTCCATGCTCATCCACCCCTCTTTTTTGTTCTCCCTCTCCTCATCAGATCCACCACCGGTAGTCGCCCCTTGCCACTCCTCCACCCTCTTCTCTCACTGTTGACTCCGCCTTAGCCCATCGTCGGCCGGTTGGGGTTGGTATTGTTGTCCAATAATGCCAGTCAACATGACCAGAGTGGCTACAACAACACTACAGTCGACAGTGAACCACCACGGCTAGTATTGTCACAAAGCCCTTGTCGCACAGGGGGCAATGACCGCCACCCGCTGCCAAACTTATGTGGCCAGTAGTTGTGGCCAATGTGCAGTGTGCGTCATGATTTCGTCGACTCATCTTTGGTACCGCAATCATCTTTGACATGAATCAGATTCTCCTCTTCCCTATAAGTCATCTACGACACAAACAAAAATCACAGCAACGTACATAGATATTAGTTCAAGGTGTTTTTATCTTTATTCCGAGTTGTTGACTTCGTCGGCAGGTTATCCCAAGTTGTCGACACCATGGATGGGTTATTTCGGGTTGTTCTGAGTTGTCAACATCTAGGTGTGCGTTGACGTCTTTGTCTTTTATTGTTGGCATATGAAATTAATTATGAACAGAGTGTTCTCGGATTTGTCCTAAGTTTATTGGCATCCAGGGCGGATGTATTGTCTTTGTTCATTATTTTTTGGCATATGGACAAGTTGTGCAGGATATCTCAGGTTATCGACACCTGAACGAATATTATTGAAATAGACATATCTTATCTTTCACCATAAGGATCGAGTATGAGATAATTTTATCAAAAATATATTCTTTTATCTATATTAATTTTATTAAACTTATAAAAAATATCACTACTTAAAATGCTTATCTCAAAAAAAAAGATCGAATAAGAATTAAGGAAGCGTCCCATTTCATTGTGTCTATTGTGTCTATGCGCGTATATATATATATATTAAATTTTCATAACTTATGTGTCTAATAATTTTTATAATAAAGTGCCTATGATTATTGATGAATATTAAGTTGATTTTTAAAAGGATATAATAAGACTCTTAACTGAGGGACTCAGTACATGAGAAAACGAAGACAATAATTAATGACATAAAAATATGCCATAAATAGCTGCTCTCCAGAAAAAGGAGACGAAGGTAGAAGAAGCACGTATGTGCAGCATAATAAAGGGCCGGCCAATATGCATAGTAAACAGTTCCCTAGAAGGATTCTTGCAAAACCAGGGGCCGGCGGGCCGGCCGATACACATACGCTGTCGACGAAGCCAACCATGCACGCACGCATGACGACGGTACATACACCCCCACCCACCACCACCACCACCGCCAGATTCCTTCCTCCCCCCATTAATTATTTGCCTGCATCATGTCGACCCATCTCCTATAAAGCACGAGACCAGGCAGACAAGCAGCAGCAGGAAGCATCAGCAGCCTTTAAAGACGAGCACTACACGGCATGCATCTCCAGCAAATGCGTAGTTCAGCTGGTACTAGGTTAAAGCTGCTCGTGGAAGTATGAAAATATTTCACTGGTACTAGGTTGCTGCCCACAAACAAGGCATCCGGGCCCCCCACCCCCATCCATTATTGCTGCCTCTGCTCCTCATCCAATCCATGTTACCCTCGCGTTTGTACGCAATGAATGGCTGAGGTTTGAAGGATCGAGAGGAATAAGAACTCCACCCACCATACGAAGAACAACGCTCCAAAGCGAGGCACAGAAAGTGAGATGGTGAAGTTTGATTTGGCCGCTGATAGGATAGCATGCATGTCTAATTAATTAATTGATTTCTTCTGGGTGAAACAACGTGCGTCAATCAGAGGAGGATGATGCAGATATGTAATGTGTGTGCGTATATATAATTGAGATGGGAGACCGGCGAATATGTGGTTGTGATCTATGAGATGATGGGTGGACCAATCATGATGCAACGACGTGCGTGTGGTATGGAGAGGCATATTGATGAGATCGCAGAAAGCCTTCTACGTGTGTGTATATATATATATATATATACTGTCATTAATTAATTAATTATATACGTATACTAAAACTCAGCATGCAGTACTAGTTAGCTAGTGATGCATATGGTTTAATTTATGGGTGTATAATATTGTAGGAGTTGTTATAATGACATCAAGTAAACTATATATATATATATATTCAAACACAATTTTTTCTTTCTAGGAAAGAAACCCACGAACTAATTAGTTATATATCTATTCTTCAAAGAAAAAGGACCAACTGACTGTTAATATATATACACGGTAAGAGAGTTAGGAATCAAAATTAAGAAGACAAACTTGAAGTAATAAATAATTAATATAATTTTCAAAAGATTATTTATTATAATAATATAAAATAATTTATAAGCATAAAATATATCTTAATTTTATACATTGATAATATTGCACAATAATCTTATTGTCAATTGTATTAAAAAATATTTCTCTTAACAAATATGCATTGGGGGTCGACGGGCTACGCATCGGACTGGTGCGCATGACCGTCACCATGCGTGAGCGAAAATTGTAGTTACTTTTGAGTAGAGCCTATATGTGAGAATAAAAATGCATTACAGTGTGAGCGCAAGGATGAGAAAATACAAACAACGTCAAAAAAAAAGAAAAAATAAAGATAAAATTAGATTCAACTTAGCAACTTTACTTATTAATTTTAAAATATAAAAATAATAATGCAAAAAGAATTTAATTTTAAAGAAATTCCCCCCCCCCCCCCCTCCCCTCCCCTCCCATGTAGCTCAGCTAGTGTATATATATACGTAGAATATTTTTCAAGACAAAAGTTGATATATATACACTTAAATGAAATATAATTAACATGTTGAGTTGAACCAATGAACAAATATTGTATAACAGATATATACACCAGGAATCCAAATTAGAGGAATATATATATATATATATATATATATGATCAATAATATTATGATCGATAAAAAGTCAATAAATATTATCCTTACTTAATTCATAAGCATAAAAATATAACTTAAATTAAGTCTTAAAGTTAAAAACAAGCATTATAATACTTCTCGACGAGAGTTCATTTGTTAATATCAGTGAATAATAATCTCATTGTCAATTGCATGTATTAAAAATATATTTCTTAACAAATGCATCATGAGGTTAATGAGTTGTGTTGCATGTTTGGGGTTGTATGTAGGTCTAGGGCCACAAGAGCTGCATGTAGAGTCACGGTCGCTCGTGGGTGGGGCCAATGCACGAGGACAATAATGCATGGCGATGTGAGTGTGGGGGTGAGGCAACTCACACTAGGAATTGAGTTCTTTAACTTTAGTTATTAATTATTTTATCAAATAAATAAATAATAACAATAATACAAATTAATTTTATTTTAGAGAGAACGAGGGGAAATATTACATAATGGGAAGACGAGGACAATTTTGCATTTTCCCCTATCATTTAAGTGAATATTTTGTAAAAAAAAAAAAGGAAAAAAAATAAACGATACGAAAATAACCTCGACCACACCGTTAACTAGGTGCACAAGTAGAATTGTAGGAAACCTCCCAAAGGATAGTCCCAAGTTGGCCATGTCAATCTCGAGGCTAAGGTTGCAAGCATATGGGGGCCACTCAAACACAATCCCAATTCATGACACATTGACACTATGTAAGCACCATGCTAGCCGAACAAAATTTTTGTTGCCTAATTACTATAACAACTTTTATCGAGCAATACCAAATTAATATACTAACTTTTATTATTTATATATTCAATTTTTATGTATTTATATTAACTTTTTACTAAATTAAGTGAGTATATTTCAGATATACTCACTTTTAAAAACACAAATTTAAGTGAGTGTTTGATGATGTGTGCTATAGACAAATATGTGATGATTAAACACTACTCTACGAAGACGGTTGCGGTGCCTAGACACCACACAACTTTTATCCTTACTAGCTTGATGTTAGTGTTAGTATCCAACTAACAATCAATAGACTTTCAACTATTATATTGCTAATTAAGGTTGTCATGTTACAAATACACTCAAATAATTAAGAATGTTGTCTATTGGGTTTACTAATTAGGCATTTGAGTGAGCTTAATTCCATCTACATTTTTTTCACATTTTCTTTCCTTTGGGTGGGACCTTAATTTGGAGTTGATTAAGGCCCTACATATAAAAAATAAGTAGCTATTAGAGCTTGAGGATTAGAGAACTTGATTAAGGAAATTAAATACATGTTGAAGGAGGTTATAATTAGTTGCCTTTAATTAAGCTAGCCTTGACACCTAGGGCCCGTTTGGTTCGCAAACTGCTCATCACAGGACACCAGACAGGGACAAGGACATGACATCAGATGTCCTGGAACAATAGCTATACCGTATTTGTTTCGTCAAAACAGGATACGATATTCCGTTCTGTCATGCGTTTGTTTCGCTATAACAAAATATTATATATGACAAATGACTAAAATACCCTTGTAAATTAGTCTTAAAATTAATTAATATGTAAAAAATATTAATATATAGTATCAAATACTTTAATACAATAAGAAGTTTTAGTTTAACTAATAAGTGTTCAACTAATTTTCAATTAACCTAAAAGTATAACAATATGATAATACCGAAAAATATAAAAATCATACCAAATGATTTCCAATCTAAAATCTGACACCACCATCGCGTTCAGCACGCGAAAATTTACAACTTTGGTATTCACCTCGACTCGATCCAACGATTCTACGATCAAAGGAAGGGATAATTTTGACAATTACAGCCCTTGTCCTCCGCCCGATTTCGGTGTACTGAGAAATTTCTCGGTACACCAAAATGGGTGAAAATCTTGTCCCGGACAAGGAGAAGTCATTGTCCCGAAGCTTCTTTTGCAAATCAAACGGGGGACATGGGCGGATGTCCAGTCCAGTCCCCCGATTTTTAGCAAACCAAACGGGCCCCTAGAGTGAGTATATATATATATATATATATATATATATATATATATATATATATATATATAAATATATATATATATATATATATAATTACTAGGAGGTACAGAAGATAAAAAAAATAAAAATAAAAAGCAAAAAGTAATAAGCAATTATCCATATCCATAACATGAACATGAAATTTTCTCAGATCCATAATATGAATTTAAATTTTTTTAAATTCATAACTAAATAATCAAAGTTTTAATTTTGTCCTTTATTTTAAAATATAGTTTCTTATTTTTACTAATTAAATTTTTTTCTAAAAGTCTTTAAATGACTCAAAATAATTTTTTTTTTATTATTCGTAATATATATATATTTTAGCAATTTATATTAATATTATAGTAGATAAAAATTTATTTTAGTACCTAATAATATTATTTTTTATTTATAATAATTTTACACTAAAAAATAAAAAAAAAGGCTACTAATAATTTTTTTAGACACTAAAAAAATACTACAAGAATTGTTAAAAAATTAATTTATATTGCATTTACTTAACAAGTGCATAATTTAAGTATTTAAATATTTTTGAAAAATATTTTAAATGTTTTAGAAAAGTTTTTAATTAGTGAAAGAAAATTATATTTTGAAATGAAGAGAAAAATCAGAACTTTAATCATTTAATTATGAATTTGAGAAAATCTCATGTCCAAATTATGAATTTTGGTAATTGCTCAAAATAATATGAAAAAATTTCATTTTTCTTTGCTTACCATTAAGGAAAAAGATAATAAGAAGGAAAAAAAAAAGAATTTTTTTTTTTTTTTCATCACATGACTTCCCAAATTGGACCAAAAGAAGGATAATTTAAACATGTCATTTTTAAGAACATCCTCTATCGATCAATCATTCTATATTTCCTTCCTAGTAAATAGAGAGAAGGGAAGGAAAAAAAAGTTTCTTCTCCTCCTGATATATATAAACAAAATGATGAAAAATATTTTAGTTTCCTTTCTCTCTATTTTTTTTTTCCTTCCTTCATGATTGGAGGCCAACAAAAGCTATTGTTTAGCCCCCACATCTAAAACAAATCAATTATTAAAGACAACCCACTCGCTCACTAGATCTTATCATGAGTTTTTCCCAAAAAAGAAGATCCGATGATGATCATGAGCAATATATATATATCCTCTTTAATTAAATTATAGGTTGATGCTTCCACAATTTTTGTAATTAAGTCAAATTGGATAGTTAGAAAGTTATAATTCATAAAAGTGCAACATCATGTTAATTTTACTTCTCATATACCTTGGGAAGTATTCATCAAATGATTAATATACTTTTCATATGTAAATTAGTATTTATATTTTTTTTCATATTAATGTATATATAATTATGTATAATTTAGTCTTTATGATAAAATAATTTTATTTGTAAATTAATATTTTAACATATTATTTAAAAGTATAATAAATACAATTATATATAATTAGATCAGTATATAAGAAAAAATCTATTTTTTTATTTTTAATTAATTAATATTAAAAACAACATATTTAATTTGTCAATATGGGTAAATATATATCTTTTTTTTCACTTGTCAATCAAATAAGAGGGAATTTTTTTTTATTTTGTGATAACTAGCTGCAGTATCCACGCTTTGCACAATTTACTTGTAACTTTAAAAATAAAAATAAATAAATAAATATTATATTTTAATATATGTTTATATACATATAGAATAGTTTATCAAAAAAATTCTGATATTTTTCATATTTTGCAATATAAATTTAATTTAAAATTATATAAATTTATATTTAGAATCAATTTTTATAATTTTAGAAAATAGTTATTTAAAATTAGAGAAAAAATTTAGGTGATGAAAGTGGAAACAATTTAAAGGGGGGGGGGTAAAAATAGAAATAAAAGTAAGGTAAAAATAAAGGTAAAAATTTGAGAAAGTAGAGGAGTTTAGGCGGGAAGCTAGGAACCGTTTCTTGTTTATATATATAAATACCTTTTATATCACTTCCTATCAACCAAACAAAATGATAAATTAAGAAATATTGAATTGCTTACAATGTAACGATTCAGTTTATTTAGAAAAATAAATTAATTACTTTTATTAAAATGACTTAATAACATAACATATGCAGACGTGAGAATATACACACAAGACGCATTATAAAATATACACCTAGACAAAAAAATAAACATATAAAATATTACAACTAGAAATTGAACCTATGATCCATTGGCAACATATTAGGATATCTCACCACTAAGTTACTAGTGGATCAATAATACTAGTGGATCAACAATTAATAATAACTTAATTATACTGACCATTTCTAGTATATAACTAATTGTGCAAATTAATGACTTACTAGTTAGTTAGAAATTCACTTGTTATAATAAAATTTTAAAATCTTAAATGGATATCCAACTCAAAGACACAAGTAGGTAGATACAAATAATATAACTAATTAATATATAATGTAAACTTAAAAAAAATAAAATTTTAATATATTATATTAATTTCATTCTGCAAATTAGACAATGTAAAAAAAATTCTATTTGCAACCACCTAAATGAATATTTATAATTTTACTATACATGCAATTAAGTAAACAGGCAACTTAATTAATGCAAGGATCTGCACTGCCTGAGAGGCTAAAACAAAATCTCCAGCTCCAAAATGCCCTCCAATTGGGGCTCACTGATATATATATAAAGAAGTTGGTCTAGCTAGTTAACATGAGAACCTGAATTCAAGGGAGCTCTACAGAAATTAATTAATTAGAGCAATCATTGCAGTTCATCTTAATTAATTAATTTGTATAGTTCTAGATTAATATTCAGCTATACCTTTCAATAATTAATATTAATTTGTTTCAAATTGTGGGTTAATTATTCAAATTAATTAATCTTAGTGCTTCATCTTAATTTGCTTAGCTGTAATCAGTGCCATCATCTTTCCATAGAATTAAAAAAATATTTTAATCTTGAGTTTAATTCTTAGCAAATGACCACTTAACACCCTAAATCCTAATTAATGATCATTGACAACCAGCTTACATTTATTAATTCTCATGTATATATAGTGTAGGTTATACCCTAATAAGTGGATGAGAATTATTTTCATTCTATTTTAAAGTATTCATATAGCTTTAAAGTTCATATGCATAATTAATGATATTGATCATTATACTCAATCTTGATGATAATATAATAATACTATTTGATTTAGATGAAAGAATTATTTGCATGAATTTTAAAGCTAACTAGACATTTAAAGAATTAAAAGGGGAGTAATTAATTTTCATTCATGGATAAGACCATATATATATTAATATTGTTTATCCATATAATCTTATAGTCGTTTTCGGTATATATATATAAAGCTAGCATGTATGTTCTTTTACCAAAATAAAAAGTTTATATTATTATTGATCGACTTACGCCAAGACCAGCAAGGTCACAATACAAAATGGAATCCAAGTTTGGAGGTAGGTTAAGTTGCCGTCTAAACGAAGGATTCCTTACATAACCGAGCATGATTTATTGCTTAATGGGCAGCTTTGTTTGCTTCGTAATAATAAAATACAAAATGGACAATATTATTACAAGAGAATTTCAATGAAAGAATTTGATAAAGTAAAAAACATAGAAGGTGGACTCTGTGATGATCATGCTGTCATGCTTCCTATATATATCAGAATTAATTTGGGGGCACTGGGCACATTAACTTAATTATTAGCTAGCTAGCTATGTAAAATGAATTGTTAATTTACACATATTGGACCACTTAGATGAAATTGAGAACTAGTGTTCCATCTAGGTGTATAAATGGACCACATCAACCAATTAATTAAAATAATCAATATATCGAGCCACTTAATTAACATATATATATTTATATGTTTATGAAACATAAACATCACTACTTCAAATTTTGATCTTAACATCTTCTAGATATCTCTCTCACACACACAGACACACATGCTGTCATCTACCAATAGAAATGCTAATGACCTGATTCTCTTTTCATGATGTATACTGAATTAGCAAGCTATAAAAAAAGGAAGAGACAGGTCGGTCCTCCTCCAAGGACAAGGGCACTGCAATAATTCTGAGGGAGATCCACATGTCATGAGATCTAATGGTCCCTGTGTCAGATTTCCATTGTGTTCATGCTTGCATGGCTGTCAAGTTGTACCCCTACTTAATGGATACTGTACGCTTAATTCATCATTCTGGACTAGTGATTAAGTCTAATACTATTACCAGTCCTTCTCTTATGTACGTAATACATACAGATATCAGTGAATGAACATGATGCACCAGATATATATACACACAGTTAAGGTGGAAGCACGTAGCAGTATATATAATTAATTACTGATAGAAAATAGATAGAAATAGTTCATATGCATAAGGAAGGAGGAAGAAGGACGAGGAGTGAGAGATGCTGCAGCCGTCCTTGCTCGTGTGTGAGCCACACACCCACGAGATAAGAAAACCATTTTTGAGAAGCCAACTTGGTGACAGATTCAAATGGGAGTGGGCCTTCTTTGCCAAACACATGATATATATGATCAATATCATCATCTATATATTCTAATTATTCATATATATTAATTAGCAGTACTCACGACTTAACTCACGATCGACTGCTGACGTGGCTCCCCTTCATTGCCTCATGGATGCATGCTGTCAGCCTGGCCAGCTAGCTATGTATAGTATACATATACTTGTCACTGATTATGTATTTTCTTTTATAGGGAGAAATGGCAAAACCCTAAATGACTTTGACTTATTAATTAGCTCAAAGTTATGTGTATATATAGGAAGTTGAATTAAACTGGGTCAAGATGTTGGTTATGTATGCATGATGTGTATATATAAATGGGCATGGGATCAAATAATTTTATTTATTGGAGTGGGGCAATATATATATATATACACCCTAAAAGCATTAATAAATCTTTGACTATAAATAGTGCTCTTGCTTGCTCAATATCCTCTCGCTGCAGTATGATCCTTTTTGAAGGTTCTCGCAAAGTTCACTTTCCTCTCGCTATCATCTTCTGTCTCTCCAAATCCTTGTCACCTGTCCTTCCCCCCTCTCTCTCTCTTTCTCTCTTCATCCACCCATTCAGATGACAGTACGTATTATCCTAGAGAGCGATACCAAAACCATGGTCCTCGATTTAGGGCATGCGTCGATCCGAACTGGCTGTATCTTCTTGATCTTGATCTTTTCTCTCTTTGTTTTCTTTCTTCATGCAAGATGTTGAGTTGTAGTTCTTGGTTTGTTTCGATTTTTGTTGTCAGATCACGCAAAAGGGAGGATATCTATAGATTCTGTTGATCCTTTAGTCTCGCTAGCTCTTTCTGTACTCCTTATTTGGAAATTAACTTGTTGCTGTGTTGGTAGTTGGTACTGCTTCTGATCATATATCTCTGAGATCTCTTTTTTTCTTTCTTCTCTCTCTCTAAGAAGAGATGCACTAAATTGCTCTCCTTGATCCACATGTTCATAGCTAGATCCTCTCTCTTTTTTGTTGATTTTTCTAGAAGTTGTTGGGTTTGGAAGTCATGCGCGCGTCCATCGATCGATCGACATCGATAAGAGCAGTCGGTATTTGTGGGCGTGGCATCATCAAGATTCACATGGATTTGGTGGCCATTCTACATGAGAATCTTGATGATGCTGCATCTGCAACTACATGGCTAATTCCCACAGCAGCACCACTTAGTTATATCTTCTGCAGGTAATTAAACTTGAATTTTGTAGCTAGATTTAAGCTTCAATTTTGTAGATAGATTTAAACTTCATTTTTGTATATCTTCTGCAGGTAATTAAACTTCAAATAGCTTATTCTATGGTTTAATTATAGCCTGTAGTCTTGCTTTATTGAGTAAAAATTGTAAATCTTGCTTTGTCTTTCATGTGTTGTTGCCCTCTTTCTTTTCTTTCAGTGGAGATTAATACAGGGAGCTAGTCTGAGATCTACATATGGTGGGTCTGAAAATGATATTTTCATTCTTAATGTTTTCTGTTGCATATAGTTAATTAATTGAAATATATGCTCATTGTGATTTTAACTGAAAAAAAGAAAGAAATCTTTTCTTTACCAACAATTAAGTTAGGGTTTTTAATTATGTGGTTCATTGTGTACTCATGGCCCCCTCAGTTAATATTGGAACATATATATATACCATCAAAGAATCAATATATATACACACACATATGTGAAATTAAATGTGATGCAAGCTATCATGCATCTGCTTATCTTTGTGCACTTTAAAAGGTGTAAAATATTTCTGCATATGTATATATGTCCTAGGATTATTTGCATATGTATGTATATGTATGTTATCATTCTTTACTTCTTGCTGTCAATAGTAGTACTATATGTTGATGACAGAAAATAAATTCAAATTTTGGTGCTTCAATTCCTCTGAAGAAAATTAATTAAAAAGTTGAAAGCATCTGAAGAATAAATCAGATCATAGTACTGCACATCTCCTTTCTTGGAATGCTAAGTGTGTATATATATCCTGACAAAGACACCCAATTACATGCATGGACCATATATATATATAATCACTGAAAAAATAGACAATCAACTGATCAAGTTTATTTTTCATATATATGCATTGTTTTAATTAACTTTCATTAATACTAAAGAACCATGATGTGAGCTGCAAACTGCTATATATGTAGGGTTTAATTAATTTCTTTCTGTATATTAGAGTGGTTAGCACTTCATGCATCTTCATTTTTCATATATATATATATATATATATATATATATATATATATATATATATATGTTTTATTACTGATCATGCAAATTAAATTGGGAAAGATTGATTAGATGGCTAGCTAATTACTGTTCTTCATGTTCTATCTGTGGAGTAGTTAATTACAATTATTTAAGCTATACTAATTAGAGATTGCTTAATGCCTTAATTAATGCATACATATATATAATGCTTGTATATGATCAAACACAAATAAACATAGATTGAGAATCAATATTCATGTGAAGAACTCTGGATGATGACTAAGAATGTATGTTCTCCACTGGAGAACATTTGTGTGTTTGTAATAATCTCTAGGTATATATATATAGTTGTTTATGGCATTAATTAACTTGAATATATGTTTATGACATGGGAGAGCCAATTAGTGAATAAACACATATCACAATCAATCAATACCTCCATAAATAAGCTATATATCACAGACTAGATCGATCACCCCAAAACTCTTAGCAAACTTAATTAGTTATCTGACATAAGAGTTGGAGTAAGATCCTGATAGTTTATTATACGTAAATAGTCCTGATTATAATTGTAAAAATACCTCTAAAAAAATAAATGTGGACACTTTAATTTCCTGCATCTTGTTAGTCTTTGAGTTGTTCTTTAAACTTTAAGATTATTGATGATTGACATTTGATCTTGATGATGATTTTAGTGATGAAATCTCTTGTGCAAATCTTAAAGATGAATCATTGACTAAAATATTAGTTCAAAATTAAGATCATTTTTCCCCTTAAAAGGATAGAATCCCCACTTCGTATAAATATACTGTACAGTAATTAATTAAAACTACTGTGATCTAATTAATTAATATTAGTACTAAAGTCGTTAATAAATATTGTACCCAATATATTAAAATCAAACACTGATATTAATTAACTTGTAGAGGAAAATATAAATTGTTTGTATAAGCACTTATTAGCTAGGGGAAACTAAATTATATCTTTGTAATATATATTTGAAAGAAATAACTAGAAATACCCATCTAATTAATCAATATATAACTGATCTGTCCTCAAACTTATATATACTGATTTTTTTAAAAAAAAAATAGTGAGGCAGCATGCATGTAATTAATTAGTTTATCTGAAACTATATATAAATTAATGCCCATATATTGTTCTCGCCTGAAGTCGGGGGTGTTGCAAGCCTCTATGTCTCCTAGTTCAGCATGGCTCCGGTGGTGACCTGCAAAGACACTCCGACGCTCAAGTGAGAAAGAATTTCAGATGGTACATATGGAATTGAAACAAAGAGTGTACCTAGCTTATTGTGTGTCGTGTATGTACGTGTTTTATGAGACAAGTTTGGATGCTCGACGAGAATGTCTCTCGGAATTCCGCAGGGATATGCTATGAATGGGTCGATTGTTATTCCCAAGATTGCGGGGTTATATTTGTCAAATATCTAGTGATAAATGTAGGATGTCGATATCATTGTTCGGCGGAATGAAATCCTTGGTCTAAGTTGAAGCTAGTTCATAAGTGGGGATCCCTTGAGGCTTGGTCCGACTGGGCTCAAGGAGCCACTCCCATCCATATGTATATATAATGAGAATAGTATATATAATACTAACAGAAAATTATATATATATATATTAAAATTAGTTATTAGAAGATAGAATAAATAAAAAAAGCAAGGTGGTGAGAGAGTGGATTCAGGTGGGGAATGGGTCAGAGTGTGCCGTACACTCGTCAGCTATTATTTCGTGGAATAGATCAAACTTGAAAGGACATTCTTGCACATGCAATTATTCATGATTTGTTATATGGTCTATTTGATGAATATAACTGGGTGGTAGTGGAAATATCAAAAATTAAGGATAATTCTTTTGGGGTTTTTGGATCAACAGTTGAATTCCTAATTAATGGTTGATAAATTCATGAAATATATATATATATATATATATCTTTAATTAAGAGGTATTAGAGAGGCCTATTGATCATTGTTGACTTGGTCAGAGAGCCCAAGCTTTGGCATCAAGCAGTGATCGGCAAGTAGACAAGCTCTTTGAGGATGCTGGCAGAGCATGCAGCATGCAGCAATGGCTTATAAGTTGATGATGCAACTCCTGCCGCCATGTGAATCTTTCTCAAGAGGAAATGGGTACCGGCTACTGCTGAAGAATGTACTCCTGGTGCCTCGCCATATACGTGTATATAATTAATTTCCAGATTCCTTTATTCACCAACCAAGTAGAAATCCCTCAATCAAACACCTTTCTTGCTTTCCTTGGGAACTATATCCAACTAAAATGCATTGGTTGCAGGGTTGCTCATCCACGTACGGGGTGATTGATCCTCCTGACTGTGTGAAAGTTGAACAATGGGAGGGAGCATGTGCTGACTGCTGAGTCTACTGTATAAATAGGTGTGTATGTAAAGTGACAAGGTGTGCATTCTGCATTGGGAGGAGTAAGGGAAGTGAGCTCACTTGTGATTTGACGTGTTATATTGCAGTGCAAGAATTAACTTCCCCTGTTCTTGGAAGGCATTGAGAGGAGGGTTTCATGTTTGAATTACTTGCTAGTGCATGAGAACATACAAAAAGCAATTTGTTTGTAGTTAATCCGTAGCTCAATCAAGCCAATATGTTTGGCAAAAATCCTCCAGCTACTAGTTGAATGTAAACTGTTTTCTCCAAAAATGAAATGATCTTTTCAACTTCATACCAAGCATAAATAGAGACTAATTTTATGCTTTGCTTAGAAAGGTATCACTGACAAGTCCACAAACATTTAATGAATCGTAATAGGGATTTTTATCCATAGGTGAAGCATCCAAACTGCTTCATTTGGGCTTGAGTTGCCTACTAGAATTGTACAATAGGAAACAGAAGGGGAAAGGGAAACTCTCAAAGTATTACATAATTTGTTGAATATAACTAGGATGATATGATTCACTAATAACAAAATCTCAAGACTAGATATTGTGGTTTCCGAATTTGGGGTCTAAGAATCCATGAATTAATCAGACAGCCCAGCCTTGCTCCTTAGATGCTCCTTGAAGTCCATGATGTCACCCTCCCACCGTGTGGCTGCTTGATTTTCGCATACCCAAATTTCATCAGCCACCTGATTAATCAATCTAAAGTCATGGCTCACCAAAACCAGACCCCCGTCCCACTCGTTCAGTGCTTCTGCTAGGGAATCAATAGTTTCAATGTCAAGATGATTTGTTGGCTCGTCGAGTAGCAGCAAATGTGGTAACCTCCAGGCCAGCCAAGCAAAGATCACCCTGCTCCTCTGGCCATCTGATAAGTTCTTCATGGGCATCACCTGTGCTTTTCCTGACAATCCAAACTTCCCTATTGCAGCCCTCATCTTCTCCTCCTCATTGCCTGGGTACTCTCTCATCATGTACAGAAGTGCAGACATATCTAAATCAAGCTTATCAGCTAGATGCTGATGAAACTGGGCAATCCTCAGATGATTGTGCCGCCTGACCATGCCATCCAAGGGAGCAAGTTCACCGGTCATCAGCTTGAGCAATGTGCTCTTCCCAGCACCATTAGGTCCTACAAGTGCAATTCTGGAATCAAGGTCCACACCAAAATCAAGGTTCTTATAAATGAGGTTATCTGGGGTGTAGCCAAAGGTTACTCCGACAAACTGCAGGACTGGTGGGGGCAGTTTACCAACATCAGTGAAGCGAAAGACTAACACTTTGTCCTTAACCACTTTTTCGGTCAGTCCACCTCTCTCCATCTTAGCCAGAGTTTTCTCCTTACTCTGGGCTTGACGAGCCAGCTTAGCTGAACCATGACCAAATCGAGCAATGTACTCTTTCATAGAAGAAATTTGCTCCTGCTCCCACTTGTACTGCTTCATCTGATTTTCTTCCAGCTCTGCCCTAGTCTGGACATACTGATCATAGTTGCCAGTGTACAATTTAAGCTTCTTGTTCTGCATGTGGATAATGTTGGTGCAGACACCATTAAGAAAATCCTGAGAATGTGATATCACAACTAGAATACGATCAAACTTCTTCAAAGTCTCTTCCAACCAGACACATGCCTCCAAATCTGCCAGAGAAAACAAGAACAAGCATGCCTGAGTTTAATGTAGAATGAAAGCACGACAGAAATGATAATTATCTTGTCATCTAAGAAAATCCTAATGGAAATAAAATTCCATTTCATATTTCATATTTGAAACTTATGTCAATTTTGAATGCATCTAAAACTGATTAACTCAGATAATCACTATGTATAAGCTGTAATTTCCATATAAGCATATTCTTCTCAGAGCAAAGATATACTTAGGAAAAACAATTTGCTCAAATGATGAAAAGTTCAAATCAACCATGTTAGAAGTTTGCACCAAATAGAAATGTTGTTGGAGCATGGGCAATAACTGCTACCTCTATGACGGCAACATGAAAATGGTTGTATTCACCACTAGGTTATCCTCAATAGATAAGAATCATAATGAAAAGCACATTTTGCCAAGTATATCGATGCTCAAGAAGATATTTCATTATGCATGATAGTTACCAGCAATTAAATAAAGAAATTGCATTCTGGGTGTTCCAAGAGACCTAGTGTGTATCTTTAAAGATTGACAAGACTAATTGCTTTACTTTTCCTATAGACTGGAGCAACAATTAGTTTTTATATCTTCAATAATGTTAAACCAATAAACATATCTAGCATCTCCAACATATTTTCACCACATAAAGTTGTAGCCATTCAATCACTAAAGAGACCAAGCTAAGTTCAACTTGGTTCAGGTAATGATAATGATAAAGGTAACAAAAGATGTTCAACGTAGAATTATCTACTAATAAAAAAAAAAAAAATTTAAAAAGAATGCATGTCACTGCACCACAATGAACGGCAATACTAACTGATTTGTTTGTACATATTGTACCACGTATTAACAAGAACTAGATATTTTACCAAGATGATTTGTGGGCTCATCAAGCAAAAGGATTGTTGGATTCATAAACAAGGCCCTAGCTAATGCAATCCTCATACGCCACCCTCCAGAGAAGTCACGGGTTTTTTTTGCTTGCATTTGCTTATTAAAACCAAGTCCATACAGAATTTCAGCAGCCCGTTTCTCAGCAGTTGATGCATCCATTGCTTCTAACCGCTCATAGATGCGATCCAAAGCTTCTCCGCCACCTCCATCCTATGAATCCATACATAAAATCATATACAACACAATTTAATTAATGTCTTGCTAATGTAGTTCCTACTGGTCACAGGATAATTATGCCTATGAACGAACCTCGGCAGCTAACATCTCAACTTCTTTCTCCAACTTTATTCTTTCTTCATCACAACTGATGACAGCAGCCAGAGCAGACATGTCTGAAGCTTCAATCTCCCTGCTAAGGTGATATATATCCATGTGTTCAGGAATTGGAAGCTCTCTGCATCCTATTGCTGAGAGAAGAGTGGACTTTCCACAGCCATTAAGTCCTAACAAGCCATAACGCCTACAAGTATAACAAATGTGCTAAATCGACAACGAGAGGGTAAAATTGAAATATAAAATCATACAGCATATGCTGATATGAAATACCTGCCATAGTTGAGCTCCAACTCAGAATCTACTATGAGGTCATGCCCATGAAAGGTCAATGATAAAGACTCGATCTGGAATGTACACAATTATCAGTTAATGACAAGATATTCTAATGAAAACGAAGCAAAATCATATTAAACAAAAAAATTGTAGCCATTCAATCACAAGAATCAAATCTCCTACGAAACTATCTTTCCTGTTTTCACTCGGGAACAAAATAGTACAATTTACGTTGCAAAAGAGGAAAGAGGGAGCACAGAAAAGTTACATGGATATCTCTAGAGAGCGGATGCGACGCGAGCACGCCAGTGCACGTCCGATCCGAAATCCGGAGCGAATCAACTCCATTGGCGAGCTTGTCCGTCGCCGCCCCATCCGACGCCGCAGCGGCCGCCTTCGACGACGTGGCGGCGGACTTCCCTCCCCTCTTCGCCGCCGCTGCAGCCTTCTTGGCCGCGGCCTTCTTCTTGCTGGCGTCCGACACCATCGTCCTGCTCCAGTACCCAATCCGGAACCAAAATTGCAACGAATTCAACCACGAGTACGAAACAAGGAGAGCACTTTCGAGCAAATCCACAGGCAAATCGATCTCAGCTTACAGGAGAAGGGTGGATTCGAGCAGAAATCGACTAGTGAAGGGGGTCGGAACGGCGGCGGGCGGGATCCGTCCGTCAGCTAGGGCTCCCACTTTTCAGCGAGCGTTCGCCCTTTATTTCTATAAATAACTATCACTTCGATAACTCTATTATTATATTAATTTATTTTCGTACCTGCGGCGAGGAAGGAATCTCAGACTTCACTTGTTCACTACCTTCGCTCTTTGCTTTTAAGAGGACTCGTCGCATGAACGCAAAGTATGCGGTATCTTCTTCGACCGTCCACGTCATGGTTTCGGCTCATCTAGCTCGTCCGTCGAGGCGGTGGTTAAGCAGTGAGCAATCCGAGCTTGCACGACCTTCAAAGCTCCCATCTCGAGGTTCGATCTGGCCAAGTGTGCTGCAAGATTCGTTTCCTGCAGGATTCATGGATCATGTGGCGTCCAATGGGGCTAATTCAATCTGGTCCATACAGGTGTCCTGCTGACGTTAATTTGCCTGCCATGAATCCGATCGAAGTCATATAGGTTAGACTAGTTTTTATGCACACTTTGGGCTTGGATCGCAACCCGGCCCATTAATTGTTGATCATGACCAGTAATAAGTTAAGACCGACCCGAACCAATTAAACCCTAGCTTGACCCGTATCCGGTCACCAATCCAAGCACAATCCATAACCTATCAATTTTGTACTAAGAATGTGGAAGTCAAGTGAACGGATACTTTGCAGATGTATTTAATAAAAAAATTTAATATATAATATATTTAATAATAATAATAATTTATATTATTAAAATTCATAATAATTAATAATTTACTATAATTTCATATGTAATTTATCATTATATATATATAATTTCATATGTAATTTATCATTATATATATATATATATAAAATGATAATTATTTATATGCGGATAATACGCTGCAAATACGGTGTGGATCCGCACGGGATTTGCACGGATAATATTTTTTTAAAATTCATATCCGCATTCATATTCTTTTTTATTTGCGAATATGGATCAAATATGGTGCATATGCGATTTTTATTCGGTGTATGCAAATAAAATTGTCATCCTTACCTAAGAAATTTAGTTTTGTTCTCCGTTCTTCCATAATTTGGGTAGAGCACTAAAATTCAATTTATCAACAAATAAAAGAACTTTGATGAACTTGTAATCTATTGGGGAATAATAGAGCTAGCAAAAAATTGATATATTTTACTTAAGACAACCTAAAACATATCATTTTTTCACCAAAAACTAAAAAATATAAATATAAATTAAGAATTAATAAATTAATTGAATACAATGAAGTCATTATTTACTATTTGCATCAAGTTACGAGCATAAAAAATTATTATGGAGCACGGCTCTATAAAAATTCATATGGAGCTCCGAGTATAATTGAATATAGTATTATTAAGAATGAATATATATTTTTATTAAATTTTACGTAAGGTAGAAGTAGTAGGTTTACTATTTCACAAAACAAATGCACTTCTGCCTTAGGTTTCGTCTTAATAAAAAAATATTCTTAATAATGCCAGGTGCACTCCGCTCCATATAAATTCTTATTTTTCTAACATCAAACTTTAGTTACGATAATTCGTCATATTTCATTTATACATTTATTAAACTGAGTAATTATGTCATATTTTATTTACTTACTATTGAACATCATACATAGTTTGGCAGTGTTCTTGGGATTTGTTATTGTTTCTAGGCCTCGAGAGAGGTTAGGGATGTCCACTATTTGGTTCAATCCGAATCGAATCGAATTTTTCGGTTCGGTTCGGTTTCAACCGTTGTAGGTTCGGTTCTTTGACTCGAACCGAACCAAACCAAAATTTGAATTTTGGTTTGGATTCGGTTTTCGGAATTCGGGAACCGACCCGAACCGAAAACCGAATTAATTAAAAAATAATATATATTTTAAAATTTTTAATATAGATAAGTAAATGAGTATTATAAAATAATTTTTAATTTTTAATTTTTAATCGAATTAATTAAAATTTTAGTTTTCGGGTTGAAAACCGAACCGAACCGAATAATTTTGGTTCAGGTTAGATCGGTTTAGGTATAGTTCGGTTCGGGTTCGGGTTAAAATTCGGATATATAAAAAAATTCGATTTGATAAAATTTAGTTCGGTTTGATTCGGGTTGAATCAAATGGACAGCCCCAAGAGAGGTTCCTTCGGCTTTTTTTTTTATTTTTCAATTTCGAGTAATCTAGGGTGGGAATCATTGCATTCCATCCTGGATGCTATTGCTGGTAGGTTTCAAAGCTTTTGAAATGCATTTTGTTGTTGTGCGGCTTGGCAGCCCTTTTTCTAAACAAATTATATATATATATATATATATATATATATATATATAAAATAAAAAATATTGAAAATAATAATTAAATAGATAAATATGCATTTGCTTAGTATACAATGGTGTCAATGTCATGCACAAATTTTTTAATGTTAATGTGATTAGTGAATGTCATACAATGGCAAATGATTAATGTGATTCATATATATTGTAAACTTGTCGTATGTGAAACAGTAAATATAACAAAAAATAATAAGCATCAGTCCCCATGGCATGTATACTATTTGAACTTGTCCTGTGCTTCTCTAGAAACGATGAGAGTACAAGCTGGATTTGGAATTGAGGGACACTTGGTTTTCTAAATCCACAATGTCGGATATTGAAACTAATTAGAAGATTTGTTTGTGAATCCAATAGGGATGCCTGCTCAATTTTTGAATTCAATACATAATGAATATTGTATGATGAGCAATTTACTTTAATCATAACAATAATTTGAATTCTTTTGAATCCATACTTTTTTTTTCTTAGAGCACCAGAAATGCCCTTAAGTTCAATTTGATATTCGGTTCTAAATTTTTGTAAAAGTTCAGATACTAAGTGCCGTATTTTTTTCAAAAGTATGAAACTAAAATAAGTAAGATCAATTCATCTTTTTTTAAAAAATATTTATAATGGTAGATAGGGGTGAGCGACGATTCGGTTCGATTCGATTCATCAGCTAATCAAATCGAAAAAAAAAATTGGATTAACTGTTTACCGAACCGAATAAGCGAATTTTTTTGTTCGGTACGATTAATTTATCAAATTCACCAATTTTTTTTAAAAAAATTATATATATTTACACCAATGCAAAAATTCAAACCCAATCGAAAATTCGGTAATTAACCGAATCGATCGGTTAATTTACCGAACCGAATCGAAAATCAAAAACTTAATTTTTTTTAATCGTTAACTGAACCGAAAATTATTCAAAATATTTGGTTCGGTTAATTCGGGTTCGAATTCGGTTTGGTCGGTTAATCGGTAAATTTTACTCACCCCTAATGATAGATATAATACCTACATTATTTATCGTGAGTTTATTCTGTATATTATTGATAACACTTAAAATTTATTGAGAATATAATAATAGGTTTTAAATTTTTTTTAAAGCATGGAACTGGAATAAGATCAATTCTATCATTTTTGATGAATATATTATGTTACGTGTATTATTTAAATTATAGCAAATAAGTTTTGAAAAAAATAGAAGTTTTTAAATTTTTGTAAAAAATTGAAATCGAAAATCAAATCAAACTAGAGAGTATTTTGAATTTTGGAAAAAAAAATTATGAATCCTTGATCCTTACCATGAATTAGAAAATTTCCATAATCCATGTTAAAGCATGATTTGATTTAGGACAATTACTAAATAAATCCGTTGGAGCTGCATCAAAGCTTTGAAACATGAATTGTGCAAACCGAGATCAAGGCATGGATCGATGTGATGAGATAGACAAGACCTTCGTTTTTTCTCCCTCCTCCCTTCTTCTTTCTAGTTCTAGGGAAATTAAATTCCAATTATATACATCATGCAATTTTGTAATATATTGTTTTAAATGTTTTTTTTCTTGCCTTGGTTTAGGAGATAATTGATGCTCCCTAGATTTAGGATACATAGGGAAAAGGAATAAGTTTATTATTTATTCCATTTGAAATAAAATAAAAAAATGTGAAATTTTAAAAAAAAACTTACATAGTATATAGTTTGTTAACTTACATTTTTTTGAATTACATAAAACTCATCAACAATAATAGTAAATTCAAATTATGTATTCTTTAAAAAATGAATGTTTTTTCTTTATATATATTTGACAATTTTTTGAATCACATAAAATTCAATAGAAAGAATAGTAATTTTTAAATTATATTTTATATTTAAATAATCCATATGAATGATATTTATTAATTTTTATATATAATAAAATGAATTATCTTTTAGATAACATATTAACATATGTCCATTATAATTTCATCGATCGGTCATATATATATTGATCTATGAAAAAAATTAATTAAGTTGATCATAATTTGGGATGTAATTGCTTTAAAATAAAATAATAATAATTTGGGATGTATTATAAAAAATTAGGTAGTTATTAGAAACTCAAATATAATTTAGTGACCAAGTTAATGAGTAATTATCTAATCAGTAGTAGAGTTTTTTTTCCTAAATTAAATTGACTTTATATTAAGTCATTACAAAGAAGGGAATATAATTCGTTAATATCTAAAGATCTAAACAATTAATGCATGCAAATTATTTGCAATTAATTAAAATTAAAATTCATCATCTCTATTCTTTAAAATATATATATTCTCACCTGCCATGAATCCTATTCTGAACAATCCCTTAGCTGGCTTGGCTGGACTGATGCTACCTCAAAGGAAACCAAAAGATAAATTAAAAGAAATAGTACTTCACAATGGGATTTTTCTTAAGATCATTGTATTCAACTGCAACAAGATGACAATGCTGTCATCTCGCTCCATTGAAGATTCCATGGCAGATCCCAGTTATATATCTACTGTGAATTCAAGCTCCATCCCATCAACCCCAACCTACCCTAGAAAAGATCTATGTATTCATATACAAGTCCAAGCTAGTTACCCCTCTCTATATCTTGACATAATTATGTAGGAAACTCTAGTCTTAATTTCTGTATTCCCAGCCTAACACATTTGAATTAACTAAGCTTTAATTAATTATTGGTAATTAATTGTATGATTGAGTGGATGGCAAAAGGTGCATGCATGCTTAGACTTTTATGTATACACATGCATGTCTCACTATTCAATCTCATAATGTTAGAATAATAAGACAAGAAAAGTGTGCTTCTTACAAAATTATTAGTGTTAGACTCTTGCTTTGTCTACTTGGTTTTAGGAGTCCATCATAAAATAAAGACATTAATATATTTGTCCTTCTTTCTCATTAAAAAAAGGGGTGTGCTTTAATTAACTAGTGAACATCATATCAATTAATTAATTAATTAATTAATTAATCAAGTTGCACAGTGCATGTTGAGTTCTTGATATGCCTGATTAGGTATATATATTGCATGCAGAATTAAGAAAAAGTGTTTATATAATTAATTTAAAATAATATTAGTTATGAACACAATGATGATGAATTGATTGTCATCAAGATGCACAACTTCTCTTTATATATATATATATAGTATAGCAATGGACATATATACTCCACATACTTCATTTGGTTATATATCTTGAACCCTAATTCCCTATATATATTTGTATGTTTGTCACATGCATGCATATTGATTAATTAATTACACATAAAATAAGAATTGGGCTTAATTAATTAATTAAATTTGTAGAGATAAGGTTGGGTACGTAAGACAAATGATCATTATTAGTTTAGGGTGGAAAGTTGTTGCTTGGTTGTCTTTTCAGTGTAATCTATTATTTTTATGATTGAGATGCATGGAGGACTAATTAATTAGTATTAATTACTAGAGTCAAGTCATTTTTGATACCAAACTATATAGAATTAGATGCTCAAAGGTAAAATACACACATGTTTTCTTGTGCTTTGGATTTTTCTTAATTTTTTAATTGATGAAATGAATGAATCATGATTGTCCAAGTATTTTCACTTAAATTTGTCAAGGTAAAAGAGTTGAATTGATTTTGGAAAAAAAGAAGAAGTTGAATTGATGCCATGCTTTTAATTTCTTTGTCATAGTCTTTAGGTGGGAAAATGATCAAGTTTGGTGCCTAAACTTGTTGCAATTAATGATTAGCAGTGTTATTATATAGTGATATATATTGTCAACAACTAACATTTTGTATATGTTTAATTGGGCAAATTAATTAATTAATTGATTAAAGCTGCTTATTCTCTTTAATTTGCTGTTGCATATGCACGGGTCATTGATGCCTTGATGTCAACCAGTCAACCACATCAAGTGTTCAATGTATGTTCATATCAGATTATCACCAAACAATTAATTTGAAGATAATTAAGACATGAAGCTAATTTATTATGTTCAGGGTGATCACTGGTGCTAGCTGTTCTCAATTTTGATTTGAAAGATATACACATTATATTTAGCAAATAATTACTCTATAATTTATTTCAATTAGTTTATGATTGAACATTTGATTTAAAAAAATTGATTAGACTACTGAGCAAATCTCTTATAAATCATGAGGGGTGGCAACCGTTCGATTAATTATTTTATTTGTGGATAATCGAAATTGAGATCGAAACCCTTTACAAATTTACTATCTGAAATCGAAATTAAAATCGATCGATTTTTAAAATTAGTATCTAAAATTGAAACTAATTAAGTATCAGATATATGACGATTAACCGAAGCCGGGTTATTAAATGATTAATCGGTTACTATAAAAATAAAATACAAAAATACAAAAGTTAAAACTATAAAAAAAATCCTTGTTCAAGTAAAGGTGTGATAAGTAAATGAAAAACCTTCAACCAAAAGTGAAACAAATTAACAATAAAGTTTACCTAAGCCGCAAGCCATGTTTTTTTTCAATTAAATTATATATTATTAATATATAAGTAAAATCGATAACTGAAACCGTTAATCGAAATGATCATTAAATTAACCACGAACCGATAACTAAATCATATAACACTACTAGAAACTTGGTCTTCAGCAATGGCTATCAGCAACGGCCGCTCAAGCCGTTGCTATTTACAACGGCATTCTTACGGCCGCTCGAGTCGTTGCAGATATGTTGTATCTGCAACGGCTTTCTAACAGACATACGAGCCGTTGCTGATGATGTTAATTATCATCAACGACTTTCTAACGGACGAGTGAGCCGTTGCAGATGATAATTTATTAGCAACGGCTTGCTAACGGACAAGTGAGCCGTTGCTGATAAGTTTATATAGGTCGTAGATCGCGCCCGCCCCCTTCTTCCTCCCGCTGCTGCCGCCGCCGCTCCTCTCCTGCCTCTCGCCGCCGCTGCCGACGCCGACGATGCCTTCCGCTGCTGCCGACACTGTCAGGTATGTGCCCTCCGATCGACCGTCTCTTCCTGTTGCGGCCGGTAGAAAATCCGACCGAAACCCTAAAAATAGGGTTTCGGCCGGCGGCGGTCGGTCGATGGCCGCCGCCGGACCTTGTACATTGGCCGGACAGTGTGTCCGGACACTGTGCGCCGGCGCCGGAGTCCACCTGACTCCGGCGCCGGAATTTGTAGTTTAATAATATTTTATTATTATTTTTTTATTGTTAATTAATTGTTAATTAATTATTTAAATTAATTGTTTAATTTGTTAGAATAATTTTTAGGGTTTAGATTAATTTCGGAATTATCCAATTCGGACGCGCGCCGGAATCGTCCACTTCGGACGCGCGCCGGAATCGTCCAATATGGACTCGAACTGTCTCGAAATATTTAGAAAATAATTATCCATCCGACTATTTATACAATAATCTGATTATATGTCTGTTCGACAGATATGTCTAGTCGTGGTTATCGACGCAGGAGAGCTTCGGAGTCTCCGATCGGTGAGACTCCAGCACTTACTCATGCTGCTGATCCTCCTGTTGCTGATCCTCATGAGGATGATACTGCCGAGGCTAGTACATCCAGACGCAGGCGGCCACACGGGCCGAACAAGTGGCAGCCTCCACCAGCCACAGAGTCACGTAGATTGATTAGCGTGATTGGGGAGCGGTAATATATCATGAATTATGTATCATTACAAATTCATTATATCATAATATAATATTAAAATTTATTTTTGTTGTGCAGGTTCGAGCAAGAAGAAGTGCCGAGGAGCATTTCTTCTACTATTCGACGATACATGCACGGGGCATGGCCTACGTGGTCTCATGTGCCTAGCGAGCACGTCGACATGTTATGACGCGAGTTTGAGGCACGTATTATTATTATTTTTACATGCATGATGATATATTAATATTGATACTGATATTATTATTTTGCAGGTTCGCTATACATGGGCCGAGGACCAGAGGCCCTTCATTTACGCTGCCTGGGAGGCTATTTCCCGGGCAAGGTACAACGGGCAGCTGGGGCAGGCTCGGTCCCAGGCAATGGCTCGAGCTGGGACCACTAACATCGCGGAGACTCGGGGATACGGCCCCGGTTGGATTACTCCGGATATATGGGATCAGCTCATGGGAATATGGTCGATGGATCGATGGCAGGAGGTTTCTCGGAATGCGGCTAGAAATCGCATGTCGGGGGGAGCAGCGCGTCACACCGACGGCTCTATTGCATTTGCAGTGCACGCGAACCGTATGGTAAGTATATCTTTTAATTATATATTTTATTTGTTACTATGTGTACTAATTAATGTATTTGTTTTGTAAATGTAGACGACGGTGTCGGATGACGGGACTGTCTAGCGATCCTCCCCGATGGCGGTGTTTGAGCGGACTCACCGTCGAGCACATGGGACGGGGGAGTACATCGACAATCGCGCTGCATACATTATGGTAATTATATATTTGTTTAAATTATTCATTATATATTTATAATTTAAGTTTTATGATAAATATTAAACAAAAAATCAAACTCGAGTAGGAGACCTACAGCCAGACGGTGGTGCAGCGCGGGGGTACCCCCGAGGACTTTGACGCAGCATCGTGGGTCGAGGCTGCAGGTGGCTGGGACCATGGCCGCGTATATGGCTTCACAGATAGTGGTCATGCGCGAGCCGTACTAGGGCCACTTGGGGCACCGACCCCTCCGGTCGCTGGTGAGCGGCCGTCCATCTCTAGATCCAGTTATGATCATAGTAGCAGAATAAGGACTCTAGAGGAGACAGTCGCGCGTCAGACTGAGATAATGGAGCGCCAGAGTCAGATGATGGCAGATATACAAGCTATGCTACGCAACATGTCAGGTCATCCCGAAGCAGGCATCTCTTCGGCATCATCTAATCCATCATCCTCGAGTCAGTCCACGCCGGTGTACACTCAAGCACTCCAGACCCCGCCATATGATCCAGACCATCCTCCATCGTCATCGTGAGATTTTATTTATATTGAATTTGTTACTGAGATATTGAACTTGTTTAATTTATATTGACTATGTTACTGAGATGTTGATACTTCAATTTTGCATTTGAATTATTTTTATACTATCGTGGATAATTATCAATATAAATATAATTGTTTTGATGTATATCTTGGTGTGTTTGTGATGTGTGAATGAATGTGTGTATGAGTGTATGGGTGTGTGAGTTATGTATCAGATAATGTATCAATGTATCAATGGAAATTTGGAATTTTAAATTTTTTCGTTACCAGGTTCACATCATCAGCAAAGGCTTTCCTACGGTCGTCCGTGGGAAAGCCGTTGCTAAAAGTGTATCGAAAGCCGTTGCTGATGACCTACAGCAACGGCTTAGCGACGGGCTTTTACTAACAGCGTTGCTACGGACTAAGCGGCCGTTGTTATTAATGTTATCAGCAACGGCTCCGAGTCCGTGGTAAAACCGTTGCTGATAATATTTTTAGCAACGGTCCGAGCGGCCGTTGCTAAGTTATCAGCAACGCGACTTTCTGTCACGGCTCTATTGCAATGGCTCAGCCGTTGCTGATGCCCATTTTTCTAGTAGTGTAATGAATAATTAAATGATAATTATCCGCAAAATGATAATTAAAATCGAACTGATTTTAAGTGATTTTTTAAGCGTACTAATTAAAATCGAAACCGAACCATAAAATTATTATCTATATCGAATTTTGTAATTCGGTTAGTTGATTAACCATGGTTAAGTTATTCCAATTGTCAGCGCGCGTGGATTCTAAAAATTTTCAAAAGAAAGCAAGCTACTGATTAGAAAGGTGTTTGATATTGTACATATAAGCTAGCTGTAGGATGAAGTTTGCATGCATTTTCCTCTTCGAATGCATCAAAGTATAACCCTTTTATATATGTAGCTGATAATTGGCAGATATATTATATGAATTACAATAACTTCAATTACTTTATCTTCCCTAGGGTGGCACCAACATTTATATTAATTATTGACACAGAAGTCAATGCTAAGTTTGTCATATGCATCAAAGTAGGGCCTGATTGCTACTCCCTGATCAAATCAAACTGGATTCATTGCTACTACTACCTGCATATTTTGGAAGAGGGAGAGAGAGAGAGAAAGAGAAAGAGAAAGAGAGGGGAGAAAGCCAAAACAAGCTAAGTTAGATATATCAGAGAAGTAGGGCCTCCAAAAGTACAGGACTAGTTTCTTTATAGATGGTGATGGCCAGTCTTATAAATCTCTGACACCAAGATGCAGCCAAGAGACTGCACATTTTATTTAATTAAATTAATTACACTGATGGAAACTTGACAGGCTATCATTTGACTTGTTTAACATTTCCATCCACTATATACCTCTGTGTTGTCTCTCCTTCTTCTGTCTCCTCTCCATGCTTGCTTTTGTCACCGTATATTGCGAAGAAGAGACCTCCAATCCAGTGGCAAGAGCTCGGCAGCAGAGAAGACTATGGGAAGGGCTCCTTGCTGTGACAAGGCCAATGTGAAGAAGGGCCCTTGGTCTCCTGAGGAAGACAAGCAGCTCAAGGACTACATTGAGAAGCATGGAACTGGTGGGAATTGGATTGCCCTTCCTCAGAAAGCTGGTAATTAATCTATCTTTCATTATCTATGTATGCTTTTAATTTGATATCTCTTTTTGCTAATCTTCATTAATTGACAGGTCTGAGGAGATGTGGGAAGAGTTGCAGGCTGAGATGGCTCAACTACTTGAGGCCTAACATAAAACATGGAGACTTCTCTGATGATGAGGACAGGATCATTTGCAGCCTCTTTGCTAGCATTGGAAGCAGGTGAGATTAATTGTATATCTTGATCTTATTCTTTTTCTGAATCAGAAGTAGTTAATAAGCTTAATTGCGATGATCATGATCATCTTGCAATTTAATAATAATTCATAATTAATTACTAAGTGCAGATGGTCCATTATAGCAGCTCAGCTCCCAGGGAGGACTGACAATGACATTAAGAACTACTGGAACACCAAGCTGAAGAAAAAACTTCTGGGCCTTCCACCATCACACAGAAAGCAGCAGTTGAAGAAGCAGCATCAGCTTCAGGAGCAGCAGCCACAGTTAATCTTCCCTGCAGGTTACTCCTTTGAGGCAGCAGCAGCTGCTGCTGCTGCTGCTTCATTGATCCATTCATCTTCTTCTTCATCATCATCAGTAGCAGACCTGGAAGGCATCCCAATTACCTCCCCATATCTCCTAAACCCTAATTTTATATCCACCACCTCTTCCTCCCCTCTTCAAGGCCTTAAACATCAATCTCTTAATGGTGGCAGTCTTATCATGTTTGGGGGTGATCATCCGCAGATGAGCTGCAGTTCATCTGATCGTGGCGTATATTACACTAGTAATAATAGTAACTTTTCCCATGGCGGTGACAGCTTGTTGGAGATGATGATTCATGGACACAATAACTTTGGGGAGGTGAACGCTGCAGCAGCGGCCATGGACGTGAGCTTCTGCAGGAACCTAGAAAGTGCAATGTACCACTGTTAATTGGCTGACTGTATTATAATGATGACAAGAAATATTATTTCCTTTTTCTTCTTTTTGGGGGGAGTAAGATTGTGTGATTTTGACAGTGCATGGGCTTCAAAATTGGTGTAGGATATATATCTTTTCTTGGGTTGGTTTCTTCTCGTGCACTGACATGATGTTTGATGTGTGTGTGTGAGTCTGGTCCAATAGCTTCTCATTCAGAGCTAAATCTTATGTCCCTGACTGCCTCCATTCTGTGTTCAGTGAGTTGCAGTCTTCCAAGAACAACATTGAGATTCTGAACCACACAATAAATAAATAAATAAGTAAATCTTTTCCTTCATAATTTTCTGTGTATATAATTGAAAAATAGTAATTATCCAGTGCACACTTCCTACAGAAAAGAACCTGATTTCTATTACCATTCCTGCTATTATTATTGATTATTAATCAGTTAAAATAAAATTAAACTAAATGAAAAAAGTCTGCATCACAAATTCAAGTACCATGGGTTTTAGAAACAAGGTTTCTTTTATGTCATTATATTTCACCAAAAAACAAGAACAATGACCGAGAAGGAAGAAGAATGCTTCTTTTGAAGTGGGCAAACACATGTCAATGCCTGGCTCACTCTCCATCAAATAAAAGCTAGCTCTGCTACCCACTTCAGTCCCCCAAAAATAAAGAGCAGGTGTCACATGGATGGATATCGGGAACAACTCGGCCACAGCGGAAGAAGCGTGTCTTGTCCGCATTTATAAATATGTGCCACATTTTGGATCTTTGTTCCAAACTCAGTTTTGGCTTCTTCATCACTTCAATTCTTAGTATATTCTCAAGCTTTGGCATGGCTGCCTAAGAAAGTAACAAGAGAGGGCAAGGCTGTGTTAGCTTTTCGAGGAGATCAACAAATCCCAGTAGACATGTAGTGATGTTAGTATATGGCTGGGAAGTAGACAAGTAGTCAGTGTTTTGATAATTCAGCTAAGAAGCTTACATAGTTTATTTCTGATTTGATTGAGAAAGACAAGTCTATAATTTCACAATTAATTATATGAAGGTTTATAGTACCATAGCTTGCTTTTATTCCTTAATTAAATACCTACTCTCTATTACAAGATAATTAATTAAATTAAACCATATATAAAAGAAAATTGCTTATAAAAATGACTACTTAACTAGCAGTAACAATACTTGTTACTGATTCCAGTTCAGAGTAGATCACAAAGTGACAACTGTGTGTAATGGCACAAGAATTCATCCTTCATCAAGGAATCAAGTTATATAAAAACTGCCCTAAAGCATGAGAACCAATGTATTTAAAATTAACAAGTCTAGGGTGATTAGAAAATGAATAAACCAAGGAGAGAAGCTACTATGGATGAGCTAAGACATGGTGAAGATGATGTAACCTTCTTAAGAACAACTAAACTACCACCATGAAATCCCACTTGGGGAACAAGTAGTTCGAAATAGGTAGTTATTTTAAATGTTGAGAGTGTCCTTCTCTGATATAAGTCCAAGACTCCAAATTTACACAGTCACTAGTCCCTAGATTTGATGCCTTTCTTTAGCTTCTTATTCAAATGGTTTATAAAACCCATTATTCCATCAAAAAAGATTTGATGCCTTCGGGGATTCACTGGTTGTTGAGCTATCAGGGTCATCCCAATAAACAAATAGCCTTTTACTTTTCTCTTCCTCTTTATAATTATTGCATGTCATTTTATTTGGCAGGTTACCTGCTTCAATTTTGTTTCATGAGATATATACATCTCCTCAAGGAGCATTTATGTTAGAGCAATAAATTTTTGAGGAATGTCTTTTCATAGGGATAGCAGGTGGCGTAATAAGGTCCAAGTTTGCATTTGATTGCAAGGACAGATGCTATAAAATATAAATTGTTCAGATATCATTATAGCAGCAGTGACCTAGCTACAGTTTAGGATTTTGATCATGATGCTTCTGTTTCAAATGTAGCATGAAGTTGATCATGGTGATGTATACAACTAGTTTTGGAACAAATGATTATACTGGATCATCTAGCTATATATCTGACAAATAATTTTCAGTGCACTCTTCTTTGACTAGATGATGAGGTTTATTTCTCATCAAAATATTAATGTAGTGCATGTCATAAGAAGATATTCACTCATACTAATGATTGTAAGGCATCCAAGATCCAAAACAAACTCTGTATGAACTAAATCATATGCCCATTTCAGCAACATATATAATTGGATAAGAGAACATGGTGACTGACAAATCCCGTTAAACCTTAAAGGCCCTAAGCCACACATGTAATAGCTATAATAAAAATTTCTAGCATAGTACAAGCTATCAAATGTTAGACAACAATTTCTTGACAGCAAAAGGGTCAAAACGCATATCTACTAGTACAAGGGGTGTAATGAGCCTAGCCAAGCCTAGCTTGCTTGTGCTCGAGCTCGGCTCGTTTAAGAAATGTCAAGCTCGAGCTCGATCAAACTTCAATATCCAGGCTCAAGCTCGGCTCGTTTAAGCTCGTTTAGGCTCGTTTATTTTTCTCAAGCGTGACCGAACTCGTTCAAGCTCGATTAAGCTTGGCTCGACTCGGGTTTATGCTCAACCCCATATGAAATATTAATATTTATATAATTATATATAAATATATGAAGCTCGATTAGGCTCGCGAGCCGCTCGAGTCGAGTATTACTTAGCTCGAGCTCGACTTGCTCGTTTGTAAAGCTCGGCTCGAGCTCGATAAGATCGAGTTGAGTTTGAGTTCGAGTTTTCATCGAGTCGATCTTGAGTAGCTCATGAGCTGCTCGGCTAGCTCACTTACACCCCTATCTACTACCAAATGGGTATGTATGCCAAAACCAATAGAACCATCATTTTGGGGAATAAGAACTGACCACAAGGCTTGCTGCTATTTTAAGCTCTGATCTAATGGTTGTCAATTAAAGTAAGGGAAGAAGATTTACTTTTGAAAAAAAAAAACAGTGAATTAATTTTGATTTCTTAACATTCATCTAAGAATTGCATGTACAGATGAGTCAGATTTTTTGATGAAGAGATGAGTCAGATTTTACATGAAAAGGATTTATCCTTCTTCCTACTTAAGAATCATGTATGAATATATCTGTGAACTAACACATGTTTCTTAGAATGTTTACTGATAATTAGTACATTAAAGGAGCTTGCATAATCTTCCTCCAAGCTCCAAGAATTGACAGCCTGCTTTGAGAAGGAATTCCTCTGTTTCCAACACAATGTTATAATCAACTGCTTTCCATTGAGAGTTCCATTGAGAGCAGGTGAATGCTTTGAGAAGACAGTTCCATTGAGAGTCCAGTTCACAAACATATGTTCCAGCAAGAATAATAACATTTGGACATTTGATCTGCAATATAAGAAGGTGAATGCAGTTCAGGTAAGAAAACTTCTCATCAAGAGCTATTGTGGCTAAATTAGCTAAATGCCTACAAATATTAATGCTTTCTTGCTAAATAAGTAGAGTACTGTATTCTCAAAAAGAATTGTTAGAGTAATAAATATACCAAGATATTTTTAGTTCAATGATAGAAGAACTACCATGGATAATCACCTAGAACAAATTGTAATTTCTATTATAAGTTATTTAAGTGGAAATAAATTGTCAAAGCATTTTTTTATAATAAATTATATATAAAAAAATATGTGTAAATATTCATTTTTCTAATTAAAAACATCAAATTATCAATTAAATGCTAATTAAAGTGAGGATTATCTTATCGTCTAAACTAATTATTATTCAAGTTAAATAAACTTTTATTTTTAGTATTTTTATCATTAAAAATATAACAAATCTATATTCCTAATGGTTTAACTTACAAACCAATTACAACAGTACTTTATTATGCGATTTTGTGTTTTTATAAATTTTCTAATATACAGAGTAATACATGTATTTTTTAAAATTTATAATAAGAGTAGCAATATGATATACAGGTTCGGGATTTAGGGTTCCAACTTTCCAATCTATTCGATCGCTCTTTCTTCTCCCTCCGGTTTCTCTCCACAATTCGATTTTCGATTTGGAAACCAAATTTGGTCGGTTCGAGTTGATTCAGCTTATGATGTTTTCGGTTCGATTTTCGGGTTGAATTTTGAGTGAGAAAAAAATTTAATTCAGTTCGGTTTAGCTCCGTTCCATTTGGTTTGAAAGGTACAAAAATGCCCCTAACGTTTTTTCACGAGTACTAAAATGTCCCTAAGATTTTTTTGGGATAAAAAATACCCCTTACATTATGGAATTGGGTACAAAAATGCCCCTATAGGTAAACGGTGTTAATTGAGAGATAACGAAGCTGACGTAGCTAATGACTGAGACTGATTACGCGGACATGTGGCGCGCATGTAGGCCAATATGTTTTCTCACGAGTACTAAAATGCCCATGACGTTTTCTCACGGGTACTAAAATGCTCATAACATTTTCTCACGGGTGCAAAAATGCCTCTAACGTTTTCTCACGAGTACTAAAATGACCCTAACATTTATTTTGGAGCTAAAATATCCCTGAGGTTATTGAAAATTGTACAAAAATGACATCAAACTAACTTCTATTAGGTAAAAGTTAACAGAGATGTCATGAATACTTATAAAGATATTGACTTTACACGTGGTGCATATACAGAAAGCAACTTGCCACGCAACCGTAGTAGGGGTGAGTAAAAAAATTGAAAATTCAGTTAATTGAAAAACCAGTTTGAAATCGAACCAAATTTTTCGATTAACCGATTTGATGGTTTCAGTTTCGGTTTTTATTTTTTAAATTTTTAGTTTTCGATTTCAGTTTCGGTTTCAATTTCTTATGTGTCGCTTACGTGGCAAGTTGCCCTCTGCATATGCGCAACGTTTAAAGTCAACATATTTGTCAGCATCCACGACATATCCGTTAAGTCTCACCTAACAAAAGTTAGTCTGGTGTCATTTTTGTACCATTTTTAATAACCTTAGGGGTATTTTAACTCCAAAATAAACGTTAGGAGTATTTTAGTACCCGTAAGAAAATGTTAGGAATATTTTAGTACCCGTGAGAAAACATCATGGATATTTTAGTACCCGTGAGAAAACATCTTGGTCTGCATGCGCGTCACATATCCACGTTATCAATCCCAGTCATTAGCCACGTCAGCTCTGTTATCTCTCAATTAATTAACGTCGTTTACCTATAGGAATATTTTTATACCCAATTCCATAATGTAAAAGGATATTTTTGATCCAAAAAAAATTTTATGGGCATTTTAGTTCCCGTGAGAAAACATTAGAAGTATTTTTGTATATTTTCCTTATTTTTATATATCAATGAATTTTAAGTTTCAAACTTTAAAACAGATTTATTTTATTTGATATTAACTTTTACATAAATATATAAAATCTGTTTATACAATATAGTTATCTCTAATACTACTACTCATAAAATAATATAAAAATGTAAATATTAACTAAAACCTTATATATTATTTAATTTTTATATTAAAAAATGAGCTATCTTTGGAATTTTAAAATAAAAAATATACATTCATTTCTATAATATATTTCAATTTTTACATAAAAATATTACTTTAAACAGAATATTATACGAAAAGCATTTTTTATCATTTAAAATTACTATATATAATTTTAGATAATTTAAAATTTATTTAATTAAATTATATTTATGTACAACTGTCCAATTGACCGGTCCATCGAGCACAAACTTTGTATTTTAGATCGAATCGGAATCCAATTCGGGCTAACTCGACCGAACCCATGAATAGATTGACCAGGTTAGTGTTCGGTAACTACACCGAAGGTAATCATATCTATCTCTTTTGCTCTATGTCTTTCTTCATCTCGCGTGCAGTCAGCAGCCTGTGTTCGGCGGGGAGTTGCAATGGAAGACGATCGGTAAATCTCACTTATTTGCTTGTGCTTTCTTCCATATCTTCAGCGGTTTTTATGCTTGTATTATCTTTTAGTTTCGTTTTTTCCCCTGAAGTAATTGATTGTTGATGTAGTGGTTTGTGTTTTTTGGGCATAAATATTCTACTATGTTTGTTTGTTTGTTTTTTGTAGATACGGTTATAATACAAATTTATGTATTTATTGCCGAGGGATTTCTGCTAGTTTCAGATTTTTGTTTGTTGAAACGATGACGAGGGATTTTGCTTGTTTTTCCTCAGGTTCGAAATGTTTATGCCAATTATTTTTATTAGGTCGATGGCTTTTCTTGAAAAAGATGAAAGTTTGTCATCTTATTTTATGTTGAACATTGATGTTTTTCATGTTAAAGTTGATCGCTAAATCTGAGAAAGTGAAATAGAGAAAAACACAGGAATATAAGATGAACACTGGGCATATTATTCAACTTTTTTAAGGACTTTCAGTTTTCTTGTTAGTTTCACCTTAAAATCAATGAAGTAGATTGGAAAGTAAATATTGGATAAAGATTGGTGATTGAAACTTAAAGCTCAGCTTCAGATTCGATTGCATTTGACAATTGGAATAAGCTGTTGGCAAAGCAATCCAAAACAATCTCCAACTTTTGGATGGAAATGCAATGCAATAAGTTTAATGGACCCTTAGAGCTCCTTATATAGCAAGACCTGGCTTCAAATGAGAAATATTGGTTTCCACCTACTAGTTGGTTAACGACATTAGTTATGTTAACGGCATTAGTTATGGGCACTTCAATCACATGTTAGACCCTTCGAGAGACCACAACAAAATAGTGGCCAAACACTTATTTCAACCTAGGAGTGAAATTTTCTGATTTCGTTTTTCAATTATTGACTTTATTAATGAATATTTACCAAGTGTATCTAGATGTAAAATAACACAAGCGGTATAACAATAAGCATCTTTTTGCTACATGGTTAGTACTTAGTACAATTTTCAAGTAGCAAGTAACTATGTCATTTGCTTGGATGAATTATTTTTTTGTCGGCCAAATCTTTTCTTCTTTTTTTTAGATAGAATATTGCATCCATTTCAAGAGGATTGAATAGAATACAATGCTAGGGGGAGAAGTGAGAAGAAGCATAGTTATGGGGGGGAGAGAGGGAATACCAGCCTCCTCGTCGGCCAAATATTTAGTTCATGTTTGATTTCGTATAATTGTTTCTCCCTGTTTTCTCGCAGGCTGAACTCACCCAGCACTTCAGCTGTGACAATTGAAGTTTTCGGACACCGTCTAAATTTATCTCAGGTAGTGAACATGGTGCAACAAATACATGCATGATTCCATTTGAAGATACTCAATGCAGTTTGTTAATTAAGATTTTGTAGAAGTACAATATCTATTTTTATATTAAGACTTTTTAAGTGTGCACCTTTGACGTCTAAATTACCTATGTTATTGTGCCTTGTATGTATTTTTTGGTTGTCATCTATGGCTATTCTGCAGGAGATTCACGATTCATGTATCTTTTGGTAAAATTAAACCAACTGCTTTTGGTAGTTATCAATATTCTTTTTTGATTTTGAAAGGGGATTGCCTTTCTAGTAGAAATTCTATTATTTCAGGGGTATCACTTTTGAGCTTGTACTAAAAACAAATTCTATGAAATATGCTTCTTTATCCTCTAATAAAACAGCATGGAAAATAGTTATTATGCAATATCATAACTCAGGGATACCATTGGATTTTGCAGCTTCCATGTTTAGATCTTTGTAATATTACTTCATGTCTTTGTAAGATATAGGCCAGGAAATGGCAATGAGAACATAAAGATTTTGTTTAGAATTAAGTCTTGACTTCACATCAGTTTGTACATATGTTTACTATAAATTATCTTGTAAATACATTATTTATAGTAAGGTATATGAGAGGTACTTTAGTTTTTACTCAACCATAACTAAGACCAATTACCAATTTCAAAATTCATTTTTAGTTAGAGTATTTTAATTAATTCAACTGGTCCATTGAATAATTTCTTAAGTATTTTGCTAATACTATTTGTGAATTTTGCCATTTCTATACAACATTCACATCACTTTCTCGTGGTCCATTTCATTGTGGAAAAAGTAAGTGGGTCCTTGCTTTGCTTCTCCAGCTATTCATAATGATCCCCATAGCTTCACTTTCTTAGTAGGAAAGATATAGCTAAACTCCATGTTTGTCCAATGTATTAGCACAATAGATATTTCTTCTTAAATGGAGTCTTATGTTTTTTAATGTGTATAGTGAATTTAAAGCTATATACCACCTTCTATTCATTTACGTGGTTTGATAGTCTAACGAATGGTATCATTGTTTCAGGATCCAAATTCCAACCATCTAGGCACAACTGTTTGGGATGCTTCAATGGTGTTTGTCAAATTTTTGGTAATGACTATGCATGCCATTATCTCTTTTTCTTTCTTCTCCAATCTTTAGTATAGTATATTGTTCTTGTAAAGTACTGAATGGGTAACGAAAAAACTCTTGAATACTTATTGTAAATAGGATTTTGCCAATTTATAATGCTAATGAAATCCTCATGAAGACAGAGAAGGGCGAGGGGTGATTTTTTTTCTTCTTGTGTGGTATATGGTTTCTGCTTTTTAGTTGCTTAAAGATCTTGATAGAGGAGGCAACTGCAATTTTTGGAGGTGGTATTTATGACTTTTGAATAAATCCACTATGGAAGTCTTTCATTCCTAATATTGAGTGTTGTTTTTCCTTACTACTATGGCATAACGTATTGAAACTGTAAAAGTGTGATTCCAAATAGGGACTGTAAATCCCTTTAATGGTGAAGTTTTAAAATTTCACATTTTGCTGCATTGTACTTAAATTCTTTATCACATATAACAAAATCCCGGCAATCTCTGAATAAAGAAAGTATTTTCTTCTGTTTTTCTACCAAACAAACTTTAACAGTTCCCTACATTTTCAATCATTCAAAATTATTCTTTAAGTTGATGATTAGGATAAATGTATATCTTGTATGTGGCCACAACTGGATATTCTTGGTGAATCTATAATTGCTTCTCAAATATTTATTACAGTATATTGTATGGAGGATATAAGCTCATATTGTTCATTTTTCTAATTTTATCACTTTTCAGGAGAAGAATTGTCGTAAAGGAAGATTCTGTCCATCTAAATTGAAAGGAAAACGCGTCATTGAACTTGGCGCTGGTTGTGGTTTAGCTGGACTTGGTAAGTTTTTCCCATTATGTGTAAAGGAATATGATCAGTGTGTGTAAATCATCTCATCCATCTTTCTTATAAAGAGAAAATTATTGAATGATAAACTCTCCAGGAATGGCAATGTTAGGGTGTAGTGTAATTTCAACTGACCAAAAAGAGGTGTTACCATTGCTATTGAGGAATATAGAGCGCAATACTTCATGGATCACGCAAGCAAATCCTGATTCAGGTAGGACCTGAACCCTGAATAGTTTTAAGTTTTGTATAATTGTTGAAATTTCTATTATCTTTCAACTCCTTTCTAGGAGGGGGAAATTTTTGTTGATTTTGTTTTTGGTTCTGTTAACTTAAGCTACAAAACATCAGGTTCTCCTTACTGCAACTAGCTACCTAGTAGACTGGCACACCTCCAAAAATCACCTATGAATTTTGAGCTATCACTTTAGCTTTTGGGTGGTATCTTGAAGGCCTCCATGAGTCTTCCTTGAATCCTCCCAAAATGTGGAGATTTATATCTTGAAATTCCTGCAATGAAATAAGGCTCAGGCAAATATCGTTGCATCAGTAAGCCCATGTGCCCAGCATGGTGCTTCAGGAAATGCTGGCTAGTTTGGCTTGATCAACAGCCAAAGTTGTGTTAGCATGATTGGCTAAGTTGAACCGCAGGTTGGTGTATTCTGAAAGTATTGATCAAGTTATTAGGTCTCATCGTTAAGGTCTTGAAAACTATAATACTAGTAATTATTGTATATATTGAAGTAAATTTGTGTGGCCAGTTTGTTTCATCAATCATCTTGTTTTGGGTTTGATGTGGCCAAACATTTCTTCTGTCATGGTTTTTTCTTCCATCATTTGAGGGGAGAGGGGCAATCCAGCAAGTTATTTAAGATCTTTTTTATTTGCTACTCGAATTCATCAACAGGTGATGCTAACCAAAATGGGACGAAGCTAATTTTTCTTATTTTCACTGGCTTGTTTATATTACATTCTGCTTAACAGGTTCCTCAGCATCATTTGGGTGCATTGAAGTTGCAGAGCTGGACTGGCAAAATAAAGAACATATCAAGGCTGTTGATCCTCCTTTTGATTACATTATTGGGACTGACGTTGTAAGTTGTTTTCATACTGTTTCATGCAAAAAAAGAAAAAAAATCTGTTTTATGAGTTATAACCAAGTGCCTCCCCCAAGAAACCAAGTGAACATAAGGCTACAGTTTCATCTTTTCACTTACAGATCATGGGAGCTAATATTTTTTGATTTTAGTGAAAGTGGGTTTACAAACTTCAAATATATTTTTAGCAACTTCTACATGTACCTTTTACCGGGTCATAGACATCTGTGATTTGCTGAATATCAATCAGTAATATGTTAATGACTATTTGCTATTTTTGATTAAAGGTTTATGCAGAGCATCTACTGGAGCCATTGCTGCAGACAATTTTGGCCTTATCAGGACCTAGGACTGTGATATTGGTAATGTTTATATTTTCAGATTCTCCTCAATGTCAAGCTTCACATGGTATGGCATTAAACTATTTGTTCCTCATTTAGTTAGGTTATGAGATCCGCTCCACAATGGTCCATGACAGGATGATGGATATGTGGAAAGATAATTTTGTGGTCAAAACGATCCCCCGGGCAAAGGTATATGTAAGGATTATTTATAATTTTATATATTGGTTTCCATAAGCTTATGGAGATGTAGCTATTTGTATTGAATTATTTTGTCTAATCTATGCCCAGTGCCCCAGTGTAGTTAAAAGATGTTTGAAACATATAGGCTCTCCGCAATCTGCTTATCTGCACTATCAATTTAAAAGATTTGGTGATTCTTCTGACATAAACTTGAGCTAGAAATTATGAAACTCTCGGCTATATTAGCAATTGTGCTAGAAAGTCATTTGTCAGTCTAATTCGTTCTTGATAATAATTATAGTAGATTTTAAAAATTGGGTCAGATCATTTAGGTTGTTTTGAACAATACAAACTGAAAGGATGGATTTTGGTGTTTGCTTTATATTTTGGATCATTATTGAGAATTTTCTGACAATAAATCAAACTTCATTAGAAATTGGCATTGTTAGTACAATTTTTCCGTACTAATTAGCATTTTTAATGTTCTTTCCATTATTTAGAAGTATTTTATGTTGATTCGATAATTGCATGTAAAGATGATCTACTCCCAAAAGTTAATTGATTGGTAACATGTTAATTGTGGAGGGATGGTGGCTTTTCCTCAGCATGCAGCCAAAACAACTTATAATAGGCCATAATCCATCTTCCTATCTGAATCATTAAAAACAAATTGTACTATTGCCAATGCCTTTTCATAACACATCTCTCCTTTTTCCACACTTCAGACTATCGGCATAATGGTTGCATTATGCAAATCCAACTTCATATAACTTTTCCTTGAAATAGTATCTCAGATGATCTATTAACTCTTACTTAGATATGTTAAACAACTTCCGAGAATACTTGTTTTAGTAACTAATTGAGATTCTCTAACTTGTGGATGCAGATGGACATCAAGTATCAACATCCAAGTATTCAACTTTTCATGATGGAAGAAAAAGATCAATCTGGATGTGGCAACTCCGGTCCCAGAGCAAGTCGGACTCCAGAGGCTTGTCAAGCAAACAACGAAGATAGTCAAAGTTATGATGCAGAAGATGTTGCTGATCAAACAGTCAGTGAACAGACCGAAGATTTAGAACCTGGGAACAACGACTGGGAAATCAGAAGATTAGGATCAATGGCTGCACGCCTTCTGCGAGATGTCAAGATAAAATAGTTTACTCCTTTCCAGGGCCTTGGAATTTGAAGCAAGCTCCAAAGTCACATAAGAATTCTGACAAACCCATTGCCTTTAATGGGCATCCTTAGTTGAAATTACGAGTATCAGTTGGGATTTACGAATTTGCATGTAATTGCCATCATACTGTTGGACTCTCAAATTAATAATGATGATCCACTATGACATTTCTGCAAAAGTGAAAAAGATGCATAGTGGAGCAATTAAGCAGCATACGCGATACTTTTACTGATTAGTGCAGCATAGCGTATTCAATGAACCACTGCCGATTAATCTAGAATTTTTAATATTTATTTATAAAAAAAGAAAAGATATTTAAAATAAATAATATTTTTTCACAAATATTATTTATTATTATTGTTCAAATAAAAGTTAATACAAACAAACTTCCTTATCAATTAATAATTTAAGTTATTTTTAAAAAAGTATAACAAACTATTGGGTATCTAGTAGACCTGACAATTTGTGTCGGGCTGAAGATATCGGATCGAGTCAGATTTGCTCGAAGAAAAATCATGCTCGACCCGTTAAAAGTTTGGGCCTGGGACACGACCAGTCAACGGGTGGTCCGACCCGACCCGTTAGCACGATAACAAAAGTTTTGAACCGTGTTATTGGGCTTGAATCGTGCTATTGGGTCTCGAGTTGTGCTTTTAGAATCGAACTATCAGGTCCAAATCGGAGATATCGAGCCAATCCGGGCCCAATATTCCATAACAAATAAAATTGTTATCAAGCTACCAGGCTGGGCCTACACCGCGCGGCCCCGTCCCGTCCCAATGTTTTTTCGGATCTTATCAGGTCAGCTCGAAAACGGCTCGAGCACGATAAGAATCGTGCTGGGCCGGGCTGGACTATCGGGTTGTACCAAAAATTGCCAGGTCTAGTATCTTGAAGACCCTTATCTTAATATTACATTACTTGTTTTAATTCTATCGGTTTCTCTCGTGTTCTTTAAATTATCTTGTTTTATGTTTTTTTTGCATCCATTCTTTAGAAAAATGACTAAAAAAATATATACTAAACAGATTATAATTTTATGACATTATTATATAATATTTTACATGCTAGTTTAGCATTATAATATAATAATTTTCATTAAAATCGAAGGAATTGATATAAAAATAGATAAATTGCATGAGCTTCACTTTATTTTGGACTAATTACACATTGTCTTAAAATATTTGAATTTTTCCTAAACATTAGGTACTGATTTGCCCCTAACGTTTGATAAGAAGAGCTTATTTACCTTCAACGTTTTGTTTGGTTCAAAATTACCTAAAAAGTTTTTAAAATCGAACTATAATACCCCTCACTTGAAACGACGTTAGTGTTGTGTTAACAGTGCTGACGTAGCAATTTTTTTTCTCTCATATTCATACATGGTTGCCACGTCAATACCATCTCAGCAATACACGTGAAAATGAAGAGAACACTTTCTACTAATCTTAGTACTAATTTGCCCCTAACGTTTAGTAAGATGAGCTTATTTGCCTTCCACGTAGGGGTGTTCACGGGTCGGATTTAGGGAAAAATTCGATCCGACCTGACCAACTGTAAACGGGTCGGGTCGGGTCGGGTTGACAATTTTTCACCTCTCAAATCCGATCCGACCTAACCCGACCTAGTTCGGGTCGGGTAGTCGGGTTTACCCGTTTAGGTAAAAAATAAGTTTTTAACAATATTTTTTTAAAAAGAATTAAAAAATAACTAAAAATAAATATTTAAAAAATAATTAAAAAAATATAAATAATCGGGTCATCGGGTTTCAAATTCTAAAACCCAAGACTCGACCCGATTATGGTCGGGTTTGGTCCAATTGTAGCCGATCCGATCACCCGACCCGACCCAATCCAAATTTATTTAGAATTTATTTTTATAAGAGCCCTAATTAAGGACCTATTTGGGTTGGGTCGGGTCTGGTAATCGGGTCAGGTCGGGTATAATTTGACCAAACCCGATCATAATCGGGTCGGGTCTCGGATTTTAGAATTTGAAATCCGATGACCCGATTATTTATATATTTTTAATTATTTTTAAAATATTTATATTAAAAAATATTTTTAAATTTTTTTTTCCCTTTTATAAAAAATATTGTTAAAAACTTATTTTTTACCTAAATGGGTAAACCCGACTACCCGACCCGAACTAGGTCGGGTCGGGTTTGAGAGGTGAAAATTTTTCAACCTGATCCGTTTATAGTTGGTCGGGTCGGATCGATTTTCTCCATAAACTCGACCCGACTCGTGAACACCCCTACGTGGAGGGCAAATAAGCTCATCTTTCCAAACGTTAGAGACAAATTAGTACTAAGATTAGTGAAAAGTGTTTCATTCATTTCCACGTGTACTGCTGACATGATATTGATGTGGCAGCCATGTACGAATATGAGATTAAAAAAATTGCCACGTCAGCACTGTTAACACAACACTAACGTCGTTTCAAGTGAGATGTATTATAGTTCGATTTTAAAAAAAAATTAGGTAATTTTGAGCCAAACAAAATGTTGAAGACAAATAAGCTCTTCTTATCAAACGTTAGAAGCAAATCAGTAACTTCTCTCTTTTTTTTAAATCATTAAAATAATATATTTAATAAAAAAATTACGTCATTTGTCACCCCATATATTATAAATTAATTTCTTAAAATATCCGTCGTCGTCATCGTTAGTGCTAATTTTTGGGAGAATCTGTAAAATTAACCTGTATATAGCAAGGTATTATAGCCGTCGTCGTCATCGTTAGTGCTAATTATAGTTGAGCGCATTTTGTGGAAGATTCTCCTCGCATTCTTACCGAGGTTCCTTATCAGAAGACGACAGCGACAGGCTCCACTGATTGGAAGCTCAATTATCTTGTGATTTGGTGGGTTAATTGAGGCTTGTCGAAGCTCTTTCGCCCGCCAATAGAAAAATGTCGTCTTTTGATATGATAAAAATGGAGGATCGGATTTTTTGGGTGGGGCTGCCGAACTTTACACTGAGGTGATTGAGATTCCGAATTGGAGCTCATTGTCTTTCGTTACCTCATCTTTTGTGTGTCCTTCCTTCTCCGCCTCTCAAATCGGAGGCTTCTCGTCCCTCCCACGTATATAAAAGGAGAAACTTTGCTCTCTCTTTTTACTCGGGGAGTGCGAACGAGCAACGCGTCATGGCTTTTAGCCTCCCCTCTCCTCTTCACCAAATCCCCCATATCTCATCCCGACTATGGCCACATCACCGTGCCTCTGCTGCTGCTGATGCTCCCCGTGGCCGGCTTGGTCTGAAGAACCCCATCTCGCAGCCTTCCGGACGGCCCGTGCGATGCTCGTTCTCCAAACCCGACCGCGGAGACGAAGATCGGGCCGTCAAGGAAGTCCAACAGCTGTTGGAGGAGAAGCGGAAGGTGGAGCTCGCTGCTCGCATCGCCTCCGGCGAGTTCACTGTGCAGCAGCCAGGGTCTGTGACAGTTCTCTTTCCCTCTATCGTCAATTTTATTCTTTTCTGAACTGGTGATGGATTTGGAAATGTTCTTCTGAAAAAAGTTGGGTTCTTGTGCTGAGGAATGGGCTTTCGAAACTGGGGCCGCCGGGGCTGTTCTTGAAGGGAATGTTGTCGAGATGGGCCGATGAACAAGCGCGCCTGGAGATCCCTAAGGCCAAGGGATCGGTCAGTGCCGTCACCAACCAGGCCTTCTTTATCCCTCTCTATGAACTTTTCCTCACATACGGAGGGATATTTCGCCTCATATTCGGGCCCAAGGTAAGTTAGGTAACAGTTTTGATACCATCGAGTTATTTATCTTGATTTGTAATCAAAACATCAAGTACTTGTTTCAATTGTTTTTCAATAAAGGGTGCTCAAGTTTCCATTTTTTATCAGTCGTTTCTGATTGTTTCGGACCCAGCCATTGCCAAGCGCATACTCAAGGATAATTCTAAAGCTTATTCAAAGGTATTTTCATGTCTTTATCTTTGTACCTGTTAGCTTGCCGGACATCAGTTATCCCTAAAATCTTGGTGGGTGCAGGGTATACTAGCAGAAATTTTAGAGTTTGTGATGGGAACGGGTCTAATTCCAGCTGATGGCGAGGTTTGGCGTGTCAGGAGACGTGCAATTGTGCCGGCGTTGCATCAGAAGGTACTACTCAGTGTTAATCTGTAGAGTTCAGCAATCAGAATTAATATGGTGGCTTTTGATGTGCTAATTTTGGTCTAATTAACAGTATGTCGCAGCCATGATTAAACTCTTTGGGCAAGCTTCATATAGGCTATGTGAGAAGTTGGAAGCTGCAGTCTCAGATGGAGAAGATGTGGAGATGGAATCACTCTTCTCACGGTTAACGCTTGATATAATTGGAAAGGCAGTATTTAATTATGATTTTGATTCGTTAACACATGACAATGGAATTGTTGAGGTGATTGTTTTCCTGAAGCACTTCAAATTCCATACATTCATTAGATTTCTATGTTTGGAAGCAAGATGAGATGGGTATGGGAATTCCTATACAAATTAGAAACTCTGGAATTGACAATTTGACTAAAAACAATTATCTATTGTAGGAAATCTCATGGAATTTTGGAGAGCACGATCCTTATATTTATGATACCTGATAGGCCTTATTCCTTCAAGAGAGTAGATATATGAAATTGCCAATTTCCTCATGTTCATATCTGTAATTTTCTAACCAGACAAATGAAAAGCCCTAGAAGATCTATATTTTTGCTGCTTTGTTCTATATTTCCTTTGCATATTGTTTTAATTCTTATTATTTGACTATGCTGTATACTAATACTTGTATGTTCCATTTACCACAGTTGTTTCCGTATGTTTTATTTTTGAATTAGAAAAGTATACCAAGATTATTTTTATTGGACAAGGCAAAGAAGAAAGAAGAGCATTCTCAAAAGAACCTTTTCAATTTTCACGTGTGGTATTTTGAACAAATAGAATGATTTTAAAATATTGTTTACGGTGTCTTCTTATTAATCATGATTAACAGTGTCTTGTTTTCCTGTTGAAGTAGAAAATCACATTGAATCAATACAACTCTATTCAAATTTTCAGCTTAGAACCTCATTTATTCAATTTGGCTAAGACATTTGTTATATTTAAGGATTTAGTAAAATGATACTTATAAATCAAATTCCATTCTAATCAAAAAATGGAATTCTAATTTCTATTTTACACTTGAATCCATTCACAGAATTCATTTTTGTCATGGAATTGAATTTTTTTTCCTTCAGAATTGGTTCTAACAAGTTTTTATATGTCTATGGATAATATCTCATGTTTCTTTTTCAATGGGATTGTCAGGCAGTTTATGTTGCCTTGAGAGAAGCAGAGATGCGGAGCACTTCCCCATTTCCTACCTGGGAAATTCCAATTTGGAAAGACATCTCCCCAAGGCAGAAGAAGGTTACAAAATCCCTCAAGTTGATTAATAGTACACTGGATGATCTCATTGCTATCTGCAAGGTAATATCTAATAACTGATTTCCATCTATTGGATCTGGCAAGCTAGTCTTTCTTTCTTTCTATCTTTCTTTACTAGAATACACTTGCTGATGTGAAGATCAGCATTTCTCTCTCCCTTATTTAGGGTGTTAGACAATTCCAAAAACATTATAAGCCAATAATTATTTCCTTGTTGTCGTAGTTCACTACATCTTGCTACTATGTTCAGAAAGAGATGTAACATGTTCTGCATGAATGTTGCTTCTTACCAACCTCTTCCCATGTTATAGCCCTTTGCTGGAAGACTGGAGCTGCCTTAGTTTACTTCAACTTATATGCTAATTATTATAAATCTATCTATAATGTTCTATAGTATTATCGCATGATCCTTCACATAGTTTTTATTTGCATAATTGTAGAGAATGGTAGAGCAAGAGGATTTGCAATTCAATGAAGATTACATAAATGAGCAAGATCCTAGCATTCTTCACTTCCTACTCGCTTCTGGGGATGATGTATGTGTGTAGTCCTGTCATTTATATATTACAGATGCCTCATAATCAGTTGTGTTTTCTTAATGTTTAACTGTCATGTAGGTATCTAGCAAGCAACTACGTGATGATTTAATGACAATGCTTATAGCTGGTCATGAAACATCTGCTGCAGTATTGACATGGACATTTTATCTACTGTCTAAGGTGTTTCTATCTGTTATCACACTAATTCTTAATATTGTTCTTCTATTGGATAAGTCCATAATAACTGTGCATGCTGAGGATCGTAATAAGTTTTAGATATTCATAATCACCTGCTCTAGATGTAGCTATTTATATCCAACATATGAAGTGGTACTATTTTGCACATAGTCAAGCCATCTCTTCTATTACTTCTTAGGATTAATAAATGTTGGTTTGTCATATATTTTACCATGCTTGAGTTGTATAGAGTATAAGTCTATACTATATAGTCTCTTACTATCTTAATTGGTCAGGTTTTTCTAAATAAGAATTGAATTGCAGTTATTGTGGATTTTGCATTAACTGGTTGATGACTCGTCAATATTTCAGACTTGCGATTGTGGACAAGATTTAGTTCATACCATTTTTTTATTTCTCTATTACAAAAATTACAATTTTCTTCCATATTACCGACTCAGTGTTTTTTCATGTCACAATGATATTGAGATGAAACCTTTCCTTTTTAAGCTTAGTTTCCCAAATAAACTGTGAACGATGGTGTTTTAAATAGGGATCTCAAGGCACATTGTATGCACTATTTCTGAAGTTAAGACCTTCCAGAAAAGTGTATATTAAGGCATCTTTTAGACAGCAGGTACAATGAACTAGGAAGGTGGGACTGGGAATTTTTGCAAAATATGTGCATTAGCATTTGTGAAATTTTTTTCTTTTGTTACAATACCAGCCTATGCGTCTCTGCTGATATTACATGTCTGTCAAAATGACATACTGATGCCTTCAGAACATGTAAAGAAGAACTTACTTACAAGAAGTAGATGCTCTTTTATGTAATTCTTGTAAAGGTATATTGAATTCATTAGAAGGCATTGCAATGTACATAGTACTCTAGTAATTTCATCTTCAATTTAATTCATATGACTAAGGTCTTTTCATTTCTCTATATAGGCACCAGAAGTAGTTGCCAAACTCCAGGATGAGGTAAAGTTATGTAATATTGGAAAAAAGGTATTGTTTTTTCATGCTCAGTGAAAACCATATGATACTTTTTTGCTTGGTCACCAGGTTGACACTGTTTTAGGGGACCGATTTCCGACAATTGAGGACATGAAGAAACTGAAATATACCACTCGAGTAATTAATGAAGTAAGATGACTAAAATTGGAAGGTTACTTAGTTGATATATATTTGAAAACAAATGCTTTATGCATCCAAATTTTTACTTTTTGCAGTCATTGAGACTTTATCCACAGCCACCTGTACTAATCCGTCGTTCTCTTGAAGATGATGTGCTTGGAGAGTACCCCATAAGAAGGTAAATGGTTTGTGATCAACTCTTGGATGTTTCATGTAAATTTTACTGAGTAGATTGCATACCATATCTATATGTCAATATGATAGTTCTCTTTATAGTGTAAAAATAAGCGAAACCATTGAAGGATGGTAATTTCATACTTGAGAATGTTCCATACCATTGATTGGAAATGACTGAAATATTTCATGCTGCATTCTAGTGTTTGTTAATTATTCACATAGTTTATCTGATTAAAGGTGTCTGCTGCACATGGTTCTATTTTGTGCTTACTCCAAGCCAATGTTTTGTAATGTTCCATGGTTGGATCAGCCTAAATTAATAAACAAAAACATATAAGCAACCTCAATATCAACTTTCTAAAATTATATGGACAGGAAACTAAAATATTACAGTTTACAATATACACAATAAAAAGTTAATAGATACAGTTCTTTGTTGCTACATCAAACTATAGGAGGAAAGAGAACATTCATTTAGTGGCATGTTTTTCATTTCAGAAAGTGTTGATTTTACGATATCTGAAGTTCATGACTATACTTTTGATAGACTATTCAAGGTCTTTTCTTCTGAATGATAGGGGTGAAGATATTTTCATTTCTGTATGGAATCTCCATCGAAGTCCTAAGCATTGGGTTGATGCTGAGAGTTTCAATCCAGAAAGGTGGCCACTGGATGGACCAAATCCAAATGAGAGCAATCAGAATTTCAGGTTCCCTACTAACTCTTGAGTTAGCAAAAATAGTAATTTTCTGTAGCTGTGGTTCTCTTGGAGAAAAATGGAGTTTTCTGGATTTAGAAATATTTAAAGTAAATTTATGTTTTGCTTGCATGCTTGTACAGATATCTTGAATGCTTATACTTTCTTTAATGGCAAGGTTGTGTTACCTGTAAAACCCTCCAAAATAACTGGCTTAGTCACATTCCTTTCTCATCTGATCTGTATTTGTTGCACGGCGTCCACTCTTTGAACAGTTTATGTTTTGCTTGCATGCTTGTACAAATGTCTAAAATGCTTATACTTGCTTTAATGGCAAGGTTGCGCTATCTGCAAAACCCTCCAAAATAACTGGCTTAGTCACATTGCTTTCTCATCTGATCTCTATTTGTCGCACCAGCGTCCACTCTTTGAACAGTAGTACGTGTATCTATTACTTGCTTTCTTAAAAAAAGATTTACAAGTTGTATAATGAATTATTGGTTTTTAAAGTACTTGGAAATAATTTTTGCAGTATATTGTTTCAAGCTCCTTTGTTACTGTATCAATTTCACTTTTTCAGTTATTTACCATTTGGCGGTGGACCACGGAAATGTGTTGGAGATATGTTTGCTACATTTGAGGTTCATTTCTTGAACTTTGCATATTTACTGCATGGGCTAAACAATTCTCTCCTGTCTAGTTTCAAGTTACTAATTCATCATTTTAAGCGCCTCAAGTCATACCATCATGTTACGATGTACATCATTTTCACTCGTATTTAGTATTTCTCACCTGTTGGTTCTTGTTAGCTACAATTTATACTATTGGGTAGAAAATGGAAGATATTCTGTGGGATCTCATCAAGATATTCACATGAGAATTGGCTGAATCAGCTGAACACTGCAAATATTAAATCTTTATGGAGAAAGCTGAGATATCATACTACATTAAAACATTTCTTGTTATCGGTGTTTTAAAGCAGTTCTTGATGTTGTGAATCTCTTTTCCGCAGACGGTGGTTGCGACGGCAATGCTAGTTAGAAGATTCAACTTTCAAATGGCCCCGGGAGCTCCCCCAGTATGCAATCCACCTATTCTAAATATTAGCTAAAACTTATTTTCATGTTAATTGTCTGCTGCTCACAGCTCTTTTATCCTTATTGTGCAGGTTGAGATGACTACAGGTGCAACAATCCATACAACCGAGGGTTTGAAGATGACGGTAACCCGCCGGACAAGACCTCCCATCATTCCCAATTTGGAGACTAAAGTAATCACAGTAGATGGGGATCAACAATTAAGTTCAAACCTTCCAGAAGTGACATTGGTTAGCAGCAGTGTACCTGAAGAAGACCAGCAAGGCGAAATGTCCACGGCTCCTGTTTCATAAGTAGCTTCCCAATCTGAAGAATCTGTTGTCTGTCCCAATATTAAGTTTTGGTGGTGTAAAAAAGGGCCGATTATATAGCAATACTGTCAGATAATTCTTTTCCAAAGTTCCAGAGTGCACATTGTAAATATAGAATTACAATAAGTATGTTATAATTTCCACTCTTAAGAAGAAAAGTGTGAAAAATTAAAGAGCAAATGTATTCTTTTGTTCATGGTGAAATTTCTTGTTGTTTTATGTGATAAATCATATGTTTTCATTTCCACTCTTAATTGTTGTTTTCATTTTTCTTATTGTTTGCTAACTCAATCTAGTGGCATATTTGTTTTATGTGACAAATATGTTTGATGGATTTTAATCATTTTACGATTTTACGTTATGTTTGGATTAGAAGAATATAAAATTATCTATTTTGTGTGTACAGAATAAAATAATTTTATTATTTGTGAATTTTAAATTTCACACTACAAGAACAAGATATTAATATATTAATGATGGTTTTTTAAGCCTTCAAACTAATCCAAAATTTTGAGAGAAAAGAAGGTGAAATAAAGGTAATAGATGCCTAAATAATCCCAAAGATCCATCACCGTCCATCGCGCCGATCGCAATGCTTACACGAATCGTAAAGTGTGATTGAGGCAAACACCATCTCATTTGTACCACAAGTATCTGCTCAATAAACTGCCATTGTGAGAGGTTGGGGTTTCTCTCTCTCTCTCTCCGTGAAATGGCCGCTTCAGGTTCTACGGCGCTGTGCCCGGTCTTCCTCCTCCAGGTGCCGCCATCCCATCTCCCGGATACCGCCAGTTTCCTCTCATTCAGGTCCCTCCATGGCCGCCTCCGCCCTCCGCCGCCGCTATTCCTCCGGCGGACAAATCTACGGAGCGCTCACTCCCCTTCGCGTCGCCTCTCCCCTGTCGTCGCCGTCCAATCCAATTTCTTCAAAGGTTCGTTCCTTCGTCCACTCGTTCTCTTTTTCTCCCCGTTTGTCTTGTTCATTCGGAGTAATCAAAATTTTCTCGTTGTGCAAAAGAGCCAGCTTTTTAAATTTGATTCAGGGGTTTGACTTTTCCTACTCTCGATTGCTTCCCCAATAGTTAAATTTTCGTTTTATATTCCTCAAAATTGAGTTTTTTAATTATTATGCGTCTATAAAAATGAGGCGACACGACCAGGAATCTCTCTGATGAACGCGGAGGAGTTAGCATTGTGAAGATTGCTCAGAATCCTATTGCATCAAACACACGTTTTTTATTCTCTTTAAATAGAAAAAATGGCTGGATCATACTCAGATTAAATACTAGGGGTGTGCATGGGTACCAGGTAGAACCGGAACCGATTGGAATCGACCCAATTGGGTAGGTTTTGGGTAGATCTGAATTAAATTCGAGTAGGATCCGGGACAAAAATTAAGGAACTGGTTAAAATTGGTTCCGGTTTCGGGTCCAACACATCGGTTACCCGGAATCGGTACCCAGAAGCTGTATCCTGGAACTGCTAAATGAACAGGTTCATTCTAAATGAACAGGTTCATTCTAAATGAACAGGTTCATTCTAAATGAACAGGTTCAGGTTCCAACAGGGTACCCTCGAATATGTAAATGAACAAGTTCAAACATGATATTCGGAACTTGTACTACACCATAGGTTCCAAGTAGGTTTCGGTTCCAAGTCCCAACAAGGTAGGGTCCGGTTTTAGGTCCCAATAGGATAGGGTACGGGTTCAAAATCTAGGAACTGATCCTATACATGATTTGGTCCGCGTATCATATAAATTACAGGGTACCCGAACCTGCTGATATTCTGCTATGAACATTTGTTTACATAATTCCAGTGGCATGCCATTTTAAGATGATATATCAAAATGCTTGCCGTGGTTTATTCTTGAGAAAGGCTAATTTCGCAAAATAGTTTCATTAAAGTATCTTCGATCGTATTCATCGTGTGCTTAAGTAAATACAAGAGAACACAGTCTTGTTGAGCATGTAGCATCTATCTTTAGGTCACATGACCGGGTATGTAGTCAAATTCAAAGATGATGATGTCCCCGACTAAGTTACTTGATCGTACTAAATTATTTTGCCAAGCACGAGCTCAACTCGATCCATGGTATTTCATTAGAAGGTATTTTGTTGCTGACTTTTCCGTGCTTGTGATATGACAGTCATTCAGACAGCTTGGAAGATTGGAAGAGATGCGACAGAGGCAGGAGCTAATCTTGTGCCAGTAGGTTTTGCTACCGTTTATCTTCCTTATTTCCTCACAATTTGTTTGCCGTATTGGATTACCTCTTTTGTCTTGAATGCACAATACATAGTCAACAATGACATTTGCACTTTAAATGTCAGGATGCAGTTCCTAGACCAATAGCAAGGATTGGTGTAGCTACTGTTGCTGCAATCATTGCCCTCTTTATTCTGAAGTCCTTTGTATCTACTGTTTTCTTTGTATTGGTATGTTCTCTTGCCTTTTTAAACTCATATGGGTCATTTTCAATTTTTCACTATTGGTATGTTTGCTTCATGGGATAGGATGGGATACGATTGAATAATAAATGAGGATGGATTGAATATAAATTTTTTAAATCCGGTATACACTGATAATATCAATTTTATACTTATTTTCTTCTAATCCATGCACTAAACAAACAATGAATATTAATCCCTCCCTTATTATATTCTCCCTTATCCTACGAAGCAAACATGCACTAAGTGATTTTTTTGGGGGAAGATATATATAAACATTTGAATTACTAACTTCAGTTGAAGAATCAGTATTAAGTACACTATCATTTGATTATAATACACTAATTCATTTTGAGCATAAATATTTAAATATTATTAACAAGTACATTTTGATCATTTTACATTATTCTTGGTGTATTCTACATGCTAATCAAACAAGAGAATAGCTACTCATGCACTTTTTGTGAATTGTGATACTAATTTTTTGTCTCTTCCTATTCCTTGTGTATTTCTATTCTTTATAATCTTATCCCATCCCATTAAATACCGCATTATGCTTGTTGTATGAATGATGCCCATAGTTCTTCTTACTAGTATTAAGGAAAAAGAACAGTTACTCTTGCTCATTGCCATTTCGGGGTTTATGAAAATGCATTCTCATAGAAAATTTGGAAGGCAAATTATGCTCTTAAAAAATGAAACTGAGAGATCTTTGATTTGATAACAGGCGGTGATGGGACTCGTATATTTCGTATTTGTCGCCTTGAACACAGACGAAATCTCTCCACGCAGTGAGATCACCACATCCAGTGAGGAGGAAACATTAGAAGAAGCAAGAAGGATAATGGAGAAGTACAAGTAGATAGGATATTGGAGGAGAGATTATTACTTCTCTTTGACTCTGTTTGCATATAGATTAGAATCCAATACAATGTCCTAGACTCTTAGCCAAAGTGTAACTACTCCAGGATACAAGGATGCATATCTTTCAAACACTATGCAAAAATATGATTTAGGCGCATGGCGGAAGCAGAAAAATAGTGGGGAAACAAAAAAAAATGACAAGGGGTTCATAAACTGAAGAATCTCGCTCATTTAGCTGAAGATAGAATGTACTTATTTCTTCCAAGACATTTTGATGTGCTACACATTCTATTATATTGTTTAGTCAATACACTCTCTCCCTGGTTCACAGAACATCGATATTTTAGATTAGCAAGACCAGTTAACCCAGAAGATTTTTTACATTTCCTTATATATCCTATTCCTATTAGCCGGGCGATCGAGATCTGATTGCAGTTGGAGAAGCATTATTTGTGATGAAGACTGGTGCGATAGCTCTTGTTCCATATATTTTTACATAAATAACAATCAATTATGTTGATCTATTCAAATCAGCTCAGATATCCTTGATCAAATTCAAAACCATAAATCTCCTGTTGGTACTCAGGAAGGCTGGAAGGTTGAAGAGATGGCTGAAATTGAAATCAAACTATGCAATATTGTAACAACAAACTCAAAAAGACTGAACCAGCAGTTTAGAGAACGTCTATCATCTCCGATACAAATTCGGAACTTATATTCAAGAAATAATCTTATTAATTACAACAAAAAAGCAAAAATTAAATTTAATCACTCCTATAGTCTGCTCTTATTTCACTGCTTTATCCTGATGAGAAAAAACATATACACAGTGTCTATTTAGTTCATACCAAGGGTGAATTGTTGAATTACTTGATGTTGATCGCCATCCTCCACCGGTCACCAAAGATCATAAGTAGAAATCCAAGCATGAGAAGCCCCGAGAACTACCAATTTGGGACAACCTGTGTTCTCAGCATGTACTGTTTTGGACAAAATTTTATCACCAAATACTGATTAGCAAAACACATACGAATATTGTTTTTGTTGCAAAGATAATTTATCATTTAGATGCAAACTTCCCAAGCATATTGAGTCATGCAAACTCGAAGTTTATGCACAAAAATACACTCACCAGTAATCAGTAGTTGCCGATCCACTTTTCATCAAGCAAACTTCAGGTTGCCGCACTATGTATATTTGATCTCCCTTGCTGCTTTCCTCGTATGTGTCCTGATTCCGATGCCAAGTCCATAAGGCGTGTGTTGAATTTACAACCTGAGCAAGGCCAAATCAAAAATGCAATTTCGTGAGTGTTGCTGATTTCTAGCCAGTTAGAATTGTTTAACTTGAAAATAAAATAAAATCCATTTCCTCCTATAATCTGAGGAAGCATGAAGCTTAACCTCCAGAATTCCATGGCCAAAACTGCTTTCTCTGAATGCACTCCATTCTGGCTGTGTTTCCCAGCAGAATTTTCCCTTTGCAGGACCAGAAGAGAAATTTAAATGGCATACACCTCCATACTCTGGAATGTTGTCACTGGGTGAAGGGCATTTTCCAGGATCATCTGCAAAATCAACATCAATTTTCTCAATATTCCCCCCATCACCTACAGTTATATAAACTGGTCCACATGGATCCAACGTGTAGTTAAATACTCGATTCATCCTTTCATATGCATGGACCTGTTAGAAAGAGTAAAGGTCAATCCTTCAGAAACATCTCCCCTTCTAATTCTGGAGAAACAAATCATGTATTCATTATTTAAACAAAACTAATAACAGAATTATACTACATATCGTGCATGTAAACCTCATCCACCTTGTCTAAATCGGATATGCTTATGACAAAACAAAATACTCTTTAAGTTAATTAGCACGTGAACATAAGGGGCATTTAAATTAGTATGCATGCTAACAGTCGATCATCTTCTAAATGAGATCTTCATGGAGATAGAGTCCAAAAGAGAAGGCAAGCTACTCACATGGCCGGAGAAAACTATATCCACGCTATACCCATATAGAAGTCCTTCCATTTCTTGTCTCATGCATTCAAATTCTTGATAGTGTGAGGAATAACTATTGTACCAAGGTGGATGCCATGCAGCAACAATCCATGGGGTAATTTGGCGATTAACCTTGTGCAGGTCTGCTCTAAGCCAAGCATATTGAGCGCCTGCAGTATATAAGCATTATATAGCAAATCAAAGGAACATGAGAACAATTTAAAATAGCTTTCTGAATAAAAAGTTAGGAAGAAGTAAACATGAAAGCTACCTGTCTGGTTGTAATCAACATAAGCACCCAGCATAATAAAATGAATTCCACCTGCATTGAATGAATAATAGAAGCCACTATTGGAGCCAGATTCTTGTGCTGGAACAGAGAACCGTGCCAAGTAAGATTTGAAAGTCATCTCGTCAACCTGTGGCTCGATTTCGTGATTGCCTTCAATGACCATCATGGGGATCTTTGATATAACAGGTTCCATAAATCTACACAACCGTCAAATAAAATTTTTGAACAGTTTCAACATGATCACAACATCCAGAAAGCTTTACTTCCAGCAATAGAAGATGAGTGCAAAGCAAAAGAAAGAATCAAACCACTAAAATAGAGCCAGATTCAAGGGAGAAAAGAGAGAAACAATTAAAGTTACCTTCCCCATGCATCCCAACGTGGTTGATATGTTTCTCTAATGAGTGAATCGGGGAATGCACAGGAATAGCAAGGAGCTCCCTTCCCCCCAGTGGTCAAATACTGGTTTGCATATGTCATATCTCCTACCATTAAAATGATAGAAGGATCATTTTCAGATAAATGATCTACCGTAGTAGTTGAGTTGCTTGTGAGACCTAGATCTCCAATTACAGCTACTCGACTAGGATATGAGTTTTGGCTGCATGAAGGTAATGTCACAAAAGTATGTTCTTCACTCAAAGCCATCAGGGAGCTGTCACCGCATTTGTAGTAGTACCTTGTTCCTGTTTTAAGGCCTTTATTAAAGGTAAAGGGAAAATTAGAACTTGGAAGAAGCTTAACAAAAATCCAAGCATATGACCTACTATTCATGCAAGGTGTTTTTTACTCACTTTGCAAGATTGACATAGTTACTCATTTTAGAATATGTTGTATATTTGTATGGCAGGGCATCTGCTAAAAAGTAGAATAGCAGCTGAATATCAGGTTTTATTTATCAATCGAAGGCAGGAGCAACTGTCTTTTTTACAAGTTTATGTTGCCAATGTACAATGGTACAAATTTTCTTTGAAATTTTGAAGTTGCTAAAAGTTATATGCTATCATTGGCAAGCTAGATTAAACAAAAGATGCCAAAGACATATGACAAAAGTTTAATATGATTGATAAACAATAAGAAGCCTTTCATCAACAAAAATATATTCAAGTTTCATTAAAAAATAACCAATAAGAAGCCATTTTTAATTCCTTCTTTCTTCCCCTTCTCATGGTTTCTATTTCTTTAATTGTAACAATACTCAATTCATCTATATTCGTGCAGAACTTGTCATGTTTCTGCAGAAATTAACATCTAACTAGAAAACTGCTACCAATACTATGAACATCAGGTGACATGGCATGCAACTCTTGAATACCAAGGTGTTTCGTTGACTAATTGAGATCATGCGATCGACTAGAACAAATTGTCCCAACGAATATTCTCACAACAACCAACATTCAAGATGGTGTTCTTAGGCTAATAAATAAATTAATATATCATTGACTTTTCGGTCCTATAAAAAAAGACAAGCATGTATGTGCTCGCGTCATTCTCTTAGAGAGCATTATATCAAAATATTCTTGGTTTCTATATTTCTAAATTCCTTCGCAAGTATATATATGCGAATTTTTTAAAACCCGAATATGAATTTTCAAAATACCAAATATGATCGTCTAAATTTTTGAAACTATAATTAAATTCAATAAAATCATTAGTATACCATGAAAATACATTTTAAAAATAAAAAAAATAAAAAAATATTCTGTGATTTGTTGATATTTTAGGATGCATTTTCAGATCTAGAACAAATTTGAAAATTCATAAGCCCGCAAGAGCATCCTTACCTTCGAGCCTCACATGGTGGATAATGCCGGAGGTGTAGTTCAATAGGCCCTCGAAGGGATAGAGCTGGCTGTAAGCAGTGGCCGTCCCTCTCTGCACGAAGGGATACTTCCCGCTCTCCTCCCCGTACCAAACCTCGCTCGCCACCGTCGCCGGGTCCGGAAGAGTCACATTCGTTCCGATCTGCGCATCCCCTGCAATGGGGGGCGACCAGCGAGAGCATTTATTAGGACTCAATTGCGGCGCCGGCGACAAAAGGAATTACTTTGGTGGCGGCGGGAGCAGCGTACCGGTGATCCAGGAAACCCAGAGGGAGGAAGGACAGTAGGAGGCGGCGATGGAAATCTGCTCCGGGAAAGGGGATTTGACCCTCTTGGCGAGGCGAGGGTGATCAATGGGGAGGTCGTCGCTCCCGCGGCGGAGCGAGGGGTCGAACCGGCGGGTGGTCGGCGCAAAGGGACCGTCGAGGGTGGTGGAGATGCCGCCGACTTGGGGGACGGCGGTGAAGAGGAAAGGGAGGAGGAGGAGGAGGAGGAGGGAGGTGGCGGAAGCATCCATAGCGAGGATTATCGCGTTGCATTGCCGGAGAGGGCGAGGTGGTCGAATCGAGGCAATAAAATGGCGACGTACTGTCGTAGTGACGTAAGCTAGTTGGGTCGGGCGACCGGTATAAAAGCCGGTTTGCTTGAACCGAATTTGATAATTTCCCCATGATATCGTGTATTTTTATGGGCCAAATTTTAATTTAACCCATAAAAGCTACCTTTTTACATTTTGGACTCTCAATTTTTAATTTTAAAAAAATAAATGTTGAATTTAAGAATTTTATTTAAATTAATTTTTTTTATATCATCCTAAATTTATATATATATATATATATATATATATATATATATATTTAAATTAACTCTTGAATTTTATTTCCAACTTAAGTAATTTGATTTTCAAGTCAACTTACGTATACTTATGGACTGCCTCTATGCAGACCGATCCTCAAAGTATCTCAACTCATGAACCAGACCCAGATTGAACAAATTACAACTTAGCCCGATGGTTCCATCCGGTCAAACAATGATATTAACATCATGCATTTATCACCAGAGATTCGCCAATAATAAACCCGCAATCGAGAGGATAGCAGTCGACCTATTCAAGGTGTGTTCTCGCAAAATTTCAGAAAACGTCCTCGCCGAATACCCAGACCTGCCTCATAAAACGGACACGACGCTCAACATATGTACTCTTTATTCAAATTTCATACACATCATCTAGAATCCTCTCTCACTTAAGTGTTGGAGTGCCTTTATAGGTCACCACCAGAGCCGCGCTGAACCAGAAGACGCGGAGGCTTGCAATACTCCGACTTTAGGCGAGAACAACTTAAAATATGGTACATTACTTATGGGCCAAGTTGCGCAATAAAATATGGTTAATTACACTATATATCCTGAACTTTAGGGGTATTCTCAATTTCGACCTAAACTTTCGATTGTATAAATTTTATACCCTAATTTTTAATTTATTTCAATAATATTTCATCGTCAAGTCACCGTGAATCTAGCCGTTTGATTGCTGATGTGGCTTTGAATACGTGTACCGGACAATATAAAATATGAAAAAAAATCTATTTACTGCCACATCGACGTGCCACGTCAGCAACAAATCTAAATTTGAATAAATAATGTCAAAAAATATACGTCGGCATTATACTATATATCCCGAACTTTAAAGGTACGTATTCCCAATTTTGACTCAAACTTTCGGTTGTATCAATTTTATACCCCAAATTTTAATTCGTTTTAATAATATTATCTCAACGTCAAATCACCGTGAATCTTGTCGTTTGATTGCTGACGTGGCTTTGCATACGTGTACCAGAAAATATAAATTATGAAAAAAAAATCTATTCACTGTCACGTCAGCAACAAATCTAAACTGTTCCAGTGTTTACTGTCAATGGTATTTGTTGGTATCAGAATAATTAATTATTTATTCAATGAATATTGATTTGTTGGTATCAATTGTTTACCGATTCAGTGTTTATTGCAAATATTATTTTTTGCATCAAACCATTGTATCCAAATGCTCACTGATATTATTAAGTTACCTAATTTTCTGCATCAAACCATTCAATTTATTTCTAGAACATCAGGTATAATATTATTAATTGCATCTGGTATACTGATACGATGTTTATTTCTACATTAGTATATAATATACCAGGTGCAGTAAACATCAAAAATTGCACTAGTAACATCAAACACTGCATCATTTTTGAATGTTACGTGTTGTAGTTACCTGTTGCAGACTAATGTTAACTGATATAGTTACCTACAGTACAGTTGCCTGCATGTAAATATTTACATGGCATCCACTGACGTGGCACCGAATATATTTTTTTCGTCATATTTTATGTTTTTTGGTACACATATGCAAATTCACGTCAGTAATCAAACAACAAGATTCACGGTGACTTGACGATGGAATATTATTGAAACAAATTGAAAATTGAGGTATATAATTGATACAATCGAAAATTTGGGTCAAAATTGAGAACACATCTAAAGTTCATGATATATAGTGTAATGCTGATGTGTATTTTTTAATATTATTTATTCAAGTTTAGATTTGTTGCTGACGTGGCAGTGAAATAGATTTTTTTTATATTTTATATTTTTTGGTACACGTATGCAAAGTCACGTTAGTAATCAAACGACAAGATTCACGGTGATTTGACGATGGGATATTATTGAAATAAATTAAAAATTAGAGTATAAAATTGATACAATCAAAAGTTCAGATCAAAATTAAAACTACCCATAGAGTTCAAGATATATAATGTAATTAACCCAATAAAATATGCCAATTAACTATCATCCTTTGATACCAGGATAACATCAGCATATTCTCTTGGGCATTCACGCGTATCCATAATGCAATAATGCAACTTAGGAATGGATTGATAAAAAGAATAGGAAATGGGAAGGACATTAAATATCAGTAGACCCATGGATTTCCATCATAATCATTGGCAAATGGTCAACCTATATCAACATCAACGTGTTAGAACTCTTACAATAATGTAGCACAACTTTCTATCAACAGGGAATGGAACTATGAGCTGTTATTGGAAATCTTTTTGGTGGAACTCAACTAAATAAATACTACTTTTATTGGTAAAATAAAAATCAATATATGCCCACTCATTACTGATTCCTAAATTTCACTACAACAAATTATTCTGAACTGTTTGAAAGAAAAAGCCCAGCTCACATTGCAATTGGTTCATTTATAGGCCTTAGAACCTTAATTTTAGGGCTTGGGCTAAGGATGCCCAAGATCATACTTTGACAGTAAAATTATACTAAATTTGGTAGTTGCCATCATCGTAAAGAAAGTAAGAAACCATGAGGAAAATGGATGCATGTATTTCATATATATATATATATATATACTCTAAAAAAATAGCATTAAAGATTTCACAGAAATCAAGGATGTAGAGAGCTCATTAGTTTAATTGCCAATACAAATCTCATGAAATGATTCCCTCAGATTTGCTACCTACAAGACAAACAAATGGAAGTGGAGATCATTTATAACTCATTTATACATTATTTAATGATCTCCACCTTCCCTTACCTTCAGTCCAGGTGACATCAAAATCATATACCAAATCTTCATTTTGGCATGTATTATACATGTACATATCAGCAATAGAATGCACATAAAATAAAACAATTAGTAAAGATGAAGTTCATGGTATCTGGGCATGAGACAAACATGAAGGGTAAAAAGATTAATCAAATCCATCTTGGTCTTCTTATCTTTCCTTTCTTTTGAGGAAAGATCATGTTGCTTAACTCCATCCATAACCCCCCCTCTATCTTTTGCTTGAGCTTTTTTTGTTCATCCCCCACCCCAAAAGCAACTTCATTGTTTGCTTTAAAGAGGGCAAAGGATTCAACTCTGCAGACAAGCAGCATTGCTTTAGCAGAAAGATAAGCTTATTGTGTTTAATCTAAAAGCATTTAATATGCATCTCTCTCACCTTTATCCTTTTTTTCTTCTTCTAGTTAATCACTTCTTCAGGGAGACAAAACATTAATTCTTAGTGGATTAATCATTGTTTAGGTGCCCCAGTTCATCATATTGTCAAAGAATATGCATTCCTGAAATTGACAAGCAAGTCAATGGTGGCCTCTACTCATCATTTTAATAACCAGGATATACTAGACCTTCTCATATCTTGCAGAAATGCTATGGTGATTGATGAGAATTACAAAAACGCAATGCAAGGAAAGACTGTTTCTTATAACATCACACTGATTCTGTAAGAAAAAAGCAAGAAGAAACACCCTTTCAAGAGAAGCCATTCTCCCTTTCCTTTTGTGCATCCTTCCATTATTCTAATGCCTAAAAGCTTAAGGAACTTTTCTTCTGGAGCAAGGAGCAAACCTGGCACTGGTTTCCATTGCTTCCAACTCAAGACAAAAGCTAGAGCTGAAAAAAGTATGAGATGCTGCTATTTGTGATGAAGACACAAAGAACAAGCTCCTTAATTGGGAGGTTTGTGGAACTCAAGAACAAGACCAGTACTGGTCAAAATCATCATCATCAGATATCTTTATATTTCATATTTAAATTACCTTTTCCTCATCTTTTTTACTGTATAATCTACACTGACTAAAAGTAATCAGATATATTTGCTAATAAAGAAATGGATGGGATCCTGTACAAGTATAGTTTGAAATTATTGTGAGCGTGTATATGCACTTGTATTGGTGACTTTTGGAAGATGGAATATTAATTATGTCTAATGGAAATGAACTTTATGTCATTGTTTTGTGTGCCGTTATCTTTGAAATGTCAGAAGATTCTATCATAATTGTTTATGCCAATTGGAGGGGCAAAGCTGTCTTAATCAACCTGACTAATTTTTTTGGGTATTTTACACGTATGAAAATATAAAATATTTGGTATATAGAAGGAGGAACGAGAATTCCGCTTTTGAATCGATTGTAACAGCGACATTTTCTCTCACGTTGCAGTCGATTCTAATCAATCACGAACAACTTACATGTCATATCAAAATTATAGCGAAGCATTATACTGTTGCGTACTGTTACAGTGAGCTCGGTAACAGTTTTTTTTTCTTTGCTTTTACCAGTAAACCCGTTATAAGCTGCTGTTTATTGTTATATTCAGTTCGACTGTTTTCGCACCAAAAGCGCGCGCCTGCACCCGGAGAACGCAGAATAATAGCGCGCATCTCGGCTCATCATTATGCGTATCCGCCCGGTGGGCCCCGCCTCGCTTTAATGGGGGTTAAGCTTGTCCCCCTCCCGCCCAGACACGCTCCGCCGCTCCCCGTGCGTCCTCGCGCACGGACCCTTCTCTGCGGCGGAAATCTCCGAGGCGTCCGATTCGGTATTCCGTCGCCCGCGAACGGCGCAGATGGGCTCCTCGCACGCCGGTCCCCGTGCGCCGTTTCGCGCAGGCGACCGCACCAGGCCCGAATTCAATTTCGGGGACCGAAAAAAGGACGCCCCGCATTAAACCCCCCCCCCCACAACGAGAGGGGGGGACCCCGGAGGAGCGGGGCCCGCAGGCTGTCGGCCCACGTGGCTCGCAGCGCCTCACGTGTTGCCGCCGGGCCCCGCCTTGTCGGCTTGTCGCCGTCGTCGATCCGCAGCAGCGCAGCGAAAAGGCAACCGGCAACCTCCGCGCCCGCACGTGACCACACGTGTCACCCGTCCCCGACGGCTGCCGCGACGACACGTCATCGCGTGCGGTTCCCCCCCCCCCCCCCATACTCTCGCCGTGCGACCTCAGCGCGCCATGAACGGCTCAAAATTATACGCGACAGCAGAAGGAAGCCGCATTAAACAGATCAAATAGTACATGACAAAGAAGAGGAAAAACTTGCATGCCAAATTTGACGAAGAAAACATAATTGCAGTTCATCAAAAGAGGAGGTCCAGGTTGATGGAAATTGTCCCTGATTTGAAGAAGAAGATGGATAGATCAGCAGTGTCAAAGTTCTTAAACAGTAGTTGGACCACCACCAGCCATTTAATTCATGCACGTAGAGAGAATAGTGGTTGCTGCATGCACAGCTGCACACAGGCAAAAAGCCAATCAGACAACATAAATGCAGCATCCGGTTTACTCCTTTTCCCCTCCCAACACCAAAATTATGACTGTTTTGTTTTGCTCAGATTCATTCACCCAAACCAATTAAGAAAAATATTAGTGAACAAGTGTCTGTCCACGTGTCAAAATCAACTTACTGTAGCAGAAGAGAATTAAATAAGTTAGGTGTGGTGTTGGTCCCCAAGCCAGCATCTTCCTACCCTCCACTGGAGAGACAGCATCTTTTCCTGCCCCAAACTCTTGTCCCCCTAATTAAAAGAATAGGCATTAAAATTAAGGGGACATCAGCATCACAACCACCACTTACAACCCCTTTGAACAAGGCAATACTTTTTGCAATATAACCCCTCTTTCCACATCTATTCACACAACAGCTCAATTATCAATTGTCAAAGTGGGCTGCTAATGCTCAGGTGGTCCAACGAAAACGCATCCTATAGACTTTTCCCTACACACTCCCTGCTCTGGTTTAATGTTGTCGCTTGATTAATTGCGAAGGAAGAGACAGGCGCCACGGGAGACGGTGATGGCTTTTCTTCGCCTGCGGGGGGATGTGACGCTCGTGACAGGAAGCAGGGTTTTTGTCTTCGGCGTGTCGCGGTCGGTGGGGCCTTGGCCTTCTTTGCGTGTGAAGGGGAATGGTGTAGCCTGTCGGAGATGGGAGAGAGTTTGTGCGAAAAGAGAACAAAAAGTAGTAGGGGTCCACCACCACCTCGGCGCACTTGGTATGGGACCTGGAAGTTGCACGGAGGCGATGAGTACGTGGTTCCACGAGGGGCATTTTGTGGGACCCGAGGTGAATGTGAGCAGGGATTGGTGGTGGGGCGGGGGCTGTTCGCCGTGGCCATCTCGAAGCTCTGCGATAAAAAGGGTCAGATCACCGCCCTGTTCTGCTCATTCTTCCCGCTTTAGAGAGAGAGAGAGAGAGAAGGAGAAAATGATGGAAGGAGTTTGTGGATTCGACGGAGGCGTAGCGTCGCCGGGGTCGGTGTCTTCGGTGTCGAAGGTGGCGGCGCCGGAGGATTTGGTGGTGGAGGACGTTGGCGGAGGAGCGGCGACGGCGGAAGCGGAGGAAGAGGAACTAGTGGGGAATGATCGTAGTGATTACGACGATGAGTTGGAGCTGGGGTTGACGCTGGGAGCGGCGAGGAGGGGAAGGGTGGTGCCGGCGCGGTGGGGGCCGTGCTGCCGCATACTGACGGCGAAAGACTTCCCCTCGCTCGCGTCGCTTGCTTCCCCGAGGTCCCCCTCCGCTTCCTCCGTTTCCTCGTCCTCGGGAACCAACCTAGCCGCGACGGGTGTCGCCGGGACGAAGCGAGCGGCAGAGTCTGCCTCCCCCGACGTTGGTGGCTCCCCTCATCCTCCCAGGTGAGTCCGATTGTTCTTCCTTCACCTTTTCAAGCTTCGCTCTCTTGTGTCTTCTTTCATAATCTTCTTAAAAAAGATCCTTTTCGCTCTTCTTAACTGCATTTTTCTTTTCTTAGAATGCTTAATGTTACTTCAGTTGATATTCGATTGTTACCTTTATAACGAATGGTATGGGCTAAAAGCAAAAGATCAGCATTTTAGTGCTTGTTGTCATTTGCAAAGGATTTGATGGCCAAAAATTAATGAAAATGAAACAAAGCAATAGGAAAGAACTCTTTTTTTATCTCATTCAATAAGCCTATGTTGTTTATATCTAGTAAAAGATGTGTTCTATTGAACTTTTCATTGATACTGAATAAATTTGACGTGGGAACAGTCAGGTAGTGGTGGGATGGCCGCCCATCAGAGCATTCAGGATGAACAGCTTGTTCAACCATTCCAAAGACAGCAGCCCGGAGACTGATTCTGCCGTTGCTATCAAGAAGACTAATGTCATTAAAGATCAACGAAGCCACAAGGATCAGGAGAGCAGAGGAACAGCAATGAGGAGCTCACTCTTCGTTAAAGTAAAAATGGATGGTGATCCTATTGGCAGGAAGGTGGATCTCACTGCCCATCACTCTTATGAATCGCTTGCAATCTCACTCGAGCTCATGTTTCAAAAGCCCTCCATGGCCGCGTCGGCTGTCCGTAAGTTTGTTTAACTTAAACTATGTCTTTAACATTGTATTGTTGTTCACCTGTTAGTGTAGAGTATAGCATTTGTATGGGAATTAATTGATTCTGAGTTGTAATTGAGATTTCTTTTCAAAGTAAATCCTTATGATCTATGTTAGCTGTTATCCTGTGGTTTCCCTACATGCATAGAATACTATTAAGATTATTATGTTGATTCTTCAGTAGTGATGTTGGAGGTGTGATAGAGTTATAATTTCAATGTTATGGATGATGGCAGATGGGGCAATGGTTTTGAAGCTGTTGGATGGCTCTTCTGAGTTTGCTCTTACTTACGAAGACAGGGATGGGGATTGGATGCTGGTTGGGGACGTGCCTTGGGGGTAAGCCTCATTTCCATTTGATAGTAATACTGATTTTTGCATAATGATATATAAACCCTTTATATTAAATCAGGAAGCCTCAACCATTGTTATTTTTGCTGAACTACCTACTTCTAGCTCTCAACCATTGTTGGTACAAATTCATCAGTCTAGATTGATCGTACTGAAGTTGAATACAGACTTTGATGTCATTGCAATTGTATATACTCTTTATTAGTTAAATCCTTGTCCTTGCTTTTTCTCCTTGTCAATGATGTACTCTTTTGTATTTCTCTTTACTGAGTTGAAATTCATGACTTGCAGAATGTTTCTGGAAACTGTTAAAAGACTTAGAATCATGAGGACCTCTGATGCAAATGGGCTTAGTAAGTCCTTTCATTTTGGAAAGGTTAGTTGCTACTGCAAAGTCTTAGTCATTCCTGACCATATTATGTATCACAATCTAATTCTTATTTACTGACAACCTAATTGCCGGCAGAATTCACAAAATATAAAGTTCTGATATGAATTTAATACTAATTTGATGTGATTGCTTAGTTATATTAACTTCATTCATTTGGACATGAATGCAGCACCAAGATTTCTACCCATTAAGAAGGCCAGTGGATTAATATGAAGCAAGCCTGCCTAAGATCTGGAACCGTGGTCACTTCTTTAGTGGTGCAAGATGGATTCTGGAGTACATAGGGAAATAGAAGAAAAGAGAAAAAATAGAATAGTTGAACAAGTTTTCTTGGAAGCTCAAATCATTTGCGCATCATTTTGCCTCTCAAAAATCACATTTTGGAAATTGCCCTTTTTGTTTTCCTGGTTGATTGGGTAGATCAACCTTTTAAAGAATTGTGTAGTTTTCATACCCCAATGACCAGTGTATGGATGCTATTCAAATAGTGTAAATATTTGCCCTTGTTTAGTTGAGCAAGGAATCTGCAAGTGTGGCATTTACTGATGGTTTTTTAATCAAATTTTCTGGCTGAACTTGTGGGAAGTTGCTGAAGGTGGCGTTACTGCACTTTTTTTCCATTGCATGTATTGTCGTGAAAGTACAAAATATATGTCGACTTGCATTATTTATCTTACGATGCATGTTTTAGCTTTGAAATTTGTGTGATGAGTTGACGCTCGAGATGTACTGCGTTGGAAACTGATGTGAAGTGTTAAAAGTGTAGAGAGAAGACACCATAGACGTTCAATCAATCTCCTACAGTTTCATATAAATATACGGATTTATTCTAAAGTTAAGGCTCTTCAGAATTTGCTAACAAATTAACGATGCCACCTTCATGTACAATGAAATCTCCATTAGCCAATAGATCAGTACGAGTACAAATGAACAGCACTAGTAATATACACGTGCATGAAAAGAAAGTAACAGAAATCAAATGGAATATATAGGATTAGATGACCAAACATAGTGCAGAGTGAGAAATTTCATCTGACAGGGATCGCAATGCGAATATTTCATAGAGATTACTGAATATTCGGTTACATGTCAGACATTGCAACCAATTTGCAGTGTAAAACAACGCATCATCTCGCCTAAACAAAACAATTTCACATCCCAACTTGGAACAAAATCGTCTAAAACAGGCATCCTTGCCAATGTTGAAATTTGTTGGAACAGTTGCTTATAAAATATTCAGCAATTTCAAGGCTTCGAGGGGTGATTTGTTCTCCGATAGTAAATACTCAGCAGATGCAAGATTACCATTTCAAGCTATACACTCTTTGCGAGCAAGAGTTTGGCAGCACAAACTGCAAGAGAGGTTCATATGTTTCGGGCAACCCTCCCAATCAAGTCTTGCGGCCAATTTCTGTTCATATTGTTTGCTACTAAGCTCGCAATCTGCATTTCATTAGGAAGAAATCAACAACAATCACAAGAAACAAGGCAAAGGCGCAAAGGGCGGAGCAAGGTGTACAGCAAATAGACTTGAGTGCAGGGAGGAGAAGTCTCAAAATCAATCATATCCATACCCTTCCCATGTGCATTTCGGCAGTAACTAACAGGACTGAGGTATACTGCTCATGTATACATAGGTGCACTAACTTGACACTCTATGCCTATATATGAGTTCATACCCACTTTTATTCTATTACCTAGTGTTTGGTTGGGGATTTTGGAGAGGGGAGGGGAGGTGAGTTTAAAGAAAAATAATTCTGAACCAAACAAAGAATACTTTCCTGCTCCCTCAGCTCACCTTAAGCCACCTCCCCTCCCCTTTATGAACAAAACAGTGAAATCTTCTTAACCCACTGTAGCTTTGTTTTCGGTTTCAATTATGTTCAAACACAAACCTCAAGTGCTGCTTCAATGGATGTTGATCTTCTCAAATTCAAGCTTTCTACTGATATAACATATTCATTAATGAAAATGCTAAACCTTAATCTCCACCATTTTATGTTAATTATAATGAATTTTTAGGATGGAATTTGTAATGTAGACATGCTGTGCCCAGTTGAGGTCAACAAAGCTCAAGTGTACCCTGGCACTTAGATACAGGAGAAAGATGACCTACTAACATCAAATGGCTTGGGACCAATTTGAATTATGGTAATTCTAGATTGCTTAAAGCCCCTTATGATTCACACCATTCATTTTGGTATATCACCTAAAAAGTTATCAATAGAGATGCTACCAATGTATTATTAGGGTCTACAAGCAAATGTATAATAAGCTATTAATATTAGTAGGGCCTACTAGTATAAACCATTCACTTCGCTTTGATATATCAAATGCAATCATCTAAGGTTTATGGCTGACAAATATATTAATTTTTCAGGCCAACAAGGACAAGTGCGGGTGGATTAGAGACAAGCATGGCGGAATACCTCAGCTTGCCATAATTCAAACCAACCTGTGTGCCACAGGTCAGTACTACACGGATGACTGAAACCTTGTAGGTAGAATAAAAGAGTTAAATACAATCATGAAGTAGATGTATCAAGTTGAAATTTGAATATTTTCAGAGTATAAGCACATATAAGATATTACCTTAGACTTCAGAGCTCGCAGTGTTCCATCAGGATCTTGAACATTATCCACACAACCGAGAGTGGTTTTAAGGAGATCTGGCACACAGGCCTGGACATGGGGGGACAAACTCTGAAAAACATCATATGAAACATCAGGTGCTCGAGGATTCAACGGAAGGAATGAAATTTTAATAATCTCTCTTAAAGCTTCAACATGCTGCCCGGCTCTAGCTAGCTTATTAATGTGTAGAATAGCTTCAAGTTGTCGTAATACTGTTTGTTGGTCAGAAACAAGCTCCTTTTCTTGGATGCTGTAAAAGAATACAACAAGATTTGGTAAAGTTAAATGTTTTGGACAAATGAAAGAGTTGAAATAATTGCAAGGATGTGAAAGAATACAAGAAGCAAATATAAATGCAAGAGGGTCAATTTTATCCAGTGGTAATGTTAGAACTAAATTTTGATAGTCCAGACATGTAGATGAGGTTAAATCGTGGAGGTGAAATACTTGCATTTTTTGGAAATATTCAGAGAAAGAAAAAGATAAACTGTAAGTTACCAAGTAAAATGAATTTTTTCCTAGTATATAAAGTAGTTTCATATCTTTATGGGGTTGTTCTCTACATTTTCCAGGCTTCTCATTTACCAGGAAAGCCTATCAACACCAAGCACCACCACTACACCAACCTCTAAATTGCCTCCATGCTGCACTAATATTACCACCAACTTACCAACCTGAAATCAATCCAATCACTATTAGCTACCACAATTATCAATGTAGCCAACGCAGCCATCATTGTCAATGCCAGTTCCAATGTTTCATCTTGCAATACAAGGAAGACAATGAAAAGGTTTGGTTTTATATATGGGTAGATAAGATTTTTTATTTCTGAATCTTTTCCAGATAGAAATCAACCTGAAAAAAAAAACAAAATTTTCAAATATTAAGCTAAATTCGTAGAATTTTCATGTCCTCTACCATGGAGGTCAGCATTGCAGAAATTACTAATCAGCAAATGGAGCATTTCTCTATCCAGTTTGCGGACAAGAGTGAATAACTTGCTGAAAGAAAAAAAATGGACAATTCAATCATTATTTCCTAATAACATTATCCAGATTCACCTGACACTATGTCCACATAACATATTTTTTCCTAATATCCAAATGTTTGTGGTGAAAAGCAGTGCAAAATATTTGCAAAACATTTAAATCAGATGTCCCTGATTTCCTATGCATCAATTGTATTTTTAATGTTTTGGTATTTTGAGCAGTGGCAATTTGATTATATGCTTTAACAATTTGAATATAATGCTGCTAATATTAAGATATAAAAATAATACCAAGATGTTTTGCTTAACAAATACAACTTCAAAAAATTGTATCATATAAGTTATGTAATTAAAAAAATAAAGATTCCAGTATGAAGAATAACCTGACACCAGAAGAATGTTTGAAGTTATCCAAAATATCATTGCCCGAGTGAATAAGACTAGCAGCATGGCTATCACCATCTAACCTTCCTCGTGACATGGCACAGATCACATCTGAGAGACACTTATTAACTGTTTCCAGTGCTACTGAAAATGCCCCTACTCTCTTGTGGATTTCTACAGACTGAGTTTGCAAAAGAAAAATGATTTTATTTAGTATGTAACAGGATTGCGAAAATCAATGACTACTTTCACAGGAACTGAAATAGCATAAAGTGTTAAATATGCCAGTAAATTTTGATAGAGTTGGACCCCACTCGTAATTTTAGCTTATCAACTGATTTTGAGAGAGTAAAATATTACATGGACACCTACTACTGAAATATATATAAATAGAAAAAGGATGTGATCAAGGTTTTGGAAAGCAAATGCACTTGTCATGAGGTTGTCTCTGCATGTGCAGTATGCGAGGTATGGTCCAAGTTTAGTGATAAAAATATTATATTAATAAAATAGCATATCCGTCCTGTATGTTATATTAATAAGTGGGCAAATAAAGACCAAAATAGTAGCAACATGTATGTTATGACACCGCATATGCATAGCAGCTGGTAATCCAGAACTTATAGTAATTTTTAAACCACTGGATCAGACAACTCAAAACTTATAGTAGTTTTTCTTTAATCATCTTGATAATCCAGAAACCTACAATCTCTCAAATTTATGGAACAAAGTTTATACTACCAAAGCACTAACATTATGGCCAATATAATATGTTTAATTTTGTGCTTTAAAAATATAAGAGAAAGAGCTGCCCTATGAACCCACAGCAGAATAAATACAACTTGGAGCAACATTGATCATGGAAGGTGCTCATTGGTGAAAATCTTTTTTCTTTTACACAAAACCACATGAAATAACTAGTATAATGGAGTGAGATGAGATGCAAAGAATGAGTTCAAAGAAATTACTTTGTCATGGAGCCCAGATTCTTGACACTGACGAGCAGCTTCTAGTAAAAACTGACGTCGGTTGTCCCAATCTGACATATACTTACAAAGTACACCTTCCCCAGTGCCTCTTGGACCAAGTAAAAGAGAGATACCACTATCTTGTAGCAATATCTCAGTTAGCAGTTGTCTCAACATCATATTTCGCTGTCTTTGCTGATCATTACTGCCTCGCTCAATCCACGACACTTCTCCACCACCCATAGCTGCAGCTGCTTGTGCATAATATTCTATAGCTAATTCAAGGTTACCTTGACGTAAGTAGACTGAACCATATTGCCTAATTAGACTAGCAACTTCTGCACAAGCATCCATAATTCCTATCTTACGATCAATTCCAATCCCTTCTGAAATAACTCCATTATCTGCTAAAGCTATTGATATATGCACAGCATCCACATTGTATCCCTCCTCTCCAACTTCTTTAGACAAGTATAGTACTGCTGGAAGAAGCTGAATGCTCAAAAGTAGGACATAAGGATATACCAAAGGGTCTTTCCCATTTTTCGTATAGTATGATGGATCAAATTTGTTTAAGTAACCTTGAAGATCATCTAGGCTATATGGCACCAAGCCCTCGCTTAGTACTATGGAAGATGATCCACCAGAGAAGTCCCTTACTGCAGATAATTTGAACCACAAGAAATCCTCTATAGTATTAAAAAGTGTCGGCAAATCTCTAATCAACCTGTCTATCTGGCGTCGGTTACCAGAAACTATTGCATACAATAGTAATTTCTTCCTGTCATACCCAGGACGGCCTGCTCGATCACCCATTCTTAACAGTTTTTCACATTCTTCAGAAGCAGCAGCAGCAGTCTCGGGTGATACGGAACCGCCAGAAGCAATCCATTCTGAAAGCTGTCAACTAAATACCATTAGTAAATCAAACCAAGGGATATTAACTAATCAGTGTTAAGCAATAGATACCCGGGGAGCAAAATGGTGTGCAGCACGTGATGATTCAGCAACTTTTCTTGCTTCATCATAATAACCAGTCCTTAAACAATAATAAATCTGCATAAAACAAACAATATTAATCATAAGGTTAGATATTACAAGATAACAGAATTGTTTTATGAAAATGCTTAGACAAAGCTTGTTAGCAAGAGCTGGGAAAAAAAGAACTTCCACTTTGGAGCAACATGAAAAATTACATGTGAAAAAATGAACATAAGTTCAAGCAAACAGCTACCCCTTTAAAGAAACTCTGACATAATCCAGTTGGATCCAAGGTTACAGGTCGGGAAAACAAAATCCACAAATTTATTTTCAGGAAAGGTGTAATATTATCTGAGAGAAATCTTCCAAACAAATGAGTACATGTGGGATGAACAGAGTATAGAATACTAAATAAGCAGCCATTTCTTTCTTTTAGTTCATTGAGTAATTTTTTAAGTTGATTCAACTGAACCACTGAAGCATGTGCATGTTCCATTAAACATCAGTATTGCATCCTCAACTTTCACATTTAGCACCGCAATCAAATAAATAAGTTCCACTAATTGTCAAAAAATGTAAATCATGGAAAGAGGAAAAGGTAATAACTCAGTTTATGAAAGCTGCAATCATGCAAAAAAATCACCTGTTGCCAAGTGGTGTCAATTGGGGGCTGCCTGCGCATATCACCTGCATCAAAATCTAGAGCACCGTGATCCCTTAGACGCACCTGTACATAGACACATGTTAAAAGACACCTTAAAGGAACCAATTGATGAGGAGGTTATAGAAAATAAAAAGAAACAAATACAACAAACCCGGAGAAACGCCTGGATCTTTTCCAGATTGCCAACAGCCCCACCAAGGGCAGCCTATGCAGAATAAAAGAGGCACACCGGTCAAATCACATTCAGCATCTTCCAAAAGAAATCATTCCATTAAGTGAAATCTATGATGTGCAACCTTTTAATCTAAGTCCGAAAGATACTTAAGTTACTAAGAAAGTTCAAAAAAAAAGAGGATGGGCTACAATGATATTAGAACACAAACACAATACAAATGACTGATTAACAAGAAATTAGCTCCTTTTGCTAGCCAAAATAACACAATACAGAAAATAAATAAACAAAAGGGACCACAGCTCTAAGAACCAAGCTTAAACAAATCAATAAATAAAATGTACAGTACTATGACTTCATAATATGCAATTCAATATAGTATTTCTACATCACTTTACAACAACAACAACTAAGCCTTAATCCCATACCAGATAGGGTCGGCTATATTGATTCTCTATCTCCTAATCCTTCTACATTACTTTATTATTCTAAAATTAATTGATCACAACAGAATGATACCTGTGCAGGATGGGATTTTATGGTATCAAGGATGTACTTCTCATGGCCCCATTCAAGATGACGCATAGCCCCAATTACAAGGGACATTTTTCTTGAAATTTTCTGCTGGTTATTGGGATGTTCACCTACCAATGCCTGAAAATAGTATTACCACCAATAAAACTATTGAAGAATTCACATAATACAACATCATGGCAAAATGGAAATGATCTTAGCTACAAAGCATAATTTCTTGATTATTATCTGGCAGATATTAGTAGAACAAGCATGCAAGTTATTGGCACTCTCCACTATATAGCAGAAAAATGAATACCTGAATCAAGTGCCAGATTTTCTGCATCGTAACTGTCTTTGTACCAGAAAAATCTAGGTTCACACTTTCATAAGCATCCTTGAAGGCTGTAGCAGGCTAATCATAAAAAGTGATTTATTAATAAGTGAAACCAAGACATGTGAAAAGACAGAAATTAAGTTATATAGCAAATATAATTTATTAAATTCTGTATAATCATATTATGAAGGATCTGCTAAATTCTGAGTGTTAATAAGCTTACATTTTGCAAGCAACAGTGACAAAATTTTAGCAGTTCATCTACCAAAAATTATATTTTGCGATAAAATAAACGGAGTTTCAGTGAATAACGATTAGTTTACTTTAAAAGGCAATCCACGGCCCCTGGCATCATTGAGTCTTCTCAAGATTTCTGCATAAACTGAAGCTTTCTTCTCAATTATTGGCTTATTAGTCAGAGCCATGACTTCCATGTTTGATGGACTCTTCGAAACATGAGAACTGGAAGCTTGAGGTGGCATTTGGACAGTATGAGGAAGCCCACCACTCAAAGTGCTACTGTTTCGCCTTGGTAAAGTAGAAAGCCGACTTAAACTTTGCAAAAAGTCTCTCTTCTCCTTTTGCCAATCTTCCTAAAGAATGGTGAAGTTTATCAAGTGATCTAAGAAGAAGAAAAACAGCATCCATCCCCCAATAAAATATAGATATCAAAATCAAGGTAACAAAACAAGAATCACAAACTGCAATCTTGAAATGGAAACCAAAATAAGATTGCAAGCAAGAGCAAAGACAAGAAGCATGACACATCCGAAACAATTGCATATAAGTAGGCCACCAAAGGCCAAGACACCAAAGAACTTTCAATGTGTATCTCATTGTCATCTTTACACTACTTGAGGTTAGTGACACTGAAATGGCGCGTGTATGCTGAATATTCTTGTAAATGTAGAAAAATCACAGTACATCCAGGTAGAACAATTATCCAACTATGAAGCCTCAGTAGTCAAGATATAAACAGCAACTGCACATGCAAATAGAATTGATCAATTTTTTTTTAGAAAAAGACCCATAACAACTTGTGAGGATTGTGGTGACTAGAAGAAGTCATACAGTAGTCATCAATAGAATGATACTAGGTAGTCCCCATAGGCCAAAACACCAAAGAACTTCCATCAATGTGTATTCAATTATTATTGTAACACTACTTGAGGTCAGTAACACTGAAATGGCATGTGTATGTTGAATATTCTTGTAAAAATAGATAATTCACTATATATCCAGGTAGAATAATTATCTAAATATGAAGCCTCAGTAGTCAAGATAAAAACTGAAGTTGCTCATGCAAAACTGGTCAAAATAAAATAAAATGAAAAATCCCCATAAGAATAACTTGTGAGGATTGTGGTAACACGTTCTTTTACTGTGGCAGTTCACCACAAGCATAAAACAGCACACACCTCCCATCCATAGCATGCTATTCACTGAAAAAGCATTCATTAGGACAGTGAACATTGCTATGGTCATGAGAGTGCAACCTTGTTGCATCCTACGCATAACTGTACACCTCACAGAGACAAAATTGTTGCATCTCAAAAAGAGACTAAGTAACCTCCAAAACTCGCATCATGTAATCATCGAAACTTCTCAAGTTGTCCTTTTGAGCTTCTTGGATGGAAGAAACCATTGCCATTTCGTGAACCTATTAGAATCATAAAATCCCATGATTAATTCCATAAATATTAGAAAAGAGAAAAAATTATTGGTTTTATGGTCAATGTCAAAGATGAAATACTGATATGCATATCAAGACAGCATCAAATTCACTCTTTCACAAAACAGAACATAAAGATATAATAACAACTACCAAGAGAAACTTTGAAAAGATGACAGAAGAGGGTACCTGTTGCAAATACTCCTCAACAGTTGTTGCTTCAGAAGGAAAAACGTCTTCAAAAGTTGTCTACAGGAACATAAGTCAATAAAGATAATCTGAGTCAACAGGTTTCTTCCTGTAAATCTTACCCACTTACACATCAAACTACAACAGTTTTACTAGGAATAGGAACAGAGCAACCACATAGATGAAACTCAAAAAAATCATACAAGGATGAAAAATCTGACAGGATAGAACATTAAGCTAGACAGGATAGCCATTAAATGATAAAATTCTGATGTTAACTAGCATGGAGACTCAAGTAGGAGACTCAAGTAAAAGCTAAAAAGTAGCAAGAGTAGATTCAGTCATCCACTGAAGTTAGAAACTGCTGCTGCACCTGCTGAGCATGTTGAATCATTTATTTTTATTTCATTTCCTAAGACACATTGTCTCTTAATCGTCAACTCTTTTATACTAAAAGTTCAAACATTCTGCACTTCATTTTCAGGCCAGTTGTTCATCAGAAAGAGGGTTATGATAGCACGATCACATCACATGGTGTGTTATGACTCATCTGGAATTTCAACAGCTGCACTTGCAGCCATACATTCGGACAGCCATGAAGGAGATGCCCTTTTTTTCTGAATAGGCAACTGATGAGCTATGAGTGAGGCCTTCATTGGTAAATTTTCACACAAAGTTATTATGACAAACTATCTACATTGTTCGAAACAAACAGGGGAAATTAAACAACAGATGCAGTTACCAAGCTTAGATACCCACCTTCAATTCAAATGACTTAAGCTCCCGAGCAAGCCTTTCAGCATTTATCCCTTCCCGGGCAAGCAGCCTTCTCAAAACAGAATGCAATACAAAAAATGTCAACTTAAATATCACGAATAGAAAACCCCAATAAACCTCCAATAGGCGAAACAAATGCCGCATGAACTCGTAAGCAACTACGAAGCAACAAATCAGCGTCTAAACAATACCTGGTGGCAGAGATGGACTGGGAAGGGGCTTCGCCGCGGAGGGTTTTGGATTTGAGCTTCTTGGAGAGTGACTCCAACTGGTCGAGATTCCTCTGCACATAGAGATCCCAATGAAACAACCATGAAGGAGAAAACGACGGAAACGAGGAAGCGGATGGTGGAACATCGAAAGAGGGAAGGGACCTGGATAGTGGGAAAGTGGGCGGAAGGACCAGCGTGCTCCAGGAGCTTGGTGGAGGAGTGGAGGAGATCCGTCCACCCGGTCATCTCTTGATCGTTGGCCATCTCTTCGTCTTCGCTCGTCGGAATGCAGGTGCGCAGAACCCTAATTCTGGGTTTCGCTTGAATGAAGAGCGGGTCGTGATGGAGTTTACCGTTTTAGGGCTTTAATTTATAGTGTCGACTTTTTTCAAATTCTATACGTGTTGGCTGCATAAATATTAATTAGAGAGTGTTCGTATAGAGAGTTTCTTATAGACACTTCTTTACCGCATATCAATTACATGCATAATTAATACCTTCTCAATATTTACTAATAACAAGATTATATGAAGTTTAATATAAATAATTTAAAAATATTATTCTAATTAATTATTTAAATTAAAAAATTTTAATTAAAATATATAATAATAAAGTAAATATTATATTGACAAAATGTATTTTTATACACACATCATATATATATATATTCACTTAAACATATAGTGAAAATTTGAGATTTAAAATTTTGTATGAAGTTTCAATGTAAATAATCTATTGAAAATTTTGAAAATATATTATTTTAATCATTTATAGTTAAAGTAGAATAAATTAAGTATATGTTTATTTGTAAATAGATCATTTAATATCTAACTTTAATACAAGTATATATGCAATTGAATTTAAAACAAAAAATTATGGTTAAACATATAATAATTATTTGAGGTTAAATTTATGTATACAGTTTAGTGTAAATAATTTATTAATATTTTAAATTATATTATTCTACTTATTTATATACTATCTATAATAAATTAATGATATGTTTTCTTTATGAAAAAAAATAGTCTTATATCCATATACTCATGTAGAATTGATTTTTTTAAAATATATATTATATAAGTATTTAAAGTATACTTTTAATAGATAAAATTAATAGAGTGTCCTTTTAAATAAAATAATTATTTTAAAATATCTTTTACCCATTTGAGACAGTTGTTAAATTTAATATTTCTGAAAGAATTTGAAAATACTTGGTAATCACTTGAATGATGTGACAAGTAATTAAAAATTAATAGTTTCTTATTCAAAAATGGCATGTCAACAATGCCACATTATTTATTAACGGGCATTTGGATGACACTCTAAGCAATTTGAAAAGTTTATGTATAAATTAAAAAAAAATAAAAAGAATAAAAAAGATTTATGAAACCATGACATATTCATATAATAATTATAACCTTATCTTCATTTAATTTATTGATAACTCCTCAAAAATTGCTTTTCTAACTAATTAGTTGAAGGAGAGGGCTATGGAGGGATGATGCTTTCCTATCAAAACAATTATCAATGAAAGATGAAAGATGAAAGATGTTACAATTTGTGTGGAATATATAATCTTTCTATTGCGTCATGTTCCACATTATTACATAACTAATTAATAAAAATATTCTTTCTATTGCACCATATTTGTATTATTTGTTTAATACATGAATTAGGACAAATGATTAGAAGAATCTAAAATTGATATTATATTTGCTGAACATCCAATTCAAAAAATCATATCCAATACTACCTCTCATTTTTATCCCTTTCTATCGTATCTTATTGGGTGAAGTAAACGAACCATTACAAATTTTATCGCATTTAAACTAATGTAGGGGAAAAATAATTGTTGAATGAAAAATTGATATACAGCTTTTCAACATAATGGGCATCTATCAGCTGAGTGTAGTTGAAGAACATGCACAACCTCATTCCTCTAAGAATTGGAATGCTGGGTTCTCAAGAAGCTCTTCAGCTGGCTTGACATTCAAATAGTCCTTTTCTTGCAAAGAGCTTAGTATGTCATCAACCGAGAAAGGAATGCTGCAACAAGGAGCAAAAGTTCAGGATACGATCATAGATACAGTTTTATTTTAGGTTTATCATGAAAAAAAATGGAGTGCAAAAATATAAAATATTTTGCCGTTCACCTGGAGTTATCATCCAGGAGGAAGGAACTGCTTTCTGCATCGTTGGAGTCTTCAATCATCAATACACGCATACTGGAAAGGACCTATATGATCATAGGTAGGATATTAGTTATTTCCTGAATTTTATTCAATGTATATGTATGTAATTCAGCAAGAAAAGCAAAAGACATTCATATAAAATCTAATTTCTTTGTTTTACCAGTATGCATTAGCCATCATGATGTTTGGTCAATCATTGAGGAAAACCACCAAACTTATAATTTTACCAGAATATGATGTAAACAAACTTAAATCCTAGTAGCAAAGTTCGCATAGGAACGAGAATTTGATGGTCCATGTACTTCAAGAAGTGAGGTTACGTATTACACGAGAAATAAATTCCTCTAACTTACATCTGCAGACACACTCTTCGTGTTGTACTTGTCGTCCCAGTACTGAGAGCAAATTCTATATAGCTGCTGGACACTGAGAACCTGCAGTAACAAAGATCAAGATGAGCACATCATGGCAAATCTACACTCCTCACAATGGTTTTAAAATTCGTACCGTACCGGGCGGTATGCCCGGTATTTAGACTTTCCGGTATACGAGATACCCGGTATGGGAGAAATACCGGGTATCTGGGTCATTCCGGGCGGTATTTATCACATACCGCCTGGTATGGGCGGTATATGCGGTATGATGGCTATAGCCATTGGTTGGACACTTGGGCGGTACCGGTATACCGGTAAATACCGCCCAGTATTTAGCAAATACCGGGCGGTATTTGCTATCATACCGGTCGATACCGCCCGGTATGATCCAACGGCTCTTAAAAAGAGCCGTTGGGTACTGTTTGGTACTATATTAGAGTTTTTCATAGATACAAGAGAATTACATTGGAGTTTATATAGGGCGACACAAATCCACAACCCAAAGGGTGCAAAAAATCTCCGGGGGCTCCGCCCCCACACCCCTGGCAGCGGGACCACCGAAGACTCTGCGTAGCGCAACATAAGACCGTACCGACACACGGTATTCATCATCTCAGTTGATGTTAAGCCAGGGGTGTGGGGGTGGAGCCCCCGGAGATTTGTTGGACCCTTTGGGTTGTGGACTTGTGTCGCCCTATATAAACTCCAATGTAATGATTCTCTTGTATCTATGAAAAACCCTAATACAGTACCAAACGGCTTTTTTTAAAAAAAAAAACTGTCCGGTATGCATTTTCATACTGGACCGTACCGTGTGTCGGTACCGGTACCGGTCATCAACCGAGATGATGACCGGTACCGGTATTCTAAACCTTGCTCCTCACTGCGAACACATTGCAACAATCTATCGCCCCTGTACACATTGAGCACCAACCAAACACAAATAGATACTTCCAGTAATAACACAAACAACAGGGCATAAATCATGTAAATCTTACAGGACACAGATCATTCACTATCTCATCATATGAAATTCTGTACTTCTGAAATATTACCTGCAGATGACACAAAGAGATTTCAGAAAAACTTGTTTTAGAGCACCAAACTATATTTCTAAGACCATAGTGGTCCTGAGCTAAATAACAGGGATGCCTAGTAAATCAAATATTGGCAGACTCTGGAAAAACATTAAATACATTTGGATTCCCAAAAGCAAAAAAAAATTGTGTTGGATTTATTTCATTAGAGTAGTATTCTCTAGCAAAAATGCTAAACAGGATCCATAATGAGATTAAGTTTGTCAAACTGCACTATTTGAGATTGTGATTACATGATCAGCATGCATCTGTTTGTCAATAAATAATTCATTACAATTGAACACCAGAAAGCATAGACATTTTATGTAAAGTTGCACAATGATATCTTTAACTATGGAAATGACATACCAAGAAACCGACAGCTTGTCTAATGTGTTTGAGTTCATCCCAAGAGGAACCTGTATACTGAAAGAACAAAATTTCAGATATAAAAGGGTCAGAAATTTAATTTGGACAGTTGGCACTTGGCACTAACATTTCTTGCATAAAGCGTTTGTTACCTGAGATTTTGCTTTTGTACACCACAGTTCCAGTTCAGCTACACCAGCTTTCACATACTCCCCATTGCTAAAAGAGCAGCATTCGCGGCGAAGGAGAAGACTGCAAAAGCAGTGAATCATAATTTAATAACATAGCCCACAAGATAAAAAGAGTAAAAAGATATCAAAACAGCCACTTACCTATTAAAAAGTTGTACATTTATGAATGAAAAAATTTGTGTGTACATCTTCTGTATTAGAACAAGAGGTACCTGAAATACTCCAGGTTAACTAAAATTATTATAATGGACTCCCCAAAAATGCAGTTTACCAAATTTGATCATATAACATACATAATTTTCTTGCAATGTTTCAAGAAGGTTGTCAAGTCTCTCAATAATGTTCTGCCAATAGTTGCATTGTGACTGGCCACTTGTTGTATGCCCTACACCTCGCAGCATACTTGCCCTTGTTGCTCTTGGAGCCTGAATAACAAGATCAGCCAAAATAGCAATTTATATGCACCAACTAAGGTTAAAAAAATTATTTGAGTAGATCAATAGAAATAGGAAGGTAGCTACAAAACTTCATATAGTATGACAAAAAAGAGGTTTTAAGCAAGGATTTAGATAATAGTCCAATGCTAAATCTGAGACATGATCAGGCTGGAATAGTAGACACTAATAATGTACCAAGATGACTCAGAAGACAGCGAAAACAACTGCTCTTGATTGGACTAATACAGTATCAATGCTTGTTAAGATCCGTAAATACTGATAAATAAAATACCGTACCACTAGCATTTGAATCTGTGCTATGGATCAACTGGTATTTATAGATCTAGCCAAAGATGGGTATCAAACAGGCCATGTAGCTGGGTACACAGGTTGGTAAACATTTCAATAGTACCAGTACTAAACTGGTTAGAGAAGTATTAGAAACCTTAAAATAGAGGAATTATGGAAACTAATATGTTTCAAGTGAATTTCATGAATGGCTCCTCTGTGATGAACTATTTGCCTCATAAGTAAAGTACAATTTAACTTGTGTAACTTTTGCACCACGGAGTATGATGTAAATTTAGATGTCATTAAGAAAATACATCTGGATACATATTGACTTTTTATTTTTTTATAACCACTTTAGATTTTTTGATAACCAATTTAAAATAGGCATGTGCCTGACAGCATGAGAAAAGAAACTATACCTGGATACATAATGATAGCAAGGAAGATAAATCCTTTTTAACATTATCACGGATAATTCCATATATCTTCTCCACATATGCTGTCAATTGTTGCTTGAAAAGCAAAGCGGGATATTTTGCATCAACTTGTCTCACAATTGATATTCCATCAGCCGCAAGGTTTGAAGATGATGAGGAGCGAAAACTCTAGCGTTACAGATAGAGATGTGTGTCAACAAAAAGAATCAAAGATGAATACTAGATGCACTGCATAAAAAAACAAATCTTCAGCAAGAAAAAAGGAATATTTCATACTTGAGTCATCCTCCCAAAGAATGATGTTGGAGCAAGAGGTTTCCGATGTGCTGTAGTCCCAACTGCTCTAGCAACCTTAAGGCTTCGTTGCAGAAGGAACAACAAACTAGAACCATTGGACAGCCAGTAAGCAAGTTTGTCATTGTCATTCTCATCCTGCACGACAGGCCCAGATTGTCTGAAATCTAGGTACATGGCCAAATAGCAAACATGTAGTAAATCTAGCAATTGCAGGATGGAAAACAATAAAATAACCAATAAAAAGCCAAATGTCCCACCATGACTACAATTCAGTTGATGTAGAAAGATGAAAAATGGAAATGAAACAAATGCTACTACTAAATTTGATTGGGTGACCAACTTTTCCAAAAGCTTAAGGTGTTAGGAAGGTGCCAAATATATATATTTATATTCTTGACACTCCCCTCACATGTGGACAGGTCCACCTCATTCCAAGCACATGTGGACTAACTTAGCTAAACTAGGGGTATTTTTTAAAAAATAGTTACGTTGATAGGAATCAAACTTAGGACCTCCTACTTTGGTAGCATGTTAAATTTGATTGGATGATCAACTTCCTCAAAAGTTTAAGGCGTTAGTAAGGGTCCCAATCATAATATTAACAGTTACAAATGCATCTGAAGTAGTTTCAGGTGCATTACATGACATAAGCTAATGCAAAATATAGGTCAATTATGCTAGTTTGATCGAGTTGGCTGGTTCTCATCCTGTGTGGTCATTTCTTGATAGGCTTTGACCATTTCTTGCTTAATTCAGTTTTGATGCAAAAACCATACAGGATTTGGGACTGGTTAGCAATTGAACTAGGTGATCTGATTTCGTTTTGGAACCACTATGCATATATAACAGTTCATTGAATAGACTGCAAAATATTCTATATGCAAATTATGAAATAATAGTTGGTTGTTATGGAACCCCAATAATGTCCATTTTGTAACCTCGTATGAAGAAGTGTTGAGAAAACAAAATCTAAGCCCTAGCATTGACTATAACCCTAACCAATATGGCAAATGATGTAAAAATAAAATAAGGGTTCATTTAGCTGCGAACAAAAGAATGAAAAAGAGTTATCCAAGGAGATTAAATTCCATAAGGACTAAGTATAATTTGTTCAAGCTGAAGAGAAAGCAAATGTCAACAGTACTTTTTATATTTCATGTTTTCAAGACAACTAAAGCTTGTTGTATTTTTCATGCAAGGAGTAATCTGGAGAAGTTTTCTCTTTGTTTCTCTATCTGGAAAATACAAGGTCAATTTCTCAGAAATCTGAAAGGGGATCCCCAGATTTCTTTTGTTTTTAGACAAACAAACAATAGAAGAGGTCTCTGAGTGAAAATCACATTTGACCTTTTTTTCATGCAACTAAGCATGTATTAGTTGGTACAAATGGAGAGGAAATGAAAACTTAGAAAAGAAAACTATAAGCCACTCATTTGCACAAATTACCTCAATTGCAGAACCAATCATTTGTATAAGATGATCAAAAACATTAGTCTTTTCAGATTCAAATGATTTCCAATGAAGAAGACATTTGTAGATGGTAAGTGCAGCTACTGGCTTTCCTTGACTAAATTCATTAGTTCTTAATACACAACTGAGAAGAGTGTCAACATTTTCCTGCATAATAAAAACATTTCCATGTCAAGCCAAAAGCAATATATCTAAATATCTAATTAATTAAAAGTTTTTCTAATATTTACATATTACCTGTTGAATCTCGATGGAGATTCTCCTGAACTTGGTATCACCATTTGCATGGTCCCTGATGACGGGTGGTGCACTTCGAGGCTCCTGCACATATGAACATTGTTATGATACAAATCAGACAAGAGGACTTGATAAAGACTTTGGTGTACATTTACTTCAGTACACTTACAACCTTATGCTCTTGAAAATCATGGTGTCCATTCTCCAAATTCTGCTTCCACAAAGAAACTTTCTGATGCACTTAATAGAGTTAAACAATAAAAAGATCCTTATTGAGGAAATCATAAGTTACCTGATTGGTAGGAGTTATAGGAATTGATAAATGTTCGGACATGCGCTTAATAGGTGATTGCAACAAAGTCTGCTGCCGAAGAATATGGTCCTCTGACTCCAGGTTAGATAATTTCTCTTGAAGTCTGTCATCAAAACAAACAAGGTTATATATTTTCAGTAATTTGATCTCCTGAACAAAAGGAAGATAAATATGCAGAACGACTTTTAGTAAGATATCAAATCACAGGAAAAATGTATTCATATCTCTGAAAACTTCAGCAAAAAGAAAAACCTTTGCATAGCATTGTTGAGGCTGATGATCTCTGATTCTGCCTCCATTGACTTCTTCAGTCTTTCCTCACTAATTCTGCTTGTTTCTTCATACTTCTTCTCTGTTTCATCAATCTTCTTTTCAAGTGAACTCACCAGTACCTATGCATTTTCAAAAACAAATACTATAAGATCTGTGTACAAAATTTAAGAGTTAAGACCATCATGAATGGGATGACCAATTGCAGCTATGAGAAAAGTGAATCTCAGTCCAACTAAAGATTTGGTCGTCAATGAGAAGTTATTTTAGAGAAAGAACATATTACTGAGGTCATCTAACCTTAAGGTTCTCATTCTCATCTCTTAGCTTATCCATTAGAACTGTATCAATAACAGGGACCTCTTTAATGACAGGAACCTTTTCAGCAGCTTGTTTGGCAACTTCACGTTCTTTCACCAGCAAAGCTTTTGTTTCGTTAAACTTTTGTTGCATCTCCTGCAATGTGGTTTGTAATTTTGCATTCTCCTGTGTCTTAGCTTCCTCAATGTCAGCCTACAAACAACAAAAATGCAAGCTCATTTCAGTCAAAATGATGAAGCATTTGCACTGGCACATCTGCCCATGCACTAAATTGATGTATATTTATGCATATATGAATGCTAAATCTATATGTCAAATATCTCTTTGAGGCTAGGCACAAAGGGCACAAATATGCCCATACATACATATCTGTGTATGTGCATAGTACATATAAAGAGATCTATATGCTAACATCTTTAGGACCTAGGCTTCTAGGCATAATTTGCATGTGATATTGTAGCAGAAGCTACAAGTAGTAATATATACTACAAAATACAAATTACAAAAGATAGAAATGTACATCTACATAATTTATATGCAAATTTCATTCATTGATTTCCCATTAGGTCAAACACTGTGGTGATATGTCAATTTTAGAATACGATAACATGGTGAAAATAATAGGAAAACGCATTAGGAATTATCAAAAAACAAAGCCAAAAAAAAGATTCTTAAGAAACACTAGGAATAAATGATTTATAATTTAAAATATTAACTTGCCTGCAGTAGCATATAGTAAATTATAAACATAGTTTTACCATTTTAACTAGCATACTACCGAAAACCGTTAAGAGCATGATATTTAGACAGCAGATATACAAGATTTAAACAAAGGCAAAAGGAATTTTGTATTTTTACCCTCATTCGTTTCTCTAACTGAAGACGCCAAGTAAGCTCCTCAACTTGCTTTTCCAACTTATTTTTAGCAGCTTGAAGGGCACCAGTTTCTCTTGCAGACTGATTGAAGATAAACAAGCAAGCAACAACAAGCTCATGATATATATATTCAAAACAAACTATATCTGTAATAGGATAAAGGGATCTCAAAATATCATTCTTGGTAGTTAAATACTAAATTTTATACTGCTGAAGGCATCTAAAATAATGACTTGTGTAGAAAAGCAATGTGAATAAAATTATCATTTGCATCAAACAACCTTCAAAGATGCACCCAAAGGGATGCCATCATGTACTTCCTCTCTCACATAACTTATGATTCTTTGATGAATAAAGATCAATATCAGATGGCATAAGAAGTCATCTGAAAATTCTCCTTGCCCATTGATTGAATAAAAGATCAGACATAGATTCAGTTTAGGTACTTTGATAGTTTAAGCAGAGTTTAGATTCAGTTTAGATATTGATGTATTGTCTCTTCTTTTTAGTTCAGATGATGTGGGCCATGTGATAGGCAATTAGTATCTGAATGTTTAAGTGGTACACGACACTTGTTTCTTGATCCATTAGAGCATAAATAACACATATACAAGATAAGAAGAGCCACTTTTTCAAAATCATCCTGTGTAAGTGTGTCATGACAAAACAATCATATATGACTTGGAATCGTTAAATGGATCAATTAATCTGCACTTTCATCTTAAGTTAGAGCTTTTAATTTATAGCTTAAGATATACCCAACACAAAAGGTTGGCAGACACTCCACTCCTCTATAAAAGATATTAATGGTAACAAGCATGGTAAATGATACATAAAATGACTTTGGTATTACCATTTTTAACTTTCGCAGTTCTCTTCTTGCAACTCTACCTCTCCAAGCACATTGAGTAGTGATTGCTGCTTTCTTCATTCTTGAATACCGCAACCAAGCCAAGTACTTCCGGCACCAACTCTAGAAGAAAAGAAAACAGGGATCAAAAATGGAAGAACTGTTTAGCATCCTTAACAACTATGCAGTGAACATAATGAATAAACAAATACAAAAATAAAAATAACTTGGCCATAAAATTGTATGCATTGGAGAACCCAATTCATTGGTTCCAACCTGTATTTATGTACTAAAATAACTTTAAAGTAATAACACAAAATGGCATAGAAGATTAAGACATTATCCTTCACCAGCTGCAGTTGACTGGAACACTGAAGACTAAGTAGCTTAAGAGAAAAACATGTGATGTTATCTTCTAATCATGACAAACATATTTATTTCTTGGAAAGGATGGATGTCGTTCTTAAACATACAAGTTAGTCCATTCGTTTCCTTAAAAAAATTACCTGAATAGTAGTTGCCGCTTTTGTCTTCCGCCTGAAGTAAAGCTCCTCACGAGCATACATCCCACGTAAACCAGCTTGAATAGTGATAGATGAATATAACATGTCATTGTAAACTTTCTTTGCAAAATGCATGCGGAAATATGTCTGAATCCTAAGAGCAGCAGCTTCTCTGCATTTGCTCTGATAAAGTTGCCTTGCAAGTTGTCCTTAAAAGGGAAAAAGAAAATACATTATCTTAAGTTGAGAGTGGTCAAACTTGTATGCTAAAATATATAGAAACCACAAAGTTCTGAATACCATCAGTAGTAATTGCTATATGCATTACAGAATGAGTACCTCTACAAATAGTTTGGATCTTTCTGGCCGATGTTTTCAGCAAAATGAAATTTCTACGAACCAAGTATGACCGTACTTTCCTCTGAATTAAGTTAGCAGATCTCCCCAAGACTTCATTCCTAAGGGCATCAAGTTCAGCCATCTGTCCAGCTCGAAGAAACACCTTTGTCTTTCCTATCTGAATATTAAACATAATAATTAAGATCTAAGACATTTGCCACTAGCATATCACATTGCTGACCTCGCAACATCAATATGTATTTTTTAAGTATAAAACTGAGTTTGTAAACATCTCATAAATTGCAAACATTGGTGTCTTGGCTCATCATCCCCATATGACCTCTATCCCAATTTTTCCTCCACTTCATTCCCCTAGCACAAGGAAGAAAGGAATGGTGAGGAAAGTAAGTCATTGTCTCAACCAAGGTTTTAAATCCTGTACCGTACCACCCGGTACGAGCGATACATACCGGCGTTTTAAGAAACCAGTACCCTATACCAGTCGCTATCGGGTGTACCGGTAAACACCGAGCATACCGCCCGATATTTACTATGTATCATCCTTACCTAGCGGTACACTAACCCATATTGGGAGCAGCACTTACCGAGCGGAGATTTTTTGGACCCTTTGGGTTGTGGACTTGTGTTGCCCTATATAAACTCCAATGTAATGATTCTCTTGTATCTATGAAAAACCCTAATACAGTACCAAACGGCTTTTAAACATTGTATTCATGTATTTGATATTTGAATCTTAAATTTAAGTATTTCTTGATTAACAGCAACAACAAAAAAAAACCATCCGGTATGCATTTTCGTACCGGTACCAGTCATCAACCGAGATGATGACCGGTACCGGTATTTTAAACCTTGGGTGGTGCTGCTCCAGCACCATGCTGATACTGGTATTACGCAAACCGAACCATACCGTGTCGACACGACATAGTACCAGTCAAACACTCATACCAATACCGAAATTTTAATCCTTGGTCTCAACATTGTCCATATTCTTCTCATGTTATCTTGATGATCCATGTCTCACTGAGAAAAATTATTAAAGGACAACTACTTGATCACTTGTGCTCTAGAGAATAAGGATGAAGTGAGTCTTTGGGTATAGGGTTATAAAATATCTGATCGACTGTCTTCACCAAGGTAAATTCAGAAGGTGCTAGAGCTAAAAATAACATTCTTCATAACTAATTTACCAATTTATTTAAGGTATCTGACAAACTTAAATAAATTCTTCTTCTTGTGTTATAAAATATCTAATCAACTGTCTTCATCAAGGTAAATTCAGAAGGTGATAGAGCAAGTTAAAAAATAACATATTTATTTAAGGTATATGACAAACTTAGTTTTTCAACATGATCTGTAATTATTAGCAGTTAAAACAGCATAAGATGACATTTCTATTAGTTATGTCTGCATCCTACAGCTTACACTTCAGATTACTTTTTTGTCAACCAATGGATTAAGCACATCTGATCAGTACCTCAAAAGTCTACTAAAACCAGTAATATACGTGAACTGGAAATTCTATAACAGCCCACTGACAAGCAGCATAGAGAAAATTGTCCCATATATGTATTCCAATGGAAATAATAAAGATTAAAGAGAGTGTACAACTAAGTTGCTTCCAATCTTTCAGATAGTACCTGATAGCCACTGAGATTAACTCTTTCTAACAATTTCTTTGATGCAGCTACCTCATCATAACTGCCATGAGAAAAAAAAATGACTATCAGACTGAGAAAATCTTGAAATTGAGTACCTCTGCGATGTAGTTACCTTCCATCAAAAATTTCAGGTGCAAGAATGCCAAAACGATCTACGAACTCACAAAATGTTCGCCTAGTTGGATATCCAGCACAACTTATCCGAATTGCCTCCAACACTCCCTAAATCAACAGACCAAAATACCATGAATATTGAATTCACTTAGTTAAAAATTCTGTAATTCAATCTCCAACTTTAATATATATATTCCTACCCCACATCGGAGCTGCTGGAGAACATTATGGTTCTCAAAAATTGCTGGCTTCAGAAGATTATTTGGTTTAACACAGCGAATATAATGTGGCTCTGTGGCACTTAGTGTTTCTAGTAAAGCTTGTAGTTGTTGCTGCATAGTTGCCAGAATCATAAATCAGAACTTCAAAGGGTTAATTGCAATGCTGCATTTATTTAATTGAGAGGAAATATTGTTGTACCTTGAACCTTAATCCTATTGATGAAAATTTTGAGGATTTTGATGAATCCTCTGAGAGAGGTGGAAATAGGTTAGAAACGAAAGAACAATTAGAGGCAGTCAAGAGTGCCTGATGCTCAGCAACAACATAGTCCTTGTTCTTGTCTAAAAACAACTCTGTCTGGTAAGTAACCTGGATAAGAAAAAGTTTTTCAACTTCTACAATGTTCCTGTTTAATAGGCAGGGTAAAAACAGACATTAACCAAAAGTCCTCACATCTCCAGCATAATGGGAAATTGTAAAATCGGAGCGTGACAGTTTCGGCTTGCTGAAGCATTTATTGGTTTTGAAGGTTTGGTATAACTTCTGAGCAAAAGTTTCATGTGTTGATCTGGGCAACATGCTGCATAACAGAATCAAGACAAGGATATTGGTCAAACTGAGGATCATTTTCATTGATGTAAATGCTCCTATAGATGCACTGAGAAAACACAAGTTTAGGTTAAAATGCTGGCACACACATACCAAGCTTCATCAAGAAGAGCAATGATTCCGCCTGGTTTCTGAAAGTCAATGGTGGCAAAACAAAGTTAAATAAATATGATGTAATGCATAATGCACAAGGAGTTCACAGATACAATGTTTTATACTTTTATGACAAAGTTACAAGATGGAGGTAAATGCGGAACGAAATTTACAAGAAATGCTAGTGATTAAGCCTCTAAAAATTGCCCCAATAACTTTAGTAAATATACACACACATATATAACTATATGTATTACAGTTTCAGTCAAACATTCATCACATTGTAAATATTCAAACATATTTAAACAGAAACTGGAACCTTCTGAATCAAACAAGTTCTGAAGTAGCTAAATGTTAACTAAACAAACTCCATAACACCTATTACAAGTCCATAAATGGGTTTAAGTGCTGCTGCACAACCAAGACATCAACAACTCATTAAAAGAAAATAACTTGATTCACAAATCACAAACATAAGCCAAATCAAGCCACTTTATCAGTTTCCTATGAACACAAATATACTAATTCCTAATATTTATGTATCACAGTAACTCCTCTGAAATATTAACTACTCTATTTTTTGTAAAATATTAACTCCTTGAAAAATAAGGCCAACAAATATGGCCATTATTTATTTCTCAAGTGCAAAAGTGCACTCGTCTTATTCCATGAGAAATAGGGTAATTTCCCATGAAAATCCTTCTACTTCTAATTCTTCTATTTCTAATAACATCTAAGGGAAATTAGGCAATTATCTAATTAAGTTGTGATAGGGAGCTGGATGTTAATGGAGGGGCCAATTGGTTGCTCGCAAGTCAAAATTCTTGTAAATAGTATTTGCATGTAATAGCAAACCGTGTAAAACATATATGCAGCCTTATTGTTAGGTTGCACACAAGTATACTTGCAGATTGCAATTCCAAGCCCGCCACAAACAAATAATTGACAAGAGAGATTGGATTTTATTTGCAGCATGCATTTTTTTACATGCGGAGTTTTAGTTGCAGTCCATTTTGCAACATTTGAGGCTTGGCTACAAATATAAAATTTGCAAATAAAATCCTATAAGAATTATCAAGCACATTTCTCATATCCAATCCTGTTCTTTGTTTAATCAACCTGGTATGGAAATAGCACATTGTTAATTTAGTGGTCTCTAGTTATATTTGCTCCCTAATGTTTGCACTTATGGTTGATATCTCATCTATCTAGATGGAAAACTGGTTGGTCTCCTATTACCAACCAATAATATTGTAAAGTGTGAATTGCTGCAGCAGATGGTACTATGGTAGTATTATTAGGAAGGTGCACCATTCCCAGTATGTTGCCGAAGAAGGCAGAACATTATATATAATTAATTGTATTTGGATATGGACTGTAACTTATAGTGAAAATAGTCTAATATAAAACCATTAACAATGGGACACAAAGGTTGGAGGGAGATTTCACATTTATAAATGGTAAGTTGGTAATTACTTCTACATGAACACGTAGTTAAACAAACCTTTTCTATCATATCAAGAATATCCTGATTATCCACAAATTCAATGTAACTCCAATTGATTGCTTCTTTTGTATACTCTTCTTGTTCCATTTTAAACACATGCTGCAATGGAACAAACGAGATGAGTTAGAATAACCTGTTAATAAGTAAAGCCAATAGTCTTATTGTGGACTCAAGTATGTCATATCCATTTATTCAAACCTGGTTAAAATGTTGCTGCAATTTTTCATTAGTCAGATTGATGCAGAACTGCTCAAAGCTGAAAACATTCATGTGTTAGAACTTAGAACCCAAACTTCCTAAAGGACCTAAACAACACATCTCTTGAGAAAGGAATAAAATACAGTTTGAGGACTGACAATTTATAGTGCATTTTTAGCTCTTCAAAAGATGGATCAAATACTGATATATGTCAAAACATAAACCATCCCAAGTAAGTGAGAAAAACAATATTCCGATCTTAGATTTTCAGCAATGTTCACATTTAAAAGCCAAACACATAGTGGGGGAAAGATAATTACACATGCATCTAAGGCATATAAGAAATCAGATATCCAACAAATAAGCAACTTTTTTCTTTGACATATAAAGAGTTTTTTCTTATATTATATTATCAGATAATTCTTCTTGCTTATTGTAAGTTGCCAAAGATTCTAACCAGGCAGGGATGCAGAGGCAGCTATAAATATCATAATCCCCTTGAGTCCCTTCTCACAAGAATGCAAAAACAGGAAACAAGATGATGTAGCGCATATGTGCATGTGGTGGGTGTAGTCGAAATGGCAACACTAGAGGGGGGGTGAATAGTGTGTTATCTAAATTAATAAGCCTAAATTCAATTTTAATCGTTTACTTAGATTGTTTAGGCAATTTATAATTCGATGATTAGATGCGGAAGCGATAAATAATAAAACAATTAATACATACAATAAATCAATGCAAACACACAAATTTATAGTGGTTCGGCCCCAATGCCTACTCCACTACCTAAGCACCCCGCTTAGGATTTCCAAACTAGTTTAACTAGATTAAATCGGTTTCCCTTACACAGAGGACTTTGACTCGAAGAATCGCACTCTTGACCTAAGGCACTTCCACACCCGGAAGTTACCGCCTTCTTACCGAGAGCACTCTTCCACCTCAACCCTAAGGGACAACTCAACTAATCCTAGTAAAACTAAGTTTACACAAATGGCTTTACACCTTCACAATAAGGTAACCACTTCCACACAAGACCTAAACAACCTAGGTCTTCACACGCACAAATTCAAAAACAGTTTCAAATAACAGTTAAAAATACAAGTGAAAAGAGCTTAAAATAAAACCAAGAATTCGTGCTCTTTTCCAAGCCTTGAAACCTCCAACTCGCCAGAAGATGAATCTTGAGTCGAAGCAGAGTTGAGGAGCAGACGGCGCTTGAAGAAGAACTCGACGGAAGAGCAGAGCGCGCTGCAATCAATCTTTGGAAGGCTCAATACTCCCTTTTAATTGCTCAATGAAATCTGTAAAAGTCAAGGAAGAAGATTAAAAGGAGTTAGATGAGGTATATTTATACCCTCACGAAGAAACGGCAGCTCAACGGATAGAAAACTATCCGGTGCAGACCGATCGACCGCTCGAACGACCGCTGCCTTTCTCTCTGTGTGCGGTCGACCCGTCACCGCTAGACTCAAAACCTGCGATCCTCAATTCAGTCGACCCATCGGTCGACCGACGCAGGCTTGCGGCTTCAGCGGACGCAGTCCTGTCGACCGGCGAAGCTACTGCCAATATTTGGCCTCAGTCGGTCGACCGAAGTAGCTACTACCGCTTTTTACCTACATTCGGTCGACCGCCCGGTCAACCGAACCTAGGCTGAATTTGATTTCTTCAGCCTTCTTCTGCGCTTCGTTTCCGGGTTCCGACTTTCAACGAGCATCAACTTGGAGAGCTTTCCATGTGATCTTTGAGCTCGTCCAATACGTCTTTGGTGCATACGTCGATCTTTGAGTGTTTCGCGACGAACCCGAGCGCGACGATCAATGTCCTTCCAATTTTCCAATTTCTTCCGATTTTTTCGATCGAGGACATCGAACGCTAATCGATATGAAACCTGAAAGATTTCTCGACGAAATATTAGTTCCATGTTTGTTATCATCAAAATCGAGATTAAGAGATTAAGACCAACGTTGAAAACCTAAAGCCAACGGTGGGTAACCTTAGTCTTCATCATCTGGATTTAGTTTTAGCAACTATTTTTGTTTGACTTTATCTTCTACTAGGGGCATTTTTCATAAGTTTGTCATGTTAACCTTACACATATGTCAGGGTTCTTTTGATTGAATCAAGAATTTTAAGCCTATAACAAAAAGTTTAGGCAATTCTATCATTGAATGAAATTTTATTTTTTATTCTGCTAGCCTCATCTCCCAATTCTGCATGAGAAGAACTCGCAGTTCAATAGGTTTAAACTTCTAACTCAAGTAGTAGACAGAGTAAGCTTAGCTTATGCATTAATCTAAATAAATTACAGAACATGTGCAAATAATTATATAGACAACTATCCCCTGCATGTGGAGAAGGAGCTTTAACCAAGGTAGATCACAACAATTTTTTGACAAATTGTAACACAAAAGCATACCACTTAAGCACCTGTTTGTTTTGAAACTTTCGAAGCCATATATATCTAAAACTCCAATTAAGTTCCTGGAATTAGGATCTTGGCCAATTGAATTGTTGATCTTATTTACAAGCCTGCATGTAAGAGATGCAAAATGTGATCAAAATTTCAAACAAAGAGTACAATAGGTTACGTGAGGCTTACCAATCAAAAAGTCGTGAATATATGACTTTTGCAAGGGCATCTCTACTAAGCGCTGCAGTTGCTGGATCCAAGTTTTTTACTATGTTCTCATCACGGGTTACAATAACCCGCTTACATAGAGAATCCTCTAGTGCTTTTATATCACACCTGAAGTTATCAGTAAGCTACCCATCAGAAATTTGTAACCGGCACAGTTATGTATAGTTCAACTATTTGAGAATTGAGAAACATTCCACTATTACATTAAAAGCTCAGCTGCAGTTCTCAAATGATACAAAGATTTCTCATCTTTTGGCTGTGATGAATCTATTTCATCTCCATCAACAAACTCAATATTTCCCAAGTGAAGAATAGCAGCCACAACTCGGAAAATGGCATCCTAAGTGAGGATACAAAAAAGCACATAAGTTGAGGGAAAAAAGGAAGTTGTTTTACATTCTAACACAAAACTGAACATTTTCAATACCTGTTCGTCAGTAGTAATTCCAATGATATCCATAGCCTTTTTAGTTTCCAGGTATTCTTTAGAGTCATCTATACCATCAAGTTCATAGCACTTGGACTGGTTAAGATAGTGAAATGTTCTAGGACTTCCCAATTTATATCTCTCAATATCCTGATAAATAGAATTTGGAATATTCAGTTTATTATCAAGCATGCAAGCTTTTAATATTTTTAGGCCAGTTAACATGTTAAAGAAAGAATTGACAACATATATTAGAGAACTTTCTAGAAAAAATAATAAATAAATAATTGCACTAAGCAAAGCAGTTATAATGTGCATGACTGCACTTATGCTTATCCAGCCATAAGACTGCTAATGAAAGTATGCACCAAAACCTATTTTTTAGATAAAGAGTATGAATTAATAGCCTTTACATTTGTGAACTTTTGTCTGCTCAAACAATATGGACAGGAAACATAAGGTTTACTGCTTAAATCCTATAAGCTATCATGATTTGAAAGATGCTTCTATTTATGATGTTTTAACTCAATTACAATTTAGACATGAAGCAGAGAGCACCTATCTAACTCAACCTCTAAACCATAAATATTTTTATCTTTCTCTGATTTTTCACATTTCCTAATTAACTACAAAACCCTTTTAGGAAGAAACAATACATAATTTATCCTGAAGTCCCCAAACACCCCTTTTCTTTTTGATTATCTAAATTAGTGGTGAAAATCAATCATCAAAAGACAGGTGCCAAGTGACACTATAATCACTATCAAAAAAGAACAAGAACTAGTCTCTGACTCTCTGTTGATGTTCACTCAAGACAATGAATGACTCAATGTTGAATACACTTACAAATCTAGGACGATGTCGACTGCAATCTACATAAATGTGTGCACTTGCACACACAATATATATTAGGACAATGGAGGAACAGTATATTTGTATCTACAACATTGAGGTCCAACAATGTCTTACACGGTTTGTTTGCTTCTGGTTCCAAATCATCTAAAAGGAACTCAATCTGCACCAGAACCGTTAGAGAATTATTACGGAGGGTTTTCGAAAAGTGAAAACTATCTAGTAATTGTATTGATGTTATTTAGGATATTATGATAGAATAGTTACTGGAGTAAGGACTAGAGGATGTGTTATTGGCGATTTTCCAATCACTATATGGTCTAATATAAATGATCGACTTTAAGTTCTTATCTTTTCACGTTGGCAATGAATAAATTTGCTAGCCATATTCAAGATAAAGATCCATGGTATATGTTATCTGTAGGGGTGAGCATCGGTTCGGTTCGGTTAAAAACCGAACCAAAAATTCGGTTAACCGAACCGAAGGAAATTTTTTAACCGTTTACCGAACCGAAAAAATTCGGTTAATTCGGTTCGGTTAACCGAATTTTCAGTTCGGTTCGGTTAATTTGGTTCGGTTAACCGAAAAGATTATAAATTTTTTTTTTTTTTTCAATACATGTGAGACTCGAACCCGAGCATTTGGCAACTACCGAACTTTAATTTCTACCTCTCTAACCATCTTAGCAAACTTTATTATCAATTTATTTCTAACTAACACATTATATATATAATCGAATGTAAAATAAATAATATTACACAACACTAGGATTCGAACGTGGGCGGGTGGAAAGCTTAACATCACACTTAACCACCAAGACAAATACTAACATCTTATATAACTGTTATTATATATATATATATACAGATATAAATATAAATATATATATATATATATTCGGTTAATTCGATAAATTAACCGAACCGTCGGTTAATTTACCGAACCGAACCGAAAACCGAAATCCAAAATTTCTTTAACCGAAAACCGAACCGAAATTTATTCGGTTCGGTTAAATCGGTTTCGGTTCGGTCGGTTTCTGTTCGGTTTCGGTAAATCGGGGAATTTTGCTCACCCCTAGTTATCTGCTAACAATATTGTTTTTCTTGATGGGAGTTTAGTTTGAATTAATTCAAAACTTGATTTATAAGGGCACACTTCAGTTAAGGAATTTTATGGTTCAATTTAGCATCTTATTTATTGCGGAACTTAAAACACGCAGCATGGTATCTTACTCAATGCATTACCATCATGATCAACTAAGATAGGCAAAATCCAAATTATAGTATCAATAACATGGTGTATGATGCTCTCTACAGGAGCCTTATTTTTCAAATATGATGCAATTAAGCATAAGTGATCCCCAAACACATCCAAATAAAAATTGTCAATCAAAAGTAGTTCTTTCCAAATAACTCAAGTTACTCAACAATTTAATGAAATAAAATATTAAAGAACCACATTTTTTAATCCATCAGTTGTGGCAAATGAACAATAATCTAGTCTATGCATAACTTCAGAAAATTTCAAGGGTAGATTCCTTAAAGGAATTTGCACATTCAGCATAAGTCTAACATCTAAATATCTAATATTGAAGACATTATTGAAGTTGTGCCTGAACAAAGTTATCGCATCCTCTCATTCTTGGAACGAGTAAACATCTTTTCCTAGGTTTAATAGAATCAGATCTCAGGATAACTATAGAAAAGTTAATCACATGGCCAGGTACCTCAGTTGGAGCCGCACAAAGCATGTAAAAACAATGATAGTTCCTCTCAGGGTCCGATACTTGGCAAACCCGAGATCTCTCAAGAAGGTAAGTGCGAATCGCAGCGCCAGATATCCTTCCACTCTGATCAAATTGGATCTCTACAAACTTGCCGAAACGACTATGCAAATGAAATAAACAAAGAAAGGACATCATTATCTAAACCACTGAAGTATGCATTAATCTAGGTCTTATAAAATTAAAAGGAGTATAATCAATTTTCTCACCTTGAGTTATTGTTTCTTACAGTTTTTGCATTCCCAAATGCTTCAAGAACAGGATTTGACTGAATAAGAATAATAAACATAAGCATACTACACGTTAGTATGTTCAAGAAGCAGATGGAAGAAAGAAGGTTTCAAAATAAAGAAACACCTCTGTTCCTGATACAAGAAATTATTTCACCTGCAGTACTTGTTGCTCGATGGTCCGGCCTTCGGATGCAGCTCTACCTCCCAGGTAAGCAAGGTAGCGCATAAGCATCTTTGTGCTTTCAGTTTTACCTGCTCCACTTTCTCCACTTACTAGAATGGACTGGCTTATTCCCTCTTTTATCATCTGCCTGGTTCATTAGAATTGTGTGACAAAAAAATTATATCATTGATTACCTTCTAAGGTTTATGAGAACTAAAAACCACCTGTATGCAGCATCTGCAACAGCAAATGGATGAGGGCTTAGCTCACCAAAAGCTGCCCCTTTGTATTGTTCCATCATGTGGCTATCATAGAGATGAGGCAACCTCCGAAAAGGGTTGACAGCAATCAATATGTTTCCGGTGTAAGTCTGCACATATAACTTGATAAATTAGGCCCTCAAGAATACCATAAACAATAGGGGGAACAAACTGCTTGAGAACTTAGGTCAACATTATGCAAATGAATAAATTATGTTTTGCACGTAATTTCGGCTCAATATACAGTAAGTAAATTGTGAAAAGGTTGGGAACTTAACCACTAGTTTATCCTCTCGATAACTTACATAAATCTCATTCATGTCATATCTAGATCTCATGTTCTGCAAAACTCCAGGTTCATGCAAATAGGCAAGCTTTGTCATGTCATCTACTCCGCAAGGTGCTGCCTCTGGATCCTTAGGATGAACCTTAGAAATTTTGGTGGTCACCTGCAGTGCATATATGATATTGTCATTAATTCTTATGGATATTTTCGCATTGTCTAATGAGTCAATAAGAAGTAACTCTGCTCATCCTAATATGATGGAAAATCTTTCATGTGTTATCTACATGCTCATCTGTGGAGAATAAAGAATGAAAACAGAATTTGAATGAGGCAGACAAACATATATGAATGTGTAGATAAGAGAAAACGCAATTACGCACCTTCTTTCCAGAACTACAGCTAATAATAACTTCATCTCCTTTAGCTTCCAATACTTCCCCATCTATCCAAGCCACATCAGGATCTTCAACCCAGACCTCAGATCCCACAAAGATATTGGTTTGAGTTGCCTAGCAAAGGAAAATGCTTTACAATGTGAGAGAAGTAGCGATAATGCTCGACGCAGCTTAGGCAACTAAATCAACAGAAAAAGCAAATGAAACATGTCGGATATTCAAGTGCTAATGCACAGCAATTCATAAGGTAGAATGGTCAGAGTCCGATATTTAACCCTTAGTTTCATCAATACATTTTAGAAAATCGTTTTATAATTAAGCTGATTGCGGAAGACCAAATTGCAATGCTTAATCCACGGATAACCTCAATGATATTTCCTCAACACATCCAACGGTTGCTTGTATCACAAGGAACACTGAAAAGCTGAGGTGGAAAAGAAATGAACCTCAAAAGCTTCAAATTCATTGTTTCTCATTCCACAAGGGTTTAATATCAAGAATGGAAAGCGAACAATAAAACAAAAGGATCATAAGATGAGAGATCCATATTACCATCTTCAAATCCCCACGATGCCAGAAAAAAAAAATCTCCTTGATTCAAGCTCCTCGAAGTCTCCCTAAATCCCTAGTAAACATCTTATCAAAAAATCCGAACTCTCCTCCCGATTCACTCTCTTCTACTTGTATCACCAATCAATCATTCGATATAGTCTGATACTTCACCCAGCGCCTCCGCCACCACCGAGGTCATCTATGGAGACCAAATGTCGCAGTTCGAAGAGAGTGCTGCCGTGCTCCTCCCCCTGCTCCGCCCGCCCGTTCCTCTTCTCTGAGACTTCGAGAGAGCTCCTCTTTCGGGAGAATAGTCGAATGTTCGGGTGGTGATGTTGGAAGAGAAGAATATTCTCTTTCTTAGCTCTCGTCAACCCTACACCCTCTTCTTGCGGCCGCCGCCACACTGCGTGCTCCGCCTCCACCGTCTTCTCTTCCGCTCTTCTCTTCTCTTGTATTTGTTCATCAACATGAAGGCGGACGTGAATGGCATATTGCCTTAAATTAGATTAAAAAATATTTTTTTAAAAATAAATAATGTTAATACTTTCCCCTACAAATAAATTTAATGAAATTATGTATTTATTGAAAAACAAAAATATATATATACCTAAAATATCAAAATATGTTACTTTATCTCCATTAATTTACCAATAGTAGTATTATAATATTGAGAGTCCAACATTTACTTGGTCTTTATGTTCATCCTCATCTATTTTATAAATACCACTTTCCCAAAACCGAATTAAGACACTGGAAAAATCCGGTAGAAATTCTCAAATCTGAAATCAATTTATCATAATATCAGTTTTATCCTCGCAAAAGTATCTAACTAGTTAGACAAAAAAATTAGCATTGAAATTGATATAATGTGAGTTGATTTCTATAGATATTGAACCAATATTTTGAGTGATATATTTGTACATTTTAATTTTTTTACCCCGTGTGTATATTTATACATTTTTTCGGTGGAAAATGTCTAATCAATTAGACATTTTAGTAAAATTATATATTTACGATAAAAAAAAATTAGCACTTAATTTGATTCAATACGATGTGAATTTATGTTTATGGACATTAAATCAAATTTTAGACTGGTATTTTTGTGCATTTTGAATTTTTTACTTCGCATTATACATTTTATGCGAAAGTGTTTAACCATTTTAGAAGAACAGCATATTCATGATTAAAAAATTATTTTTAAAACTAAAATTATTCAATGCGGCGTGAATTGATTTCTATGGATATTAAACTAATATTTGGATGGTATTTATGCATTTTAAAATTTTACATCGCGTTAGATAATTTTTACGAAAATGCATAACTGCTTAGACACTTTTGTAGTTTTGTGGGAGTAAAATTAGTATTGTGAAAAATTGATTTCAAATTTAAGAATTTCTATCATCGTAATTCAGATTTGAAAATTGTCCCTCATCGTCATCCGATTTTGGAAAATTAATATTTCATAAATTACAAGATACCCAAATCACCAATTTTTTTTCACCAATTAATATAATAGTTTTTAATATAATATTTAATGAGATAAAATAAGTAGTACAATTGATGACATCATCTTAGATGTTTTATAGATATCTATGATTTAAATCGTGATATGATGATCAATTGTAATTTTTTCTATTTTAAAAAAATGAGATAAAATAAATCAAACAAGAAAATGACAAGTGTATATGTCATGTTTTAATTTCGATTGTTTTATAGATTATTTAATATTCCGCAATTATTCTAGTCTAGAAATATATAATTAATTATAATAAATAAATATTAAAGTCGATAAGCTGGCCGAGTGGTAGACATCTAATTGGTCCGCTCGGCACGTCGATGAGAGTGGCTTTCCACATCCCATATTTTGGTTCCAATATTTCAATTTTAAGGCAATATTTATTCATATTAAGGATTTGAATATGAGAACATTACTTGTGAAGGATATATATGTAAATTTCGGGCAAGAGATTCTTTGAAAAAGGCAAGGAACAATACTTTTCTTACCCGTTAGGTTCTGCCAACTCACCCGACGCGTTGTTGGAGTCGCTTACGTGGGTCCCGTCATCCCGTGTGTGGGGCAGGAAGCGGAAGCTGCTCCGTGGACGGGTAACTCAGCCGCGTGGGACCATTTTCTGTACGTTTTCTTTTCTTTTCTTTTTCCCACTTTAGGGTTGGATCGGACGGTCGAGATCGCGCTGAGGCCCCACGGAATCACGGATGCGCCGAACGCCAAGGAAGGGAGAAACGGGGTCGGTGGAAGTGGGTCCAGCGGAACCGCGTCTGCCGCCGCACCCGCGTCGCACGAACCGAAAGCGAAGAGGATCGGATTGGGCGGCCGTGATCTGCGAGCGGCGCGCGCTCCCAGCCGTCGGATGCCGCCGCGTGACGTCATCACGTACCGATTTCCCGGGAGTCGGGGAAGCCGGATAGTCTCCGAGGTGGGCCCGCTGAGTCAAGAATGCAAATCATGACCGCCACCCGGCCGTTACACTACGTCTGACCGGCTGACCTCATATAAGAAACTATCGAAACATATGGGAAATAACTGCTATGGAGCCCGGCTCCATAGCAAATCTTATGGAGCCGGGCCCCATACAAGTTGCATTCATATGCTTCGAGTCTCCCTGTTGAGATTTACAAAGAAACGGAACATGGCCCTGATATCTTCTCTTAATGGCGGAGCAAAAAACCACAGGTTCATGATTTCCACATCGAGGAAAGAAAACAACTTGCATCAAATCTCAGCGAGGGGGATAGAAGATAACATGCAGAGTTTAGCATTCTGAGATAGATATATTCAAGGTGGTATCTCCAAGTACTTTATGGGAAGCGCATGCATGCCCATATGTATCCTCATGAAAAGTGCAGCGCCTTATGATAGATCACATCCCCGATGGCGATGCTTCACCAGTCACGAGCAGCTTCTCGTCCTGTGCTTTCCGATCAGTGAGCTGAGAGAGCGAGTACAACCAGAGGTTACGCAGAGCAGAGTCAGAAATCATGGCTGCAATTGACGCAGCTACCAGTTGATTCCTCTGCTTCTTTAATTTTGTAGCAGAGCAATCAATGGCGAGCCAGTGGATGCTTTATCCTTTCAGTATTCTGAACACGAGGGAAGAAGAAAAGAAAGCATTTTTACTTGTTGAGACTTGAGAGATTCCAAAAGTGAAGAAAAAAAGCCCATTCCTCGTGCAAAACTTGGGCTATATACACTGAGAAAGAGAGGGGCGCCGTCTCCTTTCTAAATCCTAATCTACTTGTACAACGCAATCATTCATTGTAGCTAAAAGGAGAAACGAAAGCAGATTAGCAGAAGCTGTAAAGTTGTAGACTTGTAGCTGTTGTCGTTGTTGTTCATCATCATCATCGTCGTCGTCAGTTGTGTGAAGTGCATCTTCTGTGACAGGCAATGATGTGCTTTGCCTGCCTGGTTTCCTCTTTCCACACCCTACCAATGTCCTCTGCTATCTTGACGGCATCCAGGGACGCACCAGAGAGCCCTCTCCCCGTGAATCCCACCGCATAAAGCCCTGCCCGCCCTCTCCACCCATTCGGGAACGCCTGCCTCGGCGTTCCTTCTTTCTTGAACAAGTCACTCCCCTGCAAATGTTTTGTTTTTTCTCCATTTAGTTAATGAAATCTCTCTTTATCTAATAATATTAATCAAAGAATTATTACCTGAAGCCATGAACGAACGTTGCTGCGATAACCGGTTGCCAAAATGACCGAGTCGACCTCGACGACCCGGTCGTCGACCAGCTCCACCTCGCGATGCGAGAACCGCCTGATTCCAGGAACCACTTTGATCTCGCCGTTCTTGATCTTTCCCAAGGCACCGATGTCGAGAACCGGGGTCTTCCCCTGCGTGTTCTTGAGCTCCAGCGGACCGCGGGATGGCCTCTTCAGGCCGAGCTTCTCGGTGTCTCCAAGTACCATCCACGACAAGGCCATTAGCACCTTGTCCACCATCTTCACCGGCAGCCACTTCATCAAGGAGACAGCGAGCTCGAACGTCGATCTCCCGAAGGTTTCCCTCGGCAGCACATGAACCTGCAGCTCGATCGATCGACCAAAAGAACCAACGTTCTTTATCAGTAAACAAAGTTCAACCATATAACGAGCAGCGGACGGCGAGTCGTGGCTCACCGAGTCCCGCACCACCATGGTGGGAAAGGCATTGTGGTGGCAGAGGTCGAGGCAGACTTCCATGCCGGAGTTGCCGCAGCCCACGACGAGCACCTGCTTTCCCCGGTACGCCTCGCCGGACTTGTAGTCACTGGCATGGATCATCTGCCCGCCGAACTCGCTCGCTCCGTCCATCTCCGGAATCACACAGTCGGCGTTCTCCCCTGTGGCGACCACCAGCCACTGGCAAATGTACTCGACCTCACTCTTCCGGCCGCGGCCGGCGAGCGTCCGCACTCGCCACATCCCGCAAGTGCCGTCGTACTTGGCGGATACCACCGTGACGTTGAACTGCGGGCCGAGCTGGAAGTGGCGAGCGTAGGACTCCAAGTAACCAATGAACTGGTACTTGGTAGGGTACTCGGGGAAGTCGTCGGGGAAAGGGAGCTTGGGAAGCTGGCAGAATTGCTTGGGGAGGTGAAGCCTCAGCCTGTCGTAGGTCCGGTTCTGCCACAAGGAGGCAATGCAGCTGGACTTCTCGAGGATCACGAAGGGGACGCCGTGATCCTTGAGGCACGCGCCGACGGCGAGCCCCGACGGACCCGCTCCCACAATGAGCGGGCCGTTCACCCATTTGCACTTCCGCTTGAGCTTATCACGATCGCCGCCGAAGCGAGGCATGACTAATACAAAGAAAGCAAAGGAGAAGCAAATGCAGCAAGCAAGCAAGGGAGTACAGAAATGGAGCTTGTAATGGTCGAGTGTAGAAGACGGAGGCCGGGTTGTATAAATATTCGAAGGTCGAGCGTGTGATGAGTGCCTTGGGCTTGAAAGCAAATGATAAGCCTCACGGCCGCCTACTCCATTTGTTTAATACGGTACAGTTCATCATTTCTATCTACGAAGATCTAAACATGAACTCATTCTCATCAAATCTGAGCAAAGATGATGATCTTTTTCCGAAATCCAAGTAGTACGATAAATTCACAGCATATTTTGGAAGGCCTAATTAACATGAGGTAACGTACATGATGGAGGATGAGCTGCTGCTCGGTATCTGACATTGATTCTTTCCCATCATCTTGCAGTTTTTATCAGTAGCTTTCTGATGGCCAGAAACAATTTTTGGGTTTTTCTGTCTCACTGTACGTGTTTTATTTAGCTGGTTGCCATTATCCAACTTTTTGAGCTTGTTTAAGCTGACATGGTAATGCGCAGAAGTTTCAGCCAGTGAATTTAGGGGGTGAAGTCAGTGATAAGATAGTCCTCCAACCATATAATTGTTCTCCCTTCCCTAATATAGGTTAATTAATTGACATGAGAACACAAGGAAAGTTCCTTAATCTGATGCACAGTTTGGGTTGACATGATCCTGCATTAGGAGATGGTAGAAACTGCTCATGAAAGCAATATATAGAGAAAGGTGTCTTTTATCAGGTATCCTAATTGATAGTACAATGATGCATTCTGGGAACTTGCTGTTAGGCAAAACCTGCACAAGGATTCAAGTCATCTTCAAGATTTGAAGGTGCTCCAAAGAGGAAAGTTTCAAGTGATGTGAACTAACTATATATGTACAAATGTGGGATAAATTAACTTTTACTGCTCAGTGTTTACAAGTTACACCTATGTACTTATGCTCTTACTTAATGGGAAAAAAACCAATATCTCTGAGGAAAACAATTATTAGGGCGCGTTTTTTTGCGAATTTTTTTTTCTTCGAGTTTTTGTTTCGCGGAAATTGAAATCGGTTTTCGAGTTTTTTTGTTTGGCGAAAACATGTTTGTTTGACATGTCCCGTTTTCATATTTTGTGAAACTTTTATCTAGTAGTTTTCGCGCTTGTGTGTATTTGGATGTTTCGTGAAACACGAACTGAAACTCGACCATGTTGTCGTCAACAAACAATGTTTTGAGCCCGTTTTTGGTTTCGGGAAAAAATAAAAATAAAAAACAGGGCTAACAAAAACACCCTGGTTGATATGAGTATATATTGAACAAGACATGACAAACCAATACAAGACAAGAAGTTGTATCTTATTTTTTTCCGCAAAGTACTAGACAAGAAAAAGAAATATTTTTTTTTTACGTTGACTATGCTGCCATGTCAACAACAAACGATTTCCTTAGCGGGTATCTCGATACCTAGCGGATTATAATTATTGTCAATTATTTCACATTTACTGACTTTTTATAGATTCACTCATTTTACAGTTAATTAAGTTCACTTATTTTTTGTCATGTTTATTATTATTATTATTATTATTTGCTAGATTCATTCAACCCCAATATGTTTCGTTATTCAAAAAAGATTGGATTTCCCAGAAGAGCAGATGGGACAAATTAAGAGGATGGGAATAATTCGGATGGGCCCAGGCCCCACACCAAGTATCTTTGCTCCTCGTCGGACGGACGTGGCGGTCCACGTGGAAGCCTGGGAACAGCCTATCGACGACGCAGGGCCCCGCGCAGACGCGGACAGCCATTGGTCCTCCTCCTCCAGGAAACTACAACGTACGCGCGCGCGCGCCGCACGAATTTTAAAGCGGCCGGCCATTTACAGTTGGCTTTGGATCATCCCCTTTAAATAAAATAAATAAATAAATAAACTAAAATAATTAATTAGGAAAATCCCTATCTCATACATATATATAAATTAATTCGCCCACTTCAAATTAATATATGTTTTTTAGTTTAATTTGTATTAAGTAAATAATAAATGAAAAAAAAAGATTGGGGAGTTGAATAAGTGAAATAGGCGGCTGAGGCATGTGGGATGGCTAATTAGTTTAATCCGGGGCTCTATCCTTTTCGTGTGAAAAAGGAACGGAATAGGATTAGGGTTAGGGCATCATTTGGCGTTTCTCCCATCCGGTCCTTATTATTAATTATTCAATTATAGGGATCAAAAGGCAATAATTCAATCAATGCTGCCAAGTGAACTGTCATTGTGAGTCAATCTAACTACCTCTTTTTTCTAGGAAGAAGAAAATGAGTCAATCTAACTCGGGTTTCTTTCTTAATATGCAGAGGCCAGAGGGGGTATATATATATATATAAAAAATTTAATTTACGCACGCGTGATAAAAGGTTGTGTATTTAATTTAAGAGGTGGCGGAGGACTTTTCTGTAGTTTCTCCTTTTATTATATATGCTTTGGGTGGGCCCCTCCTTTGTATTTGACTTCATTTGACTCAATCTCCAACACATTTCCCCTCCCTCCCTCCCCTTATTAGTTGTTTAATAATTTTAGTTTACTTGTTATGCGAAAAAAAAACTACTGCGAAATCAGACTCCATCAAATCGAGTTCGATCCGTACATTAATATAATTTTTAATGTAAATTTTATTTTTAAAATTTTTTGAGATGAGTATTTGAGGGAGCCGAATATTGCTTTTATTTAGATTGTAAACGATCGGTCGTTGGAGGGTTAGTCGCTTGGAGCCGACGGATAAAAAGAAGACGAATAGTTTAATAGAAATTGCAGTCCTTGTCGCGTGCAGTTTTATTATTACTCAAATAAAATGTTATAATAGATCATCTTTTGGAAAAGATGATCATCTGGAAGCACAAAGGAAAAGGTATGATCAGTCACTTTGATTCACGTATATAGCTTTTAAGACCAAAAGAAGTTTCTTTCATTTAATTTATACTAATTAATTAATTAATTAGTAATTAGCTTTTTCTATGCAATGAATAATTTAATTAAAGCAATTAAAGCAATGTCAGTTAATTAATTGGGTGGAAGTTAATGTAGTGAAAGTTTGCCCTAAAAAAAGACATTGTAGACTAGGATTCAATTCCTAACACAAAAGTAGGTCTTTTGTTAATTCATTTTGCCTATAATTTTATCTAAGAGTTTAAGGTTAATTAATCAAACAATAATAATTAGTTGCTTTTAAGCCCAAGTGTTTTAGTTAATTACACGCACTCTTATGTGTAATCAAATTCAGCACTCGGCTTTAGGTCGATATTTTAGAATGTTAAAAAAGATCACTTTTGTTACAAATATGTTATTGGTCATATGGTAATAAGATCTAAAGATATCAATGATGCACAATTAATTAAGGGACAACTATTTTTTTAAAAATAATAATTCAAATTTGCAAATAGGCCCTTACAAATGTGCAAGCATCGCTCTCTTATAATTACGTCATAATATGCATCATTTGGCTACGGTTGCGGTCTTATAGCTAGAAGTATCGTATAATTTCATATAAATTAAATTCAAATAAAAATTAAGGATAAACTCAGTACGCTCGTCAAGTCTTATTAATCAACGCAATTAATTTTTGCACAAATATTACTCGCATCGCACATTTTAATTTCCAATATACACACAAAATAAATATTTTGATCTACTCTAGAATAAATAAGATTCAAATAATTTATTTCAGTAGGAAGACAGTTGACTGTTAGTTAATTTGCATGTGGCATGATGATATCTGAATTAATTATATATACACTCCCTACAAGTTCAATGTTGCCTATATATCTAGGTATATCACATGCCACATACAATTAGATTCTTTCTCAATTAATTATCTTTAATTGATTATTTGTTTGTTTTCATGTACTGAGATTTAGAGTAATTAATTAGTTGTTAGCTCTCAGCTAGTGATATTAAGATAAGCAATAATCTTAATTACCATGACTTGCATTGTCAATATATATCAATTCATATGGAATCAACCGTGAGTAACATAGTTTGTAATAATATTTTATATATTTTTTTTAGAGGTTTGAGATTCAAATTTTAATATTTTGTGTGATATTGTATGCGCTTTCTATGCGTTGTTCTCAAAAAATTAATATAATTAGTTAATCAAGATTTGCAACACATAGTATGCTTTAAGTACCTCCAAATAGGGTAGTGACTCATGAACATGATAACCTACTCTTTTGTTTAGATATATAGATAGGGTAATTAGGATGCATGGTAGTACAATATATTAATTAATGCTCCCCATCAATGTATATATATGCAATATTGATGGATCCAATGACCAATCCAATTTATATATTATTCATGGTTTTGAAACAATCATGCCATGATAAAAGCCTAAACTAGTGCCTAAAAGTGTATACTTTTACAATGCCATGCTCTAAACATGCATGTGAATTAATTCATAGTTGAGATTTTACAATTACTTGTTTGTGAATATTTTATGGAAGGTTTTTATTGATATGTTCTCCATTTGATTGATTAAAACATGTGAATATTTTTACAATGCCATACAAATAAATCTAGCTCCTTTGTATTTGATTAATAACACCCAAAATTTTCTCATTCAAGGTATGTAATGGAATTTAATACTACTAATCAATTAATTAACTATTAATGTTTGATAAAATGGATGGATTAAATTAATAAGCATCACAACCAAACAAAATTCCTAATGCATGAACCATGCCAATTAGTTCAAAGATCATGTTGATTATTCATTAAGTTAGGGATGGACATGTGAGTGCATTAATTAGTCAAGGCAAGCATCTACTATTAATTGGTGCAATTTGTCTTAATTAAGCAAACGCTACTTACTTATATATATATATATATATATATATATCCTATTTAATTTATTAATCAAAGGCAAGAGATTTGGTAATTAAGATAAATTGATTACACCTTTATTAATGGCTATTAATTAAGCCCAAGATTAATGTGCACATGAAGACAAAAGCCACATGGACTATAATCATTGCAAATCATCATTAGGTTGCCTCTTCCATTAATTTAATTTAATTCCCATTTGAGAATAAGACAGTAGTTAGGGTTAATATCTTGGCCATGTTGACTAATTAGTTGCATGATATTTCTTTAGAGTTCAAAATATGGCAATTGGGACACCCAATTTGATTCAAGGATACATAATTATAAGGCTTGGTTGGATACCTATCACTAATTAATTGAAGTTTAACATTTAAATGGGAGGATACCTAGCTATTAGTAGTTAATATGTTTATTAGTTTATGTATATATGACCAAAGCCATAATTTAATTTTAATGTGGGTTTAAATTTAGTGATGAGAATTTGATCAAAAGACCTCAATTTAATTAGTTAACTAGATTTTAATTAAATTAGATTTTAATTTGTTCTATAGAACAAATATTGTACATGTTTCAATGTAAAAATGGTTTTTTTGGATCATATCAACATGACTTAATAAATAAATAAAAAAATCTGTTGAGTTCGTCGTTTGATGATAAAATTGATGAACCCTAGATACAATAGGAAAAATATATGAGTCGTTTGTTTCACATTATTTTGATTTTGAAGTATGAGATTATTGGACAACAAATAGTGTTCGTTTGCAAAAAAAAATGCTATTGATAGGGCAAAAATCATGCCGTGAGACAGTACAACGAGCTCATTTCTTGTTAGTCAAATTTAGAGTAACAAAATATTGGAACACCACTACAAGTGTGAAGAATTACCACAATGACATCAATCTACCCCAAGACCTAAAGGGTTCCTTATTTCCATGTGACATCTCTCATCTCGCATCATGATTGTGACTATAAAGCGGCAACAAAAATAGGACAATACTGAATTTGTCGTCTCCTTGCATTATATTGTACAGCCTAGTCTTGTATTGTACAAAATAGTTTAAGAAATGAACAGAGCCATCCATAGAGAATGTAATAGTAGGGGTGTAATCGAGGGAGAGCCAAGCCGAGATTGCCTGTGCTTGAGCTCGACTCATTATAAAAAATGTTGAGCTCAAGCTCGATTGAGCTTTGTTTTCTAGGCTCGAGTTTGGCTCGAGTTATACTCAAACAACTTGAGCTCGACTTGTTATGCTCGTTTATCCTTCTCGAGCTTGTCCAAGCTCGTGTCCAGATAGAGCTAGGTGGGCTCGAATTTTATCGAGCTCAATTGAGCTTTTGAGCGAACTTCATTAAGCTCGGCTTGAGATTGAGCTCAGTGGGCTCGATCAAATTCTATCGAGCTCAATTGAACTCGATTAACACTACTAGAAATTGAGTCTTCAGCAATGGCTATCAGCAACGGTCGCTCAAGCCGTTGCTATTTGTAACGGCATTCTTACGGCCGCTCAAACCGTTGCAGATATGTTGTATCTGCAACGGCTTTCTAACGGACACGCGAGCCGTTGCTGATGATTCTAATTATCAGCAACGGCTTTCTAACGGACAAGTGAGCCGTTGCTGATGATAACTTATTAGCAATGGCTTTCTAACGGGCGAGTGAGCCGTTGCTGATAAGTTTATAAAGGTCACACATTGCGCTCGACCCTTCTTCCTCCCGCTGCTGCCGCCGCCGCCTCCTCCTCCCGCCTCTTGCCGCCGCTGCCGACGCCGACGACGCCGAGCTGCCGTTGCCGACGCTCCCGTCCGTCCTCGACCGTCGATTTCAAGTATTCATCGCTGCCCGGCCGTCTCTTCCCGTTGCGACCGATGGGAAATCCGACCGAAACCCTATTTTTAGGGTTTCGGCCGGCGGCGGTCGGCCGATGGCCGCCGCCGGATCTTGTACAGTGTCCGGACACACTGTCCGGACATTGTACTCCGGCGCCGGAAAGAGTAGATTTATAATTTTTTATTTTTTTATTTATATGTTAATTAATTATTTAGATTAATTGTTTAATTTGTTAGATTAATTATTAGGGTTTAAATTAATTTTTAGGGTTTAGATTAATTTTGAAATTGTCCACTTCGGCATTGTGCCAGAATCGTCCACTTCGGACGCGCGTCGGAATCGTCCACTTCGGACTCTTGCCGAAATCGTCTAATTTGGACTCGTGTCGGAATCGTCCAATATGGACTCGAACTGTCTCGAAACATTTAGAAAATAATCATCCATCCGACGAGTTGATATGTTTCACGTACGCATCGACGAGTCGGATATGATTTAGCAAAACCTTAGATCCGTTCGGGGATTGTATGTTCGTGTAAAAGAAGTAGATGATCTTTTATACGACGTACAATTCTTGAATTGTCCCTGATTGGACAATTTGGAAATATAGTTATTTGTACTGCACTTACGTTTTTATTTTAACTGTTAACTAATTATTCTAAATTTCGGCAACATCTCTCTTGTTCTCCGATACACGCCCAGATGATATGCGTATTCGGAGAACTATAGGGAGATGCTGCCAAAATTTAGAATAAAGTTAGCGGTTAAAATAAGTACTTAGTGCAATATAAATAACATAAATCCCGAATGGAATAAGACAATCTCACCTAAAGACATTAACCAAAGAAATTGTCATTGATTGACAGAATCATGTCGGCTGATCGAAGTTGGATGTACCGACGTCTTGATCATGGAGCTTTAACGAATGAGTTTCGATTAGGCATAACGTACTTCCTAAATTTTGCCTATTCGAATCGCAATTTTGTTAGCATCGGTGATCAAATCCGATGTTCGTGCCACATTTATTTGAATGGATGATTTTTAGATCGGGAGACTGTCACTCGGCATCTATATAGCAAAGGATTTGCACCAAGATATTTTCTATGGACTTGTCACGGGGAGTCACGCGAAGTCGGGACGTCAAGCAATCCAGTCGTTCAGACATATGGCGAATCTTCCTCTGCTGGTGCTTCTTCATCCAGTCAATCTAATCCCTATAGAACTATGATACTTGATAGTCTTGGGGTCAATTCCACTTGAATGATAATGTTGATCGGCCAGTTCTTCAGACATCAGTCCCACCATATACTACAACGGTTGATATCACAGAAGTACAAACTGCGGTAGAGATTGAATTACCGAATAAAGAAGCTGCAGAATTTTACGAGATGTTGAAAGCTGTCGATGAACCTTTGTATGAGAATTGTCCTAAATACATTAGGTTTTCAGCAATGACACAGCTCTTAAACATCAAGTCCGATTGTAATATCAACGGAGTTACGTATGATCGGATTGCTGGATTGATTAATGAAATGCTGCTTACTGATAACAAGTTTGAGCCAACTTCTTATAAGACTAAAAAGCTAATGAGAAAATTGGGGCTTGGGTACGAAAAAATACACGCGTGCCAAAATAACTGCATTTTATATTATAAAGAAAATGTGCAGTTGGATAAATGCCCTGTATGTCAACATCCTCGTTACAAGGAGAAGAAATCGATCCGACAGAAAAATTTCCCGTTTAAGGTGCTTCGGTATTTTCTGCTAACACCGAGACTTCAAAGATTATTCATGTCGAAAAAGACAGCCGGCCCCCTACATGAGTTGGCATGCAAGAAGTCGTGGTTATCGTCGCAGGAGAGCTTCGGAGTCTCCGATCGGTGAGACTCCTACACTTACTCATGCTGCTGATTCTCCTGTTGCTGATCCTCATGCCGATGATACTGCCGAGGCTAGTACATCCAGACGCAGGCGACCACGCGGGCCGAACAGGTGGCAGCCTCCACCAGCAACAAAGTCACGTAGATTTATTAGCGTGATTGGGGAGCGGTAATATATCATGAATTATGAATCATTACAAATTCATTATATCATAATATAATATTAAAATTTATTTTTGTTGTGCAGGTTCGAGCAAGAAGAAGTGCCAAGGAGCATTTCTTCTACTATTCGACGATACATGCACGGGGCATGGCCTACGTGGTCTCACGTGCCTAGCGAGCACGTCGACATGTTATGGCGTGAGTTTGAGGCACATATTATTTTTTTTTTACATGCATGATGATTAATATTGGTACTGATATTATTATTTTGCAGGCTCGCTTTATATGGGCCGAGGACCAGAGGCCATTCATTTACGCTGCCTGGGAGGCTATTTCCCGTGCGAGGTACAACAGGCAGCTGGGACAGGCTCGGGCCTAGGCGATGGCACGAGCTTGGACCACTAACATCGCGGAGACTCGGGGATACGGCCCCGATTGGATTACTCCGGATATATGGGATCAGCTTGTGGGAATATGGTCGACGGATCGATGGCAGGAGGTTTCTCGAAATGCGGCTAGAAATCGCATGTCGGGGGGAGCAGCGCATCACACCGACGGCTCTGTTACATTTGCAATACACGCGAACCGTATGGTAAGTATACCTTTTAATTATATATTTTATTTGTTACCATGTGTACTAATTAATGTATTTGTTTTGTAAATGTAGACGACGGTGTCGGATGACGGGACTATCCAGCGACCCTCCCCGATGGCGGTGTTTGAGCGGACTCACCGTCGAGCACATGGGACGGGGGAGTACATCGACAACCGCGCTGCATACATTATGGTAACTATATATTTGTTTAAATTATTCATTATATATTTATAATTTAAGTTTTATGATAAATATTAAACAAAAAATCAAGCTCGAGTAGAAGACCTACAGCCAGACGGTGGTGCAGCGCGGGGGCACCCCTGAGGACTTTGACGCAGCAACGTGTGTCGAGGCCGCAGGTGGCTGGGACCATGGCCGTGTATATGGCTTTGCATATAGTGGTCATGCGCGAGCCGTACTAGGGCCACTTGGGGCACCGACCCCTCCGGTCGCTGGTGAGCGGCCGTCCACCTCTAGATCCAGTTATGATCATAGTAGCAGAATAATGACTCTAGAGGACACGGTCGCGCGTCAGACTGAGATAATGGAGCGTCAGAGTCAGATGATGGCGGATATACAAGCTATGCTACGCAACATGTCAGGTCATCCCGAAGCAGACATCTATTTGGCATCATCTCATCCATCGTCCTCGAGTCAGTCCACGCTGGTGTACACTCAAGCACTCCAGACCCCGCCATACGATCCAGACCATCCTCCATCGTCATCGTGATATTTTTTTTATATTGACTTTGTTATTGAGATATTGGACTTGTTTAATTTATTTTGTTTGGATATTGATACTTCAATTTTGCATTTGAATAGTTTTTATACTATTGTGGATAATTATCAATATAAATATAATTGTTTTGATGTATATCTTGGTGTATTTTGTGATGTGTGAATGAATGTGTGTATGAGTGTATGAGTGTGTGAGTTATGTATTAGATAATGTATCAATGGAAATTTTAAATTTTAAATTTTTTCGTTACCAGGTTCACATCATCAGCAACGGCTTTCCCACGGCCGTTCGTGGGAAAGTCGTTGCTAAAAGTGTATCAAAAGCCGTTGTTGATGACCTACAACAACGGCTTAGCAACGGGCTTTTACTAACGGTGTTGCTACGGGCTCACCGGCCGTTGCTATTAATGTTATCAGCAACGGCTCCGCGTCCGTGGCAAAATCGTTGCTGATAATATTTTTAGCAACGGCCCGAGCGGCCGTTGCTGATCCGTTGCTAAGATATCAGCAACGCGATTTTCTGCTACGGCTCCATTGCAACGGCTACAGCCATTGCTGATGCCCATTTTTCTAGTAGTGTAAGTTTAGCTCGACTCAGGTGTATGGGTTTAATTCCAAAATCTCAACCCAATCTGAAATATTAATATTTATATAATTATATATAAATATATATAAATATATGAAGCTCGATTAGGCCCGTGAACCACTCAAGCCGAGTATTGGTTAGCTCAAGCTCGACTCGCTCACATATAAAGCTCGGCTCAAGCTCAACAAGATTGAATCAAATTCGAGCTCTCATCGAGTCGATCCTGAGTAGCTCGGCTCGAGCTCAACAAGATCAAGTCGAGTTCGAGGTTTCATTGAGTCAATCCCGAGTAACTCATGAGCAGCTCAACTCGCTTGCACCCCTATGTAAGAGTAAAATATTGATTTTAGAGGTGAGTTATATCAAAGTAATATGTGAAACAAAAAAGGTAAAATTAGTTAATTTATTAAGTTGGACAAGTAATTTTACAAATTACTTAATTACTAAAGTATGGAGCTCACTTGCCAATATCAGATGCTTAAAGTTAAAAAAAAACACTCACAACTTATTTGAAAAAAGGTTATATTTAGATTATTATTATTTTGAGATAAAACACATTTAGTGTACACTTACTGACCTACAAACACCATTTTTATTTGCAATATTATTTTACCTAAAAAGCAATTTGAAATTACATTCCCAAAACAGCTTAAATATACATGATGGGGGACTAAATTAATACAGCCTCCAAATGTGATTATTTGGGCCTGGACTTGCACTACCCGGACAATATGAAACAGTGCTAATATAGAGATCCTATTGAATTTTTTTTTAAGCCCTAAGTGCATATTTGCTCCATAGGATAAGAAAGAATATGATAAGAGATGAATTAATATTCATTATTTGTTCAGTGCATGCATTAAAAGAAAATGAGTATAAAATTAATATTATATTCGACGTATGCCGAATTTAAAAAATTTATATTCAATCCATCCTCATTTATTATCCAAGCATATCTTATTATATCCAATGAAGCAAACATATCATATAAAAGAGTTACTTACATTCAAGACGAAGGGTAAAAGATACTTTTGATCACGCATAAAGGAAAATAAATTTTATCTTCCACAAATTAAAGAGTGGATAGCTAAAATAAGGAAAGATTGTTGCCTTCAAATATGTATCTCTTGATTTCTTCATCACCGTGATCAAGAGAGCATTAAAAGATTTAATATATCTGTATAGAGAGAAGAGAGAAAGAGATCACATGGAAGAGATTTCATGATCATTCTTTTATTTCCAATTACATAGTTAATTAACTAAGTCATGTTAACTCAATCCTTATGTTGTTGGCAAATATATATGAGAATAGTTCGGGTTAGGCCAACTCAAAGTATTGGTTTATAATTCCAAACCAATTTCAATTCGTCCGGTCCAAATAGAAATGGAGCTTAGTTCTCAATCAATCAAGTCCGGTCCATTTCAATTCACTCAAATTGATTTGGTCCAATGCAATTAGCTCCGGTTCAAGCCCAATTGATCTCCAATTTGGGTACTGGCTCAAGGACTATATATCTAGTCCGGCTCATCATAATTGAGCTCGATTTTGGCCCAACTCGAAAATCCAATCGAGTCAATTCACAACAAATCTAATTAACCAATCCATGTTAATTAATTGGATTAAGCCATCCATCTTAATTTCTTCTCGAGTATAATTGCAAGTCCACCGATTAATTAATGGATTTAGAAGAGACAGACTACATTAATTAAAGAATTTCTTGAAGTTGAATTAAGTGGCTTCACTGTTTTGCTTTTTATAAAAAGTGTTAAATATTTAAGACAGTGAGAATGTTCGTGTAACGGCGTTATATTGTTGTATATATCCACTGTTATAATTTCCTCTGCTTCTAAATCATCACAGAGGCCAGAGGGCCAATGGTTCTTCAAGTAGATGAAGAGTTTAGAGTTGTTTATAACGTCTCATTATATCATCACAATTAACACCTTCAATTCTGGGAGAAGCTCTACATATTAATTATAACGTCAGATATATTGATTATATCAGGCATTTAAATGTATATATCCATGAGCTGCATGTAGCTCTCAGATCTCCTTCCCGTACGTTGGCCAATATTAATATAAGATGTCAAAGCTTATCAACAGGTTGTCGATCCTCAAAAGCTCAAAGAGATTCCACAATGGAGAAAAAAAGAAACAAGAAATATTAGATCACTAAGTAGTCCTCCTCAGTACAGTATTTAGCTTTAAACTTGTCATGACTTGCCAAATTGCTCAAAACTCTCACATGGCCAACATAGCCATGCATGGATAGATCATGCTCAAAAATGGCAGCTCCACTGTCTGTGTCTGTGTCTTTGAGAGAGAGAGAGAGAGAGAGAGAGAGGAGCTTCACATGGCTTCCCTCTTCCTGACCATTTGAATATTAACCATGGCATGTGTGCATGTGGGAAGAGGTAGTGCAGTTGGTGAACACAACTCCATGATTGCACATTGATGCCACCTTTTTCTACTGTGTGGGTGCAGTGGAGAATTGAAATCCTATACCTTGTTCAGCACTAAAATTAAAAAAACAAGGATGAGGTATTCTCTCATCTCTCTCTCATGGCAGCAGAAAACATGGAATCCATGTGGTAATGTTCATCCCAACTTGGTTTTGTTTCTGAGTTTAGTAGTCGGAGCAGATAATTGCAAAATAATGTCAAACATAGCAGTGCCAGTGAGTGATTGATGTGTGCAAATTTACTACTGTAGTCAAACTGCAGCAAGAGTTTGACTTGAAGAAGAAAGTTCTATCCAGGTTATCTGACAGGGAAGAAGAGAATTAAACTTAATGTTATCTTGCACTGCAAACCACAGTTTTCACCGTGGAAAAGCTGCTTCTGAGGTACTGTAGAAACAAAGTTGAAGTGTGTTAACTTTCAGTAACAGAGATGCTCTGTTCCTAAAACAGAACATCTTTGTTACTGAAAGTTAATGACTTGCATGTTCCTTCAGCTGCGTCTTTAATTCTTTTGCGGTCAGCCTTCACCATTGCAGTTGGTTCTAAGCAAAAAGGAACAAAGATTACTCACAAGTGTTGGAATAACTTGTAGTTTAAGCCAAACAGAGGAGATGAATAAATTTATACTCTCCATGCTCATGGACTTTTAACATATTACCTCCATATTCCATGTCGGACTCTGTTCTCCATTTCTCCAAAGCTTCTATATGTTTAATTAATACCATTTTTGACAGCTGTTGCGGAATCCAAGATCTCACGAGCCATCAAAAATTTAAACAAATAGTGATGAAAAGATAATTAATTTTCATAAACAACAAATCCCATCTTCTCCCCACCTTCTCCTGAATTCCTCTGTCTTCCTCCTCCACTGGCTGCAGAGGAGGAAAGCTTGCGCAAATTATGAAGCACAGATAGTGAGAAAAATGAGAGGCAAAATGAAGCCAATTAGCCTGCCTTTGTTGGTTGTGTTCTTCTTCTTCTCCTCCTGCATTGCCATTTCCGTTGCAGCAGATGGCGCCCTCGACGATGAGATATCGGCCCTGCTCGCCATTAAATCCGGCTTGGTTGATCCAATGGGTGCGCTCAGTGATTGGGAAGCAGCTCCGGCGGACCCTCGAGCATCCACGCACTGCAATTGGACCGGCGTCGGGTGCAACTCGTTCGGCTTCGTGGAGAGGTTAAACCTCTCCTTCCTCAACCTCAGCGGGATTGTCGCCGAAGACATCGGGCGCCTCCGCAGCCTCACCAGCCTCAACCTCTCATGCAACACCTTCTCCTCCTCGCTCCCGAAATCGATATCAGGCCTGCCGTTGCTCGTTGAGTTCGACGTCAGCGCAAACACCTTCGACGGCCGATTCCCGGCCGGTTTAGGCTCGTCGCCGGCGCTCAGAGTCGTGAATGCGTCGAGCAACGATTTCGTCGGCCCCCTGCCGGAAGATCTAGCGAATGCTACGTCACTTGAGGTTATAGATCTCCGGGGAAGCTTCTTCCAGGGATCGATACCGGCTTCCTACAGGAGCCTTCATAAGCTAAAGTTCTTGGGCCTCTCCGGCAACAACCTCACCGGGAAGATTCCAGTGGAGCTCAGTGAGCTTGTCTCGCTGGAGAAGCTCATAGTTGGATTTAATGAGCTTGAGGGAAGCATCCCCGCCGAGTTTGGTGGCCTCTTGAATCTTCAATACCTCGATTTGGCCGTCGGGAACCTTGAAGGCGTGATACCACCGGAGCTGGGCAGGCTGCAGGGGCTGACCACTCTGTTCTTGTTCAAGAACAATTTGGAAGGCGAGATTCCGAAGGAAATCGGCAACCTGTCGGCGCTGGCGATGCTTGACATCTCCGACAACCGGATCTCTGGCCCGATTCCGCCAGAATTGGCCCAGCTGGAAAATCTGCAGCTCCTCAACCTCATGTGCAACAGGCTCAAAGGTCCAGTGCCGCCCGGGATCGGAGAATTGCCTCGCTTGCAGGTGCTCGAGCTGTGGAACAACTCGCTCACGGGTCCCCTTCCGGCGAGTCTCGGTCGCATCTCGCCGTTGCAGTGGCTCGACGTGTCGTCAAACTTGCTCACCGGCGAGATCCCCACCGGCTTATGTGACGGCCGCAATCTCGCTAAGCTCATCCTCTTCAACAATGCCTTCTCCGGGCCAATTCCAGTCGCCCTGTCGACCTGCACTACGTTGGTCCGCGTTAGAATGCAGAACAACAGGCTTAATGGCACGATACCCGGCGGGCTCGGGAAGCTGCCGAAGCTGGAGCGTCTCGAGTTGGCGAGCAACGAGCTCGAAGGGGAGATTCCCAGCGACATCGCGCTGTCGACGTCTCTGTCCTTCATCGATCTCTCACACAACTATCTCCATTTTTCTCTCCCTTCCAACATCTTCTCCGTTCCTAAACTGCAGAGCTTCATGGCGTCCGACAACCTTCTCGTCGGTGAGATCCCGGATCAGTTCCAGGACTGCCCGACGCTAGCCGGGCTCGACATGTCGAACAACCGCCTGGTAGGAGGCATTCCGGCGAGCATTGCCTCGTGCCAGAAGCTCATTAGCCTGGACCTGCATGGCAACATGCTTACTGGGAAGATCCCGGCAGCTATAGCGGTGATGCCGGCGCTCGCCATTCTCGACCTCTCCAACAATGGCCTCACAGGGACAATCCCAGAGAATTTTGGAAGCTTGCCCGCTCTCGAAACTTTGAATTTGTCCTACAATAATCTCACCGGGCCTGTCCCGGTGAATGGGGTACTGAGGAACATAAATCTCGACGAGCTCGCCGGCAATTCAGGCCTCTGTGGGGGCGTACTGCAGCCCTGCGGCTCAGCCGCCGGGACATGGCCAGAGAGACGGAAGAGTGCTCATCTGAAGCGCATTGTTGCCGGGTGGCTGACGGGGATCTCGGCAGTTCTCGCCTTCTGCATAGTTTTCTTGGGAGCTCAGCATCTGTATAAGAAGTGGTACGTCAGCCGCGGCTGCTTCGGGAAGGAGTTCGACGAAGGGAACGGCGCATGGCCGTGGAGCCTGACCGCCTTCCAGCGGCTCAGCTTCACGAGCGGCGACGTGCTAACCTGCATCAAGGAGGCCAACGTGATAGGAAGGGGCGCCACAGGGATCGTGTACAAGGCCGAGCTACCGAGGCCGCCGGCAGTGGTCGCCGTCAAGAAGCTGTGGCCAGCAGGCTCTCCCGACGGTCGAAGCTCGAGCCTCCGCGCCGAAATCGCCGGAGAAGTGAACGTGCTAGGTAAGCTTCGCCACCGCAACATCGTGCGCCTGCTCGGCTACATGCACAACGACACCGACAGCATGATCCTGTACGAGTACATGCCCAATGGGAGCCTGTGGGCGGCGCTGCACGGGCCGCCGGAGAGCCGACTTCTGGCGGACTGGGTGGTGCGGTACAACGTGGCGGCAGGAGTCGCCCAGGGCCTCGCCTACCTCCACCATGATTGCCACCCTCCCATAATCCACAGAGACATTAAGTCGAACAACATCTTGCTGGACGCCGACCTAGATGCCAGGATCGCCGATTTCGGCCTCGCCAGAATGATGATGAGGACGAACGAGACAATGACGACGGTCGCCGGATCTTACGGCTACATTGCTCCAGGTAAATGCTCCTTCTCCATGGAGCTCTCATTCTCATGCATCAGCTTACTGAACCCTGCTCTGTTTTAAATTTTAATTGCAGAGTACGGCTACACGCTGAAGGTGGATCAGAAGAGCGACATCTACAGCTTCGGGGTGGTTCTCATGGAGCTCGTCACCGGCAAGAAGCCGATCGAGGCGGAGTTCGGGGAGACCCAAGACATCGTCGGATGGGTTCGCGACAACCTGAGGATGAGCGACGGCGTCGAACAAGTGCTCGACGCGAGCGTCGGAGGGCAGTGCAAGCACGTGCAGGAGGAGATGGTTTTGGTGCTCCGGATCGCGGTGCTGTGCACCGCGAAGCAGCCCAAGGACCGGCCGTCGATGAGGGACGTGCTGACGATGCTCGGCGAGGCGAAGCCGAGGAGGAAGAGCAGTAGCGCAGGTGTAGGAAGCAACGCGGCGGACAAGGATAAGCCGGTGTTCAGTGCCTCACCGGATTCCGGTTACCCGTGGACGTGATGAGGATGAGGATGCAGTGATTCTAATTGCTTAGATATTTCTTATTGTACGTAGCTTCTTCTTTTGGCTTCAATTTTACTCTGAGAGATTGATGTAATTGCAAAGCAAAAGCTTAGAATGAGTTCCATTAGGGAGACTGAGTTAGAGAAGGGAAGGAAGCATCTTGAAAATTGTATCAAATGGTGCATGTAATTACTCATTCTTTGACAGCAATAAATTTAGTATAAGCTTATCAAGAAACTAAGAAAAAATAACTATTGATAAATTTATACAATAAAATTTAGTATAAATGATAAATGTAGTCTTGGCTATAACTAGTTCTAATTGCAGATTTAGGACAGCAGAGGCTTCTCAATGTCTTCAACAGGCTGCTGCTTAGCAGCTTCAGCATCATCATGCAGACCAAAATCTTCCTTGTTTTTTGCCCATAAAACCAGATAGAGTCCTGCAAACATGAGGACTATTCCTGCTAGGCTGCAAAATGATCAGATCTTTCAATTAGTTTTCTCTCTAGCTTTATAATGATGTAATTACATGAAAATTTGATGTAAATTGAACTTGGGAAATTGGGAATTGATCATCCTCACCTTCCAAGACTGATCAACTCTCCCAAGAGAATAGCTGAAAGAACAACAGTGCTGACTGTTTGGATGGGGCTGAAGATAGCAACCAGGACTGGGCCCTTTTTAATGATACACCAAGTCTGGAATGCAACACATACTCCCACCAGGACTCCACCCTGCATAAGAAGAAGAACCCAATCATAAATTTATACTCAAGCTGATGCAGAGATGATTAGTTAGAGTTTACTTTGGAGAAAAATACAGTACCAGAATGTTGATTCCTGCAATGCATGCAAAGCTTAGTGAGGAAGAACCAGCACTGATCTTGCCCTCAGTTATGAATTGGAACAGTGCAGTGAGACAGGAGCCCATCACAGAGGTTATTACAACCAAAGACAAAGGCGCCGGGAATTCGCGCATGGTCGCTGCCTGCAAGTACATTGCAAGAAGTTTCATCGGTGAGCAACTCATCGCGCTTAGCTTAAGCATTTTAATTAGACCAATAGGTTGGCCTATGAAACTGATGGATCAGTTATCCCATCAAGCGGATCATAACAGCTGCAAATTCTTATGAATGCATGATTGTATCAGTTTCAGTTTCACCTTTGCATAATTTGCTCTTGCTTTTACACACACATATATATATATATATATATATAAAGCGAAATGACCCAAGACTAAACATGAAACCTCAATTGCTGAATCTTGAAGACAATGATTATGTTTGGGAAGATAAATAGATTTACCTGCAAAACAGTGGTGCAAGATAAGACGACGACCCCTGCTAAAAGACATAAGCAGCCAAGTAGCCAATCATTGAGGATGGCATCCTCCACTGTCAATGGCTTGGCCAGGAGAGCTGACAAATTAGTTCCTAAACTGGATGAAGATTCTTCTGATGGAGTTTGCAAGAAGCACATTGCGATTGCCCCACTCAAGCACACCAAGGTTCCCAAGATCTTGGTTCTACTGTACCTGCAACATCTTTCGAACCTCTCAAACCTGCCAAGAAATAAATGCAACTCAGGCATATATACATTTGCAGTGCACAAGTAAGCATGAATTCTTTTGGGTCTCAACTGAATTCGTCGAACAGGATGAGATACCTGAAGCAGGCTGCAATGATGAAGATGAGACCGGGAGTCAGGTTAGGCATTGCGGAGGCAATAGCTGGAGAAGCTTTCTTGATTCCCGTCAATGTTAGAACTTGAAATAAAGTTGCCCTGATGCACAAATCACCATTTATTAGAAGGTTTCTCTCACTCTCATTTGGTTAATTAGATTGGGAAGGATTGTACTGATACAGAGTTACAGACTACGATTTCAGATGCTTACCCTCCCAAGGCAATGAGAAAAAAACGAGATAACAGCGCTGGGCTCAACGTCGTCGGCCATTTCTTTCTGCAGGCATTTACCATAAAAGTTCAGCAAAAGAGATATCAACTCGTAATAACATCTCAGAACAAAAATGAAAGGGAGGTACGCGTTCATACTTCTCAAAAACCACAGAGAAGGGCAGGACGAAGACGGCCGTGACCAAGTTCCCGAAGACGATGAGGAACAGCGGGTCGACGCCGGCGGCAAAGACGCCATTCAAGAACACCATGTAGACCCCGAAGATAATTTGCACGGCGACGTTGCCGAAGACGAGGAAGAATTCCTCCAACAAATGGCCTCTGGAGGAGCCCAACATCTCTACAAATTAGTGCAAAAACTTTGCCTTCAACTTCGCAAACAAGGATCAGTGAGCCAGTGAAGAGTTCTGCAACTGCAAACTTCTTCCCCTCTGATCCTCCTCCCTTACCTAGCACGCATTCATCATGTATATGTTTCAATCACCAACCTCCAACTTTAAACTACCAGTCTTCTAATGTTTTTGTTGGGCGGTGAGCCGGTGAGATAAAACTCTCATCTCTTAGCTATATATAATATGGAGTGACTTGGAATGTTAAGTAGCTCGCCATTATTGGAAGATCTATGCGTCTAAGTATCCATCTGGAGTTAATTAGGCAAAAAGATTCAAGAGGAATCCTTCGAAGCAAAGCAAGAGCTCCACGAGAGCTCTACTATTGACTTTAAGAAGCAAAGTTGAGAGCTCGATCGACACATCTCGCTTTCTCGGGGAATCTTACGAGGGCGCGAATCTATTGGAATCGGAGGGCTTATTCGCCCGTTTGAGTTCACCCGCTTCCCTACCCGTCTGGTAGTTGGAGATGGCAATTCGGGGCCCGGGATATTAATTTCTCAAAGAAGAGGAGGCGCGTGAGGCAACGAGTGGATAATGTTGGTGCTGTTTCCTGTCGCGTGATGGATGCGGACGCGCATTGAGTGTTGGCTTCGGCAGAATCCGCCATGCTTTCACTTTGTGTTCGCATGTTAAGTTGGGGATTAACGCAAGCTTCGGTGGAAGTCTTCTCTGCTACTCCAAGAAACCAAGATCCAAATCCAGGCTAATAATCCAATCATTTTGCATTGCTGAAACAAGTCATGTCAAGTTTAGTTGTCACTGTGTGCACTGTTTATTCACTACAGTCTAGAGAATTTTGATAACTTTAATATCATAGAGGAAATCTTTCTCCCCGTTAACAACTTTTACTCGAGTCCTTACCTCACCATGTCAGGAGAAGAATAACATCAAGACATAGGGATGCTTGTGACCCCTTCTTAACCTGATGGTGTAGCTGTTGAGGGAAAGTGAAGGCACCAGAAATTATTGATAGGGTTCCAATTATTGAGCTCGGCACCACTTCTCAGCTCACACATTGCTTGCACTCTTTACTTTGCGTAGGGAGAGGCATGTTGAGCTAAACTGAACTGCCAGAGAGTGACCCTAGTTAGATTGGTAGTTTGCCTTGTGCTCAACCAGAACTCCGACAAGGAAGGATGCCTTCATGAATTTGCAGCACTCCCCCAACACATAGTATACAGGTTGAGCACCGTAGATCGAGACATTGGGGCCTAAAATCAAGCAGCTGTCAAACAATGAAGATTATGAGGCAACAATGTCTGATTAGTTGATGATTCTCTGCTTTAGATGCCTCATGGTATGGAGAGTGATTTGGCGGAATTAGCTTAATTCTCCTGGCAAATGTGTTAGGAACAGTTGCATAATCAAGGAGAACAGCATCAAATTAAGGATAAACCTCAATTTATCACAAATTGAAATAATGGGATAGCAAATTAATTCACGGGGTTCTTCAAAGTTCAAATCTAGATGCAAAGATACACATGAATTACTTGTATGCAAAGATACAGTGAAATGGGCAGTCATGTCCTTGCATAGGCTCCATGTGAGTATAGTCAAATTTGATTGGAGAAACTTTATTTGGTGCCCACCTGAGCTACATTAAATTTGATTGGAAGAAAAAGATTTAGTGGTAGAGGTGAATAGGAAGGGTGGATTCTGCTTTTTGAACCCTTGTAATATGCCCATTTGAAAACCTCGTAATATAATCATTTACTCTCAATGTGATAGAACCATTCGCAATAAACCGGTTATTTAACTTTTCTTGGACAAGAACGAGGGATCAACTTCCTTCACAAAATGACCACCCTCGCGAGGATACTAATACCATACCGACACATGATACGAGCCGTAAACTATCGGTACTAGGTACGAGTACCGTACTGCCATACGGTACGAGCCATAAACTATCAGTGCTGGTACCATATCGATACACGATACGAGCCGGTACGAAAAAAACATACCGACCAATGGAAAAAAATATTATTTTTTTATTTTTACGGTTAAAAATAATTCCAATAACACATAATTATTTAAGGACTTTATAAAGACCTCAAATAGCCTTAAATCCGGCCCCAAACAACTATATAACCATTTGGAATGTTGTTAAGCACTGTAGCAATAGCTCTTAAAAAGAGTAATTGCGTCGTACCGAGCGGTATCGCCCGATATGACATCAAATATCGTCCAGTATGGGCGGTATTTGATAAATACCGCCCATACCGAGTGGTATTAATCGAGATACTCGATATCGCGCAATACCGAATATCTCGTATGCCGATTTTTTAAAAAATTGATAAATACCAACCGTATCGGCCGATACAATATTTTAAACCATGGTATCATTCAAATACCACCCATACCGAGCGGTATTAACTGAGATACCCGATATCGCCCAATACCGGGTATCTCGTATACCGATTTTTTGAAAAATCGATAAATATCAACTGTAGCGGTCGATACAGTATTTTAAACCATGATATCATTCTACTGCGTAGTCAAGTACCATGATATGATCAAGCAAGTAGAAAAGAAACAAAAACGTAGGTGTAGTTTCGTGGTAACCATTCTCCAGTAGCTTCGCAACCCTAGCATGAAACTCTTTTTTCCCAAATGACATGTATAAAGGTAAAAAGTACTTTTTTCAGTCAGATGTGCTAGAAAAGGAAAATTCTAGTTTGTCTATACAAGTTCAGCTCCCTTTCACCATGATCACATTGGCATAATCTGCATTGTTTATGTTTCCATTTGATTTCTTCTTTCCCAGGGGTCATCCAAACCGACCAAAACAGCACAATATGAAGACTAAAGTTGCCAACCCTTGGACACGTGAAAATTGACAACATTCAGCTGCTGGTTGGGATGAAACTGGAGCCTTTTTTGTTTATCTGTTCCCCAAGCTCATGTCAAATTGCGGCCCAAGTATGCCCAGAATATGAGCTTCAGCTGTAGGGCGAACCTGGTTTTCCTGAAGTCGGCGTTGCATCTCAATCATCCTATTTAATGCCTCCAATTGGTTGCCTCCATCATGCCCATTGAGAGCTCCTGCATATTGTAAAGAAAATGAAAAAGAATAAAATAAGTCAGAAAAGATGGGAAGTGTTACAAAAAGGTGAAAAGTCACAGGTGAAATACAGAGTCAACGAAAATAAGACAAATGTGAATCAGTATAATAGGATCATGACAAAATGCCCAAGTCAACATAGGATCTCAACTATTTTGATCAAGTAGAAACTAGTGACATTGCACATACATACACCGAGTGTCATTCTAAAATTTCGAAAGCTACCAACTGACAACAATTGAAACTTGAAAGTCCACTTGTCACTGTTGTGCATTTCTAGTCTTGCAGTTCAATCCGTGTTGAACATAACTGTACTTTCGAGTGGAATGCATCTCAATTAGTGTTCCTATGGTTCTAAATTCAGAAGCAATAATAATCAAGGTCATCCTATATTCCCAAACATAATCAAACACAAACATCCTTGAGCACCTTTCTATCAAGCCCATATTTAAATAAGCAGTTGAGTAGGAAATAACCTGGCATTGCCATACCGCCATAATTTGGCTGCTGATGTGATGAAATATGTACATTGGTCATGTCAGGTATGTATCCTTGCATATGATTCACAGGATGAGATAGTGGTACACCTCTTGGCAAACCTGAAAGAGGCAACTGTTGCAGAAAATTTCCGGGAACTGGCATTTGGTGTGGGCCGTGTGGCATCAAATGACAGGCAGCAGGATCAATGTGACGACCACTAGCAGGAACAAAAGCATTACGATGAACTTCAGGAAAATTTTGTCCAGGATCACGGTGAATGTTTTGAGAACCAATAAGCTTCATCTGTTGATTCCTATTTGTGAGATTATCCAATACAGAATGTAGTGGCCTAGCTTGGCTGATGACATGTGGTAAATGAGATGTCCTTCCCTGTAAAAGATGATAAAAATTATCAGTCCTGAAATCAAGGGATCTTTGAAATGAGGTAAGCCATCCAGATCAGATGGTCAAATGCATTCTGCATCTTGTGGAATAGTATTAAGATATTTATCATTGAAATGTCTGATAACTTTTCCAAATAAAAACTATTTGTTGCTATTTGCATTTAGAATGGTGGGTCAGAAGTTAGAGAATCCAAAGAACCACTCACGGTAATCAAACTATTTTCATCTGCCAAGTGAATATCTAGAGCTCTTTCCATGAAACTAGTAGCACCAAGAAAGTTTTCATGTTCTTTGCCAGGTCCAGGAGCATAATGGGAAGTTCTCTCTTGAATATTGTTTAAGGATATCATGTCTCCTCCATTTATGGGCCAGTCTGATTGATAATCACCAGAATAAGAAGATGGTAATCTAGAATCAGAATTTGATAACTGAAATCTATGTGATGTTGGAATATAGGCAGAGTTGGTTCCATCATCTGCAACACTCTTAACAGAAACTGGAGCTTGAGCAGACTGTAGTTCATTCATAAAGGTTGGCCCAAATAATGCTTCAAGTGTCAGAGTCTTCTCTGAGCTTGATATTGTCTCAGAGTTGTTAGAAATGGTTTTCTCAGCAATCCCAAGATTTAAAGTAGAATCTGTATCAACAATGGGAAATTTACCAAACAATCCAATATCTGGAGAATTATTTACTGGAACCACATTCTCTTGCTTTGTCCCCTTATGTAACAAAGAAAGAAGATGTTGTGACGCATGATCGTAAACATCAGAATTATGCTGTTCTGATTGTTCATCTGCTCTAGTCAAAGGCCCCTGAACAGCATGCTCCAAATTAGAACTGCTGCCTTTTGTGTCGGCCAAAATGGCCTGCTCAAGGTCCTCGCATTTAAGTGGAACAGGTCTTGAATCTGACTTATCATTTTGATGATACTGCTCTGAAATTCCAATCATCAGAGAAGTTGCAGGAAAACCATCTGGTTTCTCTGTGAGACCACTACTTTTGATGGGTTTATTTGCTTCTGTATGTTCAAATGCTTTGTCAGCGGAAGTGGTGGAAGCTGGTGAGACAACTTTATCATTATTCACAATTAAAGAGAGCAAGTCCTTTGATGAGGAATTTTCTCCATGCTTATTTTCTGAAATCATATTTAAAAAAAGATCATATGAGATACCTTTCAAGAAAAAAGAAGAATCACATAAAATGAACAAGCAAAGGTTTACCTTCTTCATGAAACCAAGAAGCAAACTTCGAAGATTCAGGAATTGCAGGAGAAGATAATTCACCATCTTCTTTGAAACCCTGATTCTGTGAAGTAGCACAACAATTTATTCACTGAACCTAATACAAAAATGTATAGCCTTATTGGCAATATTTAGTGAAGAATTTCTAGTTTTCATCTTCAGACACAGGTTAAAAAATACATGTATTTGGAACATACATTATGAAACTGGAACTACTCAAGTAACTCAAGTAGATATATAATATCTACAGGATTGCCTCAACTATTAGTGAAGCTTATTCTAATGGTGGCAACACTTCAAATTGACATTGATTGTATGGGTGTAACTCTGGATCAAGAGAAAGTGTGCTTCATATACTACTGACATGATTTGCAGAAGCAAAACATGGTAAATTGGTAATATGAGTCGCAATGAAGTTTCCAATACATGAACTGGAAGTGAATGTTTCATGAGAATGCATGTCAATTTTGTAAAATACAACTAATGCAAGAAGAAAGGAAAAGCTAGATGGATTAAATATGAGAATGCATCTGATTTAGATGGATTAATGGATAATCCAAGTTAGAAACAAATAAAGCAAAATCATAAAAGAATCTTTCCAGATATCCCAAAAGAAGAACCTGATGGGAGCATAAACATTAATGGCTCCAGAAATGATGACTATGGAACATTAGATCACAAAAGGAAGATCAAGTTTGCTGTTAATTTTGCAAGAGATATCCCAATCACATAAATGTGACAAAAACATTTGATGGTTTCTTATCGCAAGCATGTCATTATGGCACGTCATGCAGCCCGTAAGGGCATATCCCTGGAGCCCCTACCCAACAGTCACTACTGGGCTGGCATACGGTGACAAAAGGCCACCTTGGATAAATTAAAAGACACGAAAGTCACCTTGGATAGAATAAAATACACATTTACCAATTCAAAATCAAATGATCTCCATACATCAAGAAAAACAAGTGACAAAAAACTCAGGACTAGGAAAGTGGGCATTGAACTAAAATAAAGGGAAAAGAGCACAGATGACCTAATAAATGCATACATACCGCATAAGATGTCGTTGAGCTGCCAGAACTCTTTGACAGAGAACTAGTGAGAAACTTCTCTATAATTGATATAGGAGTATCCTGCATAAGTGGGCGTGTCAGCTCAGACTTCTCTTCCTTTTGGCTGGAAACATCATTGTCTATGGCTTCTTCCCAAACTTCATTCACTTTTTGCAGACCAACGGCTGTGCAGGATACATTTTCAGAATTCACTGGTAGCTTAACAAATTCAAGATCTCGTGGTGGAACTGCAACCTTCGTATGGGCATTCACAACCACATCAGATATTGGGCCATTTTTCAGCATGCTGGTAACGAGGAATGTTATAGAATCATTCCTTTTCTCCTGATCATTATTGCTGTCATCTACAGGAAGGTTGTCCACAGTAATAACAGACCTAGCCTGAGAAAATTAAAAAAAAATCACGAGCAGTGAGGAAATGATGATTAATAACAGCAGTGATGATCCAGCATTGAGCTGTGGAGAACAATGAACTGAGATTGATCCATTCTTTCTTTGTGTTAAAATAAAAATTAAAAAGAGACATGTTTATTTAATCTATTGTATATCATTTAGCTTAAAAACATGACCCGTAGGGGAATCATCTCAAACAGTCTACTTGGTTGCTGATAAAATAATGCAGGGGCTTGATCATCGGTGGTAGCATCAAGATAAGGAGAAATAAGCAATGTTTATCCTCAAATAAATCAATATATTTAATATATCAGTTTCCAGTAATGCCTTTCAATCACTTTAAGTTTCCTATATTGTGCAACAAGCTGGCATGGGTATGATTCTATGATGTGCCAAAGGAGTGTAGCACATCATTTTACATAATGATTTTTTTACATATCTTCATGAATTTGGCTTGTGCTGTCATCACAGAGCTTATGCTATAACAGTGAGCAATCACCAATGTCAAAAAGAAAGGAACAAAGTTGAGTACTATAATTAGAATATTTCACTAAAACTAGGCAATTAATTTATCATGTTTATCCTTGAAGTTCACTAGCCTGGCATTCTTTTGTGAGTTCTTCAGCAGCTAATTATTTCTTTTGTGTTGTGCATGGTGGTCTGAGAGAGGAAAATAATGGGGATTAAAAAGATTTACAATGATCATGCAAGTACCTCAGCTGGAGAGTAAGGGCTTGATGATTGAACCTGAAGATTTTTTTCCGATGCTGTATTAGAAAAACCAGGTGGTACAAGTGGCCGAGATAGGGGAGCTTGAGTAGTAGAATGCCTAGAAGAATCAGTTAGAGACTGCAAAGAAGAATCATCTGCCTTCTCAATTTTATTCATTATATTTTTCTTATCAACTGAATTCTCTAGTAATGCGATAATGTCAGCATCAACATTTCCTCTGCGATAATCAGGAATCTGCTTGTGCTTTTCTTGCAGTGTTTTCTGTTGTTCCTTTCTCATCAACTCAAAGGATGCTACATGTTAAGCAAAAAAAGAAACAAAAAGAATAAATAAAGAAGCATCAGATATCCAGAATTCTACTTAATTAAAAAAAAGGAAGAAATCTAGAAAAATGTCATTAATCATTATCATCCATTCATCGTTATTACAGAATACCTCTTCTCCTCTGTTCTTCTTCAGCTCTATCTTCATTTGAATAATTGATGGAACCAAATGTTTCATCATTGCACGAATCCTTATCATCCTTCCGTCGTAAAGGTAATGCCTGAAGAAAAAAACATCAATTTCATAAGATTACTGAAATTGTTTTATAGGATCAAACCTACAACAGGCACGATCGACATCCCAATATTGACAGAAAGATGTGGAAATGAAGGGTCAGAGCCAAACAAGATAAGAGCAAGGATACTTCTAAGAAATAAATATCTAATAAAATAATGTTTTAATACATTTTTGAACTGACTTACCTTGTAAGGTCGTGGAGGCTGATAAGGTTCAGAAGTCCTATTGAGCTGAAAGTGGCTGCTGGATCTAGATTTTGCCTCTAAGGATCCTCCACACCCTGAAGGTTTTGGAAATGTCCCACTTCCCAGAAGCCCATCATGCTCAGAATGTTGCCAGTTTCGGCGAGATTGGCTTCCAAAATGCCTACTGGAATCTAAAATTTGAAGATACATCATTTGAGTAGCAGAATTTCAGATATAAAGATAAAAGCACAAGCACACATTAAGTGTGCCAACAAGAGAAGTTACAGAACTGGACCATGATTCCTAAAAATAGAAGATGTCTCTCGTCAATCAAGATGATAAGCAAGATGCATGAATTGGCAGTTGTCTGGAATTTTGTCTTGAAATATCTACTAAATATGCATAGTGCTGGAAGACTGCATAAATTAAGGAGAAAAAAGCTTCTCTTCTTTGGTATTTTGCTCTCGAAAGATGAGAAAGGACTAAAACTTAGATGCCAATTGCCAACAAAATGAACCAAAACTGTACCAGGTTAGGCATTGATTCATTAATACAAGCAATAAGGATAAAGTTACAATGTAGATTATATAACACGGGGCTTGGTATGTGGTAATTAAACAAGTGGCAATCCAGACTACCCTGTTTGTTTTCTGTTCAAAGTGGTAATCTATTTTGCGTTGGCAAGTTAGCAACCCAGTAGATTACCTTGGCAGGGGTAGTAATCTGAATTACCATTTACATGGCAATCATGCAAAATAGATAAACCCTAGAGGCCTAGACTACTCTTTTCTTGAAAAAAAACAAAAAAAAACAACATCGAACTCCCTCCCCATATCGCAATGATGTAACCGCCCTCCCCCATCTCTCAATTCTATACACTTTGGTGTCTCTTCAAGCACAATTAACGAACAGTACTCCAATTCTTTCTCTTTACATGCACATACAATTTTTGTTCGCATTGTTTATTTCAACAAATATGATTATATTTATTGACCAAACATATTATTACCCAATATTTTATGTTTTTTTGTAAAGTCCATGTGACTAATTTAAAATAACTTTTTCCTTTAAAGATCTTGTAAAGTAAATTTACAATATAAGGATATTTAGGAAAACTAGTGTCATAATCCGAGTAATCTAGTTGTGTTACCAAACAAGGAAATCTAAGTTACCAAATACCAACAATGTTACACCAATGTGTTTGGGTGTACCAAACGTTGCAATGCAGGATTTGTGGACATGTAGAAGTGGTAATTTATCTGCAAGACAATCTAAATTACCTAGTAATGCACCAATCTCAACCTTAAGTTTCCATTATTCAAGAAACTTATTATGTCATACGCAAGCCTCCAAAGAACAATATGGTAGTTAATTCTACGAAGACATTAGTGTTTCTCTAATCCTGGAAAGAATTCTCTACAATCTACATCGGAAAACATGTTACTACTTAAGGGACAACATAAGAATCATGATATCTAATACTCAAATAACTAAAACATCAAAATATCTAATAATCATGATAGTACAAACATGAAATTAAACAATCACTTCAGCATAGAAACAACTAGCATCCTCATTAACTAATACCAATATAAACTACAAACCTTGCATAGATGTCTCACTATTAGAGTTGAGATCACCATCTCTATCGCTCGATTCAGAGGAACGTGCATCCCACCTGCAAGAGCTTCCTTTAGAACTACCTGTTCCTTCTACACCTCTATCACATCCATATGGACGTGCATCCCGATCACCGAACTTCGTGATCTGATAAGATAAGCTTCCTCCACCCCTTTGTCTCTCATAGACAATACTTCTCGCTTCATTGATTTCACTGCTTTGGACAAACAAAAGTGAACCAAGACCACTTACGAGACTGGTGAAAGTAGATAGAAGCTAGATAATAATGATACAAGTTTTGCCCTGACAGTACCTCAAAATTGAAGCATCAAATCCACTGGGAAGTTTCTTGCAGATGTCTAAGTTACAGAATGACAGAAGATAATCTCTTGCATACGAGATTTTAGTCTGACTGAGATCCAGCACAACAAAACGAAACAACAATTAGGAAACAAACACAGGATGCATAATAACGTGCAAACAGATATCTAAAGAAAAGGTACTTACGTTTGCAATTCAGTTTTTCTTTCGAACGCTAACTGATCTTGACTCTGTGAACTCATTACAGACTTGCAAATGTAGAAGCGGACTTATCAACTAAAAGAAAGCTCAGCTCACCAAATTATAAGCGAAATCTCCAAGTAGCTTATCCTTCTATTAACATATCAAACAACCTACAGTCTGCTATAAATCAGCTGAAATCTGTTGGCAAAAGCGGCAATGCCAACTCAAAGAAATAAAAAGGGTGTCCTATTGTGGAAACTGTACGCCCAGAGTTCAGGATCCGATGATCCATGGAACCATCAGTTTGGAAACCAAGGTACTCCTAGCTAAGAATAAAAGCACAACAAAATGACCAAATCATCCAGGAGTTTCATTGATGGCGGGCACCAAAGCAAATGCATTAGGGTTATGGAATCGTCTTGGAAATTGTACTTTTGTCAAAACCCTAGAGAAGAAATTAGAGGGGCAGGAAAAGAGATCGGAGGGAGGGAGGGGGATTGAGCTACCTGAGCGCCTCCTGCTATCCCAAGAGGATTGGTAAGTGGAGAGGACAAGGAATGGGACCGAAGAGATCGATTTGCTCTTCCGCCGGGAGAGAGAGAGAGAGAGAGAGATCAAAAAATTAGCCAAATAGGAGGTGAGAAGAAGAGGTGACCCGACGGGGGCCAATCGGGAAGTTACTTTTGGGCATGCCTTGTCTTGCGTTATAACGAGTGTGGAAACAGGATTTCCCGTCACGATCGAGACAGGAAGCGAGTTCGGCGTTCAGATTGTACAAGCCAGAGTCTGAATGGATGACGTCGTCTCGTGCTAGATATTTCGTGTTTCCTGTCTCGTACCGGACAGGTAATCGTTGTCCTGTTTGTTGTCTTATCATCATACCATGGGAACCTTTGGTCATAATATCTTTTCTTCAGGCTTGTTCTCGGATTTGTTTTTAGTTTCATAGTATGAAAAATATCCAGAGACTGGTGACTTATTGTGCTCGAAAGGGAAGACTTGTTGAGCTTGAAGGATATGACTCGGTCTTCTTACCATGAAAAAAGAAGACAGAAAATAAAGTCAAAACTGTTTTATTTATGAGAGAAAAACTAGTTTAGTGTTTGAGGTCGTGTTGGAAAACCCTTGGAGCTCTCTAGAATTAGATTTGAAGTTGATTTAGATGGATACACATAGAGCAGAAGTTACAATTAGATACGTATACTAAACATCACAGATAAATCGTTACATGGTTCAATGTTCATGACATGAGATTTGTATTTTATATCATGTCATTTCGAAATTTACATATATTAATCAAGATCCAAATACTAGGATTCATTAAAGCACTTCAGTCTCCAAAACAAGAAAACTAGGGCAACTCACATCATCAACAACAACAACCACCAGCTTATTGTGTAATGAATCTGATGATATGAAACCATTATGGCTATAGAAAGGCAACATCATAACCGGATAACTTCAAGTGCATAGAAACGGAAAATCTCCTTTACAAATATCATAACAGCATAAACATTTTGCAAGACCATTACACGGTAGAAAGTAAATGTATTCTCACCAAAGAGAGATCAAATCTGGGTTATATTTATTTACAAGCTTATCAATATTATGTTATATCTTCCATTAATTTTCGAGTTTCTTACCAACGTTGCTGCTTCCCAGCATTTTATTGATAGCAAATTGAGCACAATCTGAATCTTCAGCAATTTGCAGTGATGAAACAGCCTCTGCAGCCAAGAGCCCTGCAGAGAGATCTACCCCTCCATTTGTCCAATAAGAATATGGTGACTGAAGATTATTCACATAAAATTTAGCCGGCAATGACAGTCCAATCCCAGAACTGTTCCACTTCCATGCAGAATCCGATGAATCTGTTGTCCATCCCAGTCCATCAGAAGAGTATTTTGCAGAGCTCTGATAACCCATGTAAAAATTAATATTACCCGAGTAATTCCAATTTTGTGTAGCAGCATTACTCATCATGAATTGACAGGATTCATGGGATTCTTCCCCTAGGACATGAAGAGCAACTGACTCAGCAATTGCAGCACCTTCTTCATCCAGCCTCTGTTGTTCTTCTATCTTCTTCTGTTTCTTCTTCTCTAATTCAGAGCGTATGGCAGCAGAAGTTGCAAGTGCTTTCTCTAAGCGCCTTTTTTTCTTCTCAGCCTGCTTCTGGCAATGAACTTCACCCTTGGGCTGCTTCTTTTTCCCTTTCTTAACAACTGGGCTTACCTGACCATATCTGACTTTATCCATGGCTGCCTAACCCTCTACTATACTGAACTCAGCTTATTTCTTCAAATTGACTATATTTAGGTTTAAACCTTAAGTCTTCTTGCAAAGAAATAAAAACTATTCGACCAGTTAATATTGTAATCCTACACCCACTCAGGTCTGAAGGAGTATCTGATTTTGCGAAAAATGCAATCCCAAAAGGAAACAACAGGGGAAAGGAGGAGAGAGAATTTATAAGTTCTAATTAATGCATTTCTGATGGCTTTTTCCCCTGAGTTCATGCAGTATAGATGCTCACCCATATCAACAAACACCAGAATGGCAAAGCCCCAATCAGAACAGCCTAAATGGAAAGATCAAAATACTGGATCATACAGATCACGACTTACTGCATAAAAGCAAAACATGTGTCCATTAGAATCTCAACCAAATAAAATGCCCACATGAAAAACTATAAATAAATGATCCAGAGATAATGTGAAGAAAAAAAAACCATGACTAGAGTAAGATGATTGCTGATGACATGTTATGCATGTAACACTTACCAATAACTAAATGTGAGAACAAGGATAACAAAATTGAGAATCAACTAATTTATGCATACTCAGCACACAACAGAAAATCTTGCTTCATAAGAAACCATCAGAATTATTCCTATAAGAATTAAATCACTAAAGCACAAAACTACGACAATTTCCTCTGGTTTTCAATCAAAAGACAAAATGTCCTCGAAATAATTCTTTATTAGAACCTACTTTCTTAATACACAGATAGTAGCAAATAGCAAAAGAAATAAGTCCAACTAACTCTCCGAAATGACACTGGATTTACGGTCATTTACCTCCAGGTTTATGCATCATTTCAAGATGATAAATTTGCAGGTATTAACTAGAAATGCTTATTCCCGTAATGACCACTGCTCTCTGTTTAATCACCTGTCATTTCCGTAGATGTTCCCAACTCTTTGGGATCAAAATTCAGGTTCTTAATCCAACCAAATGTACTACCATGTTCAGCCATGACAATTTTGCAAAAAGTCATACATCAACAAGCAGTGCATAAATCTTAGATAAAGCAATAGACAAAAGGTAATATTTCATAGACCCCGATATTACAGTTAAGCAACATTTAGAATTAAATAATTGCTAAGGAATCCATCATTACCCTTTAAGAAAAGTAAAAAACAGCTTCATGTTGGCAAGTAGAACTTAGTATAAAGCAAGGCCAATTAAAATGGGAAACTAAATTGGTCGCAAAATTAGCACACCAGACTTGGAACATCATGTACATGAGATTTATCACAAAATCCAAGCAGTTCTAATACGATAAGAGGAAAACAGATGCAGTAAACATATCATAGAATAAAGTTTTAAAAACAAGATCTACAACTACTGAAGAGGACAAAACATTTCCATGTATAGTTCAGGATCTTCCAGCTCTTGTTTCTTCTCAAAGTGTTATCTTACTATTCTCGAGTCACAAAAAATCACCATTGCTGATAAACTATCCTGACAGTTCATTAACATTGTGAAAGCATTCACAGATGATCAATTCCTCCGATAATAAAGATTAATGAAGCATAATTTTTCATCTCTCTATTTTTTAATTGTAATTCAAGTCTCAAGAGGTAAAAAGTGAAAGTCCAGTAAATATTCCAATTTCACTACTGGACTCTCCCAGAACCTCCAATTGTTGAGATCTCACACAGCAGAACTCAAGCCCTATTTTAATTCAACATATAGGGCAACCACAATTATCACCCGTCTCTTCAAATTCACATATAACAAAACCCTAATTCCCAGTCCTAAGGACCACAAACTACACTAAATTACACTAGAGAAACCAAAAACGGAAATTATCTCTGCTCAACACAAGGTTCAACCCTTTCCACTACTCACAAACTAGAAGAGTAAATCAAATAGCACCCAAAAAAATGTAAAAAAAAAATCCATTAAAAGAGGAGATGGGGATCTCGTACCTACTCGAATTAAGCAACAAGAAATTAATGACGCTCTCGACTTCGAACAAACGAATCATGGTCTCTTCTTTGGGGTTCCCAATCCCCAATCTGAAATCGAGCTAAGCTTCCTAGGAGAAAGAGGGATTAGATTAGGAACCGGTCACATGCAGGAAGCGTAACGAAACAAAAGGTATCGAGACGAAGGGCAATTAAGCCATTTCGGCACAGAAAGAAGTACGGCTCTGGATGTACCGCATAGGGTTTCCATACGCGAGCCCTCCATCGGACCGGGCAGGGTAAACGGACGGCAGATAAGTGCGGTATGTGTTTGTTTTTATGCGGAACGTTAGATGCGTTTGATTCGGGATTGAAATGGTGGGTAAAGTGAGGACCCGCTCTGAAGATTGTGGGACCATGAACCGGGCCCACCAGTTAGTAAATTGGAGATGACCCACATGTTAATAAATAAATATAAAGAAAAATATACTAAAACACATTTGACCTTTTTATTCCGGTAATAAAATACCCTTAACAATGGCTTTGAAGCTAAAATATCCTTAAAATTATTGAAAATGATAAAAAAATAACACTTGAGCTAACTTATCTTAACATAGATGACTTGAGTGTTGGATGAGATGTTGACTTTACACGCAGCACATATGCAAAGATATAAATAGCGAGAGAGATAATAGTCTAATCGCATTGAATGTTTATTGTAAACTCATCTTTCTAGAGTATTGGTTCAAGCAATCGAAGAAGCGAACAATTCAAATTGCTTCTGAGCAGCTACAATACTCATGGCGTCAGCTTCTAGCAAATCGGCGCATTTTGTTCACTTCTACATCAAAAGACATTTTAGCACTCCGGTAAAAACGATAGAGGCATTTTAATTTATTACTTTGGTGAAAAAGTCAATGGCATTTTAATACATTTTTCCAAAAAGTTAATATTACCGGTGGAACCCAAGCTTATGCGCGTGGAATTTTTACATGTCTCTTACGTGGCAAGTTATTTTCTAAAGTCAGCATATCTCAATCAACATCTACGTCTTTGGTTAAGTTTCGTGTTAATGATACAGTGTTAATTTTGTATTATTTTCAATAACTTCGATGTATTTTAGCTTCAAAATAAACGGATAAAGAAAAATGAGTACCGGGTGAAATAGTTACATTTTCCCTAAATATAATTATAGTTGAAACTTCACCGACGAACGCGTATATATATCACAAGATTTACTCAGGGTGTTTCATGGAAGAATGTAAAGCATCCACAACTGCATAAACTCCTTTTTCCTCAACCATTTACATCATACACAGTACCAACCTAGAGGATCTGCAATCGATCATTTCTTATGTGGAAGATGAGGCAAAGCCTTAACAAGCATGGAGGCGATGGAATGCACTGCAGCAGCTGCTATTATGCTCTTTATTTGTCCGCGTCTCGGTATAGGTCGTCGTCGTCCTGACGATCTCCCTTCACTGGAAGCTGCAGCAACAATAGCAGTAGCGATGATATTGCTCATGGTGGCCGGTTTTGCAAGGCTTTTAGACTTGGATTTTGGCCTCGATCTTTATCTGCTGTCATCTTAACTTTCAGGCCGGCTACATATATATATAGCGAGAGAGGGAGATCAAAGAAAACATAGCCTTATAATATATAGCTAGTTGTTTTTGATGGTGAAGCATGCCAGCAAATTTTTGTCCTACTGCTAATAGGATCTGCCTCTGAATTAATGCATACAAAAACAATTTAATCTATTGAGTGTTTTATATAGTTTAACATGAAGATGACATGAACATGCTTATAATTCAGCATGGTTAGGTGAGCAAGTACTGATCCAGATGGTTCTGCTTTGAATTCTGCAGGCAGCTGTGCTTGCATCTGGAACTCTTTGTTAAGACAGCTAGAAACATGCAGATATTTTATTATTCCTGAAAGCAGCCTGCTCAATTGTTTGTAGCTAATTGATAGCATGGAGAAGTAGAGTACTATGTACTTAATCAATGATTCTTTCCTGTGGCCTTAAAGAAATATGCACTTGATAGCAAGCCACATGCTGATAGTTAACCTAAAAAGTCAAGAATGATTCTTTCCTGCAAGTTTAGCAGGCAGCTAGCTCGAGCAAGAGGTTTATGTATCACCAATTAATGATGTGCTGCTTGTTAGTCAAAGTCAATCCTCCTCGAGCATTAGGAATCACCATATATATGTAAGCAGAAAAGCTTGCAGGCTAACAACCAGCATGAGAAGCTTTAAGTATATATATATCTTGGATTTGTAAAGTTAATGGCGAGTAATATGACAAACTTCAGAATCTTATGAGTCAATATTAGTAAATATATTAAAACAAATAATTAGAACACAATCTGAATTAAGATCGAGTCTGTGACGAGGGTGCATGGTAGCTTCATGGCTGCTTCTTGGTGCATTTTGAAGAAGATTAATTAAACTGATCGAGTACATGCACCACGTGCATGCATCTGAAAATATTGAAGCAGGAGATATTAAAACTAATATCTACATGTAAATTCAAACAATAATGAAAGTATTAGATCATCCTCATCATGGGCAAACCTTCCTGTCATGCCTCCCAGACTGAATACAGACAATACGTCATAGCTAGTATTGTCCATGGAATTCTGATCTCTTCCAATAGGTTAAGTTAACATTATGTACGACATGGAGTAATGAAGAACCAACTACTATACAATTTTTTAGTCGATTAGAATTTAGAAAATTGCAAAAGTTTAGTTTTTGGAAAAAAAACTTCCATGGAGCCGGGCTTCATAAAAGTTCTATGGAGCCTTTGAACCTAGATTTTTTAATATTGAACTTAGGATTATTAATATTGAACCTGAAGTGAAAATGTTAAGTTCACTCATTTGCAATATAGGTTCACTCTTACTTTATGTTCAGTATAAATTATACTAGCTAGGTTCAATATTAATAAACCTAAGTTCACTCGTAGGAAGGGCTCCATAGAAATTTATTCAATTTTGGGGTACATGCAAGTAATTAATTATTTCAAATAAGCTGAATTAATCAAAAGCTTTTATATACGGGAAACATATGAATTGAATAAAAACGAAAAATTGGGTTTTTTTCTTTTTCGTAATGACCTAATTGAATTAAAAAAAAATTGGAACAATAATTTAGTTAATTATCCTTAATTGAGGTTGATATTCAATCAAACTCCAATTAATTAACCTCCTAAGTTGGACTTTATCTTTTTATTGGATCCACTGCAACAAACATTTTTTTTGCAAAAAAACATCGTCGTGATCAAAACTGGATTTTAAAAAATATATTAAATAATAATAATAAATAAAACCAGTACCTGTTGCGCCGATTTTGGCATCTGAAGTCGGTTTGTCAATATCGGCGCCACCTAGAAAATGGATTCCGTCAACTCCGAATTTACTTAAGCTTAATTGTGATACATCACTTTCCGGCCAATTTTGTAGGGGACACGGGGTTCATCATCCAGTCGTCTTCTGGGTCTTGCCTTGGAGGGGGGTCGGCATTCTTTACTGAAGCCTCAGTTTTGGTGCTTGAAGCATTGGCTATCAAGGAGTGCCTTATTTTTGCCTTTCAGCATTCGCTTCCAAACTTTGTGGTGAAATCAAACTCTAAAATTTTGATTTTAGCAATTAACGCTGAATCTCCTATCCCATGGGAAATAGATTCAATAATCTCGGACATTCGAAAGTTAAGTTCCGATTGTAGCCGTTGAGGTTTTCTATTTTGCTATATAGAATGTAACAAATTAAGCTGCTCATTGGACAACAAATAGGGGTCGTATCTGTAAGGATCGTATGAGGTGGTCCTCTCTTAGGTCCCCTGAGTTGGAGGATATTTTGTTGTCTAACTCTTTTGATGTCGGCTTAAGCCGTGCTTTAATATAGATAATTTTTTTGGTAAAATATAAATATAAAAAAATCGGCGCCCATTTTATTAAAAAGTAATGAAACTGATATTTTTTTGTTTTAGTCCCACGCCGGTTGAAATTTATTTTTCTAACTATCCTTAACTATTATAAATGTTTTTTTAGTCCACGTTGATTAAAAAATTTCTCCTACGTACCCCTAACTATTATAAGTACATCCTTAAACTTAAAGATTCCTAATCATATTACATTTTTCTAATCCATTGGTTCTAATTAGGATCAATTTTAACATATATTTTTTCTTAATAATCTTATATTATCTTTTCTTAACATATAAACATATATATATTGTAAAATATATACAGATAAAATAGTTTTCTTAATCACATTTAGGAAACATATATACTGGTGCCTACATTTACAATAGTCGAAATTCTAATTCTCACACCTATAATCGGCATCGAAATTCAGATTCTTTTTTTCTTCATTTTTCACTCTGATTTATCTCATTTAGAGGAGTCAAAACTTTAGAATTCTAATTCCAACATCTAATGTATATTTTTACCTTTAAAATTATGTCGGAATTCTAATTCATTTTTGTAGTGGTCAAGAAGCTTGTTTGCCCCAATATTAGGGACAACTACTATCATGAAAAAGATATCAATCTGTCACAACAAAAAAGCCTTTTAAAGGGCATTTTGAAACAAGTAAAAATAGGGATTTATACTGCCGACGCCAAATTCTAGCCCGGTCTAAAAGAAATCGACGCTAAAATCTAAGCTGGCGATGATTTCGAGAATTAGCATTATCTTAATTTGGGCGTCAATTCTCTTCATTAATCCATGTCTAATCCCACATCAGAAAGTCCATATTCAACTCAAAGTTTTTAACAAATTCATGTACCAAAATATTTTGATAATTAAGATTTGAAAGAATTAATCAAATTAAAATCAAAGTCAAACTATATTTATTCTTATTAATCTCATATTGTTAATCCCACACCACCCACGTAAATTAATTTTAATTAAATTTTAGATATTGGCACCTCGGCTAGAGACAACAATATTTAATGCGAACAATAAATAAAATTTAGATATATATTGGCGCTATTAACGTTGACGCCTAGTATCCTAATTTATTCATTATTGAGTTATCTAGCTCTAAGTTCTTCACTTCTAAAAGCGTCTAAATTTTGATTTATTCAAGCATCATGTTGATACCGATTTTTCAATTAAATATGACATAGAGGTGGTAATTAATGGACTGGGCCCGACCCGATTGGGCCCTTCCCTAACACGGCCTGTCTGGGGCCGTCCCTAACTCGACCTAAAAAATTTCGAGCCGAGCCAAACACAGCTCGTCTATGCCCAAGGGGCATGCTGGGCCTCCCTTTGAGTAGTCGGGTCGTGCCAAGACTGCCCGGCACTGCCCGGAGGTCAATGGGTCTAATTATGACATTAATTCTATCAACTTTTTTTTAGCAACAACTATCACATTGACAAACCGATCGGTTCTCAAAAAATGTGCACCTTTCCTAGGAGTGCAACTTCTATGGAGCTCCTTATAAGAATGAACCTAGTCTTATTAAAATTGAACCTAGTATAATTCAGACTGAACACAGAGCAAAAATGAACATGTATAACAAATGAATGAACCTAGCATTTTCATTTTAGGTTTAGTATTAATGATCCTAGGTTCAATATTAAAAATGATATGTTCACTCGTACGTGGGGGCTCCATAAAATTTTTATGGAGCCTGATACAGTAGAAGTTTTTTCCCTTTCCCAGGATCACCTATGAATTTTGTGTTGGTGGTCCAAGCTATGTATATACAATCAGTGTAAAATGTATGCCAATAATCTGAATTTTTGTGTTGGTGGTCCAAACATGACAGCTGCGCGGATATATTGGCTTTGAACCTTTCAGTGACCAAATTAAACATTTATAATTAATTAATGAGAATTTGACTTGACTATATATATTTAGAATATATATGGATGTTTCATTAATTTATTCTTAATTACTGCTAGTTTATCAACTTTATATGAAGCAAGTATGGATAATATATGTTGCATCATAAGAGGCAGGTCCATACAGAGCATAACAACTAACTAAAGATGTTGAATATAATTACTTAAATATTTATACTACTTGGATAATGACTACTTGGTAGAATATTGATTAATTGATTGAGTTTTTCTTTTCTCCATTTCAATTGATTTCTTAGTGAACAGCAAGCTGTCATGTTTGAACATCGATCTAGAAGAAAGATCATAATCTTAGTAAATAAATAAATGCGGTAGATATAGTCTGTATTCCACATATATAATTATATAATCTCAATTCTAAAACTATATATCAAGGGAATTAAGCACAAAATGAATTAACATTTAAATTAGATAACTAGCTAGCTAGAAGGGAATATTTAAACTAATTAAGTGAACTCTTGGCATTTCTAATTCTTGGTTGTGAATAAGAGTACTTCTAATTTCCAAGAGAACAAATTACGATCGAAGCCAAATTAATGACAATAATTAATCTCACTATTAGCTTGGTTGAGTAATATTCGTTAGGAGATCCTTGGACATATATATTCAGGAGAAATTTGTCTTCATTTTGGATATGATCTGATCCACCGACATTTTCAAATTGCAATGTATACAGCATGTATATATATATGAGGAAAAGAATTCAGATTGATACATATATATATATCTACTGCCAAATTAATTAAGCACCCCAAAATTCAATACTACTTTTATACAATTAATTAAGCAAAGCTTATACATATATAGCTATACATATAGATCATGCATTATCTTGAGAAATCATGCAGCAATTCATCAGCTCCCATCATGTTCCTGTAAGAAGGAAGGTTCTGATCTCCTTCTCCATCCAAAATGGAAAACTGAAGCACCTGTTGCTCATCATGATCATGAACAGCACCCTCTCTAGGGAAGAGAGATGAGTCCGGCAACAAAGACAAGCCCACGCCTCCCCCATTGTGCTGCTGAAGCCCCAGCGTCAAGGACACACCACTTCTCGAGTCGATGTTGTTGCCGTAGGAGAAGTGGTCCAAGTCGTCGATCACGCCGAAGTTTTCGTTTCGTGATTGGTGCTGATGAGAGCTTTTGATCGAAGTGGTGGTTCCGATTCGATCATGGCTGATGTTGATGATGGAGGAGAGCGAGTCGGAGTCGGCGAGGAGCTGCACCGCCGGCATGGACGGTGGTTTCTGATCGAAGCTAAGGTTGGAACAATTAGGGTTATCATTGTCTTCTTCCTCATCAGCTCCGGCTACTGTTTGGTTACCTTCGTTGTTACTCAGCTCCTTCATCTCTTGCAGGTACATCTCCTCGACCATCGGCTTCCACAGCCTCACCCTTGCATTTATGAACCAGTTGGAGACCTGCATGTGCTTAATTATTAGTGTTTAATTCCACATTAATCACGAGTAATGAAAAGGAGAGGAAATTTAATCAATTACTTGGCTTCTTGACAACCCAGTTTGTCTGGCTAATATGTGCTTATCAACATCGCTCGGGTATCTGCATGATGCAAAGCAAAAATTAGGGTTCTATATAATTAGGTTTATCTAGTGCAATTCAGCTCGCTCATGCATTGCATGAATCAGAGAATTGAAATGAGATCGACGGAAGTTTACGTACGGGTGGAGGAAGTGCTCGAAGAGCCAATCGCGGAGGCCGGAGACGGAGCGCTCGGGGAGGCCTCGTTGCGGCCGCCATGGCGGCTGCTCCATGAACCCCTGCTGAAACGCCTTGTGCTGTCTTATGCGCTGCTCGAGCAGCTTCAGCCTCGGCGTCGTCGTCTCGCTCCGCGTCGACGTCGTCGCCGCGGAGTCACCCTTCTCGCCCATCGCCTTCCTCGCAGCACGAAGCTGGCCTGCTACCCCGTCCCTCAGACACCTGAAGTGCCTCGACATGGCCTTCGATGCTAATGCGGAGTACACTCTCGCCGCTTCTTCTCCGGCCACGGCCTCGAATGAGGCCACGACGATCCTCATCTGCTCGCAGTAATTTCTGTATCTTCTATCTACCTGAATTAATTAATCAGTTCAAGATAATAATTAATGAAACCAGAGTCATTAATATCTCAACTCATGAGAAATAATTAATGGTGGGATCCATTTAAATGGTAGTTCAGATGTCTACGTAAACAAAGGGAATGATGGAGCCATGGAGGCATAATTCCAGAAGTAAAATTTGAGAAATTAATCCAAATTGTAATTTAATCTAACTTACTGTAATGTGTTTATATTATTCTGTGGGATATCTTGAATAATAGTTTCATATAGATTTCAAATTCCATTTTATATCAATTAAAACTAGAAAAGTAGTAATTAATTACGTACACCATAATAAGTACTCAGACACATATATATAATAATATAATATCTTAGGGGAAGAAATAATTAACCTCCTCTAGCATGGACAAAAGCTTAGCTTTGATCTTTTGGAGCTCCAAAAGTTCCATATTGGAGAATAGAGAGGAATCCTTGCCTTCCGCTTCCAGGCTTGTCTTGTTAAGCCTCTTCTTGAAACTGCTCTCGTCGACTCCAAGGCTGCACAGCTCCGTCAGCAGCTCCTGAGCTGGTACCAGGAACTTGGAATTCATCAGGTGAAGGGTCTGCTGTAGTCGGCCGTGGAAATTACCCATCCCGTGATCCTGCATCACGAGCTGCGGCGCCTGTTGAAGATGTGCTGCTGCTACTGCTGTTGCTTCTGGCCACCGGTGGCTCCCGGCCGACATCGTCATCTCGGGCAGCGGGGCTGGGAAGCTCTTGCTCGATGGATCAAGAAAGAAGCTAATTTGTTGCTTCAAGATCTCTATTCCGGATGCTTGGGCACCAAAGAATTCATGGTGGTTATTACTGAAACCCTGAATCGAAGAGAATTCGTTGTAGCTGGAGTGATGGGCCATCACACAAAGCAAGATCAATTCTTGATCTGCTATATATATATATATATATATATATATATATATATATATATATATATATATATATATAGTTAATTAATTATTCACCCCCTCGAGAATATGCAGCAGCTTCTCCTGAAGAAATTGGAAAATGATCAGTTCAGTGATCCTCAAGCATATATATATAAGTTGTTTATCCTTAATTAATTATAATTAATATATAAAATATAGGATAAAAATTATATGGACAAAACCTAATTAATCCCATCTAACAATTCAGAAACATATCCAAAAAGCTAATTAAGGGATCAAAGAAATTAAAATATTCACCCAAAAAAGAACACCGAATGTTTACTTAAATTAAACTAGGAAGCCATGATGATGAGAACAAAAAGAAAGATTTTGGTCCTTAATTATTTTCTTAACAGTTGTTATATATCTATGTACTGAATTGATTACCTCAGCACTCAAATATAGTATTCTGTCCTCTTTGGCTTCGGTCTACCCTCTTCTTTCGACAGATCACTTTCTTCTTCTCCTCTTCTCTGTCATCCTATATCAGCAACACCTGCTCTTCATCAGATATATTCAGGAAGAAAGAAATCATTCACTGGTTGTCTACCTATGCAGATCAGATCTAGAAAATAGATGGAGAGAAGAAGAAGGTCGATAGAACACTAGAGATAGAAGCGAGAGGAACAAGAACAAAAGCATTTAATTAGAGAGAGAAATGGAGAAAGGGAAGTGGTCCTTCTTCCCAACTAATCTCCATTAAAAGATGTACTAAAGGAGAATAGCTAGAGCTCGATAAGGCCAGATGGGACCGCAGGCTCACCCCACTGGAGGTGGCCACACCCTCGCATGCACCTTTTCTTCCACTTGTATTGTTCCCATTTTTTCTACCCTGTGGGGTTGCGCGCGCGCGCATATATATATATATCATTTCACCTAGCAAGCTTGTGTATTCTTGACTTTGTAGCTTCCTTTCTTGCAGTGCCCTCACAACACCCAAATTGGAACTTTTAGTCCCGGCCAGAACAGTCTGAAAGTAACTTGCCAACAAATTCTTGTTTATATGTATGGCTCAAGCTAGCTTCTCCTCGGCATATAAATAATTAAGACATTAATTAACTGGTCATACCATGTAACATAGGAAAGTAATTAATTCATTATGTGATGTGGTTATATTTACTTTTCAAGCTTCCAGAGAGAGAGAGAGAGAGAGAGAGAGAGAGAGAGAGAGAGAGAGAGCGCTAGAGACATAAATATATAGTATGGTCCAATATATATGATTTGATATTTAATAACTCATGGCGTCCGTCTAATAATTTGCCTGCGTTGCCACTTGCCACACGGGTCGGATCAACTTCGCACGTGATGTGTCACGATCCACGCGTGCTGCGTATTGGACACGTCTCTTGGTTTGCATGGTGTTCAGTTGGATCGTGTGTGTGTGTCCGCACTTGAATCTCTCACCTCTTCTATGATCATTCTTAGCAATTTTCAATCTATCAAATCAGCGCAGTTCTTCACTCATCCCCTCTCCACTTGTCATACGAGCTCCCTCCCCGTAAAGTATCCACTCGAGAACTATCAAAAATATCTAACAAGGCATCCAATTTTGTCATGAAACTATTGGTTATGAGGAAAGAAGACGACTAAAGGCAAACGAAAACTATGACACTTACTTGGGCCTTACTGGGATGTGAAAACTTCTCTTTTAAATACCTCTTAGTTGGGAAAGGATGTTTTCTTTCTTCTCCGCGGATTTTTTCCCTTTGTCTTAAAATCCTTGGCCCCAATTGCATGCTCGGATTCCCGTTCGATTGAGAAGCTTTTCAGATTTAAAATAATCATGATTCGGAGATGCATGAAAAGTCCGACTCAAGTGGAATAATCGTTGTTTTGACTCCCTTTTACGTCAACCCTTCGAGGTGGCCACGGATGACACTCTTTTGCTTAAGTTGTCGGCGTAATTTTATCTTCTCTTTCCTTCTATTTTTCTTTTTAGTTTTGTCTTTATTTTTGTGTTTTTCTACTTCACTCCCTCACTTGTATTTCTCAAATTTCCTAATAAATACAAGGTTTATTTTTTTAAAAAAAATCGCTAATTAATTAGGGCAATTGAAGCTAATCGGGGCGTATAAATAATTATTTACATCTAGTTGACAATAGATGAATTATAATGTTTAAAATTTAGTTTTTTATACATAATTAATTAATTAAATTTTATAATGTTTGAAAATTAATTAATAAATTTTTTGATTTGTTTTAAATGTACCTTTTATGAAACGTAGAAATAGAACTTATTTAGAGGAATAGATAAGTTAAATTAATATAAATATAAATGGTTTAGCACCATTCAAACTCAATTGGAACCCAATTAAAAATATATATGATCCTAACTTAAATTAGTCAATCGAGTAATCACGCCGTCCTTTTTTATTATTGTATATTAATTAATTACGTAAATTATTCCATATATGTATACGTATATATAGGTATGCCATTAGAAAATCAATGTGCTAAATTGCTAATGTATCTTTCAAGGTGTTAAGCATTCACATCCGGATGTTTTGGATAAGATGAGTTTAGAGGTATTTCAAACTCCTTCAAAAAAATATCCAAATAAAATGTTATGAACCTCTCAAATATCTTCCTTTTCAAATTATTCGATTCAAACAATTGTTAATGAAAATGAAAAGTTTATTTCGAAAATATGATTTCAATTTCTAATATTAATTTTTATTAGATAACTTCATTAGCATATATTATTGAAATAGTTTACGAAACTTAATATAATTGTAAAAAAATTATATTGATAAAAGTAAAAAGAATCACTATTTTATTGTAATTAGGAGCATAAAGATGTAAAATAAATTTGTCCAAAATAAAAAAAAATATTTTTTTATTCATTTTTTTTAAAAAAATTAAACTTTAATCAATTCAATAAAATGAATAACTCTAATATCTAATATTACTAGTTTTTCAATATAATTATCAAATTTATTATATAATTAACCTATTATAAACTTGTAAATTTTATTGATAGTTGGTCAAATCCACCACATATTTAATCATATGTCTAAATGAATTTAATAATTACGACAATTATTTTTAATTATAATCTACATTTTTTTTAAAAAATTACATAATATAAATATTAAAAATTATAGCACAAATTGTCGTAATATATATGTAAATTTTTTAGTTTATATATTTTAAACTTAAATTTAAAATATATATAGATTAGTGAAATATAAAAAATATTTTTAAAATATTAATATTAATATATATTTTTCTGTCACCATAAATACACAAAATTTATAAGCTAAACAAAAATGTACAGAAATAAATAGGTAAATTAATATGTTTGAAGAATTTATATAAGCATGTCATTATTCATTAGCAATTTAACGGATGTTACGGATCAGTCAGACCAAGTGAACCGGTTTAACCCCAGAACTGGAGGACATACCGGTTTAATAACTGGTCCGGTCGACGTCAGTGCCGCTCGTTACGAATCACAGCGTCCTACTACCGCGACGCACCGCCCTCCCCTCTCTCGATCGTCCCCTACAACCGCATCACCGCCAATGGCCGGCGACGGTAAATAGCCATACTCCCATTTGATCCTTACATAGTTTTCTTATTCATTCTGTTTTCTAATTTCCCGTGTTCAGGAGAAAGAGGTCGGCCGATGAAGAAAATGAAAACTTCCTCCTCCTCCTCATCGAAGGTGATTTTTGTATTTTGATTTTATGAGATTCCAATTAATTCTGTTTCTTCATGATTTTTAATTTTTCTCGTCAATTAGGCGTTCCATATGATGGACGAGGAGGATTTTAATGACTATGGCAACGATTTCGACGATGATTCTGGTACTCCTCTTTGTGCTAAATAGTCAAATTTTAGGTTATCTTTACCCAATCTATTAACAATACCTATGGGATTTTTTATTGGGTAAGGCGAGAGGGAAATTAAAAAGAGGGATTTCACCCAGTTGGAGCTGAAGCCGGATCACGTGAACAGGCCTCTTTGGGCCTGCGCTGATGGTCGGATTTTTTTGGAAACCTTTTCCCCTCTCTACAAGCAAGCCTACGATTTCCTCATCGCCATTGCCGAGCCTGTCTGCAGGTATTGGGGTTCCGGGAGTAGCCCCTTTTTGTTGTTGAGTATGGGGTAATTGTGTGTTCTCAATCTCGTGATGTTCTGGATGCAGGCCAGAGTCGATGCATGAATATAATTTAACGCCACACTCTTTGTATGCTGCGGTTTCTGTTGGTTTGGAGACTGAGACCATCATCAATGTTCTGAGCAAGTTGTCGAAAACGAAGTTGCCATCTGAGATAATTGACTTTATCCATGAATCCACTGCCAACTATGGCAAAGTTAAGCTTGTACTGAAAAAGAATAAATATTTTGTTGAATCGCCTTTTCCAGAGGTAGCTTTGTTTAGTTCCGATTAGTCTATAATCTTCGCCTCGTTGTGACATCCGCTTTTTTACTTCATTGCTGATGCAAATTATAAATGCTTGTATGCAGGTACTGAAGCGATTGCTTAGGGATGATGCCATATCGAAGGCACGGATTAATGCTGAGGTACTTTCTCTTTAGGCATTATAATACTTGGTCATGGAAATTCATCCAATCATGTTTGTACTTTGCTTGTTCCTTATTCCTGTGGTTTAATAACTGAATTGCTATATTGGCTATTGTTAAAAAGAATTTTATGCAAGTATGATTGCTTAATACTTTCTCCCTGTGAGGGATATATAGAACGAATACATTGACATGTGCAGATGCAAGAATAAGATGTTTAAGCAATCTTTCCAAGTGCCAGCAATGCATTTTATGTGACTGACTGACTGTTCAACTGGTTTCTCTTGTTATCCCTTTCTTGACGTCGTACTGATTTTGTATTACTCAACCCTTTCCATGCTCTAACCATTAGTCAAACATTTGTGTTCCTAAATTTGTTTGTCATAGCACTTAATAGATCTTTCTTTAGGATTCCCAAGGTGCTGATACATTCACTATTAGCAAATCTGCACGTGAGTTACAAAGTGGTCATGAGGACTTGCTGAATGGGGCTGAGTTAGCTGCTGTAGCTGAAGAGAGAGAAACTCATTCATTTGAAATAGACCCTTCTCAGGTGCTGTATGGTTCCGTTATAAAATATCTTGCCCTATTATCAATGCAGCTGTGTCTAAAATGGTATCCTTTTTAAAATTTCAGGTCGAAAATGTGAAGCAACGTTGTTTGCCAAATGCGCTAAACTATCCTATGCTAGAGGAGTATGATTTTAGAAATGATACGGTTAGTCAATCGTTTTGTAATTCTGGATGTGCCAAATTATCTTTACTTGAATTCTGTCATGAATACCATAATATTTTTTGCAAGTTAAATTTCTTTGATCTAGTTATATGACTATATATACTAATAGCTTCTCCATTAGAGACCATAAGCTGCATACAATTTCATTTTCTCTAAGTGGATTCTCCTTTTGTTCTATGTCATTCTGCCTCTAATGCTACGAAATCAGGCGAACCTTTTCCATTTCTTTTCCAGGTTAACCCTGATTTGAATATAGAATTGAAACCTCAAGCACAACCAAGACCATATCAGGAGAAAAGTCTCAGTAAGATGTTTGGAAATGGTAAGCATCCTTGTGTCTCATAGGTCATTAACATACTTTATTCAATAATATAATAGATTGATGACATCTTAATTTCTGGACTTTCTTACATATGTATGCTCTTTCAACTTCTAGGCATTTTCTTGCAAGTTTGAGTCAATAGTTCTGCATGGTATGCTACGTAATGTATTGGAAACCATGCAAAGGAATGTGATAGGATAAGCTTGATATTCTCAATCAAATTGTAGCTAAAAGAAGTTATATGGAGAATTACTGTCTTTTTCCATATAACATGCTGTTGCTAATTAGTTGTATTTATTATTATTATTATTATTATTATTATTATTTGCTAATTAGTTGTATATCATCATTTAGCTTTTCAAAAGTAATGGATAGAATTTGTAGTTTCATTCGATTTCAACAGAGGGACCAAATTTTAAAACAATGTGATGGAACCAAAATTAAAAACAATGTGATGGAACAAAATTTAAAAAACAATGTGATCAAATTTGCAAAATGCAAAATAATAAAATGGTTGTTAAATTTGTTTAAATCTTCTGCAGATGTCTTGTCTTCAAGATTTATATTAGAGTTGTACGCCATTTTCAGATTATACATGCTGTTAAATCAATATTGATTTATTTTCATTGTTTCCTTTGATGGAAAACTTCAGGTCGAGCAAGGTCTGGTATAATTGTGCTTCCTTGTGGTGCTGGAAAATCTCTAGTTGGCGTTTCTGCTGCCTGTCGCATAAAAAAGAGCTGCCTTTGCTTAGCTACCAATGCTGTTTCCGTGGATCAATGGGCTTTTCAGTTCAAGCTTTGGTCCACCATAAAAGATGAGAATATTAGTCGCTTCACGTCCGATAACAAAGAAAAATTCCGTGGTTTAGCTGGTGTAGTTGTGACCACTTATAACATGGTTGCTTTTGGTGGGAAACGATCTGAGGATTCTGAGAAAATCATTGAAGAGATACGCAATAGAGAATGGGGATTACTTCTTATGGATGAGGTAGTCTATTTTCCCCATAAGCTTCAATAGATATTTTTAGAACATGTAACTATGACGTAACTGTATAAAGATGTGCCAGTTATAACTAAGCACATGATATTCAAATGTAAAGAAAACGATGCATGATATGGGATGAAGCTCTTATGAAAAAATTGGAACTAATGTCCTACTGTTTGTAAGGATTCCAAGTACCTCATAAGGGGGTAAGTGCGTTCCCCAAAGAGTGGGAATGTGTATCCCGCTCTTCCAATCATACACTAGAATTGATTTGAAACTGGTAACCATATTCCACTTCTAGAATGAGGGCTGAAATCCTCCATGCCAATGCCACCTAAAGACAATTAGGTCATATATATTATTTGTCCATGCAATCAATTTCCATTTATTTTGAGAGAATAGATGTTAGTATTACATAACAGTTTGATTTGCTTGTTTTTTATTCTTCTCTATCTACATTTTTTTGCAGGTTCATGTTGTTCCTGCACATATGTTTCGAAAAGTTATCAGCATTACTAAATCTCATTGTAAACTTGGGCTTACTGGTCAGTCTTCCTTCTAGAAGAAACTATTGCCTAGATGCATAAGCTTTACAATTTCATTTTTGTTCATCTCTGAGTAATTTTTTGCTTGTTATTTTAGCAACACTCGTGAGAGAGGATGAACGCATCACAGATTTAAATTTCCTTATTGGACCAAAGTTGTATGAAGCAAACTGGTTAGATTTGGTAAAAAATGGATTCATTGCCAATGTCCAATGTGCTGAAGTGTGGTGTCCCATGACCAAGGAATTCTTTGCAGAATATTTGAAAAAAGAGAATTCAAAGAAAAAACAGGTATGCCATTGTTGTTTGGATGGCGGTACTTTGTATATATTAGGTCTAGGTTGGTCATCAACATACTAATTTGATGGCTCCACGGCTCTAATTCTTGATTGATAGAGATACTAATGTAGTTCACACTGGCATAATGGCAGGTATCTAGTTATTTTGCTTGGTACAAAATATTTTTTTGAAAATGTTCTGCCTGTGACTATTTTGCTTGGCAGGTTATTTCTTAGCCTTACAGTTAAGTACATTGGAAAATGTGGATATTTGTCATCTTTTTTTAAATGACTTTTTTGTAAGAGTTTTTTGGATGATTATGTTTACTGGTTTTTGTATTTGTTCTTCTCCTACTTTAATAATTCATAGCATTACATGCTCACCTTTCTCATTTTGTGGATTCTTCTATCGTACTAGGCACTTTATGTGATGAATCCAAATAAGTTCAGAGCTTGTGAGTTCCTTATTCGCTTTCACGAGCAGCAGCGTGGTGATAAGATTATTGTTTTTGCTGATAATTTATTTGCACTCACTGCATACGCAATGAAGCTACGGAAGCCCATGATCTACGGTGCAACCAGGTGTTTTGGGGAGCTCTAATATTATTGCTATTATATTTCCACTTATAGGTTTGCTCTTTCTTCTATTAATGCATATCCTTTCAGCCACACTGAGAGAACAAGGATTCTTCAAGCATTCAAGAATAGCCCTGATGTTAATACAATTTTTTTATCTAAGGTTTGTGAATTCTGCTCCTCATAGTAGCTTGCGTACTTTAAGGTTATTGAAGTTCTATCTGTTCCCAAATTGGAAAGTTGAAGACATACTGTGGAAGCAAGAAGTATACAAAAGCCAAAAACCAAAAATGGCTCTTGAACTTAATTGGTTCAACCAGTAAAAGCATAAGCAAACAATCATTGTTGGCATAAGTAGATATTTGTGTGTAATCCTAAGTCAACACTGCATTAGTTCTAAAATATTTTTACACACATTCTGATGTAAACCTAATGCAGATATCTTATTTTAGTCTTCCCCCAGGCCCTAAGTACATCTGCATCGCATGTGTAGATTGTTAAGAAGAATCTACAATATTTATGCTTTAATGATGCTCTTTGAAAATTTTGCATCTCCAATTGCTCTGTGAATCAACATTTGAATTTTTCTTTTTTAAATTTTTATTTATTTGTGCATATACAAGTACCTGTGAATTCACACCATGCTCCTCAAATTTGCTTGTATTTGTTTCTTTACAGGTTGGTGATAACTCTATTGATATTCCAGAAGCCAATGTGATAATACAGATTTCCTCTCATGCTGGATCACGGCGCCAAGAAGCTCAACGTTTGGGCCGTATTCTTAGGGCCAAGGTACTTGTTGCAAAAGCATAAGTAATATGGTGCACAACAATTTGATTTATTCATAAAATGTTTAATGTCATTTTTATGCTTATGGCTGGTATTTAGTCTTTCAGTTGTCCCATTTATATAAGATTTCCTATTTAAGATTGCAAGTCAAATACACTATCTTTGATGTGCTTGTTTGCTTCTTGTCAGTGCAATCTAGAAGTGTTCATGAAGCCTGAGAATCCAACCTAAAAATCAGGCTTTTGAGATCCTAGTTTGGGCCTCAGTTTTTATTTTGTTTTGTTTTTGTAACTCAGCTTCGGGTCAAGTCTTCTTTCTTGTTTTTATCCTGATTTCATCTAATCTGAAGACATATTTTCCATAAACCTGCTACAAACCCAAATTCGATAAACACATACATGTTTTTAACTGAAAAGTAATCTGATTGATTTATTCCAACCTGATATGGTACATTTCAATCAAAATTTAACACAATTTTACCTAGCTCTATGAAACATACTTGTCCAAACTTGACTAGACTTGGGGCAGGCCATGCTTTCACCAAGCTGGATTGGGCTCAAGTTCACATGGAAAAGTATGACCCAAAATTTTTAGGTGGATCCAATTTGAGACAAAACCTAACTCAACCCAATTCAAGTAGGCCCCTGGTGCAATCCACCCACTTTCCAACTGATAACTCTGATGCAATAATATTTACCAGTTTGACCTACTAGTTTGTATCTATTACTTTGTTATGATTTTGAACGATGCAAGATACCCGCTTGGCTGGTGTACTTATGCATTGATCAGCCCCAGACAAATACTGGGATGGACTGAAATTCAAAACCTTGGTTTTGTATCATTTGGTTCCAGTAGCATTATGAAATTCAAGTGGATAGTACAATTCATTCTGTAGCTTTGAAAAGATAATTTAGTATAATTTGAAACTAGCCATCTATTATCTCTCCTGCAGAATTTGCATCTCTTTTTTTTCTTTCTTATTGGATCCAATGAGACAAAAATCTGAAATGTACCCAAATCTAACTAATGCCTTATCCATGGGACATCAAGACAATCTTAAATCACAAAATTTGCTTGGAACTATTGATTTGCTAGTATGGAACTATTGATTTGCTTACTAGTAGATAATTTGATGACTATAACTTATATGTTTTTGCTGGATATGATTAATATGGATTGACTTGTTGCCTTCTGGTGAGATTTTATATGTCTTTATGATAGGCAATATTTGTTTGGGTTATCTTTTGGCCTAACTTTCTATGCTCTTAAATAAACTCAACACTCCTGTGCATTTTCTGGTGTGCAAGTTTTCTGTCATTTCACTATTCTTTGCATTTTTTATTTGTATCTCAAAGATTTCTTTGTTAACTGCTATTACCTATTGCATTGTCAGGGTCGCCTTCAAGACAGATTGGCAGGTGGAAAAGAAGAATATAATGCTTTCTTCTATTCCCTTGTCTCTACAGATACCCAGGTGTAGTTTCTTTTTTGCCTCTGGTCATTTTGATTTGAATTTTTTCTGAAAGTTTTGGGGCGTATTCTTCATTAAAATCACTATTTGATACAGGAGATGTATTACTCTACTAAAAGGCAGCAATTTTTAATTGATCAAGGATATAGCTTCAAGGTAACTCCCATCCTATGTCCCCCCTCCCCCCTAGGGCCTAGGGGTCTTACAAAGATTTAAGGCATATTTTCCCTAGGTCCAAGTTTTCAGCCGTCTTTTTGTTCTTGAAATTTCCTCTGTGGAAATTATTCCACCAACTCGAGTCAAAACTTATTCATTGATCTGATGCAGAAAAAAACGTAAATATCAAGTCAATACTTGTTCTATTTTCTGCAATTTGTCAGCTTAAAAGTTAGATGCATCTTCTTGAATGAGGATGATTTACCTTGGTTAGCAATCTGATTTTTACTGATTTGGTTTATTTAGAAATTTTGGTATTAGTTTCAAATACTTCCTTGTCAGGAACTCCATAATGTCACTGCACAGGTGCCTAATGCCACCTGAGCAAAAAGCCCTTATTGTCTTCAAATAGATGATCCAGGACCATATGCCAGTTGTAGTTTGAGTATCTATAGCAATGATCTTTGTTTGTATTTGCATTTGTTGGATATTCATATGCCAGGACCACATGCTTATTGATTGATCAAACTGCTTTACTTGTGGTTCTCATAAGCAAGATACTTTATTTTCCATTTTACATGTTTTGCAGTACTTTATGCGCCCTTATTCTTTTGGTTAGCGGGCTCTTTAAATATGCATTGTTTTTCATTCATCTATTAGTTGAATAGGTTGGTAACGTTTTATCAATAATCACTATTGCCTGTGTAGTAGATGACAAAATATGCCTTGCAGGTAATCACCAGCTTGCCACCTCCTGATACAGGAGCTGAGCTCAGTTATCACAGCCTCGAGGAGCAACTTGAGCTACTAAGCAAGGTTTTTTCATGTTTCATCAGTTTTCCTGATGAAGATGCATTGCATGCTTTACAGTTGTAACCATCAAATTGTTAATGACATTTTGTCACAACAGGTGCTGAATGCAGGGGATGACATGGTGGGTTTAGAGCAGTTGCAAGAAGATTCAGATGATATTACTAATCTTAAGAGCAGGCGCTTTGCAGGATCAATGAGTGCTTTCTCTGGAGCATCTGGAATGGTTTATATGGAATACAAGTACAGTCTCCTCATGTGTTTTCCCTTCAATAGCATTTATTGAATTTGGACGTTCTTATGAATAATCTATTTGTTGGCATTTTTCAGCACCGGGAGGAATAAGCAGGGTTTAAAAGCTAAACCAAAGGACCCCGCCAAGAGGCACGTATTGTTCAAGAAACGGTTTGGCTGAACTACATCTAAGAAGACATCATTGGCTGAACCTGGCAGAGGTAAATTGACTGAAAGATGAAAATTCTACTTCATCTATTCATTTAGAACTATATATAATTCATCAATATCATAGTATCCCTTTTATTTTTTTTGGTTATTCTTTGTGTGCATTATTATTTTACTCTTACCAGAATTATTACTTCCAGCATTATTCTTTTTATTACTACGTTGCTCTCACGGGGTTGCTAGAGGATACAAGTCTCTGAACTACTTTCATTGCCCTTTTAGATTGTATTTAAGCATAAATTAGATGTGTCATTTGCATGCCGGCACATTTGTCTGATACACTGGCTATTTATTTTAATTCTATAAATCAACTGAGGTCAGAAAATTGGGTATAGGTGTAACTGTTTCTGAGGCCAGGATGTTGCGAGTCTTGTGACATGTGATGGATGTGTTGGGTTCTTGGAAAATGTTGATAAGCACTATCTATATCTATCGATAGACATAGTGCCATAGATCATACCTCAGCTAAATTAGCGAGTTAGATGGTGTTGCATTGCATGGAGATAGAGAAGACGCTAGTCCGTGGCAACTTCATTAGCAACAATAAATAGTATTCATGTCCTTTTGCTCTGATTGTATCAAGCATTTAATTTCTCTCACCAGGTTTCACATTTGACTCTTAAAATAGCTTTTGTTCGACACGTTTGAGAGATGATGCACACAAACCCAAGTTGTGGCTCACAGATTAAAAAGCTTCGAGAAATTGTTTGAGCAATTGATCAATATCGTTTCGTAACTTGTATTTCAGCAACCGTTGGACTCGAGTATTACTACATGTTGGAGCCCTAAAGGCGACGAAGGCCGGCAGTTCTGGTAGCAGAACAAGTACATATATATAATGAGTATTTACTTAATAAACAACTACCTCAACTTGGATACATGAAACAGGCAAGATATGCCTGATAATGTACCTTTTTTGATTGCTTTTATATGTAAAGAGGGATTTTATATATGTTTCTACTTTCTATCAAAGGAGTGGGAGTATAACATCTTCTTTACCCTAATATATATGAGCAGGGTGCTATCCTCATGATATTTTTTTACGTAATATTTTAATCGTCGATTGAGCTTTAATGTTATATATGGTGATATCTTTAGTTTCGGGTTAAAGACAACCTATGATGTTATTATATAGTCAATATGGCTATAATAGTGCCACATGATTTTGAATAAAACTTGATGATAAGTTAGCAAGTCATGAAGGCAACTTTGAAGCCAAAAGAAGAGGGATGGTTATGAAGTACTAAGGACCCTAAACGAAGCACCCACCTCAGTGTTTTGAGACCAAAGTGGGTAGGCCTAATGGGCCGAAGGTATTATTCATATTGCAAAAATGTTCCACCGTACTATGATTTGTACTAGTGACTGCATGTGGACTCAACAACCTAATATTGTAAATTAAGAAACAATTTTAGAATCTTAGTAAAGGACATTCCTCATTAAGCAGCAAATATTATCATCTCCCCCATCTACCTCTACAAAGAAATTTCACTGTCCAATGGGTACCCACTACCCAGTAGTGTTTGCCATATAGTTAGGCATTTGATGTAACCTAAACCATTCATTAATAAGTCCCTTTCCACAAAAAAAAAACTCACTAAATTTTCTTAACGTATTTGCTGAACAATGCTACTGTATTATTTATGATCTCATCTTATCCTGAATTTAAAGTAGAATCAGATCCCGCTAAACGAGTGCGTGCCATTAAACAATTGCACCACAGCCAACTTTTTAAAGATTATTTCACCCGACAAGGTGCTGCACACGGCCAGACACAATTCACAGCTAATTGTTTCTCCTAAAAAAAACGTGTCAAAAGTCAAAATGATAATTAAAAATAAAACATTATTTTTTTAAAATCAGCTACACTCGCTTTATTTATCCTGATAAGAAAAGCATAGAAAACTGAAAACCGAATCACCAAGATTGGGAAACATTTCAATTAGAACCAATATCAACTTTTATCTACAGCAACGCCTTAGCCAATCTACCAACGATTTACTCGACTTGCGCTCGAATAGATGCTCGGTCCCACCTGTCGGGCCCACTGTTTCCATGATTCTCGTAGCGGGTAGGAAAATGACGTGTGAGCTAGAACAGAGGCAGAAAGGCATCATCCGTCACCGTGTTCGACGCCCGCACACGTGGAAACCCATAATTGAAGAACCACAGTCACTTTCCGAGCACCAACTTATTAATGACTCCGACTCATGCCAGATCAGTAATCTGAACCAAGTTTGGTATAAAAAACATTGGGCAACATTTCTAAATATATCCTTCGCTTCTACAATTGTACCCTTAAATCGTAGATACAGAGAGAAAACAAAAGAAGCAAAAATATTTGGGTGACCGGATCCAGGTAGGTCTTGGAACCAAATTGTATTTTTTATAATACTCGGACTTTATCTTATATATGACCGATTGTTATATTTTGGATCTATATTTTATTTTATTGGGACCTTGGAACCAAATCATACTCGAAACTTATGGTATAATATAGGTTCCAAATATCATGTTGAAACTTATTCATTTTACAAATTTTAGAATACAAATTTCAGAATATAGATTTAGGATACCCTATTTGAACATAGTTATTTACAAGTTTCGGATATCCTGTTAGAACATGTTCATTTACAAGTTTCGGGATACATGTTCTTGGTACCATGTGAAAATTTATTCGTTTACAAGTTCTAGGAATCATGTTCCGGGTACTGATTGTACTTTTAGTTCTAGGTACCCGATGTGTTGGACTCTGAATCGAAATAGATTTTAGTCATTTCATTAATTTTTATCTTGGATTATACAAGAATTTAATTCAGATATATCTGTAAGCTATTCGATCGGATAGGTTCTAACCGATTCCGGGTCTATTCGATACCCATGCATAGGGGTGAGCGGATTTCGATATCATGTATTTTTTATGATACTATTATCATACTCTGTATAGGATCAGTTCATAGGTTTTGGAGCTGGATATATCCTAACATGTTGGGACATGAAATCGGATCCTACCCGTAACACAGTGGTGGTAGTACAGGTTTTAAATACCATGTTGGAACATGTTCAGTTATAGGTTTCGAGTACATTGTTAAAATCTATTCATTTACAAGTTATATGATACCTTTTCATTTATAGATTATAAGGTATAAATTTCAGATATCGATTCTGATTTCAGTTCTGAATACTCGATGTGTTAGATTCGAGACCCGAATCGATTTTAATTAGTTTCTTCGTTTTTTTCTCTGGAATTTATTTGATCACGTATGTTCTAATCAATTTTGAGTCTATTCCGTACTGACAGCACAACAGGTACCCAAAAATTTCCCAAAAAGCCGTCTCTCCCGGACGGCTGGACCGCCACCTTTCTTGCGCGCCATCGTTCCACCACGTGCTGCGACTGAGATCCAACCCCTCCTGCGCGCACAGGAGATTGTGGGTCCCGACCTCCAATTCATGGAGTGCGGGCCCCGCCCGTTGCGTGCTCTCGAAAGGCGTGCGATTAGTTCCCAAAAGGACGTCGACCGAACGACGAGTGAACAGAGACCACGCGTCCCGCTCTGGCCTCGCTGCGCGGCCTCAGTGACACGTGGCAGTTCATGGTCGAAAACGAGGTACGAATTCCGAGCCACCTTGTACGATCGGGACCCGCCACCACGTGTTCTGTCCACGTTTGCTGTCCGAGGCCGCGCAGCCGATCGCTCATCATCTCAAATTCACGACGCGCCTGAATCGTCAAGTAGCAATCAGGCACAGAAACCGCGGGTCCCAGGTGACATAGCTGTGGGTTGCGCGCGAACGAGAGCCTCTTCTGGTGTTTTGTCGCTGGAACAAGACACAGGATCCGCGCACAGGCGATCGGATTCTGCACATGTAGGGCTCATGGAAGTTCGCGACTGGCTATCCAATCAGCGGATGGGTAGGCGAATGGGTAGAAGGGTGGACAATTTTATAGCTGAGAAAGCTCCTATTGGTGGTAATCTTCGTCCTTTCTATAAATTTTCTCTCCATGGATGGCGTCCTTTTTCCTTAATGGGAATGGATCCAATGCCCCCTGCCCTCGCTGCCGCACCTTTCCTTTGGTTGACGAAGACGACGACCTAATAAGGAAACCCAAGCCGCAAGCAAGAAGAAGAGTCATCTATTTTTCTCTTCCCCAAATCCTTTTCCTTCATCAAGGAAGCCTCCCTTTCCTTTCTTTAAGAATTCCTTTCCCGTTTTGTTGCAACAGGTGAAGTCGATGCCTTTTGTGGATCTTCGTTCTTATCTTCCTGCCCTTCTCTCTCTCTCTCTCTCTGTCTCCCATTCTAAAGTTTGAATTTTTTGGAGTAGATAGACAGAAGAAGAAACAAGAAGCGAGAGGGGGGGGAGGAGGAAGAGAGAGACAGAAGAGATCGAGATGGTGAGGGGGAAGACGGAGATGCGGCGGATAGAAAACGCGGCGAGCCGGCAGGTGACCTTCTCCAAGCGGCGCAGCGGCCTCCTCAAGAAGGCCTACGAGCTCTCCGTCCTCTGCGACGCCGAGGTGGCCGTTATCGTCTTCTCCCCTCGAGGAAAGCTCTACGAGTTCTCAAGCTCCAGGTTATTGTCTTCCTCTTTCCTCTTCGTTTCTTGTAAAGTTAGAATCTTTACTACTAGTTTCCATGCCTCAAAAATCCCAACTTTGCAGTTCGTACTAGATTGAATCAACCAGCTGATCTCCCGTGGACACTATCTCTTTAATTATATGTTGCTCCGTACAGCTAGGTCATATCATGTGTACGTCGCAATGCTTCCTTGCGCATCATGCGAACAAAAGTGCACAACTCTTAACTGGGTTCAAGTTCTCATCTTTTTCAACAGCCCATTAATTAATTACTTGCTGCTTTAGGAGATAACTCATATCATGAGGGTTCATTTTTGGCTTATATGCTCTTGGTGAACTAAAGCTGACCATTACACAGTTTACACTAACTTCTAAAAACCTGATTATATATACAAGTAGCCAGCACTGATGTTTTTTAATAGTTTCCTCTCATTCAATTTAATTAGATAATGCTATACTGCAAGTTTGGTTATTCTTTTTCATATTAATATATGCCATAATTAAAGTAATTAATATTTTAGAGAACAGTAATTGTTTCATTTCCTTTCTGTTGAACATTTCAGTGTGTAGATATGAAAGCTAAGAATTTAGGAAGGATTGATGGGCGATGATGTGGGACACGGGTTTCTTAATTAATTAATACTTAGAAAATTAGTATTGACTATACTACTTATTTATTAGCTGTTAAATATAGGAATTGCACGTTATGGTAGAGAATACGAATTCCATAATTAATTCTCGTGAATCTAAATTCCCTAATAAATAAATTTTAATATTATAATAGTAAAGAATTCTCATGGATTTTAATCTAATCTTATATGTGGTTAAATATATTGTAAACTTTCATTTCCTGAAATTTGCAGTTTTAATTTACTAAAATACTCATGACGCAAATTGATTTAGGAATTAATCTCAAAACTAATTAATCGTACCTAGTGTGAAAGGTTTGTACTTAAATATAATAAATTAAAGTTTCTATATACCAATATTTTATATGTGAATACCATACCAATACTTAGAACATGTTATTAATTATAATTAATGCCTGAGCGTATCCAAGCTTTTCTTTATATATCTGACTAGTGAAGATGGGTGAGAGGTATGGTCTAATGGGATAAGTGGTCCATTAGCATTTAGCAACATAGGTCTAATCACTGTCTTGTAATGCTCGAGTTGAAGTTATGAATGGTTCGATCATCAAGTCTAAATAACACACTGACATCAGGATTAGAAGTTGTGTTAATTAATACCAAAATTTACTAGCCCAAGCTTCACATGCTACTGAGTAGAGTAATACCAAAATTTCATGATAAGAAGTTGCCTTGAGTAATATTGTAATACCCCGGGTTTAGTCTCACATCGAGAGTATATTAGATGTTGTGTTGGATTATAAGACTTGATAAGTGTGCTATTATCAACTTTAGCTAAGCATTTTACTTAGGCCGATGATTAAAACCTACAAAGTTGATAAGTGATAAATAGTAACAAAGCATGACCTAGCCCTAGGCATGGTGAGAGAGTCTATGTGAGAAAGGATTGCTTAAAGATGAGGTGGACCGCTACTAGACTAGGCCTCACATACTGCTGACTTGGGTGTGATTATGTTTTATTTGTTAAGACCTGAGTTGGATCTTAATTAAGACTTGAGTTGGATCTTGACGAGGATATTAAGACATATGTGAGGGAGATTGTAATACTCCGGTTTAGTCCCACTTTGCAAGTATATTGGATGTAGCGTTGGTTTATAACGCTTGTTGTAGGGATGTCAACGATTCGGTTAAGCGCATTTTTTGTAGATAAACAAAATCGAAACTGTTTAGGTATCTACTAATTGAAATTGAAATAGTTCAATTTTATAAATTAATATCCGAAACTGAAACCCGTTCATTATCGGTTATCCGAACCAAATTAATCGGTTTGGATAAATGTAGTTATCCATATAATAACTGGATAATTGGTTACTAAACGGATAACTGGTTAATAAAATAATACACATTTACATTATTTCAATTTTTTTTACTTATAATTGGGTTCAGTTACCAATTATTCGTGAATAACCGGTAACCAAAACCGAAACTTATAACTGATTTCGATTACCGGTAATTAATACGCAAATCGGTAATCGAAATCGAACCGAATTTAATTATTTTTTCGAATTCATTAACCGAAATTGAAACGGAACTGCGAATTCACTATCTAAACTTTGCGATTTGATTAATCGGTTAATGGATTAATCGGGGTTAATCAGTTAATCGCGGTTATTCGATTTCAATTGCTACCCCAAGCTTGATGAGTGTGCTACTATCAACTTCAGCTTAAGTATTTTAATTAGGTCGGTCGTTTGGGCCTATGAAGTTGATGGACTAGTTATTCCATCGAGCGGATCGTAACAAATAATCCGATCATGTTGGGATAATTAATTTAGCATATGGTGATAAGATATTAAGCAAAGCTACCTTAGGAAGATAAACAAATGCCACGAGGGTTACCATAGGAAGATCAATGAACAAATAGAGTTGTCAATATTGTTTGGTTAATTTTCTATCAAATTTAAAGATGTATATATTAATACAGTGGATATATAGGCATATAGCAATATGACATCTTAGGTAAATGACGATGGCTTCTCTTAGATCGTTGGCACTATATATAACAAATTCATGCAATAAATACAATAATGAAAAAACACTTTAACATTTAGTAGACCTAAATTCATATTAAGATTCTAAAATAAGAAAAATTATGGTGAAAAGTTTCTTTTATGCACCACAAAGTACGATAAGATATATATATAATATCTAATTTTTACAATTTGAAAGTAATATTCTATATTTTTTCCGAGGAAGATAAGTTTTTAGAATATATATATTCCATAATTAACTAAAAATATGAGGAAATGACCAACGAATACTGATAACCAACATATAATTAAAGATGATGTGATCTTAGACACATGTTAACCCATCCAAGACTCAAGCAATATTTAAACATACTTTAAATGAATCAAGTGTCTTGCATTTTTCATTGGACTTTTGCTAGACCAATTCCTAGACATTGGTCTAGATAATTAATTACAATTGGGGCAAATTTTGTGAATTTTAACTAATTATCTGTCAAAAATTCAACTTTACGTATTAGTAAATGTAACTATATATTTTTTGTTATCAAATCATACACTTCGGCCTTCTTTGACTCAAGACATGATCCTTTGTGTTTACCTGGACATGAATACAAGATGCCAACAAAGTGGACAAGGTTGTTGAGCTAACTCTGCTGAATCAAGAACCACCAATTATAGCAATCAAAGAATTATTTATGATTTCTTATCCACATGGGTTTGTTATAAATTATTTATGTGGAATAATACTATACATATGTTGACTACAACTAGCTCAAACCTTTTCTTTTACACTTTAATTCAGTAGCGTGGAACGGACGATACAACGGTATAAGATGCACACAAGGGATTCCAACATCAATGACAAAGGAGTAGAGACTACTGTTCAGGTTAATCCTTGGTCATCTAATGAGCTGTCCTCCTGTATAATTTTTCTTTTATGAGATTAGGTTATGAATTGCCAACTAGTTTATATGAAGCAGTAAATGCAGGACTAAGAAAATTTTGCATAACATCATGCTATCTTAGATTAAGAACACTCTGTTGTGGATATCTTAATTTGTATTGCTTATATTGCAGCAATGGAGATCTGAAGCCACAGATATAGCAAAGAAGCTAGAGCTCCTAGAATCTCTTAAAAGGTATTGATCTGAACTTGAGTCTGAAGTTGCATATATATTCGTTTCTGATATCTTGACCTTAAGTTTGCTGCAGAAAACTCTTGGGTGAAGGTTTAGAATCATGCTCACTTGAAGAATTGCGTGATTTGGAAGGTCAAATGGAACAAAGCTTACATAAGATTAAGGGAAGAAAGGTGGATACATATACCAGTTACACTATCACTTCATTTGCTCTCTTTAAGATGTTATACTGACAAAAATAGTATTTACTTTCAGCAATCAATGTTAGAGAATCAAGTTGTGCAACTAAAAGATAAGGTAAAAGACTGAAACTTTTTTTAAAAAATTCTATTAAGCGCAAGAGATTTGAGATTTTACTTTGCCTTATTATGTTATTAATCGAGTGCAGGTGAGGGTACTTCTGGAGGAGAATGTAAAATTGCATCAAGAGGTATAAAACCCCACTTTTCGAACAAAGAATTGCATTTTTTTAATTCCAAACTTATGTTGGCTTCTAATTTGATATTGGTTTTTTTTCAGTGCCAGGTTGAACCACAACTACAGCTAATTACTACCAGAGATGCTCATCCAATGAATCATGTTGCTCAACAAAATATGGAGGTAGAAACAGAGCTGATAATTGGCAGGCCAGGAACTAGCTAGAGAAGGGTAAAATGATCCATCATTTTGCCATCAAGAATTACCTAATCTCATTATCTCAGCAAGAAATTTTGTAAAGAGATGGTTTAAGACAACAATCTGCAGAGCAAATTTTTCTGCTTATAATATCATCCATAGTTGCAGTAGGGATTCTCCCAAATATGACAGGAAGTCAGTATTTGAAAAATTGGTCACTTATCCACTGCACTTGTAGAAGAACTATTATTTTTTCTTTTCTGATGTATGATAATTATTTCTCAGATGTGTATTGTTCATGTAATATGAAATCCTTCGATTAAGAGATTAATGTTTTGAGCATAGCAGAAACTGTCAAGCACACATGTATCAAGTAGTCTTCTTTTTTTCTTTATTTGTATTGTGGAGTTAAGAGTAGAGTTTCACCAATTCATGCCATCAAACTGAAACTATTTCTTGAATGGTTCCCCTGTTTACTTTCTCCTCCTAATAGTTCTTTTTATTAAAAATATATCTATTTTGTTCATTTATCTATTAGAATTTTTCTAGTTAGTACAACATGTTATATAATATATACTCCAACAAAAAGGTATTGAGTGGGCCACTATTCTAATAATGGAGATATCAGAAGGGCCAAATTTTAGGTCTCAAGTACTAAGATTTTCATCTGCATTAATGCATATATAAAATATATAATATTAGATCATCATGCCTCAGACAATTTTTTATTTAACCTGACATGTATTACATATGAAGTCAAGTCTGTGACCTAAGTTTATGACAGCCTTTAAATTCTCATATTATTTTTCAGGGTCCACAATGGCTATACCTACTGTTGTTTTCTGAGGGAACATGATTAATCTTGTATAGCTGAGACATATGGTAAGAAGATAATTAAAAGGAAGTCATAATTTGCTAAAACAAGCCTTATTTTTCTTTAATTTTTGTTCAGCATGCAGGAATTTAATTTTCATTTTTTATTGTTTTTTTTCTTCTAATAACATATTTATTTAAAAAGGGAAGCATGAGTTTAATATTCGGAGACAGAAAACCTACTACTAGGCTTTTAAATGCTAATGTATATTATGTGGACCCCAACTCATTATAGACACCCAAATGACATACCCGATCCGGTAGTAATTCATTTGGTTTGGTCCAAGTAGTTCGGATCGGTTCTTTTGTAACCCAAAAAGTTGGACCCGTGCACCATCCCCCCCCCCCTGAAAAAAATATCTCGTGTGATTTGACGTATCTGACCTTGATCTTGTAAGCAAGTGTATAAATATGTTGCTGGCTTCTGCTCCACGTATTTCTAATTTTAGCCATTCGTTTGACATGTGATGAATTGAATATAAGTGGGGTCCCCTTTCATGATATTTTTTGGAGGGTAACCTAGTGAGACACCTAGCTAGTAGCTAGCAACCCTGAAGCCTCCTTAATTTAGACATTTATAATAATAATAATAATAATAATAATAATAATTATTATTATTATTATTATCAGAAATTTTTGCATAGAAAAACTCCAGATTGATTTTTATTTATTTATTTGCATAAGGAGAACTTTTTTTTAGAATTTTGCCATGGAAGTATCAACGCCAATTCTTGCCATTAATATATATATATGCTTAAATGAGTGGAAAGTAGTTATTAAAGATTTCATTGATAAATTTTGGTACAAATCATGACTACTAGTCTCTTTTAGCATGTTTTTTTAGTATATATTGCAAAATTAATATTTTAAGTATTGCAAAATCATATCTCTTTTAGCTTGTTATTAATTAATGCACTTAATTAGGCTTGCTTTGAGTTCAAAATAATTATTGATCATGTCCTTAAGATGTTTTGATGTAATTAGACCGCAAAGGAACATTTTAAAAATAAAATAATAAAAAATAAATTAAACATGGTTTGTGTAATTTTTATTCCAATTTTTGTGAAATAGATATTAGTGATTTTCTAATTATAAATCCTCCGCAAATTAACTATCTTTTTTTCTCTTTACACATACTTTTTAGGCATTTCATAATTTTTTTATTAACTTAATATATTTATGTTCTTACCTAATTTTTTATATCCACAATTAATTAGGTAGACTATTTTGTATCAAAATATGAGATATAAAAAAATACGATCAATATGTAGTATGTACTCCCAACTTACCAAGTCGAGTGAATGTTTACATTTAGTTTGCGTTTGGTACATTGCTTTGCAATGTTATAATAGTAATTCACATTACCACGAGATAGTTTGTCATATTTAATTTATTGGTAATATAAATATTATCCCGTTTGACATACCCACCTCCCATGGATGGTAATGTAGATTAATTACTAGGGCAATCTGGATTACAGGTAAAGTACCTGAACTAAATATGATAATGTGCGGGCCCCTAAAAATTTAAAAGTCATATTACCGATATTATCAGATAGATTGATGTATACAAAACACCCCCTCAAACTTCAGCGCGCATGAAACAAAGTTGGCCGGTGAGCAAAGTCAAGAATCAAAATCGAGGGAAAACTAAAATCGACGTATGATTAGCAGCACTATAATTGACAAATCAAACATATGTTTCAAATTAAAAACAATTCAAATTATCACATACAAAAATTAATAAATATTATTCATAAAAAAACTTTTACCCTGGTTAAATTCTCTGCTATTTGTGAACCCACTTGTGCTCAAGTGGTAGTAGTATCTGGGTATGTTGCCTAGGTCTTGGATTCAATTCTTAGTTGTAGCACTTTGTGCGTATTTTCCACGTCTTTGTACGTCTTGTGCGTATCGCGTTTACACTTTGAAATGACTGTGATATAAAACTATTTTTTTTAAAAAATAAAAAAATAAAAAAATTCTCTGCTATTTTGTCTTATTAATTTGCAAAGTGACCACGCAGCTGGAATAAGCTTAGTGCCGCATTTGGAATTGCTGAGTGGTTTGATGTCGTAGTTTAGCCATTGACAATATCTAATTAACGGTGAATTAATTAACCACATGTTACATATATTTATTTGAAACACAGAATCTATGCCAAATCTGTCAAAGTACAATATAGATAGATTTAGCTGTTAAACCTAGTTGATAATTTGATATATATATCCCATCAGCAGATGGCTAAATGAGCCAATCAATGCACGCCTACTCCTATTGGCCGAGGACAGGAATCCTAGATTGCGCAACTACCTCTCGCTTAAGATTTCCCCCGGATCTCGCTTCCACGCACACGCGCCCCTCAATCGACCCAACTCCACCCGCGACAGCCGACAGCAAGAAGACGACCCTCTAATGCACGCGCGTGAACGGGTCCCACATCTTACATCTACAGGCGGCCACGCTGTGGCAGTCTGCTGTCCTCCTCGTTTCAGCGAATCATGCGAGCGTATGAAGTGCGACGAGAAGCAAAGCATCACGCGTACGATGCTCGACACGTAGGTCCGCCGGACTTCATCATTCTCGGCCAATGAGAAGAGAGAAAGAGAGAGAGGCCTCGGAATGAGTGTAGTGAGCCTAGGAGGAGAAGTCTCGGGGAAGATGAAGCTGGTGATAAATCGTAGGCCGAGTGGATAAAAAGTTAATTTTGAAATGGAAACGTAAAAGGCCCTGTTGAATTCTTAGTCAGATTTCCACCGAAGTGTTAGGATTAGCACTTTGGCAGTGATGAAGCGAAGCCATTCAATGATGATGATGACAAGGGAGAGAAGCTGAGAGAGAGAGAGAGAGAGAGAGAGAGAGAAAAGAGATGACAGAGAAAGGACGTCCACATCGACCTGCGCTTCTGCGGCTCTCGCTGACCGCCTTTTTCTTGATCCCTCTCCCTTTATTAAATTAAACCTTCGATAAAACACACACAGATCGAACAAAAGATAAGCAAAAGCGGGCACTGTAATTGACGGATCGATCGATCGATATGGGGAGGGGACGAGTTGAGCTGAAGCGGATCGAGAACAAGATCAACCGGCAGGTGACCTTCTCCAAGCGCCGCAACGGGCTGCTGAAGAAAGCCTACGAGCTCTCCGTCCTCTGCGACGCCGAGATTGCACTCATCATCTTCTCCGGCCGCGGCAAGCTCTTCGAGTTTGGCAGCGCAGAGTAATCCCTCTCCCTCTCTCTCTCTCTCTTTCTCACACACACATGAAATGATTCATCTGAAGTGGAATTTAAAGGTAGGGGAGAGCGGAGAGAATCGCTATATTTGATGTGTTTCATTTATTGGGGCTTCTTGGTTTGGTTGGGAAGGTTGAGAAGTAGGTATTGCCATTCCCATGTAAGAAGGGATTACACTTTTCTGGCATTAGGTTGCCTTGGCTAAGTTTCTTTCCTTTTTCTCTTCCATGTTTCCTCTTATCAAAGAAGGGAAAAAAGTAGGGAGATCTCAATATAGAAACAAGAGTAGTCTTCGTTTTCTTTTAGTATTCCTCTCCTTACCCTCTAAAGAAACGATCCATTCATGAAGCGACACGCCACCTCCTTGCTGTTTTCTTTGTTAGTTTAGGTTATTATTTCTTAAATTTGATTTCTTCATCATTGAGGGTTTCCATGTCTCTCTCTCTCTCTATATATATATATTGTTTGGGTTGGTTAGTAAAAGGGGTTTCATGGTAGAATTGAGGTTGAAAGTGATGCAAGTAAATCTCAAAGGCTGACCAGAGACGAAGACTGGAGGTTAGTTGATCTAATTTATGGCACTACTCTCTTCTAGCTTTCTTCTTCATCAGCTGTCTTCGGTTTTAGGGTCTTTGCTTCCTACTTCTGTAAAATAGATCTTGCATCTTTCCTTCATATTTACTGCGATTAGAAGAAAGGGATGTACGTTGTTGGCCCTTAAGATCTATGATAAAAATAAAAGTAACTCAAATTTCAAGGAGGCTGAACACTTTTTACAAAACTTACCTCTTTGGATCTTCCAACAAATTTATTTACGATCTATGATATCTGGAGCCCATTAGGATTCCTAGATCTTTGCAGGGATGATAAGGATTTCGCTAAACCGTAGACTTCTAGCTGCATTGGTTTTATTTCTTTTACATAGAATTAACAAGCAAATTAAACTGACATATTTCTGCAAACGAAAGTGTATGTGTAATCTTTCAGCTAGCAAAAACAGATTTATGTTAGGGTTTCAACTTTTTAGAGGGGCTGCATCATGGTAAAAATTGGGCCTGCTTCAATCAATTCTATATCCCAGCCTATATTAGTTCATTGTGATATATTTCAACTGATTACCTAGTTCTTTTAGTAATAACTTAGTGAAAAATTCTAATTAAGCTCAAGAACAAAGCTAAACAATGAAAGAGAAGTCTATAGCCAGCCAGATTGCTGAAGGAGATGATTAACTAATGAAAGGGACACTAATTTTGCCATCAAATTTTGTTTCTCCATATACATCCGGAGAATGTTTTATAAATCAAGCCTCACCAAATGAAACTAGTTATTCGATTTCCACAAATAATGAGATACTATAACTGAAAAAAAAACATTGTTTCAGTGTTTATAGTGATCAAGCTTGCTGCGTGAGTTTTCTAAATTTAGAAGTTTCTCTATATATAACAAGGATATATATGAACATTAATCCTTTGGTTGCCTTTTGTTTTGGATTAGATTTGCTCTTTTTGGATAGCATCCACAAGTATTAAATCAAATTCCATTTCAAGGATATATTACATATACTTCTTTAGTGGGTATCAACTTGGAAATAAATTATGACTTCTAGATATATATTTTTAGCCCATATTTAGAAATTTTCTTGGCAACCTCAAAATAATTAAAAGGAAAAACTAGTGGGTCCAATAGCAAATTAAATAACTAGAAATCAAGCTCAAACTTCATAAATTTTTTTATAAACAACAGGTATCAACTTTTATCCATCACTTCAGTAAAATAAAACTCAATGACTAGTTTACTAATTAATAATAGCAATTAGGAATAACAAAATTTGACTTAAAAAGAAATTGTATATGGATATTAGAAAGCAAAAGCTAATAGTGCATGACTTGATATTTCTTATGTATAAATTTTGTTAAAGAGAATTCTAATGACTAGTTGCTTAATTTGTATATAGACATGCTGTATATCTCAAATGAACATATGGTATATGGCAACAAATTATGTAAGTATAGATACTTGAAGTGTTAGAAATAAATTTAGACCTGAATTATGTGTAGTATATGTGATATGCAGTAAGCAAATTCTTGAATATATAGAAGTCATGAAGACATTTAATTAAGTTGGTCTATTTGGTTGGGAGAAAAGTGGGTGAGGTAAAATTGTGAAGAGAAAAGAAATGCATTTTTCATCTATTAATTATTCTATTATATTTTAAGATGTATAATTAATATTTCTAGGGATATTGTAGATATAAAAAATTATACTCTTCTCTTCTCTCCATTCTATTTATTGTAATCAAAATATCAAATAAGAAAAAACTAACTTCTTTTTTTCTTTCTTTCTCTTCTGCCAAAGATTCTCTTTCTGCCTAGAAAGGGAAGAGAACTTATGATTGGCCCTCTCCTCTCCTCTCCTGCATTTTCTAACTAAACGAGTAAATGTTATTAGATCTATATATATACCATGTGAAAAAAATGGAAATCTCAACCTAATTACTATTTTTAACATCAATTTATGATCTTGGTAATGTTGCATTTTTGGCTTTGCTTAGAATACAAAATATTGGTAATTTTTAGAATACAAATCGCATGCATCTTGATATAGAATACTACTCAAGCTTTGGAAGGTGAGAAAATAATTGAATTTTCAATATGATAATTTAATTTCAAGAAATTTGATAATGATCACATCTGAAAAATAAGCCACATTATGATTTCTGAATGGCTTGATAACAATGTTATGATTTTTCTCAACTGGTAAAAATAACCTACCTTGCTTGAGCAACACTGCAACAGCATACATGACTGAAAACAATAATGAGAAGAAATACTAAAGCATTGACCTAAATTTCTAAATCTTGGATGGCCAATTGTTATTTATGTTTTATCTTCTTGCATATATATATAACATGAACTAACAATATCACTCAAATATGATTTCTTCTAAACAATAACAAAAATTTGGACTAGAAGCTGCTAGTATCAAAAAATAGATTGTTATTATAACTAATAATGCTAATATATTTAGGTAATACACTTGAATATGAAAGATTAGATTTGTTAATTATTACATAGCCAGCTATTGAGTAGCTTCTCTCCATCCTTTAATTCTAATCAAATTCATGACTATTACAGTTCCAATGACCTAGAATACTTTAACAATTATGAAGCACCAAAACCTAGATAGCAAGTAAAGTTTCGATCATCTGTTTATTTACATTTAATATACAGAACTTGGGTAAAACTTAGGTTCTGGAGCATATATTCCTTATTACCATGCTATATATTTTTTTTGAAAGAAAGAAATCCTGTAATCTTATGGTAAGTATTCCCGGCATGACAAGAATAGTCAAGGTTCAAGATGGGAATATTTCTTGCTATTGGCATGCAAAATTAATTAGTTGTCTAAATTGTATTAAAATAGTCTAAGAAGATATGTGAAGGGGTGTTCACAGTAGGGTTGGGTCGGGTTTAGGGGAAAAAATCAATTCGACCCGACCAAGTGTAATCGGGCCGGGTTGAAAATTTTTCACCTCTCAAATCCGACCTAGTTCGGGTTGGGTCGGGTCAGGTAGTCGGGTTTATCCGTTTAGGTAAAAAAGAGAGTTTTTAATAATATTTTTTTTTAAAAATTAAAAAATTATTTAAAATAAATATTTTTTAATATAAATATTTAAAAACGATTAAAAAAATATAAATAATCGGATCATCGGGTTTCAAATTCTAAAACCCATGACCCGACCCGATTATGGTCGGGTTTGGTCAAATTGTACCCGACCCGACCCAACCCAAATAGGTCGGGTCGGGTTCTCGGGTTCATTGGGTCAAGTCGACCCAATGATCAGCCCTAGATATGTGCACTAGTTTTGCCAAAAGATTTTTTTTGACAAGATCTTATATATCCCTATAGTTTTATGATATGCTATTTGCATAATTGCTACAAGAAAATTATAATTTAGGAGGCAATTATTGAACTAAATTAAATTAAGGAGGGATGTATATATTTCAGTTCTAATTAATTAATCCTTTATGGAAAGTGAATATTTAACAAAGATAGTTTGATCAAGAAATTAAATCCAGTATCATAATATCTATTGAAAGCCTTTTATTTTGAGGCCCTACATGTTTTTTAAAGTATAAAATTTGAAGAATTTCATTATAGTACATCAATGTTTTCTATATATTTTTGTTCGCAAAAAAAATTCTATTGTTATATATTATACTTTGCTACACATATGATTTTTATTTTTTTCTCTCAAAATTTTAACAAATGAATGAAATGTGAAAACACTAAATAAATATCCTATCAATAACATATGGCACTTGAAATATTTTTACTATAAATAAGTGTAATATATATCTAACAGTAATTATATATGTGGGAGAGATGAAAATGTTTTTAGATGCATAACCTAAAATTAATTTGAAACAACAATATTTAATCAAAAACTTAATTTGAATATTGAAGTTAATTTGTTTTGTTCAATATATGCATATTAATCATAGAGTAAAAGAATATATTATCTATATTGGTTAAAATATGCACAAACATTTTTTTTGACAATTCATATCTATGCTTTTAGTTACTCCCCTCAAGCAAATAACGTATCAATTAGAAAAAAAATACATCACTATAATTTTATGATACTAGTGATATAATGATTATATTTATATCACTAATTAGCCTTTTCTATTTCATTTTGTGATAAGAGTTTCAATAACACTTTTACAATAACTTTTATTATTAAGGCTAATTAATTTGTTATCGATACTCAACTTTGAAGTAGTGACATATTAGCTATCGAAAGAATTGTTTAGGATTTTCAAAAATGTCACAACTAGTTGGTTGGTTTAAGAACAATTACATTGGAAAACAATTATTTTAAGTTCTGAATTATTTTTTGAAATATAGTAGACAAACATATTCTAAGAGAATTGAGGAGAAAATAAAGGTATTACAACTGATCACTAGATGCATGAGATAACTTACTCATTAACCTCATAACTTCAACCACTAATCAAAATACTTAAGTTGAAATTAATAACTATATATATTGGTAAAAAAAGTTAATAATATATAGTACACTAATTAAGTCTTGCTAACCAAGACAACTTCTCACATATTACCGATGTAGGATTAAACAAAAATATTGTTACAATCTCCCATACTCAAGTCTTAGCATGCATCCTTGTCAATACATAAGTAAAGTTTAACTAATAAGTTAAAATCATACTCTAACGCATAACATGTGAGACTTATAACCTAATAATAGTTCCACCTCATTTTTAAAAGTTCTTTTTCACATAGGTTCTCTCACTAAGCGAGGACTTGATTTACTCTCATATCAATAGTCATGACTAGACCGATGAGTATTGACTCCGTTTACTCTCTTCTAAATTATCTATTTTCAGAATTTCTTATTGTAATTATTAGTTCAATGCATGGGTCTAGCTAGCTAGTGTATTTCTTCTAGGTAGCTAGGTATTAGATTCATTATTATGTTACATTCTTACTAATCACAGGATTGGTTTAGCTGTAACTTTAGTTGGTCATGTGGTGGTGTCTGGTTGTCCATGCGAATAACCTAAAATTTACAAAGATATTTGTTGGAACTTGGAACAAAATTACAAATCCTAGTGTAATTTCTCTTAGATATATAGATAATTATATATCTATGTTTATTTCTATTTTTTTTCTTTTTATTCTTCTAAACAATAATAGACTTTCATGGCATAGAAGAGCTCCTAATTTCCATATATAAACCATCATGAATGCAATACATATCAATTAATAAAAATCACGTGCTTTTCATTAATTATATGCTTCTCGCATCTGAGTTTAATTTGGCATCTTTGGCATTTAATTAGTTACCCATAATTCTGTCATCTTTATATATGAGCCAGTATTTACCACATAGTAATCTACTTTTAGTTCAAGAACTGGGTATTTGTAGAACAAGGAAAAATAATTAATTAAGCCAGAAAAGTTATGTCTAAGAATCTACCTATACAATGCACAATGTCAAACTCATTAAAATTCGCCGTGAAAAGTTCAACAATTATTTTACCTTGTCAAGTGAAAAGATCGTTTTTTTTCATAATCCTGAATCAAAATCAAGTTATCTCCATTTCTGATCTAACAGTTGATGAGATTTGACATATATTTTCATATGTACATAATTAAAGTTATTTATGTGGTGAATTAGGTATCCTAGCTAGGACGCTGTTGGTCCTTTTGTTGGTTGATGTCTGCGCTTAGTATAGTTTATTGTGATATTAGTATACTGTTTCATTGTTTTAGTTTGACATCTACTTGTTGTTCCGAAGTTTCTTTTTTCTGCTTGCAATTTATTTTCTGATCCTAATCATTAGCCTGTAAATAAGCTTCCTACCACAACCACATCATCACATACTTGTGCCTAATACAGTTACTACGTACATATGTTCTACTCTTTGTCTCCTTGATATTGGATAAATTTATTAGTTTTGGCTACTGCAAAGTTTTATTTAGCTATACACATCCTGATCACGTTAGTGAACGAATATTTAACAAAGAAAAGCTTGCAGATGCCACGGAAATTCAACAAACTATGCCAAGAAGGGTATGCAAAAGCTCAAAATTTAAAATGAGCATGACATATGAAGAATCAACAAAACACATGCATAGTTTAATTCATGAGGAATTAACATGCACAAACTTAGCAATTATTCAGTTGTCAGTGCACTTAGCTAATTTTTGATAGAGGAAGAGACAATATACGTACACAGCTTCATGCATGAATTAATGCTTGGCTTGCATGTCTTCATATATCAGAACAAGTAACTTCTTGATGATCTCTAGCTAGAACACTTCACAACAAATTGGATTGGAGCATATATATATTATGCATGCAGCCATTGCCTGGAATAAACATAATGCATGTGCTGCTCACGACTGAGCTGCAGACAAGTAAAGAAGTCTCCTTTTCTTATTATAACTATATATTCCTGATCGATATATAGCAAAATATTTCAATATAAAAAGCTTATATAGTAGCTAGGTTGCATATATCTGTAAAGATAAATAACATAGTTTATCACATATCTGCAGAAATTAGTTAACTAGTTAAGTACTAGCTAGCCTTGTTCAAGAGAGAGTCCAGTCCCATCTTGTTTGTCTTTGTCAAGGAAAAGAATATTAGATGTGTCAACTGCACCTTATCTATAGAATATAGTACATGCATGTTAATTAGGGTACTTCCTATACATTAAGTTTTATGTTCTTCTTGATCCGTCAGCCGCTCTCTTCCTTATTTTCTGTTGATGTGATCTCCTCCATACCACTACGTACAGCATGTAGCTACAATTCCCACTGCACCTTTCTATAATAAATATATAGGGTTTGCCCTAATTAATTATGTGTTCTTTAAGATTTTGGTGATTGTTGTACACAATATATCAGTATAGACTCTAGAAGCATAAATTCAACCATTAATTTCTCATTTAATTTTGTCAGTTAGCTAGGCATATATATTCACTTGCATTAAATGAATGCAGAATGTATCATCTACAGCATCCTAATATCCTGCTGGTTTCCTGGATATCCGTAGCCTTTTTTGGGGCAGTGAATATTCTTACGAGATATAGCATTTAATTTGATGTGACAAACTATCAAAACTAATGATCTCCTGTCTTATTAATTACCTCGTCCGTAATTTATGCACGAGCAAGGTGCTTTTCTGGAGGGAATTGAAAGGGTTCAGCAGTGCATCTAATTCCTACTAATTAATGACCTCTTGTCTTGTCTTAATTTGCTTATAATTAATTAATTAATTAAATGCTATTCTTTTGAATAAATTATAATGTTTAGCCTCTTTAACAAGTTTCTCTTTCCTTTTCAGAATATCCAAGACAATCGAGCGCTATCATAGCTATTGTTATGCGTCCCAAGACTATGCGGTGGATGATCAAGAGACACAGGTACACGTATATTTAGGGTGATAATTACTCTCATTGTGAAGGGTGATCAGCTAATGATTAAATGAGCACTTATACGTGTCTTGCCTTTTAATTTGCCTCTCAACCAATATATGCTAGGTATAGTATATATGTTTGTTAATTAAATTCATCACTTAACGTAGAGTTTAGATTGTTAGTAAGAGATTTAATCTATTTGTTATATATTCTTAACACCCCCTTAATTGCCGTTGCGATTGGGTATATATAACAATTTGTGCCCAGTTGGAGTTATTGGGTTGGGCTAGCCTGGCCCGAAAAAGATCACGTCCTACCCAATAAAAAATCGAGCATGAGATCCCAAGCTCGACACAACGCGAACATGAAAAGGGTCCAACACGGCACGACCCGTGTTTAGCCCGATAACTTGAAAGAAAGAAAATTGAATCAGGACCGAATCGGCTTGTCGAGCCGATTCGACCCGATAGAACGATAATGAATTGGGCATGCTTCAACCCGATATCATGAATCGGGCCCGATAACATTATGAGGTGAGAGTGGTCATTATGCTTGATTTTAAGGTTTATTATATATCATTATATAAAATTAAAATTTGATCTTCAATTAGACGAGAGTGGCCTGATAACCTACAAATGTTAATTTATGATATATAAGCCCTAAAAACTTTATGTAAAGTGGAGGGGTTAATTTAAATTTTATTTTAGGGAAGCGCGCAAATAAAGTTGCTCATTGGACAACTAAGAGAGCTAGAACTTTGAGAGACAATTTGTTTGGCCTACTACTAGACCTCCGGACTTGGTGGCAATTTTTGCTCAGGATCCTTGATCGTGTTGACTCTTTATTAGTTTAATAATAGTTTTTGTTTTGATAAAAAAAGGTGCATGTGTTTGTTTCTCACTTAAGCACAATATTGAAATGGATAAGTCCTCTTGTACCACGTCTATTTAACAAAATAGATGACAAGACCGAACAACAATGGGATTTGGTACGGGATAATTAACTATCTATTTTGTTGTACCGAGAAAAAACTCAATGCAGTGAACTATGAGCGCATGTACAATGATGCAAATTACCATCATGCTTTTCAAACAAAATAAAATATGATAATATTATATTTTTAATATTATATTAATAATAATATTATAATATCAACAAAATGTTTTGCATAGTGTTTAATATCTTTTTTATAATAATTCAAACACGTAACTATATAAATAGTATTTTGATCAATATGTCTTGTCAAACAAGCCGGTGGCCTATGCAACCATTTCTTGTACTATACTATCAACATTGTCTAAAATCGTGTAATTTACAAAACAAACACACGATAAAAACATATTTTAGCATTTGTAGCCAGGTTTCACTTGGTGCCAATCCCCAATTGGTGCCTGAATTGGCGTCAGTTTGCATAAACCAGTGCCTAGGCGTCGATTTGCAAGCAACTGGCACCAATTGGGGACTGGCGTCGGTAAAAACTGACGCTAGTCTAGGTGCCGGTTTGCAGAAACCAATAGTAAAATCGGCACTTGGTGCCGATTTTCAATTGGAAACCGACCAATTAATCCAATATCGATTGTTATTTTGTACTAAGCATCATTAACTATAATAAATAATTCTTAAATTGTTAATTAATCAATCAAATTTTTTTCACATTTTTTTATCTTAACGTTATATAAAAAATTCAAACATAGCAAAATTTTTCCGGGGTGTGCAATTTTTTTCTAAAAAAATACTAAACTAACATACCATTTTAAGTGTCGATATGCCAATTTTTACCCTCTTTCTTTTCGACTCCACTTTCTTCGGATTTAAAAGGTCAGTATTTCAATTTCTACATCAATAATTAGCGTCAGTTTCTTTATTGGAATTAGAACCAATTTTTTATTTAATTTTTATAGTGTTTTGACATTGACTTGACTTCAAGTTAAGGTTTAGGAACTAGCTGCATGTCCGAGTTGATAATTAGTAACTAAGCTTAGCTAATTGGTATTTCTCACCATCCATTTTATCATGTTTGTTTTAAAGTGTTTATATCATATCATTTTCAGCTTGTTGGTTTTTAGGCATTGAGTTCTTGACTGTGTTCTTGTATCAGTTATCCAAGTATCAGGAAATTTCCAGGTTGAATGCAAAGTATGAGTCTCTGCAGCGCTCCCACAGGTTACTTTCCTACATAATTAAGAACATATTTAACATTAATTATATCTGATTACCTTGCACTTTTTATCAGATTATTGATTGACTTAATCAAACATTTAATAGTTATATATTCTGCTGCAATTAATTAGTTCAATATGGCAAACTAATCCTCTTTCAGACATTTACTTGGAGAAGACCTTGGACAGCTGAGCGTGAAAGAACTGCAGCAACTTGAACGACAGCTTGAATCATCACTGTCTCAAGCCAGGCAGAGAAGGGTAATCTCCTTTTCTTTAACCCTTGCAATCCACAGAGCATATAACATTCAACATTCTCTAGTTATAAGATTTCACAAGCAGAGGAGATTACATTTGATCAGTGTTTAATTACTTATGTTTCTTCTGCAGACACAACTGATGCTGAACCACATGGATGAACTTCAAAACAAAGTAAACAACTTCATCTGTACTGCTTAATTTTTCTGCTGAACTAAAATGCTAACATTGTTGTTTCATAAACACTTCCTCAGAAGGTTCAGCTGGAGGAGATTAACACGCAGCTTAAAAAGAAGGTTCTGCTTTAACTGGAAGTTTATTTGAATCTACTTATTCCTTTTTAGTCAATCACATAAGATGGTTAATTGACATGATAGTTCCACTGCATTTTGTTCAGCTTGAGGCTGAAGCTAGCTGCTGCTTAAGAACCATCAACGAAGGACCTTGGACTTCCAATGCATCCATGATTGCAGCTGATCCTTTCTCCTTCCATCTCCAGCCAAACACCTTTCCCACTCTGCAATTTGGGTATCCTTTTGTTAATTAGTTCAGTATATGTGATGCTTATTACGTAGATGCAAATTAATCAAACCAATATATGTTTATGCAGGTCTCAGTCTCAGCACTCTGCTCCTCCTGAAGCAGCCAATCCTGGAAACAGTGTTGGGGATGACAATTACATGCTGAACTGGGCTCTTTAATCTGAAGTCTTTAATTGACCTAGTTGATATGGAAGAATTTAGGGTCAATTTCTTGGTCATATATACCAGTGAGCAACTTAAGTTTGCAGTCTTGTTAATTCTCTACTATGTTGCTCCAACTTTTGACTTGATCGTGCTGTATCTTTCTACTTAATGAATGTAAAGACTCCAGTTTGTGGTGTACGTACTACAAATTGGCAGTCGGAGAATAAGTGTTGGATTGTTGTTGTATGTATAAAGAGCTTCATTTTGTGGATTAGGATCTCTGTTAACTTGAGATGTCTGTTAGTTATTGGGATTAAGAATCTCATGACAATTGAATTAACTCGCATTTAGTTAAGGTAAATTTCCCAATAATCATTACTTAAAAATAACATCAATCAATGATGGTACATCATGAGAACCCAATCTCTTTAGAAGATACGTGATGCGTATATGTAGCAGCAAAGCAATAGATTAAGTAGCTAGAATCCTAAAGCGATGATCTGATCAAATTAAGGAACTCGATCTCAAAGCTGCTACTTGGTGAACTCCATGACCCAGTAGCCGGCAAACACATGAAGGGCACTGAAACCGGCGAAACCGGCTTCGCTTGCCAGGGCCTTGAACTCCTCCTCCGTCCTCTCTTTGCCGCCGATGTTGTAGGTGGACATGCAGATGTCCATCTGGAAGATTGCTTGCGCTTTCGGCGTTGTCTCCGGAACTACTGGAACCACGCATTCCACCACTATCACCTTCCCCTTCTCCGGCAACGCTTTCCAGCAATTCTTCAGTATTTTTGTGCAGTGCTCGTCAGTCCAATCATGGAGAATCCACTGCAATTTCATTTCGGAAGTAAAAGCTTATATCCAGTGCAAGGAAAGGATGGATGATGAGATTTATTGCTAGCTGAGGCATGTGAATGGCATGTTGGGAATATTTATATGATATTATCTACATGATGATCTAACAGGTGGGGCCCTTGAGTGATTAATTAATCAAAATCGAAATCGATAAAAAATATATTAACGTAAATCGGAAAGAAAATATTTCGATTTTAAAAATTAATTTTCGAAATTGAAATCGAGCAATTATCTGATAGATAATTGAAAATCTGAAATTGATTTAAGTCGAATTTTCATATTCTCAAACTGAAATCGAAGCGTAAAATCAGTATCTGAAATTAGATTTTACCATTTGGTTAACCGATTTTAATTGCCACCTCTAATTATAATAATCTTGAGCGAGCTTTCCTTTTCTAAGAAGAAATTAATTACATTAACTTTTACCTTCATGACAATGGCTTCTCCACTAGGAATACTTTCGAACATGTCTCCGCTAATATGTTCAACTCCTGCAACCAAAAAGATGGTCGTAAATAGGGTTGTTCACAAGTTGGGTCGGGTCGGATTTGAAGAAAAAATCAATTCGACTCGATCAACAAGCAACCGAATCAGGTCGAGTTTTGAAGTAAATTTTTTTGAACCCAATCCGATTCGACCCGCTCGAGTAATCGGATTACCAAATAAATATAAACTAAAAAAATGTTTTTTGAAAAAAAATTTAAAACAACCGCCCGAATCTTCCCAAGATCAGATCTGATCTTGGGAAGACACACGATCTCCCCCAAGATCTTGCTGCTTATCCTTGGAAAGAGGTCCACTTTCTTTAGGGAAGACAACGAGCTGAAACTACTCGCATCTTCACAACTTATTTATTTAAAAAGATTTAATATATTTTTTAAATAATAATAATAATATGCAATTAATTGGATAAATCAGGTAGAGTATCGAATAATCGAGTTTCAAAATTTGAAATCCGAGATCCAACCCGATTATAGTCGGATTTGGATAAATTGAACCCGATTACCCGACTCGACCCGACCCGATTAATTCGGCTCGGGTCGATTTTTTGTGTTCATTGGGTTGGGTTTGACCCATGAACAACCCTATTTGTAAATAATAGAGGTGAGGACGGGTCGGAACGTCCCGGTTCAGCCCAACTCCGAAAGTTCGGGAAAAATTTCGTCCCGGTTCAAAATCAGGACAGGACCAGGGCAAAGGTTTGGGATGACATAAAAAATCGGGATGTCCCGGCCCGACCCGATTTATGATATAATTAATTTAATTTTTTTAGGACGTCATAATACAAAACAATATTAATTTTTTAATGTAAAAACTATTTTTATTTTGTAGGAAAAAATAATATTAATAAATTTGAAACCTTCCGATCCGTTCCGATCGGTCCCAAAATTTTTTGGACAAAACAAAATCAGACTACTTTATATTCAGACTGAGATCGGGACACATATTTGAGTCTCGGCTCAAAATCGGGACGGGATAAGAGCGTTATCAAATCCCGGCCCCCCCTCCCCGGCCCGAACTAGTAAATATGTCTGATTAGATCGTCAATTGAAGAAATATACGCGCTGATCGATGTAACCAGCTGACCTGGGAGGGGGTGTGCAGCGGAGATGACGTGAGGGAGGTCGAAGTTGATGCCCTTGATGTGGGGATGCCGGGCGGTGATCATACCGAGGGTGGCGCCGATGCCGCCGCCGACGTCGACGAGCACGTTGACGTCATCGAAGCCACCGTAGACGCGAAGCAGGTTGTTGACGATGATGGTGGAGTGGCCTTGCATGGCGTTGTTGAACAGCTTGTTGAAGCGTGGATCTGTGCCTTGGTACTCGAACGACGACATCCCGTACGCCGCCTCCACCGGATGCCCTCCGTCCAACACCGAATCCTTCAGATAATGCCTGCCATGAATCGAATTGAACACGCTTAATTCCCCCTGTGTGCTTACTGTTTACTAACAAGAGAGAGAGAAAGAGACGACGTCAACAATTCAAGATCAGAGAAAGAGCTGTACCAAATATCCATGAAGACCTTATCCTGATGAAGCAATACTAGGTGAGCTATAGAGCCGTTCTCGTTCTTGGTCAGGTACTTGCAGATGGGCGCCATGGAGTACTTCCGCGACCGGTGGCCGTCGGCGCCAGTGACGACGGCGCAGCCGACGATGTCGTTGGCGGCGAGTAAGCGGAGGATGCGGTCAACCATGGCGGCGGCCACCTGTGGCTTCTCTGCAGGCAGCCGGGTGGTGATCTCCTCCGCGCTCAACGCCGCGGCGGCGCCGGCCGAGGCCGCCTCGACCAAGATCTCGAGGAGGCCGAGCTCGATCGCGGTTTTGAGAATCATGGGGAGGACGGCGCCGCAGGACAGCTGCAGGGCGCGCGAGCATAACTTCTCGTCCTCCTCCGGTGTCAGCTGCAATAAGTTCATGGCGGGCGCCATTGGAGCAGCGACAGCAGCGAGAGAGCAAGAGGAAGACTATTTTGGCACAGTATAGGAGGAAGAGTGGAAGACGATGACAATAAGTACATGTTCATCATATCATATGTATATATAGTAATGTTGTTGTCTAAATTAATTATATAAATGGATATTTATAATATTATTGTAATAAAAAGTTAGCTTTAGCGTACGGTTTTATATAAATACGAGCATGATTGGTTTTCAGGTGGGCAACTATGTTACTTCTCTATCGCAATTAACTCACGTGGGATGACCAATATTTTAACTCACGTGGCTCGACCTACCTGACCTCACCATTGCTATTCTTGGACAAATTTGTTAAAGATTATTCTTGAACAAATTCTTTCTAGCTTCAGGAGCCATTGCGATTAGGAGAAAAATTTATGGAGTTAAATAAAAAGATACGAAGACTCCATATGAATATTAGAAAATATTCAAACGGTTATGTGCAAGTTATCATCAACATGATATTTTTGAATAATTACTAATCTAATTTTTTTATGAAGATTTGCTATCTATGGAGAGGAGGATGATGATGCAACAAGTGGTGGGGGCTGTAGTGAACAAAACTCTTCAAGTCGTTAGGGAATTAATCTCCATCATGGCTGCCAATTCACAATAATTCGGGATTCGACAGAAACTTTCAAGAGGAGTAAATGAGGTAAATGTGTCATCCATTGAATAAAAAATTACTCATCTAACTACTATAGTTCAGAATTTGATTGTAGGAAACACATCATATGTTAAAGTGTGTGGTATTTGTGACGTCACTGGTCATCTCACCGACATGTGCCCCACCCTTCAAAAGGACACACAAGAACAAGCTAACGTCGTTGGAGGATTCCCAGGTCCTCCACAAAGGAAATCTTATCCCTATTCAAACACCTACAATCCAAGTTGGAGGAATCATCCAAACTTAAGTTATGGGGCAAGACAACCAAATTTTCCAACAATAAAATTTTCAACAATTCCAGTACAAACCACATGTCCCGCCACAATAATTCCCTTTAAGCTCAGGTATATCTCTCGAAGAAATCGTTAAAACACTTGCAATTAATACACAACAATTTCAACAAGAAACAAAGGCAAACATTCAAATTTTGGAGAATCAAATGAGCCAATTGGCGTCATCTCTAAGCAAGCTGGAATCACAAGGCAAGCTGCCGTCACAAACTGTCATCAACCCAAAACAGAATGTTTGCACAATAACTATGAGAAGTAGAAAGGAGTTAGCAGAACCCAATCTGCCAAGACATGGGCACACATTAGAAATAAAACCCTGTCTGCCAAGACGTGGGCACGCCTTAGAATTGTGATCAACCGAGTAACCGAGAGCATGCATCACCAATTTATGTCCTCGCTTCAAAAGGTTGAGCAACGATCTAGAAAAATAAAAGGTGCTCAGTCAATAAGTTATCTCTTAGTTTTTTTCGACTTATGGCATTGCTTGGTTATTCTATTATTCCTTTTTAATTGTTGGTCTGTTACCAGATTATTAGGATAATAGTTAGTCTTTCGGTATGGCTGTTCCATGCCGAATTTAGAGACAAATTACTTGAGGTTGCTGTTCAATTCGTACTAATGGAATTCTTGAATTAATTTGACATGTGAGATTGTTGTTCAATTCGCATAGTCTATTAAATTGCTAAAAATAAAGGAATTCATCCTTTGTGTCTATAATCAATCTTACGAATCGAAATTGAGAACACACCTTTAGCTAGACATTCCTCTCATTGATTTCTCCTCAATTTTTAATTATTGTTTTTAATCACTGTCTTTATTTACGTCTTCTTGCATCTAATCAAAACCCCCATTTTTTTTCGTTTCTTTTAATTTCTGGTTTTGAAAGAATTTGAAACAAACCAGTCTTTATTTATTTTTGATGGATTCGATACTCATCAGGAGGGCCGGCCGGCATGGGTTCGAGTGAAGCAGGGGAGGGAGGCGTCAGGAGCAAGAGACGAGTGAGGGAGGGTGGGTTTATTTGATTTAATAAATTGGTTAATTAAAGAAGAGAGCTGTATCACATGAAATATGGTTGATTTACAGATTAGTATGATATTTTTGTAGTTGATCGTAGAGTCATCAGATTGAGTTGAGGTGAATACCAAAGTTGTAGATTTTCGCGTTCCGAACGCTATGGTGGGGTTGGTTTTCCAAGAAAATAGTGTTAGGGTGCCCTTCTAGTAGGTTGATTGCTTATGTGTTTAAATAATATTAAATTATTAGTTTGAAAATTTGGTGGGTTAGTTAGTGTGAAATATTGGTAGTTTTGGTGATGGGTTGAGCCTGCAAGTTTGTCGTCCCTTGTCTTTTGTTGATTTATCGTCGAAGATAAATTACAGAAATACCCTTACTTTCGATGTTAGCTTTGCTTCTAAAAATTTATTGAACTCCTATTGCACATTATTGTTGGACATGTGATGTAGAGAAATTGTATGTGTTATATTTTATTATTGCTTATTGGTGTTTATTATTGATTATAGTATGTTATGCTAATCCTATGTTGCATTGGATTATTCACCGTATGCATAGTATCATGTTGTTATATGTGATGTTGTTTACTTGTTGAGCATATTATTAGCCTATTGATCATGTCATAATCACTTGGAGTTGTTATTATATTGTTGATCATGATGATGGTATGTTATTATCATATTGTTTATATCGTTATCACTTGGAGTTGTTATTATATTGTTGATCATTGTGATATACTTTATTGCACTCTTGGAGTCGAGTTGCATGATTGTTGTCGATCTGGAGGCTACAACCTTGGAGAGGACTTCGGTCCAAGATGATTTTGGTGTGGTACCCCCCAGGCATGAGAGAGAGTATATATGATATTGACTAGTCGCACGTTGGGCACCTTCAATTCAGGTGCGATGATGTCGGATGCGATATCTGACGGGCTACCTGCTTGGTGGGGGTAGTCGCATCATCGTTGGAGTGGACGGTTGATGCCACTCTGTAGGTGGTAGAGTGCGGGATTTTTACCCAACGGTCCACACGCTGGATGATTCAGTTGATGTTGTTTAGGAGTAGGTGAGGAGTATTTATTGTGTTCATTGCCTTTGACTATATCTTAGACCATGTTGTTATTCATTGTTGAGTTGACACTTGAGACTTGTTGATCATATTGTGATTCTCCTACTCAGCACCCGTTGATCTCCGTTGTTTTTGCTTCAGACTTGCAGGGGTGAGCGGTCGATTTGTAGATCGAGGTATAGATAGTTTTTAGACAGTTAGTAGATAGTCGTAGATGTGGAGCTCTGATGGCGACTGCTTTTGTATTTTATTTTGTTTTGTCGCCTTATAGTGCTAAACCTTGATATCGTTATTTTGAATCTGTAATATGTAGAATTATTTGATATTTTATTAAATCTTGTATTTAATCGGACTGTTTCTTATCGTATGTACCGTCGGACTTATGGATTGTAATTATTGGTTTTAATGTTGTTATTTTATTTTATGTTATGATTCGTGGCTTTTTCTTCCACTGTGTGGTGTTTGAGTCGCCGTCGCTCGGGTCGGGGCCACCGGGGGCAGGCCCGGACCAGGGCGCGACAATGCATGTAGAATTTGAGGCATTACAAAGAAGCAATACATGGACTTTGGTTCCATTCAAAGAAGGGACTAATGTAATTGGATGCAAATATTGGATATTCAAAGTTAAACACAAGTCAGATGGCTCAATTGAGAGATTCAAAGGCCGATTAGTTGCAAAAGGCTTATTTCAAAGACCTGGTATTGATTTTAAAGAGACCTTTAGTCTAGTTATTAAGCATTGCACAACAAGATTGATACTTGCTCTAGCTGTCAAGTCAAATTGGTCGTTGTTTCAATTAGATGTCAATAATGCATTTCTTTAAGACCACCTTCATGATAAAGTTTTTATGTCTCAGCCACCAGGATTTGAAAGCAAAGATCATCATGACTATGTTTGCAGGTTGAACAAAGCTATTTACGGACTCAGACATGCTCCCATAGCATGGTATCAGGAGTCGACAAAGTTTCTTCTAAGCATTGGGTTTAAAAAATCTCAATCTGATACATCGTTATTTGTGCTTCATTCTAATAAAAACATCATTTTATTACTTCTATACGTTGATGATACCATTTTAACTGGCTTTTCATAAAATTTTTTTTTGCACATTAATCAGCAGCTAGCAAACATATTTTCTCTGAAAGATTTACAACCATTAAGCTTCTTTCTTGGTATTGAAGTTTTATACACTCAGGATGGTTTGATTCTGTCGCAATGTAAATACATTAATCGATGTTCTTCATAAATTTGCGATGCAAGATGCAAATCCAGTTAAAACTCCACTAGCCTCTTCTGTCAAACTGTCTCTTCATGATGATTCTTCACCTTCTGATGCCACTCAATACAAGCAAGCTATAGGTGCCTTGCAATATCTCTCTTTTACTCGACCAAATATTTGTTTTGCTATAAACAAACTGTTGCAGTTCATGCATTCACCAAGTAACATACATTGGCAGTGTAGTAAGAGAGTACTTAGGTACTTAAAGTGTACTCAATGAGTTTTGTTTAATTCTGATACAACCTTTAACATATCTGCTTTCTCTAACTCTGACTGGGGAGGAGATCAGGATGACAAACGTTCAACAAATGCTTATCTCATCTCCTTAGGAACCTCTCATGTTAGCTAGTCCTCCAAGAAGCAAAAAACTGTTGCAAGAACTTCCACCGAGGCTGAATACAAGGCTTCACTACTAAAAATCAAGCCTTTTGAGATGACGTTTTTGCGACGATTCTATGACTGCTAGCCGTAACGGTCGCGCAGAGGCCGAGTCTGCGATGGTTCTGCGATTGCCTTGTCCGCCGTCGCAATTTTGGTAACCCAGCGACATATTGACGACCACTTGCGACCGTCACTTTGCAATTGCTTATTTACGATCATTTTGACCGTCGTAAAATATTATTAAATTCCCCGCCCAATCCCCTTTTTTCACTTCCCCTGCTCGACCAACCCGATCTCTCACTCGTTCTCGATCTCTACCGCCGCACGCCACACACCGACCGTTGCCCGCTGCTCGTTGCTCGCCGCAAGCAGGCCACCCATCGAATGCGTTCAATCTATGCCGGTACTCTCTCTCTCTCTCACTACTAAAATAAACCACATCAGCAATGGGGATCAACGACGGCCACAAGGGACGTCAGAATCATTCACGACTTTGCGTCGGCCGTGGCTGATGTAACTAAATCAACCGCGGCTCGCATACGGCCGACCAAAGTCGTCGCTCATAGATCATTGCGTGCACGGCGCACGAAATCCACGGTTTTCTGACAGCCGCTGCGCCGTCGGTGAAAATCATTTTTATTTGCGTTCACGCCCGACCCTTCCTCTTTCTTCTCTGCTCGTCGCTGTCGCCGCTTGCCGTCGCCGTGCCGCGGAGTCACTGCTTATTACTGCCATCGTCAATCGCCGCTGATGAACCCCTCCCTTCCGGTATGCTCCCTCTCCTCTCCTTTTCATTCCCGTTCAATACCGCTCTCTGCGTGCCTGCGCCGCCCTCTCCGCCCCGGCGGTTCTACTCCGCGCCAGCGTCGACCCAGTGATTCTACTCCGCGCCGGCCTCAATCCGGTCAGCGCTGCATTAGGGCCGATTGCCATCGGCCCTAATGTGTTGACCTAGCAGTAGCCGGCGGCATCATTGCCTGCTATTGTTTGATTAGGGTTAATTACCCTAATCAATTAGTTGATTAGGGTAATTAACCCCTAATCAAACTGTGATTAGGGTCCCTATTCACAGTTTGATTAGATTTTTTTTAATTTTTTATTATTAATTTATTAGAAATTAATTGTTAATTAGGTTAATTATTAGTTTAATATTAATTAATTAGTTATGCAGAATCGTCCACTAAGGACTCGCGTTGGAATCATCCATTGTGGACTCGCGGCCAAATCGTCCATGGTGGACTCGCGCCGAAATCGTCCACAATGGATGGACTCGTGCTAGAATCGTCCATTTTGGACTCGCGCGGAATCGTCCACTATGGACTCGCACCAACATCCATAAATTTAGAAAAAATCAAGACGAGTTAATACATTTCACGTACGATTGACAAGTCAAGTTTTAATTTTACAAAAACCTTAGATCCGTTCGGGGGTTGTATGTTCGTGTAAATGAAGTTAATGATCTTTTATACGACATACAACCCTTGAATTATCCCTAATTGAATAATTTGGGAACATATTTATTTATATTACACTTAGTTTAGTTTTTTTAGTCATTAACTTCATTTTTAAATTTTGGCTTCACTACAAACATATATAATGCCATCTACTAACGGCCACTTTCTGTTACTGTAACTCATAAATTCGTTGGTAAAACTTACACCAACGACATGTATAACCGTTGGCTCAAGTCCTGTTGGTATAGGGATTAGCTAACGAATTATCTGTTCGTTGGTAAAGACTTGCACATGTACTAACGGACTAGCAATACCATTAGTATTGTCGTTCCGTTAGTAGATGGATTACTATACTAACGAAGAGTTTATCCGTTAGTAGAAAGGCTGAAAATTCAACAATTATTTTTATTAGCATATGTAAATTGTACTCTAACAAATGATATTTTCGTTGCAATAGTAGGTTTATAGTAATGGTTATAATCATTGAATGTGCGACACTGTGCTAACGATAATTTCCATTACAATTGATTAAAAATAATACTAACGAATGAAAAGATGTTGGCAAGTCAATTTTATATCAACATGCTTTCATTAGTGTATATGCTAGATATACCATTCATAGAAATTGTTAGTAGATAAGTCAACATTCGCAATCCAATTAATTAATAAATAAAATATCATATATTGACATAGAATATATAGAAAAATATCATAAATAGTAAATTTATTGATTTATTTATTCAATTCATATAAAATTACAAAAATATCAAAATAATATTGAATAGAAATTCTAGAACTGTATTCACAAAAATTATTTCATCATTTCCACTCTCTTTATTGTCTAAATTCCTACTAAATCTTGAAAGCTCTCCATTGATTGATAATCGACATGCTTCCTAATTACGACCTGCAAAATAAAAAACAAAAAACAATAAATAATATTTCCTAAGCAAAAGTATAAAATCATAAAAGGATTTCAATATGAAAAAGGAGTTAAAAAATAAAGTGTAATACAAAATGTATTTTACCATTATGATTTGAGTCATGACGACTTGATGAGGATGAACGTGGAAAATTATTTAGAGAGTTGCTGGGATCAGTAGTGGCTTCTGGTACCTATAAATATATATGATTTAGAGAATTATCGGGACCGCTATTGGCTTCTGGCACCTATATGATTTATAGGGCAATATATATAAGGATCATAAAGAGATTAGAATAAGGAAGTAAAAAGATTTGCAGTAGGTTGGAAATAGAAACTATTATAAGTTTCAAATATATGATTACAGAGCTGGATATTACATGTGTACTATGGCATATCCGCATTAGGCTTATATGATGATCAGAATGTATATTGACTGGGAAATAAGGAACACAATTTTCATTTTTTATAAATATCAAATTCAGAATGCAACAATAAAATTTAAGGCTAAAGGAAACTAAATGCAAAATGAGGAATTCTAAATTTATAGTTTAGAATTTGATTATGCCTATGTATTCATTTAACAATAAAACACTGCATTTTTAAGTATTAACAATATCAAAAATATGCACTTGTAAGTCATAACACAAATACCAATAAGAGACAACTATTAGAATGTGCTAAGTGTATTATAACCAAAATAAATAAAGAGTAAGAACATTAATGTTTCCTCAGCAAAGGGACACTTATTCCCCTTCTTCTCATGACCATTACAGTTGGTGATAAGTTCCTATATTGCACTTAGTTTATTTTTTTAGTCATTATTTATTTTTAAATTTTGGCTTGTATCTCCCTTGTTCTCTGATACCCGCCCATATGATATGCGTATTCGAAGAACTGTAGGGAGATGCTGCCGAAATTTAGAACGAAGTTAATGACTAAAATAATGCTAAGCGCAATATGAATAACATGAATCCTGAATGGAATAAGACCATCCCATCTAAAGACATTACCTAAAGATATTGCCCACTTTTTGACAGAACATATCGGGTGATCGAAGTTGGATGTACCGAAGAATTCATCGTGGAGCTATAACGGAGGAATTTCGAGTAGGCGTAACTTACTTCTTAAATTTCACTTATTCGAATGAAAAATTCCTTAGTGGTGATAAAATTTGATGTCCGTGCCGAAAATATTCGAACATAAGATTTTTGGACCGAGAAACTATCACACTGCATCTGTATACAAAAGGATTCACACTAAGATATTTTGTTTGGAATTGTCACGAGGAGTCACGTCAAGTCGGGACGTCGAGCAATCCTATTGTCCAAAATTATGGTGAATCTTCTTCTACTGGTGTTTCTTCTTCTAATCCACATAATCCTCATAGTTCAATGATTCTGGATATATAGTCTTGGAGGACAATTCTATTTAAATGATAATATTGAGTCAGTTACTGAGACGGTAGTGCCACCATATACTACGATAGTTGAAGTCACTGAATAACAACCTGCGATACAGATTGAATTGCCGAATAAGGAGACTGCAGAATTTTACGAGATGTTGAAAGCTACCGATGAACCGTTGTATGAGAATTATCATAATTATACAAGATTTTTGGCAATGACACAACTCCTGAACATCAAGTTCGATTGTAATATCAGCGAGGTTGCGTTTGATCAGATTGTAGGCTTTATCAATGGTATGCTACATCCAAATAACAAGTTTGAGCCAACATTTTATAAGACAAAAAAATTGATGACACAGGAAAAAGTTGATGACAAAAAAGTTTGAGCCTAAAGCCAGAGGAAAAATAGACCCGATAGTTGGAGAGAATGAGCCAGTAGATGACTTCTATCAAGAAGAAGATCCTTCCGAAGTGGAACGAGTTAGTCCAATACTCGAGGATGATGACACAGAGTTAGTTCAATTGGAAATAGAATATGTTGATGATGACGATAATGAAGTTGAGGAAGGACAGAATGATGATGAGAGAGACGAAGAAGAATTTTAAGATTCCGATACAGAAGAACAAGAAGAAGAGTCTTACACGGATTATGATAATGACGATGACGAATAATTATAAATGTGAAGTACATATTTAATTATTAAATATATCTATTAATCTATTATATATAATCTAATTATATTAATTTTTTACAGTTATGGTTCGAGATATCAGTTCTCGAGGAGACATTCCTCGTAGGACCCCCCGACGATTACCACCCGCCCCACCTGTACCCACTGACCCTTCGACTTCTACCACCATCCCCCCACATCCGGCCACCATCCCCCCACCCAATCCGTCCACCGTTCCATCACCTGATCTGGCCACCATCCCTTCACCTTAAGCTACCATCCCTCCGCCACCCTCCGCATATCCAAGACCGTCATCTTCGAGACATAGGCCATGAGGGCCTAACATAATTCTCCCTCCGCCACCCGAGGGAGCACTGCGTAGAGCAGTTAGTGTGCGCGGAAGACGATAAGTATATGCATCAATTATTTATTATAATTTATTTATTTTAAAATATCATATTATGAATTTATATTTTGTGCATATTTGAGCAGGAGGACGTCCCTCGCACGATAGCGGGGACGATCCGGAAGTTTATGCGCGGGGCGTGGCCTACATGGTCTCACGTGACCCGTGAGCATATGGATTTATTGTGGCGAGAGTTCACGGTAAGTATATTTATTAAATTAATGTTAATGTTAAATATTCATCGGCACCGACCCCTTCGATTGCAGGTGAGCGGCCCTCGACATCCCGAGCGCAGGACCAGAGCCGGATAGTGACCATGGAGTCGGAGCTCACCCAGTAGAGGCTGGAGATGCAGGAGCAGAGGCGGGCGAATGACGAATTGAGACAAACAATCCAGAACATGCAGACAATAATCACTCAGATTGCGTCTCACGTTGGGCTTCTATCGATGATGTCGCAGCCGTTGTCCTCGTCGACCCAGTCGACGCTCCCGACCCAGTCGTTGTCGGCTCCACCGCCTCCACCGCAGTCGTGAGATTTTGATTAATTGTATTTTGTTTATATTTTGATACTTGATTGTATATAGATAAAATTTTGATAATTGTTTGCCTCTGATTTGAGGCTGATATTGATGATATTTATGTAAAGCTTGTATGTTTGGTTTCAAATGCATGTGTATGATGTTTTCTGATTGTAATATGTGATTGAAAATAGTTTGTGGTCGATATATCATTGTATATAGGAATTTATAAAATTTTCAATTTTTCAGTTACACGATACACCTTTAGCCACGGCTTACCCACGGTTCACCGTCTCTAAGCCGTGGCTGAAAGCTTATCGTAAATGGCGGATGGTTTGGGCTGCACCAAATATTACGGTTGCTAATAGTATCACCGACAGGACTGGGCCGTGGCTGATGGTTGGTATCAGTGATAACTCCTGTTGCCGTCACTGATGATTACGTGTGACGGCCTTGCTTGACCGTCATAACTTATCTGAGACGCACTCATCAATGACGGTTTTTGCCACGGTTTGCGCCGTCCGTGATATCTATCACCGACGGTTCAGTCGCGATTTGAGCCATCAGTGATGACGATAATTCTAGTAGTGTCTCGTCCGAAACCCTAGCCGACGGCTAGGGTTTAACTGTGACTATATATGATTACATGTAGTTGGCAATGATGTCCTTGGGAAATCCTGGGAATTAATAAGATGGATGAGGGTTGGAGTTGGAATTTAGCTGTGACTTGTAGGGGACTGAGTCTGCTTTTTGACATTTAAGTTAGAGTTTTTTTGAGCATTATAGCAATCTATCACAACCTGAATCAATAATTAGAATTTCTGTTTATAGGATTTGATTACTATAAGTGAAGGGGAATATTCCCCTTCACTTAACAGGGTGTAAAGGACATGACTCTTGGTAATACTTGCCGTCGGAATAAAGGACATGACTCTTACTTTTCTACATGCAGATCAAATGGTTTCTGACTTATGGTGGTAGCATGCAGTTTTGAACATTATTTTGCCCATTGTCAAACATATAAGTGCCATTTTTCTCTTCATCTACATGTTTCGCCAGGACTGTTTAAGCTAGTCAAATTTCTAGCTTTATTAATGTCACTGCTTACATATCTCAGGGGAAGCACTATTCTCTAACCTAGCTATAGCTTTAGATGAATTCCTGCATAACCCTAGAAACGTACGTCACCTTAAATGACCATGTTTTTTTTTTACCAAAATCAAAATAACTTTATTAATGTCTGACTGCCAGGACCAAAAAAATTATTGTACAAAATTGCCTCCACTTCTGGAGGCCGAATAGATGACCAAATCAACATATTACGATTCTGGCGAGCCCTCGTTGCTGTCCAATGGGCAGCTTCATTTGTCTCTCTATAACAAAAGATAAAACTTTAAAGGTTACATTGCAGAGATAAATGGAAAATATCTTCAACAACCGAGTTAATCTCCCAAGGTATGTCTATCTTTTTGTTCAGCACCTCGATCATTATCTTAGAGTCGGTCTCCACTTGAAACATAGCCAAATCATGTGTCAAAGCAAAATTTAAAGCTTTTTTGATTGCCAGTGCTTCCATATGTAAGACAGATTGCTCAGAGTTTTCATAGTAACTTAAAATAAAAGAGCATTGATCATTATTTGATCGGACCACCACACCCAAGCCCCCGTTATTATCTGAAAAAGATGCATCATAGTTAATTTTGAGAATTCCAAACGGTGGGGGATTCCATTTGACCAGGATAGAATTACTTATAGAATTGCCCTCAGGGTGCGTTACACTGAAGTAGGATTCAGTGAACGCTAAAATTTTTGTCACTAAGACCGAGGGGATAGGCTGCCTAACTTCATGCACCAAGAGGTTTCTAGCGTGCCAGATGTACCAACATCCATTGACAATTATCACAGGTCAGTAGGAGGTTCCTCTGGAATGGGGGTAAGTTGAAAAAATCCAAGATGAAGGATCACAAACAGAAGAAAGGTTAATGCTTATGTTGGTTTTTTCCTGAATAAGGTTCCAAATGATATTGGCAAAATGGCATAAAAGGAATAGATGTTCAATTGTTTTAGGGACTAGATTGCAAAAAGGATAGTGCGTGGGTATATTAAGACCTAGGTAATTAAGACGAGCTCGAGTGGGTAATCGTTGGTGAAAGAGTTCCCAACAAAATAATTTAATTTTCGGTACGTGCAGAATGCAACTTCCAGATATAATCCCATCGACGGTCAGATTGCTCGGTTGAAAGTACATGACTTCTAAGAAACTCATAAGCGGACTTAGTGATAACTCTACCCCCTAACGAGTCCTTCCAAATAAGCTTATCATCATTGGGGTTCATAGGCAACTCGATCCTGCTAATAGAATCCCACACCATCGAACCAAAGTAAGCATTACACATAGTCTCATTCCAAGCAGAGTTTGAAAGTAAAGTACTTATATTTAAACCATCTGTATCAGTGATCAAATCTATATGCATGAAAAAAGGTTTCAAAGATAACGGTAAATCAAAAAGCCAGTTATCATAGAAAACAGAAGATGTTTCCCCATTACTTATTATTTTTAAAAAATCGAAAAGTAATTGTTCTAAAGCCGATCGAAACAGACGCCAACTCCGAAAACATTTTTTGTCATATGAAAAGAAATTCTTTGGATCCTTATATTTAATTTTGACCAAGTCAATCCAAGGGGTAGACTTGTAACTTAAAAAATCAAACACTCGTTTAGCTTGTAATGCAAAGCCTTTAAAATGCAAGTCTTGTAATCCTAAACCCCGAGTAAATGCAATCCTTTTTTCTCTTTAGCGGATGACCATTTTTTTTTTTTTAATTTGTCCTTCAATCTTATCAACTTGTTTTTTAGAAAACCAAAAAACCGACATGGAGTGTAAAAGAATTGAATTTAAGACTGAATTAATTAAGACAACACGACCAGCTTGAGAAAGGAAGTTAGGATTGCCAATTTCCCAATTTGCTGCTAATCTGTTCGGAGATTAAATCAAAGGCTTGGGCCGGAGGTCTTCTAGGAGCAATAAAGGTACCCAAATACTTAAATGGAAATTTACCAATTTTCATGTTGAGCGAATTTGAAATCATGATTGAACATTTCGAGAAGTGTTTTTAGGGAAGAAAATTTCAGACTTGGTCAAATTAATTGTTTGACCAGTACATTGAGCATATTTTTGAAAAATATCAGAGAAAGTCCACAAACTTTTTGGATTGGCACGAAAAGTCACAAGAATATCATCAGCATACATTAAATGGCCAATCCGAAAGCGATTTTTGATTTTAAAGGGGGTAAACTTTTTGTAATCAACAACTTGATTAAACAACAGAATCAACAATTGAGAGACCAAAACATAAAGGTAAGGTGATATAGGATCACCCTGACCGAGGCCCCTTTTAGAGCCAAAAAAGGGGATAATTTGTTGTTTAAAAGGCAAGAAAAATCAGCAGTCGACAAATAAGAATTAATCCAACTTATGAACTTTAAAGGGAAATTGCAAATTTTAAGAATACTCAAAATTGAGTCCCAACTAACTTTATCATATGGTTTAGCCAAATCAATTTTGACCATCACATAAGAATTTTTGCATTTGGAAGCATACATAGAATAGGCAATTTCTTGGGCAAGTAAAATATTATCATGAATGCTTCTGCCCAGAATGAAAGCAGATTGCTCATATGAAACTAACTTAGGCAGAACACCTTTCAATCTATTAGCCAGACATTTAGATAGTATCCGATAGCTAAGATTACACAAGGCAATGGGTCTAAAGTCACCTATGCCACTAGGGTGTCTAACTTTAGGGATAAAACATAAGAGAGTTTTATTCCAATCTCTAGGTAGCATAGTATTACGATGAAAATCATGCATGCAGTTCATAAAATCATCATAAAACAAATGCCAATAGTGTTTAAAGAATTCTCTAGTAAAACCATCCACACCGGGGCTCTTCCCATTTGGAAGAGACTTAACAACATTCCATACTTCAGAGAGGCTAAAAGGAGCAATTAGATTATTAGCACTATCATGATCAATACATCCAAAGTTAAATTGAGCAATAAAATTTGCAGGAGCAAAAATACTATCTAGACCATAGATTGCAATAGAATTCCGAGAAAGCCAAAAGAATATCATCATGATTTTCAAGCACAGAACCATTGCCTAAAATAATTCTATCAACTTTATTTATTCTACGTCTTTAAGTAGCCACCCGGTGAAATATGCAGAATTAACATCCCCCTCAGAAATCCATTTAGATTTAGCTCTACACCACCATTTTTAATTGATTTGCCTCCTAAGAGCAGTAGCCTTATTATATAATGATTTAAGAGCTAATTCATCCGCATCAGAAAAATAGGAAGAAGCACATTTAAATTCTAAACTAGCAATTTGAGCATTGGTATCATCAAGCAAGACTTCTAAATTTCCCAAGACATAAGTGTTCCATTGAGACAGAGCATGTCTGGTAAATCTTAAACCATAGGAAAATCTACCTTGAACCGAAAGACCATAAGGGACTTCATTCCAAGCATTATGAAATTTAACAGTCTATTTTTATTTTTGAAAACACCAAAGTTGAAAAGAAGAGGGCAATGACCCGAACAGCCCTTCGGCATGTGTGTAACAGTAGCAGAGTCAAAAAATGTAACCATGCGGCAATGCAAAAAAAACGATCAAGACGAATTTGAATTTTGGCATGGTTCATTCTGTTATTTGACCAAGTATAAGGAGATCCGACAAAGCCTAGGTCAATCAAACCCATTGAGTTCACAAAATCAATAAAAGAATTTGTCGAAAAAATCAGGCGAAAAGGCAAACCCCCTCTTTTTTCATCTTTATGCAAACAACAGTTAATATCCCTACATAAAAGCCATGGATAACTCGAAAGATCAAGACAAGTAAAGCTGTTCCAAAGTTCTTTTCGACAAATCGAATTTGTGCTAGCATAAACCGAAGTAAATATAAATGGTTCCAGTTGATCATGACCAATAATGGCCGTGATACCCTGAGAGTGGACAGATAATACCTTCGCAGAGATTACAAATGTATCACAAGCCAAAATAAGGCCACCGGAGGCTCCTCTGGAAGGAAAGGAAACACCGTCCCACTTCCTTCCAAAGGAACAGATGATAGTATTTGCTCGGGCAGTATCAACATGAGTTTCCCGCAGTGCGATTAGATGCACAGAATATTTATTAATAAAATATACTAAATGATCTCTCACCTGACGACGCCAGGCTCCTCGAATGTTCCAACATAAGTAACTCATCGTGGAACAAGGGCAAGGGAGGAGACATTAGAAGGCATCTCATCGAAGGATGCCCCTGGTGCGGGAAGCGCACCAAAATCATTAGCCTGAGTAGGGTTGCATTCACCATCAGAGGCGCGGGCCCACTTCTGAACCCGTAAGGGAATCAGAGGGGAAGCAGAGGAAGGGGCTTTTAGTGTTTTAAGATTTCTACGGGAAGAGCGAGGGTCCAACAGGACAGAAGGGGCCGCAAAGGTAAATTTCAACTCCCCCATCAGCTGGTCCATTGATCGGGATGGGGGTGGGGGAATGGAGACGACTAGAGAAGGGGTTGTAGTGGAGGAGGAGATGGCGTTAGGGCGGAGAGAGTTTAAGACAGAAGGCGAGGAGTATAGATTAGGAGAGGGGTGTAAAGGAAATGGGATACTAGCAGTGGATAAGGACGAAGAAGCGGGGTTAATTTGACCCGGGTTAAAAATAACTTGGTAGAAGGGATAGCATCAGAGCCATTGGATGCGGCTGCCTCTGGAACCCAGCGAGTGGCACGTGCCGAGGAGGAGGTGGGGCGGCTCTGCTTGCCCGAGAGCCCAGGCGTCGCCATCGTAGTCGAGCCCGCATTTATTACCGTAGATATGCCCGTTGCTAAAGCATATTCGGGCGGATTGCGCGGTGCAACGAGAGGAATCGAAGCATCGCGCAGACAATCACCCGAAGGCGTGGAGTCCGAGGGCAGATCCGCACTAAAACCCGGCTAGTTAAAGTGCGGGGTAGGCGAATCGACAGAGTGTAGTGGCGCGCAAGAGTTCGAATCCGGATCCTCGGGCACAAATTTGCCCTCCTCATGATCCGAATCCGGGATAAAAACCGAAGACCGACCGAATGCTGCATGCGCACCACGTGATGTAGGCCATCCACGGTGCGAGGCAACCCCGCGTGCATTAGCCGGGTGGGAACCCAGGCGAGCACGGTTACCTCGTCGCCTGGTTACCTGCACCCATGGGCCACAGGCAGGCATCGTCGGCGTCTCAACCGGCGGGTGGTTGAGATTAAATGAGAGACCAAAACGCAGGTTTTCAGCGTTAGTAACATTTGAAATCAGAGCATTAGAAGATAAACTCGACGAGGAAAGCGGCGGAACAGAAGAAGGCCCAAAAATATTTGGCAAAACAATTGTTGGGGAAGACGATTTTAGAGAGCATTCAGCTTCACGATGGCCTACGCAGCCACAAGAATAGCAAAGAGACGATGAATTTTCATAAGCTAATGGCTGAAAGAACTCATTACCTACTGCACCATTCCACAAACCCTGTTCAAGGGGTTTTGCCAAATCGATTTCAACATAGAGGCGAACATATCGCCCATGAACAAAACTAAAAGAACGAGAATCCACGGAAAGAACTTTACCAATCGAGTTTCCGATCAATGAAACAGACTCAACATTCCAAAATTCTAAAGGCAAACCCAAAAGTTGGACCCAAATAGGTGCCGTCGAGAAAGACTCATGCCAAGGGCGGAAAGATGGCTGCCACGTAGTAAGACGCAAAGAACACCCCCACAGTGAATAAGGTCCTCCAATGAGGACTGCTTGAGATGATTTGGAATCGGAAAATCGAAAAACAAAATAATCCTCTTCTAAATCTAAAACCGACGTAAAACCAGCGGAATGACATAGGCGTTTAGCCTAGTCCAATATCATCGAAAGCGGCGGAGGACGATCGAAAAATTTACCGATCAAACAATGCTCCCAGGGAGCACACCACGAAGAGATTTGATCAGGGGAGAAACGAACATGATCAGAAGCCGCATGAATATTTTTTAGAGTCAGATTAGAAGTTACCACTTGCGACACATGGTCATCACGAAGAAGATGAGCCTAGGATATAGGGGAAGTCGAAGTCGAAGTCGGAAGATGGGAAGAAGATCGCTGGGAAGGCGGATGAGATGCCCTTTGATCCGAGGATGCCGAGGGTCGCGAAGATGAGTTCTGCCGAGAACTTAGCGGATCGCGAGCTCCATCAAGAGGCCGACCTCTATTGGGAGGAGGTTTGCCAGTTGAGGGAGTGCATAGAGAAGGCAAGGGGGCAGACGAAGGCGCAGGCATGGATGTGGACGCCATGGAATGTAACATTTGATTCTTTTCCTTTAATGACCATGTGATTTACAACTTTCACGAAAGAAAAATACTTTTATGATAGCCATGTAATGCTTGCCAAGTGTACTTCCAAGACATGCAGTACAATGAACTAGCTAGCTAGCATCACAAAAACATCTTTCTTTACTTGCTTAGTTTGATCATTGAAAGTAAGATATAGCAAAAAAATAATATATTTGCCAAAAAAATAATATATTTTACGGTTTTCCTACAATTTTAGGATTGAAATTAAAAATAATGTTATGATTCACGAGTTGATAAAGTGACACGAACTTATCGATAGTTGGATCATAATTTTTTTTTACAATAGCTTAGATCCGTTCGGAGATCGTATCGTTGTCTATAAGAAGTACAAAACTTATAGATTCTTTATGATTTCTGAATTGTCCTTGATCGGACAGTTTAGGATCAAAATTATTTTACTTGCAGTAAAATATTTTTTTTTAACATTCATTACAGTTTGAAATTCTAGCAGATATCCCTTGTTCTCCAAGTATGCGCCTAGATGATATGCATACTTGGAGAACTGTAGGGAAATGCTGTCGGAACTTCGACTAAAATTGAATGTTAAAAAGAATATTTAAATGCAAGTAGAATAATTTGATTCCCGAATGGAATAAGACCACCCCACCTATGAAGATTTATAAAGAAGTAATTATTGTGATATATCACGTACAGAATCATGACGGAGTATCGTAGTTGAATGTACCATCGGATGTACCATGGAGGTTTACCTGAAGAATTCAAGAGCGGTGTTTAGGAATTTTTGAACTTCGCATATTCAAATCTATAATTTGTCAGTGTTGACAAAATCAGATGTCTGTGTCGTCGGTGGGTCAACTTGTTTTTCCTAGACCAACAGGCAGTGACATTACACCTATACAGAAATTATTTCATGAATCGTTACTATCGATGAATTTCACACGGGGAGTCATTCATAGGCATGTCATCGTATGAATTAGGAGGCTAGTCGTCTAATATTGGATCTTCGTCCGCCACTCATACAACATCCGTTTAGTAGCCATATCGAAATATGGTCTTGGATGCTCTGGGCGGTCATGAATTCCAAAGGTTGCCAATGCCTCACACATAATTTAAAGGTGAGTTGTCAAGACTGAAGTGACAATGGATATAGTGTGTGAGCCACAAGTAGAACCGAAAATTCAAATTAAGTTATCAAATCTAGAAGCAGCACAATTTTATGATTTATTGAAAGCTGCAGATGAAGCATTGTATGAAGGCTGTGATGAATATTCAAATTTGTCAATAATGACTCAAATGTTAAACATTAAGTCTGATTGCAATGTAATTGAGATAGCATATAATCGATTTTCCGAGCTTTTTCACAAAGCGTTGCCTAAAGATAACAAACTAGAGGATAGTTTCTATAAGACGAAAAAGATGATGAAAAGACTTGGTCCACGGTATCAAAAAATTCATGCATGTCAGAACAACTTCATTCTCTATTACCGTGAATATGCAGACTTGACCCAATGTCCAACATGTGAACATCCATGGTACAAAGGGAAATCTTCGAGTAGGAAGAAAGATATACCGTTTAAGGTTCTTCGGTATTTCCCGATAATTCCCAGATTGAAGCGGTTGTTCATGTCTGAAAAAATAGCCCAACATATGATATGACATGCTAAGAGTCGTGATCTGAATGTTATGACTCACCTGTCTGACAGTGAAGCATGGAAATATCTTGATCGATGTTATCCATCGTTTGCAAGTGATCCTAGAAATGTCAGACTAGGGTTATGTACTGATGGGTTTAATCCATTCGGTCAATCATCCACTTCATATTCTGTTTGGCCGGTACGCCTCACAGTCTACAATTTGCTGCCGTCGATATGCATGAAAGATGATTTCATATTTTTGAGTATGGTAACCCCAGGACCAAGGGGACCAAGAAAAGAATTGGATGTGTTCCTTCGACCGTTAATTAACGATTTAAAGAACTCGTGGGACGACGAAGTCATCACTTATGATATTAATTTTTTTAAAAAAATTTCAACTTGAGGGCCGCATTGTTGTGGACAATTAGTGACTTCCCGGCATATGCTATGTTGTCTGGTTGGAGCACACACAGGAGGCTTGGTTGTCCGTATTGTATGGAAGGAACAAAAGCATTTAGTCTTTGGCATGGAAGAAAGATGTCATATTTTGACTGTCATCGTCAATTTTTGTCACTTGATTATCCATACCGGAGAAATAGAGATAAATTCATTAGGGGCAAAGTGGAAAAAGACGGACCACCTCCGCATTTGTCTAGTAATCAAATGTTAGCTCGGGTTTCTGTGTTACCGGACATCACATTCGGAGAGGTTGACAGAATTAGTGGTTTGACACAATTGGGTCAAAAAAAATATATTTTGGGAACTGCCTTACTGGAGCTCATTACTAGTTCGGCTCAATTTTGATGTAATGCACATTGAAAAGAATGTGTTCGGGAACATTTTTAATACAGTGATGAATTTTGCAGAAAAAATAAAAGATAAAATGTAAATGCAAGAATGGACTTAAAGTATAAGCTCCAATAGCAAATTAATTAAAAATAATTAGAAATAATTAAAAAGAAAAACTAGTGGGTTCAATAGCAAATTAAATAACTAGAAATCAAGTGCAAGCTCAAACTTCATAAAAAAAATTATAAACAATCGGCATCAACTTTTATCCATCACTTCAGTAAAATAAAACTCAATGACTAGTGTAGAAGTCTTCGTCGGAGAAGAAATGGAGCCAAGAGCTGAACTCAAATAGGGATCAAAGAAGAGGAGCGCGTCAGACACATATTATTCAAAAAATAAGTTTATACTTTATTACATGGTTCCTATTTATATCGGGACTCTCATTTAGACCCGTTACCATTAAGACTAGATCCAAGACCAATTGATTAATGAATGTAAATGACATTTCTATCCACAAACTAAAAAGCATGTATGTATTACAATGAAGTCTATTTTTGTCTTTTGTCTTTTATTCAATCCTTTGTTCTCTGTTTCCCGCAACCAGTAGCAGAGCTACTGTTCATCTTCTTCATCATGCTGTTTTATACTCCAACACTCCCCCCCCTCAAGTTGAGAGGTGAGAAAGGATAATTCTCAGCTTCAACTTGCCTACGAGGAGATGGTGTTGTGTAGGAGGTAAGGCTTTGGTTAAGATATCAGCTGGTTGTCGAGTCCCACTTATGTAAACTGGTTTTATTATTTTCTGCAAATACTTCTCTCTAACAAAATAGCAGTCAACCTTTAGGTGCTTTGTTCTTTCATGGAATACGGGATTGGCTGTGATGTGCATAACACTCTGATTATCACAGTATAATGCAATTGGTCTTTTAATCTCAACACCCAAATCTTTAAGTAAGCTGATTACCCAAATAACTTCAGCTGCAGTGCTAGACATGGCTCTAAGTTCACTCTCTACACTTGATCTGCTCACCGTCACTTGTTTCTTACATTTCCAGGTGATCAAAGAATCACCCAACATCACCATGTATCCTATCACAGGCTTCCTGCTCAAATTACAGCTGCCCCGGTTAGCATTACTATAGCTGACCAAGGAAATATTTGAACTTGCTGCATAGAACAACCCCATACCTGGAGCACCTTTCAGGTATCTTAAAATTTTAACTGCTGCCATCAAATGAGTGTGTGTGGGACTCTGCACAAATTGACTTAGGGTATGTACTGCAAATGCTACATTAGGTCTGGTAATGGTAACATATAAAAGTTTACTAATTAACCTTCTATACTTGTTTACCTCTTCAGCTGAAAACTTTATCTCACTTTCTTTACTGTCAAAATTGGTTTTGTATTGCATTGGTGTTTTTGAAGGCTTGCAGTCTTCTAGTTTCATTTCTTTTAACATGTCAACAACATATTTTCTTTGACAAATATGAATACCAGTTGTAATCCTTTGTATTTCGAGTCCTAGGAAATATGTTAAGTTTCCTAAGTCTCTAATTTTGAACTCAACATTGAGAAACTTCTTCAATTCCTTCTTTATTAGTACCAGTCAACACTATGTCATCTACATAGACTGACACTATTGTAGACTGTCTATTTCTTTGTTTGACAAACAAGCAAAGATCTGAGTGACATTGTTTGAAGCCCTGCGAAATAATACTGGTAGATAACCTAGCATACCACTGCCCGCCTGCTTGTTTCAGGCCATATATGGATTTCCATAGTCTACACACCCTGGTATCACTAGGATCTCCATAGCCTTGAGGTTTCATCATGTATACTTCCTCAACTAAACTTCCATGTAAGTATGCATTACTTACATCCAATTGGTACAAAGGCCAATTTTTAGCTGCAGCTAAGGCAAACACAGTCCTAATTGTCCCCATTTTGAATACAGGTGCAAAGGTTTCTTGGTAGTCCACACCCTCTACTTGAGTGAACCCCTTTTCAACAAGTCTTGACTTGTATTTTTCAACCTTTCCATCAGGCCTGAACTTTGTTTTGTATACCTATCCAATCCACTGCCTATAGCAGTTTTCCTTGGTGGTAAATCAACTAGTGACCAAGTACTGTTAGCTTCTAGTGTTGAAAGTTCAAGTTGCATGGAATTTACCCATGCTGGATCCTTACTAGCTGAAGCATAACAACTAGGTTCGGAGTGTGAATCTATGACTATTAGCAAACATTTGTGTTCACAAGGTATTTGTTCAAGGCTTACAAAATCGGATAATGGGTAAGGAGAGGTTCTATGGACCTGTTTGCTTTGAGAGCTAGGGGCAGTAGTAGTAAGGAGGTTACATTGATAGTCATTGAGCTTAACAGACCTTTTGATAATTCTCTGACTTTTTTTAGGAGCACGAATAATGGAAGTAGATGAGCTCTCTTTAGAATTTTCAGTTTCAGTGGAGTTGGAATGAGAGGGCATCTCAGGGATTTCAATAGCAATATCAAATGGAGAAGTTGATGAAGAATTTGATGAAGTTCTGGGTGGAGATTTTGAAGAAGACTTTGATGATTTTCCATTTTCTAAACCTAGAGTTGGTGACTGCACATGGTCATTAAACATTTCAGTAGGATGTGAGGTGGAGCTGTGAAAGGATGTCTCTGTATCACTAAGACCTACTTCAATAGTGGTTATGGGAAAGATTGTTTTTTGTCCTTCATCAGCTTTGAAAGGAAAGATATGTTCAACAAAGACAATGTCTCTAGTAATTGAAATGGTTTGGGTCTGAAGATTATACACTTTGTATCCTTTTTTGCCAAAAGAATAATCAATGAACACACTTTCCTCAGCCTTTGGATCAAACTTGGTCCTATTTTGCTTGAGAGTATTATGATAACAAAGACATATGAAAGCTTTAAGGTGAGAAATACTAGGTTCTTTATGGTGAGGAGGGGACTCGGTAATCTGTTAATGAGGTAGGTAGCAGTTAATATACAGTCTCCCCAAAATTTCAGGGGTAATTTAGACTGAAATTTAAGTGCTCTAGCTACTTGTAACAAATGCCTATGTTTTCTTTCAGCAATGATATTTTGTTGAGGAGTCTCAACACAAGTACTTTAATGAATGATGCCTTTGTTTGATAGAAATTTTTTCATGGTAGTGTTAAAAAATTCACTACCATTATCAGTCCTTATCACCTTCACATTCCTTGAAAACTGATTTTGAACCATATGAATGAAATTGATGAGGTTGGGTACTTGACTCTTGTGAGCAAAAAAAAAAGTCCAACAACACCTACTGCAATCATCAACTATGGTTAGAAAGTAAGAACAACCATCATATGTGGGTACTCTATGAGGTTCCCAAACATTACAATGTATCATTTCAAAAGGTGAAGCTGTTTTATTCAAACTGTGCGTGAAGGAAAGTTTACACTGTTTTGCAAGTGGACAAACATTACAAAACAATTCAGGAGTCTTAGCTAATTCAGGAATGTTTTTAGATAACAACTTCATTCTTGACATAGACATGTGTCCAAGTCTTAAATGCCAAAGAGTGTGAATGTCAAATGAAATAGATAAAGCTCTAGGATTAATTCTGAAATTATCTGTGTTACTATTTGTTCCATCCATCAGATATAGACCTCCTTCCTCTCTACCACCCCCCAAAACTCTCTTCGTTACTAGGTCCTGAATAACAAATGTTTTGGGGTTTAAAATAACCGAGCAATTCATATCTTTGATTAACTTGCTTATGGATAATAGGTTGAATTGAAAACTTGGTACAACTAACACATTGCTCAGTTTGATATGCTTATTCAGGTAAGCTGTTCCTAGATGTGTCACAGATGTGGTTTCACCATTAGATAGTGAAACTCTATCATAGTTTTGAGGTTTAGAAAGGTTTTGTAAAATGATGAAATTTGTGGCTATGTGGTCAGTTGCTCCACTATCTAGGATCCAATGCTTGGGTAATTTACATGCATTTGAACATACAGCTGAAGCTTTACAAGTACTAGTGCATAAACCAATACCTGCCATGTTTGCCGAGTGTGTCCCCAGGTTCTTTTTGCCAAGCAAACTTAGTAGAGTCTTGTACTGTTCTTCTGTAAAACCACCATGTTTGTTGTGAACACTTTCTTCACTGACATTCTTAGTTGAATTATCCTCTCTAGTGTCACTGCCGGCTGAGTTAACACTGTTAGCCTGCTTTGTGTTTCCATTCCAGTCATTCACCTTTTGCTTGCCCTTGTAAAGTTTTTGTCCTAGCGGATACCCATGGATCTTATAACATGTATCCTTGGTATGCCCAGGTCTTTGACAATGTTTGCAGAACAGTTTATTCATTCCCTGGTACCTATTTTTGTTTCTTTTATAATTGTTTTCATATCCAGTGAATTGACCATTCTAATATGTGCCATTTTGATACTGACTATTCAGGGCAACACTTTCGATGTTTGAATTGGAGTTAACACCCACATTTCTTTGTGATTCTTCTTGTCCTAGCATTGTGTATGCCTAGTTCAAGTTGGGAATGAGATTCATTAATAGAATCTGCCCCCTTATAGTGACATATGCTTCATTTAGATCCATGAGAAATTGCCTAAGTCTACTGATGTCTCTATTCTCTCTGCCAACTTTACAATTGCAAAAGATATGGAATGTTAGGGCATCAATTTCATCCCACAAGGTCTTCAACTTTGTGTAATAGATCGCAATAGTCTGATTTAATTTCCCTGTCGAATATTGACAATCTGCATCTCGATCTCAAATATCCTGGGAGCATTTCCTCTCCCATACCTGTCCTCCAAGTCCAACCACATTTGAGCCGATGTTTGTGCATACATTACGCTAGATTGGATACCGAGTGCGATCGATTGGACAATCCACGATCGCACCATATCATTACAGCGTTTCCATAGCCAATATTTAGGGTCATCTTCTTCTGGAGGTGTGATTGCGCCATTGACAAGCTTTATCTTGTTTTTGGCCGATAAAGACATCATCATCGACTCTTTCCAAGGAAGATAGTTCTCATGCCCAGTTAATTGAATTGAGACAATGCTAAATGCCTGAAAGAGTACATCTCATATGGTGCTATGGGTTATTTCTGATGCTATTTTTAGTATTCCCCAGTGCAGTCTACTAAAAGATAGAATGCAAAGCGCACACAAAATGCTTAACAGAACATCTATTGCGTCCTTTTTATTTATTTTCCTTAAGATATTTTGTACTTGTAATTTCATAACTTAGTCCATTGCAATAAAGTTCATTTGTAAAATTAGTCCCATGTCTATTGACATTTTACCCTAATGTATCCTATAGTTCTATTTTTGTACTTATATGAATTTAATATTTTTTTTGGCCAACTAAGTTGAATGTTTTAGTACTGAAGATTGATCTCTATATTAAGGTGAATTCCATGGATTCCTCTATATTTTTTCTCTTATTTTCTTACCTTATGTTAATAATTGTTCTAGACTTGATGAGAGTTTACTATTGTGTTCTTTTACATGAGAATTTCATCTTCATTGGATTGGCTGACAACTTACTCTTGGAATTCCAACTTTATCTAAATTCCAACTCATTCATACCCTGTCATTTTGCAAATGTTCCTTTTCTGTCTTCTGGTTGTAGCAAGAAAACAAGCATAGGACTGAATCATCATCAAGTCAAAGTAAAATATATTTAGTTATTGCTTTATTTTCACCTGCTCATAAATCTACCTAAAATTATGTGCAATTGCATATTTAAAATCCAAGCTGGAACCACGATTTGAGCCTCTTCAAAGTTTGCATTGACCAAAGTCTAGGATGAGAAAACAAGCATTTCTAGCTTTTTTACGTTGGAGAGGACTAGGATACTGATGAACATAGTTGGTTTCTTTTCTCACAATTTCTATCAAGAAAATAATTTAAAATCAGAAAACTTAGAACACATGTATCCTAATTGATAAGGTTGATTGTGGTTGGAGTATAAGACTTCGGTGTCTGCATAATTCATATTTAATAATTTTTGGACAGACAATAACCACTTTTGTTTAGCATTCTGCAAAGCATATATATATATTACATTGGCATCATTAAAAGGAAAGCAGCTTCCTTTTTCTTGTTTACTATGGATCTTTGACCACCTCTTTTTCTTTCATTCATTATTTTTCTTTTTCTTGTTTACTGTGAATTTCTTTCCTCCATATATTTTGAATAAAATTATCTATGTTCTATGATTTAAAGCCTTCCTTACACCATATCAATATCAGGTCTTTTCTTTATGAATGTGAATTGCTTTCAGGTTTGTTTATTTTTCCTTCTACATTAGCTATGTTCTTGTTAACTATATTCCGAAAAACTCAACTGTAGCTATTATTGACAGTGACTCATTGCTTATAACATTTCATTTATTCTTTAGGAAAGCTGGAGAAGGAATATGAGATGATCCTGAAAAGAACTTTGCAAAGCATATGCTTATTGACTATTCATCCTAATACAACAGCCTCCATCATTCACTGCAATAAACCATCTATTTTTTGACGTCAAAATAAACTAATATTCCGACGACAATAGGCGTCAAAATGTTATATTGACGCAAGCTAAAGCGTCAAAAATGAGTGAAAGATGACGAGAGCCAGAATGTACCTTTTGACGTTCTAGTAGGCGTCGAAATGTTGAATATATCGACGCCGGCTTATAGGCATCAGCAGGAGTCGATATGAACATATCAATATCTACTAACAGGCATCAAAATATTTTTAAAGAACATTAAAATATTAATATCGGCGCCAGTCAAAGGAGCCGATATGAAAAATAAAAATAAAATAAAAACCGGCAGACTTACACGGTATTCTCCTGCGTGCGGCTGCACGCGGTATCAGCGGGGCGGTTTCCGCTCGATTTTTGGCACGCGACGGAAATCGAACCGTAGAAAATATTCTAATTAAAAAAATATTTCGGAAAAAGTTAGTAAAAATTAGATGAATACCCGTTAAAAAAATTTGTACTAACCTTTATATAAGTTTCGGAATCGAAAAATTTTGAAAACCTGAAAAAAGAAGAAAAAAAATTAGATCAAGAAAAAATACATGAGAAAGATGAAAGAATAAGGAAAGAAAAAAAAAGAGATATGAAGAAAAAGAATATGAAAGAAAGAAAGGAATGAAGTAGAAAAGAAGTATTTAAAGGAGAGAAGATTAGAAAAAAAAATTTAGTGGCGGGAATTCTCCCGCCTCGAATTCACTTGGGCAAAGCCCTCGGCGAGCTCGCCGAGGACGCAGGTTCGTGCGCCCGCTAACCTGCCCGGGTGGATGCGGGCACGGGCTCGCGCACTTGCGAGCCCGCGTAGGCGCAGCGGGCGGACACTGACGCGGGCTCGCATGCCCACGCCAGACGCATTTCGACGCCAGGCAATAGGCGTCAAAATTTTTCTCGACGCCTACTGCTGGCGTCAAAATTTTTAATTTAATTTTTTAAAAAATATATATATTTCGACGTCGTTTAAAGACGTCAAAATTTTTCCAACAAAACTTGAGAGTTTTGTTGTAGTGATTGTTCAAGCCTCCATCATTGTTCAGGTCAAAGAGTTATGCTATACTTTAGAGATCTTCTTTGAGCTTTCTTATATGCTCCAATTATTATGTTTGAGTGATTGCTTTAGATATTTATTATGTGATCCATTTTTTATTTCTTTTATAGATTTTGTTTCATGGTGAATGATTGTAATAGATGTTAAGAAATTAGTGGGCCTAACTCATCCCAAAAGCTAGCTCATGAGGAGAGGGTTGCTCTAACTTTTTAAAGGCTACTTTGACCATATTTTAAACCAATGTGGGACTTCAACACACCCTCCTCACGCCCAGGATTGGACATTTGGAGCGTGGAGTTTTGTAGGACTGGACATCTGCAGGTGGCACAATATCAACCACAACTTGGCTCTAATACCATGTTAAGAAATTAGTAGGCCTAACTCACCCTAAAAGCAAGCTCTTTGGGGGAGGACTGTTCAAACTATTCAAAGGCTATCTTGGCTATATTTTAACCAATGTGAGACTTTAACACACACCCCTCACGCCCAGGATTAGACATTTGGAGCGTGGAGTTTTGCAGGACTGGACATCTGTGGGTGGCACAATATCAACCACAGTTTGGAAAACTATATCATGGTTGAGACCTTATCCTTCTATCCTGCTTGCTCTCGGCCGAGTATGAACATCCTTGGGTAGGCTTGGCCGAGTGGGTATTAGGGGGAGAACGGTCTTGATTATGTTTTATGCTTACAAGTAGGATACTATATCATACTTAGCTTTTATGTTGTAAATCATTCGCATGAATATGAAACTTGGTAGTGATGGATTGAGATTAGAGCATTATAAGGAAATATTTTTGATGGTGCATACACGATGAGCTCCAGGATGTGGCGGTGGAGGGAGAGGGCAGCGGGGTCGACGACGAGGGACGACCGACGTAACTAGCGACCGAGGAGGCGAATGAGGTCCCTCACATCCTCGGAAACCTGAAGCTCCGTCAGCGGGATGTCATGGAAGGTGGCAAGGTCGAGGGCGAGCTCATGGAGCTCGGCGGTAGAGGGTCCGTGTGGAGGAGGAGAAACCCGTGACTTCGGGCGGAACAGTCATGGAAGAGCCCTGAGAGCGGCGGAGGACGAGAAAGATCTCACAGAAGCAAAGCGAAGCGGCGTGTGGTAGGGCAAAGCCAGCGACATCATAATTGCGAAGAAGAAGTTGCTCGAAGAAGAGAGTGAGTTATCCTCGAAGAAGATAGCAAGTCGCCTCGACAGCGAGTCGTCTTCGAAGAAGAAAAGGAGCTGCTTGGGGATGCGAGCTTCAAGGGGTTGCCAGTGTACCCGCGGACGAGCTCCTGTCGTCCTTGATGGGGGCGATCTTGGTAAGCCGCAATAGGGGCGCGGGCGGCTGGTCGGGGATGAGTAGGGTCGGGGGAGGAACAACGCTGACTTAAAAGAAATATGTTGTGGTGCACACCGAAGTTTTATGGTGAAGAAAAAAGCATGTTAGTATGAATGCTGACTGGACTGCTAATCCAAGTCAGCATGTCCATGTCAGCATTCTAACGACATATATAACAAATATAACAGAATGTTGACAGCGGGATATAATTGAAAAGAAATAAAAGTTGAAGACCTCATTTGATACAAATGAAAAGATGAGATATATTAGGGAGAGAGAGAGAGAGTAAAAATTGGGATATATACCGTAATTAACCCCTTTTTAATAATATATAGTACACGAATTAAGTCTTGCTAACCAAGACAACTTCTCACATATATATTACCGATGTAGGAATAAACAAAAATGTTACAATCTTCCATATACTCAAGTCTTAGCATCCTTGTCAATACATAAGTAATTAAAGATTAACAAATAATTTAAAATCATGCTCCAACGCATAACATGTGTAATATATTTCTCTCAGATATATAGATAATTTTCTATGTTTTTTCTCTTTTTATTCTTCTAAACAATAATAGACTTTCATGGCACAAAAGAGCTCTTAATTTCCATATATAAACAATCATGAATGCAATACATATCAATTAATAAAAATCACGTGCTTTTCATTAATTAATTATATGCTTCTTGCATCTGAGTTTAATTTGGCATCTTTGGCATTTAATTAATTACCCATAATTCTGTCTTTTTTATTAGCCAGTATTTACCCAATAAGTAATCTACTTTTAGTTCGAGAACTGGGTATTTGTAGAACAAGGAAAAATAATTAATTAATCCAGAAAAGTTATGTCTAAGAATCTACCTATACAATACACAACGTCAAACTCATTAAATTCGCGTGAAAAGTTCAACAATTATTTTACATTGTCAAGTGAAAAGATCGCTTTTTTTCATAATCCTGAATCAAAATCAAGTTATCTCCATTTCTGATCTAGCAATTTGACATATATTTTCATATGTACATAAAGTTATTTATTTGGTGAATTAGGTTTCCTAGGAGGCTGTTGGTCTTTTGTTGGTTGATGTTTGTGCTTAGTATAGTTTATTGTGAGATTAGTAAACTGTTTTATTGTTTTAGTTTGATATCTACTTTTTTTTTTTGCTTGCAATGCATTTTCTGATCTTAATCATTGTTAAATCAGCCTTGGATCTAACTCCACCTCAAAAGCTAGCTCAAAGGGGGAGGATTGTCCAATCTATTTAAAGGTTGGAGCGTGAAGTTCTGCAAGTGGTCCATAATCAACAATTGGTCTGGCTCTAATACCATGATAAATCAGCTTAAAAATAGTCTTGGACCTAACTCTACCTCAAAAGTTAGCTCAAAGGGGAAGGATTGTCCAATCTATTTAAAGGTCATCTAGATCACAACCTCAAACAATGTGGAACTTTAACAATCATTAGCCTGTAAATAAGTTTCCTTCCACAACCACATCATCACATACTTGTGCCTAATACAGTTACTATATTTTTTCTACTCTTTGTCTCCTTGATATTGGATAAATTTATTAGTTTTGGCTACTGCAAAGTTTTATTTAGCTATACATATCCCTGATCACATAAGTGAAATAATATTTAACAAAGAAATGCTAGCTTGCAGATGCCACGGAAATTGAACAAATTATGCTAAGAAGGGTATACAAAAGCTCAAAATTTAAAATGAGCATGACATGCGAAGAATCAACAAAACACATGCATGCATAGTTTCATGAGGAATTAGAATGCACAAACTTAGCAATTATTCAGTTGTCAGTGCACTTAGCTAATTTTTGATAGAGGGAGACAATATATCAGAACAAGTAGCTTCTTGCTGATCTCTAGAACACTTCACAACAAATTGGATTATATATATATATATATATCATGCATGCAGCCATTGCCTGGAATAAACATAATGCATGCGCTGCTCATGACTGAGCTGGAGACAAGTAAAGAAGTCTCCTTTTCTTATTATAACTATATATTCCTGATCGATATATAGCAAAATATTTCAATATAAAAAGCTTATACAGTAGCTAGGTTGCATATATATATATATATATATATCTGTAAATATACATAATATAGTTTATCACATATCCGCAGAAATTAGTTAATTAGTTAAGTAGTAGCTAGCCTGGTTCAAGAGAGAGTCCAGTCCCATCATGTTTGTCTTTGTCAAGGAAAAGTAGATTAGATCTGTCAACTGCACCATATCTATAGAATACAGTACATGCATGTTAATTAGGGTACTTCCTATACAGTAACTTTACTGTGACAAGAGAATACTACTGTGTAATTAAATTCTATGTTCTTCTTGATCCGTCAGCCGCTCTCTTCCTTATTTTCTGTTGATGTGATATCCTCCATACCACAACGTACAGCATGTAGCTACAATTCCCACTGCTCCTTTCTATAATAAACATATAGGGTTTGCCCTAATTATATGTGTTCTTTAAGATTTTGGTGATTGTTGTACACAATATATAGCAGTATAGACTATAGAATCATAAATTCAACCATTAATTTCTCATTTAATTTTGTTAGTTAGCTAGGGATATATATTCACTTGCATTAAATGAATGCAGTATCATCTACAGCATCCTAATATCCTGCTGGTTTCCTGGATACCCGTACCCTTTTTTGGGACAGTGAATATTCTTACGAGATATAGTATTTAATTTGATGTGACAAACTATGAAACTAATGATCTCCTGTCTTACTACCTCGTCCGTAATTTATGCACGAGCAAGGTGCTTTTCTCGAGGGAATTGAAAGAGTTCAGCAGTACTGCATCTAATTCCTACTAATTAATGACCTCTTGCCTTGCCTTAATTTGCTTGTAATTAATTAATTAAATGCTATTATTTTGAATAAATTATAATGTTTAGCCTCTATAACAAGTTTCTCTTTCCTTTTCAGAATATCCAAGACAATCGAGCGCTATCATAGCTATTGTTATGCGTCCCAAGACTATGCGGTGGATGATCAAGAGACACAGTTACACGTATATTTAGGGTGATAATTATTCTCATTGTGAAGGGTGATCAGCTAATGATTAAATGAGCACTTATATGTGTCTTGCCTTTTAATTTGCCTTTCAACCAATATTTGCTAGGTATAGTATATATGTTTGTTAATTAAATTTATGACTTAACGTAGAGTTTAGATTGTTAGTAAGAGATTTAATCTATTTATTATATATTCTTAACACCCCCTTAATTGCCGTTGTGATTGGGTATACATAACAATTTGCGCCCAGCTGGAGTTATTGGGTTGGGCTAGCCTGGCCCGAAAAAGATCACATCCTACCCGATAAAAAATCGAGCATGAGATCCCAAGCTCGACACAACACGAACATTAAAAGGGACCAACACGGCACGACCCGTGTCTAGCCCGATAACCTGAAAGAAAGAAAATTGAATCAGGACCGAATCGGCTTGTCGAGCCGATTCGACCCGATAGATCGTTAATGAATTGGGCATGCTTCAACCCGATATCATGAATCGGGCCCGATAACATTATGAGGTGAGAGTGGTCATTATGCTTGATTTTAAGGTTTATTATATATCATTATATAAAATTAAAATTTGATCTTCAATTAGACGAGAGTGGTCCGATAACCTACAAATGTTAATTTATGATATATAAGCCCTAAAAACTTTATGTAAAGTAGAGGGGTTTTGAGAGGCAGTTTTGTTTGGCCTACTACTAGACCTCCTCACTTGGTGGCAATTTTGGCTCGAGATCTTTGATCTTGTTGATTCTTTATTAGTTTAATAATAGTTTTTTTTTTGGTAAAAAAAAAGGTGCAAGTGTTTGTTTCGCACTTAAGCACAATATTGAAATGGATAAGTCCTCTTGTACCACGTATGTTTAACAAAGTAGATGACAAGATTGGACAATAATGAGATTTGGTACGAGCAGTGGCGGAGTCAGAAATCAAATTGAGAGGGAGCAAGCTGGTGGACTACAAGTAGGAGGCGGATCGATTTGTTGTTGGCTGCAGGGCGGAGCACTTGGTGACGTGGGCACGACCATGGCGACAACGCACTGGTGCAGGGAGATCAAGAGATGATAGCCAACGGGGGGTGAGACTGGCGACAACGGAAGGGAGGGATCGAGAGATAAGGGAAAAAGATATAATTTACTGATAGAGGAAGAATTTTAAAATTTGTGGATGGCAAAAGAGGATAAAAATTTAAAATATAGAGAGGACTTTTTAAATTTACGTGGATAAAAATAAATAAATATTAGGAATATGAGGGTAATTTTATGAACAAAGAAGGGTAAAATTGTTCCCTACAAACTATAGATAGTAAAATTGAGGTAGGGGGCAATTTTTTAAAAATTCATCATATAAGAAATTACTTTTCAAAATTGAGAAGGGGGGCATTTACCTCCATCCCATCAACGAGGCTCCGCCCCTGGGTACAGGATAACTAGCTATTTTGTTGTACTGAGAAAAAGCTCAATGCAGTGAACTATGAGCGCATATACAATGATGCAAATTATCATCATGCCCTTCAAACAAAATAAAATATGATAATTTTACATTTTTAATATTATATTAATAATAATATTATTATTTTTATATCAACAAAATGTTTTGCATAGTGTTTAATATCTTCTTTATAACAATTCAAACATGTAACAATATAATTGATATTGTCTTGTGATGTGTTAATACAAAACAGACGCATGACATAACTAATTTTCTTGTCAAACAAAAACAAATCGGTGTCCTTTGCAGCCATTTTCCCGTAATGTACTATCTACATTGTCTAAAATCGTGCAATTTATAAAACAAACGCACGGTAGAAACATATTTTAGCATTCGTAGCCAGGTTTCAGAAGGTTCAGCTGGAGGAGATTAACACGCAGCTTAAAAACAAGGTTCTGCTTTAACTGGAAGTTTATTTGAATCTACTTAATCCTTTTTAGTCAATCACATAAGATGGTTAATTGACATGATAGTTGCACTGCATTTTGTTTAATTGACATGATAGTTGCACTGCATTTTGTTCAGCTTGAGGCTGAAGCTAGCTGCTGCTTAAGAACCATCGACGGAGGAGCTTGGAGTTCCAATGCAGCCATGATTGCAGCTGATCCTTTCTCCTTCCATCTCCAGCCAAACACCTTGCCCACTCTGCAATTTGGGTATCCTTTTGTTAATTAGTTCAATATATATGATGCTAATTACGTAGATGCAAATTAATCAAACCAATATATGTTTATGCAGGTCTCAGTCTCAGCACTCTATTCCTCCTGAAGCAGCCAATCCTGGAAACAGTGTTGGGGATGACAATTACATGCTGAACTGGGCTCTTTAATCTGAAGTCTTTAATTGACCTAGTTGATATGGAAGAATTTAGGGTCAATTTCTTGGTCATATATAGTAGTGAGCAACTTAAGTTTGCAGTCTTCTACTCTTCTTAATTCTCTACTAAATTGCTTCAACTTTTGACTTGATCGTGCTGTATCTTTCTACTTAGGGGGCGTTTGGTTACCCGCAAGTGTAAATGTTGCAAAATTTATTTGCATGCAAAAGCAAATGCCCGCAAATAGATTTTGCAGCCTACCGTTTGGTTGCCCGCAAGTAGAGTTGTAACTTCTATTTGCAAGCATTTGGTTGGCCGCAAATGGAAGTTGTAATTACACTTGCAACTTGCAACGTGCAACTTGCATCTTATGAAATTTTTCGGGTCGGGTCGGGCACGAATTTTCTCAAGTCGGGCTGAGTCGGGCCGGGACGGGACGGGCCGAGCATGCACGAATTTATTCGGGCCGGGTACAAACTTTTTCGGGCAGGGCCGGGCACAAACTTTTCGGGTCGGGTCATCCAGAAATCTTTTTGGGCCGGGCCGGACACGAATTTTTTCGAGTCGGCCCGAGTCGGACCAGGACAGGTTGGGCAGTGCACGAATTTTTTCGGGCAAGGCTGGGCCGAACACAATTTTTTTTTTCGGGCTGGGCACGAATTTTTTTTTTGGTCAGGCCGGGCCGGGGATGAATTTTTTTGAGCTGGGCCGGGAAACGAATTTTTTCAGGCCGGGTCGGGCAGGAATTTTTTCGGGCCGGGCCGAGCACGAAATTTTTTTGGCCGGGAACGAATTTTCTCATGTGGGGTCGGGCATAAATTTTTTGGGCCGAGCCGAGTCAAGATGGGCAGTGCACGAATTTTTTCGGGCAAGGTTGGGCCCGATGCGAATATTTCGGACTGGGCATCAAATTTTTCGGGTCGAGTCGGGACACGAATTTTTTTGGGCAGGGCTGACCACGAATTTTTTCGGGCAGGGCCAGGCAAGAATTTTTTCGGTCCAGACCGGGCACGAATTTTTTTGGGGCGGGCCGAGCACAAAATATTTTGGGCCGGGTTGGGCACGAATTTTTTGGGGTTGGGCCGTGCACGAATAATTTTGGGTCGGGCAAGGCACGATTTTTTTCGGGTCGGCACGAGTCGGGCAGTGCATAAATTTTTTCGGGCAGGGCTGGGTTGGGCACGAATTTTTTTGGATCGGGCATGAATTTTTTCGGGTCGGGCCGAGGTACGAATTATTTTTGGGCAGGGTCGGGCCGACAGTGAATTTTTTCGAGCCAGGCTGAGCACGAATTTTTTCGGGCCTGGCCGAGCACAAATTTTTTCGGGCTAGGCCAGGCACGAAATTTTTCAGGCCGGGTTGGGCACGAATTTTTTCGGACCGAGCCGGGCTGGGACGGGCCGTGTAGTGCACGAATTTTTTGGGTCGGGTCGGACACAAATTTTTTCGGGGCGGGACGGACACGAATTTTTTCGGGCCGGGCTGGGCACAAATTTTTTCGGGCCAGGCTGGACACGAACTTTTTTGGACCGGGTCGTGCATAAATTTTTTGGGTCGAGCCTGGGACAAATTTTTTCGGGTCAGGCTAAAAACTTAGGCCCGACACGATTTGTCTGACAAATTAATAATTTTTAATTTTTGTATAATACTAAAAATATATTAAAAAATCTATCAAATGACATCAGATGTAAAATCTGACACTATCATCAGGTTCAGCACGCAAAAACCTACAACTTTGATATTTATCTCGTCTTCATCCGACGACTCTACGTCGCCAAAATTAATTATTTTTCAATACTTAAATTATTGCATTTGCAGCCCGCAATCTTGTATTGCGGGCTTTTTGGACTGCAATTCCACTTGCGGCCCGCAAATGATATTTGAAATACAAGTTGCAAGTAGTAAATGTTGCAAAATGATTTTGCAGCCAACCAAACATATTTGTTATCTAAATACTGCAACTAGAGTTGCAGCATTTGTACTTGCGGGCAACCAAACGCCCCCTTAATGAATGTAAAGACTCCAGTTTGTGGTGTACGTACTACAAATTAGCAGTCGGAGAATAAGTGTTGGATTGTTGTTGTATGTATAAAGAGCTTCATTTTGTGGATTAGGATATCTGTTAACTTGAGATGTCTGTTAGCTATTGGGATTAAGAACCTCATGACAATTGAATTAACTCTCGCATTTAGTTAAGGTAAATTTCCCAATAATCATTACTTAAAAATAACATCAATCAATGATGGTACATCATGAGAACCCAATCTCTTTAGAAGATACGTGATGCGTATATGTAGCAGCAAAGCAATAGATTAAGTAGCTAGAATCCTAAAGCGATGATCTGATCAAATTAAGGAACTCGATCTCAAAGCTGCTACTTGGTGAACTCCATGACCCAGTAGCCGGCAAACACATGAAGGGCACTGAAACCGGCGAAACCGGCTTCGCTTGCCAGGGCCTTGAACTCCTCCTCCGTCCTCTCTTTGCCGCCGATGTTGTAGGTGGACATGCAGATGTCCATCTGGAAGATTGCTTGCGCTTTCGGCGTTGTCTCCGGAACTACTGGAACCACGCATTCCACCACTATCACCTTCCCCTTCTCCGGCAACGCTTTCCAGCAATTCTTCAGTATTTTTGTGCAGTGCTCGTCAGTCCAATCATGGAGAATCCACTGCAATTTCATTTCGGAAGTAAAAGCTTATATCCAGTGCAAGGAAAGGATGGATGATGAGATTTATTGCTAGCTGAGGCATGTGAATGGCATGTTGGGAATATTTATATATATGACATATCTACAGAATGATCTAACAGGTGGGGCCCTTGAGTGCTATCTGATTGAAGGTGGTCCCTATCTACTGCATATGTCGACCCCACCGATGTTAATCCTATTTTTTGTGATTAATTAATCAAAATCTACACAGATTAAATATCTGTTAACATAAATCGAAAAGAAAATATATCGGTTTCAAAAATTAATTTTCGAAATCGAAATCGACCGATTATTCGACGGATAACTGAAAATCTGAAATCGATTTTAGTCGATTTTTCATATTCTCAAACCGAAATCGAAGCACAAATTCACTATCTGAAATCAAATTTTACAATTTGATTGACTGATTTTAATTGCTATACCGATTTTAATTGTTATAATAATCTTGAGCAAGCTTTCCTTTTCTAAGAAGAAATTAATTACATTAATTTTTACCTTCATGAAAATGGCGTCTCCACCGGGAATACTTTCGAACATGTCTCCGCTAATATGTTCAACTCCTGCAACCAAAAGGATGGTCGTAAATAGGGCTGTCCACAGGTCGGATCGGGTCGGGTCGGATTTGAAGAAAAAAATTAATTCAACACGATCAACAGGCAATCGGACTGGGTCGAGTTTTCAAGTAAAATTTTTTGAACCCAATCCGACTCGACCTGCTCAAAATCGGATCGAGTAATCGAATTACCCGATAAATATAAACTAAAATAATAATTTTTGAAAAAATAATAATAAAACAACCTCCCAAATCTTCCCAAGATAAGATCTTGGAAAGACACGTCTTCCAACATCAAATCTTGGGAAGACATGTCTTCTAAGATCGGATCTTGGGAAGACACACGATCTCGCCCAGGATCTCACTCCTTATCCTTGGAAAGAGATCCACTTTCTTTAGGGAAAACGCGGGCTGGAACGCGTCTTCACAACTTATTTATTTAAAAAGTTTTAAAATGTTTTTAACAAATAATAATAATATGTTATTAATTGGATAAATCGGGTAGAGTATCGAGTAATCGAGTTTCAAATTTTGAAATCCAAGATCCGATCCGATTATAGTCGGGTTGAATAAATTGAACCTGATTACCCGACTCGACCCGTCCCGAATAATTCGGGTCGGGTCGATTTCTCGGATTCGTTGGGTCAGGTTTGACCCATGAACAACCCTATTCGTAAATAATAGGAGTGAGGACGGGTCGGAATGTCCCGATTCAGCCCAACTCCGAAAGTTCAGGAAAATTTTTATCCCGATTCAAAATCAAGACGGGACGAGAGCAAAAGTCCGGAATGACATAAAAAATTAGAATGTCCTGGCCCGACCCGGTTTATGATATAATTAATATAAATTTTTTGAAACGTCATAATACAAAATAATATTAATTATTTAATGTAAAAATTATTTTTATTTTGTAGGAAAAAATAATATTAACAAATTTGAAACCTTTCCATCCCGTTCGGATCTGTCCCAAAAATGTTTGGACAAAACAAAATCAGACTACTTTCGTATTCGGACCGGAACACATAAATATTTGAGTCTCGGCTCAGAACAGGGACGGTATCAGATAATATCAAATCCCGGCCCGAACTAGTAAATATATCTGATTAGATCGCCAATTGAAGAAATATACGCGCTGATCGATGTAATCAGCTGACCTGGGAGGGGGTGTGCAGCGGAGATGACGTGAGGGAGGTCGAAGTTGATGCCCTTGATGTGGGGGTGCCGGGCGGTGATCATACCGAGGGTGGCGCCGATGCCGCCGCCGACGTCGACGAGCACGTTGACGTCGTCGAAGCCACCGTAGACGCGAAGCAGGTTGTTGACGATGATGGTGGAGTGGCCTTGCATGGCGTTGTTGAACACCTCGTTGAAGCGTGGATCCGTGCCTTGGTACTCGAACGACGACATCCCGTACGCCGCCTCCACCGGATGCCCTCCGTCCAACACCGAATCCTTCAGATAATGCCTGCCATGAATCGAACACGCTTAATTCCCCTTGTGTGCTTACTGTTTACTAACAAGAGAGAGAGAGAGAAAGAGACGACGTCAACAATATATTCAAGATCAGAGAAAGAGCTGTACCAAATATCCATGAAGACCTTATCCTGATGAAGCAATACTAGGTAGGCTATAGAGCCGTTCTCGTTCTTGGTCAAGTACTTGCAGATGGGCGCCGTGGAGTACTTCCGCGACCGGCGGCCGTCGGCGCCAGTGACGACGGCGCAGCCGACGATGTAGCTGGCGGCGAGTAAGCGGAGGATGCGGTCAACCATGGCGGCGGCCACCTGTGGCTTCTCGGCAGGCAGCCGGGCGGTGATCTCCTCCGCGCTCAATGCGGCGGCTGTGGTGGCGTCGGCCGAGGCCGCCTCGACCAAGATCTCGAGGAGGCCGAGCTCGATCGCGGTTTTGAGGATCATGGGGAGGACGGCGCCGCAGGACAGCTGCAGGGCGCGCGAGCATAACTCCTCGTCCTCCTCCGGCGTCATCTGCAATAAGTTGTTGGCGGGCGCCATTGGAGCAGCGAGATAGCAAGAGGAAGACTATTTTGGCACAGTAGGAGGAAGACGATGACAATAAGTTCTTCGTATTATATGTATATATTAATGTTTTTGTCTAAATTAATTAAATTGATATTGTAATATTATTGTAATAAAAAGATTTATTTTATCGTACGGTTTTATATTATGCATGTCTTCGCATCTGGACATCGTTGAGGATATGGTCAGATCATCGAATCCACTCAGTTGGATTATTGACTCAGTTACAGATCATATATTTATTTTTAAATACCAAATATAATTAAGCTTTTTAGAGAAAATAATGTTTTTTTAATTAGCACGAGTATAATGTGCCAAGCTGGCAGATATGAAATATAATATTTTGTTCGTTTAAGAAAATATATTTGCGTATATGAAAAAGGCCGGATACCATGATGCGTTGAAAAGATATTTGCGTATATGAATATAATATCTCCGGCTGTGCTCCCTTGCCATGGTTATGATGGTGCTGGCCCCCTCCTTCCAATCTTTCCCTCCGGCTGAAGCCATCAGGTCGTCTCATTTCCTCCGTCTCCATACACTACAACAAATTTGTTATATATCGACATCATAATTTTGACGTCTACCAAAGACGTCGAAATGTAAAATTATTTAAAAATAATAATACAATAAATTTCGACGTCTGACAAATATTTCGACGCCTGAGAACAGGCGTCGAAACATTTCGACGCCTGACAGGGGTCGAAATGTTTCGACGTCTTCTCAGACGTCAAAATATTTATCGTACCGACAGTTCAGTCGTAAAAAAAAATATTTAAAAAAAAATATTTTTAACATATCGACGCCTCTGAGAGGCGTCGGTATATTTTTTTTAAATTTTTTATATAAAAAAAAAACGTGCGGAGGAAATCGAGCGGGATTCACGCCCGCTCGATGTCCGCCACGCTGCGTAAATCGAGCGGCAGCAGATTGGCTGCCGCGCGATTTCCGCCACGCGGCGGGTAATGGGCGGACGAGCGCAGGAGGCGGGAGATTTCCCGCCTCTATATTTTTTTAATAAATTTTTAATTTTTAATTTTTTTTAACATAGTTTTTTTTATATATTCTTCTACACCTTTTCTCCTTCTTCTCCGACGACGAGAGCTCTTGATCGCCAATCCCGCCTCCGACGATGGATTCCCTCGCTTGATCGCCAACTTGGTTCCGTCGTCTTGCATTCCGAGGTATACCTTCCCGAATCCGCCGACCCCAATCACGGCCTTCTCGTCGAAGTTCTTCGTCGCCTCCCTTATCTCGACTAAAGTGAAGATCTGCCGACGCCAATGGTGCCGGAGGCGAAGACGCCTCCGACGATGCTCCTGATCTTGTGCGATCTGAACCGATTTCTCAATCCCCCTTTGCTGTAGCTGCTGCTCGTGAAGCTGGACTGGTTCACGTGTAGAGGGAGGAGCCAAGACGAGAACCTATTCATTCCTCTTCTCCCACTCCGGCCGCCGCCTCCATCGGCAGAACCTATCTCACGTGTGTAGAGGGAGGAGCCAAGCTGGACTGGTGCACCCTTCTCGTAGAGGGTGTTTCCGTAAATTTACAAAGATTTTAATTGAAGGTTTTATTAAAAACTATAATTAATATGCTTAATTAATTAAGCGGCGTAGAGGCTCGAATTAACATATAATTAACCCTCGAATTAACATATAATTAACCCTCGAATTAACATATAATTAACCGGCGTCCTTAATATGCTAAACATATTGACGCCAGTGAAGGCGTCAATATGTTTAGCATATTGACGCCGACGTATTGACGTCAAAGGCGTCAATATGTTGGCGTCGAAATTTTAAATATTGACGTCTCGTTTCGACCGTACACGTCGTCGAAATGTAAATACTGACGCCTTTTTTTCGACAGTTGGAGGCGTCGAATTTTAAATATTGACGTCTGTATAGACGTCAATATTTAAAATTAAGCGGTGATTATTCGACACGCATTTTTGACGGATTTACTGCCGTCAGTATGCAAATTTTTACTTCCTCCGACGTCGAAATTTATATATAATTTGCCGTCAAAATTTAAATCATCTGTTGTAGTGATAGCGCCGGCGACTACGATCGCCACTTCGCCGTTGCCTCCAGTGACTCCGCAGGCCTCGGGTTCCGGCGAGCACCTTTCTTCCACAATGCCGCCGAGTGCGAGCCCCCTTCGTCCAATGGCACCTCTGTCTGCAACCCATCGCTGGTGCACATTGCAATTACCCTTGATGAGGATTACCTGCGCGGCTCGATCGCGGTGGTTCATTCGGTTCTCACCCACGCCCGGTGCCCGGAGAGCATCTTCTTCCACTTTCTGGTTTCGGAGCCAGGTTTGGAGCCGGTAATGCGTTCCACCTTCCTGGGGTTCCGCTTCAAAACCTACTACTTTGACCCGGAGCGCGTCAGGGGGCTAATCTCGACGTCGGTGCTGCAAGCTTTGGAGCAGTCGCTAAACTACGCGCGGAACTATCTTGCGGAGATACTAGAGCGGTGCGTGAGCCGGGTAATCTACCTCGACTCCGACCTGGTGGTGGTCGACGACGTCGCCAATACGTGCCCGGCAGCCGCAGCCCGCAGGTGAGTCCGGCAATCTCTTCACGTATTAAGTCACTTAATATGTGACTTATGGACTTATGGTTTGTTCAAATTATAAATTGATGGTGGTGTATGTTGTAGCTATTTAGAATTTTAGATGCTAGTAATTACTCATGTTATAATTTTTTTTAGCTAGTATCAAATTGCTATTTAGATGATTTATGTATCTTAATGTTGTTTGTTTCAATTTGATTTAATATACATGGTTGATGGTGGTTAAATTATAAATTGTGGTTGAGTAGTTTAAAATATATTACATACTTATTTTGGATCAATAAACAGAGTATTTATTGATTTTTAAATTAAATATATTATTTTAATATTTTTTAAAATACGAATGCAGATATGGATATGGTGCGGATATCCGTATTTGAAGCGGTGCGGATATGAATATTCATATTCATATCCGTGGCGGATACGGTGCGGATACGGATACACAGATATGAGGTGCGGATGCGGATAATGTACTAGCTATCCGCACCGTATCCGATCCGTTGCCAGCCCTACATGGCCCCCAGGTAGGGATGAGCATGGACAAACTAATTGATCCATTAGAAAATAAAATAAAATCGATTCATTAATTTAAATTGTTCAAAATCATTAATCGTAAATTGATTTATTAACTTCAGTTAACCGTTATTTTGATTTCGGTTTTTTCGATTCAGTTAATCGATAATTTTTGATTAATCAATATAATTTTTTAACCTACAAACATAATAATATTATGCAAATCATGGAGAAAAATCTAAACAAATACCGAATTCTCATTGAGAAAATAGGAAAAAAAGTAAAACCACTTGAGCCAAGATAATGTTCTACAAAAACTAATATTTTTATTTTTATTTTTTAAATATTTTTTAAATATTTTTTTTTATTTTTTAATATTTTTTGATTTTTAAAATAATTTTTTGTAATTTTTAAATAATTTTTTATAATTTATAAATTACTATTTAATATATATATTATTAAAAATTAATAAATTATATCAAACCAGTCGGTTAATCGAAACCGGTGGACTTTTTACCTCTCGGACGGAAACCAAAATCGAAAACCAATTTTTCCAAAAATAAAAATTGAAAAAATCGGTTCGATTAACCGAAAAAATCGAGTTCGGTTTCGGACCGGTTTTTCGGTTAATCGAAAATCCTATTTTTTTACTCTACTCTAGCCCCAGGAGATGCGTCGGGACTAGGGATGGAAATAGGCTAAGCAACCTATCAGGGGCTTGTGGTCTGGCCTGGCCTGGCCTCTTTAAAAAAAAAACCATGCCTAGGCTTATTTCTAGGCTTGTTTTTCTTATCAGGCCAGGCTCACTCTAAGACCTATTGAGCCTGATAGACCGGCCTGGGCCTGTTAAGGTTGTATATTTAATATATAATAAATATATAATATTATTAGTTTATTATATATTTTAATTTTATATATATATATATATATATATATATATATATATTAATTTAATAAAACAACAATCATTGTTGTTATGTTTAAATTTATTGGTATCATTTTTATATTAGAATTTAGAAGTATATTTTATAAACATATTTTAAGTTTTAACAGACTTTATAAACAGGCCACAAGCTAAGCCAGGCCAAGCTCAGGCAAAAAAAAAAGCCTATAACAGGCCAAAGGTCAGGTCCAGACCTATTTTTTACTATGCAGGTCTGGTCTGGCCTTTTTCGACCCCTAGTCGGGACTCAGTTTGCCACATGACATGTTTATTTTCCATCTTTTGTTGCTTATTTTCATGCTAAATTCTAATTAAATACTTCCTAAAATATATTTATTATTTTGTTTAATTTTTAGGCAATAAATGATGGAAAGAGATCAAAAAGAATCCCCTTGCACGTTTTTTGAAAGCTGGAAATTGGAAAGACAGTTGGACCTGGTTGCACTGCTTTGGACGTGCCCACGCCTTAGTAAAGATGCATGTGACAGATCCAGAAATAAGTTTGAATTCAATGGTGATTTTTGGAGAATGAAAATATTTGTGTTTGTGATGTGTGGCTAATTCACTTATTTCTAGCTAAAGGACGATTCAATATTTCGGTTCTACAGTTGTGAGATTCCTTTGTGCTTAACATCTTTTACTTCTTAGTATCCATTTATTTTCTGCAGAAATTATTCTATTGTTCCTTTTTAATTATCGGTATGTTACCAGATTATTAGGACAATAGCCAATCTTTTGGTATGGCTGTTCCATGCCGAGTTTAGAGGCAAATTAGTCGAGGTTGCTGTTCAATCTGTGCTAATGAAATTCTTGAATTAATATGATGTGAGATTGTTGTTCAATTCACATAGTCTATTAAATTGCTAGAAATAAAGGAACTCATCCTTTTGTCTATGATCAATCCTACGAACCGAAATTGAGAACGTACATTTAGCTAGACCTTCATCTCATTGATTTCTCCTTAAATTTAATTACTATTTTTAATTACTATTTCTAATTATGTCTTCTTTTATCTAATCAAAACCCCCCTTTTTTCCTTTCTTGTAATTTCTGGGTTTGAAAGAATTTAAAACTAACCAGACTCTTTAGATTCGACCCTACTTATCACGACTACAAAATCTCAAGAAGTAGGTATTTATTTTTGATGGATTCGACACTCATCAAATTTTGGCGCCGTTGTTGGAGACCGGTAATAATCAGTTTTAATATTTTTGTTAACCAGTTTTGATTGTGTAGGAAAATTTCAGACAGGTTAGACGTGGGCGCGTCTTAACATTGATGGTCAGATCTGATCGCACAGGAGAACTCATATACGATCCTAAGATTGAGAGGATTGCTAGAAGTCTTAGAAAGGTGACCCAACAACGAGGCAAACACGTTTCAACATCCTCATCTTCAACAACGGACGAGACGTGGGCACACCTTAACTCTGAGACAAAAGCAGAACCAGAAATAAAAATGGCTGAAAATAATCTGACTTTGTGCGAACTGGCTGCTGCACATTTTAACCAACCATCATTATGCATCACTTACCCAAAATTAGTCATAAACTTTGAATTAAAATATGGACTAATACATCTCTTGCCTATTTTTCGAGGACTTGAAAACGAAGATCCTCACAAGAACTTGAAGGAATTCCACGTTATATGCTTAACAATGAAACCACACGGGATATTCGATGAGCAAATTAAACTGCGAGTCTTCCCTTTTTCCTTAGCAGATGCAGCCAAGGTGTGGTTGTTCTACCTTCCTCTTGGATCAATCAACGCATGGACAGATTTGCTAAGGCTGTTCTTGGATAAATTCTTTCCAATTTCACGAGCCGCTGGAATTAGGAGGGAAATCTGCGGAGTTAAACAAAAAGACATGGAGACTCTACATGAATATTGGGAAAAATTCAAACGGTTATGTGCAAGTTGCCCTCAACATGGTATTTCTGAACAATTACTAATCCAATATTTTTATGAAGGTTTGCTACCCATGGAAAGGACGATGATGGATGCAGCAAGTGGTGGGGCTATAGTGAACAAAACTTCTCAAGCCGCTAGAGAATTAATCTCCATTATGGCTGCTAATTCACAATAATTTTGGCTGCGACAGGAACCTCCAAGGGGAGTAAATGAGGTAAATGTGTCCTTCCTTGAATTTAAAATTACTCATCTAACTACTATGGTTCAGAATTTGGTTGTAGGAAACACATAACAGGTTAAAGTATGTGGGATTTGTGCCGTCGCTGGTCATCTCACCGACATGTGCCCTACCATTCAAGAGGACACACAAGAACAAGCTAACGCCGTTGGAGGATTCCCAGGTCCTCCATAAAGGAAACCTGATCCCTATTCAAACACATACAATCTAGATTGGAGGAATCATCCAAACTTAAGTTACGGGACAAGGCAACCAAATTTTCAACAATAAAATTGTCAGCAATTTTCAGCACAAACCACCTATCCCGCCAAAACAAATCCCTTCAAATTCAAGTACATCTCTTGAAGAAATTGTTAAATCACTTGCAATTAGTACACAATAATTTCAACAGGAAACAAAGGCAAGCATAATGGAAACAAAAGCAAGCATTCAAATCTTGAAGAATCAAATGAGTCAGTTGGCGTCATCTCTAAGCAAGCTGGAATCACAAAGTAAACTGTCTTCACAAACTGTCATCAATCCAAAATAGAATGCTAGCGCAATAACTCTGAGAAGTGGGAAAGAGTTAGCAGAAACCAGTCTGCTAAGACGTGGGCACGCCTTAGAAATAGAACCTAGTCTGTCAAGGCGTGGGCACGCCTTAGAGACAGAAACTAAAATTACTGCTAACCAGAAACAAAATGAACCAGAACAGTCGAGAATATTGATGATCAAGTCTCCCTTTCTAGGAAGATTGACCAAGTCTAAGAAGGAAAATGAAGAAAAAGATATTCTTGAAACTTTTCGCAATGTTGAAATAAATATTTCCTTACTTGACGCCATTAAGCAAATACCTCGGTATGCCAAATTTCTCAAGGAATTGTGCACCAACAAGAAAAAGTTGATTGGTAATGAAAATGTAAGTATGAGAGAAAATGCTTCCGCTGTACTTCAAAGAAAATTACCTCTCAAATGCAAAGATCAAGGTATGTTTACTATTTCTTACAAGATAAGAAACGTTAGTATAAAAAGAGCTATGTGTGATTTAGGAGCATCTATAAATGTAATGTCATTGTCTATTTATTCATATTTAAATATTGGTCTATTAAAAAAGACAAATGTTGTCATTCAATTAGCTGACATGTTGGTTGTTTACCCTAAAGGGGTGTTGGAAGATGTTTTTGTTCAAGTAAATAATTTAGTCTTTCCTGTAGATTTTTTTGTGCTCAATATGGAGGAAGACACATCTTCCAACTCATCAAAAATTTTGCTTGGAAGACCATTTGTTAGCACAGCTAGGACAAAAATAGATGTGTATGATGGCACACTCACTATGGAATTTGATGGGGAAGTCATCAAATTCAATGTTTATGATGCCATGAAATTTTCTAGCGAAAAACTTTGTGTTAACAGTATTGATTTTATTGGCATTTTAGCTTACGAAATATTTAATTTGAGTGTTATGGACATGAATATCAATCTAGACAGTATTGAAATTGATTATGAAAATAATTTGCTGGTTGAAATAAAGACACTTAAAATCACAGAAACTAATGCTTCATGCCTAGAACCACCTATTTCTCGCACTAAGCTTCTACGGTTTATTGTGCAGACACCGCAATTGGAAAAGAGGCTGCTGCCTAGACATCTAAAATACTCAATCGGAGTTACGTGAAACATGACAGTACTATCTAGCCTAGGACAATAAACGAGGGCGCTTCTGGGAGGCAACCCGGGCATTATGCGTTCCCGCGCCTTATTTCTTAGTCTTTACTTTTGCATAATTTTCTTTTCAATTTCTTTAGATCTGTTTTTATTTTTCTTTTACTTTTGATTTTAATTTATTCTAATTATCTTTTTGCAAATGGTGAATTCGATACCATTGGTAGAGCTTTGAAGATTCTAAAATGAAAAAGGAGGCAAAAATTTAAAAGACAGACTTGAAATTTTAGGCATGACCACGCCTAAAACCCAATGCAGTAGCAAGCAGCCTTCACCCCTCCTCTAATGTTCAGCGAAGTTTTCATTTTCCCAATGTGCTCTTATTTTGCTTTGAAATTATTTTGAATCACATTAGGGACAATGTGGATTTTAAGTGTGGTGATGGGTTTATTTTGCATGATACCTATTTTTGCTCAAATATGACTTCTATGGAAAACACTTTTGTGTAACTAGCTGAAATTTTATGGAAAACACTTTTATGTAGCTAGCTGAAATTTTCATTAGGTGGTTACTGTGTTGCACAGTTTTGATAAGTTTTTTTTTGAAATCTTGTCATAGAATTTGATTGTTCAACTCATACATTTCAATTGCTATCTTGAAAGATTCATTTACATCCTTGAACATCTCAATTAATTGTGTTTAGATGCCTTGAACTAAATTACAATCGGGAGCTAACATGAACAATGCATTTCTCATCTCTCCACACGATATATGATCATCTCTTGATGAACTCTCAGAATTTTCAAGATGCAATAAACTTTGAAACAATCATGCATGCTTAATTTTATCTTGCACAATAGGAACTTTACCTTGTTATGCCTCAAGTCCGAAAAAAAAAAGAAAAAAAAGAGAAAAGAAAAGAAAGAAAGAAAGAGCATCACTACTCTAATGATCACCAAAGATCATGAGTAGAGCTAGTAGCCACCTAGAATTATTAGGGGTGAGCAAAATTTTCCGATTCATCGAAACCGACCGAACTGAAACCGATTTAACCGAACCAAATTAATTTCAGTTTGATTTTTGATTAAAAAAATTCTGGGTTTCGGTTTTCGATTCGGTTCGGTAAATTAACCGATGGTTCGATTAATTTACCGAATTAACCGAATATATACATATATATATAAATATAATAACAGTTATATTAAATGTCGGTAATTGTTTTGGTGGTTAAGTGTGTTGTTGATCTTTCCATTTGCCCAAGTTTGAATCTTAGTGTTGTGTAATATTATTTATTTTATATTTGATTATATATATAATAAGTGTTAGTTAGAAATGAATTGATAATTAAAGTTGTTTAGATGGTTAGAGAGGAAGAAAATAAATTAAGTTTGGTTGCCAAGATCGGGTTTAAGTCTCTACACGTACATTTTTGAAAAAAAAATGGTTTTTTTTTTAAAAATTTCGGTTAACCGAGCCAAATTAATCGAACCGAACTGAATTAACCAAATTTTTTCAGTTCGGTAAATGTTAAAAAATATTCTTTGGTTCGGTTCGATTAACTGAATTTTTGGTTCGGATTTTAACCGAATCGAACCGATGCTCACCTCTAAGAATTATGATCAATTGAGTAATCGGGTGCATGTATTACCAATGTGTGTCCTTGCGTCAAAAGGTTGCCTGACATTCTAGGCAAGGAACGTAGATTCGGGGCCAACCGAGTAATCGGGTGTATGCATTACCAATGTATGTCCTCGCGTCAAAAGGTTGAGCAACGATCTAGGAAAATAAAAGGTGCTTAGTCAATAAGTTATGTCTCTTAGTTTTTTCGACTTGTGACATTGCTTGGTAGGGTAGATGTTATTTCTGTGCGATAATTTTTTTTTTTGAAAATTGCATGTGTGCTTAAATCTTTTTAGCTTTTGCATCTTGTACTCTGAATCTGCATCTAAGTAATCATAAATTTGTATGGATGGATGAGATTTCATTGTGAAAAGTTTACTTGATATTGTCTTTTTGTTTGAGTCGTTAAAACTTTATAATGCGGGTTGTGATAGGGTGTGATGAATTTTGAAGAGAGTGATTGTTCGGTTTGAGTTATGCTTGAGGACAAGCATTGTTTAAGTGTAAGGAGATTTGATGACATATTTATTTTTCATCTTTTGTTGCTTATTTTCATGCTAAATTCGAATTAAATACTTCCTAAAATCACTACAAGAAAATAAACTTTTACCAACAAACTAATTTTGTTGGTATTACCAACAAAATTATCAACAAATATATCATTTGTTGGTATTATCAACAAAATTATCAACTCATTTGTTGGTAATTATGAATAAATATATCTTTATCCGTTGGTATTACCAACAGACAATTGTAATATCCGTTGGTAACCTAGCAGAGTATCACCAACAGATTTTACCATTGAAAATCTGTTGGTATTAGTATTACCGACAGATTCTTGACTATTACTAATGGATTTTTGTCTATTATCAACAGATTTAATCTGTTGGTGATACCCTATTTTTTTTATAGTGAATGTGTTTATTAATTTGTTTAATTTTTAGGCAACAAATGATGGAAAGAAATAAAAAAGAATCCCCTTGCACGTTTTTTGGAAGCTGGAAATTAGAAATACAACTGGACCTGATCGCACTGCCTTGGACGTGCCCACGCCTTAGTAAAGATGCATGTGATAGATTGAGAATTTACCATGTTAAAGGCTAAAATTTTGTTTCCAAGTTTCCATGCGAATTTGGACTCTCCTTTTGTGTCTAAAATATTAAACCAAGATATTTGATTGTTAGTTTATTGCCATGTAAGGTTGATTTGATTTTTATTTTCTATTCTAGTTAGATTTGAAATTCTTCTATAAGAGGAGAAAAGTTGTAATGAACGAGGGTTGAGTTTTTTTAGCTTTAACCTTCTTTTTAGTTTTGCTCTTTTCAGTTTAGAATTAAGTTTGAATTCAGTGGTGATTTTTGGAGAATGAAAATGTTTGTGTTTGCGATGTGTGGCTAATTCAATTCTTTCTAGCTAAAGGACGATTCGACATTTCGGTTCTACGGTTGTGAGATTCCTTTGTGCTTAACATCTAGATATTCAATAATTTCCTGCAAAAATTATTCTATTGTTCCTTTTTAATTGTCGGTCTGTTACCAGATTATTAGGACAATAACCAATCTTCCGGTATGACTGTTCCATGCCGAATATAGAGGCAAATTAGTCGAGGTTGCTGTTCAATCTGTGCTAATGGAATTCTTGAATTAATATGCATGACATGTGAGATTGCTGTTCAATTCACATAGTCTATTAAATTGCTAGAGATAAAGGAACTCATCCTTGTGTCTATGATTAATCATATGAATCGAAATAGAGAACGTACCTTTAGCTAGACCTTCATCTCATTGATTTCTCCTTAATTTTAATTACTGTTTCTAATTACTTCTTCTTGCATCTAATCAAAACACCCCATTTTTTCCTTTCTTTTAATTTTTAATTTTGAAAGAATTTGAAACTAACCAATCTCTGTGGATTCGATCCTACTTGTCACGACTACAAAATCTAAAGAAGTAGGTATTTATTTTGGATGAATTCGACACTCATCACCACATGGCGCCTTTCGATTAGTGAAGTTATTTTAATCACAATTTTAATACCTCCTACATTACCAAAAAATCTATCATAGTTCTTTTTCGATACGTCATGTTCTAGTGGAATCCATTTAATGAGGATCTTATTTGATATATATAGAAGAGCCCTCAAATAAATAATTTTGATAGTACAATTATTAAAAATTTAGTAATCTGCGATGGCAAAGGTAGCGGATGTGATGTTTCTGCGATCACGAGCAATGGGGGTCGTATATAGTTGTCACATATGCGACGACTTTGCGATCGAAATTTATGATTTACAAGTTTTAGTAACATATGGTGTACTATCGGTTCCAAGTAGATAATCATCTTAAACAATGGTGTATATATGACGTTTCAATGATGAAACTGATGCTGAACCATTGCTAAATGCATCGACGATGGTGATACACAGTAATACCATAATAACCCCACCAATTACCAGACCCTCAACCACTTTTATACCCAAGATTGGCCGATAGTTGCCCAAGATTGGCATTGAAACCGGCGAAGCCGACTTCACTTGCCAGGGCCTTGAACTCCTCCTCCGTCCTCTCTTTGCCGCCGATGTTGTAGGTGGACATGCAGATGTCCATTTGGAAGATTGCTTGCGCTTTCGGCGTCGTCTCCGGAACTACTAGAACCACGCATTCCACCACTATCACCTTCCCCTTCTCCGGCAGCGATATATCTCCAGCAATTCTTCAGTATTTTTGTGCAGTGCTCGTCAGCCCAATCATGGAGAATCCATTGCAATTTCATTTCGGAAGTAAAAGCTTATATCGGAAAAAACCTTATATAGGCAGCCTCCTCGTATAGGTTTCTATGAACTGAGTTGATATAAGCTTCAAGTGACTGAACATGAATAAAAAGGAAATGGATATATTCATATCCTTTCCCTTTTTATTCATATTCGGTCGCTAAATATATTCATTTTCTTTCTATTCATATTTAGTCGCTTAAAGATCATATTCATTCGTTCATAAATTTTATGTGAGCTGGCTGTCTATAGAAGTTGCACTCCTTATCTCCGGTGCAAGGAAAGGATGGATGACGAGAATTATTGCTAGCTGAGGCATGTGAATGGCATGTTGGGAATATTTATATGATATTATCTACGTGATGATCTAGCAGGTGGGGCCCTTGAGTGCTATCTGATTGAAGGTGGTCCCGATTACCCAACTCGACCTGGCCCAATTAATTCAGGTTGGGTCAATTTCTCGGGTTCATTGGGTCGGGTTTGACCCATGAACAACCCTATTCGTAAATAATAGGGGTGAGGACGGGTCGGAACGTCCCGGTTCAGCCCAACTCCGAAAGTTCGGGAAAAATCCCGTCCCGATTCAAAATCAGGACAGGACCAAGGCAAAGGTCCGGGATGACATAAAAAATCGGGATGTCCCGGCCCGACCCAGTTTATGATATAATTAATATAAATTTTTTGGGACGTCATAATATAAAACAATATTAATTATTTAATGTAAAAATTATTTTTATACCGTAGGAAAAAATAATATTAACAAATTTGAAACTTTCCGATCCGTTCCGATCTGTCCCAAAATTTTTTGGACAAAACAAAATTAGGCTACTTCATATTCGGACTGAGACTGGGACAAATACTTGAGTCTCGGCTCAAAACCGGGACGGGATCAGAACCTATCAAATCCCGGTCCGAACTAGTAAATATATCTGATTAGATCGCCAATTGAAGAAATATACGCGCTGATCGATGTAATCAGCTGACCTGGGAGGGGGTGTGCAGCGGAGATGACGTGAGGGAGGTCGAAGTTGATGCCCTTGATGTGGGGGTGCCGGTCGGTGATCATACCGAGGGTGGCGCCGATGCCGCCGCCAACGTCGACGAGCACGTTGACGTCGTCGAATCCACCGTAGACGCGAAGCAGGTTGTTGACGATGATGGTGGAGTGGCCTTGCATGGCGTTGTTGAACACCTCGTTGAAGCGTGGATCCGTGCCTTGGTACTCGAACGACGACATCCCGTACGCCGCCTCCACCGGATGCCCTCCGTCCAACACCGAATCCTTCAGATAATGCCTGCCATGAATCGAACACGCTTAATTCCCCCTGTGTGGTTACTGTTTACTAGCAAGAGAGTGAGAGAGAGAAAGAGACGACGTCAACAATTCAAGATCAGAGAAAGAGCTGTACCAAATATCCATGAAGACCTTATCCTGATGAAGCAATACTAGTTAGGCTATAGAACCGTTCTCGTTCTTAGTCAAGTACTTGCAGATGGGCGCCGTAGAGTACTTCCGCGATCGGCGACCGTCGGAGCCAGTGACGACGGCGCAGCCGATGATGTCGCTGGCGGCGAGTAAGCGGAGGATGCGGTCAACCATGGCGGCGGCCACCTGTGGCTTCTCGGCAGGCAGCCGGGCGGTGATCTCCTCCGCGCTCAATGCGGCGGCTGTGGTGGCGTCGGCCGAGGATCTCGAGGAGGCCGAGCTCGATCGCGGTTTTGAGGATCATGGGGAGGACGGCGCCGCAGGACAGCTGCAGGGCGCGCGAGCATAACTCCTCGTCCTCCTCCGGCGTCATCTGCAATAAGTTGTTGGCGGGCGCCATTGGAGCAGCGAGAGGGCAAGAGGAAGACTATTTTGGCACAGTAGGAGGAAGATGATGACAATAAGTTCTTCGTATTATATGTATATATTAATGTTTTTGTCTAAATTAATTAAATTGATATTATAATATTATTGTAATAAAAGGTGGATTTTATCGTACGATTTAACATCGTTAGGGATGACAATATTACCCGTTTAGGCAGGCATCCACGGGTATTTACCTATTTGTGACGGGTATGGGGGTAGTTTTCTACCCGTGGGGATTTCGCGGGTAATTTTTCTTATCCATTTATTATATGGGGCGGGTACGAGTATTATAGTACCCGTACCCGCGAGTATTCGTTACCCGCGAAAATTAGTAAATTATAATATTTCCCTCGGTACATATACTAAAAAAATCCTAACCTAATTCAATACTCATATACTTTATGTTTTAAAACCTTATGATAATATTGTTATCAAAATATTGTTTTTATCAAAATGAAATTGTTATACTTGAAGTTGTTATCAAAATACTTGAAGAGTTAAAGTGTTATTAAAATATTATAATTTATATATTTTTAAAATGTCATGGGTACCCGCCAATATCGTACCCGTGGATATCCGTCTTTCCGTGTGTAATTAAATAAGTATTCATTTTTGAAATCCGCGAAAAATAAACGACTAGTGGGTATCCATTTATTTCACAGGGCGGGTAAATGATAGGCATCCTCCGTACTCGTCTGGCCCGGTTTACATCCCTGGACATAGTTGAGGATATGGTCAGATCATCGAATCCAGTCAGTTGGATTATTGACTCAGTTACGGATCTTATATTTATATTTAAATACCAAATATAATTAAGCTTTTTAGAGAAAATAATGTTTTTTAATTAGCACGAGTATAATGTGCAAGCTGGCAGATATGAAATATAATATTTTGTTCTTGTAAGAAAATATATTTGCGTATATGAAAAAGGCCGGGTACCATGATGCGTTGGATGACATCTCAATCTCATTATTGTTTGAAGTAGTCCATGGGCCCCAGGAGATGCGTTGGGACTCAGCTTGCCACATGGCGCCTTACGATTAGTGAAGTTATTTTAATCACAATTTTTATATAGAAGAGCCCTCAAATAAATAATTTTGATAGTACAATTTTAGTAATATGTGACGGCAAAGGTAGCGAATGCGAATGTTTTTGCGATCACCAACAATGGGGGGTCGTATATAGTCGTCACATATGCGACGACTTTGTGAGCGAAATCTATGATATATAAGTTTTAGTAACTGCAGTGTACTATCGGTTCCAAGTAGATAATCATCTTAAGAAATGATTTATATATATATATATATATGACCGTTTCGACGATGAAACTGCTAAATCATTGCTAAATACATCGACAACAGTGATAGACAATATACATTTGGCAATTACCAAATCCTCAACCACTTATATAGCCAAGATTAGTTGACAGTTGCCTAAAAATTTAGAATTCGATCTTTAGTATTATTATATATTGTGATTTTTTTAAAAAAAAATTAGCCAAAAATTGCAAGAAGAAGAAATATACATTTTGCAAATGGAACAATAAATATATCTTGTTAATTGGAAATATATCTAGTATACTCTGTATATTTTATGGACAAAGCTCGCATGATTTTCACATGATTAATAAATAATAAAATCTATTCTGCTTTGTTTAAGTTTGGATCATTATTATGATAAAATATGATATATATTTATATCCATAAGAATAGCAAGATTCCAATTTATTAATCTAATTAATACATATTTGGAGGGGCTCGAGTGCACTATAAATCCCAGACAATTAAGTAGGCCTCATTACTTCATTACTTCATTACTCAGCCAAACAACTGACATGGCTTGTCCCATGAAGAATATGCTGCATCAGCGAGAAGATGAGGAGGAGGTGTATGCCTGCGCCTTTCAACTGGCGTTAAGCAGCATCCTTCCCTTCACCCTCAAGGCGGCCATCGAGCTCCGCCTTCTTGACATCATTGTCGAGGCCGGTCCTGGCGCTGCCTTGAGCCCGGCCGAGATCGCCGCCAAGCTTTCGACAAGAAACCCTCAAGCAACTACAACGGTGGACCGAATCCTTCGCCTGCTCGCGGCCAACGGCGTCGTCAGATGCACGGTCGACGTCCGGAGTAGCGGCGCCACCAATGGTCGAAGATACGGCGCAGCGCCGGTGTGCAAGTACCTGACGAGCAAGGAGGTCGGTGAGCCCTCCATCGGCAGTCTCGCTTTGTTGATTCAAGATAAGGTCATAGTGGATGCATGGTATAATTAATTAATTAATTAATATATATGTTTATTTATGCGAAAAATTCAATGAACTGATGATTAGTTTAATTAATGGCAGGCACCAATTTAAGGATTCGGTGTTGGAAGGCAGCGAGATCATGAAAGCCACCTACGGGATGAAACTGTTCGAGTACATGAGCTCCGATATACGGTTCAGCAAGGTGTTCAACGAAGCCATGTCCGGCCACACCACCGTCTCCGTCGGGCAGTTAATTAGCACATATCACGGCTTCGACGACGTGAAGGTGCTCGTCGACGTCGGTGGCAATCACGGCACCACACTCCACATGATCACCTCCATGTACCCTCACATCAAAGCTATCAACTTTGATCTTCCACATGTCATCTCTGTTGCTCCACACCTTCCTGGTTCGTCTTGTCAGCTGATATGAATGTTTTTAACTTTATGTAAATTTATAATTTTAGCTGATTTTTCGGTACAATTTTCCTTCGTAAATGAATAATTAATTGGGATATATATATATTAAGTGCAGGAGTGGAACATGTGAGCGGAGACATGTTTGAAAGTATTCCAACTGGAGATGCCATATTCATGAAGGTCTACTCTACTGTCTTAATTTATCATTAATTTAGTAAAAGAAACGAAGAACATAAATAATTGTTTGCTATATTCGATTATTCTCATGCATGCAGTGGGTGCTTCATGATTGGGCTGATGCGGACTGTGTAAGGATACTTAAGAACTGCGGCAAGGCACTGCCTGCAGGAATGGGGAAGGTGATAGTAGTGGAGTATGTTCTTCCTGTTGTACCAGAACAGAGTGCAAAAGCTCGAGGTGTGTTCCAGATGGACGTCGCCATGTTGGCCTTCTGCCCGGGAGGGAAGGAGAGGACAGAAAAGGAGTTCAAAGCCTTGGGAATGGAAGCCGGCTTTCCAGGGTTCAAGGCTGTTCATCTTCTCGCAAACAACTATGTCATGGAATTCACCATCTAGATGCGTATATCTATGCATTATTACCTACCTATTATATCTTAATCACGTAAATAAATAGCAAAAGCATTGCTATATATTAAACTATTGCACCACATATGCCCATGCTCTTCCTCTTTCTTCTTCTCTCTCAAACTGTAACTATAATTCGTTGTCGCTGTCGAATCCTCGTCGTCCGGACGTTGTCCTTGTCTATCGCCATCTCCAGGTTAATTGCATAGTCGGCCGAATGCATAGTGGGTGGTGTCGGTCATCCACTAGGACATGCATGAATCATGGAGTAGTCACAGGATCCTTTTTTTTTTTTAACAAATTTGTTAATAATGACTTCCACTAACGAATTCGTTTGTCTGTAGTTTGGACGGCGAAAGGGGCAATAGATTTGTTCTTTTTTTTGGCAAAACACACGAATTAAATATGTTGGTGGATATATAAAAATAAAATATTATAATTTGTTAGTAGTGCGCGAATTCAAATTAAACTTTTGTAGATTGTCTATACTCAGAGTATAGCACACATATTCCTTAAATTTACATTTCCTCAATTCAAAACTTTTAATAGTGATTTTAAAATAAAATAATAATATTATTAACCACTAAAATAAATTTTTATCTACTATAATATTAATAAGAATTGCTGAAAAATATATTATGAATAATAAAAAATATTTTATTTTGAGCCACTTAAAAAATATAAAAGGAGAACTATATTTTAAAATAAAGAACAAATTTGAAAGCATTAAAAATCTCATATTCATACTATGTTTTTGGAAATTTTCTCATTTAAATAAATTATTTTAAATTTATATCTACATCTAACATCATTTCTCAATAATCATTACTTAAAAATAACATCTCTTAAGAAGATACATGATGCATGTAGCAGCATTAGATTAAGTAGAATCCTAAAGAGATTCTGATCAAATTAAGGAACTCTCAAAGCATCTGCTTGGTGAACTCCATGACCCAGTAGCCGGCGAACACATGAAGGGCATTGAAACCGGCGAAACCGGCTTCTCTTGCCAGGGCCTTGAACTCCTCCTCCGTCCTCTCTTTGCCGCCGATGTTGTAGGTGGACATGCAGATGTCAAGCTGGAAGATTGCTTGCGCTTTTGGCGTCGACTCCGGAGCTACTGGAACCACGCATTCCACCACTATCACCTTCCCCTTCTCCGGCAGCGATCTCCAGCAATTCTTCAGTATTTTTGTGCAGTGCTCGTCAGCCCAATGGCCCCAATCACGGAGAATCCACTTCGATTTCATTTTGGAAACAAAAGCTTACTATTAATTTATTATATCCAGTGCAAGGAAACGATAACGATGAGAATTATTGCTAGCTGGAGGCATGCGAATAGCGTGTTGGGAATATTGAATAAAACTTGTATGAGCGACCTACTCATACGAGTTTATATGAGCCGGCAGCTGATTTTCCGTCACATCAATTATTTCAAATCTTGATTCAATAAAAAAAAGTACATTAAAAATTAAATTTCAACTCCAATCTCCCAGATCCACCCGGTATCTGGATCCATACTCAAAATGAATTTTTTATACCTGAAAATTATTACATCAAAATTATTGCATCAACTTGTTATATGGCATATCTACAGGTGGGGCCCTTGAGTGCTATCTGATTGAGGGTGGTCCTTATCTACTGCATATGTGGATCCCACCAGGTTAATTTACTTTTTGACAAAATTAGAAAATTATATTTAGGGATGAGAACGGTGTAGAAATTATATTTAGGGATGACTGTGTAGTTAATCACATTTTTATGGTTAATTAATCAAAATCCGTTTGATTAACCACATTTTGATTAATTTAATCGGTTTTTCATACTCTCTAATTGAAGCCGAAATCGAAGCGCAAATTCACTGTCTGAAACGGATTTTATGTATAGTTCGATTAATGGTTTCATTTGTCACCCCTAATTATAATAATCTTGAGCAAGTTTTCCTTTTCTACGAAGAAACTCTATAACTTTTACCTTCATGAAAATGACATATGCACTGAGAATGGTCGTAAATATTAGGGGTGAGCACGGGTCGGTATGTCCCCGCCAACCCGACCCAAAAGTTCGAGGGAAAACCCATTATGGTTCAAAATCGGGACGAGACCGGGACAACATAAAAAATCGGGATTGTCCCGACCAGATCCCATTTATGATATAAGTAATATTAATTATTTAATATTAATTTTTCGAGATACCGTAATATAATGTACTATTAATTAATTAATGTAGATATTATTTTTATTTTGTAACAAGAAAATAATATTAACAAATTTGGACGTCCTGACAAATTTGGATGTTCGGAAAGTATATTTGTGTCCGGACCCAAATCCCGACCTATCCCAGCCCGAACTCAACCCTGGTAAATATATCTGATTAGATCGACAATTGAAGAAATATACGCGGTGATCGATGTAACCTGACCCGGGAGGGGGTGTGCAGCGGAGATGACGTGAGGGAGGTCGAATTGAAGGTGATGCCCTTGATGTGGGGGTGCCGGGAGGTGATCGTACCGAGGGTGGCGCCGATGCCGCCGCCAACATCAACAACCACGCGCGTTGACGTTTGTCGAAGCCACTGTAGACGCGAAGTAGGTTGTTGATGATGATGGTGGAGTGGCCTTGCATGGCGTTGTTGAACACATTGTTGAAGCGTGGATCTGTGCCTTGGTACTCGAACGACGACATCCCCTACGCCGCCTCCATCGGATGCCCGCCGTCCAACACCGAATCCTTCAAATAATGCCTGCCATGAATCGAACACGCTTATGTCTGTTCTTACTGTTTACTAACAAGAGATTGAGGCATCGTTTGATTGATACTACTTTATGCATGAAGTTGTACTTCCCAGGAAGTAGGAAAAAATGCTCATGTTTGGTTGACACACTTCATGCATTTTGCAGGAAGTACAACTTTCTGAGTAAGTGCAACTTTCTGCAAAATGCAGGAAGTAACTTACCTAGGCCATCTAGATAAGTTGCACTTCATGCATTGAATTTAAAGAAAAAAAAATCAATTTCACTCTCACATTTGCATTTAGTATAGAATTTATAATTTATATTCCCAACATTATAAATTAGATAATTTTTGAATTCGTTACATATTTATTTAATTTAATTTATTTTTAATAAAAATATGTAATTTTGTCATATTAACTATAAATAAAAAATTGGTAAAAAAAACTATAAATAAAAATCAAGTTTTCATGTATAATAAAGTATATATTATATTATTTATATATGTAAAAATTATATTATATATATATATATCTTAAAATATTAATTTATAAATAAATTTATTTTTTTCATATATATACTAATGCATATAAATTAAAATATTATTTTATAAAGAGATTTTAAAAATGGTATATTGGTCATTTGATATGTACTTCATAGGAAGTACTCATGTCAACCAAACATGTTCTAGGAGGAAAGTTGCACTTCCTATGAATTAACTTTTTGTCAACCAAATATTTTTTAGATACTTTTCAAGAAATACATATAGATAATTCATGTGAATTGTAATTTTTTGCAAAAAGTTACTTCCTATGTCAACCAAACGAGACCTGAGAAAGAGACGTCAACAATTCAAGAGAGAAAGAGCTCTACCAATTATCCATGAAGACCTTATCCTGATTTTTTAATTAATATGACAACAAGTTATATATGAAACATGAAATCAGGCGAGGAATCAAACTAAATGAAATATTAAAATTAAACACGAATCAATTTAATCAAGCTTACTAAATGAAATCCTTACCTCAAATCCTCAATACCTCTGGACGAGTGGACGACGAGACAACAGTCAACAGATGGGGAGACGCCGGATGTGGGAGTGTGGGACGCCAGAGACGATTTCACGACGCCAACTGGTGATTGGGTGGACGAGTAGAGGACGCCGGAGACGCAGCCAAGCCGGCTCTTCAGGCGAGGCGAGTGGGCGGACGCGGAGTCGCGGACGACAGTCGACTCTTCAAGCGAGGCAAGTGGGCGGACGCAGAGTCGCAGACAGTAGCCGACTCTTCAGGCGAGGTGAGTGGGCGGATCTGGAGTCGCGGATGGCAGCCGACTCTTCAGGCGATGCGAGTGGATGCACGCGGAGACGGTGGAATCGCGGACGACAGCCGACCCTTCAGACAAGTGGGCGGACGCCGGACACTGGGTCGCGGACGGCAGCCTGCTCTTCAGGCGAGTGGGCGAATGCAGAGTCGCGGACTGCATCACGGCAGCCGGCCCTTCAGGTGAGTAGATGCCGGAGCACGCAGTCGAGCAGCGAGCGATCGTTGATCGATCGTCGATCGGCACGACAGTCGGCAAGAGATGGGGTTGGGGATTTGGGGCGATCAGCGGCAGGACGAGGGGTTACGTATTGAGGAGATGGGGAAGCTAGGGACGAGGGGTTACGTATTGGGAAAGAAAAGAAAAAGTAAATGAAATATGAGGATAGAAGGATAATTTTTAAAATAGAGGAGGGCAAAACTGTCAAAAGATATATATATATATATATATATATATATATATATATATATATATATAAGAAAAAAAATAAAAATTGAATTAGGGGCAACTGCCCCCCATTCTGCAAGAGTAGCTCCGCCCCTGGTAGAAACCAATCAATTGATAGACGAGAAAAACAAGGAGGGCAAGTTGGCGAGGGGTTACCGCCGAAGGCGATGTCAATTCTAAATTTATTTGTCAATTTCCAACCATATATATATATATATTTCCTTTTCCATTTGACAAATGTATATTTCTTCTTCTTGCAACTATCAACCAATCATGGGTATATATGTCGTTGTTGAAGGCGTATCGTAAGTGGCTGAGGGTCCGGGAGTTGTGTGGTTATTGTGGTATTATTGTTAGCGACGGTTCAACATCTACGGGTGGTACAATATCAACCACAGGACATGCTCTGATACCATGTTAAAAAATTAATAGGTCTAACTCCACCTCAGATGCTAGCTCATGGGGAGAGATTTACCCAAACTATTAAAAAAATATTTTGATCATATTTTTAACTAATGTGAGATTTCAACCTTCGCAATAGTTTGACTCGTCCATCACGGATGACTCAACAATCGTATTAGCCGTCGATGAACCAATTCATTCTTACGATGAATAGTGAATACAACTAGCCAACAATTTATGGAAATTCTTTAGATTTATAACCAAAGTAGTATATATATATACTCCGGAAGACTGGGATGACAAAGTATGTCGTACATATAGGCTAAAATTAATATATAGTAATATTTTTGCTACTGATTTACGTGATTAAGATATACTTCCTCTGTTCCACGATAAGTGATTTTTTAGGTTTTTTTTTAAAATTTCATATTAAGTGACACTTTAGACTTCCAATGTAGTATTAATTTTTTTTTTACCGATTTTAATCTCTAATAAAAGTTACTCCCATCAATAGTGTACAATACAAAAGAATATTAAAGGTCAACCAATAGAACCTTCATTGAGAATATTAAGGGTCACACACTATAAGTAATTTAATATATATATATTTTTTACTAGAAATTAGGCTATTAAATAGTTTTCTTAATTTATGTGCCAAAATCTAAAAAATCACTTATTATGAAACGGCGGGAGTAATAGGTAGGTAATAATGCACGGATATACGCATCTAAATGGTGAATTCCATGACATATTTGTTTGCGAGAAGATGAACAGCCTTGAACCCTGTAAAGCCGGCTTCCATTCCCAAGGCTTTGAACTCCTTTTCAGTCCTCTCCTTCCCTCCAGGGCAGAAGGCCAACATGGCGAGGTCCAACTGGAACACACCTCGAGCTTTTGCACTCTGTTCTGGTACAACAGGAAGAACATACTCCACTACTATAACCTTCCCCTTTCCTGCAGGCAGTGCCTTGCCGCAGTTCTTCAGTATTCTTACACAGTCGGCATCAGCCCAATCATGAAGCACCCACTGCATACATGAATAAATCGATTATAACAAACAATTATTTATGTTCTTCGTTCCTTTTACTAAATTAATGATAAATTAAGACAGTGGACTAGACCTTCATGAATATGGCATCTCCAGTTGGAATACTTTCAAACATGTCTCCGCTCACATGTTCCACTCCTGAAATTTATATATATATCCCAATTAATTTTTCATATATGAAGTAAAATTATTGTACTGCAAAATAAGCTTAAATTATAAATTTACATAAAGTTAAAAGCATTCATCAGCTGACAAGACGAACCAGGAAGGTGTGGAGCAACAGAGATGACATGTGGAAGATCAAAGTTGATAGCTTTGATGTGAGGGTACATGGAGCTGATCATGTGGAGTGTTGTGCCGTGATTGCCACCGACGTCGACGAGCACCTTCACGTCGTCGAAGCCATGATATGTGCTAATTAACTGCCTGACGGAGACGGTGGTGTGGCCCGACATGGCTTCGTTGAACACCTTGCTGAACCGTACATCGGAGCTCAAGTAGTCGAACAGATTCATCCCGTGGGTGGCTTTCATGACCTCGCTGCCTTCCAACACCGAATCCTTCAGTTGGTGCCTGCCATTAATTAAACTAATCACCAGTTCCTTGAATTTTTCGCATAAATAAATATATTAATTAATTAATTAATTAATTATACCATGTATCCACGAAGACCTTATCTTGAGGCAACAGAGCGAGACTGCCGATGGAGGGCTCACCGTCCTCCTTTCTCGTCAAGTACTTGCACACGGGCGCTTCGCCGTATCTTGGACCATCGATGGAGCCGCCGACGTCCGTGCAGCTGACGATGCCGTTGGCCGCGAGCAGGCGAAGGATTCGGTCGACCGTTGTAGCTGCTTGTGGGTTTCTTGTCGGAAGCTGGGCGGCGATCTCGGCCGGGCTCAAGGCAGCGCCAGGACCGGCCTCGACAATGATGTCAAGAAGGCGGAGCTCGATGGCCGCCTTGAGGGTGAAGGGAAGGATGCTGCTTAACGCCAGTTGAAAGGCGCAGGCATACACCTCCTCCTCATCTTCTCGCTGATGCAGCATATTCTTCAAATATCTACGTGTAATAATGAAGTAATGAGAGAGGAGAGAGGGGCTACTTGCCTGGGATTTATAGTGCAACTAAGGCCCCTCCAAATATCTACCTGTTAATTAATTAGATTAATTGGAAGCTTGCTATTCTTATAAATATATAAATAATTAATGATTCTGAATTACAAAGTAAATTACAAAGTAAACTAAATTTTATCATATCTATCGCACCTATCAATTAATCTCGTGACAATCACGTGAGCTTTGTCTTTAAACAACAAAACTTCGAAATATAATTAAGCTATAAGCGATCGAGAAGAAACTAATTAACGCCATAATCTAGAGCACTTTGCCGCCAGTTTCTCAAGAATCGGCACCAAAACATTGATGTCGGTACCGATAATTTTGACTGGAAACTTCAAAATTTGGCACTGGGCTTTTCACTGGGATTAATTCCACATCCTCAATTTTATTTTCTAAATTTTCGTTAATTATTTTAAATAACTCAACAAATCTTACATTAAATCATCAAAATTCAATTAATTTATTCTTCTTTTTGTCACACAATATAATATGTACCATCCGATGTGGGATTATTTTTTAAAATTGCAATCTTGATATCAGAGCCTTTAATTTATTCAATGCTTATTCTTGACTTGTGTACATTGAATTTAAAAATGTAAGAGGTAAAAATCGGGCTCTATAAATTGGCGCTAGTTTTTTCATTATATTTGTTGCCGATTTTTTCTTTAATTTTAGTGAGTAGACTAGATTTTATCATATCTATCTATTAATAATGTGAGCTTTGTCCTTAATAGTATATAGTAGACTAGATTTTGTCATATCTATCTATTAAGATTTTGGATGTTAAATGAGGATATCCGGTGGTAAAACTCAATTCCCTCTTTTGACGCTCAGATTCGCTCATTCCCTTGTCGATTGAACGAAGCGTCTGTTATGCTTCGCCATTGTAGGTTGTTTGGCTTCGAGATTCCTTTGTTTGACCACAAATTTCTTTGGTGTCTAAAGGTTGAAAATGAATTATGCGTCAAGGGGCATCCATTAAGTTCAAACTGAACCGAACCAACATAATTAAATTGAACCAAACCAAAATTTTTTACCAATGAAAATCCAACTCGAAAACCGAACCAAATATAACATAAACTGAACTAGACTGAACCAACAAATTTCAGTTCGGTTTTGTAACTAAGAAATTTGTTTTTTCATGTTTTAGCTTGTTTTAGCATGTTTGATGCATAAAAGTGTAAGCTGACTGTTAATTATATATAAATTATAGTCAGCCACTTAAAGGAAGTTAATTTGACATCTCCTTATTTGAGATAAATTATCAATTCCTCTCTATAAATCCCGAGTTCCCGACCCTAATGGCCTAATCAACTAATAAAAAAATAAAAATTAATTATTTTATTTTATTTATTTTTTGAATTTTGGTTCGGTTCGGTTCCCAAATCATTAATAATCAGTTTCGATTCGGTTCAAAGATTGAACTGGACCTGAAAAATTTCAATTCGAGTTCGGTTCAGTTTGGTGTGACCCGAACAATGGATAGCCTTTGTATGCGCGACGATTGATAAGTTCGTATCATTTTATCAACTCGCGAATCATATTATTTTCAAATTTCAATCCTAAAATTATACAGACAAATTATGCATTAATAGTGTAGAATGGAGTACTAATTAATAGCGTTAACTTCAACTAAGCAAAACATAATTATGCATTAATTAGAGCGAAGTAATTATAAAGTATCAAAAAATTATGAAGTCTACAAATGACCTCAACTTAAAACATTATGATCCAACATTGTATTATTTTAGCTAATAATTTTTTTTTCTTCATCCAGCCATACATATATCGGCTCCAAACAAAGGTACTTGTACTAGAAATTTGTATAAGTCACTTTTAAGTTGTTGTGTTTAAGTTGAACGAGAACTAGAAAATAGCTATGTATTAGCTATGAATTCAGTCAATCCGAACTAGAAAAATATTGAAAAATGATAAATTACAAGACCTAGGAAGAAGGTGAAAATATTAATTAACCAGCAAAAGCTTCATGAAAGTTTATGTAATTAAAAAGAATAACAAAAAGGGTCATATAGCTTTAGGATTTAAAACATAGACAGGAAAGAAGTAATAACATTTGAAATGGATAGCAAAGGTACGTAATGTGGAATAAATAACTTGTCAAATATTTCCAAATGAAAGGGCTGGAGAGAGAATGCAAATTTGCTAAGCTGAGGACAGAGAAGAGTCCTAATTAATTTAAAGTTCATTGCACAGAAAGAATTGAATAAAGAAACCTAGAAGAAGGATGCTCTAAGATATTTAAACTATTACACTGCTATCTAAGGTCCAAAAATTCTATTAACAATTCCAGAAAAAAAATGTTTTTGAATTAGTCCAACTTCAAGAAGAACAATTAAATCTTCAGATGGTTCATTACATTCAATAGCCAAAGTTGTGTAGTTTATATTCAATTAAGCATTAAAAAGACAAGCTCATATAATTGAATGAAGGTAAAGATTATAAACAATTTTACTCGTATTCTCCCGGGAATCAGTGACTAAAACTTGTAGTATTCATACAACTTGTAGATACTTCATATGCTAGTTTATGTAGTAGATAGGGATCATGATAAGCTCCAAAAGAAGTGTTAAGCTCCAAAGGAAGAGATAGTGATCATTTTGTTAAGCTCCAAAAGAAGTGTTAAGCTTCAAATGCTAGTTTGGATAGTAGATAGGATCATGATAAGCTCCAAAGGAAGAGATAGAGACTTCCCTGGTCAGGGGGTTTACCATGTCAACTCACACCACTACTTACCTTGAAAGCAAATTAGATCGAATGGTTTGTTCTTATCCTTGCCTCTTCCCTACCCTATATATGGTTAGGACAAAATTAGCTTCGTGGCCATGGAAGAGCAATCATTTGTTGGCAAGACGTAATGCAACAACAACACTTGTTCATTTTATTTGGACCCACACAATTTATAAGATATTTACTAATTATAAAGAAAATTTGCATATATATAACAATATTGAGTGTGAAGTTAATGTTTTAATTATGCATGTTTAATTAGCTAGCTTACTTGCTATAAATAATATCATGGGACATCATGTCATGCTTCAATATGATCTAGCTGATGAGCTCATGCACCTTAACTCAATTGAACAACTCCATGATTGATGTCCTCAATTATGAATGCGACGACCAAATTGTCATCCATACATATATATATATACACATCATGCTAACAATGCAAATTATAATCATGCTATATATCATTAAAAACGTGTACGTTAAGTTAACTGTGACAGATAATATATCCGAATCCAAACAAATAATTTTAAAAGCTACATGTACTTTGTTGTGCAATTATGACGCCAAAGACAATAGAGCCCGTTCAATTAATTAAGCACAATGAAGCCTGTCTCACGGGGCTCCATATGTCAAACGAAAGACAAAACTACTATGGTGTTAGGTACCATAGGGATTCCTATGATGTCTCATCGCATGTTCACTCATAGTAGGCTCAGATTCAATCAATGAAATTGTAGGTTAATATGTGTGATTTTTAAAAAAGTAAATCTGGACTTAATATGTGTGAATATGATGTGACTAACATTGAACCATTACTAGAAATATGACCTTCACCGATAGTCGGCCCCATTTCTAATTAAGTCGTTGGTGAAGACCATCACCAACGGCGAGCGATGACCTGATCCGTTGCAAAAATGTCGTTGCAAATAACAACATCGATGGTAACTTTGCAACGGCAGAAGCGATCGTTGTTGTTTATATATCAGCAACGGCCAGACGGCTATTGCTAATTAATATTGTTTTCAACGACAACCTTATACTGGCTGAGGTAAAGTCGTTGTTGATGACCCGTTACTGATAGGCGAGAGGAACATGCCAATGTTAGCGTTCCTATGAACCTGGACGCGATGACGATAAGGCATTTTCGGCTAAGGTAATGTGCTCAATCATGTGTTGATGGCGAGTTCGGGAGATGCACTTGGATATATGAAGGTCCATCAGCCATGCTGCAACATATATTCAAAGATTGAAGTCGGAGGTTGTGAACGGAGTAGAGAAGGTTGAACGGGATTCTTGTAGGGTGATGAGAAGTGAGATGCCAAAGATAATTTGCAGTGTGATCAAGTTGTTTGTTGTTGTATTATAATTAATGTCCCCCTTCGGTTTGGATAGTGATATGCAAGAAGCACTAGTATGCCATGTACTCTTGCGTTTGTATCAGGAAATCCATGGGCATGCATTAGCAAAACGACCTCTATTGAAACAATGGAAACAACACTCATGTGATGGAAGGTTTCCGAAGACCGGAGAAGGTTTGCAGTGGGTTGATATATCCTCCATTTTGTTGATATTTAAACTTGTTCTTCAAGCAATAAATGCTCTCTCGTAGGTGAAAACTTGAAATGTACATCTTTGGTAAATTAAGAATCTAAAATGTAATCTTTGAAAAATATCATTGAGAGGTGAAACATCATTAGAACTCTATTTCTATAAGTATGTAATGTTGTGGTATGAAGAATATATACAAGCTGCAAAATTACTCCTTTGCTCTTTCGCTTGTCCACCTAATCTTTGAAATTTATCCAACATTACACACCCTAAGTTACCCATTTACCTTAACTCCCCCAACCTGAAATCTGAAGAAAAAAAATAATCATTTTTTTACTTATTCAATTTTCGGTTCAGGTCGATTCTCGAATTTCGGGAACTGGATCCGAACCGAATTCCATTGTTCGGGTTCGATTCGGATCAAGAACCGAACCCGTCAATGTTGAAACCGAATCGAACCGAATATTTTGGTTCGGTTCGGTGTGAACCGAATAATGGACAGGCCTACTCCCAAGTAGTTACAAATAGTTTAAATGACACTCAAACAGTTTAAATTGTTCAAATCTTTTGATCTGCCATTTATAAACACTCATTTTGAATAATCTAAGTTGTGGATCTTATTTAATTGAGTAAAATAAAATTACTGTGATTTTTTGATGATTTTAGAATGAATTTTCAAGCATATATGACTCATTTACTGAAATAGTTAATTTAAATGACTCGAAACCGTTTAAATGGCTCAAATCTTTTGATCTGCCACTTGTAAACACTCAATTTGAATGATTCAAGTAAAATCTTTTGATTTTCTATGATTTTTTTAGTGATTTTATAATTCATTTTCAAGTAGATATGAACCATTTAATTAATGAAACAGTTTAAATAGTTTAAATCTTTTGATATACCACTTGTGAACACTCATTTTGAATGATGCAAATTGTGGATCTTATTTAATTAAGTAAAATTGATATTTTGTGATATTCTTATTATTTTAAAATACATTTTCAAGTAGATATGGGTCATTTAATGAAACAATTTAAATGACAATAAAATATTTTAATTGGTTCAAATTTTTTGATCTTTGAGTTTCATTAAGCACTTGTAAGAACTCTTTTGATATTATTTAAAGCATACTAGATTTTATTATATATATATAAATCATGTGACAATCATGTGAGCCACTACTAGAAAAATGGTTATCAGCAACGGCCACGCCATTGCAATAGAGCCGTGACAGAAAGTCGCGTTGCTGATGACTTAGCAACGGCCGCTCGGGCCGTCGCTCAAAACATTATCAGCAACGGCCGCTGAGTCCGTAGCAACGCCGTTAGTGAAACCCCGTCGCTAAGCCGTTGCTATAGGTCATCAGCAACGACTTTCGATACACTTTTAGCAACGGTTTTCCCACGGCCGTCCGTGGGAAAGCCGTTGCTGATGACACATACCTGGAAACAGAAAAATTAAAAATTTCAAATTTCCATTGATACATGGATACATTATCTGATACATAACTCACACACCCATACCCTCATACACACATTCATTCACATCACAAACACACCAAGATATACATCAAAACAATTATATTTATATTGATAATTATCCACGATAGTATAAAAACAATTCAAATGCAAAATTGAAGTATCAATATCCAAACAAAATAAGTTAAACAAGTTCAATATCTCAGTAACAAGTTCAATATCCAAACAAAAAATCTCACAATCACGATGGAGGATGGTCTGGATCATATGGCGGGGTCTGGAGTGCTTGAGTGTACATCGGCGTGGACTGACTCGCGAACAATGGATTAGATGATGCCGAAGAGATGCTTGCTTCAGGATGGCCTAACATGTTGCGTAGCATAGCATGCATATATCTCCTCCATCATCTGAGTCTGACGCGCATCCGTCTCCTCTAGAGTCCTTATTATGCTACTATGATCATAACTGGATCTAGAGGTGGACGGCCGCTCACCAGCGACCGGAGGGGTCGGTGCCCTAAGTGGCCCTAGCACGGCTCGCGCATGACCACTATCTGCGAAGCCATATACGCAGCCATGGTCCCAGCCACCTGCGGCCTCGACCCACGATGCTGCGTCAAAGTCCTCGGGGGTACCCCCGCGCTGCACCACCGTCTGGCTGTACGTCTCCTACTCGAGTTTGATTTTTTATTAAATATTTATCATAAAACTTAAATATAAATATATAATGAATAATTTAAACATATATATAATTACCATAATGTGTGCAACGCGGTTGTCGATGTACTCCCCCGTCCCATGTGCTCGACGGTGAGTCCGCTTAAACACCGCCATCGGGGAGGGTCGCTGGACACTCCCGTCATCCGACACCGTTGTCTACATTTACAAAACAAATATATTAATTAGTACACATAGTAACAAATAAAGTATATAATTAAAAGATATACTTACCATACGGTTCGCGTGCACTACAAATGCAACAGAGCCGCCGGTGTGACGCGCTGCTCCCCCCGACATGCGATTTCTAGCCGCATTCCGAGAAACCTCCTGCCATCGATCCGTCGATCATATCCCACGAGCTGGTCCCATATATCCGGAGTAATCCAATCGGGGCCGTATCCCTGAGTCTCCGCGATGTTAGTGGTCCCAGCTCGGGCCATCGCTTGGGACCGAGCCTGCCCCAGCTGCCCGTTGAACCTTGCCCGGGAAATAGCCTCCCAGGCAGCGTAAATGAAGGGCCTTAGGTTCTCGGCCCATGTATAGCGAGCCTGCAAAATAATAATATCAGTACCAATATTAATATATCATCATGCATGTAAAAAATAATAATAATACGTGCCTCAAACTCGCGCCATAACATGTCGATGTGCTCGCTAGGCACGTGAGACCACGTAGGCCATGCCCCGTGCATGTATCGTCGAATAGTAGAAGAAATGCTTCTCGGCACTTCTTCTTGCTCGAACCTGCACAACAAAAATATTTTTTAATATTATATTATTGATATAATGAATTTGTAATGATTCATAATTCATGATATATTACCGCTCCCCAATCACGCTAATCAATCTACGTGACTCTGTGGCTGGTGGAGGCTGCCACCTGTTCGCCCCGCGTGGCCGCCTGCGTCTAGATGTACTAGCCTCGGCAGTATCATCCTCATGAGGATCAGCAACAGGAGGATCAGCAGCATGAGTAAGTGCTGAAGTCTCACCGATCGGAGACTCCGAAGCTCTCCTGCGTCGATAACCACGACCAGATATATCTGTCGAACAGACATATAATCAGATTATTGTATAAATAGTAGAGATATATTTAATAAAATATATATACTTTACAATTATTCCTCATCATCTGAATAATAGTCTTCGAATTCTTCTTCTTCTTCCTCTTCTTCATCTCCAGCTTCCTCAATTTCATGATCGTCATCATCAGCATATTCAACTTCTAATTGAATTGACGTTGTGTCTGCATCCTCGAGTATTGGAATAATACGATCCACAGCAGAAAGATCATCTTCTTGATAGAAACCAGGAGGATCATTTTCTCCTACTATCAGATCAATTTTTCCTCTACCTTTTGTCTTACAGATTACACGCCAATCTGCTATATCTTTATTTCGAGCCGGATACTTCGCGTAATATACTTGTTCGGCTTGTGATGCCAATATAAAAGGCTCATTTGCTGCCAATTTCGATTTGTAATTAACATCAACAAGTTTGTATTTTGGATGAACTTTCATGCCCCGGCCCTTTCTGTTGTATCGAACCAATGACATCTAAATAGGATCACTAATTTTAAGCCGAAGTAGTGCAAATCTATCACTTCTTCCACCAGTCCATAAAAATTCATATCACATTCAACATAGGTTGTCCCTTTCACGCAGACCCCAACATTCATCGTCTTCTTTGTAAATGAATATTCAACCATGTGAAATTTATATCTGTTAACAAAATATCCGCTATGGCACGACACAAGTCGCGACGGTCCACTAACAAACTCAAATATTTTGGGCGTGTATCGGAGAACAAGAGAGATGTTGCCGAAATTTAGAATAATTAGATAACAGTTAAAATAAAAACGCAAGTGCAGTAGAAATAACTATATTCCCAAATTGTCCAATCAGGGACAATTCAAGAATTGTACATCGTATAAAAGATCATCTACTTCTTTTACACGAACATATAATCCCCGAACGAATCTAAGGTTTTGCTAAATCATATCCGACTCGTCGATGCGTACGTGAAACATATGAACTCGTCGGATGCATGATTATTTTCTAAATGTTTCGAGACCGTTCGAGTCCATATTGGACGATTCCGCCCCGCGTTCGAAGTGGACGATTCCGGCGCGCGTCCGAAGTGGACGATACCGGCGCGCGTCCGAAGTGGACGATACCGGCGCGCGTCCGAAGTGGACGATTCCGGCGCGAGTCCGAATTGGACGATTCCGGCACGCGTCCGAAGTGGATAATTCCGAAAATAATCTAAACCCTAAAAATTATTCTAACAAACTAAATAACTAATCTAAATAATTAATCTAACTAATTAATTAACAATTAATTAACAATTTAAAAACAATTTAAAAACAATAATAAAATATTATTAAACTACAAATTCCGGCGCCGGAGTCAGGTGGACTCCGGCGCCGGCGTACACTGGCCAGACACACTGTCCGGCCAATGTAGAAGGTCCGGCGGCGGCCTCGGCTGACCGCCGCCGGCCGAAACCCCTATTTTTAGGGTTTCGGTCGGATTTTCTACCGGCCACAACGGGAAGAGACGGCAGCCGGAGGGCACATACCTGACAGTGTCGGCAGCAGCGGGAGAGGTCGTCGGCATCGGCAGCAGCGGCAGCGGCAGCGGCGGCGAGAGGCGAGGAGAGGAGCGGCAGCAGCGGGAGGAAGAAGGGGGGCGGGCGCGATCTGCGACCTATATAAACTTATCAGCAACGGCTCACTCGCCCGTTAGAAAGCCGTTGCTGATAAGTTATCATCAGCAACGGCTCACTTGTCCGTTAGCAAGCCGTCGCTAATAAGTTATCATCTGCAACGACTCACTTGTCCGTTAAAAAGCCGTTGCTGATAATTAACATCATCAGCAACGGCACGCGTGTCCGTTAGAAAGCCGTTGCAGATACAACATATCTGCAACGGCTCGAGCGACCGTAAGAATGCCGTTGCAAATAGCAACGGCTCGAGCGGCCGTTGCTGAAGACTAAGTTTCTAGTAGTGAGCGAGAAAAACTTTGAAATATAAACGAGAAAAAAATTGGTGCCTCAATGAGGCGCCGGTTCCAATACTATATATTTTTTTATTAAAATCGGCGCTTATTTCTTAGCAAACCATCACTTATTAATATAAACAATATATATCTTTGAATTACTATTTTGCACATATAAGTTATTAATATATATAAGAGCTCTATGGTAATTTCATGTCAAGATGAATTTTGAAGTATATTATATATTTGTTTTAGATCAATGAATTGATAATTTATTGATTATTTAATTAAATGTATTATTTCAATATTTTTTATTAAATACGGTGCGGATCGATATGAATGCGGTGAAGATATTCGCATTTGAATCGATGTGGATTTAGATATCTATATTCACATCCGTAGCGGATATGATACGGATACGAATATGCGGATATGAGATGTGGTGCAGATACGGATAATATAATATTTACATCGTATATGATCCATTGTCAGCCCTACTAGTAGCAGATCCATGGTAGGAGCAACGAGGGCAGTGAGTCCAGAAGAAAAGGACCAGGACACCGGCCACCACCTATGCCTCCACTGCCCCCCGATGCATACAGCATCTATACTCCCATCTCAGCCTTAGAAATTAGTAAAGAGGTTAACTAATTAAATACTCCCTCCCCTCTCCTCTTCATTCCTTAATATTTTATTCAATAATAGTAATTACTTCTGCTGATAATTGAAGAAAACCACAAGAAAAATTCGTGGCTGAGAATATTGCTCTGATCGGTGTCGCTTTATAACCAAAGCAGTATATATAGTAAATTAATCCAATTGTTAATTCTGAATACTGGGATGACAAGTAAATCGTACATATAGCAATATCTAGATGGTGAATTCCATGACATAGTTATTTGCAAGAATATGAACAGCCTTGAACCCTGTAAAGCCGGCTTCCATTCCCAAGGCTTTGAACTCCTTTTCAGTCCTCTCCTTCCCTCCAGGGCAGAAGGCCAACATGGCGAGGTCCAACTGGAACACACCTCGAGCTTTTGCACTCTGCTCTGCTACAACAGGAAGAACATGCTCCACTACTATCACCTTCCCCTTTTCTGCCGGCAGTGCCTTGCCGCAGTTCCTCAGTATCCTTACACAGTCTGCATCAGCCCAATCATGAAGCACCCACTGCATACATGAGAATATATCGATTATAGCAAACAATTCTTTATGTTCTTCAATTCGTTCCTTTTACTAAATTAATGATAAATTAAGACAGTAGAGTAGACCTTCATGAATATGGCATCTCCGGTTGGAATTCTTTCAAACATGTCTCCGGTCACATGTTCAACTCCTGAAATTAATTATTCGTTTATGAAGGAAAATTGTACCGAAAAATCAGCTTAAATTATAAATTTACATAAAGTTAAAAAAATTCATATCAGCTGACAAGACGAACCAGGAAGGTGTGGAGCAACAGAGATGACGTGGAAGATCAAAGTTGATTGCTTTGATGTGAGGATACATGGAGCTGATCATGTGGAGTGTTGTGCCGTGATTGCCACCGACGTCGACGAGCACCTTCACGTCGTCGAAGCCATGATATGTGCTAATTAACTGCCCGACGGAGACGGTGGTGTAGCCGGACATGGCTTCGTTGAACACCTTGTTGAACCGTATATCGGAGCTCAAGTAGTCGAACAGATTCATCCCGTGGGTGGCTTTCATGACCTCGCTGCCTTCCAACACCGAATCCTTCAGTTGGTGCCTGCCATTAATTAAACTAATCATCAGTCCCTTGATTTTTTCGCATGAATAAATATATTAATTAATTAATTAATTAATTAATTAATTATACCATGTATCCACGAAGACCTTATCTTGAATCAACAGAGCGAGACTGCCGATGGAGGGCTCACCGTCCTCCTTTCTCGTCAAGTACTTACACACGGGCGCTGCGCCGTATCTTGGACCATCGATGTCGCCGCCGACGTCCGTGCAGCTGACGATGCCGTTGGCCGCGAGCAGGCGAAGGATTCGGTCGACCGTTGTAGCTGCTTGAGGGTTTCTTGTCGGAAGCTGGGCGGCGATCTCGGCCGGGCTCAAGGCAGCGCCAGGACCTGCCTCGACAATGATGTCAAGAAGGCGGAGCTCGATGGCCGCCTTGAGGGTGAAGGGAAGGATGCTGCTAAAGGCCAGTTGTATGGCGCAGGCACACACCTCCTCCTCATCTTCTACCTGATGCAGCATATTCTTCATGGGACTGGCCATGTCAGTTGTTTGGCTGAGTAATAATGAAATAATGAGAGAGGAGAGAGGGGCTACTTGTCTGGGATTTATAGTGCAATAAGGCCCCTCCAAATATCTACGTGTTAATTAATTAGATTAATTGGAAGCTTGCTATTCTTATAAATATATAAATAATTAATGATTATGACTTACAAAGTAGACTAAATTTTATCATATCTATCACACCTATCGATTAATCTCGTGACAATCACGTGAGCTTTGTCTTTAAACAACAAAACTTCAGTTCTGTTTTGTAAATCGAACCGAATATAACATAAATCGAACTAGACCGAACTAACAAATTTCAGTTCAATTTTATAAACTGACCATTAATTTTACATAAATTATAGTCAGGCACTTAAAAGAAGTTAATTTGACATCACCTTATTTGACATAAATTATTAATTCCTCCTTATAAATCCTGAGTTCGCGACCCTAATGGACTAATCAACTAATTAAAAAATAAACATTAATTATTTTATTTTTTGAATTTTGGATCGGTTCAGTCCCCAAGTTATTAATAATTATTAATAATCGATTTCAATTCGGTTCAAAAACTGAACCTGCCCGGGACCAAACTGAACCGGACCTGAAAACTTTCAATTATTCGAGTTCGGTTTTGTTCGGTGTGACCCGAACAACGAATAGCCCCTGTAGAATTTTTGATTGAGCCCCGCACATGACTGAACCTAGCAATATTAAGAGTGAACCTAACATTATTAAGATTGACCCTGAAATAGAAGTGCTAGGTTCACTCTTAGTTTGTGTTTAGTCTTAATGATACTATGTTCATTCTTAATAAGATCAGGTTCACTCTTATGAGAGGCTCCATAGGAATTCCTATGAACCTGAAACTACTATTCCATGGAGCCTGAATCAATAATAGTTGCACTCGTGTTAAGCTATAACATACAAAGCAATCTCTTATTTATTTTAATGAATTGAGGTATCTATAAAAATAATTTTTGCCGTTTGGAAAAAAATTAAACAACATTCAATTGTGAAGTCCCTAATCATAACTCTTCAATTAGAAGCTCTTCTCAATTCTCATCAAAATTTAAGCATCTTTGCAAACTTATTATCCTTAATGTGTCTTGAGTTTATCTTCCTTCTTCCATTTTTCTCATTTTATGTGTTTTTTTTTGTTTTTTTAAAGCTATTAATAAAATACTTAAGTCTTGTTCCATGCATGATTCTTTCCACGCATGTCGTGATCATTAACGGTCATCTAACTTGATATTAAATAGACATCTTGATACCTACGCTGCCATGAAATAAGAAAAACCTGACATTAACAAACATGACATTGGGTGAGAAAAAAAAATTGATTTTTCGGTTAACCGAAAAATTGCTCCGAAATCGAACCATTTTTTGCGGTTAATCGAACTAGTTTTGGCGGTTTCAAGTTGTATTTTTGAAATTTTTGGTTTTCGAGTTTGGGTTCAGGTCTGGGTTTAAAAAGTCGACCGATTTCGATTAACTAACAGGTAGACATATATTTTATATATATATATATATATATTATATTAAATAATACTTATATATGAAAAATAACTTTAAAATAACTGATAACTTATAAACTTAGAAAATAGAAACCCTGGTTTTCTAATTTCTACCCGACGCCCCCAACCCCAAGTCGCAAGTCTCCTACACGGCGCACGGCCGCACCCTCGTTCTCCCGCACGCTGCCGCACCTTCACCGTCCGCTGTCTGGAGTCTCCCGCACGGCCGCACGCTCGTTCTCCCGGACACCGCCCCATCTTCACTGTCCGCCGTCCGGAGTCTCCCGCACGCCGCCGCACCTTCACCGTACGGAGTCTCCCGCACCAGTCGGCCAGTCGAGCACTGCACGGCGCACAGCTCTCCTCATCTTCAACCGCCTCTTCCCATCTTGAACCGGGTATAGCGTCCGCCTCTCCTTCCCATTGATCTGATCAATTATTTCTCTTGATTAATAACTTCAGATCAAACAATAACCAAGTTCTAATTAATTATTGTTGAGATTACTGATCACCTGCAGTCTACATGTGTTCTACATACCGTGAAATCAATCGTTGGCAGACAAATGAAATGAGCTATGGTTATAACTCACATAATTAACATTGGTTTATTGATTAGTCTTCTGCTATGGTTATAAATTATAACTCACATAATTAACATTGGTTTCTCATGGTCGACAAATGAAATGAGCTATAAATGTCAAATAGAAAACTTGATTAATTTATTGATGTATCTTCTGCTATGGTTTCTCGATCATGAACTAATCAATGATTAATTTATTGATGTATCTTTCTTAGTAATCATTAAATTATTATGTATCCTTTGACCTTCACCAAATCATGGTAGTGTGGAATATATACTTCCATAATTAGTACGTAGACTATTAAGAATATGAGAGAGCAAATTGGTTTTGTACTTTTCTAAGTCAAAAGTTAGGTGTTTACTTACGGTTATCTTTGCATCTAATTAAATTGTGAAAAAAAATCTAATGGTTAACCGGTAATTGTTGGTTGAAACCGAAATGACGGTTAATCGAAGTTAATGGACCGATTTACGATTAATATTTTTGAAAAATCGAAGTTAATGGACCGGTTAACCGGTCCATGCTCACCCCTAATTAACAGTACTTGTGTAACACGCTTAATTAACTGCATGCATGCATTTCTATATATATATATTTCATTTAAAGACATAATTATTTATGACCGACAACTTGACCGTGTCGTCGCCTTCAATCAGGACATCAATCATGGAGTAATAAATATGTTCATTGAATTAAAGTGCTTTTTTTTATTGACCCACTTCTAGTTTAACATTGTGCCAATGGATTATTATTTCGATTCTTAGTTATAATATTTTATGTATTTATTTTCGTGTTTATGTGTATCACTTGTACGTATATTCCCATATTAATTTGTGTACTTTTTATAAATTATGTTATGAAATGGTTTTTTTTTTTTTAAAAGTAAGATATTTTTCTGCGCTCATCAGATCATATTCAAGATTGACAGGTACCCATGATATTGTTTATAGCTTGTAAGCGAAACGTTTATATTCACATTCATTTTGATATGTATGTTTCCTTTATGATTAGTTTCTTGCCAGAAATATCTTAATTCCGTGGACCCGAATAAAATTTTATATAATTTATTAGAAAAACATAGCACTTAGTACAAATTGTACTACATTTGTTGGCAAGACGTAATGCTAACAACAACAGCAGTTGTTCATTTTATTTGGATCCACACAATTTATAAGATATTTACTAATTATAAAGGAAACTTTTATATATATATATATAAACAATATTGAGTGTGAAGTTAATGTTTTAATTATGCACGTTTAATTAGCTAGCTTACAAGCTATAAATAATATCATGGGACATCATGTCATGCTTCAATATGATCTGGCGGATAAGCTCACGCACCTTAATTCAATTGAACAACTCCATGATTGATGTCAATTATGAGGGCGACAACCAAGTTATCAAGCTAACCATGCAAATTATAATCAAGCTATATATCATTAAAAACGTGTTAAGTTAACTGTGACAGATAATATATCTGAATCCAAACAAGTAATTTAAAAAGCTACATGTACCTTCGTTTACCTTCAACATATCAAGCACAATGTCGAACTACACGTGGAGCATGTCTCACGTGCCGATTTTTTTTCTATTTATTTGATGAATCACGTGACATTTCAATTAAAGAGCAAATGTTAGTTGTTTTACGCTATGTTGACAAGAAAGGAGACGTAGTTGAGCGTTTTCTTAGTCTTGTTCACATGTCTAGTACCACCACAATATCAACGAAAAATGTAATAAAATCTTTATTTGCAAAATATCAATTAAGTATATCAAAAATACGTGGACAAGATTACGATAGTGCTAGTAATATGCAAGGCGAATTTCATGGTCTTAAAAGTCTAATATTAAAAGAAAATGAGTGTGCATTTTATATTCATTGTTTTGCTCATCAATTACAATCGGCACTTGTAGCCGTTGCAAAAAAAACAAGTTGAAGTTTCTTCTCTTTTAACTTTGGTTGCAAATTTAACAAATATGGTTGGAATTTCACCTAAGCGACAAGAAATTCTTCGAGATAGTCAAACAAAAAAACTCATAGAAGCATTAGAAGATAGTGAAATATCTACCAGGTGTGGATTAAATCAAGAAACAACACTTAAAAGAGCAGGACATACTCGTTGGGGATCATACTATTTAGTATTGTTAAGTTTGATTAATATATTTTCTTCTGCTATGGATGTTCTTGAGATTATTGAAACTGATGGTACCAATTTAGATCAAAGAGGTCAAGCACGTAATTTGTTAAGTGCAATGCAATCTTTTAAATTTATTTTCACTTTGCAGTTGATGAAAAATATTTTAGGAATTACTAATGATTTATCTCAAACGCTACAAAGAAAAGATCAAGACATTGAGAATGCAATGCCATTAGTAAAATTATCTAAACGAAGATTGCAACTAATGAGAGATGAAGGATGGAACATTTTATTGGATAAAGTTTCTCTCTTTTGCAACAAACATGAGATAATCATCCCAAATATGAATGCTATTTTTGTACTTCCTGAACGACTAAGAAGAAATTTGGAAAAAACCTCAAACTTACATCATTATTAGACTGAGTTATTTTACCAAGTGATTGATAGACAACTTCAGGAATTCAACAATAGGTTCACAGAGACAAATACTGAATTACTTCTTTCAGTTGCAAGCTTAAGTCAAAAAGATTATTTTATTTTATTTGATAAACAAAAGTTGATATAGCCTGCAAAATTTTATCCGACTAAATTTTCCACTATAGATCTTATGATTTTAGATGATCAACTTGAGAATTATATATTAGATATCCGCTCAAATGATAAATTTTTAAACTTAAACACGATCGTTGACCTTTCTATAAAGTTAGTTGAGACAAGAAAATATATAGTCTACTCATTGATTTATTTACTTTTAAAGTTAGTATTGATTCTTCCTATGACAGCAACAAGTGTTGAAAGAACTTTTTCTACTATGAATTTTATAAAAAATAAACTACGTAATCGGTTGAAAGATGAATGGTTAAATGATTGTTTTGTTACATACATTGAGAAAGGAGTGATTGACAACATTGATAATGAAAAAATTTTGCAATGTTTTCAAAACATGAAGACTCGTCGAGCTCGACTATCAAAATTAGCTTGAATTTGAAATCTTAAAAATTTATAGATTAGTTTGCCCCCACTAGTAAAATCTGGACTTAATATGCGGGAATATGATGTGACTAACACTGAACCATTACTATAAATATGACCTTCACCGATAGTCGGCCACGTTTGTAATTAAGCCGTTGGTGAATACCACCAACGGATAGCGACGACCTGATCCGTTGCAAATAACGACATCGATGGTAACTATGCAATGGCAGAAGCGATCTTTGTTTTTTATATATCAGCAACAGCCAGGCAGCTGTTGCTAATTAATATTGTTATCAACGACAACTTTATATTGGTCGAGGTAAAGCCGTTGTTGATGACCCGTTACTGATCGGCGAGAGGAACATGCCAATGTTAGCATTCCTACGAACCTAGATGTGATGACAATAAGGCATTTTCGGCTGAGGTAATGTGCTCAATCATGTGTTGATGCCGAGTTCGGGAGATGCACTTGGATATATGAAGGTCCATCGGCCATGCTGCAACATTCAAAGATTGAAGTCGGAGGTTGTGAACGGACTAGAGAAGGTTGAACGGACTAGAGAAGGTTGAACGGGATTCTTGCAGGGTGATGAGAAGTGAGATGCCAAATATAATTTGCGGTGTGATCGAGTTGTTTGTTGTTGTATTATAATTAATGACCCCTTTGGTTTGGATAGTGACTAGCAAGAAGCACTAGTATGCCATGTACCCTTGTGTTTGTATCAAGAAATTCATGGGCATGCATTAGCAAAATGACCTGATCTATTGAAACAATGGAAACAACACTCCTGTGATGGAAGGTTTCCGAAGACGGGAGAAGGTTTGTGGTGGGTTGATATATCCTCCCTTTTTTTTGATATTTAAACTTGTTCTTCAAGCAATAAATGCTCTCTGGTTGGTGAAAACTTGAATTGTACATCTTTGGGAAATTAAGAATCTAAAATGTAATCTTCGAAAGATATCATTAGAGGTGAAACGTCATTAGAACTCTATTTCTACAAGTATGAAATGTTCTTGCATGAAGAATATAGACAAGGTTACGTCTATGTTCATTCGCTTGTCCTCCTACTCGGTTTTTTTTTTCTCTCCATTGGCCTGTACAACGTCGAGGCCAACGGCTAGTATTAGAGACAGAAGAACGATGTCGTCAGCCAGATACTTTCAATCAAAAGCGCACACATTAACCAAAGGCAACTATGGGGTGTGGAGTATCCAATGGATGCCCTCTTGTGTTCTCTCGATGTATGGGACGTTGTGAAGAACGATTATGTAGAATTCGACTCCGACGAGAAGGATGAGGAGAAGCTTAAAGAATTGAAGAAAAGAGAGAAGAAGACGTTATTCGTCATTTATCAAGGAGTCATTGAAGCAACGTTCAAGTTGATTGCTCCAACAAAAACATCGAAAGAAATGTGGGAGATATTGAAGAAAGCATACAATAGAGTCGATAAAGTAAAGAAGATTCACTTGCAGTCCTTGCGAGATCAATTTGAAGCACTACAATAGGGAAATTCAGAGACAATATGTGATTATTTCTCTCAAGTAATCTCTATTGTTCATCAGATGAGGAGAAACAACGAGAAGGTGGAAGTCGTTTGTGTCGTAGAGAAAAGCTTGCGCTCTCTAGACTCAAACTTCGACTTTGTGACTATCGCGATTGAAGAATCTAAAGATGACAGTGGAGGAACTCATGGGATCCATGCAAGCGTATGAACAAATAATACAAAAGAAGAAGAAAGATGAAAGAAATTTGGAGCAAGCGCTGCAAACAAAGCTCTCCCTCAAGAAGCAAGAAACATCCAAAGGAGGCTATCAACGAGGAAGCGTAAGAGGCGGAGGTCAAAGCCGAGGCGGCCGATCTTCTAATTAACTTCGAGCGAAACAACAACCACTGTGATAAAGATGAATCTGTTCAGAGAGCGTGTGGCTGTGGAAGAGGCCGAGGCCGAGATCGCGGACACGGTATAGAAATGAAAGTTATAATAGTTCTGAAACATTGTTTCATTTGTAAGAAGTTTAGCCATTACTCTTATGATTGCTGGTACAACACCTATGGTGGAAGAGAAAAAACAAATCTTGTTGACAAAGAAGAAGCTGATGGAAGGGCCAGTGTTGCTGATGTCGTACAATAAACCAAAACCACTGCAATATGTTACGTGGATTCTCGACAAAATTTAGAGCCTCCAATCACATGTGTGGAAGAAAGGATTTCTTTGCCAAACTTGAAGAAATGCATCTGGGCAACATCACATTTGGTGATCTCTCGAAGAGGTCGATTGAAGGGAAAGGTAATGTAATCTTTGAACTCTCCACAATGGGAAGAAACTTTGCATTTCTGATGTTTGCTATGTTCCTGATATTAAAAGTAATCTCTTGAACATCGGGCAGTTGTTGGAAAAAGACTATGATGTATGAATGAAGTATTTGGCTCTTAGCATCCGTGATAAGAACGACAGGCTTATTACTCATGTGAGATCGAATGACAAAGAACAAGATATTTCCATTAAAGCTAAATGTTAATGAGAACTGCTTGAAGGCAACTACTTCGGACAGCTCTAGTCTTTGTCATCTTCGTTATGGACATATGGAGTTTGAGGCGTTTAAGCTACTGAAGAAGAAGAATATGGTGCTAGGACTACAAAATAAGAAGAATATTATGCGAAGTATGTGTCATGGGAAAGCAACAGAGGAAGCCTTTTAAGAAGTACAAGTCAAGAAGAGGATCCTCACGTCTCAAGTCGATGCATTCAGATGTTTGTGGACCCATCAAGCCCATCCACATTGGTGGAAATATGTACCTTTTAACACTTGCTGATGATTATAGTGGAAATACACGGGTCTATATGCTGAAGGAGAAGAAAGAAGTTTTTATCATATTTAAAGAATTCAAAAATCTGGTTGAAAAATAGAGTGGCAGCCAAATAAAATACTTGCAGATTGATTAAGGAGGCCAATACACATCACTTGAGTTTGAGAATTTCCACAGGGAAAATGGGATTATATACCAGCTCACGGTGCCTCAAACACCGCAGCAAAATGGTGTTTGAGAGAGGAAAAACATGATGATTCTCAAAATGGTTTGATGTATGCTAAAGGAGAGAAATGTTCCAAAAGAATTATGCTATTTGCGGGATTTGATCCACTAACATATGAAGATGTATGCTTCCAAGAAAACAAATTGGAGGAAGGCTATGGAGGATGAGATTCATGTTATAAAGAATAAATATAGTAGATGAGAGCTCACTTCACTTCCTCAAGGACACAAAGCTAAATGGGTATTTAATATGAAAAGAAATGCAAAAGGAGAAGTGGAGAGGCATAAAGCAAGATTGGTCATGAAGGGATACATGCATAAATATAGGGTTGATTATGAAGAAGTATTTGCACGAGTGAGGTTGCTCATCTCTCTAGCTAGCAGCCCAATGGAGACGAAAAGTATCACTACTAGAATTGCGGTCATCAGCGACGGCTAAATCCGTGGCTGAACCGTTGGTGATAGATATCATGGACGGCATCAACCGTGGTAAACAGCCGTCACTGATGAGCGTGTCTCAAATAAGTTGTGACGGTCGAGCGTGGCCGTCACACGTATTCATCAGCGACAGCCTTGTGCGTTGTCGCTAATTAAAAAACATCAGTGACGGCTCGATGCGCTGTCACTGATACCAACCCATCAGCTACGGCCCCTTCCCCTCGGTGATATTATTAGCAATCATGATATTTGGTGCTGCCCAGGCCATCAGCCATTTACGATAAGCTTTCAGCCACGGCATAGTGACGGTTAACCGTGGGTAAGCTGTGGCTAAAGGTGTATCCTGTAACTAAAAAAAACTAAAAATTTTGTAAATTCCTATATACAATGAAATATCGACTACAAACTATTTTCAATCACATATTACAATCAGAAAACATTATAGACATGCATTAGAAACCAAACATACAAGTTTTACACAAATATCATCAATATCAGCCTCAAACCGGAGGCAAACAATTATCAAAATATCAACTCGTGCATCAAAGTATCAAAATATAAACAAAATACAATTAATCAAAAGCTCACACTACGGTGGAGGAGGTGGAGGTGTTGGAGTCAACAACGACTGGGTCAGGAGCGTCGATTGGGTCGAGGAGGACGATGGTTGCGACATCATCAGTAGAAGGCCAGACTGAGACGCAATATGACTGAGGAGTGTCTGCATGTTCTGGATCGTCTGTCTCAACTCGTCATTCGACCGTCTCTGCTCCTGCATCTACCCCTCCATCGCCTGCCTCTGTCCCTCCATCGCCTGTCTCTGTTGGGTGAGCTCCGACTCGATGGCCGCTATCCGGCTCTAGTCTTGAGCTCGGGATGTCGAGGGCCGTTCACCCGTAGTCGGAGGAGTCGGTGCCCCAAGTGGCGCGAGCACGACGTGTGCATGGCCACTGTTGTCAGTCATCCTTACATATATACATATACATGTCAAGCTAACCATGCAAATTATAATCATGCTATATATCATTAAAAACGTGTTAAGTTAACTGTGACAGATAATATATCTGAATCCAAACAAGTAATTTAAAAAGCTATATGTACCTTCGTTTACCTTCAATATATCAAGCACAATGTCGAACTACACGTGGAGCATGTCTCACGTGCCGATTTTTTTGCTATTTATTTGATGAATCATGTGACATTTCAATTAAAGAGCAAATGTTAGTTATTTTATGCTACGTTGACAAGAAAGGAGACGTAGTTGAGCGTTTTCTTAGTCTTGTTCACATGTCTAGTACCACCACAATATCAATAAAAAATGCAATAGAATCTTTATTTGCAAAATATCAATTAAGTATATCAAAAATACGTGGACAAGATTACGATGGTGCTAGTAATATGCAAGGCGAATTTCATGGTCTTAAAAGTCTAATATTAAAAGAAAATGAGTGTGCATTTTATATTCATTATTTTGCTCACCAATTACAATCGGCACTTGTAGCCGTTGCAAAAAAACAAGTTGAAGTTTCTTCTCTTTTAACTTTGATTGCAAATTTAACAAATATGGTTGGAATTTCACCTAAGCGACAAGAAATTCTTCGGGATAGTAAAAAAAAAAAACTAATAGAAGCATTAGAAAATAGTGAAATATCTACCATGTGTGGATTAAATCAAGAAACAACACTTAAAAGAGTAGGACATACTCGTTGGGGATCATACTATTTAGTATTGTTAAGTTTGATTAATATGTTTTCTTCTGCTATGGATGTTCTTGAGATTATTGAAACTGATGGTACCAATTTAGATCAAAGAGTTCAAGCACGTAATTTGTTAAGTGCAATGCAATCTTTTGAATTTATTTTCACTTTGCAGTTGATGAAAAATATTTTAGGAATTACTAATGATTTATCTCAAACGCTACAAATAAAAGATCAAGACATTGAAAATGCAATGCCATTAGTAAAAATATCTAAACGAATATTGCAACTAATGAGAGATGAAGGATGGAACATTTTATTGGATGAAGTTTCTCTCTTTTATAACAAACATGAGATAATCATCCCAAATATGAATGATATTTTTGTACTTCCTGGATGACTAAGAAGAAATTTGGAAAAAATCTCAAACTTACATCATTATTAGACTGAGTTATTTTACCAAGTGATTGATAGACAACTTCAGGAATTCAACAATAGGTTCACAGAGACAAATACTGAATTATTTCTTTCGGTGGCAAGCTTAAGTCCAAAAGATTTTTTTTTTATTTGATAAACAAAAGTTGATATAGCCTGCAAAATTTTATCCGACTAAATTTTCCACTATAGATCTTATGATTTTAGATGATCAACTTGAGAATTATATATTAGATATCTGCTCAAATGATAAATTTTTAAACTTAAACACGATCGTTGACCTTTCTATAAAGTTAGTTGAGACAAGAAAATATATAGTCTGCTCATTGATTTATTTACTTTTAAAGTTAGTATTGATTCTTAATTCCTGTGGCAGCAACAAGTGTTGAAATAACTTTTTCTACTAGAATTTTATAAAAAATAAACTACGTAATCGGATGAAAGATGAATGGTTAAATGATTGTTTAGTTACATACATTGAGAAATGAGTATTTGACAACATTGATAATGAAAATTTTTTGCAATGTTTTCAAAACATGAAGACTCGTCGAGCTCGACTATCAAAATTAGCTTGAATTTAAAGTCTTAAAAATTTATATATTAGTTTGCCCCCACTAGTAAAATCTGGACTTAATATGCGGGAATATGAGGTGACTAACATTGAACCATTACTAGAAATATGACCTTCACCGATAGTCGGCCACGTTTGTAATTAAGCCGTTGGTGAATACCACCAACGGCGAGCGACGACCTGATCCATTGAAAAAACGTCGTTGCAAATAACGACATCGATGGTAACTATGCAACGGCAGAAGAGATCTTTGTTGTTTATATATCAGCAACGGCCAGGCAGCTGTTGCTAATTAATATTGATATCAACGACAACTTTATATTGGTTGAGGTAAAGCCGTTGTTGATGACCCGTCACTGATCGTCGAGAGGAACATACCAATGTTAGCATTCCTATGAACCTGGACGTGATGACAATAAGGCATTTTCGGCTGAGGTAATGTGCTCAATCATGTGTTGATGCCGAGTTCAGGAGATGCACTTGGATATATGAAGGTCCATCGGCCATGCTGCAACATTCAAAGATTGAAGTTGGAGGTTGTGAACGGACTAGAGAAGGTTGAACGGGATTCTTGCAGGGTGATGAGAAGTGAGATGCCAAATATAATTTGCGGTGTGATCGAGTTGTTTGTTGTTGTATTATAATTAATGACCCCTTTGGTTTGGATAGTGACTAGCAAGAAGCACTAGTATGCCATGTACCCTTGTGTTTGTATCAAGAAATTCATGGGCATGCATTAGCAAAATGACCTGATCTATTTGAAACAATGGAAACAACACTCCTGTGATGGAAGGTTTCCGAAGACGGGAGAAGGTTTGCGGTGGGTTGATATATCCTCCCTTTTTTTGATATTTAAACTTGTTCTTCAAGCAATAAATGCTCTCTGGTTGGTGAAAACTTGAATTGTACATCTTTGGGAAATTAAGAATCTAAAATGTAATCTTCGAAAGATATCATTAGAGGTGAAACGTCATTAGAACTCTATTTCTACAAGTATGTAATGTTCTTGTATGAAGAATATAGACAAGGTTACTCCTATGTTCATTCGCTTGTCCTCCTACTCCTCGGTTTTTTTCTCTCTCCATTGGCCTGTACAACATCGAGGCCAACGGCTGGTATTAGAGACAGAAGAACGATGGCGTCAGCCAGATACTTTCAATCAAAAGTGCACACATTAACCAAAGGCAACTATGGGGTGTGGAGTATCCAATGGATGCCCTCTTGTGTTCTCTCGATGTATGGGATGTTGTGAAGAACGATTATGTAGAATTCGACTCCGACGAGAAGGATGAGGAGAAGCTTAAAGAATTGAAGAAAAGAGAGAAGAAGACGTTATTCACCATTTATCAAGGAGTCAATGAAGCCACGTTCAAGTTGATTGCTCCAGCAAAAACATCGAAAGAAACGTGGGAGATATTGAAGAAAGCATACAATAGAGTCAATAAAGTAAAGAAGATTCACTTGCAGTCCTTGCGAGATCAGTTTGAAACACTACAACAGGGGAATTCAGAGACAATCTGTGATTATTTCTCTCAAGTAATCTCTATTGTTCATCAAATGAGAAGAAACGACGAGAAGGTGGAAGTCGTTTGTGTTGTAGAGAAAAGCTTGCGCTCTCTAGACTCAAACTTCGACTTTGTGACTATCACGATTGAAGAATCTAAAGATGACAGTGGAGGAACTCATGGGATCCATGCAAGCGTATGAACAAATATTAGAAAAGAAGAAGGAAGATGAAAGAAATTTGGAGCAAGCGCTGCAAACAAAGCTCTCCCTCAAGAAGCAAGAAACATCCAAAGGAGGCTATCAACGAGGAAGCGTAAGAGGCGGAGGTCAAAGCCGAGGCGGCCGATCTTCTAATTAACTTCGAGCGAAACAACAACCACGGTGATAAAGATGAATCTGTTCAGAGAGTGTGGCTGTGGAAGATGCCGAGGCTAAGGTCGCGGACACGGTATAGAAATGAAAGTTATAACAGTTCTAAAACATTGTTTCATTTGTAAGAAGTTTGGCCATTACTCTTATGATTGTTGGTACAACACCTATGGTGGAAGAGAAAAAGCAAATCTTGTTGACAAAGAAGAAGCTGATGAAGGGCCAGTGTAGCTAATGTCGTACAATAAACCAAAACCACTGCAATATGTTACGTGGATTCTCGACAAAATTTAGAGCCTCCAATCACATGTGTGGAAGAAAGGATTTCTTTGCCAAACTTGAAGAAATGCGTCTGGGCAACATCACATTTGGTGATCTCTCGAAGAGGTCGATGGAAGGGAAAGGTAATATAATCTTCGAATTCTCCACAACGGGAAGAAACTTTGTATCTCTGATGTTTACTATGTTCCTGATATTAAAAGTAATCTCTTGAGCATCGGGTAGTTGTTGGAAAAAGACTATGATGTATGAATGAAGGATTTGGCTCTTAGCATTCGTGATAAGAACGACAAGCTTATTACTCATGTGGGATCGAATAACAAAGAACAAGATGTTTCCATTAAATCTAAATGTTAATGAGAACTGCTTGAAGGCAACTACTTCGGACAGCTCTAGTCTTTGTCATATTCGTTATGGACATATGAAGTTTGAGGCGTTTAAGCTACTGACGAAGACGAATATGGTGCTAGGACTACAAAATATTGAAGCCCCCAACAGTTTATGCGAAGTATGTGTCATGGGAAAGCAACATAGGAAGCCTTTTAAGAAGTACAAGTCAAGAAGAGCATCCTCACGTCTCGAGTCGATGCATTCAGATGTTTGTGGACCCATCAAGCCCATCCACATTGGTGGAAATATGTACCTTTTAACATTTGCTGATGATTATAGTGGGAAAACATGGGTCTATATGCTGAAGGATAAGAAAGAAGTTTTTAGTAGATTTAAAGAATTCAAAAATCTGGTTGAAAAATAGAGTGACTGCCAAATAAAATACTTGCGGACTGATTGAGGAGGCGAATACACATCACTCGAGTTTGAGAATTTCCGCAGGGAAAATGTGATTATACACCAGCTCATGATGCCTCAACACTGCAGCAAAATGGTGTTTCAGAGAGGAAAAACATGACGATTCTCAAAATGGTTTGATGTATGCTAAAGGAGAGAAATGTTCCAAAAGAATTTAGCTATTTGCGGGATTTGATCCACTAATATATGAAGACATACGCTTCGAAGAAAACAAAGTGGAGGAAGGCTATGGAGGAAGAGATTCATGTTATAAAGAATAAATATAGTACATGAAAGCTCACTTCACTTCCTCAAGGACACAAAGCTAAATGGGTATTCAATATGAAAAGAAATGCAAAAGGAGAAGTGGAGAGGCATAAAGCAAGATTGGTCATGAAGGGATACATGCATAAATATAGGGTTGATTATGAAGAAGTATTTGCACCAGTGAGGTTGCTCATCTCTCTAGCTAGCAGCCTAATGGAGACGGAAAGTATCACTACTAGAATTGCGGTCATCAGTGACGGCTAAATCCGTGGCTGAACCGTCGGTGATAGATATCATGGACGGCATCAACCGTGGCAAACAGCCGTCATTGATGGGAGTGTCTCAAATAAGTTGTGACGGTTGAACGTGGCCATCACACGTATTCATTAGCGATACCCTCGTGTGCTGTCGCTGATTAAAAAACATCAGTGACGACTCGAGGCGTTGTCACTGATACCAACCCATCAGCTACGGCCCCTTTCCCTCGGTGATATAATTATTAGTAATTGTGATATTTGGTGCTGCCCAGGCCATCAGCCATTTACGATAAGCTTTCAGCCACGGCATAGTGACGGTTAACCGTGGGTAAGTTGTGGCTAAAGGTGTATCTTGTAACAAAAAAAAAACTAAATTTTTTGTAAATTCCTATATACAATGATATATCGACTACAAACTATTTTCAATCACATATTACAATCAGAAAACATTATACACATGCATTAGAAACCAAACATACAAGTTTTACATAAATATCATCAATATCAGCCTCAAACCGGAGGCAAACAATTATCAAAATATCAACTCGTGCATCCAAGTATCAAAATATAAATAAAATACAATTAATCAAAAGCTCACAGCTACGGTGGAGGAGGTGGAGGCATTGGAGTCAACAACGACTGGGTCAGGAGCGTCGATTGGGTCGAGGAGGACGACGGCTACGACATCATCGGTAGAAGGCAAGACTGAGACGCAATATGACTGAGGAGTGTCTGCATGTTTTGGATCGTCTGTCTCAACTCGTCATTCAATCGTCTCTGCTCCTGCATCTGCCCCTCCATCGTCTGCCTCGATCTGCCACTCCATCGTCTGCCTCTGCTCCTCCATCGCCTGTCTCTGTTGGGTGAGCTCCGACTCCATGGACGCTATCCAGCTCTGGTCTTATGCTCGGGATGTCGAGGGCCGCTCACCCGTAGTCGGAGGGGTCGGTGCCCCAAGTGGCCCGAGCACGACGCGTGTATAGCTACTGTCTGTAAAGCCATAAACACGGTCATGCTCCCAGCCACCTGCGGCCTCCACCCAAGCTCCTGCGTCGAACTCCTCCGGTGTGCCTCCACACTCGATCATAGTCCTCGTGTAAGTTTTCTACATGTGTTTATATTTTAAATATATAAAAACTATAAATAAAAATTGTGTAAATCAAATAGACATATATAAATACTTACCATTATATACGAGGCTCTACTATCAACGTAGCCCCCCGCTCCTCGTCGACGACGGTGGGTGCACTCAAACACCTCCATCATCGACGGGCGTGGGGCGGTGCCGTCCTCCGTCACGCGCATCTTACATTAGAAAATAAATACATTAGTATCATTATACACAATATATAATTTAATTAAAAATAATTAAATTATGCATACCATACGACGCTCATTAATTGCAAAAGAGATGGAGCCACCTGTGTGGCGCGCGCCTGTGTTGTCCCCCTTGGACATGCGGTTTCTCGACGCAATCTGGGAGACCTCTCGCCACTCAGGTGTGGACCATCGCTCAACCTGCTGGTCCCATACAGGGCCAGGAATCCACTCGGGGACGTGTCCCCGAGTCTACGCTATCTGTGTGGCCCCCAGCCGTCTCATCACGGTCTGACAGGCGTGCTGAAGCAGCCCGTTATAGCGAGCGCAGACAACACGCTCCCATGCAGCCTCCACAAAAGTGGTCTGGTCCTCCGGCCATGTATAATGACCCTGCAAAAAAAATTTATTATTACCGATGAATATTTAACATTAATATTAATTTAATAAATATACTTACCGTGAACTCTCGCCACAACAAATCCATATGCTCATGGGGCACGTGAGACCATGTAAGCCATGCCCCGTGCATAAACTTCTGGATCGTCCCCACTATCGTGCGGGGGACGTCCTCATGTTCAAATCTGCACCAAATATAAATTCATATTATGATATTTTGAATTATAAATAAATTATAAGAAATAATTCATGCATATACTTACCTTCTTCCGCGCACACTAACTGCTCTATGAAGTTCTCCCTCGGGTGGCGGAGGGAGAATTCTGTTAGGCCCTCGTGGCCTACGTCTCGATGTCGATGGGTCTGGATCGACTGAAGGGATGGTAGGTGGGGGGATGGTGACCATATCAGCTGGGGGAATGGTGGATGGATCAGGTGGGGGGATGGTGGCCGGACCAGGTGGGGGATGGTGGCCGAAGGTGGGGGGATGGTGGTGGAAGACGAAGGGTCAGTGGGCACAGGTGGGGCGGGTGGTAATCGTCGGGGGGTCCTACGAGAAATGCCTCCTCGAAAACTGATATCTCGAACCATAGCTGTAAAAATTTAATATAATTAGATTATATATAATAGATTAATAGATATATTTAATAATTGAATATATACTTCACATTTACAATTCTTCGTCATCGTCATTATCATCATCCGTGTAACACTCTTCTTCTTATTCTTTTGTACCGGAATCTTGAAATTCTTCTTCGTCTCCCTCATCATCATTCGATTAAACTAACTCTGTCCTTCCTCAACTTTATTATTGTCATCATCAACGTATTCTATTTCTAATTGAACCAACTCTGTGTCATCATCCTCGAGTATTAGACTAACTCGTTCCACTTCGGAAGGATCTTCTTCTTGATAGAAGTCATGGCTCATTCTCTCCAACTATCGAGTCAATTTTTTCTCTGGCTTTAGTCTTACAAGCTACACGCCAATCTGCCATATCTTTCTTTCGAGACGGATACTGCATATATACTTGTTCAGCTTGAGATGTAAATATAAATGACTCATTTGAAGTCAATTTTGATTTGTAATTGACCTCGACTTGCTGCTTATACTTTGGATGAACTCTCATGCCCATATCGCTTGTATCGAACCAATGAGATTTAAAAAGGGCAACTGATTTACATCCAAAAAATTGTAATTCAATGACTTCTTCCAATAGTCCGTAAAAGTCAACATCACATTCAACATACGTTGTCCCTTTGACGTTGACCCCGGCATTCATAGTCTTTTTTGTAAATGAATATTCAAGTGTGTGAAATTTATATCCATTGACAATATAACCATTATAACACTGTACAAGTCGTGCTGGTCCACTAGCGAACTCAAAGATTTGGTTATCTATTTCGCCCATGTGTTCTGTGCTATAAGCTTGAAATCAATTAGGGAACTCACGATTCTGTAATCTTTCTAATTTCTCATCGCTGTAAATTGAGTATTTTGTCACCATCTCAATGTCAAATATTTCAATGAACTTCTCAATCTCTGGACAGTTTAGTAAAACGTACAAGTAGACCAAATGGTACTCTTCATCGTTTAAGAATCGAGACGGACGAGAACCCAAAGCACGACCAGGGTAACAAAAGATATTTAAACAACCATCTGATGGTCGAGTTCCCTCGTCATCGTTCCGTAGAAGACGATTAAGTATTGTTTTGATGGTTGATTCAAAATAAAATGAGCAGAAAGTTAAATTTTTTTGAATTATATATGCTTCTGATATGGAACCTTCAACTGCGGCGGTGTTTTTTACTTTTTTCTTCAGACGATTCATGTATCTTCCAAATAAGTACATCCATCGGTATTGGACGGGGTCACCAACTCGTGCCTTGTATGCTAAGTGTATCCGTAGATGCTCCATCGAGTCAAAAAATGCAGGAGGGAAAAACTGCTTCAGCTGGTATATAATTTCAATAATATTGTTTTCAAGTGCTGACATATCTTCGACTCGAAGTACATTTGCACAAATGTTTCTGAAAAACATACTTAATTCTGTTAATAGATCCCAAATCTTATCATGTAGATGATCTCGAAACGTGACCACAAGCAATCTCTGCATGAATACATGACAATCGTGGCTCTTCATCCTCGATATTTTGCATTCATCGACGTTTGCACATCGAGATAAGTTTGAGGCATATCCATCGGGTAATTTGAGTTCTTTTATCCATTGTACACATCTTTCATCTGTTGTTTATTTAACACATACGGTGCCTTTGACTTATGAAGTCGTCCATTCACCTATTGCAACTCTAATTCAGGTCTCTTACAAAGTATTTTTACATGATATCGGGCCTTCATATTATCTTTAGTTTTGTCGGAAATATCCATCACCGTGTTAAAAATATTATCAAACATATTTTTTTCAATGTGCATAACGTCCTAATTATGTTGAATCAGTAATGAACTCCAATACGGTAATTCCCAAAAGATACTTTTTTTCACCCAGTTATGTGTTTGACCAAAGCTTCAAATTATTACATTTCGACCAAAATTAATATCTGGAAGCAATTGAACACATGCTAATATCTGTTCACCAGACAACATCGGTGGTGGCTCATCTCTTTCGACTATACCCTCGATAAATTTGTCACGATTCCTTCGATACTGATGATTAGACGGTAGGAACTGACGATGACAATCAAAGAAGGATGCTGCTAAAGGCTAGTTGTATGGCGCAGGCATACACCTCCTCCTCATCTTCTCCCTGATGCAGCATATTCTTCATGGGAGCCATTTCGGTTGTTTAAGGCCGAGTAATAATGAACTATTGAGTAATGAGAGAGGAGAGAGGGGCTACTTGTCTGGGATTTATAGTGCAATAAGGCCCCTCCAAATATCTACGTGTTAATTAATTAGATTAATTGGAAGCTTGCTATTCTTATAAATACATAAATAATTAATGATTCTAACTTACAAAGTAGACTAAATTTTATCATATCTATCACACCTATCAATTAATCTCGTGACAATCACTGAGCTGTCTTTAAACAACAAAACTTCTAAATATAATTAATCTATAAGCAATCGAGAAGAAACATAACGCCATAATCTGGAGCACTTTGCCGCCAATTTCTTAAGAATCAACACCAAAACATTGATGTCGGTACCGATATTGTTGACTGGAAACTTCAAATTTTCCCTATTAGAATTGTGGTCATCATCGACGACTGGTACCATGGTTGAACCGTCGGTGATGAATATCACGGACGGTGTCAACTGTGGCAAACAACCGTCGCTGATGTGTGCGTCTAAGATGTGTTGTGACGGCCGAGCTCGGCCGTCACACGTAATCATCAGCGACAGTCTCGTGGGCTATCGCTGATTTAAAATCATCAATGACGGCTCCGTGCGCTGTCACTGATACAACCATCAGGCACGGCTTGGAGCCGTCGGTGATACTATTAGCAACCGTGATATTTGGTCCTGCCGAGGCCATCAGCCATTTACGATAGGCTTTCATCCACGACTTATTAGTGACAGATAGCCGTGGCTAAACCGTGGCTAAAGATGTTATCCTGTAACTGAAAAAATTAAAAAATTTATAAATTCTTGTATACAATTATATATCGACTACAACCTATTTTCAATCACATATTACAATCAGAAAATATCATACACATGCATTTGAAATCAAACATACAAGTTTTACATAAATATCATCAATATCAGCCTCAAACCGGAGGCAAACAATTATCAAAATATTATCTATATACAACCAAGTATCACAATATAAACAAAATACAATTAATCAAAATCTAACGGAGGCGGTGGAGTCGACAATGACTGGGTCGGGAGCGTCGACTGGGTCGAGGAGGACGACGGTTGCGACATCATCGGTAGGAGCCCAGCATGAGACGCAATCTGAGTGAGAAGTGTTTGCATGTTCTGGATTGTCTATCTCAACTCGTCGTTCGCCTGCCTCTGCTCCTGCAACTCCATCCTCTACTGGGTGAGCTCCGACTCCATAGCGGCTATGCGGCTCTGGTCCTGCGCTCGGGATGTCGAGGGCCGCTCACCCGCAGTTGGAGGGGTCGGTGCCCCAAGTGGCCCGAGCACGGCGCGTGAATGGCCACTGTCTGCAAAGCCATAAACACGGCCGTGCTCCTAGCCACTTGCGGCCTCCACCCAAACTTCAGCGTCAAACTCCTCCGGTGTGCCTCCACGCTCGATCACAGTCCTCGTGTAAGTTTCCTTTCACATATGGGGATAACAACTTACAGAAAGTGGTTGAGGTGGAGTTCTTTGACACCATGAGCCAAAATGCTGACCAGATAGAATCACTCCAGATGTCCACATATGACACCAATATCTATTCTCAGGCAAATGATTGGGATTCTTTTGCTGGTGGTTTCCCTTCCAGCCAACAGCTTCAAGACAAGATGGTATTCTCCGATGCACCCAGTGATGATATGATATTCAGGCCTGACAATGTTGAACTGAATGGACATCTTTACTCACCTGATGTTGATACATCTGGTTTTGAGATGATTGACAACTTGTTAGAATACTTTGAGGCCACTGATCATAATTTACATTATAACACTGATGGTTTTTGGGGAAGCTCAGAGCGCATCAATTCATCTGATGTGCCCAACTTTTCTGGAGAAGTAAGAATCTGGATTCTTTGTTATTCTTATAGGAACCTTCCTTAAATAATTTCTAAGCACTTTTCTTTTTGCATATAGGTTGATGGTGGCAATTGCTCAACAAGTAAGGGAACAAAACAGGTGTCAGATAGAAGTGTTCTGAGTGGAGCATCATCCTCATCTTCACCTTATGGTCAGTCAAATGACAAACGTGAGAAAGTTACTGCTGCACCTGGTATGACTCTTCTTTCTCTTAAAAAAATAAAATAAGCAAAAAAAATCCACCTATAAAATGTTTCTATCTCTGTGCATATGGTTGGACAATGACTTCTTAAGTTCTTCCTGATGTTACATCTTAACTTCATTCCACCTAAGTTCCATTGGCTTTTT